>OX123188.2:50101591-51482092 GCA_944739405.2 Euclidia mi | reverse complement strand
ATATCCCTAGACTTTGTTGATGTGTGTATGGTCGAATTACGACCACTGGGTGACCTCTAGTTAGATATTAAAAAATTACGTTACGATAATTATGTAGCGAGCACCTATTTTGTTGTTAAACTTTATAATTATGAGTATATTTGGCTGAATAAATACGAATCGAGATACGATCTTTTATTTTTCGCACGGTGGAAACCAAACAATTTACGGGCTCACCCCCTTAGACCGGGACGAGGTCGCGGCCTAAGGGGAGTATGGGACTTCCCGATGAGAAGCTTCAGGACTACCAACTAAAACTACCATGGTGTTCCTCTAACCGATCCCATTAAGCGCGAAAGCTACAATTGTACTGAGCCGTGCATCACTTAAGCCATCTGAAAAACGCTTAATTGCTAACTTCTCGTTAATCGGACGTAATATGGAGAATTAAGAATCATCTCCATCTGCCTGTGCAATTGTCAAGTTTACAAATAATTTTTCCAATTCCTCACCAAACTGTTCAATGCACCGACGTCTTTGCTTGTTACTCAACATTTTTGAATGAATTGCGACGGTAAATTTTTTCTGAATTAAAAATCTACGCATATCATGAATTAAATCGTCTATAGTTGTGTAACTTTTTTTAAACGCAATTTAGCACTTTCAGGCAATCGCCTCTTCAAAACAAACTCTATTAATTGACATTTAGTGATATCAGAAGTCATAGAACTGTATAACTGTATACCGTCAATTAAACGCAAAGTATCTTGTTCCTTACCAGTCATACTAGGCAAGAGCGCAATAGCTGTTTTTAAATTAAATGATTCGCTAGCCATATTTGATGACGTATCCGATGACGTCGAGGTCATTTCACATAAATTAATTATTTTACTGTATAAAATATGAATATTATTTAAAAGGGTATGAATATTTTGTAAACTTTAGGCGCTAATCTCAGAATTATCTATTTTTCTTTGTACTACAAGCAAAATATTTTCCAACTTAGAATAATTAGATTGAGCTAACACTACCTTTTGGCGTGCTGTATGGGATGACTGTCTCTTGCTACATTCTTAATAATGTAGAAACTTAATTTTTTTATAAATTATGGTCGAATTTCGACCACTGGGCGACCTCTAGTTAGATATTAAAAAATTACGTTACGATAATTGTGTAGCAAGCACCTATTTTGTTGTTAAGCTTTATAATCATGAGTATATTTGGCTGAATAAATACGAATCGAGATACGATCTTTTATTTTTCGCACGGTGGAAACCAAACAATTTACGGGCTCACCCCCTTAGACCGGGACCGAGGTCGCGGCCTAAGGGGAGTATGGGACTTCCCGATGAGAAGCTTCAGGACTACCAACTAAAACTGCCATGGTGTTCCTCTTACCGATCCCATTAAGCGCGAAAGCTACAATTGTACTGAGCCGTGCATCACTTAAGCCATCTGAAAAACGCTTAATTGCTAACTTCTCGTTAATCGGAGTTATATGGAGAATTTGGAATCATCTCCATCTGCCTGTGCAATTGTCAAGTTTACAAATAATTTTTCACATTCCTCATCAAACTGTTCAATGGACCGACGTCCTTGCTTGTTACTCAAAAATTTTGAATGAATTGCGACAGCAGATTTTTTCGAATTTAAATTGTACGCATATCATGAATTAAATCGTCTATAGTTGTGTAACTTTTTTTTAAACGCGATTTAGCACTGATGGAAGCTGGAGTCGTGTGGGCGCTGGTAGTGTAGGGGGCTTGTTGGGTGCAACAGAAGTAAGGACACTGGATGGATATTAAAAACATGTATTTTTGAACTTAATACACACGCACGTTACACGCTCCGACGCTTACTGTCGGGCCAGTGTTGCCATATAAAAACATAAATTAATGTTGCCTGCAACATGCTGCGGCCACGAAACAAATTTTCAAACTCAAATTTTGAAATAATTACAGCTTGTCTAACAGACTATAGGTTTTATAAAAAGTTAACAAAGGTATGCTTATTCACTAAAGTCCTTAATACTAATGGAGAGAAATTATTTATTATTATCTAGAGGAAATGCACTCAAGCGTGTAACAGACCTTGTGTGAGTTTTACCAGTCGCTGTTTTAACCTCTACAGCGCGAACATAATTATCCTTGCCAGGGAATACTCTAGTCACCCTTGCCATAGGCCAGTACATAGTTGGTGTATTGTATTCATGTAAAATTACTAGTGAGCCTACCTCTATGTTAGGTACAATGTCTCTCCACTTGCGGCGAGATTGTAACAGATTCAAATAATGCTTGTGCCATATTTTCCAAAACGACTGTTGCATATTTATACAAATTTTCCAAAAATTAAGTCTGTTATCTGGAATATTACATAAATCTTGTTCAGGATTACTATTTATGGCAGTGCCTATCAGAAAATGGCCTGGTGACAAATAGGAGAAATCATTTACATCATTTGACAATGGAACTAAAGGTCTACTGTTTAACACTGCTTCAATTTTATATAAAACCGTACACATCTGTTCTGTTGTGTTGACTTACGAACATACTTACTACTCTTTTAAGGTGAAACTTTACACTCTTAACGGAAGACTCCCAAAGTCTCCCAAAAACAGGCGAGTAACATGGAATAAAGTGGAATCTTATTCCTTTGCTATGCGCAAAGGAGTTAACTTGCGTTTGATGTTCTACTGAAGTCTGCAATTTGTAAAATTCGTCTAACCTAGTTTTAGCACACTTGAATGTTGATGCGTTGTCACAATAGACGTCTGTAGGAAGCCCTCGACGTGAAATAAATCGACTGAAACATGCGAGAAACGAATCTGTAGTTATATCAGTTAAAAGCTCCAGATGTAACGCCTTTGTGACAAAACATACAAGCACACATACATATGTAGCCAGTTGATTGAACAGATTTTCTTATTCTAGACTGTTTTACAGTGATAGGAGCAGCAAAATCAATACCTATTTTCTGAAAAGGTCTACAAAAATTGACCCTATCATGCGGTAGAGAACCCATTAATTGTTCAGATACCCTTTTCTTTAACTTAAAACAAATTAATACATTTGTGAATTACTTTTTTAATTTCTCTTAGAGCATTAACGCTCCAATACTTTTGATTCCATGATGCCAGTACAAGTCTTTGACCTGCATGGAGGTTTTTGACATGTTCATTAGCTATTATTAATTTTGTTACTAAGGAACCTCTAGGCAGTACAATCTGATGTTTTTGTGAATAAGGTATTGCAGTATTTTCTAAGCAACCACTAACTTTTATCAAACCTTTGTCATCAATGAATGGAAATAAAGCCTTAAGACTACCATTACTACTACACATTCATTTTTCTTTAAACTATTGATATCATCTTTCATATATATTTGTTGTTCATGTTTTAACATTAATTGTAAGGACTCATTTAGTTCTGTAGTTGTAAGAAAAGGTTGTGAGACCCTATTTGATATTGAACGTGCATTGTGACAAAATCTTAAAACATAAGCAAGAACCCGCTGCATTTTGTTTATATCGGAATATTTATATATGAAATCTAGACACAAGTCTACAGTACATGCACTTGAGTCAACTGCTACACTTACACTCGAAAACTCAGTGTCAGAACACCCTTTTACCTCAGGAAGAGACTCGATCCCAGGCACCTCAGTATCTGATACTACATAATGCCTGTCATGAAGAAATTCTGGTGCCTGCTACCAAAGTTCATGCTGCTCTAGGTCATGCGGCAGCCCACATCTGCTTAAGAAAATCAGCTGGATTGTCAGCTGTGTTGACGTAAGCCCAAGTGAAACAATCTGTAAGTTGTGATATTACTTTCACCCTATTAGCGACATACATGTTAAGCTTTGCAATGTTTGTACCTAACCATGCTAAAACAATAATGGAATCAGAGTATAGCACTGTGCTATTTATATCAGCTTTAAATGACAATTTTTTGTGCACACGAACAGTAAGCTTGGCAAGCAGTAATGCAGCATTAAGTTCAAGTTTAGTAACAGTTAGTTGTTGCTTTAATGGATTGACTCGAGATTTAGAGCACAATAAAGAAACCTTTGCATTGCCATCATTGTCAAGCACTCTTAAATAAATACAACACCCATATGCAGTTGTGCTTGAAGCATCAGCGAAGCCTATTAATTGTAAGCATTGTGCATTTTGTAAGTTTGTGTAGCGGTTTATACTAATTCGCTTCTTCGCGGCTTCATCATAGCTAGGCTAATTATAAAACTCATGCCATAACACTTGCAACTCATCATGAAGAACAGAATCCCAATCCATGCGGGCCTGCCATAGCTTCTGCATGATGACCTTAGCTTTTACAACGAGCGGCCCTGCTAAGCCCAAAGGATCGTAAAACTTACTGATGAAGCTGAGCACACCACGCTTGGGTGCACCATTTTTGGGTGCAGCAAGCATCAAACAATCAGCCTTGATATCATAATTAATACCTAACGTTTTTAAATGAACATTATTTTTCTGTAAATCAATCTCATCAAAATATTGATTACTTGTAGGGACATCATGCAAAATCTCGGGTCTATTGGAAGACCATTTGTGCAATTAAAAGCTTCCTAGTTTTAAAAGTTGACATAGCTGCTGTTTTGACTCAATTAAAGACTCTAAGGAATTATTAGTTGCTAAAATATCATCTGCATATGTTTGATTTTTTAAGATAAATGCAGCCTTAGGAAACTGATCTGCATACCTGTCAGCTAATTCTGATAAACAACGAGTAGTTAAGTATGATGAACTTTTAAGCCCATGTGTAACTGTGTTTAAATGAATACAATCAACTTCTTTCTCTGGGGAATCTTTCCACAGAATGTTCTGTAATGATCGATATTCAGGGTTTAAAGATACTGCTCGAAACATGTGTTTAATATCTGTTACAAACACAAATTCTTCAAATCGAAATAGTAGAAAAATATCAAACAATTCACTTTGCACAACATCACCATTTAAGATTTTTCATTAAGCGAAACTTTTTTATTTGTTTTCATTGACCCATCAAATACAGTCCTACATTTAGTGGTCTTTTTATCCATTCTTACTACAGGATGATGAGGCAAAAAGTATACAGGATCTTTATTGAGATCATACTGTCCAATGTCAATTTTGGTGGCATGACCTAAATCAATATATTCCTGTATGAAGCTTTTGTATAGATTAAGCAAAACAGGATCCTTATGCAATCTAGATTCTAAGTTATAAAACCTCTTTAGGGCTAAATGTAAGGAATCACCTAATGTTTCATTGACAGCGGTAAGCGGGAGTTTTAGAGGCAGTGCAACTTCAAATTTGTTATTGTCAAGCCTTACATGTTCATTAAATATATCCTCACAAATGCTCTGCTCTGACAAGTTTTCTTTGAAAACCGTAGGTACAGACTCAGTTTGCCAAAAGCGAGTTAAAGTGTCATCAAGGCTAGAATCACAATAAGTGCAAAATAAAGATACAACCTGTTGTGTATGTGGACCAGCAACTTGCTGCACTAGAAAATTTAAATTGTAACATAGAACAATGGGACCCTATCATATTGTGTGTGCTATTGCGAAAACTTGACTTCATTTGGATAGTTAAAAACATGTATTTTTGAACTTAACCCTTTCACCGCCACGTCAATAACGAAAAAATTGGGCAAGTGCGAGTCGGACTCGCGCACGAAGGGTTCCGTACCATCATCTATAAAAAAAAAACACGTTTGTTGTATATATACTTAAATATTTTTTAAGTTTCTACTTGTTTATTAAGATCGAGTAACAAATTGCTTAAAAATTACGTTTGTTGTATGGGAGCCCCCCTTTATTATTTACTTTTTTAAATTTAATTATTTATTTATTAAAGGTAATATACAACTACATATTCCGTGAAAATTTTAAGCGTCTACCTGTTACAGTTAGTAATTTTGAGCAAAAATACGAAAAAAAACACGTTTATTGTATGGGACCCCCCTTAATATTTTCATTTTTTTTATTTTTAGTATTTGTTGTTATAGCGGCAACCGAAATACATAATTTGTGAAAATGTCAGCTTTCTAGCTATCACGGTTTATGAGATACAGCCTGGTGACAGACAGACAGACAGACAGACAGACAGACAGACAGCGGAGGCTTAGTAATAGGGTTCCGATTTTTACCTTTTAGGTACGGAACCCTAAAAACTGTGTTCCCTACGCCACGCCACAAATCCCTTTGAAATACAATTTTCATCATTTAGTACATCATTTTTTTTTCAAAATTATTTCATAAACCTTGTATCGTAATTGTTTTCCTTACCCATCACTACCTGTCGTCTCATGACGACCGTGGCGTGTATGTGCACGCCAAATTGCACATTTAGCATGGTGTTCTTACATCGTGCTTTTTTTCATTATGAAATGGCTAATTGTTATGTATCTTTGTGTAATAATGTAGTAAATGTTGTATACTTATTTGTATGTATATATTAATATTTTATATATTAAGATATTTAATATAAATTATATTATATATTACTTGTATATATTAATATTTAAGTATTTATTTGTATGTTACTACACGAATTTATATATTTAATATATTTTTACAAATGTACACTTGCAACTACCATTTACTTCCGACCAATAATATCCATCCAAAGGTTGCCTGGTAGAGATCGCTGTTAGCGATAAGGCCGCCCTTTGTACTTACTTGTTCAGAAATTTTCTACCAATGTATGTATAAGTGTACAATAAAGTATAAATAAATAAATATGTCTAAGGAATGATAGTAGAAAAAAATACTACAAATGTGTTTTTTTGTGTGTTTATTTTATTTTGTAGGAAGTGGTATTTTTGTCTTGCATAGACGTCGAAAGCATCGTTGGCACGTTTTGATTTGTCTTCCATAGACGACGACGTTACACGCTCCGACGCACGGCAGGTAATCTTCATACAAAATATTTCAACCTTAGTCTATGGCACTCACATATCTTATTTGACAGTTACCTCCCGCCCCGAACCCCTGGAACCTATCGCCATGTTTGTTTATCTGTCAATTTGTCAAAGTTTTGACAATTATGACAGTTTTGTAAACAGCAACATTAGTTTCAACAAAGTTGATCGAGTGAAGTTTTGCGTTTATTTATTTCCGTTTATTTATCCTCTCAATTTCTGAAGCTGTGTTATCATCATATACAACAAGTGCTGTGTTGCGACATGTGCTAGTAGACGAAAGGACGTCGGATTCCCATGTTTCCAAAAAGTGAGACAGGACTCAAAAAGTGGTTGCAGTCCATTAATTGTGAACGATTGCGAAGCTTGAGTTTCCAGGAAGTTCGTAAACAGTTTGTGTGGCAAAAGCATTTCGAGAAGAGGTTTCTTTCTGCAACGTGCGATAGAGTTCGTCTTTAAATATTAAAAGGCATGGATGTCTTCCGACTACAAAACAAACCTTTACCTGTGATGCAATGTAAAGCTTTAAATAAATTTTAAACTAAATTAAAAATAAGGCGAAGTGAAAAAGCAGTGTTATATTTTAGAAATGCCCTTTCTTAACTTAAAATAGTAAAATGGATATTTCCTACTAGGTAAAATTAGGCTGAATCATTCTTAATCATTGCCCGAAACGTTACCGATGACAAAAAAACAACTGTCATTTATGATATGTGAGCCTATTTCAGTCCAGTTTTGATCTATGGGAGTGCCCCGTGTGTACGTTAGTCAAGGAACTTATAACTACCTACTAACTGGAATGAGTACAAACAAAATGCTTAAAAAACAAAAACAACTCTATCTTAAAACGCTAGAGTTTACATTTGCATAATGGCTTCAATGAAAAAAAACACTCCGAGCGAGAAACCGACATTGGTGGAGTGTGTCTCTGTCTTGCCTTGTCACCGATCAAGAGTTCCTTGTCATTATTGGTCACTGATGTAAACAATATGGCCGATACACGTTCGCGTTGAAGTCATATTTTTGCGTTCTCAATTTCTTTTTACTGTATTAAGGTGAAACCGCTTTTAAATATGGTAAAATCGTTTTGTGTGAAGGGGTGTAGTAGTGAGGGGTATGCTGGATGTGGAATTTCGTTTTTAGGTAAGTTTTCTTAACTTTGTTTGTTTATTACAACTAGGGTTACCAATGTTTTAGATTGACATACGGAAAATCTATATTATAAACTCTAACTAGTATCCAACTTAAAATCCCTGCATTAAAACTGCTAAGCGTAGTATCTCTAAGTAGTCTGTGCTGCTAAGTTCGAAGTTTCGAACATTGTTGTAGTACATATGTATGTAGGTACATATGTATTCAAAAGTATATTTTCAAACTCTGATAAACATTGGACATCGCATTAGTAGTAGCTAGTTTGTTTTCTAAATACAAGTAGAGTACAAGTGTATTTGTTTGATTTCCAGATTTCCTAATAGTGAAATTCTGCGGCAGAGGTGGCTTGAAGTTGTTCCTATAAAGAATAAATATTCAAGCTATAGCATAGTTTGCAGCCGTCAGATAAGTCAGAGGACATAATCATTCATGAGAGAAAATCAATACTCTAACGTGATCAATACACAAAACGATACTTTTTAATAATGTTTAATAAACGTGTTCATTAAAATTGTGTTGTTTTATTATAAAGACAAGCTCAAGCTTGGTCAATTTTCTTAATTGCATCCCTGTACTCATGCTTTGAAATCTCTTAACAATATGCTCACAGACACTGAATGTATACGAGTGACACGTATCTTCACATCACATAAAAATCTGTGCCTAGCGGGTAAAGACCCAATACAGTTTTTTTTATGGGCACGCTTACTCTGTGGCATCCTGCGGGCACGTGGGTGTGGGTAATGCAAGATGCCTCGTGACCCGATGGTCGTGGGTTCGATTCCCTCGGGAAGCATACTAAGTTGTTCCCAGTTTAGATAGGCCATTGGAGGCCTGAACTCCCTGATTTTCTGATAAAAAGATGGTTCCGTGCTTCGGACGGCACGTATAAGCCGTTGGTCCCGGTCATCAAATAAGCCACGTCAGAGGCCCTTGAGGCGGTCTAGAAACTGACACTAGGGTGTATGGGGTCGATAGACCCACTATCCACACGAAAAGAAGAAGAAAAAGAGTCCGCCGCAACGTGCCCTGCCATGCTGATCCTAAGGATTTTCCATGTATCTCCCGCTAAAGAATCCATTTGAACGAGTTGCAGGTGAAAATGAATAATTTCGGAAGATGAAATAAATATTGGTGAACATTAAAACAACTTAAACAACACTTGAATGCAAAATTCGTTTAGATAGGCAGGTTGAAAAACAGATAATTTGCAACTGGACGTACCTATAAATTAAAATAAGTTAAAAAGTTAATGATATCCACCCTTGAAGCTATCTCGCCAAGAATGCCATTGTGTTGCAGGTCATCATCATAAAATAACAGTTTTTATAGCTGTCCCAGAAGTTTGTAGGATTATTGGACATCCTATTAGAAAGAGAGAACACCCACTCTCGAAGCTTTCTCGCTCGGAACGTTTTTCGGTTGCCCGTCATCATTCCAGTTAGTAGGTATAAGTTCCTTGACGTTAGTACAATATAGTCTGTGCTCCGACGCTTACTGTCGGGCCAGTGTTGCCATACAAAAACATAAATTAATGTTGCCTGCAACAGCACTCTCAGACAATCGCGTCTTCAAAACAAACTCTATTAATTGACATTTAGTGATATCAGAAGTCATAGAACTGTATAACTGTATACCGTCAATTAAACGCAAAGTATCTTGTTCCTTACCAGTCATACTAGGCAAGAGCGCAATAGCTGTTTTTAAATGAAATGATTCGCTAGCCATATTTGATGACGTATCCGATGACGTCGAGTTCATTTCACATAAATTAATTATTTTACTGCATAAAATATGAATATTATTTAAAATGGTATGAATATTTTGTAAACTTCCGGCGCTAATCTCAGAATTTTCTATTTTCTTTGTACTTCAAGCAAAATATTTACCAACTTAGAATAGTTAGATTGAGCTAACATTTTTTTTTTTTTGTTTTTTTTTTTTTTTTGGTATCGGGTTGGAAAATCCTCATGGAGTCTCTCCGCCCCGGGGGGGAAGGACGAAGGGGACTGTCAGACTCTTACTGACTAAAAACCAACCCGTGCTGCTCATGTACCCATGTGTCGGAGGGTAGGGTTTCACCAAAGCATTCCTCGCTACCCCCCGACGGGTATTGGCCCGCCAGGTCCAATGGGCAGGCGGGCCCCGAACGAAACCCCCTTGGCGGCGGATGAAGGTGTTGGGCTCCGCCGCCAAAACACCCAGCGGCCGCAGAGGATAGGGAGGACGGCAACGCAACACCGCATCTCCTCTTCCTCTGCGGCCCCACCGCGACGCAACGATGGTGCGCCCCCATTTGGTCGCGGGAGATAGGGCGCGGGGCAACGCAACAGCCACACGCCTCTCCTCCCGCGACCGCACCCGACTGCGAGGGACAGACAGAACTGTCCCCCGCACCCGCAACATGGGACGCATCCTACGCAGGCCTCTACCAAGCCCACGTGGAGCGTCCCCTCCCGGGATCCCGCTTAGCTTCACCGTGGGTGGCTTCTAACCCACGGTTACTGAGCCCCCCCACCACGACAAGGTGGAGATCCCACGGGGGGGAGATTGAGCTAACACTACCTTTTGGCGTGCTGTATGGGATGACTGTCTCCGTACAGGGCCGATTTTCACAAGATAATTACTTATATCTTTAAGATTATTTAAAATAGACAATAAATCCTTTAAAGGCATAACAAAGCAACATATTCTAATTTAAAGTACAAATCTGAATATATAAAATCCTTGCGTTACTGACTGACTGACAGACACGCTACAGCCGAAACTACTGGTCACAAGAATATGAAATTTAGCATGTATGTTCCTTGAAGAGTGTAGGGTAGCCCAAAGAGAGGATTTTCGGCAATTCCACCCCTAAGAGGGTAAAACTGGGGGTCAAAGTTTGTATGAAACTTTTTATTCCTTCAATGGATTGACTCTAAACTTTGTATATTAGTTCCTCAAACGACGATAGTGAACACTAAGAATTATTTTTCTGGAAATTCCACCCCTAAGGGGGTAAGACAGAGCGTCAAAGTTAGTATGTAACTTTTTATTTCTCTAATGGATAGACTTCAAACTTTGTATATTGGTTCCTTAAACGACGATAGTGAACACTAAGAACTTGTTTTTTTTAAATTCCGATCCTTAGAGGGTAAGATAGGGGTCAAAGTGTGTTACTTATTATTCCATCAGTGGATTAACTTCAAACTTTATATATTGGTTCCTCAAATGATGATAGTGAACACTATGAATTTGTTTCTTTGGAAAATCCACCCCTAAGGGGGTAAGATAGGGGTCAAAGTTTGTGTGAAACTTTTTATTCCCTTAATGGATTGACTTCAAACTTTGTATATAAGTTCCTCAAATGACGATAGTGAAAACTAATATGTAATTAGTTTTTTTTCTAATTCCTACCCTCAGGTGGCAAGGTAGGGGTTCAAAGTGTGTATTAAACGAAACTTATTATTCATTCAGTGGATTGACTTCAAACTTTGTATATTGATTTCTCTAATGACCTTAGTAAACATAAAGAAAATCTTTTTGGAATTTCTCACCCTAAAGGGTTAAAAAGGGGCGTCGGAATTTGTATGAAACCTTTTTATTTCTTCATTGGGTTAACTTTACACTATGTATATAGGTTCCTCAAATGACGTTAGTGAACACCGAGAAAGGAGTTTTCGAAGTCACAATATGGGGTTTACGAAAGGGTGTCCCATTTTGTAATATAAAAAAAGAAACTTCCATGGATTCACTTGAAACTTTGCATATCGGTTCCTCAAGTGACGTTAGTGACTTCACCACTAAAATGGGGAGTTCAAAAAGGGTATGAAACTTTGAATTCCTTCACTTGATATTTTTCATCGTCCCTGATGTGCATTTAATTTTCATTCATTTAAATTTATGCGGCTGGGTGTCATCTAAGCGCTCTTCATCTTCACTAACTAAAATATAGGATGGCTCTTTATATGACCAACAGAAGCCAAAATACTTAGAACCGTTATTTTGCTATTTTTATTTATTTTTACGCAGGTAAGCACTTTTTATCAGTTTTCTGCTTTGTCAAACTGCTGACCAAGCCTTTTCTCATTTATTGAATCTAAAATACTAAGAAAGGGTTTTTGAACTTGGATAATTTATTTAACATTTTTTTACAATGTCGCTGAGATATATGTACAAATGTAGGTATACTGCTACGGAATCCTTGACTAATTTAATTTTAACTAGCTTTTGCAAGCAGCTACGCCTAAATGAAATTTTCATAGTTTGTTCGAGAGATTTCATGAACCATTAGTAAAATATACATCAAAATAGATTCAGCCATTTTTAAGATTTCTCTGAATAAATAGACAGACAGAAAAACAATCTAAATAAATCTTTGGGGTACTGGAAACCGGTTAGCAACAATATGTGTTAAGTTGTTAGGTTTAATGTCTACCCCCCCCCCCGTGGGATCTCCACCTTGTCGTGGTGGGGGGGCTCAGTAACCGTGGATTGGTTACCCGCGGTGAAGCTAAGAGGGATCCAGGAGGGGACGCTCCGCGTGGGCTTGACGGGGCCTGCGCAGGATGCGTCCAACGGTGCGGGTGCGGGGGACAGTTCTGTCTGTCCCTCGCAGTAGGGTGCGGTCGCGGGAGGAGAGGCGTGTTGGTGTTGCGTTGCCGCGCGCCCTATCTCCCGCGACCAAATGGGGGCGCACCATTCGATGCGTCGCGGTGGGGCCGCAGAGGAAGAGGAGATGCGGTGTTGCGTTGCCGTCCTCCCTATCCTCTGCGGCCGCTGAGTGTTTTGGCGGTGGAGCCCAAGACCTTAATCCGCCGCCAAGGGAGTTTTGTTCGGGGCCCGCCTGACCATTTGGCGGGCCAATACTCGTCGGGGGGTAGCGACGAATGCTTATGTGAATCCCTACCCTCCGACACACGGGTACATGAGGAACACGGGTTGGTTTTTAGTCAGTAAGAGTCTGATAGTCCCCTTCGTCCTTCTCCCGGGGCGGAGGGACTCCATGAGGATTTTCCAACCCGAAACAAAAAAAAAGAAAAAATATTTAATATCTACACAATATGTATTAGCACTGGCCATGTATCGTACTGGCATCTCGCTTTTATTGTCGGTAGACATACAGACATGTATTTTGAATTCTATGTTTTCTTCTATAGTTCGAAATAAAACGTTGTCGAAATAAAATATGAAATTTAGCATGTATGTTCCTTCAGGTGTGTAGGGGCACACTAAGAGAGGATTTTTGGAAATTCCTCCCCTAAAGGGGTTAAACTGGTTGTCAGAATTTATGTATTTAAGTTATGAAACTTTTTATTCCCTCAATGGATTAATTTCAAACTTTGTATACCTATTGGTTCCTTAAATGAAGTTAGTGAACACTAAGAAAGTCTTTTTGGAAATTCTTACCCTAAGTGGATAAAAAGGGGAGTCATAATTTGCAAAGAATGTTTTATGCCTTCAAGGGATTAACTTCATACTTTGTTTATTGCATCCGCAAATGACGTTAGCCAACACGAAGACATTTATTTTGGAAATTTTCCCCTAAGAGGATGGAAAAGGGATTCAGTGTTTGTGTAAAAACTTTTATTTTTGCAATGGAATCGCTTCAATCTTTGTATATAAAGTCTTAGCGTTACTGACTGACTGACAGACACGCTACAGCCGAAATTATTGAGCGCAAGAAGGTTAAATTTAGCATGTATGTTCCTTGAGGAGGAGTGTTTGTACAAAATATTTTATCCAATCGTAATTTACGCGTGCGAAGCAGCGGGCAAAAGCTAGTCCCTATATAATTACGCTTAATTAAAGTAATTAACCTGGTACGATGTGGCACGGCTCGTTTAGGCTACTCCAATGTGGTCCAAGAACATGGTGTAGCGGCTGCTAGTTGACACCTCTGCTGAAGTTATTTTTCTGGGCCGGACTATACCCTGGACTCCATGGGCCGGGAATTTCCCTGGACTCCGGTGCTCCTTTTGGGCCGGGCTCATCCCTGGGCTCCTCCTGCTTTAAACTGGATGCGCTTCGGGTCGGGAAACAACGCTAAATGTGCTGGCATTGAGTTCGCGTCGTAGTATTTTTATTTGCCTTCTTTCGCACCTTTGGAATATGAGGTAAAGTGCTCCAACTGGTATGATGATAAGTATTGTGATCAAAAGTATTTTCACAATACTCATCGGCTTGCCAATTAATTGATTAGCTGAGGCATTGGCTTCACCATTCGCGTTCTGCGCTATCACGGCCTCTTCTTTTGAGTATGTTTTGCCCATCTTCCGAGTGACCTTGAATCTTCAAATCTTGTTCCTTCATATATCTTCTTTTTTCAAATAATATGTATCTTCTTTATTCAAATAATATGTATCTTCTTTCTTCAGATGTTCTTAAATGGCAGGGTCGCCATGTAGTAGGCGGTGGAAGTAGTAGTAGGTTTTCACATAATTTTGGCGTTATAAATCAAACGTCTGTATTGTTCCAAGTCTCATCCTTTATTATAATAATATAAAATTCTCACAGTTTGAGTACAACATATACTTACTTAGAATACGGTAAAGTGCTTAGTTTGCACAACATGACAGAATTACATCAGTTACAGGAATTGTGGAAGGCATCACCTTACAAGGGCCACGGCAGCTGCGTTGCATAACATGCGTGACCCCGACTGAGTTGGCCCGCCTCAGACACGGCGGGCCCCGTCTACCTTCTCGCATGCATCCATCCACCGAAAACATACATCACGCTTTCATTAAACTAAGACTTAACGGCTTAAGTCTGCCTCTTTGTAAAATTTCATTTGGCACAAAATTTCCTCTGTCGTCATTCATACCTACAACCAATGCAAGAACAAACGTAGCTACTGCTACAAAAAGCGTGCGCGGAACATGACGCCGCCTCTCGGGCCTGCGAACAGCTGCTGGCAACTTACGGTGGCCGGAGGCCATTATGCGCCTTCCGGCGACGCCCGGCTCTACGGATGGGGAGAGGCGCTCGAGCTCCCTCTCCCGCTCCGCCGCCTCCTTGTGGCGACATTACTGCCTCACAGAAGAAGGCGACGGCTTTCCAACAGGTCTCGTTTCGGACCATGGCGTGTACCACAGCCCGAAGCGAGAGATCAACGATACCGACCGCCGCAACTAGGTCACGGCGCTGCGTAGCCCACACGGGGAAATCCGCTAGTGTGTGCAGCGCCGTGTCCTCAACTGGGTTGCAGCGGTCTCCACAATGATGACAGCCGGGCGTCTCCTCCCGGCCTATGCGGTGCAAGAACCGGCCGAAACACCCATGGCCGGTAAGCACCTGCGTAAGTCGGAAGGTGAGGGCGCCATGTCGCCCTTCCAGCCACTCCTTCAAATCGGTTTACGGTTTTACGGCGTCAATAATCGCCTGCCCTATAATTGCAACATCTGACAAATGCAACCTAAATGTAATCAACGTTCTAAATACCAGTACTCTAAAATTAAATACAATATAATTTTCTTGTACCTACGGTCTAAATATTTTTTAATTTATCTCTAATTGAACATTATTTACTATAGCCACGTTACTTCAACATGGTACATTATTTCGATACGCTGGGAACGGAAATCAGCTATTGATTTTGAATATTTATTATTTTTTATTTATAGACTGTGGGCGAAATGTGGGTCTAATACCTATTACGCCTCTGCCTACCTTCCGTGCAACAGGCGTGAGTCTATAAAAAAAATAGTATCACGCCTTTATCCCTGAAGGGGTAGGCAGAGGTGTAATATTACACCCACATTTCGCCATGAATTGTTGGGTCCCACGTAATAGGGGGCGAGCCTATTGCCGTTACCGGGCACATCACCAGACTCCGGGCTGCTACTGAGAATTCGGAAAAACCGAGTAACACTTTTGTCCGACCCGGGCATATTTAATCTGGTGTTTTAAAACTATAAATAGACTTATAATTTTTATTTTTAGTTTCATTTTTATATAATTTGACATATACGAGGGGCGTTCAAAAACTAATGAGAATGACGTGGTAATAATTATATAATTCTATAATAATAATTCCATAATATTCTACCATATTCACACAACACCATCTAGTCCCAAACTAAGCAGAGCTTGTACTATGGGTACTAGATAATGGATAAACATACATATATACTTTTTTTTTGTAAATACATACATATTATACATAGAAACACCCAGACCAAGACAAACATCCATGTTCATGCACACAAATGTTTGACTTGAGCGGGAATCGAACCCGCGACCTTCGACGTAGCAGTAATGGAGGATACTTGAAAAAAAAATATTGTCACGGAAAGATTAGGTCTTTGTCATAATAACCTCAAAAAATTAGCTTTCTATCTTGTCTGTGTCAGCTGTAGTAATTATTTGGGTGTCCGATCATTTGACAAAAAACAAATGAAAAATTTTCATTTGACAAATAACATTTGACAAAATTATACTTGATAAATTTATTATTTTACAAACTATTGTTTAGTAAGCTACTCATTCGACAATATATTTACTATAAAAAAGTTATTATGCTAAAACATTAATTTACAAATTGATTATTTTTTAAACATGTTATTTGGCAAAACAACGTAAAGCATAAATAACATTTGACAAAATGCATTGCTTGGTAAATATTTTAGTAACCAAAATCTACGTTAATATAACAATTTTTGTGTAGGGTCAACTGAAACAATGGCTGGTTAGATAGGTTAGAACTGCGACCATAACGCTCGAGCCGAGCGAGCAAAGCGAGCGTGTCGCGGCAGCGGTTGACGAAGTGCCGTACCGAATTCTACTTATTTCACTTAATTCAGGCAGTGTGTATTTTTTTTAAAAGACTTAAGCTTCTATGGAATTAGTATTAATACAAAATTTTTACTTGCCTATAAATAATCTGTCCAAGATGAAAATTGCAACCATGCAATTAAATAGGGATCCCGCCGTTTTGCCGAAAAGATTTTGCCAACATTTCATTACCCAAACAAATTTTAGCAATCTTTTTTTATACCATTGCAATATTTCGAATGATTTTAGTACGCATATTTTTATTTAGTCAAATTTTTATTTGGCAAAATATTGCTAAGAATAATGTCATTATGGCATTTGGTCTTTAATCAAATTATTTATTACAGCAAACAATCTTCAGACAATAAACGTTTGGTGATATTAGTTTATTTATGCAAGTAGTTAGAGTAGGTTAATTATTAAAAAAATGGTAAGGTTAGGTTAGGTTAGAACTGTGACCTCCTACGCACGAGCCGAGCGAGCGAAGCGAGCGGTGCCGCGGGAGCGGCTGGCGAGTGCCAGATATGACTTGCATTAATAGAAAAAAGAGATTGTTTTTAGTAGGTTAGCCTGAACTATTTAGATTAGAATAATTATTGATTTTGCGTAAAAACTGTTATACCAACTGAAATATTTGACAAAATAAAAAATGTTAAAAGTACTAGTTGGTAAACAAGTTATAGTTTAAACGTTAATTTCCCAAACATTAGGTTTGCGTTACAATTTTTTGTGAATAGATTTTTTGCTAAGTAATAATTTGGCAAATGAAATTGTGCGAAAAATTTTTTGGGAAGTGAAAATTTGTCAAATTCCTTTCGGTCAAACAAGGGAGAACCAATTAAATATTTTCAAAATTTCACGTAAGTATTGGTTAGAAATAAGTTATTTTTAAAAATTAAAAATTTATCTTCTAACTTTTTGTACAATCACCAATTTGGCAAACGAATTATTTAGTCAAATGATTATTTTGTAAATAATTATTTAACATTTTAATTATTTTCTAAGTAAAACATTTGCGTAACCTGTATTATGTCAAATGATTGTTTTTAAAGTAATATGTTTGCGAAATGAAAGTTTGTCAAATGATTAGTTTTTCAAACGTTGTTTGTAAAATGATCTTTGTCATACGTTTTTTAGTACACCAATTATTTGTTTGTGACGTGTCGATAGCTCTCGCTAAAAATGGATAAAATTGAAATCCGTGCGGTGATAAAATACTTTTGCTTGAAACATTTTTTTAGATTAACGTGTGGAATATGGAGGAGCAGATTCCCCCAATGTCTCAACATTGGGGGAATCTGCTCCTCCATATTCCACAGTGGCTCGGTAGTGAGCAGAGTTTAAACTCATTTAAACGAATTTCAACTGGTAGTGTGCATAGCATTTTGCAAGATCACTTAGGAATTAAAAAGGTATCCGCGCGTTGGGTCCCAAGACTGCTAACGGACGCACAAAAGCAAAGGCGACTCAACATTTCAAAGAGCTCATTGGAACTGTTTCAACGAGATCCTGAACTTATTTTGGCTCGATTCGTAACAATGGATGAAACATGGCTTCATCATTATGATCCAGAATTGGCCTTGTCCTATGCTCTGTGGCTGGGTTCTGCAATAGAATTATAAAGACCACACAGAGTCTGTGTGGTCTTTATAATTCTATTGCAGAGCCCAGCCTAAAGGGATATAAACCCTTTAGGCCGGGCTCTGCGTTGATTAAAGCCTAAATAAATCAGACGGGTGACGTCAGAATGCCATTCGTGCTATTACTCATCGAGTCTTGTCTAGCTATGATCACTGCACAACAAAATATAACTTTTTTTTGTTGCATGAGATTTTTTACCTGTTGTTTACTAATTTAGGCTCGCTTATTTTAAATCTACACTCAGATTTTTCCTAGCAGCTCTAGCTTAGGAGATACAGGTACCCCCTTAAAATGTACTCTCCGTTTGAGTGTTGATATCGTTATAATCAAGATCTTACTAGTTTTTGTTTGTTTTTTGCAATGGTTTCGTCTAGAAAGATCTGAGTGTTTCTCCGAAATTGCGTTCTTTGTCTGATTCATATGGCCTAATTTTTTATTCACATTTAAGCTTATAAAACATATTTTTACGAAAGATGATAACCTAAGATACAATGTCTGAAAAAGGCACACTTTTTGATAAAATGGTTTCCGAGATAATTAACTTTAAAACTTTTGGGGCCATATGAATCAGAATCTGTGACATATGAATCAGAATAAGGGATAGAAATGAAATTCTAGTTAGAAAAGTCAGTCAATTATTTCTTAAAATCACAGTAAATGCACACGATGCTTATCATAACACCTAAATCTAGTCAATTACAGCATGATATGGCACTTGACAATATCAATTATCACGATTTTAATTACTTTTTAATAAACGTTGTACGTCTCGTTTTATGGAAACTAAATCTAGTTAAAAACCGCATGATATGGCACTTGACAATATCAATTATCATTTATAAGAATTTTTATTATGAACGTTTTGTTTTATAAAAGCTTAAATCTAGTCAATCACAGCATGATAATTATAATTATGATACTCGACAATATTAATTATCATTATATTTTTTATGTAAGTATCTCGTTTCATAAAATCTCTAAAAAACTAAAACTATACATAAATATTATCAAGTACGTTTAAACTCTTAACAATAACCAAAATTATGGCAAAAATTTAATAAAGATAAAAAATAAATACATATTTTCCATCCTAATACGCTCTGCAATTTTCTTCTTCTCTCTTTTTTCTTCCTTAGATAGTACTGGTGGCAGTTTTGTGTACTGTAATATAAAAACGAAGATATCAAATTTATTAATAATTATACCTAAAAATGCCTTTAAATAAGACTCTCAATTTTGACAACATGCAGGCATTTGCCACTACAGTAGGTACGTATACAAATAATACACTAATCGATTTTAAACTTTCGCGATTTGTATACATCATATAATTTTATTTAAAGTCCTGCCGCGACCAAGGCTGTTATAAGACGGCCGAAACGTCGGTAAAACATAGGTATTTATACCTTAAATTAATTAAATATCGCGAATAAGACCCGTTTAAATAAAATTGTATGAAATAATACACTGTTTGAACATATGACTGAAATTTCAATATTTTAAGGGATTTCAAGTTACAGATAATTACTAGAAAAGTGGTATGTATACCTTATTATTGACTTGACGTTTCAACCCAATTATGAATAATCAATATTTCACTTCATATACAAGGTGGGTAAAAAATTGTAAGAAGAAAATTCTTGAGCGGTAATCGAACCCACGACTCATCACGTTACGTTATAACGGTCTTAAAAGTTAATATATTGTTACAGTATATTACCCTGTTCGTCTAAGCAGTAGTTTGAGCCTATAAACTACCGCTAAAACTAAATAGTTAAGTAAGTAGGTAGTTTCATTAACCGCTCGTTATTGTTTTATTTATATTATTTAGTTATATTAAATTTATTTTTAAACTGTCATTTAAATGAAGATTTTTTTTCATTGTGTACCTTTATTTTATTACCTAGACGAACGAAGTTCTATACCAATATATTTGATTTAATTTCAGGTATAGTCTAATTATGGAAAATTTAGTCGTCGATAGATATGAAACCCCTTTGACGTTATTAGGACTGCTGCGAAATTTACAGCTACTGTTTTTAGACATGTAAATAACATTAGGTTCATACGAAATGACTTGTTACAGGCGTAACGTGCCGCCAATGTAACGTTTCATTAACAATATGTGTGACATTCTGATTAATATGGTATTTTTACCATATGAATCAGACACATATCAATCAGAATTTTGCCCATTAACATAGATAAATCATCACACGTATGCAATTAAGGATTGTTATTTATACATAGGTTTCTGTTCCCCAATGGCATTATATTTCCCGCAGATTCAAGTTTGAAAACCACTTACCTTAATTATAAAAACGAACATACTAATCAGAAACACATGTGTACCAAGGCTATATGAATCAGATATTTACCTTTATATCTCCGCGACAACACGAACCAGCCACAAGTCACGTCGCGACCATGTCAGCCAAGCCACTGGCTACCGCCAGCACGGGGAGGGGTCACCTGATGTTTCATATTTAGCTGGGTACGTTCGAGTGAAGCGCGTGAATATGAATCAGACTTTTGTGCCGGACACTCACAACTTTTTTATTTATAAATAAACAATCGTAAATATTAGTACCATTTTTTTTGGTGTAAAGAAACAACTAATATTCTTTCGTAATAATTATAATTCACATCAATTTATGAACAAGAAATAATGTTATTGTTACTAATGTTCAAGAAACTGGGTTACGGACACACCATATTAGTCAGAAGAACTACATTTAAATATTTTTTTGAAATATTTAAATAAATATTATTAAAAAAAAATAACTTGTGCAAGATAGGCAATAGTCTGAGGTATGTTTTAAAATTAATTGCAAACTGATTTGTCAGTTAGTTACAAAAATAAACCTCAAGACATCGAAAATTTAGGGTTCGGAGAATCACTCATCTGTGTAAACAACCCAAATAGATTTTGTTACATTTGTGTCAAATGTACATTTAAAAAAATCTGTTTAAATATGTCAGACTTCGTAAAAAAAAATAATAATATATTCTAACTACATTCACACAACACCATCTAGTCCCAAACTAAGCAGAGCTTGTACTATGGGTACTAGATAATGGATAAACATACATATATAGTTTTTTTTTTTGTAAATACATACATATTATACATAGAAACACCCAGACCAAGACAAACATCCATGTTCATGCACACAAATGTTTGACTTGAGCGGGAATCGAACCCGCGACCTTCGGCGTAGCAGTCGCTTACACTCCCGCTTCGCCAACCGGCCGTCTAAAAAATGCCTGCATGGAGTACTTTCAACGTCTATTGGAAACAAAAAACAAGCACTGGATACCGAATATAGTGTGTAAAACGTTTGTGGAGTATTTACGGTTATGGAAAAATAACAAGAGGGATCCCTTGAATCTCATTAGTCCTATGATTTGGCGTGAACCGTCGAACCACCTGACGACTGTTATTTCTGCGTTGAAAACATAACAGGAATTGACCGCCAAAATCAGTTCAAATTGGTTTCTCCTACTGTGCCGTTAGTTACTAAGACCTTTCCTGCGTTCAACTGATACATTAGAACCCCAACCAAGTTCATCACAGGTACATCCGCAGGGAATTGTTCAACGAATGGAACAAAGTAACACAAGCTGCAAAGATCGTTCCCAAAATTAAGTGGTAATAAGTTAAAAGCTGGAATTTTCGATGGACCACAAATCAGAAAATGTCAGGATCGTTGCAAATGGCGTTCCGTAGTCTCTGCCTACCCCTCCGGGAAACAGGAGTCCAAAACTCCGTGAGTCTATGTATGTATGTAATAAACGATGTAGATTTTACTGAAAGTATGACAAACCCTGAAAAAAATGCCGTGAATCAGTTTGTTTGGCTAGTAAATTTTTTTTTTGGAAATGAGAAGTCTGTCGACTTTCCTGACCACATCAAGCACTTGCTATTACACTTTCTGCAACTTGGATGCAACATGAGCATTAAAATGCATTTCCTTCACAGCTACCTTGATCGATTTCCTGAAAATCTCGAACATTTAAGCGAGGAGCAGAGAGAACGCTTTCATCAGGATATTCACACTATAGAGGAGCGCTACCAGGGCTATTGGAGTGAAAGTATGATGGCTGATTGCTGTTGGATTATCCAGAATAGTAGTAACACTCCAACTCATTCAAGAAAGTCACATAAAATAATGTTTTGTTCTAATTACACAGCTAAATAAATTGTTATATAACGGGAATCCATGATTTTCCTTCAAAAATAGCTACCCATAGTATCTCAAAAAGTAGAGCTGCTAGCAAAAAACTGAGTACAGATTTGGAATCAGGGTAGAAAATGCAGCTAGATCCATAAAAACATTCCATGCAACAAAAATGCTGTTGTGTTGTGTTATGATGAGCACATACATTTTTCGTGCTTTCAATGCTCGATTCTTTTTCTTCTTTCGTGTCAATGACGAGTCTCAAGTTTCAATGTATTAAACCTTCTTCGCCCAATATGCATCCACCCTATCGCATTGTCCGAGGCGTCCATTACGTCTTTAAGGGAACATGTGTCTGGGCAGTTAGGGCACGAAAGTAGGTGGAGCATTGACTGTGTGGTAGTGCCACACTCACACAGGGTTTCGGCTTTGTCTAAGAAACCCCATCTGGCTCGGTTTTCCTTGCAACATCTAACTTGGGTCCGCAATCTATTTAAGGACTTCCATGTGGGCCTGGGAAGCTCGTGACTAGGAGGCAGGTTTTCCGAGATAGGGACAAAAGGGGAAGGAAGTGAGCTTTGTGCCGTCCATAGGTCTTGTCTGGCTTGGGAGACATCACCATCGATCGCCGCAACACATGTATAACAACTCTTTCGACTTTTAGCCTTTGTGGTACCGGTTGATATTTGTGCATGGGGTGCCGTTCGTCGAGTTCTAGCCTAGCTCTCTCCACGGAGCATCCTACACTCCTGCGAACACTGGGTGGAGCAATGCCAGCAAGTGGGAACAGCATTTGATTCGGGGTCGGCTTCAGACAGCCCGTAATAATGCGACACGTCTCATTTAGCGCTAAATCCACTTTCTGTGCATGAGCGGAACGGCTCCAGACGGGCGACGCAAATTCACCTGCAGAATGACATAGTGCTAATCCAGTAGATCGTAAGACCTTAGGCTGGGCACCCCAATTGGTGGTCGTTAATTTTCACAGGAGGTTGTTAGGAGCTGTAACTTTATGCTTGATGTTTTCGCGGTTTCTTTTAAACGTGAGTGATCTATCTAGCGTTGTACCCAGGTATCTAGGGTAGTTACAGTGGTGGATAGGTAAACCGGATAATATATATCCGCGCCACTGGATATTTAGCTCTCTGCCTGGCTCTTTATTGCAAAGGTGAAAAGCACATTACTGTATTTTGAAGGGTTTGGTTTAAGGACATTCTCTTCGTAGTAGACACTCAGTGTCGGGCGAGCGCCGCTGAGATTGTCCTCTACCTCTTCAAAGGATCCCAGTGACGCCAATGCCAGGTCGTCAGCATATATGATCGGGAAGGAGCGGGTTGAATTTCGGCTCGTAGGCTAATCATTAGTGTAGATGTTAAAGAGCGTAGACGCCAGGACACTCCCCTGAGGTAGACCGCTCTTTTGGGTTCTCCAACGGCTTTTATTAGAGTTTAAATGAACCCGAACCGTCGGTTTTGGGGGAGCTTCCCGAGAACTTGAACAAATTTGCTATCCTCTGTCATATTCTGCACTTTTCATAGCAAACGTTCAACGTTAACTGTGTCGTATGCGGCCGAAAGATCAACAAAGACCACACCCGTCACTTTGCCCATCTCAAATCCGTCCTCAATGTGCTGAGTGCTCCAGCAAGATTTTCCGAGCCGGAACCCAGCTTGCTCAGGGATGAATTTAGGGTCCACGAGTCTAGTGAGACGGTTTAGTAGTAGCCTTCCGAATAATTTAAGCGTGTGACAGAGGTGAGAGATTGGTCTGAAGTTTTTCGAGTCGTCAGCTGATTTGCCAGGTTTTAAAGTCCCAATTATTTTAGCTTGCCGTCACATACTAGGGATTGTCACCGAGTCCAGACAACTATTATACATTCCTAAGAGCCATAACACGGCGACTGGCCTAAAGTGTTGGATTTGCTCCACAGATATGTTGTCGAGTCCTGAGGCTTTACCGCGTTTTAGTTGCTTAATGCCACAGATGATATCGGGCAGATCAAAAGGACGACAGACAATGTTCGACCAATGAGCCATACTATGATTTAAACTCCTCGCGAAGTAAAAAATTGGATAGATCTAATGTATAAAATTCTCGTGTCACAGTTTTCGTTGCCATACTCCTCCGAAACGGCTTGACCGATTTTGATGAATTTTTTTGTGCTTATCCGGTATCTATGAGAATCGGCCAACATCTATTTTTCAAAAAAAAAAAAAAATTTGCAAAACAACGTTTGCCGGGTCAGCTAGTATATAATAAAATCATTCATGAAAAACGAACAAATCTACGGTTATTGAGATTTAATAGGTAGGAAATACACCTGTTTCATCTGTTTTGCAATGCCCTTGGTAGATTCTTGTTTAGCGGCCATTTCGACAAGGCAATTGTGGTCTATCAATAAATAAATGGAATTAACAATTTACTTAGTAAACATAAGTTTAAGAGATCTTTGTAATAAGTGTATTTTATGAATCGCCGTTATCTTTTATATCTCGTCGCAAAATACATCAAGACTCATCTAATGAGCCCAATCTCGGTGTGCTATACATATATTCCAGAGTTTCTTCCCTACATGCAAGCTCCATCGTCAGACAAGCTTATATTTGTATTGTCATATAATCTACATTTAATTGATAATTATCATGATAATATAATAACTAGAAGTGAGAAAAATTCAGCCTGTTACATTTAATTACAGATCGACCTATAAAAGTGTGTTGTAATCTTATGCAACTATGTATAATGCCTGTACTGAGCATTAGACTTTTATAGAAATCATACTGGTATAAAACGTTTAAAATCTCACGTGACAAGTGGTTCAAATTTACTTACGCGCACATATAAATATGTACTTAGCGGTCACCAGAATTGTCCATGAATGTTTGAAGTTGATGTAATGTCAAAGGTTCATTTGCATTACGTTAGATCATACACCAGAGAACCGTATATAAGATTGTATGCAGGGTATAGTGTCATCAGTCACTCATCACCGAGCAGCAAGACAAAGTATAGGTATCAAACATGAAATCGGTACGTGTAAATAATATTTAATTGTGTATATTCAATTTATAAAATGCTATAAATATTGGGTTTATACGGTTCTATAGTTTTGCCATAATGAATTCTAAGTAACAAACTTCCATAAAAAACGTTGTTTTTTTAGCCAACCACTGAAAAATGCATAGCGTGATGTTGTTCAAATTTACCAATGTAAGATGTTTAAATATCGATAAACGATCAATTTGCTTAGCGTTTTTAACTTATCGAGTCTACTTGATTTCTTCATTTAGCTTTTTGCAGTTGACGATTTTTTATAAGTTACACTATTTCATATATTGCATAAACTTTTTGAACAAACAATGGAATCTTTAATAATATTTAGAAATTGTTTTAAAACGAAGACTTTTATTTATCATGTAATGTTACTTCATTTTTACTAACCACAATGCAGGTAGATATCAAATTATTATCTTCTATAGTTGCACTTTTGTAGTTGTAACACCTTACAGTTTGTACAAATGGTAGCAGATTCAAATCTTGCGTTTATTTGGGGACATCCGATATAGACATAATATCGATTAAATAATGTATCAATTATTAAAATCTATGTTATTGTTTTCTACAGATCATCTTGGTAGCTTGCGCCCTTGTGGCCGTCGCCATTGCTGCACCCGCGGCTGATGAGCCCATCCCGATCGTCAGAGCTGACTTCGACCAGCAGCCCGATGGTGCCTACGTTTATGGGTAAATATTTCTTTCTTACGTTTGATTGTTCGATGTGGTAAAGACAAGTGTCAGCGCCTGTAAATGTAGTAGAATTATTATTATTTGGGTTATCAACATAATCGTATATATTATTTTCCCAATGAAGTAGAAACGGAAAATTTATTTAAATGTACTTTTAACAGTTACGAGACCGGCAATGGTATTGTTCGTTCGGAGACTGGTGAAGTGAAGCAAGTTGTGGATGAAGAGAACAAGCCGCACACCGTGATCGTCGTCCGTGGCTCATACTCCTACAACGATCCCGATGGCAAGCCTCAGTCGATCACTTACTACGCTGATGAGAGCGGCTACCACGCGGAAGGAGAATCCATTCCCAAGGCACCCGCCGCCAGTAGCTAAGCACACAACGATCAAACAACACCGATGAATGATCGGTTGATTAATAAATACATTAATGAATCGCTTATTCATCGCATACAATGTGTTTTGAATTATAAAAAATATCAAATTGTTATGTTGAGACAAGTACAGACGTGGGTGCGGAGTCCTTGCTGCCTACATAATGCTCTTAACTAATATTTGATGCTCACTGCCATATTTTGTATTACTGTTGAGTTTATTTTTGATTAATTTCTTTATTAAACTAGTATAAATTTATAAATTGACTTTTAGTTTTCACTATTCTCCGTACCTCTACAATCTACATGTTGTAGCTAGTAAAATAAGTTGTATTAGATTTAGTAATTAATGTGAAAAGACAGGTTGGAAAGTTTAACTTAACCTACTGTAATGTGTTGCATGGAGTTTTAATTGTATAATAATGTAGATATATGTCACGTCAATCATTTTGCAAGAAATTAAATCTTGGCGAAACTATGTGGCATAGTTGAAGGAAAAAGTTGTGGTCAGTTCGTATCAAGAGGTCTAAGAACGGGCAAAAACCGAAAGCAATGGCAATTGCTCCATCAAGAAGAGGAGGGCTAGGCTCTTAAATGAAAAAAGAAGGAAAATGATTTTGCTAGTACTGGTGTATCTCTTCTATTAACTAAATAGTAGCCTCATAGCTGTGTCTATTTCATATACAGTGTAAAATTTCAAGCATCTATAAGTCGTCATTGACGTCTTCAGCTATCAGAACTCGTTAAAAATCAAGAAAATATTACGATACTAGACGTCGCCAGCGGCTTCGCCCGCGTCAATCATACATATAAACCTTCGTCTTGAATCATTCTATCTATTTAAAAAAAGCACATTAAAGTCCGTTGCGTAGTTTTTAAGATTTAAGCATACATAGGGACAGAGAGACAGAAGACAGACTTTGTTTTATACTATGTAGTGATACTGAGATTGACGTAATGTTAAAATAGGTTGTTGCTAGTAGGTTCATTACTAATATAATTTAGATAAAAGATCACATTTACACTAAAGTATATTGCATGGCCAAAATCATAAGTTTATATAATAAATATTTATACAAAATCGTCTTCCAGTGTGGCCGAAATATCTATGACCTTATCTCTGGCTCATAGATTAACTTCATGGCATTTCATGTAAGCCTTTCAGGGCTAATACGAAGACGTCACACCCGAATTGTAGCATTCGTAACACGAGGGAGGAAGACGACGCGTGCAGGATATATAAAACAGTGGCTCTGTTGTGACTGAGCCAGGAATATACTAAGGCATGTGTTAATACCTATTATATTTAACCGCACTAAAAAGTGTAAATGGAATCAGACAACTTTGTGAACCACTGATGTAATGTTAGTGCCCTTTTGAAAAGAGCCATAATTATGAAATGTAAGTCATCATCATCACCAGCCTTTAACAGTCCACTGCTGGACTAGGCTGGCAGAAAGACTTGAAGGTGGACCTGTGTAATCCACTTCCATGTCTTGATTCACAGTCACATCCTCATTCACAACGAGAAACACCGTGATTACCGACTTCTAGAAGACTATCATACACTCTCTCCATCAGCCTCACATTGTTTTTCGGTGCGAAACCAAAAAGAGAAGAAAGGCATTAAGTATGAAATTAGTATGATGCATATTTCTTAAAAATATTCTTGAGCTAAAGATGTCATCATTAGCCTCAATAATTATCTATCTCACTTCTGGGCACTATGAGAAGGGTAAGGCCTTGGTCTACCACGCTAGCCAAGTGTGGATTGGCAGACTTCACATGTCGAGCTAAAAGATATATTCCATAAAAATATTTTATTTTTCTACGTAGATAGCTACAGACTCATTAGTATGTCATTAAAATGCTGAAGTTCAAGCACTAACAATGCCAAATGTCAATGTTGTAGATGTTTAGGTAAAATGTTGTGTAGTGTGCGTGTGTTCGCTTTTCCCTTATGAATTGCATGATCGGTTTTGAATGTTTTGTTATACTTTTAGTTTAACCTAGATAATTAAGCACATTGTCAAATATTATTGCCAAATATAGTTTAAAAGTTTGATTAGTCACCCAAACTAACATAAAACCAAGGTTAATTTGCGATGGTCACTGTTAAAATTCCAGCCGTTTTATAAATATGTATAAACTTAAGAAAACCCTCTGGTTAAACGCTGCTCATTTAATATGTAGTATGGTTACCCAAACCACAACCTATCTACAGGCCCTCAAATAGCAATAAAAAATTAGTGCTTGTTATCGCATATTACCAATATGTTAGAGAGTATTGCTTTGCACTTTCGTATGCGAGAGAGGTCAGACAAAAGTGGTTTGCGCCATAATTCGGCCTTGCCGTTGTCTCTGCGCCTCTTCTTCTATGTAATGTCATATAAATCGTGACACGAACTTTACACACTTTTACACAAATACATATGTATATATTGCCGACTTTTTAGTTATTTGCTCATTTACATTTTAATCGCCTAGGTCCACGAGTATTATATTTATACAGCGTGTGACATAAAATATAGCCAAAAACTAGATCGTATACAAGGAACGTGTAGGAATGTGTAGTGAAATGTTGTTGTATAGATATGTAGTTCTACAAACTGAGGAATTTTCGTCGGCTCAGCCAAAATATGATAAAAAAATGTTAATAACTATTATTTTTGTATGAAATACTGTTAATTACAATCGTTTCTTGTTGGTCACTAAAAATAATTAAGATTCACAATTATTTTCTGAACAAATTACTGTTCAAAGTGCCGAAATCTCAAGATCCTGTGGTGTCCCTCGACCAAATTTTAGTTCAAAGTGTGTTGAGTTGTTTCGATTCATTTACTTCTACATGAAGGTCCTAAATGGAATCCGAATAAAAAGTTAACTATTTTTTCTGCCTAGGTAGAACAATAATTATATTATTTTCTTAAAAATATATTGAACAAATTTTTTTTTACATTTTGTCCCCACGATTAAATATCAGTATCCTGTTCACTGTAAAATTACTAAATATTGACTAAGCCATTTGCTTTGCATCGTTGCCATTCAGATGAGTCGATAGCACCTACGATACGAATTCGATACGACGAACCTAGTCGATAGAAAAGACAAAGAATATCATCTATGTAATCTCACCTAGCTCGTTGTTTAGTGAGGCCAGTGAGATCGGCAAGTGAAATGTTGTCTTAATCAGTGGAGTTCACAGAGTCCTGGTAAAGTTTTTATTAGCGAAATACATTATTAATATGAGTAATTTTAGCATTTTGTTATGTAAGTTGCTAGCGCATGGGGCTAGTTTACCTTATTTTTGTTGAATGTTATAAATTGGCATGTTTTTTTCATATTTAGACAGAAATTGTCAGGAACCTGGTATCAGGATCCTGTCCAAATTGTACGGTTGTACGTCGTCAAAAAGGCTTTTTGGTAATGTGATAGAAAAGCAAATATCAGGTAATATGTCGTATGTACATACATATGTCACCAAGACAAGAAAGTAGCACATTAATGACTTTTGGGCCAGATTGTGAATGCAAATAAGGCTTGTAAAGTAAAAAAATAGGGTCATGACTTATAAGAGATACAGAGAAAGAAGAAAAGCAAATTAAAAGGCTGCAATGAAACAAAAAAGAGGCTTGAAAAAGATGGACCAAATATTTAAGAAGACGACAAGTATAGTAGTCTGTGTGCAGGTAAAAAGGAATTTGTAAGAATATAAGCAACTAAACAAAAAGTACAAGTCCTGTTTAAGACTGTTTTAGGTATATATTAATTAGTATTAGATACTGCCAAGCATAAAACTATTATTAATATTCAAAAGATATTTTAATTATTAAAAATTGAAGTTAAGAAGCTAATTTTGAAAATTTGTGAAATAAATGATAGGTCTCGATTGATTTTTGTTGTTCTTCTCAGTTGCCTGGTGACCTTCTCAGTTTCCTATTGCTTGATTATCTTTAAATGGCCTTAAATAAAAAAATATTAAATATTTTGACTGTTCCGTTTAGGATAAGCTAAAAGACATTGTACTCTTGTTATTAGACTGAATTACACCACCAGAATGTATAAAAAATGTCGAGCCGAAATCAGCCTCGGATTCTTCCTTAGTTTGTAGAACTACCCGTATGTAGATATTTTAATCGGCTACAAAGCTCAAGAAACTTGTAATATTAAATATTCCTCTATTACTTGTTATTTAAAGATGTCATGGTGGAAACGATGTTATACAGAGGTACTTATTGTTATATCTAGAAATGATTGTGTGATGGTGCTGCAGATGTTCTATTCTGATCTGTTTGTGGCAGTAAATGTAAAATCATTAAGTAATTAACTTCAATTTTGACGTTCATAAACGTCACTTTGTGGCCTAGATGAATAAATTATTTTGACTTTGACTGTGACCGCGCAAAGAGATTCGGCTGACCTTTTCTGTTGACAGATCTTGTTAATATTCGCGGGAAATGTATAGGTTCTACCTACCACATTCACACAACACCATCAAACCCAATCTAAGCAGAGCTTGTACTATGGGTACTAGACAATTAATAAACATATGTATATATACTTTTTTTTCGTTTATTTTCTTTTTGTAAATACATACATAGGTATCATACATAAAAACACCCAGACCGAGACAAACATCCATGTTCACGCACACAAATGTTTGACTTGAGTGGGAATCGAACCCGCGACCTTCGGCGTGGCAGTCGCTTACACTCCCGCTGCGCCAACCTGTCGTCAAACACATAAAATTCATCGTAGGAGGCGCACGTAGACCCTGACACAGCCTCTTGGGCGTGCATGGTTGACGTAGATGTGGTTGGGTGGGTTCGATTCCCACATGAGACAACACTTTGTGTTATCCATATATTGTTGTTTCGAGTCTGGGTGTTCATTGTGTCCGTTGGTTGTATGTTTGTAAAGTCCCCCGCGACGCAGAATTCATGGCCATGGCAATGGATATGACTGCATCAATTCCTCAATTAGGTATAACATAAAAAAACTTTCTTAAAACATTTTGTCCTCGGTTCGGCTAAATTCCAAGTTCATGGTTTTATACATAGAACCATTAAATTTTATATGATTGAAACATAGCATTTAATGGTGCTCCACACCATTCAGCATTATGCAATTAGATTAAATGATCATATTAATGTCCAACACGCTGTATATTAGATGTAGTCGAATAGGTAAGACAAAAACCACATTTGTTGTTTGTTTTTTTACGATATCGACCCACACGACAGCGCATAGCATAAGATTGAGAGGTCATGCATGCAAATCTTTAAGCACGTGTTTTAGTGCAATAAATAATTATAATTACTTCACGCTAATTATTCAGACGCGCATCTAGACGGAGTCTTCATTTAATTACGTGTACGGTAAGTAGACAAGGTATTTAAATAACGTTTATCCTTGAGTAAATATCACAAAGATTCACTGAATTAAACATAGATCAAAATCAGATTTTTAATTTCTTATTTGTTTTGATTACATCATGAGTGGACTACAGGTCAACTAGAGGGAGATACCTAATACCACGTTCTCATCAAATCCAAACAAACAAACTCTTCAGCTTTGCAATTATAAAACTGAAGAGGTTTATGTTTGTTTAGCTGAACACTTTAATCTCTCTTTAACTCTCCTATTATTACTGATCATCATGTAAACACATACTTAGGAACTACTAGTTTTTTAGTTGACTAGTTTACTAACTTACTAGTTTAGTTATAAATGCCATTGCATATATTATTATATGTTTGTCTTAAAATGAACTAACTTCTGTCATGTGTAAATATAAATTAATAAATCTCAGGAGTTACTGATTAGAATCGAAATGATATTTTTGTGTTGAATGGTCTATTTATTCGAGAAGGTCATAAGGCTAAATAACATCACGCTATATGAGCAACAAGAATTATAACGCAGGTGTAATCGCAGCCACATCAATGTAAACTGGGCTGGACTGTCAATCATAGAAAAAAAATACATGTTAATCACTCTTCAGCCTCCTGTCTACACGGAAATAATAAGATGACATCACAAACAAAAAAACACACTTTTGCATCTATACGTCTAGCAAGTATCTTTTGAATTTTTGTCTGTCTGTCTGTCTGTTTTTCTGTTTGTCCTGGGTACATACATACATAGACTCACGCCTGTTTCCCCGAAGGGGTAGGCAGAGGCATATTAAACGCCCACTTTTCGCCAGTGTTTTGATCCCACGTAATAGGTGGCGAGCCTATTGCCGCTTATTGGGACATTTTGTTTGCCAGAGCCTCGTCCGTTGATCGGCAGGTGCACCACTTGCAGATGAGGTTGGCTTGGGTCCCTAAGTTCTTGGTGGGAACCCTATGCACCCTTTTTTGGTTCGGCCTGGGTAATCGTTGGAATGGCTCAACTAATTTTAATAGCCCTTTCATTGGAAAATAGAGGTCTTTGTAGGGCTACATATGACTACATATAACTGAACCCGGTAGGAAGCGCTGTTGTCGAGATACTGAAAATAACGCAGAATGAAACGAAACCGCCGGCAACAGCTAGTATACGCCATAATTATGTAGCCCTACAGAATCCTCTATCTTCCAGTGTAAGTTCTACAAGCAATACTCATATGGACGTTTCGTTGTCATAATTCAGGCTGTCAGGTTGGGAGCCTGGTGGCCATGTCTAAATATATAAAGACCCAGAATATTAAATCTCAAAGCAAACATGTGTTTCCCTCCGTAGAGTTTCGTAACAAAATAGTTATGAAATATCCTACGAAACTAAAGGATTCAAAGGAAAACACATAGAAAGCTCACTAAAGGAAGGCGTAATTATTAGGTAATAATATTAATTCTTTAGACCATTCGGAAGCCTCCGATATGACCTAACGATTTTTGTCCTGAGGCAAGAACCGGGACCAATGGCTTTACGTGCCTAAAAAAATCCCATACAGAGGTCATCTATTAGCGCTAAAATATGAAATATAAATATAAAAACCTTATATTTTAATACTGTGCTGCTGTAAAAACACAGACGCAGATACACTTGTGTTGAATTAATATGTGTATTGAAATAATGATAGACTACTATCAATCATTCGTGGACTATGAGAGCGTAAGAAGCGAGACGTTAACATTAAATAATTCTTTTACATTCTTATATCGCCTGGTCTTTAGGTCTCGCCTAATTTGTTTCACAATAACACTGTCAATCAATAGGAGGGTTTTGCCCACTATACCGCGTTGGGACCAGACGGGATGGTATAAGTTTAATCTCGATGTTTCATCATGTCAGACTAGAGACGTCCACTGCTGGCCTCCTCCAAGGTTCTCCATACAGACCGATCTTGAGCCGCCCGCATCCAACCGCTTCCCGCGATCTTAACCAGATCGTCGGTCCATCTTGCGGGAGGCCTACCCCTACTGCATCGTTCGGTACGAATCTCGATGTTTAAAATCGAGAAATTGCTTTGTGTATTTTTTGTGGCCTCTTACGACACCCTCGGAATGAAATGGGGTGGTGAAATTTTGTAATACGCCACCTCAAGAACTAATGCCAATCCGATAACGATAAGATCATTAATTACGCCTAACATAGTTTTACCTTTTGGAATGAATGTGTAACTTCTCATAGATTCTCATTATTAACAGAGGTTCAAGAAGCAAAAAAATAAACACCCAGATTCATAACAACAGTAAGAGAATCACACAAAGTGTTGTCTCATCTGGGAATAGAACCAACGACACGCAGGTCTCTGTAAGTCGGTAGCCGATCTCTAAAACCTCAATGCCATACATGGCATAGAATAATCTTAGGTGGTCTAGATAAATTCTATGTGTATACCAGACGTTGGGTTATCTGAGTAAAGTTTCGATCGTACGGATTGATCATTCGATCGACCACTAACCCTCAAGATTTTCTACACAGGCCTTTTCAGATGCGTGTATTCACGTGCGAATGTATCCAATTTCAGTTAGCAAGGCTTTAACGTTGACTAAATTAAATATTCAACACATATAAGAACAAATAAAATATAATTTAAAATTCTATTATATTCTCTTCGGCGTTGTATGTTAATTAAATGTAATATCAATATGCTTCTATAAACAAAAAATATTATGTTACGTTACATTGACTAATCTTTTCGCAATGCGCTTCTTAATTTATACGTTGATATTTAAACAAAATGCTAATACCACTTACTTAAATAATCTACATGTAGATATTATTAAAACTAATTTAGGCAAGGGTTCATAGTTACTTTTTTTTTTAAATATATACAGGACTTTGAGCCTCGATATCTTCTTAACCAGGTGCTGAAGTTAAAAATGTTCGCATGATTGGTATAATATGGGATTTTAGTTTTCGTTAAGGGTCTTTTTACATCCCGTATGTACCGACAACATGAACAGAACTGCCGACATATTACTATGTAAAATAAAGTTGATAATTGTTATAGTAATAAGAGTCGCCAAGTCGTGTATTGAAAATACACGACATTTTTTAATTTTGTACAAATATTTAACTAACATCTAAATGTCGTCAATTGTGTCCCCGTTGCAAATCAAATAAGAGAATACTGAACTTCTACACACATGCTTATTTAATATTTACGTAACCTTAATATATCTTTATTTATCTCCTAAATAGGAGTAGTTATATCGATAGAGAGACATGAGATCAATAGAGAACGCAGAGGTTAACGGGTTGGAATCCACGGCGCGTACCACTGACTTTTCGGAGCTATGTGCGTATTTAATTTCTAATTTTCGCTTGTCCCGTGTCTTGAAGGGCACGTTTAGCCGTCGGTCTCGCCTGTCATTCAATCGATCGATTCGATTTTGACAGTCGTTAGGTATAGGGCATCAGTACTTTCTAAATAAACGGACGCTAGTCTAAATCATCGAAAATCGCTGTCCCTTCGGGTTGCGGAGGTCAGACAGGCAGTCGCTCTGTTGAAAAGCTAATATTCAGTGAAATCCGATTAGACTAGTAAGTGGACCCTGGGTTGAAACTGGGATAACGCTAGAAGATTGATGAATTAGAGGTAGTTAGCTGTAAGGCCTTCTATGACAGATGAATAAACAGATTCTTGATTGAAACTGAGGCACCACGGCACCACGCCACAATACTGCATCTGCACTATTATTGTAATAGTCTAATGGATTCACAGGCATTTCATTGATTTATCAAGGACCGAAACCGGAGTAACGAAATATGTAGATATGACATTTAAAATTATACCGAAAAGCTGGCGAAACGTATAAAAGCTTAGTCTGCGTTCGGATGAGCATCAGTTACACATCTCCCGTAGCCACCCAAACAACCAATCATGAAATCGGTACGTCTTTTGTTTTTAAAGTAATAATTTATATGTGATCAATATATTTAAATTCTTGGCTTGTTATCGAAGTGTTTTGTATAAAAAGATAAAGGTTACTTAAAATAATATAAACATGTTTCCTATTTTTTATCAAATAGTTTATTTAAAATCGTTAACATTTTTTATATGATGTCGTCACATTATGGTCAATAAATATTCTGTTTCACTATATTTGATGCAAATATTACAAAATTCTTTCAAAATTCTTTCAAATATTACAAATTTCAAATTCCGTGTGGTGACGGATTAAGAATACGAATAGTCACCACCCCGTATCATCCCATGGGTGTCGTAAGAGCCGACAGAGGGAGCATATTATGCAGATAACAGAACTGTAAGAGAAGGAAAACTTGATACAAACCCTATACCAACCCGTTTGGCCAGCGTGGTATAGTAGGCCAACTCCTCCTTTCAAAGGAGAGACCTAGTCCAGCAGTGGACTGTTAAAGGCTGATGATGATTACAAAATTTCGTAAAAAAATTCAGTTGTCTCGTAATCATTGTTCGATTTAGTAAAATTGAATAACTCACTTATTCGAATATAATTGGTGTGGTGGTTCCCTCTGATTAATCACAAAATAAAGCTTAACAATTGTGAATCACTAGTCACTATCACTACATAGTATAAACAAAGTTTGTCTTCTGTCTGTCTGTCCCTATGTATGCTTAAATCTTAAAAACTACGCAACGGATTTTAATAAGGTTTTTTTAGGTAATAGATAGAATGATTCAAGAGGAAGGTTTATATGTATAATTGACGCGGGTGAAGCCGCTGGTGACATCTAGTGTATATATAAAGAAAATAATGTTACAGATGATCGTCGTCGCTCTCGCCCTGGTGGCCATCGCCGTAGCCGCACCCCCCTCTACCAATCCTGATGCCGATTCTCAAGTACTTCGGTCCGAATACAACCACGGTCCTGATGGATCCTTCGCATACTCGTAATTATTTGTGTTTTATTTATTTGACAACATAACATCAATGACTTTGACTTCACTTATAAGGATACGATTTGTTGTTAAGATTATTATTTTAAATTTAGTTATTACTGTAGCATAGCGTCCTTATTTTTTATTGGATTGCTGCTGAATGATGATAATTTTTTACACTTAGGCATAATGCAATTATTAATAAGGGAATACAATTCACAGATTCGAGACTGACAAAGGAATCAAGCAGGCTCAGATCGGTGAGCTGAAAACAGTTGTTGATGAGGAGAAAAAACCCCAAACCGTAGTTGTCGTCCGCGGTGAATACTCATACATCAACGCTGATGGCAGTCCGGAGACCGTCCAGTACGTCGCTGATGAGCTCGGTTACCGCGCTGACGGTCCATCCATCCCCAAGGAGCCCGTCGCTGTCCGATAAGCTAACAACAATGCTTTCTCGATAAATAATCGATTGATCTTGCTAAATGGAAATTAATCGGTTGTTTATCACTTCTCACAAAGACTTGGATTATGTTTAAGGAAAGAGCAATTTGTTACTAGACGCAAGGGTGTGCGGCATAACATCGGTTGCACTCATTTCTTGTAATTGGTTAATTTTTTTATGCTCACTGCCATATTTTGTATTACTGTTGAGTTTAGGAATGTTAATTAAATAGTATAATGTCAACATTTATGCAATTCGTTTGATTTCTACCTTTATATTTCACATTAGGTATATTTGCCAATGCTTATCATAGGCCGTGTAAATTTGAATTCAAAGGAATTATTTGCAAAAGGCTTCAGTAAAAAAATACGACCAATTAATCCTCATCCTCCATCGATTTATTTCTACGGTATTGAAAGAGAAAACCACTAAAATTAAAATACAGTACATTGCAAAAATACGTAGATAATTTTTTACATGGCTCGAATGAATAATAGATGAGGCATAGTTGTCTGGCACTTATAAATTCAATGCCAGGAGTCATCAGAAGAATCACAATAACGTTATTAGTGTGTATAGAGAATAATTTAGAATGGTAAAAATGCAATATTGACTCGGCTTATATTCAAATAAGTATGTAAAGGTCGGAGCTCGTCTACCGACTTGATTTGTCGCCAGACGCTGAGTTGCGTCATTGTTGATTTATCTAAGGTTATCACCTGTGCTCACATACTCGAATAGGTCATAAAATATTAGCTAATAACCAAAGCGTCAAGCCGGTTTTTCTGGAACCAATATTAAAATTATGTTGGTGCAGTGACGAAGCAAGAAAACCTTGTTAAATTTAACCAAATAGTTGATCTTCAATTATGTATTCACTTATGATATGCGGGCGTTGTACGTTCGTAATATATTATTTTGTACATTAATAAAAATAATGTGATAGGATAACATTCTTAATTATAAAATATCCGACAATGTGGGAAACACCTTGTGACCGCTTTAAGCGTTGGGCATCCATGCACTTTAATAAGTCTGTAGTGCGTGGTTTACAATACGATAACTACTTTGACTGCCGGCTCCTTAAGCTTTATGTCCGCATGACAAAAATTTATGGACTAGAAACCCATTCAAGTGGAAACCAATAGCATACTACGCAGAAGGACAGGGGTTCAAACCAGGGGTTTTGAACTTATCTGGGTGTATTAAATTAGTTAATTATCGCATGCTTTATGACACGAAAATAACAAAGACTTAGTACTATCAACCGTCCTGACACTGAACTAAAGCGCACAGTTTCACTAGGTACATCTTTTGTTCGTGGAGGTCAGATGGCTGTCGCTCTGTAGAAAAGCTATTGTGTCTAATTATTAGCATGCGGATCCGGATAATAAATGCTGAAGTTTGCGATTGATGATAATGACATCAAGTTGTTGTTATCAGACACGTCCACACACTAACTTCGTCATCGCCAGTGAGTCACTGTCGATCGGATCCGACGTAGGTGCTCAAAGTATGGAATACTAGGGTAAGGATATAGTTATAGAATTGCGTCATTATAATTTGTTTGCGAACTAAAACCGTGTAAGATTTTTGTGATTTTAATGACTCTTATTATACAGAAACAGATGTGTTCTAAGGGTTATGTATTGTGAATACATAACCCTTGAAAATGTTAAGTTTTTCTGTTTTTGAATGACAATGTTTCGATAATTTATTGGCGAATCTATCGCCAAAGATAGAGAAGAATATCTTTCCCGATCGGACAATTTAAACAATAGGTATAAACCTAAAATTACCAGATGGTGCCAATATTTATAAGCATTATAGAAATTACACATTAGCTTTGGGGCATTCCTGACTTTGGTATGCTGCCATTTTAAAGTCTAGTAGATATAATGGTCCGAATTCCACGTTTTTCCGCGTATGTCCTGTCAAGTAAATAATATAATTATTTACTTCTTTATCGAAATACCTTATGAATCTTATGAAATTCTTTATCTCCACGCGTTTCCGAAATAAAGGGTATTGACTGACAGACACACAGACAGGACAGCAAAGTTTATTTGAAAAACGGAACCCTAAAGAATAGACGGTTCAGGTACGGAACCCGAAAAAACGACAAAGTGCTACAGGAAAAGGTAGGCAGTGCCATGGCGCTGGGATTTGCTTGTCTTGTACGTATAAGTGCGAAATAGGTTTGTACAAGTTATTCCTTGATGGCAACTCAGCTAAAGGTTTTTTCTTTATTAATATGTATTATACTTCTATTCTAGTACTTCTCAAGTAAATGGAGGGGTGGTATAGGGTGGACCGAGGCAAATCGCATAATTTGTTATTTGATGACATGAAAATGTTAATTAAGTATAATATATGTAAATTTATTTAATAAAACGGTAATCAGTAATTATTTACTACGCATTAAATATTTCGAAACTCAAATCGCTCATAAGTTGTACAAAAAATTATTCAAATGTTAAAAAGACAGAAATATCCGAATCGCCCCAATTATCAGGCCGAATATGAACATAATATATTATATAAGCTTCTGTATTAAAAGCCATATTAAAATAATAAATAATTAGAACAATATGATTTACTAGAACATAAATCATACCTGGGTGGGAAAGAACTATACACATCAGTTCTTTCCCACCCAGATCAGCACTTTTTTCGTGTCTCCATTCTTCACATGGATGAATATTTTTTTTGAGCAGTAAATACGAAGCCAATATTTTGCTTCGCACATGATTTTCATTAAAGCGGTAATTGTATTATTTTTCTTCTTCATATTTTTTTGATATCAGTTAGTTTATCTTTTTCCACAGCTTTTTCGGCAGTTTAAGGTTTCTTCTTAGCATCTTTTTCGTAAAGATTCATCTTTCACTGAGATGAAGTCAAATTAAATATTGGTTTTATTGTCTACCACGTATCTTAAATACACCCCTGGAGAGAGAGACTCATCATCGTCCTCCTAGCGTTATCCCAGTTTCAACCCGGGGTCCGCTTAGCGGGAGATAAATTGTATAATTTCACGACCACATTTTCGCAAATTTATCAATTTGCGACGTCTCGTCGTAAATTTATAAACTAACGGATATCCATTCGTAAGATTCTAAACGGTTCGAGCAATCACAGAAGAGCTTTTAATTTTACGCTTCTTTAAAATACGGCAAATAACACTCTGCTCAGTGATTGGTCGGTCGGTGATAGTGAAGGTCGGCATCAGCAGGAGCTCTGCGACGCAGAGCTCCGTCAACTTAGCCTCATTAACGTCGCTAAAGTTCCGGTTTATTTGTAAAAGTGGCGAAGAATGTCGGCGGCGAGGAAGGAAATGGAACACGTGGATTATTCAAGCAATCAGAGTGCACATGGCGTTTGGTTATTGCTTACTTATTATTTTACGAATAAATTCGGGAAGTTTATCAATTTCCGATAATCTGGGCGTAAAATAATACAATTTATTATATATATACAATTTACAATTTACGTTTAGAATCCTACGAAAGTTTATAAATTTCCTAGGAAATTTATAAATTTGCGGTTTTTGTTATTTTCCGGTATCATACTTATATCACAGTATAAAGACATAATTAGACTGTGATTATATACTGTACTAATACAAAAGGTATAGCCGCAAACAGTGGCTATAAATTTTTGTTCGGACCATTCTCCTGCATTTGTTTGTTTTTTAGATGTGCGAACCATCTATAATTGTATAAAAATGCATAATTATTCTCATTTACGGCGTTGGGACGTGACGACTCCACCGCCCACTACTGGGGAAGTTACTCTGACGAGTAGATACTCGTCATAGTATCTCCCCCAGCGCAAGCAGTCAACCGAAAGATGGCGGTCAAACCATCCCAACCTGGCGGAAGTAAATCCCAAGATGCTAGATCGGCAGCAGCGTCCAGCACTAAAAACTTCCGCCACTGCGATCGCCAATACGCGTGGCGATTATGGCAAATCCCCCCATACATGAAACACATCAATAAAAACCGACCCCTAGTCCCCGGCGGCCCCGCTAGTCCTGGTTATGGTAGCGGCCATGGTAACGGGCGGGGCAAGGGGTGCGATGAATCTCCGGAAGAGATCGGGCTACCACCACTAACGACAATTGGCCCTGGCAACACTGAACACGCGCACACTGCGGACCGACGAGAAGATTGTCGAGCTGGAAGAAGAATTGAGCAAGTTGCGATGGGATATCATAGGCCTATCTGAAGTCCGAAGACAGGGGGAGGACTCGATAGTTCTCAATTCCGGTAACTTGCTCTTCTACCGGGAGGGCGACCAACAGTCCCAAGGTGGTGTCGGGTTCATCGTCCACAAATATCTCGTGACCAACGTGGTAAATATCGGGAGTGTGTCGAGCAGGGTAGCGTACCTTATACTCAGAATATCCAAGCGGTATTCGCTGAAGGTCATACAGGTATACGCTCCGACCTTGACGCATCTTGGGCTATACATGGCTTCAAAACCCATTACACCGTGGTCATGGGAGATTTTAACGCGAAACTGGACAAACGCGACGGTGATGAGCTGAGAGTAGGGCAATTTGGTTATGGGCATCGGAATTCCCGGCGTCACTTGCTGGCTAGCTTTATGGAAAAGGAAGGACTCTATATGATGAATTTCTTCTTCAAGAAGCGAGAATGCCGCAAGTGGACCTGGGTAAGTCCAGACGGTGCCACCAAAAATGAGATCGACTTTATCATGTCGACGAAGAGGCAGATATTCTATGATGTCTCCGTGATCAATTCGCTTAAAGTGGGGAGCGATCACCGAATGGTAAGAGGCACATTGAATATCTGTACAAGCCTTGAACGGTCGAGGTTGATAAAGTCCACGCTCCGACCGGTACCGGTTCGTATCCAAAACCCCGAGAGCTTTCAGCTCGAACTCAAGAACTGTTTCGAATGCCTGGGCGAATGCGTAGATATGGACGAGTACAGTAACGGGTTCGTGGATGCTGTCCATACAACAGGGGCTAAATTTTTGAAGCCCCAGAAAAGCAAGAGAACCAGCAAGATCTCGGGTCCAACCCTCGAGCTGTTAGAGGAAAGGCGCAAGATGGTTCTGCTATCCTCCGACAACATGCCGAAATATCGGCACCTCAACAGACAGATCTCTAAGTCTCTGACGCGCGATCTCCACCAATACAACACAAAATGTGTTCGTGAGGCAATCGAGCAGAATAAGGGATCCAAAGTGTTCCAGAGGGATTTGTCTGTTGGGCAGAGTCAGCTGACAAAGCTGAAGATGGAAGATGGCAGAATCGTATCGTCCAAGCCCGAGCTCTTGGAGGAGATCGAAAGGTTCTATGGACAGCTATACACGACAACGCAACAACCCGCAAGTACTCCAGCGTCAGACCCTAGAGCTGGATTGATCCGACACTATACCGAAGATATCCCGAACGTCAGCGTGCACGAGATTAGTGTGGCTCTCAAACAGCTCAAAAACAACAAGGCGCCGGGTGATGACGGAATTACGAGCGACCTTCTGAAGGCCGGCGGTACACCCGCTAGAAAAGCCCTTCGGAAGCTATTTAATTCCATCATTCTCGAGGGTAAAATGCCACGGGCGTGGCATAGAGGTGTCGTGGTGCTGGTGTTTTCGAGGGTCATCACGAATCGTCTCGAGAGCAAGCTAGACGACTTCCACCTTACCGAACAAGCCGGTTTCCGTAAAGGCTATAGTACCATAGACCACATACATACCCTGCGGCAGGTTATAAAGAAGTCCGAGGAGTATAACCAGCCCCTATGCTTGGCGTTTGTGGACTATGAGAAAGCCTTCGATTCGATCGAAACCTGGGCGGTGCTACAGTCTCTCCAACGGTGCCGGATTGACTACCGATATATCGAAGTGCTGAAGTGTTTGTATGAAAACGCCACTATGTCAGTCCGCCTCCAAGACCAGAGTTCGAAACCTATTCAATTCCAGCGAGGGGTGAGACAGGGGGATGTCATATCCCCGAAACTGTTTACCACTGCGCTGGAGGATGTTTTCAAGCTTTTGGACTGGAATGGACTCGGCATCAACATCAACGGCGAGTACATCACTCACCTTCGATTCGCAGACGATATCGTAGTCATGGTTGAGACCATGGAAGACCAAGGCACAATGCTCGATGGCCTCTGTAGAGTCTCCCAACAAGTAGGTCTCAAGATGAACATGGACAAGACGAAAATTATGTCGAACGTCCATGTTGTACCTGCTCCTATTCAGATTGGGCAATCTACGCTCGAAGTTGTCGACAAGTATATCTACCTGGGACAAGTAGTCCAATTAGGTAGGTCCAACTTCGAGAAGGAGGTCAATCGTCGAATACACCAGTCACCTCATATTAAAGACTTTTGGAATAAATATTTCACATATAAACCTATACTTAACACTGTGCATAAAAATATTAATTATTTTTCCAAGCTATATAATTCAAAGTTTTAACACAAACTCTTAAGTACCCAAAGAAAAAGTTATGTACTTGAGATGAGCGCGAAAATTGAAACGCACACAAAAAGCCACTCACTTGCGAGCGGCGCTGACGTTGATGTACAAGTCGAATCGGTCTACCCTAAATAGTCCAGTCATTTGGTAGTTTTACCTGGAAAGTATTCCGGGAGTTTTGAAAATTTGTGATTTTATGGACGTGCTCTTTTCGAATTTTCACTTTGCTACCTTCACATCTTTGCCACTCGCGCCGCAATATTGGAAAAATGGCGCTCAAATACAGTTTTTTGAGAAAAACTCCGTTCCAACTCATTTTAAGACGAAAATAGTAATAAATTAAACTAGAGAAAGTTTCCTACAATTTATGTAGTAACCTTTTTTGTCAAATCAATCGTTTCAGCGTACGAGAGCCGCAAAGTCCACTCTACCAGTATATCTGTATAATCTATGGTCCACTCTAACACGCGTTTCGGCCAAATAACTAATTTCCACACCACCACGAGGTAAGTGGGGCGTTTTTTTTTGTGGTATGTAGTAGTAGGCCAAGATGCTGGCGGGAAAAATTCCGAATCATTCCCGTCGAATACTTCGGAAGTATTCCGAAATATTCCGAAGCTTTGGGAATATTTCAACTGTAAAAAAAAAAACAGGAAAATCGACTTTAGCAACTATTTCGCGCTTGCAAGTTGTAAATTATATTATCTTGGTTTGTTTGCAAGGTTTGCCTTTATTTGTTTTTATTGACTGGGCTATTATACGCGTTAAGTAGGTAGGTAATGATTAATACCTACCTATGCGACTCGCGAATACTCGCGATGCGTACAGAGCTACATACAATCTAATCAAAAACATAGGTAGGTAGGTAACCCTTTTTCAAAAAACAAATCAGATATGTTAGGCCTGGTTTTTTATTCCACAACTAACATTTATAAAAATAGTATTGGATTTTGAAATAAGTAGGTACCTACCTAAAAACAAAAGAATAAAAATCCTGTTCATTGCAGGCTAACATATCTACCTATAAAATTATCAACATATACTTAATCAATCCCATTTATAATAAAACCCCCCACACCACAAACACCGTTTTATTCCCATTGAATTATTCGGGCGAAATATTCGGCAGAAACATTCGATTGCGGGGTACGAATCTTTCTCGCGGGGGGAAAACTTCTCCGGGGAGCATCTCGCCTCTTACCGCACCCCGCACCGCCATCGCCTGCACGCACGACTCGTGGCAGTCGGGCGCGCACGGCGCGGCGCCAGCGCGGTGTTACCGGCCGGCGCACAGAGGGGGCGGCAATCGACGATCGATGCAAAATACAATTTTCACAAAAAAAAATAAAAATCTTAATTAAATTCATTTTGAATAAATATGATTTAAAGAAACTTTCCCAGAAGTATTCCGGAATTATTCATAATTTTTGAGAAGTTTTGCAACTAGGGTAGTAGTATCCAAGAAAACGCGTAAAGTTTCAGGTTTATCTGAATCAGAAACTTTACGCGTTTTCTTGGATACTACTACCTCCCTGGCCTACTAATATATACCACAAAAAAACGTGCCACTTACTACTAATTTGGGCGAAACGCATGTTGGAGTGGACTTTGCGGCTCTCGTATGCTGAAAATATTGATTTTACAAGAAAAGGTTACTACATAAATTGTAGGAAAGGAGATCACCATACAAAGAAGATGTTTCATTTTTGGCTACAAAATGTACCATACCTTAAAAAATAGGGAAAAATATCAGGAATCCGAAAAATATAATTTCTAGAATTTAGTCGTATTTGAAATCATAGAAAATAAAAATGCTTTTCTGTTCTTGCCTCAATATGGCGGTTTATTGGATTGTAGCATGATACCTAATATAATTATAATGCGTTATGGATAAAATGACAGAAGGTAAATAACAGAAAAATGAAAAATAAAAATAGTTGTGTATACCTAAATTGCAGCAGATCACGACTATATTAATAAAAATAATTTAGAATAATCGTTATGAACCTATCTTAAGGTAAAATAGTTTTAAATCTGCACTGGTCTTACAGGTCCTGTGCGTTTCGGAACGAAATATTCGTTTTGACATCCAATCTCTTTGGTTTTGACATTTTGATATTAACACTTGACAATTATTTTCTGTCAATGTTTTCATAAAACGTCATTTGCAAATGATTTCTGGCGGGAACCTTAAAAAAGCGCGGATAAGAAAATTTTTCAATTTTAATTTTTTACTAAATATTCGGTGGTTTTTGCTTAAAAGTTGATCCAAAACAATAGTGATAGGTGTGCAAACCAGTGGAAATGGTGGGAAATGAGGGGGGCGGGGATAACCCGCCCACCTCACATAAACGTCCTCGGCCTGAGGCTGGAGACGGCGGGACAGAGAAGGACTGTGGTAATGGCGGCGGCGGTGAGAATTATGACTATATACCTTACACAAAACCAGACTATAAAAGACTTTACCCAGAAAATGCAACTTGTACAGATTTTAAAGTGTTTATAGAAGCTACAAACAATAAAGATAGAATAGGCAATAAGAGCCCTATCTATCTCAATCACATATTTTCAAGTGAGATAAAAGGAGTGACGGCTATACAGAGAATCAACGGAAATAAAATAGCAGTCATATTTAAACAGTATAATACGGCCAATAACTTTATTAACAACAGTGCTTTTCATAACAAACATGGCTTGAAAGCATTTATTCCGGCTGCGCAAATAGAAAAAACAGGCATAATTAGATTTGTACCAGCAAACATTTCGAACAAAGAACTATACACAAAATTATCATCAATTTATGAAATAATAGCTATAAGAAGATTCACAAAGAAGGTAGGACAAGAGCGAGTACCATTACAAACAGTTAGCATTACTTTTCTATCGAATATTCTCCCAGACAATGTACAATACGATTTGTTTTCATACAGAGTTTTCGAATATATACCCCCATTACAGCAATGTTTCCGATGCTTTAAATTTAACCACTCCGCTAGGATATGTAATGGCAAACAAAGATGTTCCATTTGTGGAGGTGAGCATTTATATAAAGAATGTGATAGACCAACAGAGATCTGCTGTTGCAATTGCAGCGGGCCTCATCTTGCAATTTCGAGATTATGTCCAATTAAGTTAAATAAAATATTAGAAAAGAAAAATAAGATAACATATGCAAGTGCTACAATCACAAAACAACACTCAAGTGATAACATTGAATTTCCACCCTTGCCACCTCCAAAAATGAAACCAATTAACACTGTGAATAAATCTGTAAATAAGTCTGTACATACATCTGTAAATAAGTCTGTAAATACATCTGTAAATAATACTGTACATAGTGTAAATAACTCTAGAGATGTCTCTCCTAAAGTAGACATCAAAGCCCAAATAGTTGCCAACAACGATGTACTTAAGGCCCTGGTACAGACGTTGGTGGAACTGGGTAATAAGGGCGATAATACGCCTACCACTGTAAATACCATTAGAGAAACACTTATTAAAAACCTCAAGTAATGAATCCAAGTCATACAATGTCTAAGCTACGTATTGCTCAATATAACATTCAAAGTGCTAAAAATAAAAAACCCTTACTGATTCAATTCTTACAAAAACAAAATATTGACATTTGCTTACTTAACGAAACATGGTTTAAAGACAATAGTTTTAGAATACCTGGATATAATATTTATAATAAAAATTCTAAAAATACTCATAATGGTGTAGCAATACTAATTAAGCCATATTTAAAGTACAAAGTTTTAAACACTAGATTTTATGAAGAAATTCAAACTGTAGCTCTGTCCTTATCTATGGTGCATGGTAGCTTGACTATTCTTTGTGTATACTGTCCTCCTTCTAGTAGACACATACGGATCAATAGACTACGTAATATTATCAATGATCTTCCAAAGCCTATATTTGTAAGTGGTGACTTTAATGCACACCACATCGCTTTTGGTTGTCTATCCACTAAGAGCAGAGGTCAGGATTTATTTAATATCATTGATGACTTGGATTTATGTATATTAAATGATGGTAGTTTTACAACTGTTAACAACCCGAGACGAAATCCGTCTGCAATTGATGTAAGCTTTATTAGTGCTAACCTCGCATCAATATGCGAGTGGTCTGTACATGATGATGCCATGGGCAGCTATCACTACCCAACAATAACAGAGATTTCACTGCATATAGATAAATATTATATTAATCCTCCTGTTGATAGGTTTATATATAACAAAGCAGATTGGAAAAAGTTTAAAACTATTTCTAAAACAATATTTAATGATTTAGTTCTAAAATTATATGATCCTATTTCAACCTATAATGATTTTTGTTCTCGATTGGATAATTTAAAAGTTATGACAATTCCTAAACTTAATAAACCAAATAATTTCAAAAGTAGACCTCCAGCTCCTTGGTGGAATGACATTTGTGAAAAAAGTGTTATTGCCTCTTACAATGCATTGAAACTATATAGAAGTGATCCTACTATGGAGAACTATTTAGATTATAAAAGAAAGGATGCACTTAAAAAAAGAACCATATCAGAACAAAAGAGAATATGTTGGAATAGCTTATGTAACACTTTTAATAGAACTACTCCTATAAGTAAGATTTGGAATCTTCTAAAAATGTTCAAAGGTATAAGAGCTGGTAATAAATCATATAAAGATGAGTTTATTTCTCAATTTCTAGATAAATTATCTGACAATAGCAATCTAAATAATATTAATAGTTTAGGCAATATTTTCGAATTAAATAATGATAATCCAAATTCAAAATTTTTGCTAGATGCTTTTACACGGTCTGAATTTAAAATGAGTTTGTTATCTCGGAAAGACACTACACCTGGTTTAGATGATTTCCCCTATTGTACTATTAAAAATTTAGATGAATCAGCACAAAAAATATATCTTAATATTCTTAATTTACTTTGGCATTGTAAATGTATTCCACAATCATGGAAAACACAATGTGTCATTCCGATACTCAAACCAGATAAACCTCTCGAGCTTGCCAGCTCTTATAGACCAATATCACTGTCTTCATGTCTAGGTAAACTATTTGAAAACATGATTAAAAATCGTTTGGATTGGTATATGGAATCTAACAGCATCATTCCGCATGTACAATATGGATTTCGTCGAGGACGAAGTTGTGCAGACAGCTTCACTTCCTTAATTTCAGACCTGAAACATGCAAAAGATAATAAGTTAAACACTGTTTGTGTATTTTTAGATGTTCAGGGTGCTTTTGACAGTCTAGATCCGGCTATACTTGTACAAGTTATGTCTAGGTTAGGTGTGCCTGGTCAACTATGTAAATGGATATATAATTTTTTGGATAGTAGAACACTTTATGTAAGGCATAATAATACATTGCATGGTCCAAAATGTGCATCTAAAGGTACAATGCAGGGTGCTACACTATCTCCTTTGTTGTACAATATATATACAAGTGAAATCTGTAAATTTGTAAATAGTAATGTAGATATTTTGCAGTTTGCTGATGATATTGTTTTGTACAGTAGTAATTATAATGTAGAAATTGCAATAGACAATATTAACAGAGCATTGTCCCAAATATTTCACTATTACAATGATGTGTTACATTTAAAAATTAATCCCTCCAAAAGTAGTGCCATGATATTTGGAAATGAGAACACATATTCAAAAGTAATATATAATGGAGAATTTATAAATCCAGTGAATGTTAAGAAATTTTTAGGCATGGTATTAGATAAGAAATTAACCTTTGAGGAACATATTAAAACCATATCAAAAAATGCTCTTAAAGGATTAAATATAATAAAATGTCTTGCAGGCGTTACATGGGGAGCTGACCCGAAAATATTGTCAACTTTGTATAAAAGTATAGTTAGAAGCCATTTTGATTATAGCTCATTAGTGTATATAAATAGTACTCATGTAAATAAACTAGATCTATTGCAGAACAGGGCTTTGAGAACAATTTCTGGTGCAATGTGCTCTACTCCCATAAGGGCCATGGAAGTGGAGACTAAAATAATGCCCCTAATTTTGAGACGCATTCTACTTGCAGAGAGATTCTGTCTTAAATTAATTGCTGCAGATAACAAGAAAATAATAAACAAAATAGTACCTTCTGTATGTAGAAATCCTGGACCTCTAACAACAGGCGAGATTCTCTTGAATGGTAAATCCCCAACATTGTCCAAAATATTGCTGGAAACAGAAAACAGTTTTACTGGTATTAGAAAACAATGCCCATGGCCATGTTACTCCTTCTCTTATCAGTGTATCACACATCCCATCAAAGAATTGCAAAATCCCATCAATAACAATTTAGATATTTTACAGTTTATGGCAGATAATAAGAATTATTATGTTATTTACACTGATGGCAGTAAAGGAAGTGATTATGTGCGTGCTGCTATATATGATCCACAAATTCAATTCTCTCAAAGCTTTGTTCTACACAATACATGCACCATATTCACTGCAGAGGCATATGCGGTTTATCAGGCATTAAAACATATTCGCCAAATTAACAATAGCAAATACTTTTTGATTGTTTCTGATTCACTGAGTTTGATTAAAGCCTTAACTAACCTTACAGTTTCTTTTAAGACAAATTATATTCTATATTTCATCAAAGAAATAATTTATCAATATTACCTCAAGCACAAAAGCATTGCTTTTCTGTGGGTACCTTCACACCGAGGTATCTATGGCAATGAAATAGTTGATAAAACCGCATATGAAGGTAGTAATGCTATTGATGTTAGAAATGCAATGGACATTCCTATGACTGACTTCTTGCAATGTATTAATGAAAATGTTTGTAACTTATGGTTAGAATTGTGGAAGAAAGACCAAGACACTAAAGGAAAATTTTACGGCCGTATACAAGAAGAATTACCTGTTAGACCCTGGTACAATAGATTGAAGGAAGCCAGCCGAGACTTTATCACTACGATAAATAGATTGCGCTTTGGCCATAATACTGCTCCGTCACACCTTGCTAGACTTGGCATTATTACAAGCAATACATGCCCACATTGTGAATCTCAAGAAGGAACTCAAGGAACCGTTGCACATCTTATCTTTGACTGTCAAAACTTCCTGCTTGACAGATTAGTGTTGGCTAGTGAACTCAGTGAAGTGAACATTAAGTGCGATTCTTTCTCCCGCCCGCCGCCACTCGAAGAGTTATTGAAAGACAAAAATACTTACAAACCGATATATAAATACATTAAAAATACTGTTAAAACAATTTAAAAATTAAGTGAATGTGCAGTGTCCGTTAAAATAAAATAAGATTTGACCTAAAGGTCCAGTTACCAGGTCATAAAATCCCAAAAAAAAAAAAAAAAAATCATTTGCAAATGTCACAATAGTCCGACATGATTGATGAGCTACACGTCAAATATTTTTTTATTTTATTTTCTACATCTTCAAAACTATTTTAAAGTGGATATTTTTAGTTTCATTATGTTTACGGATTAATTTTATAGGATTTTTAATATGGTAAAAGGAAACATCTCCTCTGGGCTAATACTAAAAGTGCCGGCCTACTAAAATAAACTTAAAATTATTATAGAATAGTACAAAATAAACACTTTTAATTACTACATTAAGTATTCGAGCTCAAAGAATCTGTTCTGTTAGTGAAATAAATCCTAATTATTGTTATATTTTGGCATCAGGTAGTGGCAGGTAGTAAGCCAAGATCGAGATAGCATTAGACGCAGCATCTGTCACGCTGTCTCGCTGTAATTCGCACTGCACTCAACGCGTGCGCTGCTTGCTTGCTGCTGTTCTTTCAGTATGCCTTGATGGCAAAAGAGCTATCGGCTGCTGATTCTATGTAATGTGCATTGTGTGCTACATTAGACGTGCAAACCACATTTTTTTAGTGCATGGTTGGGTCTACTCACTATAACCAACACGATGTCCCTTGGTGGTGGCTACGCGAATTGCGGTTAGCAGCGCGTCGTACACCGTGACCCTGTCAGGGCTCGGCTCGCCGTTGGATGCTGGCGGGCCGCATCATATTTGCTAATCAACATTTCTGGAGGCGCAAGTAGTCACAGCACAGCCACCTTAGCCTACTGGCGGACGGGGAGCAGACCCTATAGCTACTATCATCTACCTCTTTCACTTCGCCGTCTTCTTGATTGGCATTACTGCCTTACAGAAAGTGAAGATGATGTTCCGAGCCATCACGCATCGGACCATGTACAGGCCAGTGAGCGTGATTACGACTGTAACAAATGCCGCGACCAGTTCAAGACCAACTTGAAACGTGACCAGTTAAAACTGCAGCGGAATAAACAATTGTAGCAGGAGGTACCCCATTGGAATTCGTCAATCAATATATTATTATATACCTAGGGCCAGAGACAAAGATGGGCAAAGCTAACCAACAAACTGGCATTTGATTTTGTTATGAATATTACAAGGCAACAAAATGCAAGAATATTCACCAGTGCTTACCTACGAAGCCGAAACTTATGTTACTACAAAGGCAGCACACCAGAAAGTTGAAGTAGGAGGTAGGAGTGACACTAAGAGACAAAAAGACGAATAAATGGCTTTGAAAAGAAAGTCGAGTATAGGATGTTGTCAAAAGAGTAGCGAAGCTAAAGTGGCAGTGGGCCGGATATGTAGCCAGAAAACCCGAAACATGGTGCAAGCAAATATTGAAATGAGACCTCAAATGAGATGGAAATATGACATCATAAAGATAGCAGGCAGTAATTGGTTGAAGATTGCCCAAAACCGAATGGAAGTAGGTGAAGAGGCCTTCACCAAAATAGTCAAGAATGGCTTAAGATGATGATGAGTATACAGCGCTGGGATGTCTAAGCGGGACATTCCGCCAACGTTTGCAGCGTCGTTTCATCGACAGGGTTGCGGCTGCTGATACAATTGAGACATCTACGCGTAGCCTCCTTTCCTCCACAAATACCGGCCGAAACAACCATGGAAAGTGAGAACGCCGCGACGCAGCATCTCTTTAACCACATGTCGAGAACAGGAATTATCGTCCCTATGCCTATAATCAAGACATCTGCCTGTCATAGCGGTTCCTACTTGAAGGTTTAGACGATATTTTTATATTTGGTCAGGAAAACAACAAAAAAGTTTTTCTTTTTTTATGAGTCCACTACATTTTAAGGCTCACGTATTTCACGTCAGGCTGAAAACGTATAGTTGACCACCTTTACACCTCTTTGATTTAGCACTTTTGACAAAACAGAACTACACTACGGTACTTTAAGTCGTACATTCAAACCTAAGTATTGTCTCAGCGAATTGACTTAGAAGTTTGGTGTAATATTAAAAAATGTTTAAAATTGTGTGTTTTATCAAAATATCTCAATTTTATTGATTGGCCGGCAAAATAAAAATTAGCCGAATTTGGTTTATCTCCTTTTCTCTTCTTTAATTTATTACTAACTATTTTCATTGTAAAATGAGTTGGAACGGAGTTATTCTCTATTAAATTAATAGTTTAAAAAACACTAGAAAAACACGCGTAAATGCATGTAAAAGGGAAAAATAAATATGGATCGTTCAAGTTGTCTCTATTTCTGGGCTGAAGTGTAAACTATGTGCTTTTAATTATAATATTTGATTGTAAAAGCGTGGGGGCGCTGGAACAGAAAAGACGTTCTTGTTTAACTTGTTCATAAATCAAGAGAACAGATGTTACGAGAAGTAGGTTACACAGATTGGCACTCTAACTGGAGTTACAGCAGGACTAGTAGGTGGCTCTACATTAAACAGTCTGTTCAAAGTACCAGTTTGTCGAACTCAGACAAAACATGCGCCATCAGAGAGGAAGACGACATTCACCGACATTTTTAACGCTTCTTCTTTTAGAAAGTTAAGTACATAAGGGTAATGCGTCAACAGTGGCAAAATGTAGAGTTCTTGTTCGTGGACAAGATATCTTTGGTTCCCTTTGGTAACCCTTCGGCGGCATAAATGCTATGCTCTTGTGAGACCTAATGCAGCTTCCACCAGGAAGATAGTATTAGTATTTGTTAACAATAAAGTATTTCCTGTTCAAGCGCCCCACGCTTTTACAATCAAATATTATAATTAAAAGCACATAGTTCACACTTCAGCCCAGAAATAGAGACAACTTGAACGATCCATAATTTATTTTTTCCTTTTACATGCATTTAAGCGTGTTTTTCTAGTGTTTTTAAACTGTTAATTTATTTTATACTTTTTGGGTCTTGATAACGAAATATTTTTTACATTTATATTTATTTTAAGTAGGCGAATGAGCCCGCATCCTCTCCATCTCCGCCTGTGCGTCTGTTTCACACGGTGTTTTATCTGTCAGCTTATCACAATCTAGCTCTTCGATCAGGAGACCACTAAGTGATTTTACTCTACTCAGGGCCACATACGCCTGTCCAGCCGCAAAAGTACGGGACGTACAATATATAATTGGTTTGCTATAACCTTGAAACCTGATCGTGTTCAAAGTCCATTACATGGTATTCCTCACAAGTGCATACACGACTAAGATACGATATTCCATCATAGAATGCCAGTGCCTATCGTCCGGCTTCATCATCAGACCTTGAAACCTAATCGTGGTCAAATTTCATTACAAGACTTTTCCAAGAAATCCAAAACAGCTATGAAACGATTTTCCATCATAAAGTCCCAGTTCATGTCTTCCAGATCCATCATCAGATCAGTTTGACAGTACCATATTATTGTCATCAGAACTACATACAACTGTCAATTTTCACTAAGCTACGACCCTTGGAAGATGGTTAAATTAGTTACCTTAGATTCCATTACATAGTTAGTTACATACACGACGATCTAATAAAAGCGTGTTAAAAACTGTATTTGAGCGCCATTTTTCCAATATGGCGGCGCGAGCAGCAAAGATACGAGGTGGCAAAGTGAAAATTTGAAAAGAACACGTCGAAATCTATACAATCACCAATTTTCAAAACTCCAGGCAAACTTTCCAGGTAACCCCTTTTTGAGCACCAAATGACTCTACTAAAGAGGCACGTAGTTAGGCTTACTTACAGACTACATACTTAAAAAATATTAGCGTCAGAATATATGTACATTGTCACGAGCGATGACCGATACAATATATTTATTAATATAATACGCACAATGCACATATCTTCGCAAACAGCACCATGTTATATACCTACTTGTCTATTGTACTTTATGAATCGTGGTGGTTTCTACATTCGTCAGAAATTTAATGCAAAGTTTGTTTTTAAATAATTTATACGTTGATATATCTATTATGATGTTATGCGTATAATATGTACTGATTTTGATTTCATACAATGATTAATTATAACTATATACATGACTATCTTAAATAATCATACTGTCTAAGAATATATATGTACATAAAACTAAAAATAAAGAGTAAAAATAGATACATATGTACAGGTGTGTTTAGGCGTCGTAGAATGCCTCCGCATCAATATCATCGGGTAACGTGCCCAGAAGGCTGGCAGCATTGCCACGCTGGATGGCAATGCTGATTCTCTGAGCAAAGAATAAACCAGCCCTCTGGTCACGTGAGACGTCGACTAACCGTTTAGATATTTCTCGGTATAGAGAACGAGCGCTCGGACCCCATGAGCCTAGCGTTTCCACCCCAAACGGCTCAAATACGTAATTAGCTACTAGATTACTGTATTTGCGCCGTTTGAGGGTTTCCGCAGATGCAGCAGCAGCGCCAGCATGACCTCCCGAGCTTGGAACATGGGATGGCGCGAGGGTGTCTACGCAGGTTGCGTCCCACACCAAAGGCCTACCCATTTTCCATGGCAACAGTGACATACCGTCAGGTCTCTTCCCGTCGTCGCGTACCAAACCATTTGGTTCAAGTACAGCTGGTACACCAGACGCGACAAGAGCACGACGGATTATGTCATTTAGGTGAGCATGACGAGGAATCCTACCAGCGCTTCTGCTGCAGGATAGCCCATGGTGTCCGAGGCTATCGACGTCTTCTCCACAATGACATCGATGCGGAGAAACACACGGAGCACCTAAACGGAGACAAGTGGCGATACGGAACGTCTCATCGTCTAACATGGTTCCTGTGTTAGACGATGGTAGTGCCTGAAGCCATAGACCGGATTCCCATTCCCCCACAGCCAGCAAACGAGCACGCTCTGTAACATTAAAAGATGTATCCAAAAGAGTTTTCCTCATAATGTTACAAAGCGGCGCGTCCCACTGTCTTTGGGAGAATAGGTTGGTGGGCAAATCAGTGCTTGGACAAGCCATTTTCCAGGCGTTTATAGCTTCGGTTTTGCACAGCACTTCTGAGCTAACTAGTGTAGGTGATAATATTTTCCTAGTTAACTCTTCCGTGCTGTGAACCGAAGACAGGAACGCCGGTAAACTGACACTGGAAATTTTGCGAACGCCGAGCCCACCCAAACGTATGGGTAAAGATGCTTGTAGCCAGGCTCGGTCGTCCAAGTCCACATTTAATAATTTTTTTAAAGTAACTTGTATAATTTGGTCGATTTGTCCTAATAGTGTTATTTTTTTCCAAAGTTGCGATGATCTTAAGGCATGAGTAAATTTTGGGACGAAAAGGCAATATCGAATAATAGTATAAGCCGAATGTATATTAATTTTGAATAAACGATCTGAAATTTCACAAAAATTTTGTATTTTTTCTTCCAAGAAAGAATCAAAAGCTTCTTCAAATACGGGCGAACCTAGGAGGCGAAATGAACTCTTTTCAATAATTTTGATGTTTGGTGCCAAATGATTAAATTTAGATACTATCGAAAGTTTTTTTGTAGAGTCTGTTGTATTTATAAACAACTCACACTTACTAGAATTTAGTTCCAAGCCAATAGAAGCGAATTTATTTTTAATAAAAGCTAAATCTTGTAATACAATGTCTAGATCTCCTCCTAGGGTTCCGTCGTCTAAATACCATACATTAAATTTAGAATTTATTTGCCGAATAATGGGTTGTATAGCTAAGCTAAAAATGACTGGTCCAAGAGGGTCACCTTGTTGGCATCCAACTGCAGATTCCAAAAGATTGTCCTGATATAGTAATTTTGTGGGATACCTGTAACATTGCCAAAGATATTTATAAATTTTAGGGGTTTCTAATTTTGCCTGTGCCAACAAAGTGTCCCTATTCACTGAATTGAAGGCGTTCTTCAAGTCAACCTTCAGAATGACCTCCCCATCACCACTTCCAAGATACGTCGAAAGGGCATGTATAGCAGCCTCACAACCTCCCTTTGAACCAAAACCTAGTTGGAGAGGTTGGAATTTATCAGATAGCTCCCTGCTGTAAAATTTACAGCATACCTTAGCTGCTATACGCCGATAAGTGCAACCCACGGCAATGGGACGGATGCCACCATCTCTCTTGTTAAGGGCGCACAGGTTGGCCCCATACAAGATATCAATGATAGCATCGTCCACATTACCGGAGAGCATCATATTTACTAGCGCAGTCAACTCCTTCAGAAGTGTATCGCCAGCCACCCCAGCACTTGCACACACAAGATCTTTAAGATGCTGTGGTGTCAAGGCATCGAGGCCACCTGCCGAGCCACTTCGGAAGGAGCAAACCGCTGCTAAGACGTCCTTGGCCGTGGTGATCAGATGTTCTGATTCACTGTCGGGAGCTTCAGGAAAGGAAAGGTCATTAATGGGCGCTGGATGCTTGCTCTTCAGACCCGCAAGCGTATCTGGAGAGCAAGGCGCCACCACATCACTGCTGAATAAGAGTCTAGACGCGCCCCGTATGTCGCCTTCCCTCAATTTGGATTCCACATATTGATACAGAGATTTATGCTTATTTGAAGTGAATTTAGGGTCTAAAGTGTTGGCCGAAATTTGACAATTATATTTAATTTGAGATGTTAATGAATTTTTGCCAGCCTGATTTTTATCAACATGTAGAATCCTATAAGGGAAAGTCAATAATTGCTCCCAGGCCGCTTTTGAGTTCTCCCTTAAGACAAGACCAATGCATTCAGCCAATTTTTTTGACACTGATGGTCTTGCCCCACGGGGAACTCTTTTGACTATAGGAACCAAATGTTTTAATTTAGATAGAGTTTGCCAAAAAGGAATTTGGTTGTTGTCTCCTGATATAGATGGTGAAGATATTGAAGGGCCAGAAAGCACATTTTGGGATTTATGTACTTTGCCAAAATGTACTTTCAAGCCCCGCTTACCTTTGAAAAAACGGTCCTGAGAACAGTCCGGACAGCGCACCAGACCAGTCAGCGATGTGGTAGGTTGACTGACACTAACTCCCGTATCGTATTCTATTATGATTAAGTTTACTAATTATGTGTTGATTTAAAATAGTATTTGCAGTTAAGTGAAGTTGCATATAAATAAACAAAACCTAATAATAATAATACCTTATATATCGATTGTTTTCTGAAGTAAAAAAAAAACAAAATTGCACTAGGTAGCATAGGTATAAATTTTAATTATTAATTTCATTAATATGCATTTCATTTCTAACATTTTATGATATTCAATATCAAGGAAGATTTAACAGAAAGCGGTTTCTGTAACCATGTTTATACAGTTTCAAAACCACGAACTTAAAGCAAAATAAATTAATTACCTCGATCGTGAGAAATAAACACGGATCTAATTAAAACGTCGTTGGGACGATCTGTTATAATTCATGCCCAGTTTTATCGCAACCAAGATTACTATTAAGCTTAACATAGTTAGATTAAGATTAATTCACACCACGAATATTTCTTTTGTTACTAATAAGGCTTTTATTGGAAATCTATACTTTAATATAAAAAGTTGACATCTTTTGGTTGAGCACCTTAGAAGAGAAAAACGCTCCGTACCCTTGAGGCTCACAGCATGATGTTATATAGCCTATAGACTACTATTTAGCGCAAAAAGAATTGTTTAAATCAAACCAGTAGGATTTGAATAATAAGTCTACTGCTCCGCACCCTTGGCTTATACCGTCGTCATGTTATACATGACGGTACAAGTCATAGATGAGCAGCCCTAAATGAATGAACGAACGAACTAACGGCTTTGACATAATTAATGACACTTTCTGCTGTGCGTGAATTACCTGACTTAAAACAATGTTTTTATAAATCAAGTGCGAATCGAAATCGCTCATGAAGACTTCCGTAATAGAGGGATTCACTTAACATACCCATTAATTTCACCTAAGCAAATATCTTTATTACTTTTTCGCCACCAAAAATAACTTTGTTTTCCATAGTGTTAGTATGAACGACAAAGTTATATTTGCGGTTTTTTTATATGTTATATATCTTTTAGCTCCACCGCAGGTGCGGCGATTGACCTACATATACATTAAGCAACTGCTACAAGTGCTTTTCATTCGGTATAAAATTCCTTGGAGAATCTAGCGCCGCCTCCCGTAGGTACTATAACGTAGTCCCCTTGACACCGCAATATATCATTCATCGTTAGGGGAAGACCCCGTTAGTTTTAGTGACTAGGCTTGAAATAATCTAGGAGAGTCTTATTCTTGTTGTTATAATAGTAGTGGCAGGATTTAAAATAAGAAATATCTTGCTACTATCATCAATGTGAAGGTGTGAGTATCGATGGGTGTTACTTACTCTTTCACGGTGAAATTACAGAACGTTTAGCTTATACATCAGAAAAGCACATGGGCTTTCCTTTAAAAGCTAATTATATAATAATATGCTACTATGCTGTGCTTGGCGCGGTTCTATGATTGGTAGTTAAATACCACCTAAGTTAGACACATGTAGGAATAAAGTATAGGTAAAAGAATTATAGTTTGAGAAATATTAGTATAGGCGTTACATTTCATGTCATTAATTATAACTATCCCTCATAGGAGTATATTATATATATTCCTCCTTTCATAGGAGAGGCCTAGTCCAGCAGTGGACTGTTAAGGGCTGATGATGATGATGATGAATTATAACTACATATAAAAAATAATAATGTTTGTGGTATGGAAAACAAGCGTTTATATTCGACCATGATTATTAAAGATGATTATCACACGCCTAAGATATAATAAAGTGTTACATGCTAGGCGAGTTGTGATTCACCTCCGAAATTAATTGCTTCCGTCTATATATACAAAGTGATATGACGTTTGTGTGTCTGTTAATAGCGCAAATCTGGGGGATCGGCAGTGCACCGCCAAGTCGAGCGTGAAGCAACACTGCCGTACCACCCTTTTCTAGAACCATTTCGCCGCATTTTCAGGCCCCTATTTGAGAACCGTTGAATGGGACTAGAACGCTGAAATTTGGACTATCCCCACTAATGTATAAAAATGGTCAACCGTTGATCGCATTTTTTAATATGTACAGCGTGAAATGATAGATGACAATAAGCTCGCTCCCTATTAGGTACATTGGGACCGAAACATAACTGGCGAAGTGTGGGTGTGTAATACACCTCTGCCTACTCCTTCGGGGTTAAAGGCGTGGAGTTATGTGAAAAATTGTTCAATCGTTGAAAATTGTTTTACACGTTAGTGGGTACAGGTCAACGGCCAAGTCACATAACATTATATATAATAATACATTGCAGTAAGGAACCTTACACAAGCTTGGCTCAACTTTGTCGAGAGATTACTTTATAGAGATAAACTAGCAGCACCATCGAGATTAAGCTATTTTTTTCAGAATGTTTTTGGTGTTATAATGTATACATACCTATAATTATTATAAATAGAAGTCTCTTTTTCGTCCTGTCTGTCTGTATGAACGTGATAAGTAAACTGAAAAACTACGGAACGAATTTTTGTACGGGTTTCGCCAGTAAATAGTGAGGAAGGAAGGTTTAAGTCTATCATTCTATGTCGACGGCGCCGCCGTCTAGTATTTAATAAATGCACATCAACGGCTTTATCATGGCGGCTACGCTCAGCGTGTTGGATGGAAACGGTTAAAGTAGTTTATTTATGTTCGCAGATCAAACGATAATCAAAACTGCTATTCGTTCGCGTAGGTAAATTAAAAAACTCGTTCATATTTTATATCCTTAAAGTAACGTTACGCTTTATTCCTATTACGAGACATAGATTCTTAGAGTCTGTATCCTTATCTATTACCTAATAAGAGAACATTGTCCATGACATAAAAATAGTAGCTATGCCCAGCGGTTTCACCCACTGATATTTTCCACTTAGTGTTCAGTTTACAGTATTGTTTTCAAATACTTAGGTTATCGGTGGACCCCCCTGTGGGATCTCCACCTGGGGGGCGGGGCTCAGTAACCGTGACTTGGACACCCACGGTGAAGCTGGACACTCCACGTGGGCTTGATGAGGCCTGCGTAGGATGCGTCCAAGGGTGCGGGTGCGGAGGACAGTTCTGTCTGTCCCTCGCAGTTGGGCACGAACGCGGGAGGAGAGACGTGTCGGTGTTGCGTTCCCGGGCGAACTATGACCCGCGACCAAATGGGGGTGCACCAATCGATGCGTTGCGGTGGGGCCGCAGAGGAGGAGGAGATGCAGTGTTGTCAGGTTGCCGTCCTCCCTATCCTCTGCGGCCGCTGGTGTTTTGACGGCGGATCCCAACACCTTCATCCGCCGCTAAGGAGGTTGTAGCCTTCGGGCTATCCACCGGGGTGCCAGGGTAGAATGCTAACGCGACCCCCTGGCGCCACCAAAATGGCGTGGAAGTATGCGCTGTGGTTTAAGTAGGTATTACGGCCTTGCACTCCTGCCGCCGAGTTCCACATACCCCCCGCTTTTCATCTTGCGTGGGGTATGCGTAAATGCATTTCCACAGTGAGGAAAAAAAGGTTATCGTGGAGAAAATAATTTTCAAATTCAAATGTTAGTCTTGAGATTCATCGTCGAGGTTGCATTATCCCACTTGCATGCAAGACAGGCCTTGGGATCCGCGGTCCGCTTCTGGTCCAGCCAAATTTGACAAAATATTAGCTTAGGTATACACAGAGCGACTGCAGTCTGCCCTCCGTAACCTATAGGGATAGCGATAATTTTCCATGGCTTAAATAGAACGACGGTAAGATCTTCTTAGCAGACAATTGGCAACTCACAATGTAATACACTACATCTTTGAAGAGTCAGTGACGCACGCCTTGGGCTGTTGGTTTTTTATAATTAATTCAACATTTTATTTATAAAAATAGACCTTTCTTTCTGAAATGAATGTTTTTATTTATCATTTGTCTACTCTTCATTATGTAATTCAAATTTAATTTTATGTATTGTAAACTGACTAATCACAACTGACTTCGAAATAAAGCATGAGTAGTCGACACAATTACTTTTATTGGCTAAGAATAAATACTGCTAAATGGGAAAAGAGATAATATGGATTGTCACATTATGTTCTTTAAACCCGCTTATCATTATCCTGATAATCATATTCCTAACTGTCTTGCGTCCCAAAAGAGCTAAGCAATAAGGTTGGCACTAAATGTTATTGGTTTATCACTAGTTGTCATCTTGAATATAGATGCAACTAACTTTGCAAATGAACTCACAATTAAAATAAATTGTATTTACCGAGTATAACACTAAGGCTTGTTATTTATAAAAGGTTAGCAGTCACCTGCCTTAAGACTTTCAACCTAAAATGCTTAGAGATGGACTTTTATAAAACCTAAGTGAGTGCATATGTCCATAAAGAAATCGACTGTTCAGATCTCAAGTTTCTAGCTTCAGTAGTTCGGGTTATGCAAGGACTTATCATGGTCGGAACACAACGGTATAAAATTATGCGACAAACTTGAGCTGCAAATTGACAGTAACAATTTCAACATAATGTTAAAATGAAATCATGTAGGCACCCACAGAGTCCACAAACATATAATTAAACCTATTTTGTAACTTTACAAATATTAGCTTTAAAAATGTGTATCACAAATTTATTTTTATATCTACCTTCTGAATATATATCTGTACTATATAATAAAACTGAAGTTTGTTTTGTTGAATGCACTTATCTGTGAAACTACTGGTTTTATGCAAGTAATTATTTTTGTAGTGGATAGTCATTTATCAAGGGAGGCTTCATATAATCGCGCCGTGAGCACTAGCCATAAGTAATGCAGTTAATAATAATAATAATAATATTCTATCACATACACACAACACCATCTAGTCCCAAACTAAGCAGAGCTTGTACTATGGGTACTAGATAATGGATAAATATACATATATACTTTTTTTTTTTTTTTGTAAATACATACATATTATACATAGAAACACCCAGACCAAGACAAACATCCATGTTCATGCACACAAATGTTTGACTTGAGCGGGAATCGAACCCGCGACCATCGGCGTAGCATGTTTTTTTTTAGTTATGTTTTACTTTTGGGATAACCTATTGACTACCAATTGAAATCATATTCAGCACATCGATTAGATTATTTAAACTGAAAGCAAATCAGGCAATTTATACAATGGATCTATTTCAGAGCTTCAACTTGAAAAGGGCAGTTATACCGTTTTGTACTAATAATTATATGTATTAGTAGAACCACATAACAACAAAGCTTTTTTCTCTTTCTTGTGTAGATAAGTAAGTTTTACAGAGAGTTTCCGACATGGCCTAACGATTAATAAACAGGCAAGAGCCCCAGCCGACGGCATAACATGACTATAAGCACAGTAGCACTACTATGTACCAAACGTGGATAAACAACAGTTACCTATAAGTTCTATTTGGGGTGTAACGTTCGTAATTTTGACCGTATAATGTTTATCTGGTAATCCTTACGGGGACAGTAGGTAATCGTGTAAGCACCATAATTTATAAAATTAGGATGTTTCTCAAAAACTCTAATCAAATCAGCTCTGGATAAATACCTCTGGTCAGTGCATGAACAACCCGCATCTGCAACCTCTGGTAGCACTCAGAGCAGAACAGCGTTCATGGCACAGCACACCCCGGTGCGTGCACCCCGTCGTAGTCGCTCTGTCGCTCTTGCTCGCACGTGGCCTCACGTGAAGTGTAGACGTGCTCGCCATAACTCCGACACACCGTGTGGTCTCCGATCAGGGTTGACTAGGGCCAAACACGGCTTCCAAGCGCTTGTCGCATCAGTCTTCAGGTCATCATTGGTAATGGCGGCCAGGCCAAGAGACCCATCACTCTCGCGCCAACTGTAGATCCCGAAGTCTCTTAGGGGGCGTTTATCCAACCGCTGCTGTCGGCGATATGCCAGGGTTATGATGTCCAGACTCCATAATAAAAACACTCACGTAATATTACTTGGTTTATTATCAGTTGATTTCTAGCACAGAATTGAATTAAAATGCGAACTACAGTCCTTTTTATAAACTAACCGTCATTACACTTAATGTAACGTTTAACAACTCCTTTTCAACATATAATTCAAATTACTGTACGATTAATTATAAACTAATCAAAAATCGACATTAATATTGTAATGAATTTTGCACAACACCAAATTATTTATTTTACACGAATAACAAATTTATTTTATTAACCAAACGCTGCTTTACAACATTTTCAACAGATGGCGCTATCAACAGGATGCAAATATAAACAGATGTTATTTATTACCGTAAAAATAAGTGTCAGAATAATGTTATTTAATACTAATTGATTTTACTTTGAAAGAGTTATCTTAATAACTAAGCGATAAATTAAATACTTTATAAAACAGTTAAGCAGCCAGTACAGTGTCTAATATTGTAAAGTAGTGAAGTTCTCAGTTCTGTGTTCACAAATAATTATTTAAATATCAATCTTAAATATTATTAACATTTTCGTAACAATATAATCATTATATATTAATTTGCGCCCATATATATATACTACTCATATAAAGAAATAGTATATATAGATATATGAATAGATTGTTTCTTTGCATGTTTGGTTGAACGCGCTCATCTCAGAAACTACTTGTAGTATTTGAAGAATTCGATCATAACATCGCGCTATGAGCCACTGTTGGTGAGCAGTGTAACCGGAGTATCAGTTAGTTGATTTATAAAGCGACCTCCGTATTTCTCAAAACAGTAAGAAGAAACAAGAAACATAATTATGCCTGTTCATCTAAGCGAAAATATACCCTTTTATTATATTGCCTTTAAAAAAATTAAACATCACAAGTGCCATCAGGCAGGAAAACTGTTTCTTAAGTTTGACGAATGCAAGGCTTCGATTTCTACTAACAAGATTTATATTAATAAATACCTGTGCAGACGTCTGCTGTCTTAATTTGAGGTTTCGTAATGATCTAAAAAACATATAATTAGCGAGCACATCTTGATGAAACCATGTAAATTATCGACACTGGGACTATGAGATTCGTATCTTTTTGTGAAGTGTTATTGAAATACTTCTTCTGAGTAAATGAGTGCAAACACAACGCAGTTGCAAGATCTAGTTACTCTAATAAACGAATGCAGGTTATGGGAACAAATACAATTACAATAAACTATATAATATGCCGTATCTCAAAGGGTAATTGATGTTGTGTATATAAATAGCATGATTAGATTAATGTTTGATTCAAACAAATGTAATCAAGTACCTAATTAACGCTAATGAACATTAACAGTACTTTTTGTGCGTGTACAAATTTAATACGTTGAATTTGGTATTTTTCGAACAGACCTGCATCTATTTTGTAATATCATTTTATTTTGATTTGAAATTAACTTATTTGCCATATGAATATATCGAAGAAAACTAAAAAGGTCACATATTTTAAGTGTCGCATTGAACTGAACCCCACGCAAGATACAATGATAAAGGTGGCCGTAAAGATGTTTCAGACCATCATACCAATTACTTTTTATATTAAAACGTGACAGAGAACTTTGCTGCGTTGTACAGAACGTTCTGATTGATATCTAAACTAACATCGAATTATTAGTATTCAATTTGTATATTTCATTAGGAAAATGACACAGCATAGTAGGTACGTCTGCCAACTGATATTCATGCATTTGTTGGACTCTTGCCTATTTTCTGTCAATCTCAGAGAAGGTTATGCCTTGACCAATAGGAAGACTGTCATTGATATGAGGGTTTTCCAGCTAGTGATGGTTGTTACAAGAAATGCATTATTAGCATTACAAATGATTTTTTTTAGGTAACGTGTAGTTAAAAGTCGCAATTTCAAGTAGGACTGATAAATACTATGATGATGTTATTTTCACCGGATATTTGTGATAATAATGTAAAGGATTAAGTCCTAATGCGGGAGTTGTCTTTAAAAAAGAAAAAAAGGAAGATGAAGTGACTGCGGCTGAAATCATGCCGACCAAGGCGTTGTGAGATCAATCGCCATATGAGCAGAAAATAGTTTTTAGTTGTAGCGATTCTGGATGATATTTGTGATCGCTATTTCATGATTGTAATCCAATCCATCTTCCTCATCACTGAGTCTTTTGTAGTCGACTCCTAGACGAGAACCTTTTCGATTTGGCTTTCTATACCACGTTGGCCAGACGTTTTCGTCTCTACCTCTTGATAATATCTGTTTCGTGTATTTTCTTTAGTTTCCTTTTATGACACCCACGGAAAATGCACTGCATCCTGCATTCTTCATCGAAAATTATTTCTTTAAAGAGACGAAACCCAATGCATACTGAATTTGCTTATAAAATCTTTATCTTAGTATAGTCCTAAGTGGTATCGATTTTTAGTAATCTTTGCCAGACCTTTAACCGTCAGGAGAGTTTACTGAATCAAAGTCGACCCGATCAAAGGCTGGAAGTGGAATACAATAGAGGTTTTGGCCAAGAAATATCTGCCCCCTCTCTTTACTGATCCTCAGGCAGAGGTAGTTGGTTCATGAGGATATAGCACGTAAAAGAAGAAAAAAGATCCACCCATGGAAAAAGCTCGTTGCAGTCAAGCGGCTTATTCACCTTTTTGTTTACAGACAGTCAGTTATCTCAAGATACACCCATATGGCCCTAGAAGAGCACTAAACCCTTTTGTCTCAGTTAAAGATTGTTGACACTCGTTACATGAAAGTTCAGAACGGATAATCAGAAACTGGGCAAAATCATTAGAATAGGGTATTTGACTAAAAAAATCGAATTAGTCCGTCAGTTAGATTATCGAAAAATATTGGATACGTATTTTTTGTTTTTTCAAATCAGTAAAAAATTACGAAGATAAAACGCATCAAAGATGGAGAAACGTCTAGGAGTGGGGGCTTGTAACGTCACTTGCCAGTAAAAAGTGTACTGGCAAGTGACGTCACACGAGTTTTCAGCGAATTTTGTAGTCTTCATTTTTTTTTTACGTGACTAAAGAAAATATACGTATCCAATATTTTTCGATAATCTAACTGACGGACTAATTAGTTTTTTTTAGTCAAATACCCTATTGCGGTGGTCAGACGGCAGTCTCTCCTTCATTATGTGATCAGTTAAACAAAATCCATTGCTGGACTTTGGCCCCAGTGTATAGCAACAACGCATATACAAAGTATTTTGCGTTGCTTCATAATTATGGACGTAAAACTGTATGAGAGAAAATATTCGTGTAACTTAGGCGTGCGACATGCTTTAAAACGCTTCTGAAGTAAAGTGTGCTAACGCAATCAAGCTTTAACGATAATTGAAACAATTTATTTTACTCAACGCTAACTATGAACCTACTGCCTCCACTTAAGTTTTAACTGGGAATCAGCCAATGTATTCGAAGAAAAGGAAGTCGATAATTGAAAACAAATTAAGGTAAGCTTCTCATTGTTAAAATCGGAAAATGTTTATAAAGCGCACGACTTTAACACAATGTAGTAATAGACCACCAGTGACGCAACGTAATTGGCTATATGTCTAACTAGAACAGTAACTGTGCCCTGTAACATTTACGATAATTTCTGACTTTAAATTGCTAAGTTATTTTAACCGTCATGTTCGTGTTGAGTTTTGGTGGAATCCTTGCAACTATAATAATTCGCTTGGTTAATAACCATTGGCGGGTTGAGACGTGTGTAATACTCACGTTTGAGCGATGGCACAACAAAAAATATCAGTACACAGCCACCCTGCCGCCTATAAATGGACTATGCGGGTCCCACGCTAACAGTACGCTTATACTTTGGGTCTGAGCAGTCGGATTCACGTGATGTTGAGGTAAATTAATCATATTGTGATTATAACTGAAGCATACATTTGTTTCAGAATGAATATGTAACTAGCAAAAGTATTTTGTTATTTGAATTTTAATAAAAGTAATAAGTGGAAAAGAGTGATTATTATAACGAATAGAGCTTATTTGTATTTAATGAAACTGTTACTCATCATTATCACTGTGCAAAAAGCTGTTTCTTGTTTGGCTAGACTTGAGTTAGTTTGAATTAGTGACTTTCAGACGTATTATATAATGTACTGAAAAAAATCATGTAACAATAAGCAAACTAAAATAATGTAAAAGTTCCAAGAGTACTACATAGGCACCATATTGAGTGATTTTAATATTTTCATGGTTCAGTATATATTTTCTTACTTTCAGCATGTATCGCTTTATTGGATTTCTATTGATATGCAACGGTATATCCAATGCGCTTCCTTTTCCCTTTCCTGCCCCACCAGGGGCGCCAGTTGCTCCGCTAGGGCGAATAGCACCCGTGCCACCTTTCCCTCTCGGACCTAATGGCAGGCCTTTAGCCCCAGGGATCAATAACCCTTACTACAATTATGCTGGAGCCTCTGCAGTACCCATCCTGTCATACTCGAACGAGCACGGATTGGATGGGAGCTACTCGTTTAGGTGAGTGTAACTGTTTTTATCGCAATCGTCTCTTGTGATATAATGTATATTGATTTATAGCCTAAAAAGGATCATTCTTTTAAAATATCTAGAATATATCTTTAAATAGATTATCCTTTTTAGGCGTGCCAGGTTTTTTAAATCTAATATTAGCTGAATCCGCGATTACACCCGCCCTATTAGGGCTATTGCCTAACTCAATAAATGCGTTATCCAACAAACGAACTATACAAATAAACGCAGTTATATCAGCGCTTTCAACCAACCAAACAAACAGATAACCAAACTCTTCAGCTTAACAAAAATCAGTAGAAGTAAGTATAAAAATCTCGAATCACAGTGTTGTGATCGAACTTCTTCGAAACGGGCGATCGTACTGCCTGATTTTATATTATGTGTGTTTGATAGGTCTAAGAATAGGTTAGCTATTAGGTGGTTATTGCGGCTCTGTCCAGTAAATTGTACTGTATATTGAATTTTTGATAGTCTAATAGGTACTCAGATAATAATGCCAAACAATGACTGCTAAATCAGCTTTTAAAAAAGCTTCAAAATTATGCCATTTTTAATAATGACGTCCAAAAGACGTCTTTCATCAGGCGAAATACCTTTTTTCTCGTCTTTACTTAGTATTAATTTGTGTAGTGTTTTGATATATTGAACGTTTATGAAATAGTAGACGAAAGATTTGTTTTGCGTGAAATTGTTTATGAAACGAAATTATGCATCATAATATGTATTTAATGCAAAAGCCTAGCCATAACCTTTTAATCTATAACAAATTATTGCAAATCTTCCTCTGCGGCCCCACCGCGACGCAACAATAGTGCGCCCCCATTTGGTCGCGGGAGATAGGGCGCGCGGCAACGCAACACCGACACGCCTCTCCTCCCGCGACCGCGCCCGACTGCGAGGGACAGACTATCCACCGCACCCGCACATATGGACGCATCCTACGCAGGCTTCACCCAAGCCCACGTGGAGCGTCCACTCCCGGGATCCCTCTTAGCTTCACCGCGGGTGTCCACTTTGGCCACGGTTACTGAGCCCCCCCACCACGACAAGGTGGAGATCCCACGGGGGGAAGATTAAATACCTAGTGCTTAACAGTAAACTTCATAAGAAAATGCAATGTATCTCGAACTCGAGCTTATATCGATTCAACGAAGGTCATTATTTGTCTTTATGGTTTTTTCATTCCAGTTTTTCGACCGGCGATGGCAAGCAAGCACAGGAAAGTGGATACTTGAAGGACGCCTTCATTGATAATGCCGGCAATCCTCAAGGAACTCAGGTAATTACAACGATTCATAATAGTAATACATGATAGATAACTTACAGTACCTGGGGATCAATATAGAGCAACGGTGTCGGTTATGTTTGCAGTATCAATGAGATGCATATGTCTTATAAATACTGTACCTTAACATAAATTATTCACATAGCTATGTAGATCTACAGTAAAACTGCACTAATTGTCTTTAAGTTTCGGCAGTATCACATTGATAGACAATAAAAGAATTGAATAGTTTGAATAATTTTAAGGTGAGACCAAACAGAGCGTAGCTGCCGCGCGAGGCTCACATTCAAATTCAAATCTTTATTCGCTAATATGGGTTGAATACATAGATGACAAATACAATTAATAGTGCCAACATATTAACCACATCGCCTTGTGATTGAACGACTATACTATAATTATGTTCGCTGATCGCCAATTTGTTTTCAGTTGGTAGGTGCACCTACTCGCTAATAGTTGGCGGTGGGACATCTTTAACGGCCATTTTCAATATTCGAACTATAGATAGATCTGTAGATTTTTGATTCGTGTTTGACATATTTTGTATGGAGCTTATGTCAAAAACGAATCTAAAATCTACAGATCTATCTATAGTTCGAATATTGAATTCCGTAGTTAATAAAAACCAAATCCCAAGTGTTTTTGTAAAACTTGCATTTAGAATAATTAAACATAATATCTATTGCTCCCAATGATATACTAAGTAAATACGTGATTGTGTGGGAATTTTCCATAATATCATAATTAATATTAATAGGTTGTTATTATCACATATGTTTCCAGGTTGTTCAGGGCAGTTACGCGTATATTTCACCCGAAGGCACACCGATTCAAGTCAGCTACATTGCCGATGAAAATGGTAAGTATCATCGAACTATGTCATTTATGTAAATAATTAAAGGCTAGCAAATATTTCAGTAGCATTTATAAATAACTAACTGTACTCTCGAGTTAAAGTGATGAGAATTTATTAAATTCTCATGTGCTTCTGACATCTATTTCTGCAAACATCTTGCTAATATACATGTGAACACGTAATCATAGCTCATCATCATCATCTAAAGACCTTCAATTTGTTTTTGTCCTCTTCTCTCCACTTTGTTATATTTTCTTCTTCTTAGCCTTTTTCGACCACATGGGTGCAGTGTCCTTCCTTTTATGCCACGTCTCATGGTCTTGAGCAGCTTGAATCCATTTCACTCCTGCTGTTTTCTTGATGTCGTCATACCAACGCAACTGCGGCCTTTGTGGCCGCTTCTCTTCCCATAATCTCCATTTCACCAGTGTTTTGCACCACGAGCCTTGCCTTCTGGCGACATGGCCTGCCCACTCCCCTTTCAGATTTTTATATTTTGTTATATTTTGAAATGTCCAAAAAAGAATATCCAATTTGGTCCCGCCACTTCCTTGATGTCACCTACGGTCTGTCTGCGAAATGGTCGCTAATGTTCCCAAGGTATATTTACGCAAACCATACAACACATTGTTTTCACTACCGTTATAAAGAAGGGACTTTAGTTTGTTTCTTTAAGATCAATAAGCCTTCAAATAATAAGTTTTATTTCAGTGGTCACGATAGGGAAAGCAAATTGGACAGGCAAGCGACGACACACAGTTTTTCTTATAAGTTATTTACTTTTTCCAGGATTCCGTCCCACTGGTGTGCACATTCCAGCTAATGGAAAAGGTGTAATTCCACCTCTGGATAAAGACAGACAAATTCTTGATCCAGCGTACAACCGTTATAATCCATTCTTAAAACGTGATCCTTACCTCGGACAGCCCAACAACGGAAGACCTTTCGACCCAAGTTATCCCTACAACCCAGCGAGGCCTAATTCTTACTATAATAACAATAGCCCCTACTAAAGCCCCCAAATTAAGGCTCGAGAAGAGGAAAAATACTATTCCCCTTAATTAAGAGGCTAAACCAAACGACGGCATTGTTTTTGTATCGAATCTTGCAAAGTACCATTATGATTTAAATGTATATATTTTGAATAAAACCTGTGATATGAAAAGCTTCTCGTGCAGTATTATTATAGTCATATAATTTTCACAAAATCAAATTACCGTAAGTCTGAATAGTATCGAATGTTCAAAAGTATAATAATTTAAACGGTTATATAATGATTCTATAGTTCAAATAGCCGTGTTAGTATAGTTAGTACCCTTATGTCGTAATTGTGGCCACTACCGTTTTAGAATTTTAGAACTAGCAAATGTATCCGATGTATTCTAAATATTTTTAACGATACTGAAGATAATAAATTATGAATCATAATATGACTGCACAGGCATTTTAGTGTTGTGGGTTTGACTCGCATACGGACATGATGGTCAACAAGTTGTTGCTTAAGTCTGGGAATTTTGGTATCCATTAGATGTATGTTTTAAGTTATAAGTTGTGGGTTAGGTGTAAAAACATAAGAAAATCTGTGACGATTACTATATAGCATTTAAAGGGCAGTGATAGCCTAGGGAAAATACCAACAGACTGCCATGCTGAGGGTATCGGGTTCGAATCCACGGCGCGCACCAATAACTGTTCGGAGTTATGTGCGTATTTAATCATCACTTGCCCCGTGCCTCGTCATCATCATCATCATCAGCCCTGTATATATACTGTCCCACTGCTGGGCACGGGCCTCTTCTCTCTATAAGAAGGGTAAGGCCATAGTCCACCACGCTGATCAAGTGCTGGTTGGCAGACTTCAAATGTCTTTCGAGAACATTGTGGAGAACTCTCAGACGTGCAGGTTTCCTCACGATGTTTTCCTTCACCATACCATCTAATAATTAAAATGCATTTGAGCTTCATCGTCATCTAAAATCACAATTTCCACCCGCATGCGTTTTTAGCATAACGATAATGAATAATAAAACAATAAGCTACAAAAACGAATATGAGTAAGTATTCACTGGAAGTGGTTATTAACATCCAGCATTAAGCTAGTTGCCTCAATTTAAAAACTTGGTTAATATTGTACCTCAATGTGTATTTGACAGTTTTTAAAAATTCATATTCCTTTATCTAAATAATTATTATATAACCAATGATCACTAGAAACTATTTTAAATCTAATTTCTTACAAGAAGACACATATGATGGTACTTATAAAATGCTGTTCGGTGAAGAAGCAGGGACTTAAGTAGGTACAATAAAGCCACTTGGTAATTGTGCAATAAGTAGTCATCGCACCATTGCCAAACTCATATTAATCAACGAAAATAACCGAAACGCTTAACAAAGTATGTCGTTGAGGCTTTATGGTACGTATCGTAAAAATAAATTAGGTAGGTACCTACTGCTTTAACGTTCTGTAAAATAAATAAGGATTTTACTTTCTCATTTAAATAGGAAGTGGGTAATGATACCTTGCACAGACTTATCCACACTAATCTGTCTGTGAATCTCTAAGTAATTAAATCGCTTTACTGATTGTCACGTAATTTTGCTTGGAGATTGTAAAAAGATCCGGCGTCAAAAATGGTTTGTTATTTGAAATTGAGGCGTGTGGATGTAGGAAATGAAAAATAGAATGTTTGGCACACATCTACTGTAATCTGCTTTTACAGAAAATTGGGTAAATGCTTTAAAACATTTATTTGCTGGTCTATCAGTTAAATAGTTGACACTGACACTGACTGCTAAGCCGCAAACTGTGGGTTTGATTCCCGTTCAGAAAAATATTTTGTGTGACAACACAATTAATTGCCCTGTCTCTGGATATAAATTAATCTACAATGGTTATATTTTGCATATTTATCTGGTTTGTCCGATGTTTAAAAATATAATTCTTTATGCGAATAGCTACGCAGTTACAGGGTGGTCTTCTCTATCTTTTCTGTGATAACTATAGTTAAGTTTCTATAGATATGGTAAAAATATTAATAAGTCCTGCATTTCTTTATAAGTATGTAAGTAATTTTTTATTCTGGCAATTAATAGCAAGCATGTTAAAACGAATTTCACATACAGAACCCAAAACCACCGGAGAAGCTTCAGCTTATTAAATTAGTCTCTACAAGAAAGATCAAGATTTCACCGGAATACCTACACGTATTTCTTCTTGTACAGGCAGCCAGCAAGTATTTTAATACTTGTGTTACCAGTCATAATTTTGACAGGAGCACGAATGTAGCAAGACGTGGGGCGGCGATCAATTTAATATTTTATGATCTGGTAACTTAAATCAGTCAACTTACCGACTTAAGGACCTGTTTGTAAGGAGGTCCTACTGTTGGGTTGTACGTATGTCAAAAGAGAACTCCCTGCAAGATATATTTTTTAATTAATTAGAAACTGCTATTTATTTATTTATAGGTACATCAACAATATACATACCAAAATGTGTTAAGATTATGGCACTGTAAATACAACCTTATATGTATATCAATTATATACGTACACAACACTTTCGTAAAGTATATAAACAATATAAAAATCTCTACTACCTATAATAAAATACACTTTCCGCAAAATTAACAAGACAATAGAAATCAAATGCTATGTCTAACTATTGTAAATTGTCTGACTATTTAGAATAGTTTACACTCAATCAAATGTTTTGGTTAAGACGGTACAAACAATACGAACAAACGAACAGGAAATTACTTGAAGATGGATGCTCATCATTTTGCGGAACATCCTCTAAATCGACCAATCTAACAAGATCTCATAAAAGTCACGGAGGGCGTAGTGGTTTAAGCGGCCGCTTCGACGTTTAACACTGCGCCAAATGTTCTGGGCTCGATACCCTCACGTAACAATACTTTGTGTGATCCACATATTGTTAGTCTGAATGTTGTTTGTATCCGTTGCTTGTATGTTAACAAAGTTACCTGCGATACATGACTAATTCCTAGTGCGAAAGTACCATTAAAAAAAAAAGCGTTGTGCCAATAGCCAAGAAATACGAATGAAAACAAAATTTATACCTATTACAAGATTAGGTATTGACTCGTATTTACGTGATTTCTCCAACTGGTTGCCATACGAAGGGTTCGCTTCGTATGGCAACCAGTTGGCATGTCCACTAAGGGTATCGCTGCCTCAAATTGCCAAATGAACAACAAGCACCAAAAGTGACAATGTTCTACTACATACTGCCATAGTGCAAAGTTGAATCCCCTTTGCGTTGTAATCTGTTAATCTTTCTACTTGACTGTCGCTGCCAGTTTTTGTTCCTTTCCTAGTTTGACGCACACCAAAACTAAAATATCCGGCAATTTATTTTTACCGATATTCAACTTCCATATTGAGTGACTATAACGGCTCAAAACTGCAGTTTTAATAAATATGTTTCGTAAAGCCCTATTACATTGTCATGTTAAACAAAAGGACGGTATAAGTGATGCAATTGATGATTACCGTTTATCAGAACAGCTATAACTTCTTTCTTTTATCTTTGGACAAGCGTATAAACTGTCGAACAAGAAAGTCGAGTGACAAATCTTATTGTTTTCTTCTGAAGATGAGCAAATGTACAATATATATATTTATTGGTATTCCGTATTAATACATTTTTTGTGCAAAGTTCTGAATCCTTTTTAAATCATTTTACGCATTTAATGCTCTGCTTCCGTGGTCCAGTGGATAGCGTATGCGACTGCTGATCGGAAGTCCTGGGTTGGATTCCCGGGTTGGGCAAAAGTGTTAGTAGCAGCACGGAGTCTAGTGATGTGCCTGGTAACGGCAATAGGCTCGCCCCCTATTACGTGGGACCTAAAATTTCATGGCGAAATGTGGGTTTAAAATTACGCCTCTGCCCACCTCTTTGGAGATACAGGCGTGAGTCTATAAAAATAAAATGTTTAAGATACGTAATCTTGAGTTTCTGCATTACAAAAGCAGTGTTTAATAATTTTGCTGACCTTAACAGACAATTATTATAATCTCCATCACCATTATTCAAAAAATTGTTCATTTGTTGTCCTTTCTTCTCGCCTAAAATGACTACATTGCTTTTGTAAGCTAAGAGATGTTTCTAGAGAATTCAGCTGCATCCAAGGATGCCTCATACTAGGTAAGTAGTTGGGACATCATCTAAAGATAACAGTTAATAAAAAAAGGGATTAGGAAAAACGGAAATACTCGTACATATAGGGTTTTTTATCATGTGATCTATGTTTAGCTTTCCAATGATTCTGGTCTATAGAACTTCAAGAAAATATTGCAGAAGATGACTAAATACCTGATTTGTAATTTCTTGTCTTCGTTATTACCATATTAGGTTCTACCGTAGTGTGATGTGCATTAAATATATGATAAGGAATATCTACATAGCATTAAAGTTGTACTTGGAAGTTTTTTCTTTAAGCCTTGTTGAAGTATGTCACAAGAGTGAGTTGGGACTGGTTTCTGAGATCCGCCTGCGCTGATGTGCCTACGAGTTAAGGTTAACTTTACAACAACGGCTTTCATAATAAGACGTTTATTTTGAATTGCTTGGCAGCTTTTTGCATTCCCCAAGCGAATGCTGAATCCATCTATTAGATGATTAGAGAAATGAATGTTAACATAATACATGAAACACGTTATCGATTATGTAGTATTTACAACTACGGATTCGATTCCCTAGGTAAAATATCTAAATAGAAGTTTTTGAACTTTGCCTGATACTATGGAGACTAGATAGAACAATGCGTTCGTCTTTTTTATAATTTATTATATGAAGCGAACTACATACACACAGTAAATAAAATTGACAAGTTACAAGATAACTCATGGATTAGGAATAAATCCTGTGCTGCGGGTGCTTCCACAAAATTTCAAATAGTACACGCATTCAGAATGCATAGCCGTCTTATTCAGAACTAAAAGGCAATAAAAAAAGGCTTTAAGTAAAACAGACGATGACATATCGCGATGTCACGATAAATTTGGTAACAAGAAAAAATATCTAATCTTATAGTAGCCGTGGAAATGTATATTGCCCGACACGCATTCATTTGACAATTTAGAACAACATCATTATCAAAACTAAGGTAATTTTACGAAGCGGCGATTATTTTATAGTCACGTAGCTTAATATGTAATTATAAAAACAGCTTCAGCTACTTTTAACATCGAACATTAATTGTCACGGTTTTCTGCAATTATCAAGATGTATAAGAATTTAAATTATTGAATTAAAATTTCACGTTAAGTCATAACTTGCAATTTTGTCTCAGTTGCAAAAATGAGTACATATGTCTTATTATTATGGGGATTGAGTTCTTTTTCGCGATGTAAAGTGACTATAAGGGACGTCGTCTGTCCTTCAGTATACAGATGATCATAAAATGTATAGAGAATCCGTTGCGATACGTAATTGCGACAAAAGTTTTGGGTATAAATACCGGGGGTGAATCAAAAATGCATCATTACATTGCCTTTGTGTCACAAGCATTCATCTTTTAGTGCACTGTACTTGGACAAACATGAAGTGTGTTGTAAGTGTTTAAGAACTCATACGTTTAGATTACTTTGTAAGGTACTGAAATTACAGTAAGTTCGGTTTGTGTAAATATAGTGAAGTGTTAGGCTCGAGGTATCCAGGAGCTACATATTGCACATTTTTATCTAACTTTTTTATGTGTTTTAATGTATATTTGCCAATGTAAGCATGGGAATTGCTTGCGTTATATTTTTATTCAGTTGTTACTTAAAATGAAAATGCCTATAAAATCATCTATCAACTAAATAAACACTGTTTAGTGCTCTCGTATCGGAAAGCCATTAAAAGCCTATGCTTATAAAGTGTCTAATTTTAACATGAGACTTGGTATAACTTACGACGATTGGATTTAAAAGCGATCATTGGGGATATAATTGCAGTTCTGGGTCTAGTAAAATTCCTAAAGCGTTCCTAGAAAATATATTTTTTTGTATCTTCTATAGTCTATAGCTATGTTAGTAGTAGGCATAATTTTCCCATAAGGTAGTGTGCAGCGGTTGTACGGCAGTCGCTGTGCGCAAACCGGTCGCATCGGATTGCTTGGAATTGAAAGATAGCAAAATAGGTAATAATATTTGCTTTAATTTTTCAGGTATTATTGGCTCTGGTGATAGGCGCAGCGTTCGCTGACGTCAGCAGTTTCCAGCCGTTCCAGCAACAGGTTCTCTATCAGCAGCAACAGCAGCAGCCACAACAGCAGCCACAATATACAACAGAGCCTATTCCTATCATCAGACAGGAGCAAGTACTCAACCCCGATGGATCGTATAAGTGGAGGTATGTTCCTACTGACGGTTACTTGGGTATCAAGTTGGTGGTCATAGAAATTGGTGAAGTTACCTGCTTATATATATATATTATTATATATCAGCAGGTAGCTTCATCAAAGGTGTCGGCTGGAATACCCTAGTAGTGGGTCTTCCTCGACTACAATTTGTCGTGTAGACAAATTCTGGTCGAGGAAGACCCACTAGCGTGTTGATCTTCCAAGTACCTACGTAGGTACTTGGCAGAAACCATAGGTGTATTATAACGAGTATGTAAGTATAATTACACTTGTTTATATGTTTATATATTTTGATGTACAATATTTAAGGTTTCGTTATTTATGATAGGTACCTACTATTTATTCATTTACAGAAAGTAGGTATCAAGGAATTAGATATCAAATAAGGCGAATAATTTAATATGAAATTATTGAATGCCTCCGTGGTCCAGTGGATAGCGTATGCGACTGCTGATCGGAGGTCCTGGTTTCGATTCCCGGGTCGGACAAAAGTGGTACTGTGTTTTTCCGAATTCTCAGTAGCAGCACGGAGTCTGGTGATGTGCCTGGTAACGGCAATAGGCTCGCCCCATATTACGTGGGACCTAAAAATTCATGGCGAAATGTCGGTGTAATATTACACCTCTGCCTACCCCTTCGAGGATACAGGCGTGAGTTTATAAAAAAAATATTGACGTCTATACTCTATAGCATAGCATTAGGGCTACTTGCCGTATGCAAGAACTTATCTATGATGATATTTGAAGAAAAGTAATTGAGAAACTTCAACTATGTTGATACGAGTTATTTAAATTTTTTAATTAATATATCTAGGTGAATAGAACAAAATATTATTCTCACCAGCTTATACTGTAATCCAGATAAGGAATTATTCAGCATACACAATGAGTTTTGTTTCTTTTATTGGATTGAGATTACGTTTCTTGCTAGATATTTTAATATTTTTGTTTAAACACCGGAAAAATTCTATAAATGTTTTAAGATCGTCAGAAATGGTTGCTCCATGTGTACAAGAGGGTAACAGGCCATTACAGAATAAACGTCTAAGCGTTTCAATTCATGTTCAATTCATTCACAAGTTCGATTCACGGTTTGAATGATCAATGTTACCAGAAATTCCTGTATCAGCGAGTCTTTCAGTACTGCTATGACATATTGACCAATTTCATTTGTTCCTCGTAATTTGTAGATTATGGATGATGAAATACAAACCTAGTTCATTCAAATTTTCCAGCGCTATATTTGAACTTTAATCAAATCGTTAATTTCAACGTGTATCCTTAACTTTATAAAAACTGGAAGAGACTAGCACTTTTAACATCATCTCAGTGATTAGCATAATAATAGTATTTATTAAAGCTTTACCGTCAATCATCATTCACCAGAAGATTAAGAATACAAAAAATATCTCATGTTTATGAATGTACCATATTTTAGTAATGTGATATATTTTATCTCCACTGCAGATTAGATATATAGCTTATTAGACCTACACGTTTCTGCATAAGTAACCTTAACTGTTGAGTTTTGACTTTCCAGCTATGAAACCGGCAACGGCATCTCAGCTGAGGAACAGGGTTACGTGAAGAACCTGGGCATTCCTGAGCAAGAGGCGCAGACAGCACAGGGACAGTATCAGTACACTGCGCCTGATGGACAGGTAACTACGTAACACATTCAACTTTATTGCATGTATTACAAATTGTTTAAAACTATACTAGCCGTTGCCCGCATTTTTAATATATGCGTTGCCAAAATCAGCGCATTTCAAGCCTTAACGAATTTTCTGTCTACCTCCGGTAGACAGAAAATTTTAAATTAAATTTATTTTAAATTTTAAATTTTCTGTCTACCGGAGGGGAGGGGGTCGGGAATATAAAGAAACGTTCTAAAAGTACGTACAGAACCCAAAAATTACATTATACAAAAGTAATACAGGCAAATTTCATGTAGCTTCAGTAGTTTCAGGCCAGGCTCTGATGTAGTATGTCCGTCAGAACAAAGGGTATAAATGACATAAAGATAAAAAGTCATGACCCTAATAACAGCAAGAAAAAGCTAAGAACGTTGAAAGCCATTATTCTTCAAAATATTTAATACGAATTACAGGGCTTTAAGAAGGCGGCCCATTAATTATTGAACACAATTCGAATTCATAATGCATACACGCGATTCAGCACCGGTGGTCGGCTTTTTTGAAACGCCAATAAATCAGTGTCCAGTATGCTGCATTTTATTAACGTAAATCTCCTCATAATTGCATGTTATGCAAGATGGTGGATATTTTTTGGTGCCTACTGGGATATCCATACTTGTTTGCTTGGTATGGTCGTAGTAAATCATAACATTACTCCGCTAGCCATAGGTGGCTCTTCTATTCATTGGAACGAAGGTTCAGCAGAAGTGATCAAGGCAGACAATGAGATTGGACTCTAATGAAGTCCCGGGCAAAGTTGAACCGTCTTGGAATCCGTAACGATGTATTTCAATGGTATATTTTGAGGAGTCAAAATTAATTAATCCACAAATTAATAAATACACAAAAATAAATCTAATGTTTACAATAGATAAACACCACAAACTTGAGCATTAAGACCTGATTGGCGTGCTATACCAGTTTCAATGAATACGTAGAGCCTAAATAATGTTCCTCTAAAAATATGTTCACAGTTGTTGTCAGGTGTTGAATGTTGGCACATTGTTGATTAAATTTAATGTAATGAGAACCACTTACTAGACGACTGGTTTCAACTTAAAATATGGGCAAAGAACAATCCTGCGATCGTGGTTTCTACCTCCTTAATTCAGTGACGTGCTATAGAACAACCGTCAATCATGACGCGAAGACAAGTTTTCGGTCGAAGTCCCTTACATTGAGTCTCTTTATTCAGTAAACTTCAAGCAGCAGAAGATGATATACCTAGCTTCCTTTACTGATTACTCTTAAAAAATGTATCATATACACATACATGATAACTTTACATTGTATTTGTAACTACTAATAGCAACAAAATTGTTATTGAATATAAATTCCATACGTGTAAGACCGGTTTCAACATCTGCATAAGTGTGATGATGTTTAGACTCTTGTAATTTTAAAAACAAATCGCTATGAATATATTTTTCTACTTAACATGTTAATGAAGTGTCGCATTACGTAATTGATATGTATTAGATGTATATGCTAAACAAAATATTGAGTATATTAATTATAAATTTTGCCTTGTCGGTTCCGAATAAGCTGATGCAGTGATGCTGATGGCTCTTCACCGTGGCAATAGTTATTAGGTTTTAAACTTAGCAAACACAGTTTATGGTGTAAACTGCAGTTTTTACTTATTTTCAGAACAATGTGTACATTCATTTAAATGGTTTACTTCCCAAAAAACGAAGTAAAATATTGTATTTTTTATCACAAATATGTAGGTCCCTCTATAATGTAATTGTACTAGGTGAGCAAACGGATACATTCAGGTTACTTAGGCTACTGCTTCGCACCCGCTTAGAGCGTGATCCTATATAGCCTATAGTCTTCCTAGACTAGGCTATTCAATACACAAATAATTATGGAAATCAAATCAATAAGTTGCTGATATTGGCACGTTTAACCAAACAAACGAACTGGCCAGCTTTATATTATTAGTATTCATTATAACAGAATACTTTTCAGATGACGTGTGTGATTATTAAGCACATTTGAGGGACTTATCTCTATTATATGGTTACAACTTAAACAATAAGTATACGTTGCAAATATTAAACACAGAGCCATAGCAATATCGAAAGTCTATAACCGTTTTATCCATAAACGATATCAATATCACGCTTTTCGACTTTGATCGTTATTTAAATGTTTATTACATTAAAATAACCAAATCATATACATTTATTTAAATTGTTATTACTATGATGGACCATCTATGACAGCACAAGCTTATCATTATTCGATGTTTTATGAGTTCATTAGTTCAAGTTTGTTATATATATTTGTAATGAATATTCTAGAAGGATTATGTCCAAATTGGCGATTTTTTTATTTGTGTGATGGTTGCGCCTATGTAAACGTTTAGAGCAATGTTCATGTTGGTTAGCATATGTGGTTATCTAAACCACATGTAGTTGGTTCTAGTTGGTACTAGATGGCAGTAGTTACTTTTATGCAGAGCTGACTTTGGGTTTCTAGCTTACGAAAAGCGGTGGAAGCTACCAATATGCTCCTGTATGACATGTATTCCGACTTTATATTGGGTTATTCACTCGAAGCTTGATGTAAAAATATAAATTGTATAATGTTTATTGCTTACACAGCTATTAAGGCTTTCAAATATAAGTTGCGGTTTTCATAGCTATATAAATATGCGTTATTACCTATGTTATGATTTTTAATTGGTGTTTTATATTAATTATACCTACTCTTCAGAAAAGAAGCAATCGCGGAAAATTTTGACAACCTTCAATATCGTCTTCCCTATAAAAATCTGATTTACGATTTGGTATTCTAGTGATTTATAACTCATGTTTTATAAGCTATATAAACAGAATAGGGGAATAAGACATCAAACATTTGATTTTATATTTGTGATAATTATGTTTCCTTGTCGTTCCCAAGGCTATTTTAAATGCATCATTAGACAAACAATTTTAAGGTCCCGACCGTTTGTCAAAGTAAAGAATTCGAATTGACGAATATAATAATTGATAATGATGGCCCATTTTGACGTCGTTTTTTGTATATAAAATTTAAATCCTTAAGGTGCATCCATCAGATTTATTTAAGACGGGCATTTAGTATTATCCTTATATCGTCATTGTATTGTCATTTTGAATGTATCAAAAGGTTTCACATTGAAACCTAGGGTTTGGTCGTTCCTAGCCTCGTCAGTTAGTTCACTATAATAATATTAACTTTCACCCATAGTGAGTGCCGTCCGACATCTATAGCCAAAAGGATATCTGAACGAATACAACCTATGCCGTCTAGGGATTTTCGAGGGTCGTAACCAGTGACAATTACCAATATAATATACCACACAGTTTCAAAAAGTAAATGGTTCACGTCGTGGATTCGAACCTTGGGACAATCTAGGTGGTGGTATATTGGTATATTCACAAGAATAAATCGATGAACTCTGAGACTTACCAAAATTACCAATTTTGATTGTATGTAGGTACGTATTTTCAAAAAGTACAAATACTTTTACTTATTATAATTATGTTTCTTTGTTCAGGTGATCCAGTTGCAATACATAGCTGATGAGAACGGATTCCAGCCTCAAGGAGCACATTTGCCAACTCCCCCTCCAATTCCTCCAGAAATCCAGACTGCCTTGGACTACCTCGCAACAGTACCTCCTAGCCCCGAAACTAGCCAATACGGCAGAAACTAAGGAGAAACTAGAATAAAGAGGACTACCTACTAATGGATAGACTATAGAGGAATCACAAATAATTGAAGCTCAGTCATAGGTTAGTTATGCAATCTTGTGATATCACAAAAGATAAAATACAAAAAAAAAAATGTTGTTATGTAAAGTTGCTGTTAATAAGTAGTTAAGACACTGATATTTTGTATATTTCTTTGTATAATATATAATGATTATGTGTTAAATTTTCTTCGTTTTATTATCGACAATCCCCACAACGATTTTGTGGATCTGTAGTATCCTATTTAATGGACTCAAGCAAATCTTATTATTAGATTGCGCAAATAGAACGTACTCAGTGCGATTGCTTGTTAAGCCCTCAATTAAAAACCATTTATTTTGATCTAATAATTTAATTTCTCAACTCGACAGATTAAATATTTGTTTGTTCATTCACAAGGTTATCTTTATAATGACAGTGGTGATTACTACTTCGCGGGCTGTCAACGCTAATTGTACCCGTGGTGAAGCCAACGCATGTTTAGCGTGTGAGAAATATCAGTATTTTATAAAGAGTTAAGCAAATGAGTTATTTAAATACCTCATTTTATATAAATTGGAATGATAACGCAATTGCCTGCTATATGCCAGTTCTCAGAGAAATAAATGCGCCGTACATTAAGTTATATTGTAGTAACACGATGTCGTAATTATTTCATAAAATTGGCTTTTTAAGATATTTGACAACAATTTTTATATCTATGCTATGACTGCCTCCGTGGTCCAGTGGATAGCGTATGCGACTGCTGATCGGAGGTCCCGGGTCGGGCAAAAAAGTTACTGGGTTTTTCGGAATTCTCAGTAGCAGCACGGCGTCTGGTGATATGCCCGGTAACGGCTATATATGCTCGCCCCCTATCACGTGGGACCCAAAAATTCATGGTGAAATGTGGGTGTAACATTACACCTCTGCCTAACCCTTCGGAGATACCTACAGGCGTGAGTCTATAAAAAAAATATCGTGCAGCATAATTTACGATTATTCCATGGGCACCTATGTCATTATAACATTTAATAATAAATTAAATACATCCTATTATAAATATAACAAGTGAAATAAAAGCTTGAGTAAAAACGGCTGAATTCATGACAAAAACTACGCAAGTTGCTTTTAAAGGTGCCAAGAAAAGTACCAACATACAGAGATGGGATAGGATTAATAAATAACATGTTTAATTAGTGGTGTACACGGCCAACACAATTTTTTCTAGAAACAACAATTATGATTTCGTGGTGTAAAAATAATCGCATGTGGCCGCGTCCTTAGCGGCTGAAGTTCGTTCGGCGTGACCCCTTGCTTAACAACCGGTCTGTTCACTTTCCCTACAACACGCGTGTCAAGGTCGCAAGAACATCGCGACGCCGGCGCCATACTTCACGATGCTCTTCCATAAAATACCAAACAATTCCAAAAATACAATAACTCTAGGCATCGTACCTAATTGCGAAGGTTAACTACGGTTTGCGAAACTCATTGATGTGCTACAAGTTTTAAATTCGTTTTAGAGTCGCTGTTCGCACGTTGTTTGTCCGTTCATCGATGTCCGGGTAGCTACGCAAGATTTGGCTAATGACAAACATATATTCTATTTTCGACACGAAAACAAATAAGACACAAAGATTCAACCATGAGTGCCCGCAGTCGGATTCAATGTTTTTCATTAGTAAACTGGTATTCTATTAAATATGTTATTTTGTTGTTTCTTGCATTCTATTTTTAGCAATCGTCAAAGACATTCGTCGTGGCGGTTTTCTTATTAAAAAGCACCTAGCAATAAATAAGTTTCACACAACAACAATTTGCCTATTCAAAGTTTACGTGGTTGAATTAGTTAAAATTTCTTGCAGCATATATGATAAACACTTTTAACTTGAATCAAAGTAAACTACCTATATGTAGTCTATTATATAGAAGGCAGCAATAGCAAAATGGAGATACCCATAGACAGACTTTTTATCGTTCCGAGCGTGCGTTTAACGGCCATTTTCAATATTCGATCCATACATGGATTTTGAGATTCGAGATTCGTGTTCGACATATTTTGTATGGAATTCTTATATCAAAAACGAATCTAAAATCTACAGATCAATCTTTAGATCGAATATTGAATGCCGTAGTAAATCTACGGCGCGCAATCCTGCTCGGTGCCTAGAAAATACGTAGGGTTGTCAGTCCCGGACCCTGACTTAAGCCATGGGTTCTTGCTACCATTTGGGTTGCGGAGGGCGCAAAGTTGGCGGTCTTGGATGCAGTTGGGATAGTGCCAGGATGATGGCGAACTGGCTTATGATCTAAACATAAATTGTACTTAATAAAAGTCAATGTTATACTGCGGTGACTACCGCATAAAATCAGAGACGATTAGGAAATGATATCATAGTATTTGATTAGTCTATCTATCTAATTTTGGATGACCATTTTGGATTTTATGTTCCCTAACGTTGTTGGAAAATATTTTTTTTTAATATTCAAGGATTTTGTAATAAAATAAATTATTTCCTCGAATGGTTTCTATAACAAGGCAAGCCTTATAGTAATTGTTGTAATGCAATAACACAATGATTAATTAATTGTGTTTTGTTTGTGCTGTCTAAATAAAACGTAGACCTCCAACCTTTTTGTTATTTGGTCAGTAATTATAAGAATAGTTGGACTTCGTTGAACCAACAAGTTTTTTGTTTGCCCCATCTACATATAGACGCTAATCGTTTGACCGATATTCTAGTGCCCTTCACTTCGTATGTTGGTGGTGTTTGGCGCCATTGCCGCGAAGATATTTATATCATGATGCATGTCTAAAGTTAAAAATACAAATAGTATTACTAGGAAAAAAATTTATTCGTTAGACGTACCAATATTTACTGGAGCTAAATGTCAAATGACTTCATCGAATTATCATAGCCATACATAAGTCACCAGTGTGCCACTCCCAACAAATAGATGTCTGCGATATGAGAACCAGAATGTCTATTCTATTCATTACAAGATTTACATAAGAGATATGAGTGAAATCTCGAAATCTGAAATTGTCATCTAAACACCTATTCACGCAGACAAGCATGATATCACTTGCATAACGTTGAACACCGCTATTGATACCATATTGGTGGCACACATTATATGATTGAAGATTTTTTGATATGCATTTATGAATAGACACTTGTTATTGATGCGTAAGAACTTTTTTGCGACATGCGGAGTAGAGACACCATGATTATATTATTATGAACATATAAATATTACGTAGGCCGTAGCTATTTTGGTAATGATTTGCCAATTTTGTTGTCAATTTAACTGAACAGATGGTATTCCTTTATATGTAAACTTAGTCAGCAATTGAAATGTTGTAGCGAAACGGATTAAAGGATTGCCAAGTATAATTTAAAACACTTGAGCCTGATGATATTACAAGTAGTTATTTGGCCCATTGTAGTCTTGAGAGTATATTTCAGATTAATTTTTAGATATCTTTTCTTAATAACATACGTTGATCAAACAAATGTAAGCCAAATGTTGCGTATTTTCTAATTAATATATGCCAAATTCTCGAGTATTGAAAGGAAAGTATTTATTTAAATATCGAAGTTAGAATGTGACTTAGGAATTTAACAAATAAGTAGTGTTGATGTCAAAATGTTCCGTAAAGATATTTGTCTCCTAAAGTGACAAATAGGTTTTATTTAACTTCACGCATTATTAACAAACAACGTACAATCATACGATGTATAGGTAATATTTGAGGTTTTAAATCATAGAATATTTGCTCGTTAAAATAACCGTATGTAAAATCAATTTCAGAAATCAAGACACCAATATTTAAACTTAATATTTGAATTAACTACTACCCGGTAACCTGCATAATCTACAAATAGTTATTATGGATAATATCTCTAAGCTTATGTTTGTTAAATCGCTACGCAAGAATAACGAGAGATATCTATAGAATAAACAACACATAGAAGTATAATTATTAAAAAGTAAAAAAAGGAAACATAATTTAGGGATCTGGCGTCATTTTATGAGTTAAATAGTAACTATTAAATATACGCGTTCTCAGTCACAATATTAAAAAAAGTCTGATAGGTCAAAGATAAAAAGAAATACGACTAAGAACCGTCTTAGTGTAGCCAAAAAAAAACGAGTGCTTTAAAGATAGACCAACCCGTCGCCGATCGACGCTTGATGCGAAGTGAGCAAAAAAATATACAGAATTGAAATAGAAATGAAAGTCGCGAATTGTAATGCATCGATTCTGCAAATTGATAAAATAAAGATGTGCTATTTGAGATTCACAACTGTACGAAATCGAATATTTAACAGATACAGAAAAGGTATTTTGGGAACTTCCACTTTGAGTACTTTGATAACTGTGTTACTAGGAGAGTAAATTTAGATTTTTTAAATATTATGTATTTTTTAATATGGAATAGTAGTAGAGATTTTTTTTGTATTTATTCAGAAAATCGTATTACTATCTATTCATATCAACAATGTTTGTATATTTTAGAGTTTAACACGTACTTGAATCTACTTATAAAGTATATATCATATAAATGTCAACAATAAAATAAAATTTAACTGTTTTCAAAAATGGGACTTCTCAGACCTTGAAACCTTTAATCGACTCTTTTTTTTATAACTATGTAACCCTTTGGTTATTAGAAATACATATTATAATTATAACGTAATGGGGACTAAGTCGTTGGCTTACGTTTTATTCTTTGTGTATTTATTTTATTAATTAAAGAATCTTATTCTTTACCCAAAGCTGTAAAGTATGCCATTAAAATAAAACTTTATGACAACTAGTTTATAAGGAAAGAGAAGTCTTGTTACTACACGGCTAGTGACATTGTAGAAAATAATAAAAACGAGCGTTTTAACTAACTTGTTATGCATCTTGTCCCGTCTTTAATGTCATCCTCCTAATTAGCTTTGAATCAAGATTATTTTGACCTTCTTCATTCTTATACAACTAAATAATTAAAAACTTCATTTATAAACTAGTTTCGATGCATCGTATCTCGTTTGCATATCGCCGAAGAATTAGACAAAAGTGACATACAAATAAAGCCCAAACTCGACGAGATTATAAAGCATTGCAGGGTTTAGTCTTCTACCTTCGAGCTCCATCTTTAGACCAACTTCCTGGTACCATATATCTGTATTGCCACCTTATTTATATATTTGCCCAGCTACATGCTAAATCTTAAATCAGAAGTGCATGAAATTCAGCTTTTAAATTTTATTACATAGTTAGAAATTTTAAACATGTGTCATAATTGCACAAGGTTAAGATTTTTCTACATAAATACTCTATTTCTATAAGAATTTTTGAAGCTCTGCAAATGAATTCGGCATCAACGCCAATAAAAGTACAAAACATAACTAAGTATTAGCTATTAATATGTTTTGTAATATTATTTTGACAAGGGTATTTCTTACTGCGCGGCGTCCTTCTTAGTAATTATAATAATTCCCACGGTTATTGCTGAAGGCGTATTATGTACGTTCTGTGCGTCGTAGAAAGATGTGCAACACCTATGAACTTCGTATCTATTGTTTATCGTATTTTATGATGCGAATTCCTTTAGATATACAACATTAATATACATACATACATATCGTTACGCCTTTTATCCCCAAAGGGGTAGGCAGAGGTGTATTTCTACACCCACTTTTCGCCAGATATACTTTAGTCCCACGTAATAAGGGGCGAGCCTATTGCCGTACCGGGCACATTTCCAAACTCCGTGCTGCTACTGAGAATTTCGTGACAGAAAAACCCAATAACACTGCCCGACCCAGGAATCGAACCCGGGACCTCCCGATCCCACGCGCACATTTATGCAGCGAGACCAACGAGGCAGTCGTATAGGGTTTGATGTCGAGTTTTCCGTCTCTACGCAAAGATGGTATTTGCATCGTGTTATCCCTTAGTCGCCTCTGACGACACCCACGAGAAGATAGGGGGTGGTGACACTTGTATTCTATGCCGTCAACCACACAATTAATATAATGGTCGATAAATTCTCACACTAATAGTGTGTAGTGCATATTTTATGATTCTTCTTCATCGTGTCACTGGTTCAGATTTTCTGTTCCCAAAACTTGGCTACAGTAACGGCATTGTCTGAGGCCACTTTAAGGTCTCGTTTACTGCAGGTAGGTGGGCAAAGAGGACATGAAAGCAAATGCGCCATGGATTGTGATGGTTTGACCGATACTTGTTAGTTTAGACCTTGGAGCAGTTGTTATTCAATTTTATTATCCTACACCAAAGTCTTCATGGTCAAACACAAAATAAGCTTGTATTTGAAATCGGGTACCCCTGTAGGTACTCTGGAAGAAATGGGGAGGAGCTTTATGTCCACTACAAATAATCTACAGTTACATATATCTCAGCATTCCATATTTCATCACGTTAAAATGCCAATTTTCGTGTTAAGACAAGATCTTAGCTTTGTAATTATACTTGGTAGGTACTTTAAGAAGATTTTTATTCTGTAGAGAGATGCCTCGAGGCGTAGTTTTAAACACAAATTAATATGATAATGTAATGATGTATCAGCTTATATTTCATTATGTTCTTACACGGTACCGATATAAACATTTAACCAATCGACGTTTTGTTCAATTACGGTAATCATTATTCTACCTTTTTTGGGTATGAGAATGTGGGACTTTAAAATTAATGTTTTTGGATGCGTCATCAATCCCATCAAAAGCTTTACGTACGTTCAGCTAAAGTGGAAGCCGGCTGGCGTGTGTCATTGAAGAAATTATACTATCACGCACCCGCTTCGTGAACTTCACCTCGAAAATAGTCAGATCGCGTGTATGTATGGTAATCATACCAGTCAGTTGCCTAATTCAAACTCTAATATAAATTAATTCTCTTTATTCAGTTAAAAAATATAGCTCCTAATCAAAATAACGGAATTGTGTAAAAATGTATGTGAAGGCACATGAGTAACTGTGACGAATTTGGCCGTGGGTAAGTGTCAATTTGTGGGAGTATAAATTTTTTATGCAAACACCCGCCGTTGCGCTACTAAGGCCGATGCTGTACAAATGGAAAATCCGTTAGGTTTGTTGACTACCATTACGTCGCCACAGCAAGTTGACATACAAGAGACGAGCTAATGCACCCAATGTTTACTTATTTCATAGATTTTTGCGACATCACAATGAGTTGTGAAACTAGAATGTGGAGAGGTGGACAATTGTGATAAGTATAAAAACACAAATTTTCAGGATTGAAAACATCAGTCGACAACAGTTATCACTGCTTGTTAAACCACCACCATCAAATCTTACAAGATGAAATCTATTGTAAGTGTTCAATCATCAGTGCTTTATACAACTTTGTAACGAATTGTCGTCAAGTTCCAATTGTTGTACAAGTTCAGTGTAAAAGTTTAGTGTTGTGCCTTAAAAAAGATTATGCAAATATAAGCAAAATCATTCGTGAACAGAACTTTACACATTGGCGATTAGTTTTTATTTAGCAATTATTTAAATAAACCAATAATCAACGCAGTAAATTACCTCAGTTATTAGTAGGCAGATTTTTATCAGTTCTATCTAATTATAATTTTATTATCTCAGGTGCTGGCTTGTTTGTTCGTCGCGGTGGCGTTCGCCGCCCCTCAAGGCCAACCCGCCGAGCCCATCCCTATCGTGAAGGCCGACAGCCAGATCAACGGTGACGGATCCTACCAGTACGCTTATGAAACCGGCAACGGTATCAGCGCTGACGAGAAGGGAGAGCTTAAGCAGGTCGGAGACGTGCAGGCTATCTCCGTGCAGGGCGAGTACTCGTACCCTGGCGAGAACGGTGAAACCATCCACGTCACATACACCGCTGACGACCAGGGCTTCCACCCCCAGGGTGACCACCTCCCCACCGCCCCCCCTGTACCCGAGGCCATCCAGCGCGCCCTCGAGTACATCGCCTCCGCTCCTGCCGCCGCAGAACCCAGTGCGTAATAGATTTCATGTTGGCTGATGCAATACTCAAAATCACTAAGTGATGTGTATTTTTTTTAATTTTCTACGATGAATAAATTTCTTTAGATACTTTAAACTGGTTTTTAATTAATTCTCTCAGTGCCTGATAAAAATAGTAGTAGTGGACACAAAACAGTAAGTCTGTTTATTTTAATTTGATGGAACTAGTTTAGGAATCAAATGGTTGTTATTTTCCTTAATTCTTACTCTCTTTTCTTAATATAAGTTGAAATGTGAAGGTCAAATGATCATGACAACTAAAAAAGAACCGGCTCAACCGGACATCGTCTACTTATCTTTTATTTCCAGTTCTCGATATTTAGGTATTCAAGGAAAATAATAATATTATAAATACTTATGCGTGATTTCTGATATTTAAAGACATTCAAATTGGCTGAAACTATTAAATTTAAGATACTGAATATTTTTAATGCAAATATTAATAAAATATTTCAGTATTATTACAACTGACATTAAATATGCAATGATAGTTAATCTGTGCAATCTCCGCACCCAATCTGTCTTGGAAATGCAATCAACAAGCATTTAATGAGATCTTCAAGTTGGTTTCACTTAAATCAATACTTATAGGTCATGAGTATTCAAAAGGATTATTTGAATACAGCTGTATCTGACGAGCGGTATTAAAATCTCATTCAACTGTAAAATTGTGTAAGGTCTTTATTGATGCGTATAAAATGGTGTTAAATGTAACATTGAAAATATGAATACTGAAGCAATAACACTTACAAAACATGCGTTTGTAAAAACGTTATTCTATGTTATCAAAGTATAATCTTTTATGCTTACTAAGCTCTATGAGTATGTCACTAAACTACTTAACCGCTGGATATTTGTTTTCGAGATTTATATATCAGGGAATTCTTTCGTTGTATTTGTTTTTAATTCATTGTGAAAGATGACGCTTCCACTAGGAATAAATTTCGTATCGCTGCACGCTGGGGACTTTACACACATATAATGAATGGTATAACACCCAAGATTGGAACAACTATTTGGGTATAACACAAAGTGTTTTCCCGAATGAAGATCGAACCCCTAACACTTCGCCTAGAGCTAAGCTGTGAGGCTTAATCCACTAAGACTTCCCTGCACTAAATGAATTTACATATTTAATGAAATCAAAACCAATTGTACCCAATAGATGGTCTGTGCAGTGGTCAAAATAAAATGAATAACGCGAGTGAAACCGCAAAAACAGCTATAGTCTTTAATGTAAATCATACAAAATACTTAATGTAAATGAGAGCGCCTGCCGTATTTTATATGTTCTATAAACCCATTTCTTTCAGAGAACTTTTCAGTTATAACATATTACCTACTAGTCGACGCCAGCGGCTTCGCACGCACATATTTTCGGATTTCCTGTTTTGCCCGATCCCGTGGGCATTTCGGGAAATCCCGTCTTAGTGCACCCCTACAATCCCCAAGGAACATACATGCAAAATTTCAGCTTGCGCCGAGTAGTTTCGGCTGTAGCTTGTGTGTCAGTCAGTCAGTAACGCAAGGATTTTATATATACAGATAAGTATCAAAAGTTGTTTTACTAGGTGGTACGGCTTCGTAATATTTTAAAAACATCCCTAGAGTGTGCTCCCCGAAGTGTTTTCTTGCCATTTGGAACATTAAATAACATAACATAACTTCACGCCTTTTATCCCCGAAGGGGTAGGCAGAGGTGTATTACACACCCACTTTACAATGTTATAAGTAAAATCTGACTATTTAAAAAGGTCAGAAGTCACAGTCTATTTTAGCTGCAAAGCTGCAATTATTATAGTCTGATGTAAAAAAAGAAATTAAAAGCCTTAGTTTGTTTCTATGACTTTGATTTGTCCTTCGTGTTTGATAGTGAATTAACCTTTTCGTTAGCAATAAAAAATACTTTTTATTTTTGTTAGCCAACAAGGGCAACAAGTCAATGTCATTGTTTTAATATCGAATACTATGTTTTATTAATGAGGCATAGTTTACTTGATTAGGGATAGAAAGTGACGTAAGTGATGAATGTCGCGACGATTTGTTGTCCGGCAGTAGCGCAGCCGTACTATGGCGCTACATATGAAAACGTCAAGGGTCATGGTGCAGACGTGATTGTTAGAAATAAGTTTTGTAACAGTTTGAAGAATTGATGTTTCTGATAATCGACAAGGTATTGTTATCTTACTTTGGCGTGCGTCTACACAATATTTGCACATACCGAACAGAGAGTGTGTACACAGAGTAAAAATAGATGTTACGTAGTCATTAATCGGATTAAATCGTTATTTTAAATACTTTATTCGCAGAGTTTACTGAAATATCTTTATAAAAATATATTATAGATAAATGAGCAACGTAGATGTTTTTTTGAACAGAAATAAATTATGGTGAATATTTAGTTTAGTCTATTTTTACATAGGCGTAAATCCGGTATAGAAAAGAATTGACCACAAGTTTCTAGTAGTTTTTAGTGGTAAAAGCTTGTTTTATTTCTATGAATAGTTTATGATATAAGTAAATTAATGAACATATTTATTAGCAAAGAAAACAAAGGGAAAATAGCAGATAGTTTGAACAAAGACCAAATTTATAATAATATAATATAATCATATTATTTTTACCTGAACTAGTCTTCCAACACACGTCTGTACAAATAAATAACATTTCTTATCGATCTATTTATACTAAAATTAGAATGCCACCATCTTTGCTAGTTATGCAATTTATGAAATTATCGACAAATATTTGCCAATACTTAAAAATCTCTACCATATGGTACAAAACCTGGTAAGACATACATATATCTACTATTAAATCAAACTATCAAAGTAAGTATAATGATTTCAAGAAGTAGGGTTATAGGAAGACCAACATTTCACGAAATATCTAATACTAATAAACAAAGCTCTACCATATGGTACAAAACCTGGTAAGACATATATCTACTATTGTATCAAACTATCAACCTAAATTATTATGATTTCAAGAAGTAGGGTTATAGGAAGACCAATATTTTACGAAATATCTAATACTAATAAACAAAGCTCTACCATATGGTACAAAACCTGGTAAGACATATATCTACTATTGTATCAAACTATCAACCTAAATTTTAATGATTTCAAGAAGTAGGGTTATAGGAAGACCAATATTTCACGAAATATTTAATACTTATAAACAAAGCTGAAAAATTTGTTTGTTTGCAGGAACTACTGGTCCAATTAGAAAATTTCTTTCAGTGTTATATAGCCCATTTATCGAGGAAGGTTATATGCTATGGCTATAACATCTCGCTATGAGCCGCGGGAGCGGAGCAGTAGCCTTAAATAACGTGGGTGTAACCGCGGGCTCATCTAGTCAAATATATTATTCGCATTAGTATACTGCTGCTTTTACTGTCTAAAAAATGTAATTTACGATCTTTATAGATAAACTGGAAACACAACTTAGGTATAAAACATAAAAGAGACTCTCTCGTTAAAGTTGCAAATAGAGCAAAACAGGTAGAAGTGCTTTTTAAAAGCTGTTTCGTTATTTATTCATCTTAATGCAGTCATTTTATCTTGACATTCTTGAATATTAATGTCATATTAGAAATATATTATGAAGGAGCGTTGTTGTCCAAAAAAGACACATATGTAACTAGAGGATGACCGCTGCTACGCTCGCAATTTTTTATTTATTTCACCGTCTCTGCCTGATCCTGGGAGAGCTTTGGAAAATCTTAGTGCACACCTACGCTCTCCAACGAATATACAGCAAATTTTAACTTCTTGAATATAATAGTTTTGCCTGTGTCGTCTCTCAGTCAGACAGTAACGCAAGGATCTTATTTATACACACAGAATATTTTGTGAATGCATTTCTCGAAATACCCAAGGCATCTGAAAAAAATACTAAATTAAAAATAATTGCGAGTGTAGCTGCGAGCAACCTCTAGTTCTTATATGTATTTGATTGGTGCTTTACTTGATTCAAAATGCTGTCTTAAATATTGCAAAGAAAGTATGCAACATGTTGGAGTTTAATTATGGAATACAAAAGTATTGTTTTCATTAACCTATCGGATAACGTTAGTTTTTAAATAGCCATGAAAAGCTTTCAACAACTGTTCTATTAGTTTCCATTGAACGAGTTATGAGTCATTAACCGTAATTAGGTGCATAGTAAATATAGTCCAAGTAAAATGTGGAGTGATTTGTACCTAAGTTTGATAATAGTAAGGCTATATGAATAGAAACTAGAGAGAGAGAGAGACAGAGAGTGTGCAGGTATAAAGCACCAACACAGCTGAAAAATATGAATATACATACATACATAGACTCAATCACGCCTGTTTCCCGGAGGGGCAGAGGCTACGGTACTGCTTCATTCGCTCCAATCAAGTTTCTCATGCATGCTCTTCTGTTTAGGGTACATACATATCAATATATAGGTAAAAGTCTTATTTATAACACAACCATTTTTCCTTGGGGATCAAACTCTTCAGTTTAGCAGTCAGAAACCAATAGCCCAGTCTTTCAGTGATGGAATTGGCACGAGTAATTTCAAAGTTTTGATTAGAGTCAATATTGGCGTTTCTTATCATGAACACATGGTGATCGGATGTGTGCATATCGTTATAAGATTTACATAGTATTAGGACAGATAATACAATCCAAGGTTAAATATTTTAGCAAATGCACTACAATTTTGTTTTGCTTATCCCTGACATCCTTTTAATATATTCAGATGTTTTATATAATTCATAATGCGTGTGTATGTTTGCGTAAGAAATCGGGACTTTTTATACAGATAAGCGTGATGGAACAGGATGAGTGGCAATTGACTTTTCATTGTCATGAATGTTGTGTATGTATTTTCTATGCTTATATATTATGGGAAATATTATCGTTGCTAGATTGTTATTTGTTCGAAAATTTACTTATTCCAATAATAGAAGAAGAGGAAATATACGCATTGCCCGTTAAATAATAATTGACCAAACCAATATAAGACCAGGCACTAACTGTAATGGGCATAATAGAATGAATTGACCCTAATTTATTATAAAACATTATGTCAATTGTATACAATGTTAAGTTTGAATTGGCTTGATAGTCTTGCTGCATTCGAATAGCCGGACACATAATAAGGATTATTCACAAGCAGAAATACATTAGCGGAAGAATGTCAGCTGGTAAGAAAAGAGTAATTACATGTAGCTGTTGATCCAAAGAAAATATAATACGTATGTCGGCAATGTTACGTGAACCAAATAGCTCTAGAGGCTAATGTACCTTTAAGTACTTTCATTAGATAAGTGATTAAGCTAAAGGGCGTGCTGGAGGCATCTGGTCGTGATCTAGTAAAACGTGATCTGTATAAATGTGTGCTAAAGTAAAGAAAATCACAAACTCAGTCTTGTTACTAACCTTATTTTACAGGATGACTATTATAGAAAATGTCAATTTGAGTTTAGAAACTTTAATGACGTTTTAGATACTGCACGGTTGACGTAGTGGTTTAAGCAGCCGCCTCACCGCTTGACACTGTGCCGAAGTGTTGTGGGTTCGATCCCCACACGAGACAACACTTTGTGTGATTCATAAATTGTTGTTTCGAGTCTGGGTGTTCATGGTGTCCGTTAGTTGTATGTCTGTAAAGTTGCCCGCGACACAGGATTTAGTCCTAATGCGGGAGTTGTCTTTTTTTTAGATACTGTATTTATAATAACGTTTACATATATTAAACACAATGACTCAAAATGCGATAGGCTGCCTCTTGGTATTGCACAAATACCATTGAGACTCACAAAACGTGGAAGTTTTATGCAACCGTAAAATTAACCAAATTAAGTTTATGAATATTTAAATAAAGTATTTCGGTAATTATTGAGACTCATTTTATTTAAGATATTATGATTGGAATAAAATTACGTAGGAATGGGCACGACATTTTTAAGTTATGCATATAATAAACATTATACAATAAATACAAGTAAAATCTTATTATTTATTATACCTTCATACAATTTTTAATGATATGACCTTGTGTTACTGGTTTCGACAAACTGGTAATCTATTGTTATATTTTTAAACATATTTTATTGACATTATTGCATAAAATTATCGTCTTACAACCACGTAGAATTTACCTAAACACGAAATCACGTGCTATTTAAATGATCATTTCTAGTTTTCTTTAAACTAAGTGGTGCTTGTACCTACTGTAGACATAAATGCTAATAATAAAACTACTTTACAGACTTATAATGTTACATTTGATGAGAAATGCAATAAAAAGTGGTATTTTGAATAAATTGTACTTCTACTACTAGCTATTGTTGTTTAATTAATTCTGGTATGTTAATTTGGCTGGTTTGATTTGAGAGTTTTAGTGGTTACTTACCACTTTTCTAATTAGTGTTAGTTTTGTTAAGATTTTTGAAATATCTTAATATATAAAATCCTTGCGTTACTGACTGACTGACAGACACGCTACAGCCGAAACTATTGGGCGCAGGAAGCTGAAATTTGGCATGTATGTTCCTTGGGAACCTTAGGGGTGCACTAAGGAGGGATTTTCCGAAATTCCCAAGGGATCGGCCAAAACGGGTAAATTAAAAAAAATGCAGGCGTAGCTGCTGGCGTCCTCTAGTATTTTTATAAAACCAAACTGAAGAGAACCTTGTCTTAGAAAGTTTACAAGATGTGTCACATTTCCTTTCACTGGGAAGATGTTAATGATATTTGCAAATTTGTGTCAAAACTTAGTGCATTCTCAAAGTACAAAACTAAATGTATGTTATCAAATAGGTATGCTTATTCCTTTACTTATCCTATATTGCAAATTTGTCAAAAGTTTTGTGTATTCTGTAAAACAAAACTATACGTATTCTTTCATATTTGTCTATGCCTTGACCTATCCTCTAACTCAGTCATTATTAAATTATAAAACGATTTTTATAAATCACCTTCTGACAGTCCTGTCGGCCCAGAGGCTAAATGTTAAATGAAGAACGATTAAAATGTGATGCTGCAGAAAACACGCAATCGCATTGACTGCTAACGGTAAGCACGCACATATTTTGTCGAATTTATTCCGTCGTGCCAAATGGTGCAATACTATTCAATGGTGGTAGGCGGGCATAGAGCCCGGCACGTATATATACCGATAACTCTCTTAGATCAACATTGTCTAGTGCCTTCACCGACAAACAAACAACATAAACATGAAAACCATTGTAAGTGCTCGTGATAGTGAATTGTTATAACTCAGCATCTAAAACAAAGTGTCTAGTGATTGCAGTGACATGTGACATTCAATGTGGACTTCAAATAAGTTTTAGAAATAGAAGTGTTATTGCTAACAACATATCCTTAACCCTTCGTTTTGTTCCAGGTCTTCCTCGGTCTCCTGGCGTTCGCCCTCGCCGCTCCCCAGTCTCCCTCCGAGCCAATCCCTATTCTAAAGCAAGAAAGTGACATCAACCCCGATGGCTCCTACTCTTACTCATACGAAACCGGCAACGGTATCGCCGCTGAAGAGAAAGGATCCCTGAAGGACATCGGTGCTGAGGAGCCCGCCCTGCAGGTTGAGGGTCAATACCGGTACACCGACGACGCCGGCGAACAAATCCAGCTGTCATACATCGCCAACGAGAACGGCTACCAGCCCCAGGGTGCCCACATCCCCACTCCTCCCCCCATCCCTGAGGCCATCCAGCGCGCCCTCGCATACCTCGCCACCGCCCCTCCCCAGCCCGCTAAATAAGCCTACTCATGTTTGAACTAGGTTAAGTACTACTCAATGTATTATATTTAAATGTACTCCCCAATACTATAATAGCTTCAATACTATTGTTTTATTGTGGAGTACTTTACTGCCTATTTTTATTTTGTATCTTTGTACATAAACATTTTGTATGTAATGTAAATATATGCGAGTTTAAACTTTATTTGCAATTTTTTTACTATGTGCCCTTAAGCAGTGTCAAAGGACAGGACTTGTGTGGTTATTGTACAATTTATGTAGTTATTACAAAACTAGCCACGTAGCATTTAGACCTGTGTCATACTCAGTAGGGTGCCGGTCTAAATGTACAAGTCATATGGCAATGTGTGGAAATGTAAGTAGTAATGTTTATAAGCACTTAGCTTCTTATACCAGTTTGTTTTTCGTAAGTGTTTACTTAGTATACATTTTAAGCAGTTTATGGCACTCACTGTTATGTATTCATAAATGACTTATTACCGCACTTATGCTAACCATTTAAAAGTACCTTTATTGCACATATATTCGTAGTAACTATTGGAATCCCTGCATATTTACGTTAGATAGTGAAATAGTTAAGTACACTTTTCTTTCTACTAAAAGAGCACTTAAACATTTCACTATCTTATGGTTATAGTATATTTTTTTTTATATTTTACCTGTTTATACATACAAGAATAAGTAGGTCATGAAAACCTAGCCCCGGTGAGGTCGCACAAATACCCTCTCCACCAGGTTACAAACTAACCTTTGAGTAATAGAGACGCAACAAAGATTTTGTACCGTGACACCACCGATGGAGCGCCTAACATTTAATCATTTTTTTTTCAGTCAGAATAATATATTTGTTATCACAGTCACAGTTATCCCGTTCATCGCCAAGAGTTTCTCCTTAGAACCCAAGGAGAAAGCATTTTAGCTTTTCCATGGAAATACTGCAATCTGACCGTGCGTCGTCGCAACCAAAAGGGATAGCAATAATCCGAGACTTGTGTCAATTCAAGGGTACTGAATTCCAATAATAATAATAATAATAATAATAAATCTTTATTGTTCCAAAGTAGGTTACATTCATTTTGAGAACACTAGTCTCCACACTAGGATTCCCTGTGTCGTGGAGGCTAGTCTCTTTCATCTTTGAGCAAAGTAAACAATAATAAAATAAAAAGGAATATAGGAGGTAAGTACACAAAATAATATTGGAAATGTCTTACATTTGTTCATAAACCGTGGGTAGAGTGTGTATGTGTAGTGTGTGTGTGTGTGTGTGTGTGTGTGTGTGTGTGTGTGTGTGTGTGTGTGTGTATATGTGTGTGTGTGTGTTTTGTGTGTGTGTGTGTGTGTGTGTGTGTGTGTGTGTGTGTTGTGTGTGTGCGCGTGTGTGCGTGTTCGTTTGTGCGTATGTGTGTTTGTTCGTGTGTGTGTGTGTGTGTGCGCTTTTTCTAAATAAATAAAATATGTATGTGTTACTGCATGATTTTTAATAAATGTTCCGTGGTGTCGTAGTCCATAACTTGTAAATAGGTTTTTATGCGAGTCTTACATTTCGATCTTGTACAATGGAGTAAATTAAGATCTTTGTTTAATTTATTGTAGATAAAAGGGCCCATGAAGTGGAAACATCGTTTACCGAAATCGAGTCTAGTTTTAGGTTTATGAAATTTAGGTTTTCTACGTGCGTGTGAGCGTGTTTCTAGACTTTTATAGGATGTTTTATGAAATTTAAGTGCCACAGCCATGATATATAATTGCCTAACGCGTAGGACGCAGGTTTCTTGGTACAGTATGTTGGTGGAGTATCGCATTGGTTTTTTGTAAGTTGCCTTCAAGATTGCCCGTTGCGAGCGTTCTACCATTAAAAAAGTTGTCTTTTGTGCCGATCCCCATGTGGTGATACAGTACTTAAGAATCGATTCACACAGAGCGAAATATAACATCTTAAGTATTTGCTCGCTAGCAATTTGACCCATTCTTTTAAAGATGTGCATCAGTTTTCTTACACGCCCACTGACATACTGCAGCTGCTTAGTCCAGGTGAGGTGTTTGTCTATGTAAACGCCGAGATATTTGATATTAGCCACCTGTTCTAAGCTAGGGCATAAGCAAATAGAGCTACCACCTGTATAACAGGTGTGCAGCTTAACAGACATTTCTGCTGGACACGGATTTTTTGTAGTGACGCTGAAATTCACAACTTTCGTCTTGTCCACATTAAGTGTCAGCAAGTTATAATTTAGCCAACTGGCAACTTGGTTGAATCCCAACTCAGCTGCCTGATAAACTGCCTCCCATGTTCTCTCAAAAAAGATTATGGCAGTATCATCTGCATAGGCAAATATTCTGGCACTGTTTAAAGGTAACGAGCAAAGACTATTGATGTATATCAAAAAGAGTGTTGGGCCTAGTACGCTGCCTTGTGGAACTCCGTAGTTAAGTCCAGCAAAGGAGCTGTAGTGTTCGCCGATGCAAATTCGTTGTTTACGATCAGTAAGGTAGGATTGAAACCACTGAAGGTTTGTGCCACGTATTCCAATACCTTCAAGCTTCCTAAACAGAATACTTCTCGAAACAGTATCAAAGGCTTTCGCCAGGTCTAGAAAGATGCCAGTGCATTTGTAACCATTATCTAATAACAATAACAACTGTCAGAGATCTTAATATCACTTGGGACCGACGGTTTAACATGCTCACCGAGGCACGGGACAAGCGATAATTAACAATTTCATACGCCCATTATTTCGAAAAGTCAGTAGGTAGTGCGCACTGTGGCCGTGGGTTTCAACCCTACCTTATACAAATATATAAAGCTGAAGAGCTTGTTTGTTTGTTTGGTTGAACGCGCTAATCTCAGGAACTACTGGTCCGATTTGACCAATTCTTTCAGTGTTAGATAGCATATTTATCGAGGAAGGCTATATAACATCTCGCTATGAGCAACGGGAGCAGAGCAGTAGCCTTAAATAACGCGGGTGTAACCGCGGGCATCCTCTAGTACCTAATAAATGGCATTTTGTTCGTATCGCCACTAGGCTATCGCTGTCCTCTTTAAGTATTAAAATATAACATTTATTTCTTAAATAGTACTATCACTGAAAAGGGGTAATTATAAGCAGGAAAAGCATAATTAAATATTTGCATTCATGTGTGTTTCTTAATGACTCTGTTATAACTGACCAGGCGTAAACAAAAGTTCATTGAAAGGTCCGTGACCTACTCATGTGCTAGGCTATTAAAAAATTGCGATTGATGTGTTTTATCATACAAAAAAATAAAAAACTAGCATTACCTGAAGGTAAACTAACCTAGCTAATGGATTTCTGCAATATCAAGGGTACTGTGTTGGTATTTGTTGCAGTAGTAATACTCGCACTAAACCTCATTCATACAAGCACGAGTAACAAGCAATTTCACAGCAGTTATTTCTATATAATCAAAAGCGCCGATTTATATAAAACTAAAGTAAAATAAAAATTAAAGTCAGCGGCAATATTCTTCATCATGATAAACTTACAAGACGCAGGGAATCACGTACTGGAACAACGTAGTAGTAGAGTACAGGTGGAAGAGTCAAGGTGCTATAAACCTGCCATGAGATCCACATACTGCAAATAAGAATTTAAGGCTTATAACCTTTCATCTAAACAGTTATGTTGGCTTGTATACAGAGAGAGATTGTGAACAATCGTACTTTAATAATTGTGGTACTGTGAACTGTGACACTTGAACTCTACTCTTGTAGAGTCATATTTGCACTCTATTACTTTGAATGATAATCCTGTGTGAATAAAAAATAATTAGTAGGAAGTGTTCCAACGAAAACGGCTGCTAGAGCTAGATACAGTTCCCTGCGTTACTGTCATTTGGTGACAAAATCTATCCATCCATGAAGTATCGTTCTCGAAAATGATAGATTTGCCCATTAATATAGACACATGCATATTCATGGCCTTTAAACCATCGAGCTTAATTGTGCAGAACTAACGTAATGATCGATTTGCATGAAGGTTCATTAAAGATTGCTGTAGTTTTGTATGTTAAATGTGAAATAGTTGTGTTATTTGCTTTGTGCGAAAATTAATTAACACGGGATAACTAAAGGCTCTTACTAATATTTAATGGCTATATTTAGGCAATCTTCATCTGCCGGTAGAAAACGGTAAGTGTATTTGGTAATTTCAATGTGTTCTCTACCACAGAACTAGGCGTTCTCTACGGTATGTATTTAATTGAAGGTGTAAGTACCTAACGTATTTATACAAAGAAATTGATTTTGATCAAATGCGTAAATTTAAATAATTATTCTAATGATTAAATAACATCACTAAACAGTTTAAAAAATCTTTCAATAGAAATTTCTAGTTTATAGTAAATCTTAGTTATCCACTTTTCTCTCTGGAAATAAACTGCTATAATTATATAGCACCAGGTATTTACTTGATGATATTTGTAAGTAATTTATTCATAAACTAAGGCCTATGAATACCAACATATATATGGCCATTAATATGTCAATAAATAATAACATAACTTTATTTGCCGAACAGCTTTATAATACAATGTATTCTTCGTGACACGTGATATGATTTGAAGTATGAAGAAACTTGTCGTAACGAGAGCTTTAACGACGTTCAACTCAGACAATCATTTCATCGGACCCATTTTATAGGTCTCTTAAAAACGACGATAGTGACTTTATAGGTGGTGTATAATACTATGATAAAGATATTAAGTAATATACGATACTGTACCTATTTTCACAACAGTAAAAACATGTAGAATTATTTTGTTTTCATTAAATTAAAATCGAGTGTTTGGAACAAGATTTAAGCACTAACGCGTGCTTAACAGGTTTAGAATTAGTAACAATTAATATTGGTCAGTTAAGGCTTACCTAATTTGCATTACTTCGAAATATTAGTCGAGGCTATCATCTTTATAAAGCTGCCCAGATATCTAGTGTAACCCAGCAGTGTTAAAGTAGGCAAACCATGAGTTATGTGACCTCTTCGTCGAGGCTTAGGAATGTAGAAAACACGTGGTTACGGTCAGCACCGGTCGAAATAATGTTTTCAGCGCGAGAACAATACAAAATGGGATCCACAGGGCAATGGTTCCTTTCTATGTAAAATTTATGTTCACGTACATTGAATCCCAGTGCTAACATAACACACATATTTTTTTGGTTTGCCATGGTTAAATAGGCTAAATGTAAAATTATCGAATCTGTCTTCAACGTATGTTAGCTACTTTATAAAAGTACCTTAACTAATCTTGAAATCCCACGTTCGCTTCGTCCCTAAAATATCTTAACAAATTAAAGTGAATTGACGGGTCATGTAGCTATTCTTATACATCTCAGCGGCGGCAACTATAGATAGGATCGGTCTTTACTACATACTTACTATAACTATTTGTAAAGTTTCATGGCATTGCCAAAGATTTACACAATCAACTAATGTGGTTTATCTTAAAACAATTTATCGTTATTTAAACATGTTTCGAACCTTTCGTCATTTATAATGTTAATAATGGTCATCTCTACCATTATTTTTATTTTGTTACTTAACTAATGCTAGGTGCACATTTTCCAAACTTTTAATATTGAAGGAAAACATGTTTTACTTAACTATGAAGCAATTGAACTTGGATCCATCTGCGTATTTCGAAGTCGATAATTTGAGTACCTGATACTCTCCTCAGCGCTTGCGACAGTACCGAAATACACTTGAAACAAAAATTACTATAATGTTTTTTTTTTTTAAAAGACTACTCCCGCATTAGGACTAAATCCGGTGTCGCGGGGGACTTTACAAACATACAACTAACGGACACAATGAACACCCAGACTCGAAACAACAATTTGTGAATTACACAAAGTGTTGCCTCGTGTGGAGATCGAACCCACAACACTCGGCGCAGTGTCAAGCAGCGAGGCGACCGCTTAAACCACTACGCCAACCGTACAGTAAAAAATTGTCTTTAAGACACATATGTATCTTAAAGACAATTTTAAACGAAAAAGCAACTCGTATTTTTTTTCTAGTAGTGCCACTGCACAAGTGTAATTAGGAATAATGAATAAGTCTAACATTTTCGAAACAAGTGCGAACAAATGAGAAGTTATCAAATAGATGTGTTTTGCGCAATAAAAATCTATGTTTAGTTATCTTGAAGTTTGCCTGTTACACCTGATTATCTCCAAATTACTGAAACAATGTAATCATAGGAGCCTGTGAATACTTGTCGAGGTGAATTTTTATTAAGATGATGAAATTTAACTGGTATGCAAAAGTTTTCATAATCGAAAATTACTTAGAATAGAATTTAAATGTTTTGAGGAAGGGTCAAGGATGCGAGGTAATTTATTCTGCTAGGCTTTTATAGTTATAAATAAAATTATTTTAGAAGTCTGTTGATATGGTTCAAAGTTAAAGAATGGTGATAGATGATTGAATTCTTTAATAGCGCCTGAACTCCTCTTGTAATACATGAGGAGGCTTGATTTTTGTTCATGTCAGTACAATTTCAGTCTCTCCGTAGGTTATTTTCCACTTTAAGAGCAATAGTACCCTAATAGCCTGCCTAGGGCGGTTAAAAGCGGTTTTGTTATCACCAACAGCCAAAAGCTGAGGGAAAAGGAAGCAATAACGACCGCCATTTTCGCACGATAATTCAAATCTACTAAAAAGTAGTTCGTAGAACTTCATTATTGAACATCATCCTCCAAGCGTTATCCTATTTGCAACCCCGGGTCTGCTTACTAGTTTAACTGGGGTGGCTGATGGTCCAACCAAATTTAACAGATTATTAGGTTTCAATCAGTGTCGCTATATTCAATGGTAAATCCATTAAGGCTATCAAATACAGCTTAACGTATTCTCCAATCATTAAAATTTTCTTACTTAACAAACGAATTTTAGATGATTTGCCTTTTTATACATCTTATGATCTAAAAAGGTTTCTGACGACATCAGAAATGCTTTTGAACTTTGGTTTTCCTTGACCAATTTTATTGTGCATCGTCCCTCGACCTACTGGCATCATACCTCGTAGACGTAAAAGAAGAAAAATCGGGTTGAAAATCTATCTTTATTTGAATACACTATTACGACGGTACATATTAGGTACCTAAAATACTTATAGAAGACACAAAAACCTGTAGGTAAAATTTATTAGAAGATCTTTTGAACCTATTAAAATTATGTGGCTACCACTGCATTAGAATTTAAAATGCTCTTTGTGTGTATAAATTACCTACTATTAGCAACATAAAATGAACCCCTGCAGAAGTAAAATTACACATATAATAACAATGTTATATTCCAAGTCCAAATGTCAAAGAAATATAAATGCAGTTATACCTACATCTAAATATACCTAGTGTACATTTTGTTGAAATTGTTATGGAATTCAATTAACACATGGATTTCTACAACATATGTGCAAATTGTGAAGTTGCTGTTAACATTTTTTGTGAATGCAAAAAGGTAAAATATAATAATTCTTAGTATCGATTTTTAGTAGATGTCTGTCTGTATTCAGCCTAGACACGTCCACTACTGGACATAGGTCTACTATAAGTAATGCCCGTACAGCCATTCCCCGCGGTCTTAACCAGATGTACATATTTTGGGAAACTTTCGCGAAGTACACGCATATTTTTGCAAAGAAACTGAATATTATTTTTATAATGTCGTACCCAAGATACTGAAGAGCTTTATAGATGAATTTCATTTGTGATATAGAGTTATGCTGATTTGTGTATTTAACTCGCTTCAAAATAAAATTTTGTTTATTTCCATTATGTATCCCTTCCCGAACTTTAAAGTAACGTCTTCATTGGAGTGGCTCGTTGTATTTCGATAATTACATTGACCGTAAAGTTGCCGACTCTATATTAAGAATAACATGACAGGGAACACCAAAAATTGTTTTTAAATGACAATTCCGGACTTATCATAAATCCTGTGTTGCGGGGGACTTTACTGACATACAACCAACGGACACAATGAATACCCAAGCTCTAAACAACAATTTATTGATCACACAAAGTGTTTTCTCTTGTGGGGATCGAACCATAACATTCAGCAGAAGTAACAAGCGATGAGGCAGCCGCTTAAACCGCTATGCCAATCGTGCAGTTGCTCTTTGCGCGACCAGGTATAGAAACCTAGTTCACACTAAAAGAAGTTGTTGTTGTACCTATGCCCACTATAAATAGTCCTTTTCACCGTTTCCGAAACGATACATGTTTACGATGATGAACAAAATTTCAGTTTGATAAATAATAATATCATCATGGCCCTAGCTTTACCCTGGCTGCATTTAAGACTTCACCTTTTGGCCTATGGTCCCCTTTCTAGTCTAACTGGATTTATCAGATTAAAAGCTTTTCACAAAGCGATCGTCGGATAACCTATGCAATCAAGTTAGCAATATAAAGCTAGACCTTTCCTGTATACTCTCAAAATGACTGTCAAAGATTTTCATCACAGACGGGACCGTGAAACTATGTGAACAACCAACTTAATACGCGCATAACTTCATAATTTCATTGGACTTGAACTCGATAATCTCTGCATGGCAGTCTGTTTGTATATCTACTGGGCTATCGCTGCCTTTATGGATGTATGTAAGGGACGGAAGGGAAGTAATGCTAACGCAGAACTTGCCTGTGCCTTGCCTTTCAATGGAATTGGATAGAGGAACACCGTGGTAGTTTTAGTGAGAAGTCCCGACGCTTCTCTTCGGGGAGTCTGACAGTCCCCATGGGCCCTTAATTCCAGCCTAGGTCTCGCAAACCGAGGTTTCCACCAAGCGTCAAAAAGGTATAAAAAGCTATCACTGCCTTTGCAGTTTAATGAAATACTTTAAAATAATTGTGATAGTAAGTATGTAGCTACAGTTTTTAAGTTGTTTATAGATGTCACTATGTTTGCGAGTAATAGCTTTGGATGGATTCTGTACTGCTCCATCTGGCGGCCTACGCGTGAAGGTTCTGGCAATCACATGAATAATCATAAATTTGATTATAGCTTTGTGATTTTAAATATCAAGAATCTTTCGATGTTGTTTCTAATATATATGTAAAGATGGCGCTATATAAAGTTGTGAGTGTATTCAGGTGCGTGAGTTCGATGTATTATTGCCGCTACTAAAAATTGTTATATAATAATAATTTTGACTTGCATATTAACTACTTTAAACGAAGGCGTTAGTTTTATTGATAAATCCTTTCACTTTACGATTTGTCCATATGCTTATATTTATTTTACGGTTAATCATTTAATTATTTGCAAGATAAAGTTCAAATCCCGAAACACGGCATGAATTGTAACGCATGCCCAGATAAAGCAACTAGAAGGCATTTCATCATAATTAAAAAATAATACCCGTTAAATAAATATAAGTTTCACTTATGTCTAACGAAAGTAAAACTCTTAACTACTCTCCAAACTCTAAAGGTCAAAGTAGTAGAGCCTTGCTGATTTCAGCATGAATGGGCCGGCTCGACCGGGTAAGTACTACCCTCTCACAGAAAATCGACGTGAAGTAACAGTACCTAAACTGTTGCGTTTCGTTCGGTGAGTGAGAGTGCCGGAGGCCCTATCCCCTATTCCTTCTCCCTCATCCCACTCCTTATCCTATCCCTTTTCCCAACCCCAAGGGGCGGCAACGCACTTGTGACTCTTGTGGTGTTGCATGTGTCCATGGGCGGCGGTAATTGCTTACCATCAGGCAATCCGTCTGCTCTTTTGCCGCCTATTACTATAAAAAAAAGGTATTATCTAATGAAAGATCTAAAGAAATAAACTGTAAAGTCAAAGTCAAAATCATTTATTTATCTAGGCCACAAGGTGACGCTTATGAACGTCAATTTATTAAACTTAATTACTTAATGAATCTACATTTACTGCCTCGTTCGCAAAGCAATAGAACCTCGAGAAAGAACGGGGAATAAACTCGTGGCTACTCTTTTTAATCGCCAGTATAATGTATATAAATTTCATTTTTGTAAGGAGCTGCTGAGCTGCAACTGTTACACACTGTTCTTGTACATGTTAATAGTAAATATCTAGACATAATACTATACAATTAATTCATTTACTAAATTAAGTGCTTTTAGTTGGCGCCCCAATGTGAATATTGTGTAACAGGAGCATCCACTTACGTCTTATAATGTAGGCGACTCGTAACTCGCGAGCATGTTCAAAACCACGGTGGAAATGTATGTTAAAGAAAGTACGGTACGGTAACGGTATATGAATACACAGAAATTACAAAACGTTAGTTTAAAGCTCATCATCACGAGTTATCTTCATCTTACAGTGCAGTATTCTTTTTTAAATAAGTGGTATAACAATGTAAATGTACTAAGTTAAATGACGCGATAATAAAAGAACTAAAAATATTAAATAAAAATAAACTGAAAAATATAAAGTATCTATACAAATTCGAAATACGTATAACGATCATAAGTTGTCTAGTGTTAGTGACCAGCTATCCCTATCACTAATATAATCATTAATTGTATAAAACCCTTTCTTAATATGGCAGTCTTTTATTTTCCTTTTAAACGTACTAAATGTTCATTCTAAAAGACTAATTGAAATTTCAAAATAATTATGTATGAGATAGGTACCGTATTTCCATGAATTTAAAAATTGATCGTTTGTAGTCTATCGCTAATTATAGCAAAGTTTGAAATATCGAGATGCTTTAGGTATTTAACAAGTAAGTACACTTTGCCGAATAGTATAAAGGCCTATCCACACGACACGATTTTACGTCCAACTTGACTAAATCACTTGATGAAATCGTGACGTGTAGACGCCAGTTGTCCAACTCAAGTTCATCGGGTGGGCGGTACCACCAGATTTTAACCAATCGGGTGGACGGAATGAAAATCAGTGATTTGATTGTGTCGTGTAGACGGGCAAAGCCAATTCGATTGAAAATTTGATCAGTGGTAAAATTGTGCCGAGTGGATAGGCCTTAATTTGAAAATTGTTATAGCAAAGTTCTTGGTACTCTCATAAAATAGCCTCAATCAATGTATACCTATGATAAAAGTGTTTTTTTTTGTATAACTCAATAATTTATTTGTCCTACTCAATCTACTTAGACTCATTGAAAATATTCTGTTTCATAAAGTGCCACATAGTTTAGCTTCGTATGTTGGTGACAATTAACTTGGAAGAAACAGCTTTATGTAGCGATAAATTATTTATCTCTGATGATCATAAACGACTCTGAACAACTCTCTCTTTAATTTACCTCCATAATTCGTGTTGCTCTATAAACTGTGCAAAATCGTCACATGCATACATTTTTATCGTAAGTGAAAACAAAACGTAATAATTATGCTGGTAGCTATTCATTTAATATTATACATAAATACATACATAGACTCACGCCTGTTTCTTGGAGGGGCAGGCAGAGACTATGGAACGCCATTTGCAACGATCCTGACATACCTTTCTTGCTTCATTCACTCCCATCAAGTTTCTTATGTATGCTCTTTGGTTTAGAGTACTTCTGACCTGTCCTTTTTTTAGGATGTCTCCAATCAGTTCAGAGATCGTCCGCCTAGGTCTTCCCATTTGTCCTGTCCCATTCACACTTGCCTTATATATCTTCTTTGTCATTCTTTCGTCATCCATCCTTTCCATGTGCCCAAATCATCTTAACATACCTTTCTCGATGCTTATCACTACATCTTCTTTTACCCCACAACACTCTCTTATCACACAATTCTTTACTCTGTCAGTCAAAGAAACACCATACATACTTCTTTCTCAGTGCTCTCATTTCTACAGCATTTATCCTACTTTCAAGTCTTTTCTGCCATACCCAACTTTCACTAGCATACATAGGGGTAGGTACTATTACCCCTCTATGCACAGCCAAACATGCCTATTTGGACACATTTTGGCTGTTCATAAACGCCTTCAGAGCTCCATTCACTCTATTAACTGCATTAACTCTTCTTTCAATATCTTCTTCATTCTTACTATCTCTTGTAAATATCGTACCTAAGAATACAAACTCATTCACTTGCTTCTTTGTTGTCCATCGATCAAAACATTACAAGCCGTAACGCATTCCTCCTTTTCAAAAACCATAACTTTCGTTTTACTTACATTCACTTTCATTCCTTTCCTCCTCTCTACATGCATTATTGTTACCATCTCCTGCAACTCCTCCGCTAAAGACGCAAGTATTACCTGATCATCAGCATAAAGGAAGCATTTGACAAGTAACCCATTCATCCTTAATTCGCAGTCACTATGTTTTAGATCTTGCAAACAACTGTCCATAAAGAGATTAAACTGCCACGGCGACGCTACACATCTCTATCTTACAACTGTCTCGATGGTAAACCTGTCGGTGTATGCCCCGTTTATCCTCACACAAGCTCTAGAATCCTCATAAAAGGATTTCAGAGCCCGAATGAGGCTGCTGTCCACCCCATTCATTGACAGCAGCGACCACTATTCATTCCTCACCACTTTAACGTAAGCCTTTTCCAAATCCACGAATGCGCAATAGACCTTTTGACCTTTGGCCAAAAACTTCTTTTCGGCTATGCTTCGCAAGGAAAACACCTGATCCGTACATCATATACCCTTTCGGAATCCCGCTTGTACTGTACATCCCATATTTTCTTGTCAGTTACTTTCATAACTCATTCAATCAGTATCTTTGCATAGAATTTGGCAAACTCAACAATGTATTGAATCGTGAGGTTTACCTATAGAAACTTATCGCTCAAAGAACCTCAATATAATATGATACTTCTTCAGAGTCTTGTAGAAGACAGTAGTCTCGATCAGTTTCATATAGCTGTTGTAAACACTAAAGCGTAGAATATTGTATCCTTTTTATAATAGTAATAGGCGGCAAACGAGCAGACGGATCGCATGATGGTGAACAATGACCGTCGCCCATAGACGACCAACCCATTGACACAAACAACACCACAGGAATCACAAGTGCGTTGCCGTGCAGGAATCACAAGTGGGTTGGGAAAAGGGATAGGAAGAGGAGTGGGACAAGTGAGAAGGAATAGGGGATGGGGCCGCCGGCACTCTCACTCACCGAACGAAACGCAACAGTTTAGGTACTGTTACTCTATGTCAATTTTCTGTGAAAGGATAGTACTTCTCCGGTCGAGCCGACCTATTCATGCTAAAATTACCAAGGCTCTACTACCTGTTCCTTTTGGGTTGCGAAGGAATATCTAAGTTAGGTACCTAGTGTCAAATCTAGTAACAACAGAAAGAGGATCCTAGTCTCAAAGACAATTAGATTTAGGATCACAATTGGAACAACGCGAGTGCTGGAATGAAGACAATAGGAGGGAACAGGGTACATTTATTGTTTTTTTTATAGACTCACGTCTGTATCCCCGAAGGGGTAGGCAAAGGTGTAATATTACCCCCACTTTTCCCACATCATAGGGGGCGAGCCTATTGCCGAGCCTATAACCGGGCACATCACCAGACTCCGTGCTGCTACTGAGAATTCTGAAAAATCCAGTAACACTTTTGCCCGACCCGGGAATCGAACCCGGGACCTCCAATCAGCAGTCGCGTGCGCTATCCACTGGCCCGCAGAGGCAGTACATTTATTTTGTGGTGAAGGATTGAGAATATAAAGCCACTACCTACTCCATTTCAAAGACGGAAAATTCAACATTAAACCCTATGCCAACCCGTCTGGCCAGAGTAGTACATTAGGCCAAATCCTCCTATTGAACTACAATGATAGTAAGAAGTAAATCTTGAGGGGCTGAAGTCTAGCAGTGGGCCGTCAAAGGCTGTAAAGGAACACATAATGTGCAACACACTAGTTGATACGAAACATAACACTTTACATAACATTTTACCTATAGTCAAACAGCACATTACACGACGTCATGTCAACACTTGGCTTGTTAATGAGAAAGCCGTTTATCATATTATTATATTGCATCTGCGCATCAGGTCAAGGTGTTCGTTTATGTAATGCATTCCTGCATTTCCGTTGCGTTTCCTTACAATGTCATCATCACACACACATATTGGGTGACTAGCGTGGGTGTTTCTAGTTATGTCGGTTATATTATCATAAGTAGCTACTTCCAAGCAATCGTGATGTAATGCAAGGATTTTACATATTGATATGTCATCATCTTTATATGCCGCGTTGCTGAACCTGTGAATTCGTCGGTAAGTATCTGTTACCAGGTCGTAAACGAAGTTTTTTCTCCCCATATTTCAATCAGGTGGTTGAAATAAGAGGGGACTAAAAATAACCTCTTCTCTTTGCTGATTGAATACTCGAGTTTAAATTCATCAAAATTGCCCTAATGATTTAGCCAAATAAGCATGAGAAACGGAGGGAGTAAGTTTGAAACAGTCCACACAACAATGCAAAAATGTTCGAATTCTTTACAGAATTCCTGTAAAGAATTCGTCGAAAACGTCGCCTAGTAATAAATTAAAAATCTAGTTTCGAGATCATTCGGTTTAAATGTAATGACTAAGTGACCAATACATCGCGATAAAATCCATAAACTGTAGTTTAATTTCAATGTGTAACATTCACGTAAACCCAAGAAGATATAATGCAAAAATGCTGATTAAAATTGCCTTTTCAGCCCGCAGTGTCTTGTATCAAACTTTTGGACGCAGCCAAAATTATTTTCCCGTATGAGATGTGAGAAATCTTTTAATCTATCTATTTTTTTCTGTATTCTTTTATATTCGACTATAACATGCCCGCAGCTTCACCGCCACATTTTATTTTAATGATGTAATCGTATATACTCGTAGTGCCCGATTCTGTAAAAAATCCGAAATACCTTCTGAGTCCCTTACGGTCCCCAAGAAACATATAATATGCCGAATTTTTATATAGTAGTTAGTATAATCGTTTTGACCGTTGTTTGTCTGTCTGTCAGTCGGTAACGCAAAAAAATTATATAATGTACAGATATATGCAGATTTTAACCACTATCGAGTGATTCTCCCGTTTAGAGAGTACCTCTTAATCAATCACTTTAACTTAATTTCATGTATTAATAGTATTTTTTTTAATAATGTGATGCATGGGTTTTTATTTTTACCAGACGTTATTGCTTTATTCCAATGTAAATATTTGAAACAAGTTTTTTATGATGTAACTGGTCGCACACTGATGAAGTAGATAACATACAAAAATAGCTTTGATTTTGCTTCGGGATGAAACAATAATTACATTGACTGCTCGCATGGCGTAATGGTTCAAGCGGTCGCCGCGCCGCGCCGGCGCGCCCTCTGGCACAGCGTTGAATGTTGTGAGTTCGATCTCCACACGAAACATCATTCAGAGTGTTTTTTTATGGTAATAGGCGGCAAACGAGCAGACGGATCGCCTGATGCAATTAACTAAGCAATTACCGCCGCCTATGGACACAAGCAACACCACAGGACTCACAAGTGCGTTGCCGCCCCTTTGGGTTGGGAAAAGGGATAGGATGAGTAGTGGGATGAGGGAGAAGGAATAGGGGATAGGACATCCGGCACTCTCACTCACCGAACGAAATGCAACAATTTAGGTACTGATACTTTACGTCGATTTTCGGTGAGAGGGTAGTACTTCCCCGGTTGAGCCAGCCCATTCATGCTGAAATCAGCAAGGCTCTACTACCTTGAAAAATTGAGTTATTCACATTTTGTTGATTGGAGTCTGTGTGTTCCTTTATTGAAAGTTTGTAAAGTAAACACACAAACGCAACACAGTTTTTATTCATCGTGTGGAAGTTATCCTTAAAATAAGCATCGACGACAGCTATGTGACTATGTGTATTAAATTAGCAGTGCGTCAATTGCTACAAGTATTTTTAAGCTAGTCACTCTCTCTTGACGAATGAATGGGCCGAACTAAGAACTCTCAATATATCAAACGGTTTCGAAACCCAGATATAAAAGGGACGAATAATATGCGCATCTCTTCTCCTCTACAGTTGCCGTCTGTCTTTTCACTTTCACTACGGTTAAATAAAACGATCGTATCAATTCATGATTTCTCGTGAATACTCATTGAAGGAACATAACCTGATTCAATGAATAACTTTGATCACTGGCGCTAGTGACTGATGTACTCCAGTTCCATTCAGAGGATGAACAGTATTCCTTATAGCAAATGAAGCGACGCGACGGCTTGATGAAGCGTACACTATAAATTCTCTCCAATACTTACTCAAGGTTAAAGAATGAGCGGTGAAAATAATTTGTATCGAGCATCAATATATTTATAGAATTAACCGTAACTAGAACAACTACAACTTAAACCATCTAATTTATCTTAACTATTACCTAACTTGTATGAACTTGAGTGTAGATTCAGTTATGTCATGGAATATCTCTAAATATTTAACTATATTTTACACTTTGCCGTGTGGTTGACGGCATAGAATACAAGTGTCACCACCACCAATCTTCCCGTGGGTGTCGTAAGAGGCGACTAAGGGATAACACGATGCAAATACCATCTTTGCGTAGAGACGGAAAACTCGACATCAAACCCTATACGACTGCCTTGTTGGTCTCACGGCATAAATATGCGCGTGGGATCGGGAGGTCCCGGGTTCGATTCCTGGGTCGGGCGGTGTTATTGGGTTTTTCTGTCACGAAATTCTCAGTAGCAGCACGGAGTCTGGAAATGTGCCCGGTACGGCAATAGGCTCGCCTCTTATTACGTGGGACGAAAGTATATCTGGCGAAAAGTGGGTGTAGAAATACACCTCTGCCTACCCCTTCGGGGATAAAAGGCGTGACGATATGTATGTATATGTATGTATATTTTACACTCTGTATCTTTTATTGTACTGTACATTAATTTATTTTAGTTCACTTTTATAGTAAACTAGCTGACCCGGCGAACTTCGTACCGCCGTCGATCGGCTATTTTCAATATTCGATCCATACATTAATTTTGAGATTCGAGATTCGTGTTTGACATATTTTGTTTGGAGGTCAAAAACTAATCTAAAATCTACAGATCTATATATAGTTCGAATATTGAATTCCGTAGTTAATCGATTCTTTAATTGTTTTTTTCATTTTTCCCTCCGTAAGAACCATCCTCGTACTTCAAGACATATTATAAAAAAAGAATTAGCGAAATCGGTTCAGCTGGTCTCGAGATTTGCGCTTAGCAACACATTCAGCGATTCATTTTTATATTACAGATTAATAATAATGCCGCCGCATATTTCTTTTCAATTATCTTTTTATCAGTGGATGGGGTTGAAATAGCTCTATAATTTTGCAAGGGTGTACATACATACCTGTATATTACGAGTTTAATTCGGAAGGTACCAAAACTTAAAAATATTCTAGTCCAATACAAGCTGCAGCAAAAGAAAGTGTCCAAATACACCGATAGTCCGATTTAAACATTGTCACGTCACCGGTCCCTAAAAAAGTGAGGCACTCCTTAGGTACTTTCACTACAAATGTAGTTTTGTCTTATGCTGAACTGAAGTAAGTTCCAGCAACTATCTACTAACCAACAAATTTTGTTAATAAATTATTAATAAATGCAAAATTAAAGCTACACATAAACATTTATCTTAATTATCAAGTTATTCAACATTTTTAAGCGTTATGAATATAATACTCGACAACTCAAAAGAAATGCGACAATAGTGCTTTCAAAATTAACCTATATTATGTTTGTTATAAAAGTGTCGTAACTATTGTAAGCTGCAGATGGTATAAGTCTGACCCTTGTGACCCGTGCTCTGAGGCGGTTTTAATAATAGCCGTTGACATTTAGAAGATGAAACTAGTTTTGTAGAGGCCCACGATCGATTTATTGTGCTACCTCCGATGTCATGTTTCCAGATTGTCGGTCGTATAATCAAGGTTAACTAGGATATATTTAAAATTTATATACTATCTAAGTTGTCTGCAAATGGGCGCGGTCCCTCGTAGAAATATGTAGGAATCCTCAGACAGTTTATAAAAAATGGTCCGCGATTACCCTTTTTGTTTTTTATGAATGAGCTAAAACATATGTTTTGTGTATCTCTTTTGTATGTTAGTATGGTATAGTATGTGTTACATCAAAAAGGAGGTAAATAATTATATTGAAAATACTACCATAGGTAATTTTCGTCATAATAGTAAAAAAATAAACATTTTATGATTTACAATTCTAAAAGTGATAGAGATATACAGTATTTTTGTAAACCATAAATCGTGATGGTTTTGTCATGTTTTGTCTTATATACAAAAGGTTTTTATTATAAACTGCTTCTATTGTTTACCCTGTATTATAATTAAAAAAAAATAGGGCATAGCCATTTCTAAAGCTTGCTTTGGAAAGCTCCGATTAGAGCGTACCTACCCGGGCTAAAGCTTTAAACACACGTATGGTATCATGCTGCAACAATAAGGTTCTGTTCATTTTTACTGCACACAATATTACGTAAGTGCCTTAGGAATTTAAGATTAATATGATAATGTATTATAATGCCGACAAACCACTTATTCATCTTAATTATATTTGTTCATATTGAAGTGCCTGTTAGAGATAGGCATCAAATACTAAACAGTACTTTTGGTACTTACAAGTACAATACTTTGTAGACATTTAAAGCTCCCTCCGTGGGCCAGTTGACAGTGTATGCGTCTACTGATCCCGAACGTAGGAGTCTGGCAATGTGCATATATTGGCAATATCGTTGCCCCCAATTACGTACATTTATACCTACGTAATAAGAAAGTAATATTACACCTTTGCCTACCCCTTCTCATCAAATGACATCAAAAAAATAAAGCTGTTTTACTGACTATTTCATTTGTAACATAAGCAGATTTTTAATAAGGAAAATGTCAACACGTTGATGTTCATAAAATAGAATCATACTTGGGCGAGATTATCTCTTAAGATTTATGCTCCGTTCGACCCGAAGTTATGTTCTCCCATAGCAGTTTTAAGCTGTGCGTCCACCGGATCGGAATCGGAGCGTACGGAGCGGAAGGATTTGTTGCTTTGTATTAATTTCTATGAAACTGCGTGCACTGGATCGGCATTTCTGCGCCAGAGACCGGTATTTGTGCTGATGACGTCATCCGCAGTGAACGCATCATTCGGATTCCGAGCGTTTCAAGTTCTGACGTCTTTGCGGCATTAAACTGTAGGCAAAAATACTTATTCACGATGAACGACGATGTTTTAATTATGTTAGTGGAAACGTATGAAGAACTTTATAATCTAAAACATGAACATTAACATAATCAACTTAGGAGAGACAATATTTGGGACGAAATTGGGCAAATAAAATCTATTTTCATCTTCTAATAAATCAGAATATAATGTATGATATTCTCCGAAAATTAATCCAATTACAACAATATCCTCGTCACTGTCCTCCTGCTTTAAAAATACCTAAATTGCCGATGCTGAATCCGAATGCAGTGGACGCACCCCATCGGCATTTTGTAAATGACGACGCTCCGTCCGCTCCGTACGTTCCGATTCCGATCCTGTGGACGCGCAGCTTTAAGGTTTGCTTTGCCCCAAATACCAAATATTTTAAAAGTACAATCAACAAAAGTTTTGTTCTTTTGTTTTCAATTATTGTTCAATAATCAAATAATTTTGAAGTTTTGGGTATTATGTTTTGAAAAACTACTAGGGCAATAGAAATGGACATAAGATAGTCGTTGATAGTCTGTCTAAACGATCTGGTAAAAAATTAGAAAGGAGACCGGCCAAAGTTGGCTTGAACGTGAACAATCGTCTTAAAAAAAGTAAATTACTCAAAGTTTTTGTTTTAATATAATATAAATATTGATTGCTATCCAGTAGTAGGAAATAAACACATAATAATGATGGATTTTAAAATACTTTCATTTGATTATAAACGTGTAGGTACTTCAATGGACTATTTGAATGGTTGGTTTGTGACGTTTGTGTTGCCGTGTAAATAATCGGTGGAAAATATCGTTAAAAAGTGTTTAACAAAATCACATTTTAAAGCGCTTGCTGAAACCTGAAAGTACGAAGATATTTTTTTATAATTGTTTTATTTTATATTTTTTTCAGACGACAGTCATAATTAACGTTAAATAATGATATTATTTTTAATAATATCAAAATGGTAAAGTATGTTGGGTATTTATTTTCATACTCCAGCAACACTTGACTAACTTGTCAATTCTGTTAAGTGTTAGGTACCGTTATTAGCTAGCTTTGCGTTCGTTTCGTTTGATCGTATTGTGGATTTGAATAGCTGTTCCTTTTCTACTTGTGCTTTCTTAAGCTGCACGTCCACTGGATCGGAATCGGAGCGTACGGAGTGGAAGGAGCGTCGTCATTTACAAAATGCCGATGGGGTGCGTCTACTGCATTCGGATTCAGCATCGGCAATTTTATAGGGATCATTGAAATTATTATTAGTAAATAGGTATTTACTCGCCACTTTCATTCATTATTTGCCCAATTTCGTCCCAAATACTGTCTCTCCTAAGTTGATTATGATAATGTTCATGTTTTAGATCATAAAGTTCTTCATACCTTTCCACTAAAGTAATTAAAACATCGTCGTTGATCGTGAATAAGTATTTTTGCCTACAGTTTAACGTCGCAAACACGTCAGAATTTGAAACGCTCGGAATCCGAATGATGCGTTCACTGCGGATGACGTCATCAGCACAAACACCGGTCTCAGGCACAGAAATGCCGATCCAGTGCACCCAGTTTCATAGAAATTAATACAAAGCAACAAATCCTTCCGCTCCGTACGCTCCGATTCGGAATCGGAGCGTACGGAGCGGACGGAGCGTCGTCATTTACAAAATGCTGATGGGGTGCGTCCACTGCATTTGGATTCAGCATCGGCAATTTGGGTATTTTTAAAGCAGGAGGACAGTGACGAGGATATTGTTGTAATTAGATTAATTTTCGGAGAATATCATACATTATATTCTGATTTATTAGAAGATGAAAATAGATTTTATTTGCCCAATTTCATCCCAAATATTGTCTCTCCTAAGTTGATTATGTTAATGTTCATGTTTTAGATTATAAAGTTCTTCATACCTTTCCACTAACATAATTAAAAATTCGTCGTTCATCGTGAATAAGTATTTTTGCCTACAGTTTAACGTCGCGAACACGTCAGAACTTGAAACGCTCGGAATCCGTATGATGCGTTCACTGCGGAAGACGTCATCAGCACAAATACCGGTCTCAGGCGCAGAAATGCCGATCCAGTGCACGCAGTTTCATAGAAATTAATACAATGCAACAAATCCTTCCGCTCCGTACGCTCCGATTCCGATCCGGTGGACGCGCAGCTTTAAGCTGCGCGTCCACTGGATCGGAATCGGAGCGTACAGAGCGGACGGAGCGTGGTCATTTACAAAATGCCGATGGGGTGCGTCCACTGCATTCGGATTCAGCATCGGCAATTTAGGTATTTTTAAAGCAGGAGGATAGTGACGAGGATATTGTTGTAGATTAATTTTCGGAGTATATGATACATTTGATGAATATTATAAATAATGAATATCATAGATTTTTGGGTACATTCATATGACTCTACTAAAGTAATTAAAACATCGTCGTTCATCGTGAATAAGTATTTTTGCCTACAGTTTAATGCCGCAAACACGTCAGAACTTGAAACGCTCGGAATCCGAATGATGCGTTCACTGCGGATGACGTCATCAGCACAAATACCGGTCTCTGGAGCAGAAATGCCGATTCAGTGCACGCAGTTTCATAGAAATTAATACAAAGCAACAAATCCTTCCGCTCCGTACGCTCCGATTCCGATCCGGTGGACGCACAGCTTAAAATGGACTCCGAATATTCTCCTCATGACGACCATGGCTTACCTGCGGACCCAGTACCCGCTTCGAACGATGACTTGTGCTTGAACATGTATACATTGCATCAATTGTGGTACCAATATTACACAGCGGAGAAGGCATATTCTCCATCTCTTGGAAGTACGACAAGTAGTGACGTGTACGACAAGTTAATACTTCAATGGATTGCACCGCAAGTGGTATGTATTTGGCATTTCAACAACTTACTACACATCTATCATTTTTTACAATGTGTTTTATTTCATTATTCAACTGACTTGGTACTAAACTTCAAAGAATAATGTTTTCTACTTAGTTTACGCTATTGAAAACTAATATTGTAATTCCAATTTTAAATTGTTCACGCCCAGGCCAAAGTCCCATACATTGTGGTCGGTCTCCTTTAGAAGTCAGTTAATATAAAGAATATAGAAGTCAGCTTAGGATAAGGAGACCTACAACTTTATTTTATGTGTACCACGGAATAGATTTTCTATTACACTTTGTTTTTTTTTTTCACGTGCCATATTATTTTGATGTTTAGCATTAAATTTTAGGACACCACTGAAGATTTACGAAACACTATTAAAAAAATGCCGAACTAACCCACTGCTATTAAAATACCTACAAAAGAGTTTATTTTACAAATTTACGTCCCAAGGAAATAAAATAATTTAATATGGCTGATTCATCATCATCTTGATCCCGCATTCTACCTTCACTTAACACGCATATATTCTGTTTCCCTGAAAATGTTTGGGTTAGATAAAATATTCTTAGCGGGATTACCATCGATCTTTTTGCTTATTGTATAGAAAAGTAGAAATAAGGACCGTACAAGGAATATGCGACGACAAACCGAGAACGGGACGAAGGATTGTTGGAGCCGAATAAATATTTTTTATACGGGACAAAACTGAGTGGGCCGAACGAAGAACAAATCTCTCTTAACTATTAACAGCGACCTAGGATGAGAAAATTTTATATATATATATTTCTTGTGTGTATGTCACTGAAGTCCTCCTAAACGACTGGACCGATTTTGATGAAATTTTTTGAGTATGTTCAAGGGGACTTGAGAATGGGTTAGATTCACAAAAAATGCAAATATTAAAAAAAATGGCGTAACGAAGTTCGCCAGGTCAGCTAGTATTCATATAAAATAAATCAGCACTGCGCTTTTGATTCTTTATTATCGTGTTTTTTTTTTTTTTGGCTCACTCAAAAACTATCGATGATTAGAAACTTAAAATATTGTGCGATTCGATATTGTATGAGTATTAGAAATACTAAGTTTGTACGAGTATGCTATGCTTGCTGCAATCCATGCGTACGAAGTTTTGAAAAAATCTACGTGGAGACAATTTATAAGCAGCGGATGTTGGTATTGTTTGGAAATAAATAATGACAAATAATTATTTTCACTAATGAGTTTCTGGGTGAGTTTCACGTTCTCAATATTTTACCTATCGATGTATGCATTTGGTGTACCTATATGTTAAAGCCATAGTGAGTAACATAAAATTATGTATAATGACTGGTCAATATATAGATTTACTAAATTTCCTAGACATTATCATTAATTAATTACTTCATCTGGATGTTATTCAAAAAGTCGGGCCAAAGTTGTCAAAGTAATAAATACGATACGAATTACTTGCCTTCTCACTCCAATACAGCATGGCGTGATCACCAAGCCACGCTATAATGAAGCGTGTATAAGTTCTAAGAAGAATTTGTTCTAATTTTGAATATATCTGAAATAAAACGCCTATGCTTTGAGATAATGAAACTAGGCCTGAGAAAATTCATTAACAAATGATGAAAAGCAATCTTTAGACATAGTGATACATTTTTTAGACACCATTTCGAAGCTAGTTTGTTAAAAGTATGAAAATAACGATTACCTGGCAAAATAAATTATGCGATTCTACTTGTAGATAATTATTCTATTCAAAGAAATCAATATCATCACTTCATTATTTAGTTTTTAACGAAGCCATTGCAGATCAAACATTTTTCATTTTGTTATTTATTGTAAAAAAGTAGGTAAAATATATTAGCCAAATATCAAAGTTTATATGTACGGAACTGCTTGATTTTTATTGAATTGTCTCTGCGGCTTTATGTAAATAAGATTCTAATAGATCCAGTCTTAGTGATATTCCTCATAATATCGTGAAACTAATAAGTATAATCCAAGGCCATTCATTGGTGTCAATACCCCTATAACGAGCCGAAGTTTTTTGTTAACTTCTATTTTAATATAAAAGGACAAAAATTCATTGGGATGGTACCTGTTTGTTTCTGACTTCCATACAGACACAGATCTCAGCAAAAATGAAATTCTTGGTGAGATCATCGTTTTAGCTGATAATTACTTAACAGCAAATTACAAACACACAAAAAATTTGTTGGTGAATTATTTGCACTATATTGATCTAATTTTTTTGATATTGTTCTAGGTTCTTGCTCTGTGCGTGTGCGCTGCCAGCGCCGCAAGCGTCTCAACCTTCGGCAAGTACAACCCCCGTTACAGCCCCGCCAAACCCGTGTACACCGCCCAGGCTGTGGCCCAGGTCTCCCCCGTTGCCCCTGTTGCCGCCGTCGTCCCTGTAGCTGCTAAGGCTGTAGCAGCTCCAGTGCCCTACGTTGCCAAGAGCACCTACGAAACCGAGGCTGCTGCTGAAACTCTCAGCGCTTCTTCAGACATCAGCGAAAACGGATACCGATACAAGTAAGTTAATCATATATAAACTTTTGAATAAACCTAAAGTACTTATATCTCAAGAAGTGACCTGATAATTAGCTAACGTAACGTGTTATTATACTTTCTGAAATAACACATCCGACAAGTAGATTAAAGCTATTCTTATTAAAATAAGATTACCCCACAACAACGTACATTTCGCTGTCTGAAAGAATTCGCATTGTGTCATAAGACCTCACGTGTACCCATTGTTATAGGGCTTTCATTTTAATTACTGCGGTTTTTTTGCTACTAGAAAACAATCAAGTATTGAATGTATTGACCTGTGCATTGATTTGGACGATTTTTGTATATAAATTAATATTTGACCAAATCCTGGTGGACCAGTTATCAGAGAATCTGGATGCCAAAGCGCAAGCTTGGGATGCCTCTGGGATAGTCCAGAATATAAAAACGATAGTCTATAACGATTTGAATGTATTTTCGAAACTATAAACACGTGTCTATCAATATTTGTTCATTTAATAGTTGATTATATTGTTTTTTTTATTGCTTTAGCTACGAAACATCAAATGGAATCAGCTCCCAAGCCGTCGGTACCGTGAAGAGGGTTGAAGAAGGTGAAGTTATCGTAAGTATACAGCTTGTAAGTTCTTTGTTTTTTGCATTTTAAAGCTGGAATATACCTTAGTAGTCTCACATTTGCCCTAAGATTGATCACATACGAGTATGTGCAGTTTAGTAACACACGCAATCGCACAAGTTTCAGTGATCTAACCAATTGGATAGGCGCAGGCACAGAAATGATTGGATGAATTACAAGATGTAAAGGCATAATTATGTATCTACCACACTTATTCAAAGACAATTTTTTTTCAATATTTTGGATACCCCTTGCCGCTACTTGTATTTAGTTTAGAATTCACCTTATGACACGATCCCTCACAAAATAAGTATCAAACCTGTAACCGAATGTGACATTTTAGTGGATTTATATGGATGTGTTTTATAGGCTGTTGAAGGTGTGTACCGTTACATCTCCCCTGACGGCACTCCCGTCGAGGTTACCTACATTGCTGACGAGAACGGATTCCGCCCACAGGTAAATACTATAACAATATCATACACGATCACAGATATAGATCTACACACGATCTTCGAATTCAATTTGTGAAATTCATGTCAATTTTAGTATGTATACATACTTGGTTAACGGCCATTTTCAAAATTAGATCCATACATGGACTTTGAGACGCAAGATTCGTGTTTGACACATTTTGTATGGAGCTTATGTCAATAACGAATCTAAAATCTACAGATCTATCTATAGTTCGAATATTGAATTCCGTAATAAATCGCCAGATGCAGATAATCCGTCGTTAAACAGATGATAAAGCTTGAAAAGATGAGTCGGAATCTGTGCCGATTATTGCTAGTATTATTTTCAATTTGGAGAGATTAAAAATAATTTTCTTCCGGTTGCAATTTTGCTATACACTAAAGTCACATACAAGCAAAAATTTAATAACCATTCAGATTGGAAGTATTTTATACTACTATATTATACCAAACTATATCATACATATTTCACACCAGACATCAATATATGAATCATGTTACAGATTAGTAAATTAATTTGTTTTTTTCAGGGCAATGTACTCCCCGTCGGTCCCCCCATCCCTGACGCAATCGCTCGCTCCCTCGCCTACATCGCTGCCCACCCACAACCCGTCGAGATCGTCAAGAAGTACTAAGTTTCATTAACGTCTTAAAATCTCCAAGAATTTATAAAAACTTTTTGCTGAAGATCATCAGGATCGTTACTACAGGCAATAGAAAATCACCTTATTAAACTTTTTATATGAACTTAACTAAATAAAAGAACTGTGCCATATATCTTTGTCTTTATTATTATGCCCTGAGTATTGATTGTTGAGAAAGCACATCACTGATGTGAAAGTTAGAAAAAATAATATGGGTACGCTATAATTGTGTCAGTTGACACTCTGACAAAAGGACCGGCAAAAAGAGACTATAAAAGGCGGTACACAAGTCTATAGGAAGAATTTTTATCTTAATATATAAAATCCTTGCGTTACTGACTGACTGACAGACAAGCTACAGCCGAAATTATTGGGCGCAGGAAGCTGAAATTTGGCATGTATGTTCCTTGGGGACCGTAGGGATGCACTAAGAAGGGATTTCCCGAAATTCCCACGGGATCGGCCAAAACGGGTAAATTTAAAAAAAATGCAGGCGTAGCTGCTGGCGTCCTCTAGTTTACTTATATTATTACTACATCACGAAAAGAACAGCTCTGGTTTGAACTGTCCAATATTTCGGGAGAGACGTAAGCCCCAAAATTCGTTATAAGTCTACGCCCTTGAAATATCTATACTATAATATTATAGAGCTAGAAGCAGAGTTTGTTTCTTTGTTTGGTTAAACGAGCTCATCTCAAGTACTACTGGTTAGTATGAATACTTATGTTTGTGTTGGATAGCCCATGTGTCGAGGACGGCTATAAGCTATTATTATAACATCACTCCATGAGCCTGGGGTCTGGTGTTGTAGCCCTATATAACGCAGGTCTAACCGCAGGCTTTGCTAGTCATTTTGTTGCTGCAGCATATTATTTTTGGATATGAAACAATTCATTGACTGCACAGTTGGTGTAATGGTTTAAATTGTCACTACAGTTTTAACACTGCACCGTATTACAAAGGTACAAGGTATCTTAAAAACGAACGCATGAATATAAAAAATTGAGTAAGTAAAAAAAAACGAACTACACTTAAAATATGCATTCAGTCAAAATAGTATCGGGAATGGATTGTTTGTTTATGGTTCCAAATGCAAATTTTTGTTTTTTTTTGTTGTTCTTAGATTGGAACGACTGTTTTCCATTTTGGCGCGGAGTTTGAGTTGCATCTGTTATTTATATTAAATACAGTGCTGTTTTTAGTTATATCATACATAGAATATATAAAATATAATAAAATATATAAAATATATTGCCGTGTGGTTGACGGCATAGAATACAAGTGTCACCACCCCCTATCTTCCCGTGGGTGTCGTAAGAGGCGACTAAGGGATAACACGATGCAAATACCATCTTTGCGTAGAGACGGAAAACTCGACATCAAACCCTATACGACTGCCTCGTTGGTATCGCGGCATAAATTTCGCGTGGGATCGGGCGGTCCCGGGTTCGATTCCTGGGTCGGGCAGTGTTATTGGGTTTTTCTGTCACGAAATTCTCAGTAGCCGCACGGAGTCTGGAAATGTGCCCGGTACGGCAATAGACTCGCCCCTTATTACGTGGGACTAAAGTATATCTGGCGAAAAGTGGGTGTAGAAATACACCTCTGCCTACCCCTTCGGGGATAAAGGCGTGACGTTATGTATGTATATAAAATATATTTAATAGAATTTCATAATGGCCAAAAGCACCGAACAAAGAGTTGGAATTTCATGTTCGGAGTTAATGAAAATGTTACAGAAGGCTTACGGTGAATCGACTTTATCAAAAACTTGCTTGCTTATGAGTGGTACAAAGCGTTCAAAAGCGGATGAGATGTGATGGAAGATTTGCCTTGCTCTAGTAGGCCATCAACGTCTGCAACTGAAGTTAGCATCGCAAAAGTGAAGGAAAAAGTGACTGAAAATCCTCATTCAACTTTGAGAGAGATAGCCGATGAACTTTCTGTATCTCACGAGTCGATCCGCACCATTTTAACTATTCATTTGGGTATGAAACATGTTGACACTCGGCTAGTTCCAAAATAATTTTAGACTACGAATTTTTGACCAAACTCTCAACAAATAGCATCGAGCAACCACCATATTCACCAGATATGGCTCCAGCTCTTTCTTTTTCCTAAACTCAAATTACCACTTCGTGGCACCCGTTTTCAATCGGTGGAAGACATAAAGGAGTATTCGCGGCGAGAACTGAACTCAATTCCGGAAACAACGTTTAAAAAATGTTTTGATGATTGGATTATTCGTTGGCGTAAGTGTATCGTTTCTTAAGGCGCATACTCTGAAGGTGATAAAATAAATTTGGATGCATAACAAACAGTTAGTGTATTATTGATCTTTTCCCGGTACTTTCTTGACAGAGTACTATATAAAAAATGTGACTCTGAGAATTAGTAGTACACTATAACATACGACGCCGCACACCTGGAGTGCCCTAACCGGGCTCAGCAGCGCCGTGACTGGGTCTCGACCAAGTCGACGGCTGTTTGTTGGTTTACACTTTCTCTTCGACTTTGGTATAATCCATGGTCCAGAGCGTGAGATCCTGAAATGCCGTCGTCTCCTTCTTCGTAGTAGTGAGAGCGCGTGGCGGTCTCCAGCAATCGTAGGCAAAAATACCTGTGCCTGTGGACACTGAGCTAATGGGGTCACCCGCCGTTAGACGCGCAACAGGCCATGGATTCGGCCCAGTGCTCGTGTGTGCTTCCTAAAATTGGATGATAGGCGCTGTTGTTCGTGAACTGGCCGTAAGGGAGGCCGAGGATACCGCGTTTTTTTTTTCGTTTTTGTATCTAGAAGGACAATCATTCGGAAGTCACACATGCTCCTTTTACATGACTCCAAAATTAACTGTAGGTTCGGTTTGGGGCCTTGTGGAAGAAGACCTGTAACTAGAAATATCCGATCCGAAAAAAGATAATTCATGTTACTCAAGGGCTTGACATCATTTCTTAAAGGGCAAAATTATCTATAATATATGTTTTTACTCAACTTAAATTTTAAAATACTACCCTATGAAATATATACAAAAAAAACAAAACGGAAAAAGAAAATAATTTAGAGGGCGTCATAAAAGTCCTCCACATTGCCATCGACCGGGAGCGTGCCCAGAACGCTGGCAGCATTGCCACGTTGTATGGCAAATCGCATTTTTACTCATATCTTCCTGGCAAATCTAGACTTTCTTCCAAAAAACCGCACATGATTTATTGCCTATAAGGTATCCAGAACAAATCCTGACATTAAAAAAATAATGCAACGCACACTTAGAATACCCAGACTCGAAAATACAATTTATACATTTCATAAAGTTTTGTCCCACGTGGGACTCGATCCCAAAAAAAAATGCAGCATTTTAAATGGCGCAGTGTTAAACACTGCGCCATTTAAAACGCAGTTATTGATAAAATATGAGGGACAGACAGAACTGTCCCCCGCACCCGCACCGTTGGACGCATCCTGCGCAGGCCCCTCCAAGCCCACGCGGAGCGTCCCCTCCTGGATCCCTCTTAGCTTCACCGCGGGTGACCAATCCATGGTTACTGAGCCCCCCCACCACGACAAGGTGGAGATCCCACGGGGGGGACCGTAAGCCTTCTGTAACATTTTCATTAACTCCGAACACGAAATTCCAACTCTTTGTTCGATGCTTTTGTCCATTATGAAATTCGCCATAGTTTTTAAGGCGATTTCATCACTTAAATAAACTACTTACGTCAATCGCACATTCATTTATCGCAGACATTTATTTGTGATGACTATCATGTAAGTTGGAATATCGAAATAATCCGAATTGGGAGTGAAGATCGTTAAAAATTGTCCACATTATTCCCACGTGGTCTGCACTCTATTATAATGCTGCAGTCATTGAACTAAAGTTATGTAGACAACGACATAATATTACGTAAACGATCTGGTATTTATAGTTTTAATGAGATTCAACATTTATGGTCAAAAACTAGATTTTTAGAAATAATATAACAAATTCGAAAAATAATAGGAATCACACATTTTAATTCTGACGGTTTTTAGACAGTTTTTAATTCAAGAAAACTTCTATGCACTTTAATCCGCATGTAAACAAAGTGTAATGTTACACATTTTAATAAAACTATGGTTTACGGAATCTATCGCGACATATTGGTTTTAGAGATATTAAATTTAAAGCGAATGATCTAGAAACTACAATTTAAATATACTAGCCGATATTTAATATAATATTAGCCCAATCCGTAAACCGTAGTTTGATTTCAAAACATTTATTATGTAAGTTAACTTTTGTATTACTCCAACCTCAGCGCAAGTTTTTGCTATAAGTATATTAAAATAACGATTTTAATATATTTATTTATACTTACTTGGGGCTACACATAAACTAGTGGGCGAAAAAGAAAATTTAGTATTAGAAAATCTATTTTTGGAGTTAACTCTTTTATACATCGGTTTTCTGAAACGCTTTCTACACTAACCTTAAAAACACAATGAGAACATTCGATATAATGGTGTAAAACCAATGATAACGCTGTTTATTTGGAATATTATTCCACTGCAATACAACGTCGTCTATAAAAGAGAAATGCCCTAACTAAACCAAATAAATAGACTCAAGAGATTAGGTTAACGTACATTATCCTATTAGTACAAAACAAAGATTTCTCCTAAATTTTACACAACGTATTTACTAAACGACTGCTCTATATGCGACAAAGAAGTAAAGATTTGTCATGAAATTTACCTAATTGTAGTACCACCAGTTTTCCACAAAATTATTGTGATCCTCTGTTGCAATTAAATTATTATTGCAGCTAGTGAATGCAATCCCGCAGGAAATTCTCAATAGCAACTGAACTGGACTTTATCATTTTCAATCCCGCGGGATTCCGTATTCTTAATAAAACTTCGCCAATAATGTAAAACTTCTGAGGGCACTCAAATGAAACAAATCAAAGTTTCATAATCCAAGTGTTTTTTTTAATGATTTACTAACTTATTTAAAATTTACAAAACTAGATAACTGAACATTCTAAACATCTTTCACCTTCCAATAATACCTCCGCATAGCGACAGTACCTACTACAAAAATATTTATAGTATACAGTTTCCGACATATCTTTTTATCACTATTTATTTTAATATAATAAGCAGGAATTACAGAAGATTTAAGTTTACACTGAAGTTATTTATCTATTTAAAACTTGACAAATAATTAAAAAAGAATGAAAATCGTAAACAAAAACACTTCGTATAGGTGTCCTGAGTGTTTGTTGTGTTTCCGAGTGCAAGAAATGAAAGTGATCGTCAAGGTACAAGTCTGATTTAGGCTGAAGACTGCAACTGTAGGCATAGTAAAATAAGAAATTGCGGCTAGCAGCTGTTCACTGTCGTAATGCCCAATTTCATAGAGATTTATAGAAACTAGTGGTGTCGCTTGCAGTAGTTTCAGTCTGCAGCCTATCCCGGACTTGCACCTTAATTAGACAGTTCTAGTTGGTACGAATGCGTGCGCTGTGCTAACACATGAATTTCGCTCCTCTTCAATTACGCTAACCCCGCGCGGGAGCCCGCTCATTATTCACGAGCGGGATTAATCTCACACAAGGCATGCGGGATCCCAGTATTTCAAGATTCCAGTACCCCGGTATTGCATTCCCTAATTGCAGCCGATTACCTACATTTTAATAATGTCATGGTTCTAATATACATACATAGTCATAATTAAGTTGAGATGTTTGATTTGAAGCTTGAATATGTACTTCACAGAATACACATAAGTAAGATTTGTTTCTGAAGACAGTTGGCAGAGTACCTCATCAAGTAGGTACTTATATATTTTTTCAGAAGCATCATACAAACAGGATTCAGATCCAGCCTAATTGAAATGAAGCTATATGTATAATCCAGAAAATTATCTATATCTGTTGTTATCTTGAAAATGTGACAAACATGTTATTTATTTTATGTGACAATTGTTCTTTTTTATATGGCAATAAAAAAATAAAATGTTTATTTCACAATATTATGTAATAATACATTTAATTCTATTCATACTTAATTTTTTTACTTCTGTATGACGTCATTACGAATGAAATACGATGTGAAACTAATGGCCAGAAATTTGACACTAAAATATTGATTATTAAAAACAAAAAAAACATGAATAGCTCATCACTATGCGTCACCTAGAAAACGGAATTAATTTGTGAATAATTAAACTATAACCAATTTGTTTTGTTTATGATTGTGACAAATAACAAATAAATCAATGTTTGATATCTGTGATTTGCCTTAAGGGAATACGTGATTAATTTAAAGAAGAACACAATATTATTACTAAATTATTTAGTAGTCTAAATAATTTACTAATTATATTGTGTTCTTGGTACCTACAGAGTTATTATGGTTGAAACAAAAGTCTTCAAAGTCCGTTTGCGTAATAACGTAAGGGTAAGGAAGCAGAGCACTAGAGACCTGCTCGTTTTGTTCCTGGGGTAAGTAGGTACGCCTTACGTACACTTCATGGAAGCGAACATGGAAATGAAGTTCCCTTGCCCTTGTGTTTACAATGGAATGACGCCTGTTTTATAGCGTCGGCAAATTTATATCGACGTGTCTGTTACTGAATGATCAAGGCGCTTATTATTGTACTCGTATTAAACACAATTATAATAATTGCCGATCTTACATGTCGATCGGGTTAAAACTTGTTAGATATATCTATAAATCGGGACGGGATCGGGACGGACAGTACGAAAAAAGACGGCCGAAACGCCGGCAAAACAGAGGTGTTTATACCTACCTTAAATTAATTAAATATCGCGAATAAGCCCCGTTTACAAAATTGTTTGTGCTATAATGTATTATTTTATGATAACGATTATCAAGTTGGAGAAAACCAGGGGAATTTATGACTTAACTTGATTAATAATGGACACAATTAAGTCCCGTAAAATTAACCTTTATGAGATCCTTTTGAAACGATATGTTAATCTACTTGTTGATACCAAGTCCTAATTTACGTAACTAATATTTTCATTTAAAAATCAAACAGTTATCAGAAACAAATTCCATAGTTTCTAGTCAAAAGAGTTTACAAGCTTTGAGCTTACAAACTTTGGACAATTTGCTAATATTATTTCGAAGGCGACTTATTTGTACGATGTGACGATACGAGTAAAGCTGCTTATTTATGTAGGTACACGTCTCGACTTATTTTATATAGCGCAACATCCTTGTCCTTGTTTTTAATGTTAATTGATCCGTATTAATTAGCAAAATTAGAAGATGAGCGTGATGAATAATCAAACTGACGATGAAATGTAGATTCTGCTGTTAATTTATGTAGATTTGATATTTTGCTATTTATTATTGATTTTTAAAGGTCATCTTAGCGCCTGTGACTTTTTGGTCTCCATATAGTGGACACAAAGATTGCTGATACGATTAGCGCTAGGCGTCAACTGATATTTACCATTAATGTACGACTTATTGATAAGTGTATAATGTTTAATAGTTGATCTTGATCTTACTCTTACATTGAGATCTCGAGGAGCGAAAACATATAAAAATAATAATCTAAACCTCTACGAGTCTACTTACTTTAACTACATTATTTTTTGTTAGTTTTTAAGTTATTAAGTTTTAAACGCGATCGTTAAACGTATCATGCGTTTAACGATCGCGTTTAAAACTTAATAACTCTTCAGGGTTGTCATACCTATACGATTTAAACGTTTTATAAGACTATGCTTAGGTACTTGCATGATACAATTTCAGTTTGATATTAGCTGGGTTTGTTTAAAAAAAACTATATTATTGACAACACCACATGAATGGTAGACCTTATAGCAGGTTATTCAAGGATTTGTCTACGTAAAACTAGCGGCTAAATATAGTATCAGGAACTTTTACTACTGGTTTACACAGTCAATAAACAAATAAAGTACATTTATTTCGGGTCCCATATCCCATCCTGGGCCGGATCGCGACATAGTTTGCTATAGCATCAATGCTTTTAGTGAGTAGGACTCCAACACCTTTAAAGTAAAAGCTCACACACCTCCTCCGCCTAACTTAGTTGATCACACTATACGGAAACTGTCGGAGTCGAGACGGCTTGAAGAGAGATTCCACCACGTCTATATTTCTTTATCAAAATACACTTCAGTGGTTTTTGTGCGAAAGAGTTACAAAATAATATCCATCATGCATTCAAATTCACGTGTATATAAAGTAAAAAAACGGCAGAATTAAAATAAAAAACTGCTTTGCAATTGATCAATGAACAACATAAAATCCGAACAAGAAACCTATACTGTGTGCAAGGAACGGCGCGCGGCGTACCAAAATTCGATACCAGTGATTTAGCACATAAAAATGAGGCCCTTGGCGGTCGAATTTTTCGGAAAATTTTCATGAATTTTCCGTTATTATTTTCCATTTTTTGTAATTAAATAGCAAATATTATCGACACGCATTTATTATTTTTAAATTCTAAGAATTGAACATGTCCATGACGCGTTTACCCCAGTGACGTCGACCGCGGCGCGCGGCTGCGGCAGAGAGAGAAAGCGCGCCATGTACATAGACATACATCGTAATCGCTGCCGCTGCTGCACGCTGCTGTAGGGCCGTAACTGTTGATAGTGCAAGTTTGCGTGTTTTTATCTAAATTGCAATTCATACAAAATAATTTAGCGGGTCTTAATCGCGTTAACTTAACTTATTTAAGGTATAAATACCTATTTGTTTCCGACGTTTTGCTCGTCTTGCACCGAGCGTGGTCAGTCTCTCGCGACCACGCTCGTTAAGTTAACGCGATTAAGACCCGCTAAATTATTTTGTATGATGTATACAAATCGCGAAAGTTTGAAATCGATTAAATTGCAATTTTTTGGAAAATTGGTTGATTCTTTGAATTTTCCCGGCAAATCCGACCGCCAAGGGCCTCAGTACCATGTATCTACTGAATCACTGGTATCAGTTTTCAGTGCGCCGTCCCTTACACCCAGAATATAGAATGGATTAGAATTGCCATGCTATCTCCGCCGGGCCCCGGTAAACGGGGAAGGCCAAAGAAATGCTGGCTTGACGTCGTAAGGGATGATATGCGTGCCAATCGACTAACCATCCGCCATTGAAGAGATAGTGTTATTTGCTGATGATACATCACTTATTTTTAAACTTAGGCGACAACAATCAAATAATGACGATGTAAATAACGCTCTTTCTAAAGTAGTTCAATGGTTTACTGCTAACAATTTACTGTTAAATGAAAGAAAAACAAAATGTATGCGATTTTCAAGGTCGAATGTAAAACAAGTTAAACCTAAGGGCGGTTTCAGATTAGCGTTTTATACGCGCGTATAAGCTTGTTTTTGGAAGCGCATGTAGGCGCGTATAGGCGCGCCTATTGGCACACGCGCAACTCGTACGAGCCTTAACGCGCTTGTAAGCTCGTATAACCACGAGCCGTCAGAATCCATGTTGACACTGACAAGACGTCACTACCGTTTCGAGCGAATACGCCCGTTTACGTGAGTCTGGTTTTTTGAAGCGCGTAATGTAGCGCGCGTGTAAGCGCGCATGCTGAAACGATCGTATACGCGCAGAAAAATACGCTAATCTGAAACCGCTCTAACATATGTTTGAATGGAGAAGAGTTGGATCTTATAGATAACACTGTATTCTTAGGCATAACCTTAGATTCTTAGCTACAGTGGGGCCCACATATAGGTCATTTGTCGAATAGACTTAGCTCTGCAGCGTACACGGTTTATAAAATTCGTCAGTTAACTGATATAGATACGGCCAGATTAGTATAGCATTCAAAATGAAAGTACGTGACCTCTTGTTTAAGAGATTGAAGGAATCAGCACATCCCTCTCATCCATTATTATAAGTATGTATTTATATGTATTGTGTATGTATATATTTATACATATGTATCATATTATTATATAATTTATTATTATATGTTATTATTCCTTATCTATGTACTATATTATTATATTATGTATAGTATCCCATGTTTTAGTTAGGTATATTGTTATAACCAATATTATCTATTATATTTCATAATTACTGAAAAACGTGTAAAAAAGACACAAATCTCTTGTGCACCTACCACATTTATCTCTGCACTACCTAAGGGTCGACAGGTAGAGAATGCACCAAGGCATTATGTCCACCATTGTACAGTTTGTATGTGCATAAAGTTTTTAAATAAATAAATATATTTTAGTTATTTTCATAGCATAATGTCGTATGGCATTTTATTATGGGGCAACGCAGCTGACATTCAAACTGTGTTTGTACTGCAGAAGCGGGCTATTCGTGCAATCTACAGTCTTGGTTCAAGGCATTCACTGAGGGAAAAATTTAAAGAAATTAAGATAATGACAGTCGCATCTCAATACATTTATGAGAACTTGTTATATGTCAGGAAAAATATAAATAGGTTTTCTAAATTCAGCGACATTCATAAATTAAAGACACGAAATAAAAACAAACTTGTGCTACCTTCAACTAGACTACAAAAAATAAGTAACTCATACAAGTGTCAAAGCATACGTTTTTACAACAAAATTCCAGGCAATATTCAGGAACTAAGTATTAATAAATTCAAAGTATTTATTAAACAGAGCTTGTGTTCAAAAGCTTATTACACAGTTAAAGATTATTTAGCAGACAAAAATGCCTGGAATTGAGTTTAAGAATTGTGAATTTTGACATTTTGAAATTAGTGACATTATATTTTGATTAACATTTGTAGTAAGTACTTATATTTTTTTACAATTTGACATTTTTGATTTGACATTTGTAATTTTATTTATTTAGTTTTTGACATTGTTTGATTTGACATTGTTATTTTATTTATTTTCGTTTGACATTTAAAATTACTTAAGTAATATATTATAATTTTTTTAGACATTCTTAAATTGACATTCATTAATATTTTTTGACATTTTAAATAATTATATGACATTTTATTGTTTAAATTTTTATTATTTTACATATTGTTTACAACATGTATTTTACCATGTATTAGCATGTTGAGTTGTGAGTACAATGTAGGCATTATTAGACATTTAAACAAATAGTTGTGGCAACCTGTCTGATGGCTTAAGCTGACATGCTTATGCATACATACACCTTCTGATGGCGTGGAGGCATAGTGATACAGATCGTGCTCGCTCCCTTAATCAAGTTTGAGCCGTGCGATTGCTGTTGAATGCGGGCCATCAGTGGGCCGAGTCAGTTAAAAGCGTCAGACGATATCCTGCACTGTACTTGCATACTTTACCTTTTTTTTGTCTGGACTTTAAAAGATCAAGAAACGACTAAAGAAATTGAAGTGACAAAAAAAAAACAATGACTCTGAGTTTGTTTCGGCCTTTCTTCTCAAGAAGTCATTTAGCTAGGAAAAGCCGGCATCATCTAGAATAGGGTTTTGACTTGTATAAGTGTTGTAAACAACCAAAATGCAGAAATAAATATGTCTTTATGTCTTTAACCCCCAGGGATGCTGAAGACCGTGCGAAGTGGAGGAGATACAGCCAGGAAGCGGCTGGATCTTACTGTATTAGAAAGCCCAGGCTCCAAGGCGTAGGTTTGGAACGCAACCGGGACAGCGCTAGGATGATGATGATAGAAGAGATTAGAAGTAGCTGTACAAATAAAAACCATGTTTACGTTTTTTAATCGTTACTATTTATATTTATAAAACTTTTGTCAACTACCTAATACGACATTCGCATCTAATACATTACTTCCATAAGCATCTTTATTTCCGATAGACTAAGTTTATTAGATCATAGGTCAACAGGAAGTATACGGTTTATTTAGATATGTGGACCGATTAACATTTAAATGTGTTTGCCAAGGTCTTTATTTTTAACGGTTCATACATTTTATTTCTATTATTGTTTTGTCGTAGCATTAGTTTTTTTTGTATATTGAATTCTTCTTATTTTCCTCTTCAGATGGTGTAATATGATCCGTATTCACTGACACATCAACAGCATCTAAGATACCGGTACCCTACAGATATTTGGTAAAAAGACAAAAATTGTTTTATTGATACTAATAAAATGAATGAAAGGGGATTCGATTATTTTTTGCTTTTTAAATTTACGGAGCATTAATGTAACAAGTGCAATCTTTAAGAGTTATATCACGCTGCCATTTCAGTTGTAATTAAATGTAACGAGCCCTAGGCGTGTAAGGCTAGCCGTAGGCTATTCAACACGACGTTGTTGTGGCTCTACACGCCAGCTAAATCGTGATATTAAGATTGGAGATGAGCTGAATGGCACACCAATGTATGTCTTGTTACTATGCAGAGACAGGATCGATTTATCCACATGATCGCCATAAGAAAACCCAATATCACAGCGATGCAACTAGGATATAGGCTTCATGAGGACTATTAGCTGCTGGTTTGTGATCAGACCATGCAAAGGAGGTTGCATAAAGTTTGTCTTCTCTTCATACTGCTCGGAAACCAATATGAACTAAAAACATTGCGTGGGAATCGTTGTTGGTGGTTTTCGACAACTTGGCGGCATTTACTATAAAGTGTTGAAGAATGGTGTTTGGTGCTGTTTACTAACGTGTCCCAGTTTAAGTTTTATCTGGATTCGTGAAGAACACGTGTTTGGAGAACGCCAGGACAGTAACCTATCTATGGCACCTCATAAAATGACCCTTCCATTCTACACTTTGACTCCCTAGTCATAGTGTGGTAAGGAACCCTGTGAAAACTGTTTTGATTCAAGGCTAATACCGCGACACAGAATCAACATGGACCAGGAATTTCTATCGTAGTTTAGACTGGTGTCAGTTTATTCAGAGTATTTTATAGACTGTCCGTAACCACTGCCCCAATCTTCAAGACAGAATGGATCGACGACATAACGTGCTCTCCGAGGCACGGGGCAAGAAACAGTTAACAATTTCATACGTATATAACTTCGAATAGCCAGTGGTGCGCTTCTTAGATTTGATCCCGATACCATCTGCAAGGTAGTTTGATGGTATCTCCACAAAGACTATGAATACGCAAAAGTCAGATCTCATTACTGACACGTGAATCAAACTTTTGACGACCGGTTGGCGCAGCGGGAGTGTAAGCGACTGCTACGCCGAAGGTCGCGGGTTCGATTCCCGCTCAAGTCAAACATTTGTGTGCATGAGCATGGATGTTTGTCTTGATCTGGGTGTTTCTATGTACAATATGTATGTATTTACAAAAGAAAAGTATATATGTATGTTTATCCATTATCTAGTACCTACAACACAAGCTCTGCTTTGTTTGGAACTAGATGGTGATGTGTGTATGTGGTAGAATATAAGAAAAAACTTAGAACCCAAACGCAAACCTTCTTGAACTCATTGAATGTTAGCACAGTTACAAAGAGGTGAATTGCCATAATAATGGAAGAAGCACGTCATCATCTTCTTAGCAATATTCCAATTTCAACCTGGGGTCTGCTTACTAGTCTAACCGGATTTGGCTGATTAGCATCTCCACGGAGCGACTGCCTGTCTGACCTGCGCAATATGCTATGGTTTAGAATAGTGCCACTTTATTTAGAGTTACTGACGCCCTATGACGACTGTCAAAGATCTTTATGACAGCCGGGTCTAACGTTTTAAAGTGCTCTCCGAGGCAAGGGGTTATAATTAACAATTAACAAAATTCTCGGTAGGGCGCGCCGTGATTTTAACCCCCCGGGACGGCAGTCTGTTGGTATCTCCACTCGACTATCGCTGCCTTATATTTTTTTGGAAAAGTATGTTTGCTTAGTTTACTTTGAATTAATCTCGAGGACGTGTTGGGAATTCATTTAGAAACATTAATTTTTTATTATATTTTTACCCGAATACGGCGAAGCCAAAAGGAAGGGTAATGTTTTTGGCAGTCTATGTATGTATGTAAGTAGGTATGTATGTAGCGCCTAGACTAGTAAACCGATTTAAATAAATGGGGTGTCAATAGATTCGTAATAATAGCACGGGTGTCATAGGCTATATAAATATAATTTAAATCTTCTATTACGAAAAAAATACCAGAAATTCCAACCTCATTGAGATAATCATTACGTGTTTGGTATTAAAAGAAAAGTATTGGTGAGCACATTACAAATATGCACATTTATTATACTGCTTGCGTCAAAATATAAGTTTAAAACGCGGTTGTACTTACAATTCGCGCGATTCAGAAGCTTTGCGTTGCCTATTTTTACCCGACTACGGCGAAGCGAAAAGGAAGGGTAATGTTTTTGGCAGTCTATGTATGTATGTAAGTATATAATTATGTATGTTTGTATGTTCCACCGTAGCGCCTAAACTACTGAACTGGTTTTAATAAATGGGGCGTCAATAGATCCGTAGTAATGGCCCTGGTGACATAGGCTATACAGAGTGTCACAAGACCCATCACCAAGCCGAAGTCTATTCGTTTTGGACATCATGCCAAGTCATACTAAGTAAAAGTAAAAGTTGGGAAATGCCTCTTTTTCAAATATACACATTTTTTAAACCGCAATCAAAAGTATCCATGGGTGTATACTATACACATTTATACACTGTATAGGACATCCATAGAACAGGTTGGCGGGGTAATTACATCAATATTGCACCTAATTTAAAAAAATGTATAGTAACTTTGACCCTCAATATCTCCAGAACCAGTAATTTACAAGGTATGGTGCCGAAGTAAAAAATGTGTACTTATACTTTTCTGGATTTATGTCTGAATGAGATTTTTTTTATTTCTTTCTTGACGTACTCGGGTTATAGTTGTTTTTCGTTTTCTTTTATTATAGTGGCATTCGCTGCTCATTATTTTTTTTTACCACATACACACATCACCATCTAGTCCCAAACTAAGCAGAGCTTGTACTATGGGTATCGGTTAATAGTTTTTAAAGTTATTTTATCCAGGATGGGTTGGGTTAGATCATTTTCCATAGTGGGTTTGGAGAAGTTTGGTGGGACAAGAAAAACAATAGGAACGTGGACCTCTGAGAATAAACGCGTATAAAGCAACCGGCTTCCAAAATCTCAAAGTCTGTCTATATCTTTATTTTTCAATAGTTTCGTTTTTTTTTCGTTAGTTTTCAATATTCTTTAACTTTATAATATTTATGTAATTTTTAATTTTAATACGTTGAATGAAGTTTTAGACCAGTTGTAGAATAAAAATGACTTAATTTGTTTCTGAATTATATGTTATTATTGATTTCCTGCTTCAATTCAATGTAGAAGCAACTTTCATTTTAGATTTAAATACGCAACATAGTTTCACACGGATGACATATTTAAACGAAACCTATCATAAACGTATATTTTTTGAAGTTCTCTGAATCAACACTAATCGTCAGGATCGTTGCAAATGGCGTTCCGTAGTCTCTGCCTACCCCTCCGGGAAACAGGCGTGAGTTCATGTATGTATGTATGTATGTAATCGTACGTTTAAAATCAAACAGTAGGAACCCTGAAGAAATTCACAAGGATGTAAATAATATTTTAAAATCATCGTTATTACATCGGAGAGGCTTATATATATTGTTGGTTATAGGTCTCTCCGATGGCAAACAGCTGAGCTCGATTTTCAGCTCTTCAGATCCAGTCACTGCAAGCCACATTGAGTATATAGGTAAGCGTATGTCCGTAGTAGTATCGGCTAGTACGCGAATATTGAAAAAATGTATGTATTGTGTTGAAGCTATGTACTAAAAACCTTACCCTGCCTTTTGGCTTCGCCGAGGTCGGGTAAAAACCGTGAGTGCCTTTGATATATATAGGTTCCTTAGATAGAGATGGCATTTCAGTCAGGAGTAACATGATATCTGGCAATATTTCAGACATCTGTATAAATGACATTCTTGCTTTACTGACTGACTGACTGACAAACAACGCACAGCCGAAATTACTACGCAAGAAGCTGAAATTTGCCATGAAATATGTTCCTTGGGAAGCGTACTAGAAGAGGGTTCTTGGAAATTCTCGCCATAAGGGGGTAAGATCAGTAACGAATCTACGTCTTTTTCGACCCGGGGAGAGTCTTGATAATGGCGCCCCCTCCCAACAGTTTTCCAACCAGTTAAATTTTTTCGCTTTAAGCCGTGACATGATTTTTGCGCCCCCATGACGCTGCTGCCCGGGGCAAGTGCCCCGGTTAACTATCTTACCCAGTGGCGGCTCTACCGGTGGGTAGATCCCTCGAAGATCCGCCACTGAGTAAGATAGTCCAACGCGTGCGCACCGTGGATAAAGTTTAGTTTCATAGACATATTATTATATGGTATGGTAATTGGTTGGAGTGGTAATTCGATACATTATTGGTATGAATTGAAAGATTCACATTCAGGTCAGTTTAACTTAAACTCGCTATGTGTCGAGCGTCATTCCCAGACATATTTAAAATTCTATATAATCAGGTTTTACGACGCATTTTGTAAGATTACTACGCTGGCTTGCAAATCTAAATCGATTTGTATCTGTCGCTGATCGCGACTTTGTTCGTCCAGGACTTGGACTAAGAATGCTATTTATTGTCATTTTAGTCTGTATGAGTATATGAATATAAATAGGAACCTTGCAAGATATCAAAATGGAACATAATAAGCGACAATTTATAATGAAATACAAATCACTTTTTTATATCGCTATTGTTTCAAAACCATCTGTAGGGATATTATTCTTGCGTTATTGACTGACTGACAGACAAACTCAGCCAAAACTATGGAGCCCACCCAAGTAACAAAGTTCTCCTGATGTGCACAGTTTACAGGCTTACAGCACTAGTAACTCTCTCTTAGTGGTTGCAGGTTTTACTACCAAGCTTATAACTGGTTACACGGAGTTCGTTTGGGTTTGTAGTATACTTGTTCTTATAAGTTGACTTATAGTCGTATATAGAATGAAATTATAAGCGCAGTAAAGGCTCAGATGGCCTATAAAAGTGTTGCAAAGGTGTAAATACACTTGAGAAAACTTGTTTCAGTAAGTTACACTTATAATCGCCTACAAGAAGTAATTATAAATCCGCTATGAGTGTCATACGCCAGTAATAGTTTGTAGAACTTAATACACTTAGAACCATTTGCATTTGTTACTTGACCTTATAGGGGTGTATAAGTCAACTTTATGTGCCAATTATGAAAGAATTAGTTCTACAGTGGTTTCTTCTAAGAGTAAGTGTACTTGGTAATATTGTGGACTCTCGAATACTATTATAGTCTTAATTACTATATAAAGGTTTCTTGTAAAACCATTAGAGTCCAAAGATATCTTTGTGAAGTCCATATAGGAAGACAATTGCTTATAATATTTATCGCATCTTTACGGCAATTTTGATTTCTATTGAGTCATTGGGTGTTTATTGAATCATTACAAAAATGGATATAAACAAATGGAAGCGGTTAAAATAAAAGCGGTTCATATATGAGGAAAGTGCAGAAAATCTACCAACTCTTAGTTATTAAAATTAAGCATAAGACATTTGTATGCGCAACCCTAATTCGTCACAATATGGCGCGACAATTCTGTGAGGACTAATATTATTTTTAAACACAGCTTAGTAAATACGCCGTGTTCAAAAGGCGAACAAACATTTAGATGTAAAACACAATATACTTTACCGAAAATACTTACGCGTTTGCCGTGCAAACATTAATACACGTATCGTATTACGTGCGAAATACTTGTTAATACATTTTATATAAAATAGATGAACTTAAGTACCTTTCACTTTTCTTATTTTTTTCCCCAACCGTAGAACACAACACAACAGAAATTCACAAATGTTTGAAGTAGCTAGTAATAGAAGCGCGGAGTACGTTACACGCCTGCCTGGTTCTATTAAATGCTCATAGTGAGCTTCGCAGGAGCAAATGATTCTCCGGAGTCTAACTATAAGTGTATTATGGGCTTAAGTCGTGGTATCTGGTTCTATGAGATGCTCATAGCTGGCTTCGCGGGAGCAGATAGTTCTGCGTAGTCCAACCACAAGTGTATTATTGGTCTAAGTGGTGCTCGCCAAGTCTATTATGAGTGTTTTATTAGCACAAGTACGCGTATAAAATAGGTCCTTTTCCATGGTTGTAAACTTCTACTAGCCTGTTATAGTCCTGGCCCCGGAACCACTACAAGACTACATTTTGTTACTTGGACATGAAGCTGAAATTTGGCATGTAGGTATGTTCCTTGGGGACGGTAGAGGTCCTCCGATTTCTTTAAATTGTCACGGCATCGGGAACAAACGGGTAAATTAAATAAGATGTGCATATCATATATATAACATGGGCACAGCTGCGGGCGCCCTCTAGTGTAATATAAAATTCGTTATTCGTTCCTGTTCAACACATTTGGAATGGCAATAATATTGATATCATTAATTAATAGCAAAGAATTGAATTACTACCAGTTACCATTTAAATGTCGGCGTATGTTTTGAAGTCTCGGATTCACATTTTAATAATATTTATTGCTGTAGGTATAAACCTACTTTGTTGTCTTAATTTTGTTGAACTTGATACACATAGACCTCATTAATAAATATTAATTTAAATTAAAAAACAGTTTCCGCAAATTAATAGTCTAAAAGATACAAGGAAGCTCATTTCGACGCAAACTACAAAATTAGAACATCAATATTTCTTATGTTGTTGAAATTATAAAAATCAATCTTCGGACCACCGCGCTACACAGCCAAGTCTAAGTTCTAAAAAAATTTTCAGCCGTTGAACATTTTTTACACGTTAGTGGGTACAGGTCAACGGTCAAGTCACATAACATTTTGGGGTCGGCACTAGACTATACTGAAGTGGGCATGGACCACCCGCCCTTCAAAGTCAAAGACAAAATCAACGAGTACTCTAGGCGAGCCTTTGGCAATCTGTTAGCCTCTTTTTCTTATGTGAAAGGGTCTTAAACGAGACGGTTCGAGTCTGGATGTAACAAGAAAATTGTACAAGGTGGGTGTAATAGAGTAGGGTGTAACGATGGATCAACGTCTTCCCAGAGGTAGTGGACCTCAAGACCTACCCAATTTGACCCTATGTGTGTTCATTGTACTTTTTTTGCGACATTAAGAAGGTTGTATGTATATCATCGTACTTTGTACAATAATAATACAGAAATTGATTATGTAGGCCTGTAGGCTTTTAACAGTATTCATCGCATTATTTTAGACTATAGCACGCATAATACTTATATTTTAATAGACTTTGTCCATTACTCCGCCCGCGTGGACTATACATCTAATAGCGCTAATAAACCTGAGCATTCACTTGTAAAAGAACAGCGAGCATTCGCCGTTTTCCGTTTTGTCGAACCGAACATTTTCACCATCATTCTAGCGAACCCTCTAAATTCAAATAGTCCGTAGATTATAGAAAAAATATAGAAATCGCACTACAACAGCAGTTTTAACCAATATGATTACTTCAGTTTCACATAAGAAGTATTTCTAGAGTAAGATACATAAGCAAATGACGTTTCTAAATAATAAAATGCAGATTTTAATTTGAACAGGTTTAATAAATCACAAAAGTGTTTGTTCCTACGTTCAAATTTATTTATCGATATCGAGAGTTTATCAACATTCTATTGAAATTAATTCTGAGTAAACCAAATCTAAGGATCTATTGTAAACATTACCGATATTCTATTTATATTTATTACTAGCTGTGCCCGCGACTTCGTTCGTGTAAATGTTGGAATTTAATTAGCATGACGTTTATGCCAAAAGTATATAATATTTATAACTTTTATTTGTATATCATATACCTAATATATATCTTTAGAGAATTTCTTTATACACAACATTAACTGTTTTACCACCTTCACACAGAACATGTAAATTATTTTTACTTTTCACTCGTGAACATGCCACATATAACTGACCATATGAAAAACAACATGTTCGCAGGTCGATTCCAGCTGTTTCAAGTGTCTGTCCGTGCGATTTATTAAGAAAATACACACAGGACTACGATTATCCAGCCCTGCCGAAAGTAAGATAGCCCCGTTGAGTAACTCAAGAGGTATCTGAATTCAGGCTCCAGTCTCCCGCTCAAAGATTTCCGCGTACGTAACGTGAGGAATAATGAGACACCTGTATAAGAACAGAACACGAACGATCGATAGAAATCAAAGAAACATGATCACATTCAACAATCAAAAATTCAAAAGAAACCAATCCAAGTAATCCAACGACGACCAACGAAACGACGAAAGAAGATTAACCGAGAACCTGATCAATCCTAGGAGAATCTTAACACCGCCATTCAGAAAATGACGTCATTTGCTCAACGCCATCTATGTTTACATATACAAACCGACCGAGATAGAAAATAATATAGACTAATCGATAATTTATTGAAAAAAGGATCTATAGTCATTGTTTTTATCATTTAATATAAAATGAAATGATTATGTAACTATTATATAAACATAATAATTTGAAATAAATGAGATTGACCGTTTAAATTAAGTGGACACTGTAATAAATTTTGACACAGAGACTTTTTGCTTATGAAAGTTCCGAATATTATGCTCTATTATTTTTTTAATAACAGAAAGATACCTGACACATAATTATTGTCTTTTTTGCAAGATACATTTATTTTGCTAGAAAATTATTTGAAAATAGTCGGAAGGATAACTATAATTATGCTCGTTTCCAGTAATTTATTTATCGAAAATACATAAAAATATACTGATGAAATTAAGAATCGCCTCCTTTTTTAAAGTCGGGTAAATAGCCATAAAACACTTTGAAGGTAAGTACCTATTTAGACTAACTATACTTTTACTAACAAACTTATAATGATCATAGATGGCACCACATATATAACCAGTTTTGGATGATCCCTGTTTTGTTTGGAACTACGTACAAAGAAGAGTTCAAGCTGTACACCGAAAACCACTCAACCGATGGTGATGTAACATATACTATTTTATAGGTTTGAGTATTCTTTGTACATGAGTGTAAGTTGTATTGAAATCAATTTCGCCATTTTAGAGATCTTTAGCAATATAGGGAAAGACAGACAGACAGACATAAATCCAAAAAAATATCGATTATTGCTTTTTAGCATTTTCCTAGATTTTTTAGCAAATTTTCGTCGGAGGTGAAAAAGTCTATACATTAGAGATATTTATCTTTTATGTACAGACTTTTTCACCTCTACAGTTTTATTATAGTATACTTATGTAAGCCCATTACTAGTCAAGTTAAAATTAGTGACAATCTACGAAGATTCTTCTCTAGATTAAAATCATTGGTCAAAGTAAAGTAAATATATTGGGTTTAACCGCCATTGTAGCGCCAATTCGATGTATTATCTATATTTTAAGGCTCGCCCGAATGTTTGTGAGAATGCTCGCTAAAACACACTCATTTGTTTTTTAAAATTCGCGAGAATGCTCATTACAGGTGAATGCTCAAGTGTATCAGCGCCATAACGTTCCTCAAGAATCACACTATTTATCGAAAATCCGTTAGGTAGTTTTTGAGTTTATCGTGTTCGTACGGACAGACAAGACGTGGAGCGGCGATTGAGATTTTATTATATGTAACAAAAAGAAAGTTAACCTTGATCCCTTAATAACCCTTGGAGATAAGAATTTATCCACACATTCCATATCCATCCCAATTACAAATCTTTATTTGTAATTAGGTACATACATGTAAATAACTTACATACTATGGTACATGCATATATGTTCTATACATAACCAGATAGGTTTCAAAAAGTTCTATCTAATGGTATACGATACCTAAACCTAACTGTTTGCATCACTAAGTTATTCAAGAAAAACTATCGAAAAATGTTGTCACACAAGGGCCCGCCCACTATATTTTCTATAAAAAAACTATTAAATCCTAAAGTTATATATGTAATTTTGGTGGGCCGTTACATGCAACTATATGGAGCATCTAATAAAATAAACGCCAAGAAAATATATTGATTCAATTCTAAGATATTACAGTAAAACCTACGATGCATAAATAAAAATACAAACTTTCTTAAGTAAACTTTATCGTACATGAACAAAATTTATGATAAACATGCAAATGTTTGTTATTACGACTATTTCGACTATATAAACCAATAACTAGCGATAAGAACCTATTTATACATGATTTCAAGCCTATTCAAAGCTAAAAAACACATTTAAAGTATGTGTCTATAAAACTACTATGTAAACAAAACAGCTGTTTATCAACTATTAGTTCTTATTTGAGGCAACTGATAACACTATTTATGATTGATATCTACGCTACGGTTAGCACACGTATACGTTTAATGTTTATGCACTACACGGCAATTTTTATTAACGATTTGCGAATTTTCACAATTCTAGCGTTATTTTATCACTTTGAATCGTCCGGCAACCGAACCCGGTACACCGCACGATTGGATAGCACTATTTTTACACGATTTTCACTCGCGTTTTCGAATGCACTATTCACTACTACAGTTTTAAATGTCTGTCGCAAACACGTAAATTATGTTCTTTAATAAATAATAAACAGATTTTCATTACAACCGGATGACGCTAGAATGATTATGAAAAAATACACACAAGGAGGATGAAAAATACCTACTGAACGTTTCATGAAAAGCTACGTAACGCGAAGTCACTCAAACAATACAAAGGCAAAGGGCAGGGTTTGCGGGAGCTTTGTTTTCGGTAGGTTCGGTACATATGGCTTGTGCTTTGAAAAACTGTTTCTTGCGCGCGATTCGTTGCATTTACCCAGGAAGCTAAACAAACGTTAACTTTTTTTTAGGATGCCTCACATAAATATTACTTCACCTAAGTAGGTTATCTAGTATTGACAAGTAGTAGGTAGTCTACTAACTCAGACTTAATATGTAGTAGAAGAACTGATATTGTTTAATTTTTTTTTCATTGCATAGAGTCAGATACCATCATTCCGTTTCGCTGGGTTTAAGGAGTATGCAATTTAATCGTTAAGTAATAAAAGTTATAACGACCCGATTCTGGGTTACGTACTATAAATACCATTAAATAGTCATTAGCAAAAGTATATTTTATAGGTATTGCGCAATGCACATACCTACTTATCCTCATGTCAAAAATACTTGGAGTTCTCCATAATGTTCTCGAGAGACATGTGAAGTCTGCCAACCTGTACTTGGCGAGTATAAGGGACGATGTCCTTACCTTTATAATAGTAAACAGAGGTTCGTGCCCAACAGTATCAGATAATATGCATCATCATTCTGTATCAGTCCTTTGCTGGACGTAGGCCACACTTATGGTACGCCAATGGGTTAATATGTATATAGGGTGGATATTATAACCAAATAATGATGATAAGGTATTTATGTATTTATATATAAAACAAAATACATAAATAAATAAAAAAAGGTCAAGTGCGAGTCGCACCCGCGCACCGAGGGTTCCGTACAAACCTGTAGGTATAGGTATATAAGAAATTATTTAAAAAAATATGTGATCCTATGTGCTATAAAACTTTACTTTCAAAGAGTATAAAATACTATGTTTTATGTAAAATTTCAAGATTCTAGATCGACCTTTAGCTTTGACTTGAGCATTTGATTTCAATTTTATACCTCTACGGGTTCATAAGGAAAGGGATAGTAACTTTAAAATTATTAATAATATTTTTATTATATGATATAACTTAAAATTTACGGTTTTTGTAATTTTTCCTTTATATGTACTAAAAGACGTTGCTTCGTACCAAATTTCAAGATAAGATAACGTTTATTTGACAAAAACATGTGTGTTTACTAAAATGGATGGGATATATCAGTCTTAAAAGTATCAACATGTTCTGCCGTAACCGGCGTACAAATTACATCCTTAATTTAATAAATACTTATACAATGTCAAAAATAATTTGTCAAAATATTCAGGATGATTCAATATATATATAAATTATGTAATAAAATAGAAAGCAGTTGTTAAGCAATGATATTAAATAGTCATGTCATTTATACAAGATTAGCATCATTCAAAAATTCACATATATTATAATAAGCCTTTTCTAGTAGCATCTTTTTAATCTTAGATTTAAATATACCTATATTGTAGTCCTTGTAATGATTGGGAACTTTATGAAAAAATTTCAGCGCCATACAGAAAAATCTATTTCCCATTAGAGCAGTTCTAGCCTTATGCATGCAAAGTCTATAATTATCACGTCTGTTGCGTGTAACTACATCAGATAGACGTGGAAACAATGTTGGGTTCGATTTGACAAACATGCATACTTCCAAAATATACAAACATGTAAACGTTAAAATTTTATGCTTAATGAAAAGTGGCTTGCAACTTTCTACTATTTTTAGACCAAACATAGCACGAATACAACGTTTTTGTAATTTAAAAATTATATCTTTGTCGGTGGAATTTCCCCAAAAGATTATTCCATATCTTATGATCGGTGTCACCAAACCATGGTACGCTATGAGCAGTGTCTCAACATTCACTGTAGGGGAGAGTTTATATAATGCATAAGATGAGGAACTAATTTTTGTACTAATTTACTCAATGTGAGCCTTCCAGTTTATCTTTTTGTCCATTACAATTCCAAGAAATTTCGCACTGTCTACTTCTTTTATGCATTGATCATTATAACTAACTTTAATTTGCGATGGCAAGTCTAGACGTTGGTTAAAATGCATAATGTTTGTCTTAGCTAAATTGATTTTCAAATTATTATTTGTAAGCCATGCTATAGACGAAGAAATACAATTATTAATGTCATTTTGATAAGTGTCAGGGTTTTTACATGATATAGTCAGTGTACTGTCAGCAAAAAGGGTAATTGGCTGTGTAATTGAAAAGGGAAGGTCGTTTATATAAAGGATAAATAATAATGGGCCCAGTACGCTTCCTTGTGGGACTCCAAACCTAACTAGGCGTTCATTAGATATATATGTTTCTTAATTTTTAGTCTTAATATTCAATCTTGTGACAGCCGTAACCTGTTTTCTGTTTGACAAGTAATATTCAAAGAAGTTTAGTACATTGCTCCTTATTCCGTCATTCTAAATTAATTTTTAATATAGTAAAGTCAACGTAGTCAAAAGCTTGGGTCATGTCACAATAAACTGCACAGACTGGTGTCCTTTTTTCAAGGTTCTGAGTTCACGAGAAGTACCCTGTAGCTTATGATTCCCTTGCGAGTTCAGAAATTTGCAGCATAAATGGCTGTATCTTTTGATTGCGTTGGCTTAGAAGTTTGATTTTTTCGCAGCTTCAAGGGACAGTAGATTTGACTATTTAATATAAATTTCAGTGTGATACCTCCACGCGTTTCTGAGAAAAAGGGTCTTGACAGACGGACGGACAACAAAGTGATCCTATAAGGGTTCCGCTTTTTTCATTTCGAGGCACGGAACCCTAAAAAGACATGAATATTTTAAAATACAATTTAACACACTATTCAAAATATTTGAGTGCTAACGTTCATGTTACTGAATAAGACGTATAATGAATAACGACAAACTTAGGTAACTAATAACCTTTCAGAGCATTTTGATAGCTACAGAGGCTTGATTATATAATACCTGTCACTTTTTACACTTTAAGCAGGTCAAGGATTGACGAATATATTTTGACCTTTTTGGTTAGAGCTAACAATATATGTAATAAAATATCGAATAATATAATACCAAATATTTTCACACCTAGACTGACTGACTGTATATATTATAAAAAATAAAGTAACATTATTACGATTATTGCATGGCGATGAGTCATTGGCTTGGACACCACTCGCCTCTTGAATTTTGTCGAAACGAAGCCTTATGCATTGTTTTGAAATGTAGCCAAAAATTTATAAATATAGAAAGACACAAAATGCGCATATTATGCGATAAACAAAAAGTTTATGCAAAATATTTAAAAAAACCAAAAAGCCTTAAATCAATCAATAGTTAAACATAGAAAAAAGCACGTCCGTAGTTGCACAGTCAGTAGCACAAATTACACTTTCTAACTTCATGTGTCGTTTTATTTCAATCGTCGCCATTCGATTCCAAAAATACACTTTCAGGGGTGTCTTTTTAATTTAGGGAAAAGATAATACACCTTAAGCACTTTAAACCTGACTGCTGACGGTACTTTTATACTCGGCAATCTAGGCTGGGCAGGCAAGTAGATACAGGCGTTTAGTTACAAGTACCATGGGGCGACAGCAGCTCGAACGAGTCTTCATTTAGGCATAGAAACTGCTTGTATTTGAAGACTCCGCCCTACTCGAACTAGCTATTGGAATAAGCAAAGGTAGGTCGGTAGGTATATACACACAGATTACAATAATAATGTCCATAGCTAATGTAAATAATACCGACCAGATGGCAGCTGACGAATACTTATAGAATTTACGTGGGTAGTCCAAATTCGTTTTTAAAAAGAAATATAAACATTCGATGGACACAATGATTTTATACCTATTATAGATATTATGTCCAATTGTTTGTTTTTATTAACATCAAATCTTTTTAGCTGCATTTTAAATATCATAGACCTGTGACATTACGCTGCTATCCTTAAAATTTACTTCAAATTTATGCAATTATTAATAATACATAAAGTCTGACGGTCAGATAACTATATTCAATGCTAGCAAGCGGTTTATGATGCGAATCTTGAGAATATTATAATAATTACGTATGTGCTCCGAGGATGTCTACTGCCATATGCAATAAACACAACATATTAATATGTTTTCAACTGAAAATTTGCATGTTACTTATAGAGTGTGTGCCTATAAAACTGGTGGTTTATGTTTGATTAATAATTTAATCGTTACCATGATGACAGGAATTTTAATTATGCATCCAAAGTTGCAGAAATGTAAGCTAACTGCGCAATGACACACGCAGCCTGTTACATCCTAAGTATCTCGTATTATATGTACTTCTAAAGATTATGTTTGAAACTCGTCAACTATCCAGCTCCATTCCTCTCCACCGGAGTGGCTAGGTCTAATACAACCAACAGAAATACGCTAAATCTCGCAGCGATGTTTTTAGATATTTTTATCGAACGCAGTACACCCCTCCGCTTTTCTCCACTCCAAAGGACCAGCCAGCCTAAATGATTGAACGGAGGAGTGCAAAAAGTACATCGCATCTTTCAAGACCATATACAAATTCAAGTTGCGAATGTTTGTCAGTAAACTTTTCTTATTTTAGCACCAAGAGTGCATGTATCATCACGTCAGTTATGAGTGACTAATAAGCATAAATTATGTATCAAAATAGAGCGTCCACTTGAGACATTATTCGCAAGGACAAAGTATTTAAAGAGCAATAGTTTGACCTATGAAATAATTTCATGAATATGTATTTTTGTTAACTTCTGACACATTCAGTCTGTATCTGTAAACAAAATAGATATTTAATAATAAGTCATAAACCGTTTCATTAGATATGGTGCATCATTTATTTCTTATCACATTGTAATGTAAGTATCGATTTTTTTAGGCTCTACAAAATTTAATACTAGATCCATTTATCGCCCCCGAAACCTTATATCTCCTGCCTACTTAATTTGCTCGTTTGAAGCTATTAGGTAGATAGATTGATTACCTTTACTTTACAGATAATTAATATCTCATATGTAACAAGAGTTAAGGAAGTAGTAAAACATTACTTTTACAATAATTTTCAGTGTGCAAAGGATAAACTATTATCTATTATCTTATCTAAACTATTATCTTATACTACTAAAGATTTAAACTATTATCTTTTAAATTATTACAGTTAAGTATCGATATCATTAGCAGCGATAGTGGAGAGATTGACATTAATAAAACCATTATCGCTTGCTTAATGGTGAAAGAAAACATGTGAAGCCTGCCAAACTGCAGTTGGCCAGTGTGATAAACTATGATGATTTTTTTAAGATTCCATGTGGCACACCCAGTTTTGAGTGACGCAACATTCAAATGAGGATAATAAAATGAAAAAAATAATTCCGATAGTTAATAATACCGGATTTTTTTAATTTTCAACCGGGTCTCTTGTTTTATCAGAGTCTTGTAATTTATGACATGAAGGTGAGGTTTATCACTGTCGTACGATTTTTCATTTCAGTAGAGTAATTTCAGCTCATAGAAGTTTTAAAAATAGTATATGATGCATTGCGATATTAGTATGTTCAGTTTTTGAAGTGTTCGTACAAAGCGTGTTATAATAATTATAGGGATGAATGTTTAGCACAGGTCCAATTCATTCAAGATAAAGCTATAATTATAATTAAAGTTAATAAACTATTAACTAATTCGATGACAACATGAATGATATTTAATAAAAGCTTTTGATGGGCGTTATGTTTGCATAATGCGAGTCTTAAATACTACTGCTCGCGCGCCTTGAATAATTATTACATTGAGAAAGACACAAATTGGCTATTTTTTTTAAATAAAGTGTCAAATCTACCGTAGCTTATGCAAATAAACTTTTTATGTTTTAATTCATAGTGTCTATTTATTCTTTTTTTACGAGTATAATAGAGTCATTAATGCATAAAATTGTTTTTACTATTAGTAGTAACAGTGACTTGCGTAGCTTTGTATGGAATAGCTGTCAAGCTAATCTCTAGTTTACATATTATGTACAGGATGTAGCAAAATTATTTACGGGTGTTCTACACATACTTACTTCATCAAATAGCCTTCTGAGGTTCACTGCTGGACATAGGCCTCTGGTAATTTGCGTCACGATGCATTGTGTGTATGATGATTTTGTTGAGCCTTCTATACAACGCTAGTCAGACATAGTATAAAATTAGATGGCGAATTTGCCATCTCTTCCCGAAGATAATATTTACTTTGTGTATTTTTGTTACCGTAGTCGCCCCTTTAAGAGATTACGAAATGACAAGGGTTAGAGATACATCGTATCCATAATCCATCACTACACGAGCTAGCCTCTTCGCATAGTGTATATCCTAAATGGTTCAAGGTGTTTATGCTTCTTTTAGTGCTAGGGTAGCCTAGCACTAAAAGGAGCCAGTGGATAGGAGGTCCTTATTTGTGACCTAATATCACTACCATTATTTGTTTACTGAGAAATGTTATACGGAGACTAGAATTATATAAAAAATGAAAAAAAAAATTTTAGTCATCGTCTTTGTCTGAAGATGACAATAATATCAATCATCAGCACAAAATTAACATTTAAATTATAAGTAGTATACGATCTTAGGCGCATATTATTACAGATTCTTTGTTCAATCATTCGCTCGTATTGCAGTGTATTAATAATTAATTTATTAAGAGATAAATAGCTGTGTCTCGAATCATCATAAATTACTAAATATGGATCATTAAACCTCACGGAATAAATTAATTTCTTGTTTCTCAAGAACCACTTTTGATCTTGAGTGTTAGCATTTAACACCATGTATATAGTCAGTCCATATATTATACAATGTTGTCCATCCGATCTTATTTTGAATTTAAAATGAATGAGTAAACAAAAACTGTTTCTCAAACTAAAAGCGCTAATCTAATTTATTTTATCCATTTTTGTAAGTTTTTTCTTATCTTTCAGTTTTCCTGACTTTGCGTAAATTTTGCTAGTACCGTATTCTGTCTGTAGTGGCCTTTTATAACAATAGCTTTTGCCATCGGATTCGCCCGCATGGCGGTCGGTTTTCGAGAAAAAGTAGCACATGTATTATTCTGATGTATATGGCTATAAGCTATATGATTGTAAAGTTTTATTAAAATCCGGTCTGTGAATTTTGCATGAAAAAAGTTATAGGATTAGGTACTACAAACATTTTTTCCACACGATAAAAAAAAAAAAAAAAAAAAAAAAAAAGGTACTACAAACATAAAAACTTTTTACAGCATAATAAGCTTTACAGAACGTTTCTTAGGGCGGTTTCGGATTAGCGTAATTTTCAGCGCGTATACGGTCGTTTCAGCATAAGCGCTTACACGCGCGCTATATTTCGCGCTTCGAAAAACCGGACTCGCATAAACGGGCATATTTCGGCGAGTTCGCTTGAAACGGTAGTGACACATCTTGTCAGTGTCAACATGGATTCTGATGGCTCGCGCTTACACGAGCTTAGAGGCGTGTCAACGCTCGTACGAGTTGTGCGTCTGCCAAAAGGCGCGCCTATACGCGCTTACATGCGCTTCCAAAAACGAGCTGTATAAAACGCTAATCTGAAAGCCTTAAGGATTTTACTTGCATTTGTAGCAAATTATGTTAACTGTAAGATACAGCACGTACGAATGCGCTTGTTGTTGACGACGCAGTTATAAACTCTACTGAGACAAGAGCCTCAGTCTTTTCTCTCCCTCTTTCAAAGATGAGTTAACCTTAAAATAGAGATTGGTGCTTGTTCAAGGGACGTAGAGACGGATGGTAGGCATTAAAAACTAACGCGGTTTCTTCAATCCGCTTAGCGGTGGGGTGACACAAATCTACTACAGTGTTAGTATAGCATTCGGTTTCGAACAGGAACCGCTTAAACTAACCGAATTTTTAGTCGAGAAGGGGGAGGGGTATTGTTACCATTCCTTTCTCGGTCCACTGTCGTCATGTTCATCATTATTGCCGGGCGTATCCTGTGCATGAATTTGTCAATGCAACCGTGGCCAATCAGCACCTAGGTCAGCTGGGAGGTGTCATCGCTGTCACGTCTCTTCAGTAATTGGGCCTGCTCGACCTAATATTTTGCAGAATGTTAACGTAAAGTATTCCACTTGACCTATTCCTTCGCTTTGCATTGATCTCTTAGCAGTGCTTTTGCAATGTTAAAAGATAACAACCATGTACATTAAGTATAAATATACAAGCCACAGTTAGCGTGCAATAGGATGGGTTCTGTCTAGTCTGCCAGCTGAGTACAAAAAAAAATATATAGATCTGTATAAGTGTTTTTATTTTTAATAAGTTTATTATCCTTCTCTCAGCATGGAAGAGAGCAGAATAAATATAAATATTTAGTCAAAGTAATAATAAAAAAATGTTTGTCAGGTTCTAAAGCATCTTGCTAAAATTCTGGTAGGTCTTCTCTCGTTCTTTAGGATTGCCCAATGGCAATGGTAATTTGACCCATAGCTTCTATGAAAAAGACGAGGCGGGCTTGATTGTGCGCTTCTTCGTCGATTTAGAGTGGCTACTTAAGGCATTTCTTCGTGGTATCTTTGGAAGATGTAGTCCCAATCGCCCCTTATCTACCATAATTCTTCCACATCTTGTATTTATTTCAAGCTCAGCGATATCCTAGACGATTAAAGAGACGAATAAATCCATCATCAAAAGAATATAAAATAAACAGAGTGTGCTGTGTTCTTATTTTATGGAAACCAACTGCTGCAGCAGTCGAAGAACCAAACTAATATTAAATACAGAGCAGTAGGCATTTTTAATAAATACACCTTTGAAACGACATTTCAAGCACAATATAGATTATAATTCTTCAAGAAGATCACGTAACTTTTTATAAGTTATGTGTTTCTTCTGTCTATTTCATACATACGCCTTAAGACATTACTATTACTAAAAAAGTAAAATAAGCTATAGATGTTATAGAAACTAAATTGGTTAAAAATTAAAATTACTATTATAGTCTGTCTTGTTTCAAATTGGCAAAAGTTATAATACTATGTAACAGGATTAATTTAATTATTTTTTAATCATACTTACATGTTTAATTAAATATTAAAAATATCTAATAATTATGTGATTAATATTACTAATTATGATAATTTTATTTGTATTGATTCCACATCTTAGGTATGAATGAATAATTTGACTATTATGTCATAGATTTGTGTTTGTTATTTTGAAGATAGAATGGAAATATCGTGAACTACTCGTACTACTTAAGAATGTACCTACTATATTTATTGCAGTATATGAACAGGCAATATCAACATCATATCATCATCATCATCATGATGATGATGATGATGATATGAACAGGCAATAACAACAATTGGGTAAAATGTCACTTACGTTAAAAAAATCTATGTTGTGCTGAAAGGGCATTATCAGACATGTTCCCACCCACGGCCCGCACCATAGACTTTTCAGTTTTCGAAGTTATGTACGTATTTAATTGATAATTATCGCTCGCTTAGTACCTCAGAGAGCAGGTTAAGCCTTTGGCCCAGATGAAAATCTTTAGCAGTCATTATGGTAAGTCAAGATAATTGAATATACTGAAGCCAGTCTAAGCCATAAAATATCGCTATCCTTTTGGTTTGCGGAGGATGGTAGCCACTCTGCAAAAAAGCTAAAGTTCTGTCATATCTGGCTTGACAATGAAACAGACTTGGGCTTCAAAGCGGAAGACTTGCATGCAACCATTTTGTAGCTAGGATCATAATAATGACAGATGTTTCATATTGTTTCAAGGATAATAGCGACTGGATATATTATCATCAACCACCTATCACTTCCAACCAAAACTAGTCAATGTAATTCATCTTAGTTAGTTAACCTTTGGTCATAAATGTAAGTGGTAAGCTTAAGTCACAGAAAGAAGCTTTGGTAGGGGCTCTTCTGTCAGATAGCAGTGCCACGATTTGGTTGCAGCAGCGTCAACGCTGCTGCAACCAAATCGTGGCACTGCTATAGTATAATTTGAATGCTTTCGGGATTTCGGAAGGGAATGGGATAAACGGATCAAGTCTTTTTCTTGAGCTGCGACACCAAAAAATGTCTGGCAAAAAACCAGAAGGTGTATTGCGCGTTCATAGACTTGGAATAGGCTTATCATAGGGTGAATAGAAAGGAATTATGGAAGGTGTTATCCATGTATGGGGTGGACAACTTTATAATAACAGCTCTGAATTCCTTGTATAGGGGTTCTAGAGCCTTTGTCCGAATTAATGGTGCCTACACGGACTGGTTTGACTTAGACTAAAAGTATCAGATAAGGGTGTGTAGCCTCGCCCTGGTTGTTCAACGTATTCATGGATAGCTGCATGAATGATATGAGAGAAATTGAATGCGGGATCGATATGGTAGGAATGCGTGCTAAGTGCCTCGTATATGCCGATGATCAAGTCATTCTTGTATCATCGGCGAATGAGTTGCAAGAAATGATGGACTGCATGAACAAGAGCTTTGAAGCGGAAGGTATGAAAGTTAATGCAAGAAAGACGAAAGTTAATGCAAGAAAGCGAAGGTAAAATTGTAAAGAAAGTCAAATAATTTGTATATTAGGAAAAGAGAGTGACTGCGGGAAATCGTGTAAATGGAGCACTGTGGGCATTTGTGAACAGTCTGACGGTGCCAAATGAGGCGCGATTGGCGGTTCACAATGGAGTGCTTGTCTCTACGTTAATGTATAGAAGTGAGATTGGGTATGGCAGAAAAAGCATGAAAGTAGATTTAACGCAGTTGAGATGCGATCACTGCGTAGTATGTGTGGGGTGACACTGATTGATAGAATTCCAAATGCAACTATACGAAAGAGCAGTGGACTTACGGCCATTTCCAATATTCGAACTATAGATAGATCTGTAGATTTTAGATTCGTGTTTGGCATATTTTGTATGGAGCTTATGTCAAAAACTGTCAAAAGCGAATCTAAAATCTACAGATCTATCTATATTTCGAATATTGGATTCCGTAGTAAAAGAAGATGTTGTGACAAGGATTGAGAATGCTTAAATGGTTTGGACACGTGGATTGAATGAGTGAAGAAAGAATGACGAATCAGATATATAAGGCAAATGAGTGTGGGCAAGTCGGTCGCGGCAGACCTCGTCGGACATTCGTTGACCAAATTGGAGACGTCCTAAGAAACGGAAAGCTCCGAAGAACCGGAAACCGGCGAGCATGTATGAAAAGAGTAATGAGTGTAGAGGAAGCGCGTGAGGTTTATAAGGATAGGAGCAAGTGGCGTTCTTTTGTCTCTGCCTACCCCGACGGGAAAAAGGCGTGAGTATATGTATGTGTGTATGCAAAATGCTTTCTCGATATGGATGTTCATACGAATCATCGACATCAGCGAGAGAGCCTTAAACACTTCAGTCTCCTTTCCTTCCTTCCCTGTGTGCTTGCTTAACAAAGCATAACAACGAGAAGCAAGAGAGGGATGCCCAGAGCCTTTTCCCCAACCATAGTTCCGTTTGCCGGAGAGTGCATGGTAATCTGGGAAGCTGGCTGTCACAAAGATCTATTATGGTAAGATTCCTTAAACAAGCTATCCATATGGGTTGCGGATTGGAATTGCTCTGCAGAAAAGCTGATATTCTATCATATCTGGTATCACAGACTCCAAGAAAAAAGGATGTGATGACAGCCGGTATATTGTTATGATAATAACGATGACCTATTACAATAAGTTCGAAATTCGTCAAATATACCGACATAAATGAGATTCTTGAGAAGAATAACTTGTTATGTGACATTATGATAATATACATTTAAACGCGGGGTCAGAGGTGTGTCATATGTTAAAATTATGTATGTTTTTAATAAATAAACTCAACTTCGTGACAGTTTTAGTAAATTAATGATAACATTTCCAAGGTAGTTACTTCATTCTATCAATAGAGTTAATGATTATACGTTTGAAAGCAACTGGCGATTACTGCTAGACTAGACTATTAATAATATAAAATGAAGTGAGAAAGTGGAAAATGCTCTTAAATACATTGCGATTAGGATTTTTAGCTTGTGGCAGCAACTTTACTGATGATAGGCCTCTTATTGTAGCGGCCGTCTAGATAGGTTCCACCGCAGTGTCAGATATTTTGCTGCCAAGTTGTAGGTAATAGTACAAATGTGCAGTACTATGTATCGGTTTAAATGGAACTGGAGCTAGTGAAATTATTGGGCGTCTCAAGGTAGGCAGCGTTTTGGCTGTGGCTCTGACATGCCTAAAATTGATGAGCGGTGGTTACCGCTTACCATCAAGTGGGCCGTCCGCTCGTTTTCCACCTTACTGACATACAAAGAGTAAAATGAGATAATTTTACCTTCTGGTGTTAACCACTCCATAAACTGCAATATTTTGTATCTCTAGTAGATTTCAAAGAGTCTGGTCGTCATCGTCCTAACGTTACCCCATTTACATCGAAGATATTACGCCTTGGAGCCTGGATCCGCTTACTAGTCCAACCAGATTTGACAGAATAATAGCTTTTCCAAGAGCGACTGCTGTCTGACTTCCGTAATCCAAAAAAGATAGTGTTATTCCATGGTTTAGACCAGTATCAGTGTATTTGAGGGTACTGACTCCAACGACGCAACGACTGTCAAAGATCAATGAGAGATGGGACCGACGGTTTTAACTATTTAATACGCACATAAATTCAAAAAGTCAGTGGGGCGCGCTCTGGATTTGAACCCGATACCCTCTGCATTGCAGTCAGTAGATATCTCCACTAAAAAAAGTGTGTAAGATGCAGAACTTTTCTAATGAATTTTATCAGTTGTCAAGTAATTCCTGTGTACGTGAGTATTGCAGTTTTGGACTAACAAACAAATATCGCCATTATCATCATCATCAGCCTGCCGTAGTCCACTGCTGGATATAGGCCTCTCCAGTGGCATGCCACTGAGCCCGATTTTAGGGTTTTCGTGTCCAGCTGCTGCCAGCCACTTTGCGTATATCTAGATCTATCTATCTAGAACACGACTATTCCAACGTCAACTTTATCAATTCTGCGACAAATAAGACATAAATATATATTTTTTTAATTAAATTTGTTTGTTAGTCCAAAACTGCAATACTAATAAAACTGTAGTTAATAAGTGTTAAAAAAGATTACGCATTAGATAGGCGTAAGCTTTTTGTGAATACACTTTCTGAACCGACCACATTATTATCACTATAGCTCGAAAATTCCCTTTTTGGTTTAGAACTTACTTCATGAAAGTTCAACAAAAGATTTAAGCTTATCTTATTAATGAATAATGATGATTGTCGGATTAATTTAAATATTGCATATACATGTTTTGCATAGATTTTTTATACATTGTAGTTGCTTGATGTTTTACTTCCATTCAAGCAGAGGGTAAGTGTTTTACAGTGTGTTACTTTGTCGACGCTATTAAATAAACCTATAAGATTGTATCACTGCATCAACGGATAGTTAAATGGCCAATATTTGGATTTAATGTTGCTGATGTTCCATTAAGTATATAAAATTTTACATAAACTCATAAATACATCTCAATAACAAAGTTTCGTCTTTGTATCACAATTTCAATCGATATCCTCGAGTGACAGATTGTTGACTTTTCTTCTGTTGGAACGAAACGACGTCTCTACAATCCAAAGTAGACTGTATAATTTGGGATTCAAGTTGGATCAGATCAGATCAAGTCTTGAATCAGATTCAATAGTGATTTTGGAGTTCTTTCGTTTTTATTTAAAAACTCTACTTCTAATACTAGGACTAGTCATTGATTCTTGAGCTGATTTTGTCAGAGACTGACTCTTCCAAAAAAAAGGCTATCGTGGTTTAGATTAGCTTCGATAGTTTTGTCACTACCTACTAATTCCTTCATATTTTTTTAAATCTGCCTTAAGTTTGTGATTTGAGACCACATGTAGGTTTTGCTATTGCCACTAAAATTTGGCCAAAAGCATAAATTATATTTCTGAATTAAACGCCTTTAACATTGTTTCATGTGAATCTTCTTATTTTAGTCGTTTATAAAGCAAAACGAACTTTACTTTAAGAACACCCACCAGAGCTCGCGATTTTTTGTCTCCCGCCATCTCTCAAAGACAAGTTCATATCAAAGTTGATTAGGAACTTTTTGAAGGAATATGTACGATGCTCGAAATAAGTTCGGCATAGCCACTAAAACCACCGTGCCCTCCGATGCCCGGACCTGGGGTTAGGCAGAAGGTGGTGAAGCTTGCTCTCCATCTCTGCCGGCTCCTTGCTCAGTATTACAGCCTTGTTATAGGATAGTGACTTAACTCTATAGTTTGCAAATAATCTTTTTCGGTTGGTACGGGTCTTGTGTATCATAATATGTTGGCATAAAGCAAGTTACAGTTTTTAAAACAGCTATGTAGAAAGTAAAATTAACGTTATCTAATTGTTTTAATGACAGGGACAGGTGACACTTCGTAAATTGCAAAGTATATTATAAATTGCCCAATGCCTAATATATTTATTTTTGAAATTGTCCCCAAAACAAAAGTTTTATAGTATCTTGGACTTTCTAGTGTATTCTGGTATCAGGTTAGAAGTTTTGATGACGCCATACTGCATTTTAATCAGAGCAATAAAAGTGTTTAATTTATAGCTTTCTTCTGTAACGGTCAAACTACACAAAAGCGGTAACAAATGTTTATCTTAGGGTTATTTATAAAGAAGATGTTCTAGTTTTAGTATAGTATCTCGAAATTTGTTTCGATTTCTCTTAAATTTTTTTTTGACAAATATGTTTAGATATGCATAAATTTACTGTTACAATTTTTATTATGAAATCGGACACATTGCAACATTTATCTTCTGTGGTTTCAAAGACGTACTATCTGGAGTGTGCTTATGTTTTGTCTTATTAGATGAGTTATACAAAGTAGGTATATGTCTATTAAACATTAGCAAAAGAATAATTCAGGTTTTAATATCTATTGTTGAGATTGCGCAAATTTGTGTTCTATGGAGTTTCGGTGATGACAAAGATTTAATTTTGTGTTGAGAAAGTTGTATTTAGATATGTCTTAGTAGATCTGCTTTAAGGTTTTTAAAGTTTTTTAAAATCTTATTGGTGAATAATAGAACAATACAATTAGTAGCGTATGCGTAGATAATGCAATATGGTAGGTCATACCGCAAAACTTTGGGTGTCCCTGTCACTTTTCAGAGTCTTATCAAACATTGTCATAGCTAAGTGAATTAATCAATGTAAATGCTCTAATATTGAGAAACGGTGGGCATTAATGAAGCCTTGTGAAGTAAAAAAGGTATATATATGTGCTGATGCACAGTAGAGCACATTCAAATAGTTAAGTTCGTTTGAACACTACGAAAATGCGTGTCTTTTTGGTAAGTGTGTCTGTTACGATATTTAACATCAACATTTTTGGAAGACCCTTGAATAAGCAGTTAAAAGGATATTATTTGTTTATTAAACTTTACAAATAATTTACACTTAAGTAAATGTACTACATGTAAAATTTTGTCATAAAGATAGGTAAAGATAGATTAGTATAAGTTAAAAACGTAAAATGCTGCTGCCTCGTTGGTTTCGCGGCATAAATGTGCGCGTGGGATTGGGAGGTCTCGGGATCGATTCCCGGGTCGGGCACAGTGTTATTGGGTTTTTCAGTTAGGAAATTCTCAGTAGCAGCACGGAGTCTGGTAATGTGCCCGGTACGGCAATGGGCTTGCCTCCTATTACGTGGGACCTAAAAAATTCATGGTGAAATGTGGGTGTAATACTACATCTCTGCCTACCCCTTCGGGGATACAGGCGTGAGTCTATTAAAAATTATAAAAAAACGTAAAATGTGTATCTTCGACTTATTTTTAACGATATGTGGTGTCCCTGTTAGACCTACCTATTGGATCTGAAATAGCGTAATTTAAACAGTTAAGTAAAATGGGCAGCGATAGCCTGGTAGAGATACCAACAGACTGCTATGTACAAGGACAGAGCACTAATGACTCTTAGGAGTTATATGCGTATGAAATTGTTAATTATGGCTTGCCTCGTGCCTTGGAGAGCACGTTAAGCTGTCGGTCCCACCTCTCACGAAGTCATTTGACAATCGTTATAGGGAGTCAGTAGCTATGAATAAACTGACACTAGTCTAAACCAAGGAATATTTCTATCCCTTTGGATTGCGGAGTTCAGGCAGGCAGTCGCTTTGTGGAAAAGCTGATATTAGGTCAAATCCCGTTAGATTACAAAGCGGACCCCGGGTTCTGACTGGGATAACGCTAGGAGGATGACGATTTAAACAGTTAGGTGGAATACACTATATTTGCTTACCCTGTCATATCTTTTTATTACAGACGATTTGCCTGTCGCTAGCAGTGGCTCTGGCGCAGAGCCCTTCAACGTATGTATACATTATTATATATCATTATCATCTTTATCATATTCACTTGTGCAGTACTGTATTGTGTAGACCTATTTATTTAATTGAAGACTGCCTCCGTGGTCTAGTGGATAGCGTATGCGACTGCTGATCGGAGGTCTTGGGGTCGATTCCCGGGTCGTGCAAAAGTGTTATTGGGTTTTTCCAAATTCTCAGTAGCAGCCATTCTCAGTAGTCTGGGCATGTGCCCGATAACGGCAATAGGCTCGCCCCCTATTACGTGGGACCTAACAATTCATGGCAAAGTGTGTGTGTAATATTACACCTTTGCCTACCCCTACGGGGATACAGGCGTGAGACTATAAAAAAATATTAAAAATAAACTTATTTACTTACTAGGAGTAGAGTTTGGTGGATCAATGTATAGTTATGTAGATTTGGAATCTTTATTACAACATATCTGATATGTAGAAGACCTGACTCGAATCAGTCTTGACCAACAGACCTTTGTACGAGTCCTTTTGAAAAACCGTTTGATTTCATACAGGTTTCAGAATGTACAATGAACTTATTGGTGTATGATTATTATTAATAATTGTTGATTGCCTTCAACAAATGTAATACAATATTTGTTATTATGACATTTCGATATTTCTGAATTCATGGTCTCAGGCAGTCTGAGATGATAACTGTCTCGCTATCTCAAATTGTATGCTAATTTTCATTTCAAGACATTCAGATGACACATATACATTGAAATTGGTCTTAATATATTGACACCTTCATATCTTATACTTAATATATTAAGCTGAAGAGTTTATTTGTTGTTTTTTTGGTTGAACGCACTAATATCAGGAACGACAGGTCCGATTTGAAAATTTTTTTCAATTGTTAGATCATATATAATATCGCGCTATGAGCGACGGGAGCGGAGCAGAAGCCTTAAATAACGCGGTAGTAACCGCGGGCATCCTCTAGTTATTTATAGTGGGCGATGCGGTATTATGGGTGATCCGACAATTCAAATTTTCTTGTTCTTTCATTCAAATTCTTGTTCTCGAAGCAAATTTTATATATCCCTATACGAGAGATTTAAGCGGTACCTTTTAACTTATAAATACATATATTTATGGCTAGCTTTGTGCACGGTTACGCCTGCGTTATATATCTATATAGCCTTCCATGATAAATAGTATAGACAAAACGTAGGGCATGCAACCCAACAAACAAACCAACTCTTCATCATCATCATCAGCCTTTATCAGTCCACTGCTGGACTAGGCCTCTCCTTTGAAAGGAGGAATTGGCCTACTATACCACGCTGGCCAAACGGGTTGGTATAGGGTTTGTATCAAGTTTTCCTTCTCTTACAGTGCTGTTTTCTGCATAATATGCTCCCTCTGTCGGCTCTTACGACACCCATGGGATGATATGGGGTGGTGACAATCCGTATTCTTAATCCGTCACCAACTCTTAACCTTTATAATTATATTCGTATGTGTATATATATATTTAAGTGAAGATTTTAGTATTGGGTTAATTACTGATAAAATACAGGACCCATAACATAAACCGATTAAACGCAGCGACTTTACGAATTTAAATCACTAAGGGATTCGTCGTCTGATGCGACCTTTGATACTATATTATAAAGAACACGATTTTTTGCTACAACAACTAGAAGTAGGCTCAAGCTTACTACCCAGATTTGATAACATATATTATTATAGTTACTACTAAAGCTAATATGAAAAGTGTTTTTAAATGTTGATCAGTCAAATAAAAGCGACGTAACGTTTATTTTCATATATAATACCATCAAAGCTTTTAAAGTTCTTCCTCGACGAAGCCGTATGTTTGACCTCGTTTATACCTTGGTTTACTTCTTATTTTGTATTTATATAGTGGGTGCAAATTGACTTACGAAGACGTTTGTAGCATATCGAAGCTTTCTTTCTGCTGGGACAATAATTACAAAAGTTTTTTTTTTTATTGGGATATTTTATCATTTTCAGAAACCTCTTATGATAATTTTAGTCTGAATTATTTCGTTTTTATTACATTAATAAGTAAGAACGTATAAGTAAATACCCAAAAGGCTTTACAGTAGGAGCATGCTGTCCACATAATTATGGCGTAGGCAGTTTGCCACGCAACATTAAGTTGTAGTCCCGCAGTAATAAAACATAAAATAGCTCATTGAGATTTTTTATCAGAGCGGTAGTAGCTGTTAGGGTTGGTCAAGACGGGACCACGGGCGGAATTTAGTAAATCAATGTAATAATAATTGGTCAGTCGAAGAATAGACACCTTCATTCAGAAAATCTTTATATCTGTTTGTCAGCTTATATGATGAATTAGTGTAAATACTACTTTACTATTGACAATGCAGCGTAGACTATAGATTCGAAACTCTTATTAATGTCTTGTAGCGTACATAAAGTATCTCAAAATGTCATGTCAAACTTAAGGAAATATATTTCGAATAAATAAAAAACATCCCAACATTATAACTATTTCTTTATTATCAATCTAAAATCCCATAAGTTTACGCTTGAATGCTATAAATCAATCTCAACCGATTCTTTGGCTATTTAAAATAAGCTTCAAGCAACTGTGCTGATATATTGAGGTAATAAAACTGGATCTTGGATTTATGAACAATCAGCAGTTGTTGCTACGCGATCAAACCAACCGAAGCCATTATGTCCAAGACAAATTAAGGCTTTAATTTAATCGTAGAAACTAATTAAAATCTCAGGAATAAAAACTTTTTAAAGCTCTTTAAGATGTGTACGGATATGTATTGTTTCTTCGACCCGATTATCGTATCACTTATATGTTTAACATAATCGCCTATTTGGACGGGTTACGATATGCGAGCAGTCTTTATATGCCACTCTGATACGAAATACGATACAGCCCGACCAATAGTGATTCGGTTTTTGTCCAATCATCCAGGAAATACGAACGTCTGTCAGTAGTTTAAAGACAAAAACAGATCCGAAGCTTGATACGATACGATGAATGATTCGGCGATACAGAGGATAATCGGATCGAGCAAGTGATTCATATCTGGACACGCCTTTACACGGTTTTTTGCTAGACACATTTCTTGAGGAAACAAATTATTTATTATGTTTCGTATCCACGTTAGAGTCTAATTAAAATTACGAATATGCTACTTAATAATGTTACGCTTTTCTATTAGTTATTTAATTTACCGTTAAAATTACTCATAATTAAACATTTACTGCTATTATTGTGGTTCTGCGCTCGAGCACAGACAGTTTTAGAGTATAAAGTTACCACATGCCTTCATATACTTCTAAAATTTGTTCTCTAGCTTACTATTGCGGTTCCTTAGATTCTAGCCCTTCTTCTAATCAATGTTGCTATTGTGTTTGTTCAGCTTCCGGCCGTTCTCATTTGCAACGACTAAGAGGTACTTCCCCACTACCGTTTCGCCCTTGTCGGTGTACAACCCTCAGAGGTACTACAACCGTGACAACTCTGGACGCTACGTAGACACCTCTGGTCGCTACGACCCTAGCCGCTACGACAACTCTGGTCGCTACATACCTGACGACTCTGGACGCTACAAGTAAGTTGTAAAATAAAAAAACACATTACCCTTCCTTTTGGATTCGCCGTAGTCGGGTAAAAATAGACTGCATGGCGTTGTGGTCTAAGTGGCCGCCTCACCGTTTAAAATTATGGCAAGTGTTGTGGGTTCAATCCCCACACGGGACAAAATATTATGTAATCCAGAAGTTGGTCACACAATATAACTGAAACTCAATATAATGAACTTACCCCCATAGCAAACTTTTAGTAATTGTGAAGTAATGAAAACTTTTTTTTTTTGGGTAAACTTTGTAGTTATTGTGCGCTATAGCTGGCATTTCTAACATTCATATGTTTCTTCCAGCGGTGATCGTGGTGACCGCGGCGGTGCGGGTGGATTCTACTCCGGTTCCAGCTCTGCGGGTGGTCCCGGCGGTCCCGGCAGTGGTTACTCCGGCTCCGGCAGCGCCGGCGGTCCCGGAAGTCCCGGTGGCCCCGGAGACAAGTACAAGCCTGACAAGACCAGGTGAGCACCTTGAAAATAAATTTACAATATTTTTTTAACAAAAAGCAAAAGGTCTAAATTTAAGCTCCACACTTAGACAGAACGTATATTCTTCCAAACAAAAATGACTGTGATTAAAATTGCTCAATAAATGATACAGTTCTGAGATAACAAGCATAAAAAATGCGGCTGAATTGTGGTCTTCCTTCTTTTTTTTTATATAATTTAAGAAATAGGTATCAGATAATCGAGATGATAAAAAAAATCAAATCAGAACATATCCCGAGAGAAAATTTTAAAGTCACTTAAACTCACGTTCCTGTATTATCAACGGCATATTGTAGTAGAATTAATTCATAAAACAGTGCGTTGACTTTTATATGTAATAAATTCAAGTTGTAAGTATAATTACACGCCTATCTATTGAAACATAATATAATTTGTAAGTTAACCAACTATTTTTGATAATATAGTTTAGTTTTATAAGTAAGTTATCTCAATTAATATACTGATAACTAATATTCTCACGAGAATCAAGGAATTTGAATTTTAAAGACATTTAAGATTTACTTAATAGGTAACATAAATTAATTGGAGTTAATTGATCTGGTCAATTACTAAAATATTCTATAAACATATTTGACCAGTTAATTTATAGTGGTCTAATTTTAAATTTGTTCGACAGTGGTAACCGCGGATCTGGTGTCCAGTCCGGTGGTCTCGGTGGTACCAGCGGCCTTGGCAGCGCTAGCGGTCTTGGCAGCGCTAGCGGTCTTGGCAGCGCTAGCGGTCTTGGCAGCGGTAGCGGTCTTGGCAGCGGTAGCGGTCTTGGCAGCGGTAGCGGTCGCGTCAGTGCCAGTGGCTTAGGATCAGGTGCATCTGGCGCTGCTGCTAGTAAAGCCAGCTCTGCTTCTGGCCGTTATGATTACAAATACGGAATCATCCGCCAAGAAGGAGACATTCTTCCTGACGGCTACCACTACCTCTACGAAACTGAGAACAAGATTCTTGCTGAGGAATCCGGTCGTATTGAACAAATTGACAGTGCAAGCGAAGGTATGAGGGTTAAGGGATTCTTCGAGTACGTCGGACCTGATGGTGTCACCTACAGGGTGGACTACACTGCTGATGAAAATGGTTTTAGGCCCTCCGGAGCTCACTTGCCCTAATAAATCTAGTCTCCAATTTCCTGTGCTATCAACTGTATATATGAAAATATATTATGCTGTGAATATTTTAGTTAAATACAATTTTTAGTTGTTTTATGAAACTGGTTTTACTTTATCACCTTAAAACCTGTGCACACAAATAAACACGAATAAGGTTGTATACATTGTATTGGCGCGTCTAATGAAGTCGTAAAATCGAAATTATATTATAAGACGAGCCTTCGCCAACTTACATTACTAGATTAGCCTTTAGGATGGGAATTTTCGAAAATCCTCTCTAAATGCTCGCTAACTTTCCCCGAGGAATATACAATATGCATGCCAAATTTCAGCGTCTGCGTCGAGTTGTTTTACCTGTGCGTTGTTTGTCAGTCAACCAGTAATGCAAGAATTTTGAATATAAGTACATTGCAAATTGTTATATTTTGATGGAACTGCGACATCACCTTTGTAAAGAAATTGGGTCTCGTTATAGAAATGCAACGTCCCTGACGTGATCGCAAAATGTATGGATTTACCAGACATCAGTCCAAAATTACTTAATTAAAGATAGTTTCGAGTTAAGATATTTAAGGTCAGTGCAGTTTTAAGGTATACACACGATTATGTTATCAGCATAATCAAATATCTTCAGCCTTACAACTTATAAACTAAGTCAAGGTTAGCGAGCTTCACACATTGTTGGTCATGTTATGGTGAACTTTTGGATACGAAGGTTTTCTCTAAATGTTAATTAAGTGGCAATATGCACATTGCTTAACCGAAAAGTGTGTGGGATCAAACTTGAGACCTTTGTGTCACCGTGCACCTGTGCCGTACTCGATTAAAAACATAGGATGAACTATCCTATTTTGTTCATGAAGAAAAACGAAGCCGTTGCAGGATCATTTTGTTGTCTGTGAGTGAGAAACAAATAGAGGAAATCCCGTAGCTTTTTTTTACACAGTAATGTCGAATTCCATTTTAAATGGTACTAGATGAGCGTTATTAAGGGCTACAGCTCCGCTCCCGTGGCTCATAGCGTGATTGTTATATAGCCTTATTCGATAAATTTAAAATCTAACACTGGATGAATTTTTCAAATCGGACCAGTAGTTTCTGAGATTAATGAGTTCAAGCATACAAACAAGAAACCACTTCAAATTAAAATATTAAAATATATTTGCATATAAAAATCAGAAAAAGATTTGGCTCGCTCATTATCCGCCATGGGTGTCGGCTATTGCGCTTAAAAATAACCTTAGATATCACTTTTCAGTCATTTAACTAAGTCCAAACAAAAAAAAATACTAATACAGTGACGTGAAAGAAGGACAAACAAACAAACCCTGTAACAAAAACAAACAATAAAGTATTGAATAAAGATGTTTTTCAAGAAGTAACTCGCACAAATAGATGTAATGAATGGACTTGTATATGTTTCGGGCACCGTGACTAACCGGGCCGTATGAATAAGGGCCGAGTATTCGAGTTTAAGAGCATCGGGCTATTTGGTAAATTTTAGTATTTTAATTGCTTAGACCGGTCCATATTATAATGCCCGACAGCCCGTAATCCATTCAAAAAATCAACGTAAGCCCGTTAGGTTAGGTGGTTGGGTTAGTGTTTTTTACCAGTAAGATTTACCAGTAAATCCTAAGATTTACAAAAATATTAAGTTGACGGAGCCCTGCGAAGCAGGGCTCCTATTTTTGGATTAAGGGTCACAAGAGAACCTAACATAACCTACTTATTTGAGTTACAGTCTCACCTAACCTTCATTTCATTTGTTTTATTATTTTGCCCAAAACGTATTTGCCCTTATTCATACTGACCGAGAATAGAGATTAGGCATGCAATTTTAATCAAATTGCCCATGTGGCATGGGCATTATGTATACAGGCTGGTCACTTACCGGCTAAGTTGCCCGTAACATACACATGCCACTGCACCGTGTGCCATGACACACATGTCATGGCACACGGTGCAGTGGCACAATGCAATGTCACAACATTGTTGCTCTAATGTGGCAGCGCAACATTAGTTGTAAAACAACAGACTGATTCATGAATTAATAATTCTCTTCCGGATTCGGAATATCTCACACGGAAAAAATATTCGTATATTTAATTAATGAATTAAATATACGAATATTTTTTTTGCAGCCACTATGTATGTTTTTTAGCAAATTTAATTTTTATTCTCTTGCATTTATTTTTCACAAACTTCTGCATCTATTGGTATTCATCTGGTAACTGGTAATTTCAGATCGTCTATTATTTACTCAGGCGATTATCTTTTATTATATTATTTGTTTTGAGCGGCGAGCTTTATAATTTTTATATTATAAAAATATTTGTTGTTTTATCGCAAAAACATAAGACATGCTAATATATTAAATATAATTTCAGTTATTATTTCCTAAAATAAATTTATTTACAAGCACATTTAATGAATAATTTTGTCCATTTTCATTTACAAGTAACATTATCCTCCTAGCCATATTCCAGTTGCATTCCGAGGTCTGCGGAGCGACTGCCAATTGACTGGACAAGCGATTATTAAACATTAAATACTTCAATTTGGTGGATTCTTCGCAGTAGATTCGATTAAAAATTCTTTTTCGTGTGAGTGGTGTGTGGCCAACTCTGGAATCGAAGTTTTAAGACTGTCAGAAAGCCTCCGGCATGGCTTAAAGATACTTATCCTTAAACACGAACTGGGACCGACAGATTTACGTGCCCTCTGAAACATGGTAACGCTCTGATATAAAAGCCGGTCACCTATCCTAGTGATGACCTGTGCAAGCGTTGCTTAACTTTGCCAATCTAATACGAACGGTAAGCTAAGTCACGTTATGTGCTATTTACCACCTTCTGCGTAGCAGACTATTGTTATCTTTAGTCAGGTATTGTTGACTATTATTATTTTAGGTAACATGAAAAATTAAAAATATATTCATGTCATGAAAAGACTATTAATTTTGGTTTTCGGCAGTAATTACAGTTTTTAATGTTAAGTAGTTAACTACACGACTGCGACGGCGACTGGGCCACAATTAACTCAGGCCGTGATCCCATTGGCCAGATCTAATTATGGGTGGGTTGCAATGACTACTGTATTTGGCTTAAAAATAGATTTTTCTTAATTTATGTATGGTGGAACCCTTTTACACTTTGGGCACGATTAGAATTATTTTGTTAAATGTTTCAAAGGTAGCTTGTGAGTGTTTTATTTTTTAAGTAAGTATGGAATTTTTGAAAACCGACACACCACCTAAAATAAAACTCCGAAGCGGTTATTGATGAAGAACTGACATTTAGGCAACGACATACTGGGTTAATTAGCATAAAGTTTTAGCGAGTGGTTTTGGGTGGGTCTGTAATAGACAAGCTAAGATTACGATTCACTAAGGTGCATCAAAATGTTTCAGATTTTCTAACAATAAAATTTTACACGCATTCAAATAAAATGTCTCGGTATTTTTGTTTCTTCAAAATTGAATTTATTAAAGAACATGCTTGGATGTTCCAAACTCACGGTGTTACTAATAAATAAATCTATTCTTATAGACTGCCTTTGTAGTGAGACTTCATTTTATACATATCATAAATTAAACGCGATAAAAGTCAAGTGCCGCGATATCGCCTCAAAAAACGTAAAAGTTTTCAACGCGACACTGAGTCCTTGAGCAATGACCCTGTGACTGCTAGATGTACACTATGCGATATTGCGACTACAGTAGTCAGTACCACCTGGATAAGATAGCAGATTATAATATATTATATTAATAGACTTTGCACACTGGTTGGCGGCTGCAGAGCAGTGTAGATTGGTTCAGGGAGCCCGGATTTGCTGTGCGAATGTAGACGAGGCTTCCTTTGCTGGTTTGTCCTTATTGCACGGGCACCGGCACTGTGTATCAGCTTTGGAAGGCCACTCTTAACGCACTTAGAGTTGCCGAGTATTACGCGGATGTTATATAGTTCACACTCATAGTTAGTTAGTTAGTTGGACAGGTGTTTTCCGCACTTAGTCACTTAATTGGGCCATTGTGCGTTAGCAGGGACACGGTTGTCGCCTGCTACTCATACCATGCAAGCTCCTTCCAGAAGGCCATGAGTTGACCAGTGTTGCGTATGGCTTCGCTCATGGTTCTGGGGTTGTTCAGGAACCTCGTCCGTTGGTCGCTCACGCTGGTACAATGTAGGATCACATGAGCGGGTGTTTCTTCGGTCTCCATGCAGCCCCTACATAGTGGGCTGTCCGTGACGCCGATGTTGTAGAGATGCTTGTTTAGTGGACAGTGGCCGGTTATTATGCCAGTCAGATGCTTGAGTGTTTTCCTGTTGGCGTGCAACAGTTTATGCGAGAGTCGTTTGTCTAATACGGGAAAGGCATCTTTAGATTGCCTACACTCTTTAACTCTGCCCACTCTTTTGCGTGTTGATGTAGGGTTCTCTCGCGTAACCACGTTTTTAGTTGGTTGAAAGGTATCGGAACAGTTGGTTCGGGTCCCAGAGTTGTTGTGTCCGATCCTTTCCTTGCCAGTTGGTCTGCTGCGTCATTGCCCGTGGAGTCACTGTGTCCTCGTATCCACTGGAGCGTGACCCGATTCCTCGCTGCAGTTTTCTGCAGCTCTTGGTGGCACTGCATAATTAGGCCGCTGTTAAAGCAGTTGCCATCGAGAGCTTGTAGTACTGAGGCACTGTCTGTGATGATGCGTATTGACAGGTTGCTCACGTTTCTGGCCGCGATCGCCGTCGCCGCCCTTATAATCCCAACGCATTCAGCTTGGAAGATGGTGTTGAGTTTACCAAGCGATGTTGAGAGATTGATGTTCAAGTCATGGGAGAATACTCCGGCACCTGTCCCATACTTTATTTTTGAGCCGTCTGTGTATACTCTAACTTCGTGTATACCAGAGCTTGTGCTCTTCATGCAGTTGTATGCGGTATTTTTTGTCAAAGACAAAGGTTTTAGGTATGAGGTCGCACGTTGCATCTAGCATCGGGATCTCGTTAGTTAACATCCTTTTCAGGCGTACATGGGTTATTCGGTCGTCTCTTCTCCAAAGCCCGAACTTATCGAGCCGGATCGCGGCGGCACCTGCTTCCTGCTGGATGATGAGGTGCAATGGTCGCAAGTCGAGAAGCACCTCCAATGCCGCTGTTGGAGTTGTTTTCATGCAGCCTGTTGTGGCCAGACAGGCGAGGCGTTGTATGCTCTGCAGCTTGCTCTTGACTGTGCTTAGTTCAGTGCGTGGCCACCACACTACTGCACCATATGTGAGCATGGGGCGTATTATGGCAGTGTAGATCCATAGGGTGATGAATGGTTTGAGACCCCATTTCTTGCCTATTATTCTCCTGCACTGCCAGAAGATTGTACATGCTTTTGTGGTTTTAGTGGTGATGTGTTTATTCCAGTTGAGCTTGTGGTCGAGTGTTACACCCAGGTACTTGAATTCACTCGATAGGTTAAGCTCCGTGCCAAAAAGTTTTGGTTTTCTGGTCATACGGGTGTACCTTTTGTTAGTGACAAGTACTAGCTCCGTTTTATTTGGGTTGACCGTCAGTTCATGGTGGTTGCACCATTGTTCCATGATCCTGATGGCTGCTTGCATCCGATAATGGATCATGTCTTCCGAGTTTCCTTTGATTAGGATGGTTATATCATCTGCGTAGCCGACCGTGTAGAAGCATTTGTCATTCAGGCTTCTCAACAGATCGTCTACCACTATGTTCCAAAGCAGGGGTGATAGGACACCTCCCTGTGGGCAGCCTTTTGCTACTATCCCCCTTGTGGTGGTGTTAACCGTGAATTGAATAGCCCTTTGTTTCAGGAGTTGATCAATTCAGCCACTGATGGTTTGTTCAACTCCGAACTTGTCAAGGGCTCGGCTAATGCTGGTGAATTTAGTTTTGTCGAAGGCGCCTTCTATGTCAATGAAGGCGCCTAAGGTCATTAGTTTGTCAGATAGCGCTGTCTCTATGGTCCCCACTACGCAGTGAAGCGCTGATTCCGTTCATAATAATCATAATCATAATCATTTATTGCTGAACATAGGTACATAATTTTATACATTGCAAGATGTTGAGTGAATGCGCAGTTCACTATGTTCTACCACTATAGGCATGCAAAGTTTTTAATAAAATTCAATCATTTCATCAATAACAATCATAAATTGCTTTTACATAGAATTTAAAAATAGAATATAAATATAAAAAAAGAAAAATATGAGAAAAAGAAATGTCATTATCTATTAATATTATTATCATTTAAATATTCGTTAATTGAGTAGTATGTCTTATTTACTAATATGTCATTTACTTGTTTTTTAAATATTTTTATATGGTCGCTTTCTAAAACACATGATGGTAGTCTATTATATATTTTGGGTGCCATACCTAAAAAGTTCCTATTATAAACCGATTTTTTATGTGGTTTGAACCGTATCTTATTTCTATGACGTACGCTACGAAGCGTGTCAAATAAATTGAAATTGTTTTTTATAAATAAGACTACTTCTAATATATATAGGCAAGGCACTGTCAATATACCTAGACTCTTAAAATATGGTTTACAGCTGTCAGTGTTTTTTATGCCGCATAAAGCTCTTAAACATCTTTTTTGAGACCTAAAGACAATGTTCACATTTGTGGAGTTGCCCCAAAATATCAAGCCGTAACGTAAAGTAGATGTGACATATGCGTGATATGCTGTAATTAATGTTGTATGATTAACTTTTTGTGATAGTTTATGTAGAGCATATGAATATTGACTTAGACGTTTACATACACTATCAGTATGACTTTTCCAAGAGAAGTCTCTATTGAGTTCAAGCCCTAAAAATTTTGTAGACGTAGTTTCTAAAATTATTTTGTTGTCGTATCGTATGTCAAGTTTTCCATGGTTAGTTTTTTGTTCAAATGTCATAATTTTGGTTTTGTCAAGATTAATTTTTAAATTATCATCCAGTCTATTAATAGTCCTAGGCAGTTATTTATTTCTCTTTCGAACGTCATGATATCATTATTACCACAAAAAATTACAGTGCTGTCATCCACAAATAATACCATTTGATGATTTGTTACTATAGGCATGTCATTGATGTAAACAAGGAACAGCAAAGGTCCTAATATGCTCCCTTGCGGTACGCCGTAATTAGTAGACCTTTGAGAAGATACATAACTTTGCTCTGTTTTTGAATGAACACAAAGTTTACTTATTTTCGTAATTTGTTTCCTGCCTGACAAGTATGATTTAAGAAGGTTGAGCGCATTACCTCTAATCCCATACCTTTCCAATTTATTTAAAAGTATTGAGCGATCCACGAAATCAAAAGCTTTACTCATGTCCATGAATAAAGCTGCTACAGGACATCGTCTATCAACATTTGAAATAACTTTTTCATATAACTTAAAAATAGCCATGTTGATGTTCTTGTTCTTTCTAAAGCCATACTGTTCCTCGGTAAAAATATTCGTTTGCTCAAAAAATGAGTTTAATGAATTATAAATTACTTTCTCTATTATTTTAGAAAATATAGAAAGCAAGGCAATTGGTCGATAGTTACCAGGTTCCTGTTTGGTGCCTTTTTTATGTAGAGGCTTTATAACAGAAAGTTTAAGCCGTTCCGGAAATACACCTGACTCTATGCTCAGATTAATAATGTAACTCAGCACTGGTGCAATGCTTACTGCTACTGTTTTAATTATACCAGTTGTAATGTCATCAAAACCAGAACTACTGGTATTATTTAATGAGTGTATGATTTTAGTAATGTCATCAGGAATTGTCGGAATTATGAATAGAGAGTCACGATTAATGTCAAATTTTAAATTATTATTAATGTTATTAATGCTATTTGATTCAATTTCGTCAATAAAAAAATCATTAAATATTTGAGCGATTTCATTTGGATTAGTAGTAACTTTATTGTCTTTTATAATTGACTCTATTCCTTCTACCGGCTTATTCCTTTTGCATTCATTTATTATTTGCCATGTAGCTTTATTCTTATTTGTAGCATTATTTATAAAGTTGTTATTGTGAGATTTCTGAGTTAGTCGGATTATTGTTTTTAGTCTGCTGGAATAAGTTTTAAATATTTTTTTATTTTCATAACTAGGGTTTTTTCGGAATTGCCATAACATTTGTCGTTTACGTTTACAGCATAATTTTATACCCTTGCTAATCCATTTTGCCTTTTTACATGCCTGTACTTTGATTTTATTATTTGGAAAACATAAGTCATAATATAGTTTGAAGCTGTCATGGAATTCATTAAATGCGTCATTGGGGTCATTACAGGAATAAATATCATTAAATGTCAAGTTTTGTAAGCATTCCTTGAATTTTTTAATATTTTCATTACAATACTTACGTCTAAATATAAACCAGTATGGGAGTATACAGGTCATTTTTACAGGACATTTAAGCAGTTGAGCAGTATGATCTGACATTGCAAGCTCTGCAATTTCACATTTGCTGCCTCTAACATTGTGAATTATGTTATCGATACAGGTACCGCTACAAAGTCGTGTTGGTGCCCGTACACCCATAGTTAAATTATAGCTATGTAATAGATTTTCAAAGCATAGGCTGCTGTAGGTTTTCTTTAAGATGTCTATATTGAAATCCCCGCATAAAACAACTTTCTTTTTATTCTTTAGACATAATTCGTTTAAAATAAGATCTAAACCATTTAAAAACGCATTCACAGAGAGCTTATCATATTTAGGTGGTCTATATATACATATAACTATCAATGAAAAACTTTGAAGCTCCACTGCGCAACATTCTATGAGGTGGGGCTTGCAAAATTTTGTTAAATCTATTTTTTGGCCCTTAATACTACTTTTGAGCAATATACAACAGCCTCCATTTCTATCATCTCTAGCAAAATACGTATGAAGAGTATAATTCAATAAAGATAAATGTACATGATCCCCATTTTTCATGTTTGTTTCTGTCACACATACAACATCTATGGATTTACCTTCATCCAAAAAATTATTTAGGTGAATGCTTAGTAAGTCTGATTTATTGATTAGGCCATTAATATTTTGGTGCAATACACAAATATGTTCACAGACGAAAAAGATCATTACGTGTTGTAGAACTTTGATTACAGTTTGGTTCAGATAGTTGTACTTTATTTTCTATCGTCAAAGTGGAATGATTATCAACTGGTTTAAAAAAATCTAGTATTGTCTTCTGATAAGAACCCTTTTTTCGAATCTGTACATTATTTTGTTCATTATACAATGCCAGTGTCTACTGTTAAGAAAATTTTGCTTATATTTTAAATAATCAATTTCAATATTCAATTTAAAACCCAGCTGATTTAGGAAAGTTCGATTATTTAGTCGATAAGAGCTTTTATAACTATAAAAATCATTTGCGTCAATAAATTTACAGTTTGAGTAACTTTCAGCTAAAACTTTAAGGCTTTGATTTAACATATTTTCATTTAAATATTGGTTTCTTTGAACACTGAGTAAATAAATTTGTTGACATATTTTTAAGTTATTGAGTGCTACACATAATTCCTTATACAAATAAGAAGGATTTTTATCATTTGTTCCAACAGACAGAATAACTATGTCTTCATCGTTAATTGATTTAAAAGTTTCTGTATTACCACATAGGATTTGTGAAGACGGCGCCCCAGGTTTGACTAGGGCCGAAACAGAGTAGCAATCATTCCAAGTGCTCTTCCTTCCATTTATTAAGACTTCTGAAAGTCCTCGAACTTGTTCATCTCCTAGTATTATGATTTTCGGTTCAGTGGGCACCTTATCTGCTATATCATTGTTTGTTACCGTTCGTTCTTGATTAGCTATATTAGTGTTGTCTTCTTTTATGTTAATATTATTCATCAGTGGCGTTTTCGGTAGGTTTTCATGAGTCTGAACTCTGTCTGACTTGAACTCCGTAATTCTGGCATCACTATCCTCATTTTCAAAGTCCAATGTTTTTCTACACTGCTTTTTGTTCCTTTTTCTACGCGAAGAATTAGTGTGAGGAGTGCTTGTACATATAGTTTTCAAATATGTAATTTTTTTCTGCTGTTCTTGAGTGAGTTTACTAGGTGAGCTATTCTCAAGTAATAATTCGTCGATCTGTTGGTGAGCGCTATCTAGTTGGTCAGTGAGTGACTTTATTTGTTCCCGTAAGATTGTTACACAGTCGTTGTCATAGTGTATGTCTTGCTCAGGTAAAGTATCTGCAATTGATTCATCTGATGACGAATTACTTGTCAAACATAGCCGGTCACATGATATTGCAGACTTGTTTTTCTGGCGGAATGTTACATTTCGGAACTCATTTTTTAATAAGGAAATAATTCTTCTAAATCAAATTTATATTTGTAGATTGGTATACTTTATAATTTCTTTCCTTAATTCTACCGAAATAAAATTATTGCTCTGGTATCCCTGATGACAGATTTTAGTTCAACCATTCACCACTTATAGTAAAATGGCGCTACTTGACATAGGTATGACATTTGTTTGACGTAAATGACATGTAGATGACGCCAATGACATTTAGATGACACAATTTTAGTTACTGCTATCGGCCGCTTGGTATGGTAATGGCAGTAGTTGTTCTTAGTTTAACGTTTGTCGTGTAGTAGCTATTGACCGCTTGGGGCAATAGTGGCACTAGTTGTATGATTTTAAATTAAATAATTTTCTTAACGTTTCACTTTTAATAAGTTCAATGTTTTTATTGTGTGTTACTAGGTATTTTAAGTATTTACCGCTTTTGATGGTTAGCACTGTATTGTCCTCGCTCAAATCCGTTCACAATTTGATTGTTTATATTGGTTTTGCATGTTTTATTTCGTCAATGCACATTGCGAAGCAAAATTGTCGTAACTTTGTTTATCGTTCTTAAAACGAGCCACCAACAATATCACATAAAGTTCACAGTTTCAGCACTTATTTTATCCACTTTTTCTAACGTATCTTACTTTATTTACTATAATTAGGAATTTAAATCACCGCGGTAATGTAAACAGTTTCAGTGTTGCCACCTATTATCCGTTGATCCGTTGATCTACCACTTCTGTAGGCGTGTTGTTGCGGGTGTAGTGGCCTGCGTAGCAGTGCGCCTTCCCGTAGGTATCTGTCAGCGAGCCTCTCCAGCGTTTTCAGCAAGAAGGAGGTTAAACTGATAGGTCTGAACGATTTTGCTTGAGTGTAATCCGTTTTGCCCGGTTTTGGGAGAAATATGACTTTTACTTCCCTCCACCTTCGTGGTATGTAATTGTGCGCTATAGATGCTCTATATATGCTGAGTAGCTGTGGCACAATCGTTGTGCAGCCTCATTGTAGAAGTGCTGGTTTTATTTCGTCCAGACCTGCAGACTTGTACGGCTGGAAGCTATAAATTGCCCATTTCAGCCGGTCCACGGTAACCATGTTGTTGGCTATCGTCTAGTCTGTTGGGGTCGGTGGTCTGTGTTTTGATTCTTCCCAGTCACAGTCGTCGGTCACAGTGCAACCTGGGAAGTGTGTTTCGATTAGCACTTGGCTTATTTCGATGTCTGTGATTGCGTAGGTGCCATCAGGCTTTCTGATGGAGCCTAGGGTCTTGTTGCTGTCCTGGGATAGGATCTTTTTTACCCTGGCTGCCTCGCATGTGGAGTTAATGTTGGTGCAGAAATTTCGCCAGGACTCTCCCCTGCGGAATCGTATGCGTTTCTTGTAGTGCGACTGAGCTTCTTTATATTTGTCCCAGTCCGCGTCTTCCCTTGTGTTTTTGGCCCGGTTGAAGAGTTTTCTCAGATTGCGCCTGAGTTTCTCCAGTTCTGATCCCCACCATTGAGTTTTACTACCAGTTTTCGGTAGTGTGGTGGGGCAGGCTTGTTGGTAGCTACGTTGTATGCATTTCGTTAATAAGTTAGTGTTGTGTTCTATGTGTGCAGTGCTGTCGGTCATGTCATCATTGTCTTGGTCTGGGTGTTTCTATGTATAATATGTATGTATTTACAAAAAAAAAAAAGTATATATGTATCTTTATCCATTATCTAGTACCCATAACACAAGCTCTGCTTAGCTTGGGACTAGATGGTGATGTGTGTATGTGGTAGAATATATTATTATATTATTATTATTATTAAAATTTGACATGGCTATTTCTTGTTCGAGCAGGGTCTTGTATCTCGCAATGTTTGTATTGCGTGGGTTGCGCTTTGGTTGTTGGACCCTCTCTTGCACTTGTATGTCATAGCAGATACGCCTGTGATCGGCAAAGGATGGTTCGGCGGACACATGCCAGTTCGTGACGAGTTCCGCGGCCCCATCCGATGCCAGTGTAACGTCTACTATGGTTTGATATCTGGAGCTAACAAAGGTGGGCTCTGAGCCGTTGTTGACTACAGATAGGGTTGTTGTGAAAATGTATTCTGTTAGGCTCTCACCTCGTCTATTTGCCTCAGGGCTTCCCCACAGTGGGTGGTGGGCGTTGGCATCTGCCGACAGTATTATTTGCCAGCCGTGGTCCTCACAGTGCTGCACTAGCTCGGCCAGCTCCTTCAATGGGATCTCCTCATCTCCAGGCATATAAACCGAGGCTAGTACTAGCATCTTATCGCCGGGCCCTGTTCGTATCCCCACGGCGGCGGTGAGGTCTCTAGAACAAAAGTTAGTCAGCAGCAGTGCTGATATTGTTCGGGGAATGTATATGCATGTTCTCGGCTTAGGAGCCGAGCTTTTGTGCAATATCTTACCTCCGATGTTGTTGAGTCCACATATGGTGTCGCCTCTAATCCACGGCTCCTGGATTAGGGCTATGGTGTGGTGGTTAACCTCCAGCAGCCTGCGTAGGGTAGCCGTTGCAATCTGCTTGTGCTGGAGGTTCTTTTGTACGACTCTAGTCTGACGAAGATCCGAGAACATTAATGTCCACGGACTCCCCGTCAGACGAGTCGTGCTCGTCGTCAACTCCCGTCACAGCGATGTTTGTCGCTGCGGGCGTTGTTTGTGCACGGGCTGTGCCCGACGAGCTGGGAACGGCCGGTGTTGTCTCTCGTCCCTGTGTGTGTCTGGTGGCGGGCGGCATCTCCCTGGGCGCGGCAACCGTACTGCCAGCCCCTGCCCCGGCAGCGTGGAACAGTACGTACACGCTGCCGGTGAAGAAGGAGACTCGGCGGTCGCGCGCCTCGATTCTCGGGACCTCCGATTCGGAGATGCCCAAGGACAGGTATAGGCCGTGCTCCTGCATGGTAGCGCTGTACAGTTGCCATGTTTGGACAGCGTACCACGGGTTTTGGGCAGCTAGGAGTTGGTGGATCTTCATGAGTTCCAGGCTGGTCGACCTCGGCAGCCAGAGCGATGCGCGTACGCGCTTCGCAAGATCCGTCTGCCTGATGACGGTCAGCCTGGTTCCTTTGATCGGTGACTTCAGTCCCGCTACCGTTTGTCTGAGCCACGCCAGTGATTTCTCGTCCTCGCACCATAGCTTTAGGACTCCTCCTGCTGCGAGGGGTTTGCCTCTAAAGGATGGCGCGAGTGCGGGCTCGTTGTTTGACGGTGGAGCAAAGGCTGCTTCCATGATACGCTCCTCTATGGAGAGTTCGAGCTGCCGTGCTTGTTCCACCGTCAGGTCTGTGGGTGGAGTGGCAGCGACGGCCACCATCAGATGCGAGTTAGTCGCATCAGCGTAGCTCATCACTGCCCTCTTTGGTGTTGCGTCCACTCTTGCACGCTTCGACGTGGCGCTTGGTGGTGTGTCGTCGTGACGGTTCCTCTTCGACGGTGTCGCCGAAGTGGGCCGTCCCGAGAGCGCCGGGGTGGTCGGTGCGTGTCCCGGTGGTGCTCCATGGGGCTGCCGGCTCCGCATCTCCGACTGCCGTCGGAGGGGCGTGACGGGGGGTGCCCGGCGCTGCACCGGCCGGAGCGGTGCGTGCAGCCGGCGGGAGCGAGCCCGAAGGCTCACCCTTCGCCGTCCGCGTGGCTTCCGCTTGCATGCCTAAGCTGCTGCGTCCACCAATCACTCCGCGTCCGGCCGGTTGCTTCGTCCTGGGCGGTTCCCTCATTGCACTGGCTGGGGCCGGGTGTCCACGCTGGTGCGTTGTACCAGCTGTTTGTCTTGCGGGGTGTGCGTTCGCCGATGTTGTCGGTTCGCTTCCAACCGCGGGGGGTGCGTTCGCCGACGTTGTCGGTTCGCTACCTCCCGCGGAGGGTGCGTTCGCCGATGTTGTCGGTTCGCTACCTCCCGCGTGTGCTGCGTACTCACGCTGGCGTCGATGATGACGTGAGCGCTTTCCGCGGTGTTTACCTCTACCGGTTACGGTTGTCGCAGATCTAACGTTTCGCCTCGCGGCGTTCGTCTGCTCGACGCGGTACAACCGTCCAGGAGGTGGTGGTAATGTGTTCTGCACGAGGCGCGGCACTTGCCAGGTCGTGCAGGTCTAAACTACTGCTACTATTGCGACTGAGTGAAACATTGCCCCCCCCAGAATACGTGGGGCAGCCTGAACCCGAGGGTGCAGGGACGGATTCTCCAGCGTCGCGGACGCTGGTACCCTCCTGGGGTCCTTGTTTTGTTCCACTTCCATAATGTTTCGGCTTCGTATGAGCGTGTGCGTGGGCGTGTGTGTATGTGTTTTCATGTAGGTGTGGTGTGTGTATGTGTATGTGTGTGCGTCCGTATGAATGATTGAATAAGTGTGGTGAATGTATGTGTGTGCGTGCTTGTGCATGTGTGTGGGTGAGGGCGGCTGGAGGTTTTCGTTACGTCTGTTTCATAGGGAACCAGACCAAGAACGGGCAGCAACCTCGGGAAGGATAGTCAACCAGCCTGCCTTAGGGATCTTCACGACTTGCGCTCTCCCCTAAGGCCATTCGCCAAACTCTGCAACGGACGCGAATGCAGAGAGTAGAAGTCAGTGCAGTTCAATGGTGTTAAAATGAAATGAGGTGCACGGGCTTCCGCCCAAGTTCACACTCATATTGGTGTAAACTGTCATCATTCTCCTAGCGTTATCCCAGTTTTCAACCTGGGGTTCGCTTACTAGTCTAACCGGATTTGGCTGAATATTAGCTTTTCCACAGAGCGACTGCCGGTCTGACCTCCGCAAGCCGAAGGGATAGCGATATTGCATGGTGTAGACTAGTGTCAGTTTATTTAGAAGGTACTGACACCCTATAACGACTGACAAATGCCGGGACCGGCGGCTTAGCGTGCTCTCCGAGGCACGGGGCAAGCGATAATTAACAATTCAATATGCACATAACTCCAAAAAGTCAATGGTGCGCGCCGTGGATTCGAACCCGATACCTTCTGCATGGCAGTCTGTTGGTTTCCCTACTAGGCTATCCTCCTTTTTTATATAGGTGGAAACTGTAATTATCAATGAAATCATTGACCCAAAGGAGAAGAAGAACGCGATATCTTATCGATTTTTGCAAATATTTTGATAATATGTAGTGTGCGGTGTCTGATGAAGGTTTGGGTGAATAATTTAACCTTAGGTTCTCAATTAACATACTTGCCAAATTTCAGCTTTTTGCACCCACTAATTTGGCTGTGTGTTGTTTATCAGTCAGTCAGTATTAGAAGGATTTATATTAACAAATTCCTTGTCCTGACTGACGTATCATAGCATAGCCCGAACTACTGAAGCTAGAAACATAAAATTTAGACAGCGAGTTGCTAATATAAATAAAAATATCTTTCGTTAAGAATAAAGTTAAGTAAAAGTCAATATTTTTAATATGCCGCCACCAAGGGGGTCAATAATATTGACAGGTAACTGCCTGTATGTGGGATCTCCACCTTGTCGTAGTGGGGGGGGGGCTCAGTAACCGTGGCTTGGACACCCGGGGTGAAGCTAAGAGAGATCCCGGAAATGGACGCTCGGCGTGGGCTTGGAAGGGCCTGCGCAGCATGCGTCCAAAGGTGTGGGTGCGGGGACAGTTCTGTCTGTCCCTCGCAGTCGGGCGCGGTCGTAGGAGGAGAGGCGTGTCGGTGTTGCGTTGCCGCGCGCTCTATCTTCCGCGACCAAATGGGGGCGCACCATTGTTGTGTTGCGGTGGGCCCGCAGAGGAAGAGTAGATGTGGTGTGGCCAGGTTGCCGTCCTCCCTATCCTCTGCGGCCGCTAGGTGTTTTGGCGGCGGGTCCCAAGACCTTCATCCGCCGCCAAGGGGGTTTTGTTCGGGGCCCACCTGACCATCTGGCGAGCCAATACCTGTCGGGGGTTAGCGACGAATGCTTTGGCGATACCCGAACCACACACGGGTTGGTTTTTCCAATCCGACACAAAAAAAAGGGAACTGCCTGTTATATATAATATTAAATCACTTCTTTAGTAGTTTTTTTTGTAGCGCTCATAGCGAGACTTGGCTTGAGTTAAGCAACGCTTGCACAGGTCACCACTTGGATGGGTGACCGTTGTGTGGCATTTACATCTTAGCGCTACCGTGCTTCGGAGGGCACGTAAAGCTGTCGGTCCCGGTCCTTGGATAAGGATCGTTAGACCATGTTGGAGGCTTTGGGGTGGTCTGAAAACTCCGACACCAGAGTTGTCCACACACTCACCCGAAAAACAAAACAAACTTATTTAGTCTGAGGCATCATTCCAGATCCTAAAATGCCGAAGCTAGAAACATAAATTTTAGACAGTCGGTTTATTTTCTGACGTAAGCACTAATTGAAGCCCGTTGAGTAAGATACTTATGATATAACCATGGAATATTGCTATCCCCTTGGGTTGCGGTGATCAGACAGCAGTCGTTCTGCAGAAAACCTAATAAACCTTCAGTCAAACCTGATTAGACTAGTAAGCGGAGAAGGATACTGCGAATCTGGAATAACGCTAGGATGATGATGATTTACAGCTTTTGGTTAACGAAAATATAGAAGCTTTATTTCTTCACGGAACCGTAACCCTGCTGAATATATATTGTCAATTTTAACTCAATATCTCGATGGTTTCCGATAAAAAAGTTTTAAATTGTTAATTATCGCTTGCCCTGTACCTCGGAAAGCACGTTAAACCTTGTCAGGTCCCAGCTGTCATAAACATCTCTGACAATCGTGACGGGGAGTCAGTACCCTCAAATAAACTGATACTGGTCAAAACCAAGGAATATCGCTATCCCTTTGGGTTGCAGCAGTCGCTCGGTGGAAAAGATGATATTCTGTCATATCTGGTTAGACTAGTAAGCGGACCCCGGGCTTCAAGGCGTGTAAGTCTTGGATGCAACCGGGATAGCGCTAGGACGATGATGATGATGGTGATCTTGATGTGTTTCCGAAAAAATTACAAAGCAAATATTTTAATTAGCTATAATGTTATAACATCCTATTATTTGTATGTATTACCTACGTACAGAATTTTTTGCTTTTTGTTCATAGATTTTTCTTTTCGGTGTATGTAGTTAATATGGGCAAGTGCTAAAATACAACTCGTTCACCGTTAGGCGTTTTGAGAATTTGTGCCTTCCATCATTAGTCTATCTAGCCTTTTATACCACCTTATAATATTTTAAACATAATCCCCTAACTCTTAGGCGGTGGTGAGCTGTGTCCCCTAATAACATTATATTGACTTCTAGATGATAAAGATAGATGTTTATATTTAATTATATAAAAAAAATTGAGGGCGTCCCACGATTTTCCTTTTTTTCCATCTTCAGATCTTGACTAGGTGGCAATGGGACCACCTTTTAAGTACGCTTTTTCAAACATAATAAGATTATTTTTATCGTTTCACAATTGACGGACATATGGAGGGACGTACCTGCAAAAAAAATGTTGGCGACGAATGGAGAATCTTCTCCTTTTAGAAGTCTCTTAAAATCTTGCATCACTGTTTTGGTTATTGTGCTCCTCTGGAAACAGCCTGACCGATTTTTCTATTATTTTTTGTGTTTACTAGGAAGGTTCGACAGAAGATCGTGGGCTATTTGTTTTTGCGACTTTCTTTTTACGTTTTTAAGATACGGTTCCAAAAAATATATGCTACTCAAAATACGAGTTAATTGCAAAACAACGTCTGCCAAGTCACCGAGCATTACACTCATTATAAATAAAAAAATGTTGATTGGACCTTTTTTAAATACTTATGGCAGCGTGAGTTTAGCTGGTGAGACCAACAGACAACAAATACTGCAAGGCAGTAGGCGTTTGAATCTGCAGCGCATAGCAATGCATTGAATTGTTCGAAGTTATGAGCTTACTTTTTCTTGAACACTTTTAAATTTAGCGCCTCTTAGTTTGTTTATTCATTTATAATTAGACATTAAATAAACATCATTTTATAATCTATATGTAGCTTAATCTAATCTTAATGTCTAAGTAGTATATGTACAAAAAAAACGTAAAAAGAAATTAAAAATTGAAAATATTTACAAGGTTTAGGCGTCGTAAAATGCCTCCGCATCAATGTCATCGGGTAACGTGCCCAGAAGGCTGGCAGCATTGCCACGCTGGATGGCAATGCTGATTCTCTGAGCAAAAAATAAACCAGCCTTCTGGTCACGTGAGACGTCGATTCAACGTTTCGAAATTTCCAGGGAATAGTGAACGAGCGCTCGGACCCCATGAGCCTAGCGTTTCCACCCCAAACGGCTCAAACACGTAATTACTCACTAAATTACTGTATTTGCGCCGTTTGAGGGTTTCCGCAGTTGCAGCAGCAGCGCCAGCATGGCCTCCCGTGCTTGGAACATGTGATGGCGCGAGGGTGTCTACGCAGGTTGCGTCCCACACCAAAGGCCTACCCATTTTCCAAGGCAACAATGACATACCATCAGGTCTCTTACCGTCGTTGCGTACCAAACCATTTGGTTCAAGTACAGCTGGTACACCAGACACGACAAGAGCACGACGAATTATGTCATTCAGATGGGCGTGACAGGGAATTCTACCAGCGCTTCTGCTGCAAGATAGCCCATGGTGTCCGAGGCTATCGACGTCTTGTCCACAATGACATCGATGCGGAGAAACACACGGAGCACCTAAACGAAGACAAGTGGCGATATGGAACGTTTCATCATCCAACATGGTTCCAGTGTTGGACGATGGTAGTGCCTGAAGCCACAGACCCGATTCCCATTCTCCCACAGCCAGCAAGCGAGCACGCTCTGCAACATTAAAAGTTGTATCTAAAGATGATTTTGATTTGAGCGTACTAAGTTGTTATTATTTCACTTGCTAAACAATAACAGACATCGTTAAGAAACCTGCATGACTGAGATTTCTCCTTAATGTTCTCGATAGACATGTGAAGTCTGTCAACCCGCACTTGATTAGTGTGGTGAACTATAACTTTAATTCAAGGTGGCAAGAGGGCCGTGCTAAGAAGTGGGACGGCTTAGATATGGGGCTGATAATGATATTTTTTCTGATAATGTTACCTTAGATTTCTAATTAACAAATAAATACATCGCACCATTAATATTGTTACAGTTTAGTGTGTCGAGATGTTTGTTAATGTGTCAACTCAATAATGACCTTCTAAGAGATGCAGCGTATATTACCCTAACTTTATCATTTTATTATTAAAATATAGATGATTCTATTTATTACCTATATTTTATGACTTTTGGTAATCGTCATAGCTGACTTGTGCAACAAGTTCAAAATGCCATTAACATTAACAGATTGTTAACTTCAAATTAGAAAGCATTTATCATTGACCCTAAATACATACATACATAGACTCACACCTGTTTCCCCGAAGGGGTAGGCACAGGCATATTAAACGCCCACTTTTCGCCAGTGTTGTGATCCCACGTAATAGGTGGCGAGCCTATTGCCGCTTATCGGGATATTTTGTTTGCCAGAGCCTAGTCAGTTGAACGGCAGGTGCAACACTTGCAGGTGAGGTTGGCCAAGCCAACCTCACCTGCAAGTGGTGCACCTGCCACCGGCCCTAAGTTCTTGGTGGGAACCCTATGCACCCTAATATATTTATAATTTTATATATTTGACCCTAAATATATTGTTAATATATTAATTTGTCAATGATAGTTGACTATATATCTCAAAATTTGAACTTTGGTATGGCCAATTATTATTTTTAAAAAAGCAAGCCATAGTATGGTTCTTTTAAAGTAATAATTGGTGAAGAAACTACGATAGTGGATTTTTTATTAATCTACTTCTAGTTAGCCTATATAATAAGTTACCCTTTGATTTGTTTTAAATCATGAAATTCATAAGAGATTCTGTAATTTTTTATTATTAGGATTTATTTTTTGAAGCTATCCTTCTATGTTAATATTTTCATTCACGTTTATTTTCAAAATTTCAATGCTTATAAAGCCCTCGCAACAAATATCATTTAGAGATCGTTAACGAAATTCGTGAGGGTCACGATGTAATGAATTTCATGCTTCTACACGGTGCATGTAGCTGGAGCAAGTAAAGATGCGGGTTACACGCGTGGGTTATATGCGCAAGCTACTTGATCAAGTTACTCGCTTGTACTTGTACATGGTGCAAATAACTGGAGCAAGTAAAGACGCGGGCTACTTGCGCAAGCTGTACCTATGTACAAGTTATTTGTTCGTGGTCAAGAGCTACATGTGCATGCTATTCGCGCGGTAGCTTTATGACTTGAATCGCGTCAAATGTCTCGAAGACGAAAATTATTTTAAAATCATATGTTAAAAATGTAATTTTAACAGATAACATGCGCGAGTGACCCGCGCGCGTCGCAGAGCACGCGAGTTACTTGCGCGGGTGGCTCGCTTTGGTACATGCTCGAGTCGCTGGACCCGCACATTGTTTTAAACGATATGTTTACGGTGCATGTAACCCGCGCAAGTGCCTCAACATGCTCAAGCTACATGCGCCGTGTACAAGCACCTAATTGATTAAGATTATCTGATTTGGCTATAACATAATAGTATAATAATAAGATAAGACTTAAGTTAGCTATCTGGATATTTCGAGTAAAATAATTTGATATTGATGAAAGAGACTTAAAAACTCAAAATTTTACTGGTGTAAAACACTTATATGGATCTTATGGAGTGAAGTATTATCATACAGCCTTTCGCAGTTCACCGCTAGACATAAAACTAGCCTAATTTTTGCCATTAGAGCATTCTCACTCAGGAGGGTCTGGCGGATTTTTTGTGGTTCATTTATGCGTTTATCGTAATCTCTACGCTTGGCAGGCGGATTGGCGATCGCTGGGGCAGTCTTTGGTAGTTGACGTTGCTGCCCATCCAGCATTTTTAAATTTTCTCCCGCCTAATTATGGATGGTTTCACCGCCATTCTTGGGTAGAATTATTGCACTGAAAGAAATATCCCCCTCCACCAGTGGGTGGTGGGTTAGTCACGTCCAGGCGGGTTGGTGTAGCGAGTGATGAGACTTTTCCATCTCTTCGCATAGATACTATTTGCTTTGGAAGTGACATTTTGGACTCTTAATCCTTCACCACACAAACGTATATGATGTAGAATATATTAATTAGATAGTAGAGCTATTTATCAGCTATATACTGACTGCCTTTGTGCCAGGATAGTGTATACGTCTGCTGATCGAGTCCCGGGTTCGACTCCCGGGTCGGGCAAAAGTGTTCTCTGGGTTTTCCGATTTCTCAGTAGCAGCACGGAGTCTGGCAAAGTGCAAAAAATATGAGGCGATGCATAAATATGCTTACCACTCCTTTCATTATTACATTAATATTGCGAAGGCTTACTTATACAGAGGCAACAATATGTCAGTAATTGGCAATAAAAGGTGTTAAAATATCTCACGTATCAATTGTTTAAAGTTTTATAAAATATACAGCTTCTTGTGGCTAAGTTTTGGAAACCTACACTACGTAATAAAATAATCAGGCAAATATGTATATTCATCATCAGCCTTTAACAGTCCACTGCTGGACAAGGCCTCTCCTTTGAAAGGAGGAATTGGACTACTATACCACGCTGGCTAAACGGGATGGTATAGGGTTTGTATCAAGTTTTCCTTCTCTTTACAGCGTTGTTCTCAGAATAATATGCTCCCTCTGTCGGCTCTTACGACACCCATGGGATGACATGGGGTGGTGACATTCCGTATTCTTAATCCGTCACCACACGGACAAAAGGTATGTATATTAAAATTCAGAAAATACTTAAGGATCATCATCCTCATCATCCTCCTAGCGTTATCCCAGTCTCATACTGGGGTCCCTTTCTAGTCTAACCGGATTTGGCGGTATATTAGCTTTTCCACGGAGCGACTGCCTATCCGACCTCCGCAACCCGAAGGGATAGCGATATTCCATGGTTTAGACTAGTGTCAGTTTATTAAGAAGGTACTGACGCCCTATAACAACTGTCAAAGACCTTCATGAGAGCCTCTCTCTCCGAGGCACGAGACAAGCGATAATTAACAATTCAATACGCACATAACTCCGAAAAGTCAGTGGTGCGCGCCGTAGATTCGAACCCGATACCCTCTGCATGGCAGTACGTTGGTATCTCCACTAGGCTATCGCTGCCTTCAGAAAATACTTAAGGATATTAGGTGGTAATTTAATTGCACGTTTGGCCTAATGGGTTTTTCTATCGCATCGCCGTTTAGAACAGCGCCGAGTGTTGTGGGTTCGATCCCCATAAAAGCTGTACTTCATGCGATTCACAAATTTTGTTTTCAGTCTCGGTGTATTTTTGTCCATTGTTTGAAAATAAGAGTCATTAAGTATCCACTAGCAGGTCGCCAGGGCGTTATAAATTATTTAATTATGCCCTCGGTTCGTCCACGTTGACGGTTATCGAGACAAGAGATTGTTTGGAGACCGAGTAACTTTTCAACAAAATAAAAAACGAATTATTAAATATTGCTTTGCCGTCTATAATGCTAAGACACACCTCCTAATTTCAATACTTAAATATCATACATCTTTCTTTTGCTTCAAATATCGCACATTTTGCGATCCTTGTTTTCATTTCATTGCATCTGCCAAATAACTTTGGTTTAACATCATAAAACAGCCCCTGTTTTATTTTTATAAAAATAAAACAGCCCCAATGAGGTTAAACCAAAGTTATTTGGCAGTTGTAATCAAATATTTATAATGGTATTATGTCAAAATGCAATGTTGAAATAAAATGCGGCCTGACACAAAGAAAATGTCAAAGCAAATTATTATAATAATACAAAAAATTATTAAAACAAGTGCGAGTCGGACTCGCTCATGAATGGTTCCGTAGTTGACGTATCCACTTAACATACACGTTTTCTTCACCTAACCAAATAACACTATCTAAATTACTTTGTTTTCCATAAGTGTTTGTATAAACGACAAAGTTATATTTTCAGTTTTTGAATATCGACTATGTCTCAAAAACTGCTGACATCTCGTTCAAACCTTAATATTATATTCCATAAAAATAAGAAGATCTTTAATTGAATCGAATATTTTCTATTTACGCTATTAAAAAAGCTGTATCTGCAATATTCCATTTGGCCAGCGCGCTGGTGCCAAAATAATACATATGTAACGAGTATGCACTATAATGTATCCCAAGATTAAATAAAAATTTGCCCAAATAAGCGCCAATTTCTGTAGTTCCATAATACTAAAATACCATACTAAAATACAAATAATTCAATTAATTAGTAAGAAATACGCAATATTTTAATAAATATAAATTTAAAATTGTCATATCATTTAATTTTATTTTTAATTCGATGTTGAAATTAATGTTAAAATGATTATAGGTAGAATTGAAAATATAAATCCAGCCAAGTGTTAACTTAATTTTTTTCAGATCTTTATCGAGCGTTGTCAAAGCTTATTAATTTATCAATGAGGATGCTACATTAAGATTGAGTAACTTTGTGCTAATGAATTTACGTCAAGCAACACATTATAAATGAGACGAACCGGATAGTAGAACATTATACAATTAGACAAAAAAGGTATAAATAGGCATTGATCTATAGAAGAGCACATTCAAGTAGTTAAGTTCGCTTGATAACAACGGAAATGCGTGTCTTTTTGGTAAGTGCCGAGTGCCGCGATATCTTCTAGTCAATAAATAATAATACTCTTAGTGATCATTATTTTAGCCGAATAATTTTGAGCGATGACAAAATTTAAAGATATTTAATAAAGTATTAATTTTATTTATCGCACCTTAACGTCGGGTCAAAGTTTGAATGTCAGCGTGTTTACGCTTCGTATCAGTCATTACGTTATTATGTTTCTTTGTGATAACATGTATATTATTGTTTCAGGCTTTTTGCTTGTCTTTGACAGTGGCCTTAGGGCAGATCCTGCCGAGTACTGTAAGGTAATAATTTTTAATAATGTATATTTAGTAAACATAAGATTATGATAAAAAAATATATCTATTATATAATAAAATGATATATCTATTATATTGTCATTAATTAAGCTTTTATTATATTTTTATTGTATTTGCCATTACTACTATTGTAGTTAAAAAGCTATTATAGAACTGTAGTGCAATCATGTTGGTGGGATTTGTACGACATTAAAGAAAATATAAACATTTAAAGTACAAGCAAAACCTTGCGCTCAAAAGGGCAGGTCATGTCACCCATTAATTATATTTGCATTAGGTGTTTCATTAAATAATGGCTACTGGTAAAACAATATCTGGCCGTATAAATAGATGTACGAGTAATATTTTTATGTGTTTCTAGTGGAATAAATATGTACCTATTTATTAGAGAATTCAATAAAATAATGCTATCACATAAAACTACATCAAAAGATACAAACTCAGATTAATCGTTGTGACAGTATTGACATCATAGAATTGTCGCTTACGTTGAACTGATCCAAGTTAAAAAAAAACAAATGTAGGATACATTAGGAATCGTGGAATCACATTCTGTGTTACAGAGGACTTTACAAACATTTTATCAACGAACACAATGACTACCCTTACCATAATGGAGACTTGAACCAAAAAACTTTAACGTGGATAACATAGTGTTGTCTCGTGTGTGGATCGAATCCTTGGCGTAGTGCTAAATGTGTGTACACTATCGGTGCAGTATCAAAGTTGCTGCTACGTAGTTTAGTTCAGCAACTAATTCTGATTGTTTCTGTACAGGCCCTTCTCCTTCCCGACAACTCGGCGGTACTACGCCTCAACACCCGCGTCGGTGTACAGTCCTCAACGGTATACCAGCGCTGGACGCTACGTTGGCAGCGTTGGTCGCTACGACTCCGGCCGTGACAACTCTGGTCGCTACGTGCCTGATGAATCTGGACGCTACAAGTAAGTTTAGGGCTTGGAAAACCATCGTCAGCTTAGCGTTGTCCCGGTTGCGTTTTAAGACCTTCACCTAGGAGGTCGCAGGCCGTTAAATCATTTGCAATTTCTGATCATATAATAAAAACAAAATTCATTGTTCAGATCTGCATGTTTGAAAAAAACACAAAAGTATCACGAGCCACGAATCAATTATGTGCAAATGGATACTTGCAAAATATCCAACCGACAAACATATAAGGAACATGCCGACTCGGAATAAATCTCTATGGCTTGTGGAAAGTTTTGTCCCGTATGTGAATTAAATCCGTAACATATTATAGAGCTGTAATAGACGGTGAGATGACTGTCTTAACGCGTCTCCACCCGTGCAGTTGAAAAGTATTGTTGCAGAATGTCGAGATATAGAAGTAATTAATATGAATAGATTACTTTATGCATTATTTTATATCCACAACGTATATGGCTCATAATTTAAACTAAAACCCAGATAATAATACCAAAAATGATGGTCATTAAAAATATATCGATTTAACAAAAAAGTTGTAATAACATAGAACCTAACGGATAAATGTTCTGTTCAGCGGAGACCGTGGAGACCGCGGCGGTGCGGGTGGTTTCTACTCCGGCTCTGGCAGCGCCGGTGGTCCCGGCGGAGCTTACTCCGGCTCTGGCAGCGCCGGTGGTCCCGGTGGTCCCGGAGGAGCTTACAAAGGTTCCAGCGGCCGCGGCGGTCCCGGTGGTCCCGGTGGTGCTTACACTGGCAGCAATGATGCTGGCGGCAGGTACAGGCCCGACAACAGCGGCGTTTTCAAGTAAGTACCAACTTTTTGTTGCACACAACATAAGATCATCGTTGGAATGATCGATTTAATGATCATGCATATTAAATATCACCCGTTCATTACATTAACATAAAGGCTTATCTGAGTTTAAATGTGTTAGTTTACATAAGCTACACGAGTTGCTTGAATTTTAATATAGACGACATTGAAACATTACTAAAAGCCGTAAATTACAAGGTATTAATTGGCCCAGTTAATTATTCTAAAATTTGCATAAAGTTTGGGCAGATTATTGTAATCTAATTTAATGTACAACAGCGGTGACCGTGGCTCAGCAGGCGGTTTCTACTCCGGTGGCGCATTGAGTGGAGCTAGCGGCAGCGGCGCATTCGGAGCTTCTGGTAACAAAGCGGGCAGCGGCGCTGGTAAATTCGGAGCTGGCCTCGGCAGCGCTAGCGGCCTAGGATTTGGCGCTGCTGCTGGATCTGGAGCTGGTTCTGGATCTGGCAAAGGTTCCGCTGCTTTCGGTGCCGGCTCAGGCGCTGGCAACTACAACTACAAATACGGCATCATCCGCCAGGAGACCGAAGTCCGTCCCGACGGCTACCACTACCTCTATGAAACCGAGAACAAGATCCTCGCAGAGGAAGCCGGTAAAGTCGAACAAATTGACAATGAAAGCGACGGTCTCAGGGCTAAGGGATTCTTTGAGTACGTTGGCCCCGATGGTGTCACCTACAGGGTGGACTACACCGCTGACGAGAACGGCTTCGTGCCTTCTGGCGTTCACTTGCCCAAAAAGCTATTCTCTAGTTTCTCATAAAAATAAAAATGATGTATATAGGCCGCATCTCGCTGTACCTGTTCTAGTTAAATAAAGACGCTAATTTTTATTTACTCGTCTTATTTTTAGAAAGTAGTTGAACATTTACTCTAAAATCTTATGAAATAAACAAGTGTAAGAATTATCTTATTTCAGAATTCATAAAATAATACAGAAATCCTGCGTAGCACAAGTTCCACAGCACATTTTGTTTATTTTAAGCGTTTCTTCCCGATCTCGATCCCGTGGGATAATGTCAATAATGTCCCCAAGGAATGCAACATGTCAAATTTTAACTTCTTGCGCCTAGTAGTTTTGGCTGCGTGTTGTCTTTCAGGCACTCAGTTACTCAAGAATGTTATATATAAGTGTGTTATCCAGTAATAGGTATGTTATCCAGTATTTAATAATATTATGTGCAGATTATCAGATAAAGGATTTTGTAGAAATAGTCTACAAATAACGTTGAGATTCGGTTATTTAATCATAATCATATTACAGTCATTATTAATGCCAAGGCTCATCATACAGTAGCGATATTTGAGATTTTTGAATGCAAATGACATTTACGAAGTGACATGGCGATAAATATAAAATTTAAATGCGTCACCTTTGGGTGGGCCCGTATTAGTAATGACCATTTAAGTTGTTGATTAGTAGGGCTCGTAGTGTGGTATTACTTTTCGTTTGAAATAGACATGCATAGTTAAGCAACGCTTACACAGATCATTCCTTGGATGGGTGACCGTTTGTGACATTAATATGTGCTTCCAAGAGCACGTAAATCTGTCGGTCCCGGTTGCTGTCTCAGGCCAAGAATAGTTAAGCCATGACGGAGGCCTTCGGTCATTGTATAAACTCCTGCACCAGAGTTGGCACCACAGTCACATAAAAAGAACAAGAAGTAGTTTTCAAATTACTTTAATGCAACGTTTGATTGATATTTTTTTTCGAATATACTTTCTACGTAGCTTGAAGGTAAAATTTTATTTTAGTCTATTGAAAAGTTACATTTGGAGTTGCATTTTCAGTCCTCTGTTATTTTTATTTTGTAGGTGTCTAAGGAGGGATAACCTAAAGCCGTGAGGTCGTACATCTTACCTACCCCTTAGCTGCCACCTTGAAAAAAGGGGTTGCACCCCACAAAGTTGGATTTAACTACAAACTAGCCCCCTCGACTTCTAAAAATAAAATTACGTCCACTGCCAAATGCACGCTAAGCCCAAAAAAAATAACATTGCTATGGACTATAAAATCGAAAAAAATCGGCTGGTAGTCAGATGATACCGAAACTACGTTTTATTCTAAATCATCGCGATTTCTGAAAAAAAAAGAACAAAGTGCAGCGTTACCGAAAAAAAATACTGAAAAGGTGGCCTTTTAAAAGGCCCTTCGTTTCATTTATTAGTGTATATGTATTTCTAATTGCCACAAAAAATGCATTTCTTATTGATAGATATTCTAAAAAGCAATTTTTAGGGTGTAAATGAAGTTAACACTCCAAAAATTATTATAATTGCTCATGTGATTAACTCAAATCTGTTATTAAGCATATAGAAGTAAATGCATTTTCGGTATACATTTAATCATCAGCATATTGCGTCAGTGACAAACGGGATTGAAGTGACTTCTGAGGTAAATATTTATTAACATAACATGTATCATGTTATTGGACTGTTGTGCGCCCGGCTAATACCGGCTTCAAAAAAATCATTTCACAGTATTAGTCACAATACTTCTCCGAAACGGCTGGACCGATTTGAATGAAATTTTATATGTCTAATTGGCAGATCTGAGAATCGATCCTAATAATTTTTTCAAACCCCCAAGTAACAAAGGTGGTTCAACCCAGGGATGATATTTAATTTTTTTGGAGAAAATAGTTATATTTTATGATGTGTGTATATTTTTTTCATATCACTAGATGAATAAATGAATCTGTTTCTCACTAGATCACTTTCTGCCTCTATCCAGTGATACACACATATATCACATCCTCATACACTATCAGTAAGTTAGTTATTGAAATCCCTATAAATAATTTATATAGTAAAAGCACCTTTTCTGGGTCACCTACCTAAAATAAAATCTATGTTTGTTTGTCTGTCCTGTACAGACTCTGAAATGGTAGTTAAGAGATTAAGCATTGATGGGTTTGGAAATAAAAAAGGAAAAGGAAGAAAAGCCTTGAAAAGATGGTACGGAGTTCGCCGGGTCAGCTAGTTACAGAGTAAAAATAAAATACTCATGTAATGAACCCCTATATTGGGACGTTTAAAAGGTCCTCAATTTCAAACAACAAAATAATGTTAATTTTTTGTTTAGAAACTAAGTATTGGAATATAACTTTGGATAGGTAATATATCTAAAATCACATATCTAAGCGACATATCAACACATTCAGCATAGTAATATAATAATTAACTTTGTGCAGCCATTTCAAAACGAAAATCTCAAAGTTCTTTAAAAACACAAAAAGTAAGTCAAAACTGTGATTAATCAAAACGAATTAATACAAAAATTACAGGTAGATTAATTGATTTTACTTGGCCTTTTAAAAGTCCCGTAAAAAATATTTTTCCCATAGGGCTTTTGGCCATTACTAAATACAGAGAAAGAAAGAGTATTTTATATACAGTGTGTTTAAAAATGCAGGTGAAATTGATTGTAATTTTTTATGTGGGTAGTACCTATAGAAAAAAAGTTAGAAACGTTTGAGGCCTGCACCCAGCAGTGGACAAATTATAAAAAAAAGACCGATGACTAACATTTGATATTTATCTTGTGTAATGTGATATTGACAAATTCTTATTAAGAAAAGTATTTTATGTGCTGAAAACAGTAATAATTACAGTTAAACCTGTAATAATGTATATTTTCTAAATTGTTTAATATTTTTCATCACACCAAAACGTCAATTCAATTAGATTCTCACTAAATTCATACAAATGACCGTCCCATTGATGAGTTTGAACGCAGCCTGTCCCGCTGGACATACAATATTTGTGTGTCCTAAAATATTTCCTTCATCATTTCGGTTTCCTCTGACTAAGTCACACCAGGTATTTGTGAATGGATTGCCAGTATGACAGCTGTGCCTCGAGTCGTCGTCTGCGGTAGTCGTCATCGGCGCGAATAATAGAATCGGCAACATCATGGCGAACATCACATTCAACGACATAATGAACTGCATCGCTGCTGCTGATTGTTGTACACTACAAGCACAAAATAATAATTGTTTACTAGATCAATCATAATCTACATAAATTAAAATTAATCACTGAAATGTTTGTAAGCGAATAACTTCCTAACGGCTACACCCAATTGGCTAATTCTTTCTTTTATGTATTCGTTATTGCCAGGGAAAGGTTTCAATGCCAAAAAGACTTATAAAAAATAATAGCAAATATTAAAAAATATATATTGCGCTACGAAGTTCGCCGGGACAGCTAGTATTTAATAATTATGTTTAGCTAATGAAAAAGGGAAGAGGTTACATTTATAGGTAATTTAACGGACTTTGACGATGGTTTCATTTTTATAGAATGGGTATACTTTTAGAAAACTAAAGAAATAAGTTAAACGGAGTCGTTCATCGATAGCATTTTGAATAAAATTTACAAAACAAACTGCTAGTGACATTCGTATGTTTGGTCAGAATTATGGGGCAAGAACTTACTTTTCAAAATATACTCTCCCCTTATCAAATTATTATCCAGTTTAGTAAACAGAGTCGTTTTTTGACGGTAACAATTTCCATACATTTTATAAATGAGAAAATGTATTGAAATCGTTCCAATCAAGAAACGACTCGTCGATGAAATCTCGCAATAGACTTCCAGATTTTAAAGAGCCGCACAGAAATATATTTTGTAAATCAGAATAACTCAAAGACTTCTTTAAGAAGAAAATTACATGTTATGTTTATAAATATTTACCTCAGACGTCAGTTCAATCCTGTTGTCAGCGACACAGTATGCTAATACATAAATGTATACCGAAATTGCATTCACTTTTATATGCTTGGTAATAGGGTTGCCTCAATCACATGAGCAATAATACTATAATTATAGGATGTTAACAGGAAAAGTGTGACCATTTCAGTGCGACATTCTGCAAAATGACTCAAGTATCCATGTAGGTGTAGTGTAGTGTAATATGTATTATTTTAAGAATAACTAATTATTCAAGTCTCGCTATCGGCTTGTCTCCTAGCTTGAAGGCCTGTGTCTGCATTACCCACAGGCATTATTTTCATATCATTACTAGCCGTGTTACAGTCACGTGTTACAATGACGGTTACAGTCACGTTATAATTACCATGCTATACTGTGTCTGTTTAAATTGTTTGATTGTGAATGAAATGGCTCCAAAACTCTGTACTGCAACTCTGAATTGCATCAGAGAGCATATCATAGTTAGTAGTACTAGCGTGCGCTAGACAAGTACTACGCCAAAAACGCCTTCAAGCCTAATCTGTCAAAATCCCACGAAACTGGGATGCGAAGCAAACACTTTCATTATCATGGCGAGGCATCACAGAGTACCTTTTTATATACGGGACACAGAGCATTGCCCTCGTCCACGCTACCTGGGCATCACTATGGACAGATAGGTATTTACACACGGTCCCACTTCTTAGAAACCAAACAAAAAGTATGTGCGACGAATAACTTGCTGCGACGACTTACCTCAACAGCCTAGAGAGCGGCACCACGTGTTCTCCGAACCATAGGGCTCTCACTTGCATATTCCGCGGGCGACTACGGTGTGGCAACAATCCACTCACGCGAAGGAAGTAGATGTAGTCCTGAATGAGTCATGTCAAATCATAACGGGCTGCTTGTAACCCTACGCTCCATATGCTGTATCGTCTAGCAGGCGTCGCTCCACTGAATGTGTAGTAAAATAGGTAAAAACAGATCTACGACACTTACTGCATGACTACAACTTACAAGATGCCTCGTGCCCAAAAGTTTTTAAAAACGACTGCTGCCACAAATTAAACCCCAAAAATGACAAAAGACCGATTGTGGGGCACTAAATACCCGATCCCACCAAACTTCTCTGCAGCGAAAAAAAGCGTGCCTCCTTGTCACAACATGCAGTGGTCGACTTGGAGATCACATAATCGTTTGGGAACTCATCTCAACTCGTTAGGCGCTGTGGGAAATACATGGCGAAATGTGAATTCGTAGACCAGCCACAGGTCTACGGTGACTATGGAGCTCCATCTCGATCCATGGCGCATTTGCTTTCATGCCTACTATATCCATCTTCCTGCAACAAATGAGTGCTTAAAGTGGCCTGAGACAATGCCTTCGCTGTAGCCAAGTTGTGACCAGAAGAAATTTTAGCTATTGACAGGATGAACAAGTAATAAGTGAGCAAAATATATGTTTTGCGGTAAACCGAATTACCTTATTACCTCATAAATTTGGCTAAAAATAAATTCATCCCATGAACCTTTACCTCTTAGCCTCAAATATAAATCACATTTTCCCTTACTTTATCCAGTAGTTACTGAGCAAATTGGCTACAACAGTAGGATGGACGGATGTGGTGAGTGATCTAATAAGTATACTGGTTTTGTTTCGTACAGGACCCTAAATATAGCACAGTGACCACGGTGTGTTAATTTAAGTAAATCCTAAATTGTATATTCAAACCCATCAAAAACATTCTGTAAAAAATAGCCAAGTCTCGATGTAGCTGCTTGTTTATCTCTAAAAAGTTATGAAGCCAAGGCTAAGGTTCCTTACTGCAATTTCTTTGCTATCATATTTAATGTTCTGTGACTTGGCCGTTGACCTGTACCCACTAACATATAAAAAAATTGTTTTTGTTATTTGTTTTTTTAAAAAGACAACTCCCACATAAGGACAAAATCCTGTGTCACGGGGGACTTTACAAACATACAACTAACGGACACAATGAACACCCAGACTCGAAACAACATTTTAGGAATTTTTTTTTTTTTTTTTTTTTAACAGAATACCCTGAGTAAAGTTTTGAATGTTGCCCTGAACGACCGACGAAATGCTTGTCCAGGAACTGAGTTACCCCGAAACTTATCCTCCCAGAGGCAATGGGATGGGCCGCTTTGCAGCGTGGTACGAGAAAACCTTCTCAATACATCGTCCAACACTGCGGAGCGTGCTCGCCTGCTGGCTGTGGGAGAATGGGAATCGGGCCTCTGGCTTCAGGCACTGCCATCGTCCAATATAGGTACCATGTTGGACGATACGATCTTCCGCTTCGCTACTTGCCTCCGTTTAGGTGCGTCATGTGTCTCTCCGCATCGTTGTGACTGTGGAGAGGCTGTCGACAGCCTTGGTCACCATGGCCTGTCATGCAGCAGGAGCGCGGGTCGTATTTCTCGACACGCCAACCTCAATGACATACTGCGCCGTGCTCTTGCCACCGCTGGCGTTCCAGCCCAACTTGAACCTCAAGGCTTGGCACGCGACGATGGCAAAAGACCAGACGGGATGTCGTTACTGCCGTGGAAGCTGGGTAGGCCTTTGATATGGGACGCAACGTGTGTCGATACCCTTGCGCCATCTCATCTTCCCAGCACAGCAGGTTGTGCGGGCGCTGCTGCTGCTACAGCGGAGAAACTCAAACGGCGCAAATATGTAAATCTAATAGGAGATTATGTATTTGAGCCGTTTGGGGTCGAAACATTGGGGTCATGGGGTCCAAGTGCGCGATCACTTTTTAGAGATCTCGCAAAGAGACTTATAGACGCCTCGCGTGACCAGAGGCCTGGCACGTATTTGGCTAAAAAAATAAGTATAGCCATCCAACGAGGCAATGCTGCCAGTCTTCTGGGCACGCTTCCAATTGACTGCGATGCGGATGAGTTTCATGACGCCTTCTAAAATTTAATTTTTATTTTTTTGAATTTACCCTTGTATCTATTAATTCGTTTTTTTAATTATTTTAAGACTTAATTTAATTATATTGTTAATCGTTTAAATAAATATCGTCCCAAATTGGAAAAAAAAATAAGAATTATGAATTAGATACACAAAGTGTTGTCTCGTGTGGGAATCGAACCCACAACACTCGCGCAGTGTCAAGCGGCGAGGCGGCCGCTTAAACAACTACGCCCTCCGTGCAGTCAAGCATTTTTATATGTACGGTTGTACATATAAAAATGTACCATCGTTGAACATTTTTACGCTCTACATATTGAAAAAAAATGGGATCAATGTTTGAACATTTCACAATACATTACAGGTCAATGGCCAAGTCACATAACATTAAATATACTTATTATAAAATATATACTTGTATATAGACATAAGTACAAGAAAAGATATAAAATAGTGGTGCGTGCCACATATACTCAGCTATATTTTTTTTTATATAGTCTCACGCCGTTAGTTATCGGTATCGCCGAAAGGGTATGTTGAGGTGTAATATTACACCCACATTTCGCCATGAATTTTTAGCTCCCACGTAATAGGGGGCGACCCTATTGCCGTTACCAGGCTCATCAACAGACTCTGTGCTGCTACTGAGAATTCTGGAGAAACCCAGTACCTAACTTTTGTCCGACCTAGGAATCGACCCCGGGCACTCCGATCAGCAGTCACACATGCTATCCACTGGCAGTCTTCATTCTAAAACATCTTGGTTTTTGTAATACATTATGCCCTCACGCTATAAGTGTATAGCGGATCATAGATTGTGTGTCCCAAGGGTCAAACATCCCCCATGTTTGACCCTAGGGATTAATTTTACTGTCTCTAGAAAATATTGACATAGTCTTGTAAGCATGACACATAAAAATTGAAGCCATGACGTCGCGTCGACGCCGAGGGGCCGCTGCGTTGACGCTGACGCCAATGTGAGGGCGCCCTTAAACCGGCTGCCTCCTTGCTTGTGACTTCGCGAAGTTCGATCCCCACACGACTCAGCAATTTGTGTTTCGGGTCTGGGTATTGTATCCGTTGTTTGTACGTTAGTAATTCCCCCCGCGACACGGGATATTTTCTATTGCGGGTTGAATGTTCCTGAGTAACTTGCCAAATGTCAATGTACCGCCTAGCCAAACTAGGAACTATCCATACACAGTTTAACGCATATAAGGATTTCCATCCCATTAATTTCGATACTTCAACAAAAAGGAGCATAGCAACGATAGCCTAGTGGAGAGACCGACGGACTGCTACGCAAAGGGTCTCGGGTTCCAATCCACGGCACGCACCAATGACTTTTCGAAGTTAAGTGCATATTAAATTGTTAATTGTCGTTTGCTTAACGGTGAAGGAAAACATCGGGAAGAAACCTGCATGTCTGAGAGTTCTCCATAATGTTCTTGAAAGACATGTGAAGTCTGCCAACCCGCACTTGGCTAGCGTGGTGGACTATGGCCTTACCCTTCTCATAGTGAGAAGAGGCTCGTGCCCAGCAGTGGGACAGTATATAGGGCAGATGAATGAAAAAAACAATAAGGAAGGTGTCATAGCCTTGGGATTTCACTTTAAAAGTGTAAGTGCCATAAAGCTTTACTAAACGCCTTGAAATTCACTGTACTGAAAGTAAATCCGTCTGGAAAAAGTTTGAATCTGATAAGACTTTTCCTTGTTAAACTGCTTTTGCTGAAGTAAAAATTACGCGATACTTTGGCATATTACGTCTAAGCTAATAGTCCTAAGGATCTTGTTAGACCAGTAAGTGGTCTCCGGGCACTAAGGTTAAATTTTGGATGTAATTAATGTTATTATCTGGGGGCACGGTAGTGCCCCCGCCAAGTCCAGCGCGAAGCAACACTGCCGTACTATCTTTTTCTGGAACTATTTTATTTTACAGAATCTCTGGATGGGACTTACGGCCATCGTGCCGATGACTGCTTTTAATAAAAAACAGAATCAACAGAAACGGTTGCAGACCTAGAACATTATGTGGTAAGTGAAATGGGGTGTGCTGCAACGGGGTATAAGCAGCGGTGTGGCCTAGGACGATTTCGATTAAATCCTTTAAATACACACTCTGTACAGTGACGGCAACATTTATTTATTTTATTTATTTATAATGAACACCAACACAATGTACATCAATCACATAGTTACAACATTCAACATAACTGAAACATAGTAAATGCCATTGCAATTATAGGTGCAGACCGCTTCCACAAAATACAAAAGCGAGCATTCAAATTATTTATACAAAACCATAAACATTGAAATTTACAGACCCTGCACAGGAACACTTAAAATTTCATTTCAATAACATCAAACATGCATGCAGTATACAGTACAAATAAAAATAAAACTAGTCCATTAATTAATTCAAAAAATTACAATTTATACAAATACATTACATGATTTTTGACTAGAAGGGCGTATAGATATTGATTGTAAAAAAAAAAGTTAAAAATTTTAATTAAAAATATGTTAAAATTTAATCCTAAAAGTAACGATTGATAAAAATGACATTAAATAATTAATTGATTAAGACGTCATGCAGAAACAGATGAATTCAAAATAAAATAATATAATTCTAAAAATTGCCATAAATGGTTGATTAATCCAGAATTGTTAAAACATAATAGACTTTCTAAACTTGCCAATATTGTCAACAAATAAGTCTATCTCTTTGGATTTATTAAAATCACTAGCTGTGCCCGCGACTTCGTTCGCGTAAATGTTGGAATTTAATTAGCATGACATTTATGCCAAAAGTATATAATATCTATTTATAACTTTTATATGTATATTTATCTTCTTCTTCCTAGCGTTCGTCCCGTCTCGTGACAGGGTCCGCTTTCTTCTCTTCTTCCACTTCGCTCTACAGGACAGAGCGACATCTTTTTCTTTGAGTTCGCAGCTTTCAATATCTTTCTTTACGACACTCATCCACCGTAGTTTTGGCCTGCCTCTGCGCCTTAGACTGGGTATGTTGAGATTGAGTGTCGCATTGCCGATGTACTCAGGTGGTCTCCTTTTTATATGTCCGTACCATCGCAGCCGGTTCTCCTGCATCTTGTCGGCGACATCGCGTACACCAAGGCTACCACGCACGTACTCGTTACGGATCTTATCGAGCCTCGTTACTCCGCACATCCATCGCAACATCTTCATCTCGGCAACTTGGGTGGTACTGACATGCTTTTTTGTTACGGCCCACGTCTCGCTTCCATAAGTCAGAACTGGTCTTATAACTGACTTATAGATTACCCCTTTCAGTTTTATGGGTATTCGACTGTCACAGGTGACTCCAGTGAGCTCGCGCCACTTGAACCAGGCGGCTGATATTCGGTGCTAAATGTTATTTTCCAGACTTCCAGATTTAGCAATCATACTACCCAGGTATTTGTACTCTTCGCACTGTTGAACCGCTTGTCCATCAACCACTATGGGGTCAGTGCGGGGGGTAAGCACATTGCACTTCATATACTGGGTCTTCGAGACACCCAGCACCAGGCCACCTGCCTGCAACTGCCTCTTCCATGCCTCCAGAGCGTCTTCCAGAGCCTTAGGAGTAGTTGTACAAATCGCTACATCATCCGCGTAAACAAAAGTCCACGGTGCTTTCTGTTGTTTATATGTATATTATATACCTAATATTATATATCTTTAGAGAATTTCTTTATACACAACATTAAATGTTTTACCACCTTCACATAGAATATGTAAATTATTTTACCGCTCACTCGTGAACATGTCTCATATAACTGACCATGTGAAAAACAACATGTTCGGAGGTCGATTTTAGCTGTTTCAAGTGTCTGTCATTGCGATTTATTTAGAAAATACACACAGGACTACGAATATCCAGCCCTGCCGAAAGTAAGATAGCCCCGTTGAGTAACTCAAGAGGGATCTGAATTCAGGCCTCAGTCTCCCGCTCAAAGATTCCCACGTACGTGACGTGAGGAGTGGGTAATTGGGAATAATGAGACACCTGTAGGTATATGAACAGAACACGAACGAACGAAAGAAATCAAAGAAACACAATCACATGCAACTATCAAATATTCAAAAGAAACGAAAAAGACACCAACCTAAGTAATCTCATCTCAACGCCATCTATGTTTACATAGACAAACCGACCGAGATAGAAAATAATATGGACTAATCGACAATTTGTTGAAAAAAGGATCTATAGTCATTATTTTTATCATCTTAATATATAAAATCCTTGCGTTACTGACTGACTGACAGACACGCTACAGCCGAAACTATTGGGCGCAGGAAGCTGAAATTTGGCATGTATGTTCCTTGGGGACCGTAGGGGTGCACTAAGAAGGGATTTCCAGAAATTCCCACGGGATCGGCCAAAACGGGTAAATTTAAAAAAAATTGCAAGCGTAGCTGCTGGCGTCCTCTAGTTTAAAATAAAATTAAATGATTATATAACTATTATATAAACATAATAATTTGAAATAAATGAGATTGATCATTTTAATTAAGTGGATATTGTAATAAATTATGACACGGAGACTTTTTGTTTATGAAAGTGCCGAATATTATACTCTATTATTTTTTTGATAACAGAAAGGTACCTGACCTGACACATAATTATTGTCTTTTTTTGCAAGATACATTTATTTTGCTAGAAAATTATTTGAAAATAGTGACATCTATGGTCGGAAGGATCACTATGATTATGTTTGGTTCCAGTAATTTATTTATCGAAAATACATAAAAATATACTGAGGAAATTAAGAATCGCCTCCTTTTTTAAAGTCGGGTAAATAGCCATAAAAAACTTTAAAGGTACCTATTTAGACGAACTATACTTTTACTAACTAACTGTGTCCGTATACGCAGCAGGACCCTACGTTTAATTCGATTGAAAGTTACCTTTTTACGTGCGTGGTATTTAGTACTTTTCGAATTGTATAAGTAAAAAAATAGTACCTTCATTGCTACAGCGAAATCTTGAATTATTACCCAGCAGGACCCTCCGCTGTTTGAAGGTTTTCAGACCAATAGTATATGTCACCGTTTAGCGATGTATTAGTACCTTTAAAATACCTTAGTTTCATTTTAATATAATTATTAGTTTATGAGGAAAGCGCCTGCAAAACTTTTATCATGCCAGCAGGACCCTTTTTTGTTTTGACGCTTTCGGCCCCGACAGTCATATTTCTTGTTAGCATTTTAATAGTACTTTTCAAATAACCTTACGTTTAAATCAAATACTTTGTAGTTTAACAAGCAATTTGATTTAAAACTTTTTTCACGATGACCTTAAAATTATACCATTCCAATGATGCTATTATTTTTATGGCACTTAAATATTATTAAATTGAGGGTAGATGCAAAATAATAATCATATCATAACGGATTTTTTTTTAATTGTGTTCATAAAAATTAAATATATAAGTCCATCTAAAAAGACCGGTTTAAATTAATAAAAATCTCTTTGATTAACGCCACCATGCTAAAAGTTATGAAAGCTCATACCTACATTGGCCAAACTAAACGTTAAGTCGCTGAAAAAATATTTAAAAGTTTTAAAACAATTTTTCTGCTATAATACAAAATATTTTAATTACACGTAAGGTTATTTGAAAAGTACTATTAAAATGCTATTAAGAAATATGACTGTCGGGGCCGAAAGCGTTAAAACAAAAAAGGGTCCTGCTGGCATGATAAAAGTTTTGCAGGCGCTTTCCTTATAAACTAATAATTATATTAAAATGAAACCAAGGTATTTTAAAGGTACTAAAACATCGCTAAACGGTGACATATACTATTGGTCTGAAAACCTTCAAACAGCGGAGGGTCCTGCTGGGTAATAATTCAAGATTTCGCTGTAGCAATGAAGGTACTATTTTTTTACTTATACAATTCGAAAGGTACTAAATACCACGCACGCAAAAATTTAACTTTCAATCGAATTAAACGCAGGGTTCTGCTGCGTATACGGACACTAACAAACTTATAATGATCATAGATGGCACCACATAATTAACCAGTTTTGGATGATCCCTGTTTTGTTTGGGACTACGTATAAAGGAGAGGTCAAGCTGTACACCGAAAACCACTCAACCGATTGTAATGTGACATATACTATTTTATAGGTTTAAGTATCCTTTGTACATGAGTGTAAGTTTTATTGAAATCAATTTCGCCATTTTAGAGATCTTTAGCAACATAGGGAAAGACAGACAGACATAAATTCTAAAAAATATCAAGTATTGCTTTTTAGCATTTTCCTAGATTTTTTAGCTAATTTTCGTCAAAATATCTTTAATGTACAGACTTTTTCACCTCTACAGTTTTATTATAGTATAGATTATATTCCATAATCATTCTATTCAGGGGAGTGTTTTGTGACATGCCGTATGATTTGCCAACCAACAACCATAATAACCTTATTAAAAAAATATTAAAATAACCTTTATTTTAAAACGGCTAGATAAGTCGGTGAAGCAGGTAGCGAAGCCTCCTAATTTTATATAATTATTATATAATTGTTAAAAGTAACAAACTTATTTTATTATAAGATTTAAGTAACAGTTACCATGATTTTTAAACAAAATAAAAAAGATATTGTTTATACATTTAAACTAACACCAGTGTAAATAAAATGATAATAAACAAACGAAGTTTGTCCTTTTTGACATTAATATTGATGACTTAAATGCCATTTATTGTTAGCCCAACATACAATTTGTAACTAAAAAAAGGAAAGCCAGGTCAATAGGTCATGATGCCTCTTTATGGCGGACGAAAAAAACGACTAAATGATCGATGGTCACTGACAATGTTTATATATATAGGTAGGCTTACATATTTTACAAAGTTATTAAAAAAAAGCTTAGCCAATCTAAGAATTATTACTTTATTAGGTCAGACACAACCTTAAAATTAATATTATCAAATATTTAACTGTTAATAGTGTGTTTCAGCGTGGCACAGGACTAAGGTGCTTTTTCACTTTTCCGCTTTTCCACCATAGATTGCAACGCAACTCGGCTACGAAACTATGTGACGATTTCCACTGATGTTTAGCAAAGTAGTGGGTGGAGTTAAATGTGCTATGAAGACGCGCCACCGCGAGATATATGTGCGAGGAAGATGCTCAACTCTACTACTACTTCTAGATGTGCTATGTATAGATAATTGAGAAGTCACAGACACCGGTGAGCAATCTGCGCATTGCTACGGCCTTCGCGACCATCCATATCACGCAGCAAGAGTACAATTAATACATTCATATAAAAAACATAGCTTGATTGAACCCACGTCCATCAGTGCTGAACTATATAGAAGAATGATTATGATTGGTGAATATCGAACGCATCTACTTATGCAACGTAGCAAACCCCCTATTTTGTAGAAAAGCACCCCATAAAAGAAAATATCGTTAAATGATGTTACGCTAAGTCCATATTCGACTGCACGGTTGGCGTAGTGGTTTAAGCGGTCGCCTCGCCGCTTGACACTGCACCGAGTGTTGTGGGTTCGATCCCCACACGAGACAACACTTTGTGTGATCTATTGATTGTTGTTTCGAGTCTGGGTGTTCATTGCGTCCGTTGGTTGTATGTCTGTAAAGTCCCCCGCGACACAGGATTTAGTACTAGTGCAGGAGTTGTCCTTTTGAAAAAAAAAATCATACGAGTACTTGAGGGACGTAATGCAGCAATTTTGCAATTTCGATTTTTGTCAAAACGATAGTGCCTTCAATAAATTTGTTATTGGGATATGGTCGCCTGCGTTATTGTTTTTAATGATTAATTATAAGGCACAGACGTCAGGTTGGTTGAATTCGATTAGAAGTAGCAAGTAGCAAGAGTAGAAGTAGTAGCTTTAAGGTGAAATCTTTTACTTTTGTCCGGTAATGTGGGTAACCACTTGAATGAGAAATAATTATAAGTGGTAGACTAATTCATAAGATAGGTGAAATTCACAAAAGCATAATATACCTAATAATTATTATGAGATAACATTGAGAAGCTTTAAACATAGTTCTGTATTTGATTTACTGCTATCCTCAGAATCTCAATAAATCCATAGTCGATGTATGTATTAACTAAACTAGCACAGAAATACGAATGACTAAAACACTGTTAGAATTATTTTTCAAATACATGAGAGTATTCAAATTAGTTTAAGAAATGATGCAGATAGACTGCAAAATACTAGTATCAAATTGGTAGGCGCCCAAATAAGATTTAATAAATAACATTTACAGTAACAAAATATTTCACACGCCCATAATCTACAGGGTGTCACAAGACCCATCACCAAGCCAAAATCTACTCGTTGTGGGCATCATGCCAAGTCATACTAACCAAAAATAATAAATGGGAAACTGAATATTCTTCTGAGTTTTCACATTTTTTAAACCGCAATTATAAGCGCTTGCGTGCAATGCTCGCAATACCTACTTATCCATGGGGTTATAGGGCATCTAAAGAACATATTAGCGGGGTAAATGCATCGATTTAGTACCTAATTAGAAAAAATCCATACTAACTTTGAGCCTCAATATCTCCTGAACCAGTAATTTCCCAGGTATGGTGCCGAAGTAAAAAATGTTCGTAGTGATTGGTACAACATGGGATTTCAGATTTCGTTAAGGGTCTTTTTACACCGTGTATAACAAATTTGAAGGGTATTGAGGAGTCAATAATATATTTATTTCGATGAAAGGATGGACAAAAGTGAGAATTTTGATTCATAAGAAAAGGCAAATATTCCAAAATACCCACTACCTGGCTCTTTAAACAATGTGTCAACATAAAACATGTTTTAAATATGATATCCGAGCCAGAAGCCACCAAAAACGTAAATTAAGTTCATAGTAACAATATCCTCTTTATTTTAAATTAAACGATGGCGACGAATATTAGCAATCAATCCCTGCTGCAATACATGAATAATTTAATTACCATCATTTACTTGTGTAAATAACAATAGAAACAGCTACGATCTAAAAATCTACCAAGCAGCTCTTAGGATAGGTGTATGGTAAATTTTAAAATTGAATGACTCGGGTAGAGTTGACTGATACTGAAAACTGACAGTAGCTGACAAAGATAACAAATCACTTGCATTTCAAACCTCTTGAATTTACTCTTATTATGGTAAAGTTTTATGGAAATTGTATATTTATAATTTTAACACTTTAGGTTTCTCTTTTGATATGTAAAAATATTAAGTACATATCTGCGCTTCTCATTTATAATGTGAAGGTAATGAGTCACTGAAAGTTTTCTAGGTAAATCTGTCCCGGAAATATTTGAGGAATTGATATAACTTTTTCTTTGATAAAATACTGATACAAAAATCACGCGGCACTACGGCTTAATAACAGATTGCCATACATTGAATGCTAGGGGCCAGTAAGTAGCCATTCTAAACTTATTGGAGGCTCACAAATCAGTTGTCCAATTCCTGTCACACTATACAGAGTCTTTAGAAAACCTAGCTTCCATTAAGTTCCAGGACCACTACATAAGAATATTTTGTAGTAGGTATGTTTTGTATGTAATATTGAAATATTTCACTATCTGTATTTTTTTATGTGGAAGATCTTCATGACGCCTTGGCCTTAATTTTTCTTTTCCTTTTTACATTAAACTCCGAGACTTCGTCATGCACTAAAAATGGCTAACTAAGTATATAAAAAAGTTAAGCATTATTGCACAAACACAGCTTTACAGGTGATTCATGTCAATTGTGTTTTTAGCAAGGGTAAGATTCCGGTACGATTTCCATATTTGGATCGATGCTAACAAAGTCTTGATATTTAGCTTGGGTTTCTTTTGATCGTTAAGTAACTTCACACTTTAACTGGGTTTTGCGTAAATGTTTACTTTGTAAATGAATGCAATTGAAAATCGTATTAATTTCCTAGATACCTTAAACACTATGAAAATAAATGAGACTGAATGTAGCAAGAGAGATAGGTCAGGAGCAATTTTATGAATCGTTAAAAAGATATCACGATACTGTTATTTTTTTATAATAATTATAAAATGTATACTCTACTATCAAATGCGGTTGAACACGAATAGCCGAAAATCGAGCTTAGTGATGTGCAGTGTGTGTGTGTGAGTGCAGAGCATCGAAGAAGTTACATCCAGCAATGGACTACGGCCGGCTGATAATGTAAAAGAAAAAGTAGTCATGACTCCAAATAATTCACCGTTTTTTCTGTCCAACCAAATATTTTTGTGGTAGCAACCACCGAAATGGAAAAATGGGTTTTAAAGCAGTATTTCCTAATAAACTGTAACTTCAAAGAAACAAAATTTTTTTGAAGAAATATAAACCTCTTTTGCTAAGAAACAAAACATAATTGTAGAGTAACGTTGTTGTTTAAGAAATTCTTGAAAATGGTCTATAAACTTAATACCAAAAAAGTTAATCTTGTGTCTTTTTTTATTCATAGCTAGTTTTAAGTCATAGGTCAACTATTTATGTCAACTATTTATTTCATCTTTATGTATATATACTATATAATTTCAACCAAAATACTTATGAGAGCACTGATAAATTGTTATAAGTACAGTTATCCGTGGCTCGTGATTTATTATTGATGCATACACCGTATAATTTCTAATACCGTTTATAATAAGCTAGTTTTTTCTCGCGGCTTTGCTCGCATGGTTATCGGGACAGAAGATAGCTCAAGAGCAATTCGTTGAGTTTTTACAATTGCAAAGATTCATTAAGATCCGTTCAAACATTCATGCATCCATTCATAAATCTTCGCAAACTTTCGCGTAACCAGTAAATATTCATACCTACTGCTTACTAAGAATATAAATATTCTTACATAATTTCATCATTTATTTTATCCCCTTGGATTTATTACGATGCCAAAAACTTTGAAACACTTATTTTTACTTCTAACCCAAAGGTACATACCAACATTCACAACGCTTCTTGTAAAATTGGTGTATATAAACATTGCATTTTTTTCTTGGGTTTACCCGAATGTTACACATTAAAATTAAACTATAGTTTACGGATTTTATCGCGTTATATTGGTTTCACTAGTTATTACATTTAAACCGAATGATCTAGAAACTACATTTTTAGACGTTTTGAATTCTTTACAGGATTCATGTTCAGCTCACAGTGTCCTTAGGTCTTCTGATGACTTTGTCCTTAATGGGTTTCATTAGCCTTATGACAGGATCCCAAGCTGGATGAACATTCCAACCGTCTTCTCTATTGAAATTAGGGTATTTTTAATTTCAAGTGCCTCATGTATCATCCTTGGATGAAAACGGTGTTCCTTTGCGAGTATCTGTAGTTCATCAAATCGCAGGTACCTAGTGGTTCCAGATAACAATGTAAACTTGCCAAACTTGCGGTAAGTTTAAATCAAACTTGCTAGTTTCACTGTAACAAACTTGCACGAAGTTGGCTTTTCAAAGGATTGGATGACGACGAAGTTGGTGGTCGGTCGACCTCCTAGATACAGCAGGAGGTGCTCAACGACCAGCTGTTGTCGGAACACCAACCTGTGCTCGTTATCATCCAAATCCTTTCGAAAACAAACTTCATGCAAGTTGGATGCAAGTTGGTCACAGTGAAACTAGGAAGTTTGAATTAAACTTGCTGCAAGTTTGTTGTTATCTAGTATTATCTGTAGTTATAACTAACATGTGGAACAAGGACCCATTGGTCCTTGTTCCACATGTTCACACACAGCGGACTTTGTTGAGCGTTTATGATTTATGTCTTGCTATATTTTCTTTCAGTCGGATGCATATGCTTCTTTTGGTTTGTCAAATGTATGAGAGCCCACATTCACAGTCTATTTTGTAGACACCTGCCTCTTGCAAGGGTAACTGACACTTGACGGTTGGTAGAAATTGACATATCTTCGTTGGTGGCTTGTAGTAAGTTTTGATTGAAGCTCGCTTCAAGATGTACCCAATTTTGTCGGTCACGCCCTTGATCTATGGGAGGACAGCAGGTTTTCTACTGTGGCTGTTTTTTCTTTCTTCAGGGATCTGTGACAGTGGCGCGGAGGTCGGAGCTTGTTGTCTTGCAGAATTTGCCTGACATGTTGAAGCTCAGCGTCCAGATGTTCTCTGAAACAGAGACATTCCTACGGTAGCAAACGGTTTAGGATGGTGATGAGATTCACCGATTAAGTGTACCTATTTATATGGGTCTTTTTCCTATACACAGTGTGGCTTTTAACTATTGTGCTTATCTATATATATAAAATTTTCGACTATATACTTATATTAAATTCACAGTGTTAGTTAAAATACTCCTCCGAAACGGCTGTACCGATTGGTATGAAATTTTGTACGTATATTAGGTAGGCCTGAGAATCGGTCGTAATCCAATTTTCGATCCTCCAAGTTGCTAGGATGTCCAACGTAAAAAATAAGTATTTTTTGGTAATTTTTAGGGTTCCGTACCTCGAAATAAAAAACGGAACCCTTATAGGATCACTTTGTTGTCCGTCCGTCTGTCAAGAACCATTTTCTCAGAAACTCGTAAAGGTATCAACCTGAAATTTATACCAAATAGTCAAGTCTACTGTCCCATGAAGCTGTGAAAAATTAAACTTCTAAACCAAATCAAAAGATACAGCCGTTTATGCTGCAAATTTCCGCAATTTCCGAAACTCGCAAGGGAATCATAACCCACAGGGTACTTCCCGTGTACTCAGAATTTTGAAATTTGGTACGAAGCAATGTCTTATAGCACAGATAAAGGAAACATTGCGAAAGCAAATAAATATTTAGGTACATCATATCATAAAAATATTTGTATTAATTATAAAGTTACTACCCATTTCCTCATGAACGCGTAAAGTTATTAATTTGAAATTCATAACAAATGCTCAGGTCTATAATACGTTTAACCTGTAACAAAATAAAACTTCTATCAACGCAATCAAAAGAAACAGCAATTTTAGCATATTTTCAAACTCGCAACTACTGGTAAAGGAATCAAAACCTACAGCGTACTTCCCATAAACTCAGATTCTTGAAATTTGGTACAAATTAAGGTCTTGTAGCACAGATATAGGAATAATTGCAAAAACCGCAAAATTTTAGTTACATCGTATAATAAAAATAATAATAATAATTTTAAAGTTACTAGGCCTTTCCTTATGAACGCGTAGAGGTATTAAATTGAAATTCATATCTAATACTTGGGTCTATAATATTTTTAAGCTGTATCAAAATCAAACTTCTAAGCCCACGCAATCAAAAGATACAGAGGTTTATGCGGCAAATGCTCGCAAATTTTCGAATCTCACAAGGGAATCAAAACCTACAGGGTACTTCCCGTGAACTTAGAAAGTTGAAATTTCGAACGAGGCAACTTCTTGTAGCACAGATTAAGATATTTTCCAAAAATGTAAATTTTAGTTCCATTATACCTATAATAAAAACATCATTAATTTTTTTAAAGTTGCTACCTCTTTCCTCATGAACCCGTAGAGTTATTAAATTGAAATGGGGTTAAATATAATGACTACCATAAAATGCTTTGATACCCTTAGTTCTTTATTCAAAAATAAATAGGTACTTAACACCAGAAAATTCTGAAATTACCATAGTACTAGCTATTTTGGCTACGACTGCACTTCAAATTGTATTCGAACACCAAATGTAGTAAATAATCACCAAATAAATAGGTTATGTTAGGTTCTCTTGTGACCCTTAATTCAAAAATAGGAGCCCTGCGCAGCGGGGCTCCGTCAACTTAGTTTATTAGAGTGGGTGGTGTAACCAAATCCAATTTATGTGTTGGTATTTCATACAACTAACAAAAAATACTTGGGTATAATTTTACATGAAAATGCTGGTTTAATTTTGGTGATCATTTACTACTTTTGGGTTAACAATGATTTAATTGGAGTCACTTTGCTTAAATAGGATAGCGACATGTTAAAACTTTGGTTATAATTTTACATTAAAATGCGGGTTTCATTTTGGTGATCATTTACTATTTTCGTCTGTTATATGTCTGGTGGTAAGTTAAACATAAGCCAATTGAAATTCATATCCAAATCAAATACTACGGTCTTTAACACCGTGAAATAAAATCAAACTAATATGTTAATGCAATCAGCAGAAACAGCAATTTAAGCATATTTTCAAATTCGCAACTACTCGCAAGGGAATCAATACCTACAGGGTACTGCCCTTGAACTCAGAATCTTGAAATTTGGCACGAAGCTAGGTCTTATAGCACAGATAAAGAAAAAATTACAAAAATTCGTAAATTTTTAGTAATATCATATAATTAAAAATTTTTTAATTATTTTAAGGGTACTAACCCAATCAAATAGAGAAATAAACCCTTTCCTCATGAACCCGTATAGGTATAAATTTGGAATTCATATCAAATCCTCAAGCCAAAACTAAAGGGTACTTCCTGTCGATCTAGAATCTTGAAATTTGGCATACAGCAACGTTTTATAGCACATAAGAAAAAAATCGAAATCCTTAAATTTTTTGTATCATCACATATTTTTTAAAATACTTATTTATACCTACAGGTTTGTACGGAACCCTCGGTGCGCGAGTTCGACTCGCAATTGACCGGTTAATTTACTTTAATTTGACTAGCTTTTACCCGCGGCTTCGCTCACGTTAAATTCGGGGTAACACAAAACTCCTTCATCGTTCGATAGTAATTTTCGTTTTCATTCTGTTCATAGGATCTAATAAGAAATATAACCGCAAGAAGTATATAAAACATTTCTGTAAACAGTATTTTTAGAGTTCCGTAGTCAAAAATGGATAGTCTAAATACGGAATCCTTATAGACAAGCTATGTCTGTCAGTCTATCCGTATGTCACAGCCACTTTATGCCGAAACTATTCAGTTTACACATTTGAAAATTAGTAGGTAGATGTATTCTGTGAACCGCTTTATGACGTTATAGAAAATAAAACATATTGAATATTAAGGGGGGCTCTTCATACATGGAACTGATGTGGAAAATGGGTCGTTAAAAATTACTTTGAGGTTCCTAAAACCATTGTTTCTCAAAGTCAATCGTTTGAAAGTTATACGGTTCTAAAGTGGTAAAATGGGTGTTTAGGTCCCTCTAACTTTTAAAGTAAGACAGTGACAAATCTAAAAAAAAAAAATATATGCTGTAGATCGTTATAAAAACTTCCAACGAAAATTGGTTTGAACGATATGTAGTCAGCAGTTTTTGGAATAAAGCACATCCTAAATATCAAAATATAAAATATCCTATCCGCAAATATAGCTTTGTCGTTTATAGAAATACTATTATTAGTTAGTCGAAGATAATGGCTATGGGAAGTGGATACCTCCACTACGGAACCCTTCATGAGCGAGTCTGACTCGCAATAGCGAATAGCTTTTATAATGTTTCGTCCTCGGTGTTACTTGTAGCTGTTTGCCATTACAAAGCTTTGGTGCAGGCCTGGAACACCAACGTTCAGTCTCAAGTTGCGTGAAGGTACTCCTGATAATTGTAAGGAGTTCAGAAACTCTATAGGGTACGAAGTAACTTGGCCAGTATTCATGACATTATCTACCGAAAGGTGCTCAACAACATTACTTTGCTTACAGTCAAATGTCAAAGCCATGGTCCGATATATCTCTATACACACTTTTTATGAGTAGAGAATATTGGTTCAGCCGGTTTAGCGTGAAATCGGTACATACATACAAACACATTCTAGTTTTTATATCTAATATAAGTAGGGATTAGTCAAGGCTTTTACAATAATTATTAGTTTATATAAGTAACAAACGAAGTAAAGACATTACACCATATGACTATGTGTAATGTGACAGTACTGACAGATATACGATAGCGCAGCACTCAATTATTACAGCGCATGCGTTCTTACTGTCAATACGTAGTAGGTTTGTCCCTACAAACTTCGACCCTCTCTCTAAAATCCCTCCCAGATTATTTTTTGCAACTAATTGTATTGTTTTGCCAGGTTCTGAGCTACCTCCCCACCAATTTTCAGCCAAATCGGTTCAGCCGTTCTTGAGTTATAAATAGTGTAACTAACACGACTTTCTTTTCTAAATATAGATGTGTCACTAACCATATATATACATTTTCAGCCTTTTAGTACTAACCCCTATTTTATAATAGCCATATTAGTAATTTTATCTTATCAGATTAGTTGTCCACGCCAGGCGCACACCGGATTAAAAGAAATCGTTTCAATGAAATGTACCTTAGTCGCTATTCTCCTCTGAAACGGCTGCACCGAGTTGCATAAAACTTTATATGTATATTGTATTCCTTAGGTCTGAGAATTGGTCTTAATCTGTTTTTCAACCCCCCAAGTCATAAGGGTGGTCCAACCCAAAACATATTTATTTTTATTTTTCTTCATTATTTTTCATTTTTCTATTTTTTATGATGTGGCATTAAAATACATACAACTCTAAATTTTCATCCTTGTAGCACCAACCCCTATTTTTTAATAGCCATATTTGTATTTTAATCATATCACTAGATGAGTTGTCCACGCTAGACGCATACCGGATAAAAAAACAAGTTTCACAGTGTTAGTCACAAACCTCCGAAATGGCTGGAACGATTGAGTCCCGTACGGTATATCGAATTACCCTTGAACGATATAACTGTGTACAGAAAGCATGGTTCACCGACGAACGGTAATACGAAAAAACTATTAGTCGATACCATTATTTAGCGACAGCACGTTTCGCCGAATAACGCTACAAAGAATGAATGGTTGGCCGATACCAAGATTTGCCGATGTCATGGTTCGCCGCAACACGCTTTAACTAAATAATCCTTTACCGATAGCAATTTATATCGAAAGCACCTTTTCTTACATCACTTCTCATCGTTACCTAGTCGCCCAATAAGCTAAGTCGACGGAGCCCTGCTTCGCAGGGCTCCTATTTTCGAGTGCGTGGTCACAAGAAAACCTAACATAACCTATTAGGTACCTACACATAAAAAGGTGCTTTCGATGCAAACTGCTATCGGTAAAGGATTATTTAGTTAAAGCGTGTTGCGGCGAACCATGACATCGGCAAATCTTGGTATCGGCCAACCATTCATTCTTTGTAGCGTTATTCGGCGAAACTTGCTGTCGCTAAATAATGGTATCGACTAATAGTTTTTTCGTTTTACCGTTCGTCCGTGAACCATGCTTTCTGTAGACAGTTATATTTATATCGTTCAAGGGTAATTCGATATTCCGTACGGGACTGGGAACGATTTGTATGAAATTTTATATGTATTGTATGTATATTCTAAGACTGGGTGTAAGCGACTGCTAAGCTGAAGATCGCGGGTCCGATTGCCGCACAAGTCAAACATTTGTGTGCAAGAACATGGATGTTAGTCTTGGTTTGGGTGTTTCTATGTATAATATGTATGTATTCACAAAAAAAAAGTTTATAAGTATGTTTATCCATTATCTAGTACCCATAGTACAAGCTCTGCTTAGTTTGGGACTAGACGGTATTGTGTGAATGTGGTAGATTATTATTATTCTTTTGGTCTGAAAATCGGTCATAATCTATTATTCAAACCCCACAGTCATAAAGGTGGTCCAACCGAAACATTATACTTTTTTAGTTTTTGGTCAATTCTTTTTTACTTATTTTTTTATGATGTTGCATTAAAAGTACATGTAACCCTTAACTTTCACATTTTTAGCACCAACCCCAATTTGTTATAGCCATATTAGTAATTTTATCTATGTCAGATCAGCTATCTGCATCTATCACTCAATTACCACATCCTCATTTACAAGTTTATTTATTTTACAAATTTATTTATTTTTCCACTCTAGAAATAATTTATATGTCAATAAAACTTTTGCTGGGTCATCTATCTATATATTCGTATATATAATACTAGAGACCGACAGAGGCAACAGACCAGTCAAAAAGATAAAAATAACTACTTACGTTAAAAAAAAACGACTTCAAAAACTAAAAAATAATAAATAATTAATATTAATTAAATACTACCTATTATTTATATGTGCTATTTACTAATAGGTTTGAAGTCGGTGCCAAGGTCACATAATCACTTTTAATTGTCATCCATTTTACATACATATACAGAATTTCACGTCAATTGGTAACCGGGCAGTGGGTCAACTTTACTAGCGAGATTTTATTTCAGACATCGGGATAGGCGAAGGTAAATAAAACAATGCTAATAAAATAAAAACTACTGGGCCTCCCTGAATCAATTTTTTATGGGACCAATTTGAAACTACCCCCAACAAACAAAAAAAAGAATCACGTAAATCGGTTCAGAAACCTCGGAGAAATCGGTGTACATATATCGAAAAAAAATTATTTACCGGCCAAATTGAGAACCTCCTCCTTTTTTTGAAGGCGGTTAAAAATTAATGTTTGTTTGTTTTTGTCCCTTAATTTAATAACACCTTACCCTATACCTTAACTCTGAAATTTTTCATTAAGCACGGAAGGCTTTGGTAACTTTGTTTAGATTTTCCTTGAAAAGTGGTTTGGAAAAAAGGAATACGAAAAAAAGATCTTAAATAGGCGATACGGAGTTTGCAGGGTCAGCTAGTTTTATATTATAAATGAGAAAGTGTATTTGTTCGTTTGTCTTTCTTTCACGTCACAACAGGTAAAGTTATGGTACGATTTTTGTGTGTGTAGAATGACACTAAAGCTGTGCGTCCACCGGATCGGAATCGGAGCGTACGGAGCGGAAGGATTTGTTGCTTTGTATGAATTTCTATGAAACTGCGTGCACTGGATCGGCATTTCTGCGCCTGAGACCGGTATTTGTGCTGATGACGTCATCCGCAGTGAACGCATCATTCGGATTCCGAGCGTTTCAAGTTCTGACGTGTTTGCGACGTTAAACTGTAGGCAAAAATACTTATTCACGATGAACGACGATGTTTTAATTATGTTAGTGGAAAGGTATGAAGAACTTTATAATCTAAAACATGAACATTAACATAATCAACTTAGGAGAGACAATATTTGGGACGAAATTGGGCAAATAAAATCTATTTTCATCTTCTAATAAATCAGAATATAATGTATGATATTCTCCGAAAATTAATCTAATTACAACAATATCCTCGTCACTGTCCTCCTGCTTTAAAAATACCTAAATTGCCGATGCTGAATCCGAATGCAGTGGACGCACCCCATCGGCATTTTGTAAATGACGACGCTCCGTCCGCTCCGTACGCTCCGATTCCGATGCTGTGGACGCGCAGCTTAAATTTCTATGAAACTGCGTGCACTGGATCGGCATTTCTGCGCCTGAGACCGGTATTTGTGCTGATGACATCATCCGCAGTGAACGCATCATACGGATTCCGAGCGTTCCGAGTTCTGACGTGTTTGCGACGTTAAACTGCAGGCTAAAATACTTATTCACGATGAACGACGATGTTTTAATTATGTTAGTGGAAAGGTATGAAGAACTCTATAATCTAAAACATTAACATAATCAACTTAGGAGAGACAATATTTGGGACGAAATTGGGCAAATAAAATCTATTTTCATCTTCTAATGAATCAGAATATAATGTATGATATTCTCCGAAAATTAATCTAATTACAACAATATCCTCGTCACTGTCCTCCTGCTTTAAAAATACCTAAATTCCCGATGCTGAATCCGAATGCAGTGGACGCACCCCATCGGCATTTTGTAAATGACGACGCTCCGTCCGCTCCGTACGCTCCGATTCCGATCCTGTGGACGCGCAGCTTTAAGCTACTCTTTACCGCGATAACCGACTGACACGCGAGTGGAGCAGCGGTCAAAGTCGAACATAAAATAAGAGTTTTTAAATTCATCGTCTAGTTTGTAGGTCATTGACGCGAATTACCGTCACTTCCTTTTGGCACATTGATTACTCTGATTGATTCAGCACACAAAAAATTGCTTCGGATTTTAATAAAAGGTACTTATGTTTCGATTTGATAAATGACGTTGATATTTTTTTGTAAGATTACAAAAGTACTTTATAATTTATTAAATAAACACAATTAGCCTTTGAACGTTATGGTCTTTTATAAATAAATATTAAAATGTTTATTGTTACAACACGTGGTATGTTCTTAAGGTCCTATACAAGAGTGTACTTTCATGACTTGCTATTATCACTGTCAGATTTTCCTTAAAGAAAGGCCATGCCCTGCTATAAGACTTTATTCATTCCCAAGAAGAAGTTCTAAGAAATTGATCTTTGCAAGATTTTGGTGGCATGCGACTATTGTGGCCTTGTAGGGAGTGAATTTGATCACAAGTTTCAGCTTCTTTCACTCAATAATGTCGGCTGTGCATTTTCTGTCAGTCAGTACTGACTGACTGCAATAACGCAAGAATTTTATATATATTTATTATCCTATCTTTTCGAAGTAAAAAAACAGGTGTTTTACCCTTTTATGCCGAACGAGGACAATGTATGACGACAATAAAAATACTGCTTAAGGATAACAGAAGCATATTTAGTTGCAAAGGTCACCTTTATAATTAAAACGTAGGTGTTAATGGATTTCGTCAGTTCATCCGTATCGTGTCGTAATTATATCCAATTAATACATATAATTTAAATTAGTATTCGAATAATTAAGTTGTGAAGATCTTTTGGCGATTAATTAGTTTAAACTTAATTACAACAATTTATTTTTATGTAAGGTATAAATTATGCTTTATTTAAACATACTATTATGAATTTTAGAATAGGTATAGAAAAAATATAGGTGGTGCTGTCTGTGTGTTCTTTAAGTGTAAAAATGTATGAAATTATCATAATTATGCCTTCGTATATTATTATGTAACGTACCAAACGATAGCAATATTAGAAATTGAGACGAATATATATTGTACTTGTCAGATTTTTCGTAATAGTTAATTAGGTACTTTATTGGCACCAAAATATTAATTATTATATTGTGGCGCCATATGTTGATGTAAAATTATGTTTTCAATAAGTGTTTGTTCACAATATTTAATGCGTTTTGACAACTAAGGTAAACCAAGCTGTTTCTGCAACTGGTATCTATATTTGAACTATCCATCGAACTAGCTACTATATATACATATTTCACATATTCTGTATGCAGTTTATATAGTTTATATCTAATATGTATCTCTTATAGCTAAATTGATGTATATATCAAATATTGGGACAGGTCGTTAGATGCAAGATACATACCTACCAGTAGTAGGAATTTTGAAAATACAGACGTACGTTCCTACTGATATCAAAACACTAAAAGCAAAGAAAATAATAGCAAGAAAGTCATTGACATATTGACATTGACGCCAAGAATAAGCTAGAACGATGCACCTCGTTTTGCATCTAAATTAATAGAGTAGGTACAGTACATTGTTCACGACGCGCGTATTGTACAACCTTGATTGGGCGGTCGGTGGTCACTACATGACTAATCCGGCAGGCCACGTTACTTTTTATATCCGTACAAGAATGTGTGACGTCAATATTATAAAAGACTCGCTCTTGTGGCTGCATAACGTAAATGGTGCATCTGGGTTGTTGCGGATCGATTAGTTAATTTCTGCAATGAAATCCTAGATATACAGCGTCGTACTTGCCATATCATGACCTAGTTGACGCACTTACGTTGATTATGATTGTAATCTTGTGGCTCAGTTGGGGTCCACTCTAAAATGGAGCGAAGGTGATTCAAGTAAAGGTAAACCAGATGTAAGTATTGAAAATAGCAAATGATGACATCAACCTCTGCAAAATATACCTCTTTAACTTTACAGCGTAAGCCTTACTGTACAGTGAATTTAGAATGCGTGAAATGCATCCTAAAATAATAAAAACTTTAAATATGAATAAAAATGTGAACGTCTATGACGGAAAGGTATGATTATTCATCACATTAAATCTGTTACTTATTATTATAAATTAACTAATTTATAATAATAAGTAATACTATATTTTACTTTAATTCGCAAGATACATACCTACCTATGTATATTGATAACTGAATTAAAATAAAGTTATTGTGTTTAGACAACACAATACCTTTATTTTAATTCAGTTTTTAAGTAGCGGCGATAGCCCAGTGGTGTATGTAACGGACTGCCGATACGATGGTCTCGGGTTCGATCCCCAGTTACCCCGGGCACACACCTCTGACTTTTCGAAGTAATGTTTGCATTAAAAATTTCAATTTTAGCTCGCTTAATAATGCGTCCCGTATATGGCAATAGGCTCTCCCCTTATTAGTTACATTGGGACGAAACATAAGTGGCGAAGAGTGGGTGAGTAATAGACGTCTGCCTACCCCTTCGGGATAAAGGCGTGAAGTTATGTTATATTATGTTTATGTTATAAGTCTGACTCTGTGGTACAGTGGATACCGTATGCGTCTGCTAATCGGGAGGTCCCGGGTTCGATTCCCAGGTCGGGTAAGAATCGTAATGAGTTTTTCCGAATTCTTAGTAGCAGTACGGATTCTGGCAATGTACCCGGTAACGGCAACATGCTATTATTACGTCGGTCCAAAAATTCAAAACAGGGCGATTTGAAGGTGTAATATTACACCTCTGGCCTCACACCTATCCCTCAAGGGATACAGGAGTGAGGCTATGAAAATAAAATTGTTTATTGCAAAACACATAAAAGTAAAGCTATACGGCCGATTATTCAGTAATATATTTGCGTGGTGTCATAACATCCATGCGTCCTAACCTTCCAGCTGACTCAAGTGTTGCCTAATGGCAACAGTTATTTCAGCTAGTTCTTGACGGAAATGGCCTGGAAGATACGCTCACATTACTACGGTAACTGAAACGACGTTGTCAAAATGACACGGCGCTTTACTCCTTGGCGGAGTGCTCAGCCCAGGCACAGTAGCTTCGTCAGTTAACTGCGACAATTGGTTTGGATGTTCTCTAGCTTCGGAGATTGGCACAATCCATAGTCTGGAATCACACCGTTTTTTTTATGGAGCCATAATACCAACGCCCTATTCTGAACCGCAGGGCCAGGCATTGGAGAGCGCATGACGACCTCCGTTTACCATAGGGTAGGTATAGCTTAGGTTCTTATTATACGGGGTGTAAAAAGACCCTTAACGAAATCTGAAATCCCATATCGTACCAATCATTACTAACATTATTTTATTCGGCACCATACCTGGGAAATAACTGGTTCAGGAGATATTGAGGCTCAAAGTCACAATACATTTTTTTTTAAATAGGGTAACAAATCCTATGCACCCATGGATAAGTAGGTGTTTCGAGCATTGCACGCGTGCACTTTTAATTGCGGCTTAAAAATGTGACCACACAAAAAAAATCGTTTCCCAAGTATTATTTTTACTTAGTATGACTTGACATGATGTCCAAAATGAATAAACTTCGGCTTGGTGATGGATCTTGTGACACTCTGTATATTTTCACCCTTTAAATTAAGGGGTGGAAGTTTGCATGGGTACCTATTCCGTAGAAACTTATTTCATACTAGAATAGTAACATCAATAATCGTTTTACAGTGTTCCGGTGCTTTGAGATGACTTCCACATTCAAGACAAAGACAAATGTCACCCCAGTCTTGCGTGACCACGATTCCTATACATACATACAAAGACTCACGCCTGTTTCCCCGAAGGGGTAGAAAGAGGCATATTAAACGCCCACTTTTCCACTTTACGATTCCTATAACGTAATCAAAACGTCGGATTAAATATAATATCAGTAAAACCAATTTAACACGATAACATCCGAAAAGTGTAGATTAATTTTAATTGTTTTCAATTCATACTAGAGATTTGAAGTTATAAATAAACCGGTCAAGTGCGAGTCGGACTTGCGCACCAAGGGTTCCGTACAAACCTGTATGTATGTATCATTATTTAAAATAAACCAGTCAAGTACGAGTCGGACTCGCGCACCGAGGGTTCCGAACAAACCTGTAAAAAAATATATAATTATTTAAAAAAATATGTGATGTAACAAAAAATTTAAGGTTTTCTAAATTTTTCCTATGTGCTATAAAATGTTGCTTTATGCCAAAGAACAATGGCAGAATTTGGTCTGGGTTTGTTGTGGCGACCTTAAACTTCATATGAACAAAACAAATTGTTTTTTTTTCTACGATTTTTAGTATTTTCACTTTGTCGCGTTAAAGCTGAAGTATTTTATGATGATAAAAAGCATTCCAATTGATTACGACGAATACTTTATTATTTGATTGTTGCCATAGACAATGGTGTGACAGGAATAGACGTGAGTGCTATATCCGTATCGATTATTAAATAAGTAATCGATACGATCGACCTTTATAGAGTTGGTTTGGTTGAAAATGCAGTTATTTAATATTTAATCAACATTATATCATCATCATCATCATATCAGCCAAACGACGTCCACTGCTGGACATAGGCCTCCCCCAAGGTTCTCCACACAGACCGGTCTTGAGCCGCCCGCATCCAACCTCCTCCCGCGATCTTGACAAGATCGTCGGTCCACCTTGCGGGGGGCCTACCTCTGCTGCGTCGTCCGGTACGTGGCCGCCACTCCAGAACCTTTCTGCCCCAACGGCCATCGGTTCTTCGAGCTATGTGCCCTGCCCACTGCCACTTCAGCTTGGCTATCCGGAGAGCTATGTCGGCGACTTTGGTTCTACTGCGGATCTCCTCATTTCTGATTCGATCTCGCAGGGAAACTCCAAGCATAGCTCTCTCCATCGCCCTCTGAGTGACCTTGAGCCTTCTGATAAGGCCCATAGTGAGCGACCACGTCTCTGATCCGTAAGTCATCACTGGCAACACACACTGGTCAAAGACTTTCGTCTTGAGACACTGCGGGATATCGGACGAGAAGATATGTCGTAGCTTCCCGAACGCTGCCCAACCGAGTTGGATTCGACGATTGACCTCCTTCTCGAAGTTGGACCTACCTAATTGGACTACTTGTCTACATTATATCAATAAGCTAATATTTTTGAAGCAAAACAACGTTTACATCAAATAAAAACGTCACAGCATCGTTTTAATGTTGTATCGATTTCACATAAAATCGATTTAAAATGTGCAGCTCTGCTTTTGTCTTTGGCTGTGACAGTTAGATGCTACAAAATACTTCCGCGTTTTGATGTCAATCTGACATAATTATGTCATTTGATAATTCAAACGTACCTACCTACATTGTTTAACTTTCATACTATAACTTTCCTTTTACCTACATTGTTCATTCTTAACTAAAAATTCAAACACCGATATCTTCTTTTTCCACCTTTCCTGAGTGAAAATAGAATCATTTATAGACTATGTTACTTACGCCAATTTTTTTGATATATTTCTTATTACTGTACGCTTCAATTTAATTTCAGACATTTTGATGTATGGAGATCTGCCATTGTCCTTTCAAGATTCTAGATCGACTGGAAGTAGCCTTTAGGTTTGACTTGAGCATTTGATATGAATTTCAATTTTATAACTCTACGGGTTCATGAGGAAAGGGGTAGTTAGTACCTTAAAAATTATTAAAAATATTTAAATTATAAATATGATGTAACTAAAAATTTACGGTATTCGGAATTTTTCCTTTATCTGTGCTATAAGACGTTGCTTCGTGCCAAATTTCAAGGTTCTGAGTTCACGGGAAGTACCCTGTAGGTTTTGATTCCCTTGCGAGTAGTTGCGAGTTTAAAAATATGCTTAAATTGTCTGTTGATTGCGTTGATATAAAAGTTTGATTTTAGTACAGCTTAACGGTGTTATAGATCTGAGTATTTGATATGGCCATCCACTGCAACCAGCCAATAAAGGCAAGGCGGAGACAAGGCCCTGACTGACCCTGAACTCTGAAGCATTCGAGACCGCAGTGTCGCCACACACATTCAGCTTGCCACAAAGCTGCCCTGCGGTTTGTAAGCTGTCTATTCATACTGTAATACATTTTTTGTTAATATTACAAGATGAAGGTGATGTTTGAAAGCTTTTACTCTGCCCTCCGAGATTTCGTTAGTCTCATGATGAGATAACGGCTGCCCCAGAGGGAGTTATAATAATAATGTCCTCCCGACCGATTTCGCCCACGGCGGCTTGTCTATATATGAGACTTGCCAACTGCGCGGGACATATTATAGTGCACAAGTGTGTGCGCAAACACAAGTGCACTCTCTATTCCCTCACTCTCATAGTCCGATGGGACGCCACAAGCGACACGACCGGAGAGAGATTGGGCGCAGGACCAACGGCTTAACGTGCTTTCCCAGGCACAGGGGTGTGACACCGCCAACTTCCTGACTCCGAACTTCTATTGGATAATTCCTATCAGAAAAACCCAATATCACTTTTTGTTCGACCCGGGAATCGAACCCGAGACCTCACGATCCGCAGTCGCTAACACTACCGCAGGACCACAGAGGCAGCCCCAGAGGGAGTTATATAGAGGATTTGGCCTAGTGTACTACTCTGGCCAGACGGGTTGGCATAGGGTTTGATGTCGAGTTTTCCGTCTTTGAAATGGAGTAGTGACTTTATATTCTCAATCACCACACAATAAATGTGCTGCCTCCGCGGTCCAGTGGATAGCGTATGCGACTGCTGATTGGAGGTCCCGGGTTGGATTTCCGGGTCCGGCGTGGTCGGCCGGCCAGAGGGAAGCCGCAAGAGTTAATAACTCAGGGGTGGAAGTGTCATTCTCAAGGGCGTTACTACGGGGAAACCCGCTCCGGGTCTGCGTTGTCACGAGATCCGTGATGGCAAACCGGTGACGCGCCGCTCGACACCCCTAGCCACTCGCACCGGTGTTGCCCTCTGGCTGCCTTTATGGCAGACTTTGCTTGGCGGCTATTAAGAGAGGGCCCATGAGTATTTGATATGAATTGTCCGTATTTATGCAAAAAGGAACCACCCACCAAAAACGCACTTCTGAGATATCAATGGATTTACAAAAACATGTGCAGGTCTGTTAGATTAAGTAAAATTTTACATTTTTTTGATGTAAATGTATTGATAAATTACTCATTTAAGTATGTGTATTTAAATTTGCTCTGGATACTCCTCAACTTTTTAGATAATTAAGAAAATGCGCATGTGGTTCCTTTTAATATTTACTAAGTAATAGCTTTCCTCATATGCAAAAAAGAACCACAATCCAATCCACAAGGGTTGTGATTCTTTTTACTTAGTACTTATACTTAGTTTCATGTTTATTTCTTAAAGCCATGGATTTACCGATATACAGCAACCTAAGTATTATCGTAATAAGCCTTTAATATGTAGCCTATAGGAATCCACTGCTGGATATAGGCCTCTCCTAACAGGTGCCACAGTACTTAGCTTTTCGCATCCATTCCATCCCAGCCTCGATTTCCGGTCGTCAGTCCTCCTAACCGGGGGCCGCCGTACCTTACGCTTACCGAGTCGTGGTCTCCACTCTAGGACAAGCTTGGTCAATTGGCCATCCGTACTTCTGCAGATATGACCAGTCCACTGCCTCATAAGCATACTTATTTTGTGAACTATGTCGGTAATTCTGGTTCTTTGTCGGATAACTTCGTTGTGGATTTTCAGCATAGCCCGTTCCATAACTCGCTGCGTGACTTTAAGTGAGTGTCTACGTCTTAGCACCGTACGTCATAGCCGGTAGGACGCATTGGTTGTAGAATTTGGGCTTCAGACATTGTGGTAGGGACGAAGAGAAAACTTGACGTAGTTTGCTAAACGTTGCCCAACCCAACTGGACACTACGGTAGATTGCTTTCTTGAAGTTATTGCTACCAAGCTGGACAACAAGCTGTTGCTCATGGTAGACATACTGTTGAACAATTTCAAGCATCCATCCATGGACATAAACCGATCCCATCATGATGTGTTCGTCTAACATAATCTTGGTTTTGTTCAAGCTCATGAGACAAGTTTACGTCGAGAGGCTCCGTTTAGGCTGTGGAGTATCCCGCTCAACTCTTCCAGGGACTCCGCAACGATGGCGATATCGTCAGCAATCCGAAGGTGTGAGATGTACTCGCCGTTAATGTTTATGCCCAGACCAAGCCAGTCCAGCATCTTAAAGATGTCTCTGAGTGCACTGGTGAAGAGCTGATTAAAATATTATGTCTCCCTGCCTCACACGTCGTCACAATGGCGTCGACAGGGCTGGAGTTGGATGGTCTTAGTGGTGATACCATACAAACATATCAACGCCTCGATGTATCGCCAATCTATACGAGACCAATGAAGAGCATCCAGAACCACCCAGGTTTCAATGGAGTCGAAGGCTTTCTCGTAGTCCACGAAAGCCATACATAGCGGCTTCTTGTACCCATTGGACGTCTGTATAATCTGCCAAACAGTATAGATTTGGTCTAGTCCATGTGGCTGAAAATCGTCGACTTTCTGGCGAGACTGTTTGTTAGCACTCTCGAGAAAACTTGTAGAAGTGGCTGAAGAGTAAAATGGGTTTAAATTTTTTCAGCGAGGTTTTGTCATCTTTTTAAAAGACTAGAACAACCACACTCCCGCTTCATGCCTGAACTGTAAGGCCCTGATGGATAACGGAATTAAAGAGGCTCGCCAGCTCTTTCAGGACTACAGTTCCTCCTGCTTTAAAGAGCTCTGTGGTGATTTCTTTGTCCTGTGGAGACTTGTTGTTCTTAAGTTGCTCGAGAGCTTCTCTTACCTCGCCTTGGTTGACATCAGGGATGTCCTTCATGTATTGGCGCGGAAGTTGGGCTCTAAAGTCATCATTGCATGGTTTCAAGATTTAGATTTCCGTGATGCGTACGGGTCTTTGTAGAAACTCTCAATTTCAGCGAGAATTTCGAACTTGTAGTTTCTGCCTTACGCAGTACAATGAAATCACATATTTGTGGTTTTGCTGTTTACGATATTTATTTATACATAGTAGAACGGAATGCTTATAGTTCCATTTTGCAAAAAAATAATAGTAATTAAATTATGAATTTATTTTACGCATAACGGAACCACAGAAATTTGGTTCTATTTGGTGTAATATAATAATTGTTTATAATAGAAATATTTCAATGTATAATGGAACCAAGTATCTTTGGATCTGTTGTGTTGTTGTATAAAATGACATGGAATTAATATGGTTTATTTGTTTGAAGTATCGAGCCCCATGGTGATGTGGTTCGATTTTGCAATAAATATAATGTGTGTTTTTGCTGTTGGTTCCTTTCTGCTTTTTGTATAACTTGTTTCCAAGGGAAAAATCATGTGGATCTTTTTTGAATAAGAAAATAAACCACTTTTAAATTAGTTTTCTTCAAAAAAAACAAAATTCTAAATTTGTCGTGTGGTTCCTTTTTGCATAAATACGGACAATTTCAATTTAATAACTCTGCTCGTTCATAAGGGAAAGGCAGTACCTTTAAAATTATTCAAAATATTTTTATCATATGATTAAACAAAAAATTTAGAGTTTTTGCAATTTTTACTTTATCTGTACTATAAAAGGTTGCTTTGTACCAAATTTCAAGATTCTTAGTTCACGGGAAGTACCCTGTAGGTTCTGATTCCCTTGCGAGTAGTTGTGAGTTTGAAAATATGCGGCTTATATTGCTGCTTCTTTTGATGGCGTTGACAGAGAAGTTTCATTTTGTTACAGCTTAGCGGTGTTATAGACTTGAGTATTTGATATGAATTTCAATTTAATATCTTAACGCGTTCATGAGCAAAGGGGTAGTAACTTTAAAATTAATAAGACATTTTTTTATATGATGTAACAAAAAATTTACTGCTTTCGCAATTTTCCCTTTATCTGTGCTATAAGACATTGCTTCGTACCAAATTTCAAGATTCTGAGTTCACGGGACCCTGTAGCGGCACCCTGTAGTTGCGAGCTTGAAAATATAGAAAATTGCTGTATCTTTTGATTGCGTTGAGATAGAAGTTTGATTTTGTTACAGCTTAAAAGTATTATAGACCTTAGTATTTGATATGAATTTCTGTAGGTTTTGATTTCCTTGCGAGTATAGTAAATTTGCAGAAATTTGCAGCATAAACAGCTGTATGTTTTGATTGCGTTGGCTTAGAAGTTTGATTTTTTCACAGCTTCAAGGGACAGTAGATTTGACTATCTTAATATATAAAATCCTTGCGTTACTGACTGACTGACAGACACGCTACAGCCGAAACTATTGGGCGCAGGAAGCTGAAATTTGGCATGTATATTCCTTGGGGATCGTAGGGGTGCACTAAGAAGGGATTTCCGGAAATTCCCACGGGATCGGCCAAAACGGATAAATTTAAAAAAATGCAGGCGTAGCTGCTGGCGTCCTCTAGTCTGATATAAAATTTCAGTTTGATACCTCCACGTGTTTCTGAGAAAAAGGGTCTAGACAGACAGGACAACAAAGTAATCCTAAAAGGGTTCCGTTTTTTCATTTCGAGGTACGGAACCCTAAAAAGGACAAACAAATTAACAAACACGTGTTTCAGGTTTTTTAATCACCTCAGGCTCTTAAATTAGGGGTACAAGCGTACATGGGGTGTAGTGTGCAATTCGGTATTATTGAGTTAGGGTCTGTAGAATAAGAAGCTTGCCTCCACATGAGATCTGATAACCTTTTGACACTGTTAGTCATAATTATCTTGGCGACATTTAACATGCAAATGTTGTGGTAGGATAAATTAAACAAAAACACATGGCATCATGTTCATTACACAGAATTTCCTTGGGCGGGCGTCAAAGCTTCCAATCAGAGTCACAAATCTTTCTATAAGTATATTCTATTCTATATTCTACCACTTTCTTAACTCTAAAATTTTTGATTAAGCACGGAAGCCTTTGGTAACTTTGTTCAGAATTTTCTTGAAAAGTGGTTTGGAAAAAAAAATAAGAAAAAAGATCTCAAATAGGCGATACGGAGTCTGCCGGGTCAGCTAGTTATATTATAAATGAGAAAGTGTATTTGTGTGTTTGTCTTTCTTTCACGTCACAACAGGTAAAGTTATGGTACGATTTTTGTGTGTGGAGAATGACACTTAAGCTACTCTTTACCGCGATAACCGACTGACACGCGAGTGGAGCAGCGGTCAAAGTCGAACATAAAATAAGAGTTTTTAAATTCATCGTCTAGTTTGTAGGTCATTGACGCGATTTACCGTCACTTCCTTTTGGCACATTGATTACTTTGATTGATTCAGCACACAAAAAATTGCTTCGGATTTTAATAAAAGATACATAATTATGTTTCGATTTGATAAATGACGTTGATATTTTTTTGTAAGATTACAAAAGTACTTTATAATTTATTAAATAAACACAATTAGCCTTTGAACGTTATGGTCTTTTTTAAATAAATATTAAAATGTTTATTGTTACAACACGTGTTATGTTCTTAAGGTCCTAAACAAGAGTTTACTTTCATGACTTGCTATTATCCCTGTTAGATTTGCCTTAAAGAAAGGCCATGCCCTGCTATAATACTTTATTAATTCCCAGGACGAAGTTCTAAGAAATTGATCTTTGCAAGATTTTGGTGGCATGCGACTATTGTGGCCTTGTAGGGAGTTAATTTGATCGCAAGTTTCAGCTTCTTTCACTCAATAATGTCGGCTGTGCATTTTCTGTCAGTCAGTACTGACTGACTGCAATAACGCAAGAATTTTATATATATTTATTATCCTATATTTTGGAAGTAAAAAAACAGGTGTTTTACCCTTTTATGCCGAACGAGGACAATGTATGACGACAATAAAAATACTGCTTAAGGATAACAGATGCATATTTAGTTGCAAAGGTCACCTTTATAATTAAAACGTAGGTGTTAATGGGTTTCGTCAGTTCATCCGTATCGTGTCGTAATTATATCCAATTAATACATATAATTTAAATTAGTGTTCGAATAATTAAGTTGTGAAGATCTTTTGGCGATTAATTAGTTTAAACTTAATTACAACAATTTATTTTTATGTAAGGTATAAATTATGCTTTATTAAAACATACTATTATGAATTTTAGAATAGGTATAGAAAAAATATAGGTGGTGCTGTCTGTGTGTTCTTTAAGTATAAAAATGTATGAAATTATCATAATTATGCCTTCGTATATTATTATGTAACGTACCAAACGATAGCAATATTAGAAATTGAGACGAATATATATTGTACTTGTCAGATTTTTCGTAATAGTTAATTAGGTACTTTATTGGCACCAAAATATTAATTATTATATTGTGGCGCCATATGTTGATGTAAAATTATGTTTTCAATAAGTGTTTGTTCACAATATTTAATGCGTTTTGACAACTAAGGTAAACCAAGCTGTTTCTGCAACTGGTATCTATATTTGAACTATCCATCGAACTAGCTACTATATATACATATTTCACATATTCTGTATGCAGTTTATATAGTTTATATCTAATATGTATCTCTTATAGCTAAATTGATGTATATATCAAATATTGGGACAGGTCGTTAGATGCAAGATACATACCTACCAGTAGTAGGAATTTTGAAAATACAGATGTACGTTCCTACTGATATCAAAACACTAAAAGCAAAGAAAATAATAGCAAGAAAGTCATTGACATATTGACATTGACGCCAAGAATAAGCTAGAACGATGCACCTCGTTTTGCATCTAAATTAATAGAGTAGGTACAGTACATTGTTCACGACGCGCGTATTGTACAACCTTGATTGGGCGGTCGGTGGTCACTACATGACTAATCCGGCAGGCCACGTTACTTTTTATATCCGTACAAGAATGTGTGACGTCAATATTATAAAAGACTCGCTCTTGTGGCTGCATAACGTAAATGGTGCATCTGGGTTGTTGCGGATCGATTAGTTAATTTCTGCAATGAAATCCTAGATATACAGCGTCGTACTTGCCATATCATGACCTAGTTGACGCACTTACGTTGATTATGATTGTAATCTTGTGGCTCAGTTGGGGTCCACTCTAAAATGGAGCGAAGGTGATTCAAGTAAAGGTAAACCAGATGTAAGTATTGAAAATAGCAAATGATGACATCAACCTCTGCAAAATATACCTCTTTAACTTTACAGCGTAAGCCTTACTGTACAGTGAATTTAGAATGCGTGAAATGCATCCTAAAATAATAAAAACTTTAAATATGAATAAAAATGTGAACGTCTATGACGGAAAGGTATGATTATTCATCACATTAAATCTGTTACTTATTATTATAAATTAACTAATTTATAATAATAAGTAATACTATATTTTACTTTAATTCGCAAGATACATACCTACCTATGTATATTGATAACTGAATTAAAATAAAGTTATTGTGTTTAGACAACACAATACCTTTATTTTAATTCAGTTTTTAAGTAGCGGCGATAGCCCAGTGGTGTATGTAACGGACTGCCGATACGATGGTCTCGGGTTCGATCCCCAGTTACCCCGGGCACACACCTCTGACTTTTCGAAGTAATGTTTGCATTAAAAATTTCAATTTTAGCTCGCTTAATAATGCGTCCCGTATATGGCAATAGGCTCTCCCCTTATTAGTTACATTGGGACGAAACATAAGTGGCGAAGAGTGGGTGAGTAATAGACCTCTGCCTACCCCTTCGGGATAAAGGCGTGAAGTTATGTTATATTATGTTTATGTTATAAGTCTGACTCTGTGGTACAGTGGATACCGTATGCGTCTGCTAATCGGGAGGTCCCGGGTTCGATTCCCAGGTCGGGTAAGAATCGTAATGAGTTTTTCCGAATTCTTAGTAGCAGTACGGATTCTGGCAATGTACCCGGTAACGGCAACATGCTATTATTACGTCGGTCCAAAAATTCAAAACATGGCGATTTGAAGGTGTAATATTACACCTCTGGCCTCACACCTATCCCTCAAGGGATACAGGAGTGAGGCTATGAAAATAAAATTGTTTATTGCAAAACACATAAAAGTAAAGCTATACGGCCGATTATTCAGTAATATATTTGCGTGGTGTCATAACATCCATGCGTCCTAACCTTCCAGCTGACTCAAGTGTTGACTAATGGCAACAGTTATTTCAGCTAGTTCTTGACGGAAATGGCCTGGAAGATACGCTCACTAACATTACTACGGTAACTGAAACGACGTTGTCAAAATGACACGGCGCTTTACTCCTTGGCGGAGTGCTCAGCCCAGGCACAGTAGCTTCGTCAGTTAACTGCGACAATTGGTTTGGATGTTCTCTAGCTTCGGAGATTGGCACAATCCATAGTCTGGCACCGCACCGTTTTTTTATGGACCCGTAATACCAACGCCCTATTCTAAACCGCAAGTCCAGGCATCGGAGAGCGCGTGACGACCTCCGTTTACCATACGGTGGGTATAGCTTAGGTTCTTATTATACGGGGTGTAAAAAGACCCTTAACGAAATCTGAAATCCCATATCGTACCAATCATTACTAACATTATTTAATTCGGCACCATACCTGGGAAATAACTGGTTCAGGAGATATTGAGGTTCAAAGTCACAATACATTTTTTTTAAATAAGGTAACAAATCCTATGCTCCCATGGATAAGTAGGTGTTTCGAGCATTGCACGCGTGCTCTTTTAATTGCGGCTTAAAAATGTGACCACACAAAAATAATCGTTTCCCAGTTATTATTTTTACTTAGTATGACTTGACATGGTGTCCAAAATAAATAAACTTCGGCTTGGTGATGGATCTTGTGACACTCTGTATATTTTCACCCTTTAAATTAAGGGGTGGAAGTTTGCATGGTTACCTATTCCGTAGAAACTTATTTCATACTAGAATATTAACATCAATAATCGTTTTACAGTGTTCCGGTACTTTGAGATGACTTCCACATTCAAAACAAAGACAAATGTCACCCCAGTCTTGCGTAACCACGATTCCTATACATACATACATAGACTCACGTCTGTTTCCCCGAAGGGGTAGGAAGAGGCATATTAAACGCCCACTTTTCCACTTTACGATTCCTATAACGTAATCAAAACGTCGGATTAAATATAATATGAGTAAAACCAATTTAACACGATAAGATCCGAAAAGTGTAGATTAATTTTAATTGTTTTCAATTCATACTAGAGATTTGAAGTTATAAATAAACCGGTCAAGTGCGAGTCGGACTTGCGCACCAAGGGTTCCGTACAAACCTGTATGTATATATCATTATTTAAAATAAACCGGTCAAGTACGAGTCGGACTCGCGCACCGAGGGTTCCGAACAAACCTGTAGGTATATATAATTATTTAAAAAAATATGTGATGTAACAAAAAATTTAAGGTTTTCGAAATTTTTCCTATGTGCTATAAAACGTTGCTTTATGCCAAATTTCAAGATTCTAGATCGACTGGAAGTACCCTTTAGGTTTGACTTGAGCATTTGATATGAATTTCAATTTTATAACTCTACGGGTTCATGAGGAAAGGGGTCGTTAGTACCTTAAAAATTATTAAAAATATTTAAATTATAAATATGATGTAACTAAAAATTTACGGTTTTCGGAATTTTTCCTTTATATGTGCTATAAGACGTTGCTTCGTGCCAAATTTCAAGGGTTTTCTGAGTTCACGGGAAGTACCCTGTAGATTTTGATTCTCTTGCGAGTAGTTGCGAGTTTAAAAATATGTTTAAATTGTCTGTTGATAGCGATGATATAAAAGTTTGATTTTAGTACAGCTTAACGGTGTTATAGATCTGAGTATTTGATATGGCCATCCACTGCGACCAGCCAATAAAGGCAAGGCGGAGACAAGGCCCTGAATGACTCTGAACTCTGAAGCATTCGGGACCGCAGTGTCGCCACACACATTCAGCTCGCCACAAAGCTGCCCTGCGGTTTGTAAGCTGTCTATTCATACTGTAATACATTTTTTGTTAATATCACAAGATGAAGGTGATGTTTGAAAGCTTTCACTCTGTCCTCCGAGATTTCGTTAGTCTCATGATGAGATAACGGCTGCCCCAGAGGGAGTTATATAGAGAGGATTTGGCCTAGTGTACTACTCTGGCCAGACGGCTTGGCATGGGGTTTGATGTCGAGTTTTCCGTCTTTGAAATGGAGTAGTGACTTTATATTCTCAATCACCACATAATAAATGTGCTGCCTCCGCGGTCCAGTGGATAGCGTATGCGACTGCTGATTGGAGGTCCCGGGTTCGATTCCCGGGTCCGGCGTGGTCGGCCGGCCAGAGGGAAGCCGCAAGAGCTACTAACTCAGGGGTGGAAGTGTCATTCTCAAGGGCCAGAGGGAAGCCACAAGAGCTACTAACTCAGGGGTGGAAGTGTCATTCTCAAGGGCGTTACTACGGGGAAACCCGCTCCGGGTCTCCGTTGTCACGAGACCCGTGATGGCGAAACCGGTGACGCACCGCTCGACACCCCTAGCCACTCGCACCGGTGTTGCCCTCTGGCTGCCTTTATGGCAGACTTTGCTTGGCGGCTATTAAGAGAGGGCCCATGAGTATTTGATATGAATTTCAATTTAATAACTCTGCTCGTTCATAAGGGAAAGGCAGTACCTTTAAAATTATTCAAAATATTTTGATTATATGATTTAACAAAAAATTTAGAGTATTTGCAATTTTTCCTTTATCTGTACTATAACAGGTTGCTTCGTACCAAATTTCAAGATTCTGAGGTCACGGGAAGTACCCTGTAGGTTTTGATTCCCTTGCTAGTAGTTGCGAGTTTGAAAATATGCGGCTTATATTACTGTTTCTTTTGATGGCGTTGACAGAGAAGTTTCATTTTGTTACAGCTTAGCGGTGTTATAGACTTGAGTATTTGATATGAATTTCAATTTAATATCTTAACGCGTTCAAAAGCAAAGGGGTATTAACTTTAAAATTAATAAGACATTTTTTTATATGATGTAACTAAAAATTTACTGTTTTCGCAACTTTCCCCTTATCTGTGCTATAAGACATTGCTTCGTACCAAATTTCAAGATTCTGAGTTCACGGGAAGTACCCTGTAGTTGCGAGCTTGAAAATATAGTAAAATTGCTGTATCTTTTGATTGCGTTGAGATAGAAGTTTGATTTTGTTACAGCTTAAAAGTATTATAGACCTTAGTATTTGATATGAATTTCTGTAGGTTTTGATTTCCTTGCGAATATAGTAAATTTGCAGAAATTTGCAGCATAAACAGCTGTATGTTATGATTCCGTTGGCTTAGAAGTATGATTTTTTCACAGCTTCAAGGGACAGTAGACTTGACTATATGATATAAATTTCAGTTTGATACCTCCACGCGTTTCTGAGAAAAAGGGTCTTGACAGACAGGACAACAAAGTGATCCTTTTTTTTTTTTTTTTTGACGAGGTGTAAAATCCCTTCGGATCTCCGACTCTTGGGGGAAATAAGAGCCGGAGTACCTATGTGGTGTTTCCACTACTCTGGTTTCCACCCCCTTGGCGGCGGATGAAGGTGTTTGGCTCCGCCGCCAAAACACTCAGCGGCCGCAGAGGATAGGGAGGACGGCAACGCAACACTGCATCTCCTCTTCCTCTGCGGCCCCACCGCGACACATCAAATGGTGCGCCCCCATTTGGTCGCGGGAGATAGGGCGCGCGGCAACCCGCCTTTCCTCCCGCGACCGCGCCCGACTGCGAGGGACAGACAGAACTGTCCCCCGCACGTGCGGGTGCGTTGGACGAATCCTGCGCAGGCCCCTCCAAGCCCACGCGGAGCGTCCCCTCCTAGATCCCTCTTAGCTTCACTGCGGGTCACCAATCCACGGTTACTAGGCCCTCCCACCACGACAAGGTGGAGATCCCACGGGGGGGGGAACAAAGTGATCCCAAAAGGGTTCCGTTTTTTCATTTCGAGGTACGGAACCCTAAAAAGGACAAACAAATTAACAAAAACGTGTTTCAGGTTTCTTAATCACCTCAGGCTCTTAAATTAGGGGTACAAGCGTACATGGGGTGTAGTGTGCAATTCGGTATTATTGAGTTAGGGTCTGTAGAATAAGAAGCTTGCCTCCACATGAGATCTGATAACCTTTTGACACTGTTAGTCATAATTATCTTGGCGACATTTAACATGCAAATGTTGTGGTAGGATAAATTAAACAAAAACACATGGCATCATGTTCATAACACAGAATTTCCTTGGGCGGGCGTCAAAGCTTCCAATCAGAGTCACAAATCTTTCTATAAGTATATTCTATTCTATATTCTACCACATACATACATCACCATCTAATCCCAAACGTCAGACTAAGCAGAGCTTGTACTATGGGTACTAGATAATGGATAAACATAAATATATACTTTTTGTAGACCCAGACAAACATCCATGTTCATGCACACAAATATTTGACTTGAGCGGGAATCGAACCCGCGACCTTCGGCGTAGTAGTCGCTTACACTCCCGCTGCGCCAACCGATCGTCTTTGATTATCAGTCGTAGATAAAATAGTCAGAATGTATCGTCTGTACATAACGAAAGTGTTTTTAAATTATCAACTCGTTTGGAGATCAACATATTACACTTAAATAATATTAATCATTTTAATAATGTGTAATATGTTCATTTCGTTCAACTAAAATAAAGCAAAAACAAAAGACGAAAAGTTGCGTCTAAATAAAAGTGGCGTTTGTGATCCTTTTTCAGCAGTAAATTTACATGGTCGAAAGGAATTGTGCGGCTAATGAATCAGCGTGGAATTCCTTTCAAGCAAGTTAATATGAAGGTGCTGACACACCTGTGCATTCACTTGTAACACAATAGCAAGCATTCGCCGTTTTTTTGTCGAACTGAACATCGAACAGCAAAAATGTCAAAGCAAATTTACTGAAAATTCGCTAGAATACCTAACAGAACGTTCGTTAGAATGCTCGTTAAAACACACTCGTTTGTTTTTCTGTTTTGTAAGCTTCGCAGGAATGCTCATTGCAGGTGATTGCTAAAATGTATCAGCGCCATTATGACAAGGAATCAACATGAATGGTCGTACGATTACGCAGAATACTTACGTGTATAATTAATATGATGCTTTTTATTCGTGCTTAAGCACAGATTTATTTAAATCACTTCTAATAATGTGTTTACGCAGACCATGACTGTGACTAGTGTTATGTTTCCTAAGAAAAGATTTTAGATCTAGTCAATAACTATGATGAGTATGATTGTAACATCTACTGATGATTGGTATAATAATCTTACAAATTGATGATTATGAGGGGAGAACCCATACCAAAGAAACTTAGCAGACTTTGTATGCTTACAATATATTCAATTCATATTTCTTCGAATATGCATGTCAATAATGAATAAATAGAGCGTTATACATACTTAATCTAGAAATTTCACATCCGTGATCGCTAAGTTCCGGGTTGCTATTATTTTGACATCTTCTTTGGAATTGGCGTCGGATTGGCGTTATATAATCCTCTGCAAAAAGTAGTCTAATTTTAATGTCGGGTCGTAAAATCGTCACAACTATTGAGTTTGGCTTTAGTCCGCATTAAAATTGATAGAAGTAGAATAATGTCCACTATTAACTGTTAAAAAGCCAAGCTGATTAAATGATTGAAATGTTATAAATTTATAGGTAGGTATTTGAGCTATAAGTTTAAAATCTATAGATAAATATAATTCCTAAACCTTTCCCATTTAATTGTTATGTTTAACATTATTTTTTTTATTTTTAAGGTACATATTTTAAGATAATTATTACACCAATAGCAATAGTTATACATACCAATGTGACATGCTCTCATAAATCTCAGATGAATACAGCTAATCGAATCGTGGATACAATTTGTACCCGAACATTAATATAATTATGTAGGTATGATTTATTTTTCTGTCTCACTTTTAACACTTTTACATACAATTAGCAGTCGCCTGCGGCTTTGCCTGCCTTAAACTTTCAATCTTAATTTAACTAAAGGCTAAATATAGTGATTCTTAAACTTCTATGTACCAACATAAGATCCCATGTACCTACCTTTATTTGTGACTCATATAATATAAATAAATAAATAGGTCTCTTAGGGCTGATATAATCCTTGCTTAGCGGGTTGCGTACGTCATAATATAAGCAACCCACTGTACAAATTCAGGTTTTTAGCTTGAGTAATTCTGGCTTTGCCATGATTTGTCAGTCAGGACAAGTAAGTTTATGTATCTATTACAATGATTATGGACAGTGCTAAGTGAATATGTATACAGGTAGAATTGTACTAATATGTATTTTTTTCTGCAATTTCGAAAATAAATGAAATCGTTGAAGGACGCCTTTCGAAATACTAAGTGGAAGTAACATCCAAGTGTTTTCTTACTACGAATAGCAGGCGTTGCAGAATAAATAAAAATAAAGTCCTTAAATAAAATTAACAACATTTCAAAGTATGGCCATGGCACGTAACTAAAGTAAAACATTCAAACAATTATTAATGATTAATACCAACAGGCTGCCATGCAGGTATGTATCGGATTCAAATCCGCGGCGCGCATCACTGAATTATTAATTTTACTATCGTGTGCCCCGGCCCCCGTGCCTCGGCGAGCACGTTAAAATCCGTCAGTCCAGATTGTCATTAAGATCTTTGACAGAGATATTTAGTATAGAGAGCCATTACCTTTAATAAACTGACACTATTCTAAACCATGGCATGGTATTATCCCTGTGGGTTGCGGCAGTCAAACAGAAAGAGAAGTTAATATTCAGTCAAATCCAGTTAGACTAGTAAGCGGACACCACGTTACAACGGGGATAATGATAGGGGGATGACGATATCGGCATTAGACAAAGTTACTGTCATAGTTCAAAGTTGTAGGTAGCAAACTGAAGTGACAGTAGGCCACATCTATCGAAGAGCTGATAAACGGTGAGAAGACAGGTTGGGGAGGCTTACTACGTGCTCATAAGAACATAAAAATAAGTAAAATTGGCGGCGCCATACAGAGCTCCTATTTTTGGGACCCTGCTCCCATATGAAAACGTAACATAGATATTTTTTTACAATAAGTAGCTATGTCACTAAAGGATACATTCTATCTCTTTTAAAAATATCAGTTGTTATTTTGAATCCTTTAAATAATATATATCGTTGCTTCGGCCACTTGTGGAGTGGGAAATGTTTCTTTTGGTCGGCAGTTATTCAATCAGTTGAATTTCGATATCCTGGAGCGTGCAGCAGTAGCTGCGGTGGATGCCTGTAATAGCAGCTTTGTGTTATCATAACATTTATTTATTTATTTAAATAAGGTACACCAACAGCATACATATACAACTTTTCTTAAACCTAGTTAAAAGTTATGTTTATATATGTGAGCTAATTATAGGTATACACACCATTCATGTTAAAATCTAAACAATAAGTACCTACAAGAATATAAACTAAAAATTGAAATTAAAAGCGAACAGAAACAATAATTACCTACAAGAATATACTAAAAACTGAAATTAAAAGCGAACAGAAACAATAATTACAATAAAATAACAAGTGAAAACAAATAATTAATTATTTTTAGATATGCAGCTTATTTTTAAGTGTTGCTTAAATTTGTACAGTGAGTTAGAAAACACGTATATTTGGGAGTACCTACTTATCATTTAGTTCGAAGTATTGAGTACATAATCTTACGACTGGAGAGTGCTTGCCCAGATTTGTTTTAAAGCTCGTGTCAAAAATGTTCTCGATTGGGTATCTGGGAGATCTATGAGGCACCGAGAGTGATATGCGTTCCAATAGATGTTCAACATTAACTTAATATATAAAATCCTTTCGTTACTGACTGACTGACAGACACGTTACAGCCGAAACCACTGTTCACAAGAAGATGAAATATAGCATGTATGTTCCTTGAAGAGTGTAGGGTAGCACTAAGAGAGGATTTTTGGAAATTCCAACCCTAAGGGGGTAAAACTGGGGATCAAAGTTTGTATGAAACTTTTTATTCATTCAATGGATTGACTCCAAACTTTGTATATTAGTTCCTCAAACGACGATAGTGAACACTATGAATTATTTTTCAAAAAATTCCTCCCCTATGGGGGTAAGATAGGGCGTTAAAGTTTGCATGTAACTTTTTATCTCTCTAATGGATTGACTTCAAACTTTGTATATTGGTTCCTTAAACGACGATAGTGAACACTAACAATTTGTTTTTTTTTTATTCCGATCCTCAGGGGGTAAGATAGGGGTCAAAGTGTTTATGAAACTTATTATTCCGTCAGTGGATACATTTTGTATATTAGTTCCTCAAATGATAAAATAGTTAACACTAAGAATCATTTTTTTGGGAATTTCACCACTAAGAGTGTATGAAACCTATTATTCCTGCAGTGGATTCACTTCAAACTTTGTATATTGGTTCCTCAAATGATAATAGTGAACACTAAGAATTATTTTTTTGGAAATTCCACCCCTAAGAGGGTAAGATTGAGGGCCAATGTTTGTATGTAGCTTTTTATTCCTTTAATGGATTGAGTTCAAACTTCGTATATTGGTTGCTGAAACGACGATGGTGAACACTATGAATTTGTTTTTGAAAATTCCTACCCTCAGGGGGTAAGATAGATAAACATTATATATTGGTTTCTCTAAAGACCTTAGTAAACTAAAAGAAAATCTTTTTGGAATTTCTTACCCTAAGGGATTGGCAGCATTTGTATGAAACCTTTTTATTCCCTCATTGGATTAACTTCAAACTTTGTATATAGTTTCCTCAAATGACATTAGTTAACACCAAGAAAGGAATTTTCTAAGTCACTCCCCTATGGGGCTTAAGAAAGGGTGTCCCATTTTTTAATATAAAATTAACTTCAATGGATTCACTTGAAACTTTGTATATCAGTTCCTCAAGTGACGTTAGTGAATTCACCACTAAAACGGGGAGTTCAAAAAGGGGTCCCAGTTTGTATGGAACTTTTAATTCCTTCACTTGATTTTTTTTCATCGTCCCTGATGTGCATTTAATTTTCATTAATTTAAATTTATGCGGCTGGCTCTCATCTAAGAGCTCTTCATCTTCACTAACTAAACTATAGGATCGTTCTTTATATACTGCTACGGAATCCTTAACTAATTTAATTTAAACTAGCTTTTGCAAGCAGCTACGCCTAAATAAAATTTTCATAGTTTGTTCGAGAGTTTTTATTGAAACATTAGTAAAATACACATCTAAATCAATTCAGCCATTTTGAAGATTACCCTGAATAAATAGACAGACAGAAAAACAATCTAAATAAATCATTGGGGTACTGGAAACAGGTTAGCAACAATATGCAATACAGTTATTTTGAGATTACAGACACACAGTTTGTTTATTTTTTTTATAGTATCACTCCTGTATCCTCGAAGGGGTAGGGAGAGGTGTAATATTACACCCACATTTCGTCATGTTGCATATTAGGTCCCACGTAAAAGGGGGCGAGCCTATTGCCGTTACCGGGCACATTGAGAGACTCCGTGTTGCTACTGAGAATTCGGCAAAACTCAGTTATACTTTTGCCCGACCCGGGAATAGAACCCGAGACCTCCCGTTTAGCAGACGCATACGCTATCCACTGTACCACGGAGGCAGTCTAATATTATTTATTTTGTATAATCTGTCTGTATATAAAATCCTAGTGTTACTGATTGACTGACAGACATGCTATAGCCGAAACAACTGAGCGCAAGTAGATGAAATTTAGCATGTATGTTTTTTGAGGTGTGTAGGGGCGCACTAAGAGAGGATTTTTGGAAATTCCTCCCGTAAAGGGGTTAAACTGGTTGTCAGAAGTCAGAGTTTGTGTAAAAACGGTTATTTTTTCAATAGAATCACTTCAGTCTGTGTATATAAAGTCCTTGCGTTACTGACTGACTGACATTCACAGTACAGCCGAAATTACTGTGCGCAAGAAGGTTAAATTTAGCATGTATGTTCCTTGAGGAGGGTAGGGGTGTTTGTACAAAATATTTTATCTAAACGTAATTTACGCGTGCGAAGCAGCGGGCAAAAGCTAGTTAAATATAAAATTCTAACTGACAACACACAACCATAACATTTTTTTCTATTTATTAAGAGGCTTTTTAACCAATAGGATATGAAAGCACCATTATACCCTAAGCTAAGTCATAACTATTGGATACAGGAAATACAAGCTCACTAAATTTATATTGTAGCGCAAATTTATGTAAGTGACAACAATTACTTGCTGGTAACCATAGACATACTAGTAAAGAACCGTAGACAGGTTACTGACAAGGCAACCGGCGCTTAGGAGTGGCACGCATCACGAAAAGCGTACGCACACTAATATAAATATGTTAAAACGACACACTAAGAATTAGATAAGAAGTGTAAGTTAAATAGCACATCTAATCGCAAGCGCGAAAAAGAGATAAACATATACTCTCTGTACCGACGCGCATTGTGACATCATGCTGACCGTTTCACAAAGAATAATTTGACTCAGATGCGACACGATCACTTTGTCTGTCTTGAGTAAATTCAATTCGTCTCAAAGTAAATTTGATTAATTGATTTAAGGTGGGGAAATAAAAAGTCGATGTGATTTATTTATAACATTTATTAAAAAAGTTCATTTTTTTCTTCTCATTTCATTCAATGGAAACCTAAAACAGTACGTTAATATAAAAACTGTGCGCTGCGGACCCACCGTACCCCTAGCAATACCCCTGGGGTATGGTGGGTCTTTTAAAGCTTAACCGTTCTCCTGGCTAGAAATGCTCGTAGTGTTGTACCAACGTGCTACGTGGACATTAAATTAAACAGTGTTATCTCTCGTATGATAATGACTTACTTAGGTACTAATTACAAATATAATACGACGAGTTATTTTTGTATTTTTAGACAAGCGAAGACAAGCGCTAGTACGATGATATAGTGCAACAAAGAGATAAATTAGAGAATAAAACGTTTAGGTATTACTGCTAATGGTTATAATGTATATGTATTTGTATATTATAGCCTATAGGTATAATCTGTGGTACCGTTGAAGACCCGTCATCATCATCATCCTAGCGCCGTCGGATCATTCCCGCTAGTTCTATTGAACAGTTTTATGGTAGAACTAGTGAGATTCCCACTAGTTCTATTAGCACAACTTGATGAGAAGAATAGAATGAATGGGAAAACAGTTATAGGAAATTTCCCACTAGTTCTATGTATGTTTTACAAGGGTAGTGTCACAACATCGCGCTCACGTATCCGAATAAATGTGTATGTATAAAAATGTGTTAAACGAATGAACGTCTACAAAACAATTGAACGTCTACAAAACAAATGACTACCAGAAAGTGATCAGCTATCGATAGTGATTGCAAAAAACAGGTGCATGCGATTTTCAACATTATTGACAACTTACCTTACACCCTAAACAAATGAACGTTTACCAAACTTATTCATTCGGATATATGAGCGCGATGTCGTAACACTACGGATCATTCCCAGTAGTTCTATTGAATACCCTTGTAAAAACATACATAGAACTAGACTGGGCCATTTCCTATTACTTATCCTATTAGGGTAGGTGCCGAAACCCGCACTTCCACAAGACGGCGCTGAGCTCTCATCAGTCTCTCCGCGACCACGCTCGGTGCAAGACGAGCGAAACGTCGGAAACAAATAGGTATTTATACCTTACATAAGTTAAGTTAACGCGATTAAGACCCGCTAAATTATTTTGTATGTGTTGATTCAGCCTTAAATCACTTTTATTACTTGACAAAAACACATATCAGTATTTTATTATTACGAATGTCCCATCTGGATACTTTGTTTTTTAGTCTTTGAACACGCACAATACTGCTTCTCTTTTACACTCGCTAAATGCCATTTTTTTATTCACTCTATTATTTGTGATACTGAATTTATTATAAATTGTAAATAAAACGTTGTAATATTGTAATACTCACGAATAAGAAGTGATTCCATCACTTTTAGTCATTTTCCTACTATAGTTTGTGCAAAATCTCACTACACACGACGGCATTTTCAAATGTAACGTACACATACGCGAGTAAAAGAGCGAGCTTCCGACCGCAGCGAGTACGCGACTAAAGCCAAATGAGACATTTAGCCTGTTTTTAATGTGCTCCTTTTGAAGTTCGCATAACACATCTACGGTTTCTTTTTACTAGTACATCTATGCTGGTAACATTATCCAAAATTTCACTCTCATTTTAGTCACATAAAAATAGATACTTATAGTAACTTCTACTCTAAAAGAGGCGGCGATAGCCGAGTGGATATACCAACAGACTGCCATGCAGAGGGTATCGGGTTCGAATCCACGACGCGCACCAATGACTTTTCGGAGTTATGTGCGTATTGAATGGTTAATTATCGCTTGTCCGGTGCCTCGAAGAGCACGTTAAACCGTCGGTCCCGGTTGTCATGAAGATCTTTGACAGTCGTTACAGGGTGTCAGTACCTTCTAAACAAACTGACACTAGTCTAAACCATGGAATATCGCTATCCCTTCGGGTTGCGGAGGTCAGACAGGCAGTCGCTCTGTGGAAAAGCTAATATTCAGCCAAATCCGGTTAGACTGGAAAGCGGACCCCAGATTGAAACTGGGATAACGCTAAGAGGATGATGATGAGTAACTTCTACTCTAACTCGTTTTCAGTTAACTAAATGTGTTTTATAAAAACTTGCACCCGCTACTAATGAGGTTAATCTCTTTTGATCTTATACCCAAGGTTTTCTTATCCCTATTCCCTACTAATAATATTTTAAATTCGAAAGTGTGTATGTATGTTCCCTTTTCACGCTAAAACGGCTGATCCAATTTTGTTGAAATTTGATATAGAGATATACTGGACCATGGAGACGGACATAGGCTACCATAAGATGCAAAAATTAACCTGGGAAGGATTGTAGGTAGGCTAGAAGTTTGTTCGACACAAATTCACCGCTTGGAAGTAAGAACGCATGCGCTGTCATAATTGAGTGCGCATGTGCTACCGTATAACTGTCAGTACTGTCACATCATACATAATGTCATATTGTGCACGGTGATTACGTTGTTCGCATATATAAAGTAATAATTAAATACTTCTCTTAAACGGCTGAAACGATTTTTTTCTACTAATATTATAAATGCGAAAGTGTTTATAGATATATATTGGACATGTATTGGAACATGGCTTTGACATTCGTCGTTATATAGTGTCATAAATACTGACCGAGCTACTTTGTACCTGAACTCTTTAGAATAATCAGGAGTGTCTTCACACAACTTGAGACTGAAAGTAGATTTGTGTTACCCCGAATTTAACGCCCGCGAAGCCCCGGGCAAAAGCTAGTTATATGTAAAGAAGCGGCAATGTTTGTTTTAAAATTATAAATATGTTTTATTAGATAAGATTACATTACAAAAATTAATATAGTCGTTCGGGTTAGTTCACTGAAGTGTAATTTTTTTGGGCTTAGGGTACATTTGTCAGAGGACGAAATTTTATTTTCATGCGTTTTTTTTGTTGTTATTCAGATTACCATCTAAACAATTAGTTATTAGTACATATTATAAACTTATAAATATGTTGGTAAATACACATCACGTAAATGCTCCCTACTTCATCGTCCTAGCGATCTCCCGGTTGCATCCAAGACTTACACGCCTTGGTCCGCTTACTAGTCTAACCAGATATGACAGAGTATCAGCTTTTCCACAGAGCGACTGCCGTCTGACCTCCGCAACCCAAAGGGATAGCGATATTCCATGTTTTAGACCAGTATCAGTTTATTTGAGGGTACTGACTTCCCGTAACGACTGTTAAAGATATTCATGACAGCTGTGACCGACGCGACGGTTTAACGTGTTCTCCGAGGCACAGGGCAAGCGATAATTAACGATTTAATACGCACATAACTTCGAAAAGTCAGTGGTGCGAGCCGCGGATTCGAACCCGATACCCTCTGCATAGCAGTCCGTTGGTATCTCCACTAGGCTTGCGCTGCCGTCCCTACTTATTTTACATTAAATAATGCTCTGGCTCATCTTTTAAAATGTTAAGAGGAGGTTTGTGTAAGGTTAAAATCATGTTTGTGGAATTACAACTATTGTCCTGCAGGCGACATCCTAAAAAGAGTAGTAGGTACAAATGTATGGTTTATCTGTCAAACTAATAGCCCCATAAAAATTGCAAAGCACGTCAGTTGCAAATTAAAATCGAAGGAAAAGATTGCAATTTTTTGCAGTATCTCGACGTTCTGGGGCGACTAGTAGGAAATATCAAGCTTTACTGAGAAAGATGATGCAATACCAAAAAAAAAGCACTAGAACACAGTAATAATGAAGAAACGTTATAAATTTTAAAATACAATAACACCAAACAAACTTTTTTATTTATGGTTTTAAGAAGAAAGTATCAGAACCATAGTTGTAACTTAATTTGCAACGAAAAATGCTTCTACGAAGTCTCCATGCAATTATCTAACAGTTTACCAGAATCCGCACCCGTGCTCTTTCCAAGGTGGTGACCGAGGGATAAAAGTTACGACCTCACTTTGATTAAGCATTGGGCTAGCCCTCCCTTGACAACTAAAAAAAATTAATTGCATCTTCTGACAAATGCAATCCCACATGTAACTTTTTAATGGACTGTATATTAAGCACATAACTTCACGCCTTTTATCCCTTTAGGGGTAGGTAGAGGTGTATTACACACCTACACTTCGCCAGTTATGTTTTGGTCCCAATGTCATAGAGGGCGAGGCATATTGTTAAACTAGCGATAATTAACATTTTTTCGGCTCGGTGTACCTGGAGTGGTTACTTGCATATTAAGTATTAATTTACACTTGTCCCGTGCCGTGACTCGAAGAGCATGTTCAGCCAGTTGGTACCGGACGTCATGTTTATCTTGAACTCTTTTAGGGGAGTAAAATCCCTCAAATAAATGAATAATTGAAAGAAAAGCGACGTGACACCTGAAGGGAATACGAGCAATTACAAATCATCCTGTATATAGATAAAATTTTTGTTTGGTTTATAGTTTTGATTCGGTGACAAAAGTTTTGAGTTTGCCGTAAACATCCTTGTTTTGTATAAGCATTGTTATGAGGCAGTTTTTCTCAGTTTTACAAATTATGAGAAATCAAGTCATTCTACTTGTCCACACATTCTTGGAAATCATGATGAGTTTTGTGCGTTCCAAGAACGTGATGAGGTGTATCGATAGGGATAAATAATTATATTTGTCACAATGTTTGACTTTGGCATCAACAGTGCCATCCTAAACGGAATAATTTTCGTTTGACACACATTTAATTTATACTCATATTAGAGGATGCCCGCAGCTACACCCGCACAATTTTCTAATTTTTTCTTATTTACGCATTTTTGCCCGATCCCATCGGAATTACGCAAATACGTCAAATTTCAGCTTCTTGCGTCCATTAGTTTTGGCCGAGCGTTGTCTGTCAGTCCAACAATAGTGGCAGAATTTTATATAATATACATTTTTAGCATACCTGTACACATTTCAAAGATTATTATTTATAAATGTACAAAAATAATATAAATCTATATACCTATATTTTAGGAAATTTCTTTATAATTATACATTAAATAAACATAATTTTATAATCTATATGTAGCTTAATCTAATCTTAATGTCTAAGTAGTATATGTAAAAAAAACGTAAAAAGAAATTAAAAATTGAAAATATTTACAAGGTTTAGGCGTCGTAAAATGCCTCCGCAGCAATGTCGGCGGCTCAAACACGTAATTACTCACTAAATTACTGTATTTGCGCCGTTTGAGCGTTTCCGCAGTTGCAGCAGCAGCGCCAGCATGGCCTCCCGTGCTTGGAACATGTGATGGCGCGAGGGTGTCTACGCAGGTTGCGTCCCATACTGTAGGTGATAAAATTTTCCTAGTTAACTCTTCCGTGCTGTGAACCGAAGACCGAAACGCCGATAAACTGACACTAGAAATTTTGCGTACACCGAGCCCACCCAGACGTATAGGCAATGACGCTTGTAGCCAGGCTCGGTCGTCCAAGTCCACATTAAATTTAATATTCTCTTTAAAGTACTTTGGATAATTTTGTCGACTTGTTCTAAAAGTGCATATGTTTTCCAAAGTTGGGCAGATCTTAAGGCATGTGTGAATTTTGGGACGAAAAAACAATATCGAATAATAGGCCGAGTGAATATTAATTTTGAATAGGCGATCTGAAACTTCACAGAAATTTTGTAACTTTTCCTTTATGAAAGACTCGAAAGATTCTTCAAATACTGGAGAACCTAGGAGGCGACGAGATGTCTTATCAATAATTTTGATGTTTGATGTCAAATTATTAAATTTAGATAGTATCGAAAGTCCTTTTTTAGAGTCTGTTGTATTTATAAACAGCTCACATTTACTAGAATTTAGTTCCAAGCCAATAGTTGCGAATTTATTTCTAAGAAGAGCTAAATCTTGTAATACAATATCTGGATCCACTCCTAGGGTCCCGTCATCTAAAATCCATACATTAAATTTAGAATTTACTTGTATTTTAGGACTTATCTGAACAGATATAATCGTAGAACCTAAACTGTTGAAGTAAGGGACATTCACATAGAAAGGTTTTTTTTTTTAATGCTCCGAAAAGAACATGCGCATAGAAACGCTTTTTATTTAAATGCTCTGATTTTGTAGCTCGCTATAATTGCAAATACTTAATATGACTGCACAGTAGATGCTGTTGTCGAGACGCAGCTAAGATGATTTAAAGTTACAACTGGACTCGGTGGTTCAATTGCGATATAACACTATCCAATATCAGATAAGATAAGACTATGATAATAAGACATCAAAATCGGTTAAGGCGCGTAGGAGGAGCTTGGTTACAAATTCACATACGAATATTTATATTATATGTATGTAAGTATACGTATTAAGATGTGGTGATGGTGACCCTCCAACGTATTGGACAATGAACTGTAATTTTAGGTCATCCACTTTAGGAATAAATAAAATCCATTCGCGCATTCATCTAATTATATTATTTTTGACGATATGACTGTATTAAACCATTAATTTGCATTGCCTTATTTGAGAACCTTGTAAAATGATTATATGAAATTGTTTTATCTTCGGCTTATAATAATGTAATTTAATTTCACAATTATATGAAATTCAAAAAAGTATGTTTTTTAAGTAACAATATATTTCTACAATTTACTTTACGAAGTACCTCTCTCCTGTAGGTAGCACTCAAAAACTAAATTAGGGAACATATATTGTTAAGTATTACAGTAGTACATTTAAACAATATTTGGAACAACAACATTTGGAATGAAATTGTATGTTAACATAACATTAATTCAATAAAACTTTTCCATCAATCAGTCAAGGGTCAGTAAAACAAACCCACTATGATTATTTATGTATAACTCATTTGTAAGTAGTCAAATATTGGATTTAGGTACATATTCAAATTATATCTAAAACTAGAGGACGCTAGCAGCTACGTCTGCTTTTTTTTTTAATTTACCCGTTTTGGCCGATCCCGTGGGAATTTCGGGAAATCCCTTCTTAGTGAACCTCTACGGTCCCCAAGGAACATACATGCCAAATTTCAGCTTCCTGCGCCTAATAGTTTCGGCTGTAGCGTGTCTGTCAGTCAGTCAGTAACGCAAGGATTTTATATATTAAGATAATGAGTGCATTGATATGTCACAGAACTGGCATCGTTCATAGATGTTCAAACTTTATATATTACATAAGTTTGCCAAAAAGAGCCTTAAAATCTAATCATAATAGTGTAAATATGGTGAAACTTATTTACGACCACTGGTTGCTTATTTCGGATGAGGTCGACGAGGCTGTAAATATGGTTAGCTATATATTTCTAGATGCACTCTCATATCAGCTAGAAATAAAAAAACACGCTACATAAACTACCGTATTCATAAATATCACCGCAAATGGTACAATAAATTTGTTTTTACTGCATATTTGTTTGCGATCTATACACATTATTTGATAACAGTCATCAGCGTAGGTATTCTAACACCTACTTAAAAGCGGAGGACTACATTTTGTATGTCAACTAAGTCAAGCAAGTCAAGAATCTAGATGTAAATGGAATAAGGTCTTGTGAACGCAGTGGGCACGATATTGTTGCATTTTAATCATTTTTCTTTTTTATGCAAATCGATGTGTGAAGTGGATCTTCAAACATTCCATAAGAAAATTACGACTCTCTTACGAGTCGGTCGTCTCGGAACCGCTCGGGTATATAAAAGTTTGTGACTGAAAATATATTTGATATAAAAACGTACAGTTGAAGTGAAAAGTGAATGATTGATAGAGCACAACGCAGTCGCAGCGGAACTATTATTAATTTATAATCTATGCTAATTTCATATTCGACCTCGTCACACCTTGATTTAAGGATTCTGTTCCAATATTGGTACGTTTTTAATAAAATTTATTGTTCATTTAAATGTTAATTAAATGTCAATGAAGAATTGAATGATTTTGACAATATATATCTGTTTCCTGCGAGGCGCTTTTTAACCTATGACACATTTTTGATCTAGTTTCAGATCTATAACATATTTTGCGGAGTGAACAGTCTGTCGGCGAGGTGTTGAATACATTTATATCGTGTGAATATATTCATCGATCATGTCGAGTGCTCTAAAATTCGTAAGTACTTGTTTTTATTTATTATACAACATAATTAATATGCGAAAGAAACGTTTATTTTAAATAAATATCTTGTTTTTGTTTGTAGAATATTTAAATATTAATAAGTAGAACTACCTAATTTGATGCTTAGTTTAGTGTTCAGTTAGTGACAATACAAGTTTGGAATGTTGCTATTTGATATTACCGATCATTTGTAAATCCTAAAGGGCCTTTTATTGAAACTTGACCCTTTATTTGGTCCAACTTTTTTTACACACCTTTTAGCACCTTACCGGTGACGTTAATTCTCCTTATGTTATTTTATTTGCAAATCTTACATATTTGCCATAAACAAACATACTTGAATAAAAAGAAATACAAATAATGTCTTCCACGAATGTGTAAACAATATTGGATTAAGTTTATGAATATTGATACTACCTTTATTTCTTTTTTCAGATTTTGGTGTTATCGTTATGGGCAGCAATACAATGTTCACCTTACGACGACGGTAAATATCATCCAAAAAAGTACAATGTTTATGACGATGGCAAATATTACAGACCATTAGATGAAGGCAAGTACGTTCCCAGTGATGAGGGGAAATATTCTTACATATACCAACAAGGTTTATATCCCGAAGATGACGGTGACTACAGATATGTGCATCAAGACTACAAATATGTACACCAAGAGGGAGCTCAAGGTGGATTCGGTGGCAATGGAGGATTTGGTGGCAATGGAGGATATGGAGGATATGGTGGAAACGGAGGATACGGTGGCAATGGGGGCTTTGGACCTAACGGCCCAGGAGGACCCGGTGGCCCCGGAGGTCCCGGCGGCCCACCTGGACCTCCTGGTCCTCCTGGCCCTCCTGGTCCTGGCGGTCCCAGTCCACCACACAAGCCTAAGAAAATTGATTACATCGGTAGCAGAACCTACGCCAACAGATATCCTTACATTCATAAAGTGATCAAAGCTTTGGTAGACAAATACGTGTCAAATGATAACATTCACTTCGGTAACGATTTCGAAGGAAGCACCAATCATTATAGGAAGGTCTTTGCTGACAAGGAAATCGCAGTTAAATGTCATTATTTAGAACCTACCACAAACCACACGGAGTTCGTGACCCAGTAAGTAAAACTACGAACTTATAAACTTATTTTTTTATGCATAAATTCATTCCTTTGGTATAATAATATACGTAGTTGCCTTGATTATTAATCTATATTCATGACATCAGAATCGCAGCTAACAGCAATTAAATTTCATATAACCTAGCTAGGTTATTTGATATTTAATATTGTGCACTAAGGTTAGGATCAATTGTTTATTAATTCAAAATAAAGTGGTTATCTTGCGTAAATAAGCTATTTGACTTTACGATAAAACAAGTTATGCAAATAGTACTACTAGTGTTTGTGACAAAGTGAAAATAAAATAACAGAAGTATGTACTACTGCATAAAAATAAATGTTTGCAGAAAAAAGTCACGTAAACCTGATGTTCGATTCGCTTATATATTTTTTAGACTGGTACAATTATTAATAGTCACGATACTTATCTACAAATAGTTGTTAATTTGTTACACTTAAAATATGATTGAATAGATTGAACAAATTATATCAATACGTAAAAATACCTAATAGTAAGTATATATTAAAAACCAATTTCACAATAATAACTATTCAGGATAGATAATAATTTTACATGGTATGATTCCAGTACACTTATCTTTACTTACCTAGAAGGTTTTAAATGGGTAAATCTTCAATTTTATTATCATCATCAGCTCTGGGTACAAACAGTTCCTCTGCTAAGCAAGAGCTTTATTTATTATGAGAAGGGTAAGGTCATAGACCATAGGCCATACTTCTGACATACCTCACTATAACCTATGTATGTCTCATGATATTTCTTTCAAAATCTTATTTTTGACATATTATGTTTTCAGCACGTTCACATTATTGTTTTGTTTCATAAAGAAAGTACTTCAAATAATTATCCAACAACACATTTTTATTCCTAATTGCGATTTCAAAAGTTGAGTTTGACGTTACAAGGTTTATGTTATTTTACAAAGAATTTAACAATTCATGCGTATATGGTATTAATCCGTTTCAATTAAAATATTATACGTATTAAATTTTATGACTTGTTTCAAATTCCAGATTTTGTTGAAATGTTAGTGGTAATTAATTGATTTTTATGCCTTCCTTTACTATAAATGATCTCAAAAACAATTAAGAATAATATTACCATATTCTAGAACGTAGTTTATAAATAATCATATGTAGAAACTAGATGTAATGCTGGTGCTAGAATTTTAAATTATAATACATAATTTCTATAACATCTTCATTTATAAGTATCAGATAATAAATGACTCATTGTAAGAAATGTTCAAAGAGGTGAATCGATCACACGATCCGATGACCCCAAGTGATAAATAAATGTGTTCTTTATAACCTGTGGTTATAACAGTTCTTGAAACCTATGATTAGGAAATACATTTGTTAGTTTCTCGCTAATGTTAATAACGTTGTAAAATTATACACATCAAATTTAATTATTTCTTCCGACTATTTCCAAGCAGAGATTTAATTAAAATTAAACATAACATTTAAATTTAATAAATATTATCAGGAGGTATTTTGATATTTATATTTATTCATCATTTCCGGAAGAGAAATGCAAGATATCAAAAGATCGATTTGTGTTATCTAACAAGAATTGTTACACTACTTTAAAATATAATACGTGTTTTAAATACGCATACTTACTGCTAATAGCGTAAAAGATGGCATGTTTAGAATGCTTTTACTTTTTCACAAAATGTACAAGTATAATATTTGTATTTGTACTATATTCAGAGCTGTATCACTTACAGGATGCGGGTGGGTTAAGATGCTTTTGCAATATTAAGGTCACTGCTGTCATATTTCTAAGGACCAAAATTTCCACGTACTATTTCGTGAGTCGTGTCTGTCATGGACAACTATCAAAATTGATAAACAGGATTTATAATTCAGACTTATGGTCTAAATACCATATATAGATCCATTCTTTGAGAATTAAGCATAATGTGTGACAGTTAGAAGTTGGAAGGCTTTTGTTTAAATAGTTGTTTATTCCTTTTGTAACAGCATAGATCATTTCCCCGTTTTCTGTTAAGTCTGTACCGTGGTGTGTTTCTGGCCAGATTTTACAAAATCAAAAATATTAAAAATATTAATATTATTTATTTTCTCTTTCAGGTATCCACCAACATTGAAGCTGCCGCAAGGCGAGAAGTTTGGTTCTTACTACAGCTTCAGAGGTACCAAGGTTCTGAACACGGTGACGAATTCGCTCACCAATAAACTTAAGTTAGAATACGAAGTATTTGTAAGAGTCGTTGATACGAATTCCGAATAATATAATTAGTGTGATACGAATGTTTATTTTAACTTGATATTTATATATTGTGATCTGCCAATTTTGTTATTTACTATAATATAAGCTTACAGAATAGAAAGTCTGAATTGTTTTATTTGTCTTTGGAAATGCATACCTTTAATGGACTACTCAAATATCGGTAAAGATAGCTTTTAAAAGATGCTGGCGAAGACTAAGACTCTTCGAAAAAAATCTTTAAGATCATCGACCTTTAAACTCTTAGTCTTAATAAGACTCTAAATAATATTAGCCAGTTTGTGACAGGCATAGTTGGAGACTGGGTAGTATTGTCACAATATATTTGCACGACAACTGTATATTATATTATTTGCTACTTGCAAAGAATTTAGATGGCTTTTCCAATTATTTTGTTATTATTTATTATCATTGTTAGTAATACTTGCAAAAGAAAAAATAATATATTTGTTCATAAAATAAACCAGTTTAGAATTTGGTCTAGTTACATTATCCGAGCGAAAGGCGACAATAAAACAGGAAAAGAGTTAATATGTAAATATACATTTAAAAAAATCTGATCTTATTGAATAATACCTCTACATCGTTCATTTTAATACCTGTTTTACAAAACTCTTTTGCCTGTATTTTATGAAAGTTATACTATCTAACTGGACCGTTACCAACTTTAATAAACGAACTTGTAATAAGTGACTTATTTTAGATGCGTTAATCATAATTAGAAAAAAGCCGCAGTCAAATACAATATGTTATACTAGCTTTCGCCCGCTGCTTCGCCAGCATGAAATTTTAATAAAGAGTAGCCTTTGTACTTCCCCAGGTTTCAGACTATCCGTGCCAAACATGGCTATGCAGATTAGCCGAGTAGCATACATATTAACAGATAATACTAAAAATTACTTTTGTTTTCATAATCGTCGAAGTTCAGGTAAAGATTAGTATGTAGGTATATAATTGAAGTTATGAAGAGCTTATATACCTACTGAATATAACAGCAGCAAAAATAAAAACTAAAAGTATTACCACAAAGTACATATCAGACCGTCCCTCCGCCCCGCAGTGCTTAAGAGCGCCAACTCATAGAAAGTGCTATTAATGACGCTGCGCTTAGGTCAATTATATCGTTATAACTTTTAAACTATTCTTACAAACTACTTACTGTAAAAGACAAAGTTCATCTACATTAAACACTGAACGCAATAAATCTATCAATTTTGAAAACAATTCGATAACTACTCTAGAATGAGCATTGTAAAATACATAAATATTTTTTTTATGTTAAACGGTTTTATTACAATAAAAAGGAGGGTTATGGAGGTTATTTCGTTGGCCAAGTGAAATATCTCTCTCTCTATCATAATGTTAACTCTGGATACGCTACGCCCAACGATTTTATATTTGTCTGATCAATACCCCAGATTGATGAGAAGATTGGTGCGATCTGGTAGCTAGGACTTACCGAATATATATTTAGGTTTTAGTACAAACCTAACTACAACATTTTTATCGTAATAAAACCGTTTAACATAAAAAAAAATAGTTAATTTAATTTGCAAGTTTTTAGTTTTGTTGTGAGTTGATACTTCTCATTCTATTTTCATAGTGAGCCCTTTTCAACCAATCAAGCCCTTTCATTTGATACCCATATTGAGGTATTTGTGGAAAATATGTAATCCGCCATTTTGTGGCGCCAGCCATCTTGGGTTTTTCATAGTGAGCCCTATCCTACCAATCAAGCCTTGTCATTCGATACCCACATTGAAGCATTTGTGGCAAAAATGTAATTCGCCATTTTGCGGCGACAGCCTTCTTGGATTTTTCATAGTGAGCTCTATTCTATCAATCAAGCCCTTTCATTTGATTCCCATATTGAGGTTGTTGTGAAGTAATATGTGATCCACCATTTTGTACTGGCGGCCATCTTGGATTTACAATCATACGGAATAAATCTTATATTGTCATCAAGATTATGAGTGTATACCAAATATCAGATCAATCTGACATCAGGAAGGGGGTAAAATTTCAATTGCTAAATTTGACTCAAACAAACAAACAAATTAATGCTGCCGTGGACATTTGTTTAGAATTTTTTAAGATAAACAATATTACTGTACATTATCTTCAAGTAACTTTAACAGTTTGACGACCGGTTGGCGCAGCGGGAGTGTAAGCGACTGCCACGCCGAAGGTCGCGGGTTCGATTCCCGCTCAAGTCAAACATTTGTGTGCGTGAACATGGATGTTTGCCTTGGTCTGGGTGTTTCTATGTATAATATGTATGTATTTACAAAAAAAAAAAGTATATATGTATGTTTATCCATTGTCTAGTACCCATAGTACAAGCTCTGCTTAGTTTGGGACTAGATGGTGTTGCGTGAATGTGGTTGAATATTGAATATTGAATATATTGAATATTGAGTTTAGGCAACGCACGCGAAGACAGCTTTCAGAGCTCAGGATTTTTGCCGACTTAGTTGGTACTTTTCCTTATATTATGGCAACATTATACAAAATCTTTATAAATTGTAGTCTATGTCTTATTCTGATGTATAACATATATTACTATAAAATTTCCTCCAAATCCGTTCAGTAGTTTTTGCGTGAAAGAGTAACAAACATCCATCCATACATCCATCTATACATATATATCTTCACAAACTTTCACATTTATAATATTAGTAGGATACATAATAAAATATTTACCGAAAAATATTAGCGTAAATAAAACTAAATAGAAACATGTTATGCTGAGAATAGTTAGTAGTTATGGTCTATAAACTTCTGTAGTTATATAAAATTCTGTCGTTACTTACTGACTGACTGACAGACAACGCACAGACAAAACTTTTGAGCGCAAGAAGTTGAAATTTGGCGTGTATGTTCCTTTGGGACGGTAGGGGTGCACAAAGAAGGCGCCGTCCGAAATGCTAACTTGATCGGGAAGAAACGGTTAAATTAAAAAAAGATGTGCCGGCGTAGCTGCGGGTATCATCTAGTACCTATTAGTATATTAGAATTGTTTATTGTACCAGATTGAACCATATAATATGGTGCAATGTGGTCAGCATATAGGTACTATTGTTATATAGTAATTATAAGAATAAGAATATACTACCACATACACACATCACCATCTAGTCCCAAGCTAAGCAGAGCTTGTGTTATGGGTACTAGATAAGGGATAAACATACATATATACTTTTTTTTTGTAAATACATACATATTATACATAGGGTGCATAAGGTTCGCACCAAGAACTTAGGGTCCCAAGCCAACCTCACCTGCAAGTGGTGCACCTGCCGATCAACGGACGAGGCTCTGGCAAACAAAATATCCCGATAAGCGGCAATAGGCTCGCCACCAATAGGTGGCGAGCCTATTGCCGCTTTTCGCTTGCCGCTTTTCGCCATAGTTTTGATCCCACGTAATAACGTGGGATCAAAACTATGGCGAAAAGTGGGCGTTTAATATACCTCTGCCTACCCCTTCGGGGAAACAGGCGTGAGTCTATGTATGTATGTATTATACATAGAAACACCTACAACAATTACTATGCTTTACACTTTACATATTTATTTAGAAACAGCGAAGATGGATGGTTGGGTATTAATCAGGTATTTCGTCCATTGTTCGCCGACGATTGTGTAATTGATGTAGTCTCCATACAAATTCTAAAAACAGGCTGTTTGAGGTGATAACCTTATAAATATCGGTAGAATTATATCTTTATCATATGTCTTGCCGCGGCATGACAAGACATTTGTTTCTATAACCGCGCCATGCCTAGTAAATGAGATAGGCCTGAGAAATCATGGTTTGACATCGTGAGTCCAGGATAAATGAAATATAGAAGGCTACGATCAACAGGCTTCAAGTCGAAGGTCTGGGATCGCACCAGGAAAACGTCAAGATGATGATGATGATCGTTATTTATTTGAAGTTATTTGTATTTGTCACCGAAAAATAACAAGAACCGTTAATTTATTTTCCTAGAAAATGTATAAGCTTTCGTAGGATTCTAAACGAGAGATATGTATTATTTTACGCCCATATTTCCGTAAATTGATAAACTTACGGAATTCATTCGTTAAATTATTATTTAAGCAATAACCGAACGCCATGTGCGCGCTGATTGGTTGAATAAGTCACGTATTCCATTTCCTTCCGTGCCACCGCCGTTCTTCGCCACTTTTACGAATAAATCGGCTCTTTAGCGATGTTAATGAGGCTAAGTTCTCGGAGCCCTGCTTTGCAGGGCTCCTATTTTTGTGTTCAGAGTCACAAAAAAACCTAACATAACCTATTAAGTTGAACTGATGCCGACCTTCATTATCACCGACCGACCAATCAGAGAGAAATGTATGATTTGCCGTGTTTTAAGGAAGCGTAAAATTAAAAGCTCCTTTGTGATTGGTCGAACCGTGTAGAATCTTACGAATGGATTTCCGTCAGTTTATATATTTACGACGAGACGTCGCAAATTGATAAATTTACGGAAATGTTTGCGTAAAGTAATATAATTTATTTCTCGTTTAGAATCCTACGAAAGTTTATAAATTTCCTAGGAAATTTATAAATTTACGGGTCTTATTATTTTCCGGTTACATATAAAACATATAAAATAATTTAGCCGGTCTTAATAAATTATTATTTTGTACGAGAAATTATGAAGTAATAGTTATATATTTGACGGAGGTTCGTTATCGGTAGGTCGTGACATTCGAAATAATACTCCCAAAATCTTCGTTAGTACTTTAATAACTTGATTAAAACTCAGAATACAAAAATCAACACGGATGCCTATGATATGACTTGATTAGAAATTTAGGAACGTGGGAAGTTTAGCACGGAGTAAAGGTTGTCTATTCACTCTGCCAGTCCGATCAAAAATGCGTGCTCCACCGTTGCACGTGGCGTCCATGCTCTCGTTACAGCTTAACCGTCAGTAGTGTCATCACCTGTCAATGTCAAAAGCTTGCCACACTTCCGGATCGAGCTTGATTGGATCATTCGTTCAGTGTTGCCATTGCTCCGCACTAACCATCCCCAAGTCATTACTTGACTTTCCCAAACGAACGACTAACTGTTAATCAACGTTGATATAGATTAAGGTTGTTGACGCTTCGACATATTTAAATCTGATCAATAGCTAGCACTGCTCTTATGCAATCAATAAAATTATTCTCAGTAGTACATGGATTCTTGGCGTACTTCATTCAAAATCAAAATCAAAATCAAAATCAAAATCAAAATCAAAATCAAAATCAAAATCATTTATTCATCTAGGCCACAAAGTGACGCTTATGAACGTCAACATTTAAGTTTTTCTGGCATTTTCATTTTCCATTGCATGTATTCTCAGAGCACACAAAGTTTTTCTGGGTATAATGGAAATCTCTTACGGGATGACTGTACTGTGTTATCCCTCGTTATTATTGAAAATACTTTTGTTCTGAGAGTGTGTTGAAAATGCAAAGAAAATCAACTGTTGAAAACTACATTGTTTGTTGTTCTGCAATGTCACAAAATGAAAAAAAAAAACGAAACGAAAGTAAAATTATGTGTTTTTGAAATCGACACTCTTTAGCAAACAGTGTCGCTTCTGCTAAAAAGATTGCGTTACCTTTAATGTAACTCGGGTTGCAATGTTTTTTATGTGAAAAAGAAAAGAGTGCGACCATTTGTTGAAATATAGATATGTACCTACTTGAAATCATTGATATTTTTTATGATTAGGTATAGGCAATTAGACTTCGGCGTCAGTTCGGCCCGCGTCAATTATCCACCTCAATCTTTCTCGGGAATTACACTATCTATTGGCGAAAATTGTACAAAAATCCGTTCAGTCGTTTTTGAGTTTATCGCATTCGTACAGACAGACAGGATACACAGAAACCGCAGAGAAGATTTTTGTGAGATACGACATAGGATACATCAATTTGTTAAATGAATAAGGCACAGTTAAAATATGATATGTATAAATCTCTACAAAATATCACACGATTCATGGTGATGGACTTGGAATAGAGAATGTCAGCACTAAGAAAATAGGTGAAGCAAATTAGTCTTTGCGAAGAGAGGACAAACTCAGCATCAGATCCTATTCCAAACCATCTCGTCAGCGTGGTGTAGTAGGCTAAATACTTTTATTGACTCGCAGTACTATTGTGAAGCAAGTCCAATAGACGATTGCAAGGAGGTGTAAAGAAAGAATATCTCGTTAGATTTGAGATTTATAATAATTGCTTTCAATTCATTCTGCGAAATTAAAATGTGAATAGATATTTTTGGTATATACTTTCATACATACTAAGCCCAGTGAAAAGACAAAATACTGGCTGGCAAAGGATCTCCAATTCGAATATACATACATAATTAGACCCAACAAGAAATTTTTGAAATTTTATGCAAGATTCGATAGTCGTATTAAGAAGAAGCCTTACGGAGAATCAGTAATCTCAGATTAACTTAAAAGCGAATTCTGGGCTACAAGGCGAATAGTTTTAAACAAAGACGGATAATGCTAGAATACAATCGCTAGGAATCCAGCACAGGATATACTTTCTTCCATTATCAGAAATATTGCTAAGTAAAACCGTCTCTCTAGCGACAACCGATACCTGTACTCTTAAGCGCTGGGAAGATTGTGATTTCTTAAGACCATGTCCATATCATTCATTCATCTGTGTTGAACGGGTTTAATTTAGTGAATCGATAGATTTATGCAGCTGCCTTATTTTAAATTGTCTTTCGGAATATATACCACGTACCTTTGTTTGGAGTAACCGATATTTCGGAACTGTTGCAAGCGACATGTTCACGGATGTACTCAGTACATCTCCAAACAAAGGTACGTGGTATATATCCCGAAAGACAATTTAAAATTAGTTTAACTTACCACGAAACCTTAAATTCCTATATTATGCAGCTGCCTTTGCTTTCGTAACCATGTTTGTAGTCATAATTATCTGCACGACTGAGCATAACATTTCTCTTCTTCTTCTTCTGCCTGTCCTGTTCCCATATTACTTGGAGTCGGTGCAGAATGTCTTTCTCTTCCATTCTCTCCTGTCAGACGTCAGAGGTCATCTCATCATTCATTCTATTTTTATTCACCCTTCACACAATCCATCCATCTTTTCTTTGGTCTTCCTCTTGCCTTATATCCCTCAGCTCTCATCTTCATCACCTTTCAACTCACATGGTTTTCATCCCTCTTCATCACATACCTATACCACGATAAACGATTTCCTTTCAGCTTTTCTTGCACCGGCGCGACTTTCAGACTTCCCCTAATAGACTCATTTCTAATTTTATCCATCCTTGTGACCACACACATCCATCTCAACATCCTCATCTATGCCACATGCAATCTTCTTTCATCCGTCCTCTTCACGGCCCAGCATTCCACTCCATCTGGTGCGACAGGTCTTATGACGGATTTGTAGATTTTGCCCTTTAACTTAAGGGGCATCCGTGGGTCACAAGTTGTTCCTGTGACCTATTGCCATTTCTTCCAACCTGAGTTGATCCAGTGCGTGACATCGCGGTCTATTTCCCCGTCTCCTTGAATAAGTGTCCCGAGGTACCGTAAGTCGGAGCAGACCGATATGGGCTTGCTTGATTTGCCACCACTTTGTCAGTCTGCTCTGGACCTCAGGGCTACTCTCGGCAATCAACACAATGTCGTCGGCGAACAGCATACACCAGGGAGCCTCTACCTGTATGTCGCCGTAAGGGCGTCCATTATAAGCAGGCTAAGAGAGTAAGGGCTAAGAGCCGACCCTTGGTACAAACCTACAGCCACATTGAAGTTGCTGGTATTACCCGCTGTATACTGGACATGGGTTGTACATCTACTGTACATCGCTCGGATGAACTGTAAATACTTCCCAGGCACACCTTTCTTCCTTAGGGCCTACCACAAAACCTCACGAGGTACCCGATCATATGCCTTTTCGAGATCCACAAAAAGCATGTGCAAGTTTTCGTGTGCACTTCAGTATTTTTCGCAGAGTTGGCGGATTGCAAAAATGGCATCTGTTGTTCCTCGACCAGGCATAAAACCGAATTGGTTTTGTGAAATTAAACTCTCTTCTCTCAATCTTCGTTCAACCACTTTCTCCCAAACTTTCATACTATGTGAAATTAGCTTTATTCCTATACCTCCTTAAAATAGTTTATTCGTTTGCTACCTAATAATCTGGTACATATTTTGTTCCAATAAATTCAGAACAAAGTTACAACAGATACACTGACTTTGTGATTTGGCATCATGTACCCAAGCGAGTATTTGGCCGTGTCCTTCGTTTACCAACATCAGTTTCATACTTTTAAACTGACTATTTATTCCTTTGCCCTCATAGCACTCTCGCTTCATATCTTTGACATTGCTTATAATCTAGATGGATATATTTATATTTTTTTAAATACTTGATCTCAGTCACGTCCACCTTGAAACATATAACAATTTTGAATTTAAACCGACGCAAGATTATGTCCATTCTAATTTAGATATTTATATAATACACCTACAATGCTCCAATTCCTTTTCTTTGAACACGTTAATACATTTACTTCACATAAAAATAACAACAAATATCACAACAAAACAATACGAGGCGATACCAAGGATCAAAACATCAGATAAAATTCGCAGTAACTACACAAAAAAGTTTATTTATTTCGATGTTATTTTCTTGTTTTATTCATCATACCTACTGATTATCTTCGTTGAGCTTTGTCTGTTGTGAATTTATTTAAACAAATCAATAGATTTTGTTCTAATTCCAAACAAGTAACAGACCATGTTTCGTGTTGACCACATAATTTTTAATCTCCTTATCTTTTAACCGGATGTATAGTCTTATTTTGGATTTACCAGTGAGGGTTTATCAAAATGACTCCATACCGTCTGATCCTAAGTAGTCATAGAGTTCGATAACAAAAATCATCATGCCAGTAAAATATTTATAATAATGGCAAGATGACTGCTACTTTGATGGCCTAGAGAAAAGCTTTTTCACACCCCACTTCAAGGACTCGGTATCATAAGAAGAAGGGAACACTTGGGCAATTAATGAGTTTCACATCTTTATGGTTCGGCATAGATAGGAGCACCGAATCGTTTCGTGCGGGACGGTATCTGATCTACCGTGTGAGAGTGGCACCTTAGCTCGGACCGTGCTATTATGGAGAGGAAGGGAGAGGGTGAGAATAACTGAAAGAGGGAGCACTCACTGATAAACATAGTTAGAAACAGTCTTTGAGGCAACGTCTGCGGAATTGCTGAAACTCAAGGGCCCTAATAGCCTCTGGATCCCCAATGATACGGACAGCATGCCACTGCAACCTGTCGAGGGCATCCAATAGGTACTGAGCGGAGCCATTTTAAAGGTGAGAGCAGTATTCAATGCAACCTGAGTCTTGTGTAGCAGACACAATTGCTTCTGCGGGGAAAACCTCCTCACTCTTTTCAGGAGCCCGAGTTTACGGGTTGCTGTTTTAATGGCAGCCTTGATGTAGTTCCTTTGGTTAAGATTATGGCGTATATCCTTACCAAGGATATTGAGATTGTCTTATAAAGGTAGTTGAGTGTCCAGAAGGGAGGTCTTATCTAAGTTCATAGTCACTTTAAAGATTCTTGCGTTTTGCAAAGGCGACTGGCACTTGACATAATGCCACATGCTGCAAAAAGTTATCATTCATTTATTTTGTGACACAGATATCATGAACTCTATGGAATAGGTAAATTGCTATGGTTTGATTTGCCATCACTGAAGGGGTGATGGTGAAGTTCGCTGGCCCTAAAAGCTGTTAGGATTTCTCTTAAAATTAATATTTAATAAAGTGGATAAAATTAAGACATGGTAATCCATTGACATAAGAATACTGATTGCTAGAATCACGCTGTCGTAGTGGCAGTCTGTAGAGCTTGCGACAAGAAGTTCTTCACGTTTTGTAGTGTAGTGTTTTAATATATCTAAATATTTGTCAGGCATGTTGAAATCTTGTACCAAACTTCTATTAAATAAACAAAATACTAAATTAGCCACGACGAATGTATTAAGTAGTAGGCTTATTACAATGACTAAATCCGAATATAATTAAGAAGTCAGTACATTCGTAACTATAGCATAAATAATCATTTTTGACTTTTATATAGCGACGTTTATAAGCCGTGCAATTAAAATAAATGTAACTTAAGAAATACGAATTGTTACGGAAAACAAGAAGACTATATTACCGAAAACAAGAAGACTATAACATGAAAATTATCAATACTTAACAGTGAGATCACCTATAATTATAATTGTTTGGCTGCGTAATATCTAACACTAACTTGACTCATTCCACAACGTTTTCATATTTAGGGTTTGGGGAACTACAAGATTCCGCAAAGAATTTATTCGTTATTGGATCCGCATCCGCATACTTACAGAAATACCCATTCCTAAAATTCTTGTGACGATGACTCATTCTAAAAATTATTTCCCCATGTACACTGTCCGAAGATCACGCACACCGTAATATTTTGGCTAAACAATAAAGCGACAAACATTCGACCGCAATAAGATCGTAAATTAACAACAAAAGGTTATTTTCTTCGTAAAATGTGATTCAGTTTTATAAAACAGGATTCAAGTTTTGACCTTCACATATTAATTCAAATAAATATGCAATAAATTCTGTAAAACACGTTTTTACAATAATAATATGATACAGATACATCTCATTAGATAAAGCAATACCAAGACATTATGAATATAATAATATCCCAGACGAACAAAAAGACAGCATTTTGAATTTAGATGTCTTTTTATATCTTTATTTATGATATGTTTAGATGATTTAGATTAGAAAACAATCATGATTTTGTATTTGTTATAATCTTTTTTATAAGAGACAGATATAGTCCAAAATTTTTACGAGTTAATTGTGTGATTTGTATGTAACAAGCAAATTCAAAACCGGAGCAAAATTATATAAGAAAATTTGTAGCACTGATCCAAAACCGGTAGTTATATAATAACTAGCGCAAGAAAATAATATATTATTATATAATATATGTAAATAACAACATTAAATTATAAATAAATAACTAACCGAACAAGGAAAATGTAAAAAATACTATTAAAATGCTAATAAGAAATATGACTGTCGCATCCGAAAGCGTCAAAACAAAAAAGGGTCCTGCTGGCATGATAAAAGTTTTGCAGGCGCTTTCCACATAAACTAATAATTGTATTAAAATGAAACCAAGGTATTTTAAAGGTACTAATACAGTGCTAAACGGTGACATATACTATTGTTCTGAAAAGCTTCAAACAGCGGAGGGTCCTGCTGGGTAATAACTCAAGATTTCACTGTAGCAATGAAGGTACTATTTTTGTACTTATACAATTCGAAAAGTACTAAATACCATGCACGTAAAAAGCTAACTTTCAATCGAATTAAACGTAGGGTCCTGCTGCGTATACGGACACCCCAATTTCGTCCAAATGCATTTAAACTAGCATGAGGTTCGAAATTGGTGAATTGACACCAAAGAATCAATTGTGGTCATCCTTAATTTTTTTTATTATTATTTACTTTTAATAATTTTAAAAAGACAACTCCCGCATTAGTACTAAATCCTGTGTCGTGGGGGTCTTTACAAACATACAATTAACGGACACAATGAACACCTAGACTCGAAAGAACTATTTGTTAATTACACAAAGTGTTGCCTCGTGTGGGGATCGAACCCACAACACTCGGTGCAGTGACAAGCGGCGAGGTGGCCGCTTAAATCACTACGCCAACCGTGCAGTTTACTAGGAGCTTTCCCCGTTGGATTAGTTTGCTTGGAATTCTAAGGCAATCAACTGAGATTTTATTATTTGGGCTACAGAGGCTAGTGATGGCCTCGTCCCACCCATGCAGTTATAGTCTTCACACAAGTCATCGTACATTATGTTAACACGCTTTTTCATACAAACTGACATTTGCTATTAAAAGGGTGGAACTTTAATATATTTTTTTATAGACTCACGCCTGTATCCCCGAAGGGGTAGGCAGAGGTGTAATATTACACCCACATTTCGGCAGGAATTTTTAGGTCCCACGTAATAGGGGGCGAGCCTATTGCCGTACCGGGCACATTACCAAACTCCGTGCTGCTACTTAGAATTTCCTAACGGAACTTTAAATAAGAATATAACTTATGTCTTCTTTTATATCCACTTTAAATTTCATCAAACTCGGGTTAGCTGTGAAATCGTAACAGATAGACGGAGTTTAGCATTATACTAGTATTGTAATTTGCCAATTTGATCGATACCGACTGAAATATTATTGGCAATTGTAATATTATTGGCTTGACTCGTTTTAAAACTTAGTTATTTTGTTTATTTTAATATCGGAGTAGCTTGAAAAAAAGAAGAAACTTTAAGAAAAATACAGAGCAATAGTTATTTGTGCAACAAGAGAGCAAAGTTGTTTTTTGTTTCGAGTGCTTATTTTGAGTCCCGAGCAAGCGAAGGATTCTATGATTGATTCACGAGCGTAGCGAGTGAATCAAAGTTAGAATCCTGAGCGTGGTGAGGGACTCAACAGCACGAGATACAAAAAACTTTGCTCTCGTGTAGCACACATAGCTTTTCACCACAGCAGTGAGAACACATATTAATTAGGAGACATAGAAATTAACAGGAATAGATTTAACTCTTCTGGTGTTAAAGTACAGTCATCATCGCTAGTTTCACTCATCTTTTTAGATTATTATATATATTAATATAATTTAACACGTTACGCTATAGGTACCTACTGTATCAGCATCAGCGAAATTTTTATTCCCGCTACTTTTTTAAATCGCGTTTTAATACCGCGTCCCTGATGTTTATTTTTCAAATGTATCATTGTTGTAATTCTAAATAAAAATGTATTGGTTAAATACTAATTTTATACTATTAATTAGACTTATTTTTATTAAAATCCAATAATAAATTAAACATGTAAACAATAACATATAAAAAAAAACAAATATCTTTTTTTTTTTGCGTTGCCGTAGGTGTTTTCTTTGAGGTCGAATTCCAAAATCGAATTTCGAATTCGAAGGGGTTTGTTTTTTCACTCACTTTTTATATGCATGTGAAAGAGACAGAGCACAGTAAAATTCGAATGTTTCAAATTTGTGGCTGAACAATGTCATTTCGTGGCACTGAAGATTGAAAAATTAAAAAGCTACTTTGCCTCACGCTCGAATCAAAATCGCGTTTTGTTCACTGTTGTCTCGCAGCAAAAGTGGCATGTTTGAGCTGCTGTGGTGAAAAAATTTTTTCTGTTTTATAAGGCGGGAAAATATTTTTTTTTACTCTCGAGGTATATTTGCCAAGTCATCTACTTGAGTTGAGTGACCGCACCGATGGCGTAGTGATTTAGTCGGTCACCTCGCCGCATCGCTGTACTGAGTATTGCGCATTTGATACGTGGGTTAGACAACACTTTGTACGATCTACAAGCTGATGCCGGAGCCTTCTCGTATCCATTGATATTAGAAAAGTCCATGTGACACAGCATGAGCCCCTAGCTGGGCTTTGCACAAACAAAAATTAAAGAATAGACAGGTTAAATATAGAATATTATGTTAATTAAGATTCGTCGCTACAGGCAAGTGCTCCAATATGATGTCGTCAGGATTTATTTGGAACCTTTTGGAGTTTAAAAAATTGTTTTTAAATGGTATTTCCAGAGAAGTGGCATCGACATAAATAGTATCCGATCAGAGGCCTAATATTATTATAATTATGTATTTGTTCAAAACCGGCTGCGGTTCAGCTTCGATCTAAAGCCAGTGTCATACATGTCATGTCACAAATGGTATTCTCCTAAATTAACTGAATATTAATGGAATGTTATCGTGACTAGATTGTAAATTGAACAATCAGTCTACGTCGAACTATATAAGTCAAATTAGACGATACTTACTTGATACTTGATGGCACGGGCTGTTGCCGCAACTCCACGTCTTGGCGTGTATTTTGCGTACGGGTGGGAATAGTCTTATCATTCGAGCCACCCCAGCTCTTCGAGGAAGGCCAGCAGGCTTTTGATGTGGCCCACTGCTTCCCTCAGGGTGCTGTGTCTGGTCAGGTACTGCTGCCTGTACTGTGAGACCTCAGGGCAGTCGAGGAGCAGGTGGGCTGCCGTCTCGTCTGCTGCCATACAGGCTCTGCACAGCGGGCTGTCAGTGATATCTATCTTAAATAGGTGCTTATTAAAGGATCCGTGTCCTGTGTAGGCGGCCGTGACTGTCCGAAGTTGGTGCTTGGACAGCCGGACGACTTGTTTGGCTATCTTTCCGTCTACTGCAGGAAGAGCCTCCTTGGCCTGCCTGCATGTTTCGATGCCAATCCAGGACTAGTTGTGCTGGGTCCTGGTTCTATTTCTTACCGGGTTGCGATAAAAACTAGAAGGAAGGGAAATAATAGGCTCGGGTCCCACCACCTCTTAAGTAGCCCCCTTTCTGGCAAGTACGTCGGCTGCGTCATTCCCTCTTGAGCCACTGTGGCCCTTGATCCATTGCAGTGTTAATTTGTTTAGTTTACCTACCTCTGTTAGTTTCTGGTAGCAGTCTAGTGTGAGTACCGAGGTGATAGTATGGCTTTTGAGGGCTGAAAGGACAGCCATACTATCTGAGAGGATCCTAATGGATCGTTCTCTTACTGTGTGGCAGCTAGGATTATGCCTAAACATTCGGCCTGGTAGACCGTGTTATAGGCGCCCAGCGGTGCTGCGATGTTGATGTTTAGGTCCTCGGAGAATACTCCTGAACCCGTACCTGTATCCGTCTTAGACCCATCTGTGAAGATCGTGAGCTCGTTGTGGTTAACCGCTCCTCCATGTAGATCCTCGTACAGTTGGATTTTATATTTCTTGTCGAACACAAATTGTTTCGGTATTCGGTCGCCAATGGCTTGTGTTAGAGGAACTTCTTTGAAGAGTGTATTTAAGTTGCTAGTGTGCGGTGTATTGGTGTCTTTCCAGAGCTTCAGAGCTCTTAGCCAAACCGCCGACATCGTAGCTTCCTGTTCTATGAACAGGTGCAATGGAGGCAGGTCCAACAACACCTCGAGTGCCGCTGTAGGTGTAGTTTTCGCTTTCGTGGCCGCTAGGCATGCAAGTCTTTGAAGCTTTTGAAGCTTGTTGGCGGCCGTTGTTAGGTTGGTCCGAGGCCACCACACTACTGCGCCGTAGCTTATCATCGGACATATTATTGTCTTATAGGGCCATAAGACAATTTTGAGGGATAGGCCCCAGCGTTTGCCTATCATCTTCTTGCACTGCCAGAAGACGAGGCTGGCTTTATTGAGCATATTTTCCATGTGACTGTTCCATGTCAATTTGCTGTCGAGAGTGACACCCAGGTACTTGACCTCGGTAGACAGCTTAAGCTCTGTATTAAATAACCTAGGCAGTCGGTAAGTACCCAGCGCGCGTTTGTGTGTGAACATAAAAGAAACTGATACTCAAAGAAACTGATACTGGTCTAAGCCATGGAATATCGCTATCTCTTAGAGTCGTGGAGGTCAGACGGCAGTCGCTCTGTGGAAAAGTTGATATTCTGTCATATCTGATTAGACCAGTAAAAGCGGACCTCGGGCTCCAAGTCGTGTAAGTCTTGAATACAACTGGGATAACACTAGGGTGATGATGACCGATTCTGAATCAATTCAAAATCTAATCTCATTTCGTTCAAAATATAGTTTCAATGTCATATAAAATACGAGCATTGGCCTTCAGAATTAAGGTAGGTACTTACTTTCTATATTAGCAAGAATGCTTGAATGTTAACTTGTCAATTAGCGTCTTTTTTATGAGATGGCGCCAAATTTCTAATGTAAAAAAAATTTAACATCATCATCATCATCATCAGCCTTTAGCAGTCCACTGCTGGACTAGGCCTCTCCTTTGAAAGGAGGAATTGGCCTACTATACCACGCTGGCCAAACGGGTTGGTATAGGGTTTGTATCAAGTTTTCCTTCTCTTACAGTGCTGTTCTCTGCATAATATGCTCCCTCTGTCGGCTCTTACGACACCCATGGGATGATATGGGGTAGTGACATTTCGTATTCTTAATCCGAAGTTGAACAAACAGACGAAAATATTTTGTTTACTTGCCTCAATTGCCCGAAACGCGGGTCGCGCGTCCCGCGTGCGTATTCCACGCATTACAATAAATACTTGTATGAAAATGACATTTGCGGGGTTTACGCAGGCGGGCCAATCCCGCGTGCGTGAGCAAATCCGCATGACACTAAAAACGCCCTAACGCAAGGAAACAAAAATTGTATTTACCAACAGGAGGTAGTCTAGTTTCTATTGAATACATTTAACAAGTAAATACCAGGAAACACGGAGATTCCAAACAAAACTTTTGATATATTTTACCGTTTGCCTAAAATAAACTAACGCCTTATATCTGGTATTTTGCAATACAATTTTATTTTGATTTTAAGTACCATTTCGTAATTAAAGTTAATGAGGTGATGATTAAAATAGACATAAGGACTAGATCGAGTAAATATTATATTATGAAAGTATCTTAAATTTCACTATATTAGTATTACGCTCACATAAGAGGCAGTATACAGATAAAGAGGCCCAGCCATGGAGCGCGCTATGTTTGGTACCGGGTACCCGACGTTGAAATTCGAAACGCTATAAGGTGCACGACATGGTGGGAGCTCTAATAATGGCGCGGTGGCGATAGATGAATTAGGACCGTAACTGAATGGCGGCTACAGATAGGGAAAAGGTAGATGGGTCCACGATATTATTGCGGGGAGAACCTGGACTAGATTGGGACAAGATCGATGGAAATGACAGGAACAAAGAGAGGCCTATGTTCAGCAGTGGCAGTCGGGATGTGCTATGCCAATAAGTATTACCTATTGCTCTTTATCACCTAAGCTTTCCAATCGACTAAAAATCGTCATGTCTGTCTGACTATCCAAAATAATTACAAAAGAGAATCGGAGTAGTTACGTTGAATGAGAAGTCCTTCAACGTAACTACTCCAATTAGCATTGTTGCAATTTCACTTTTAATGTCTCGTGTGAAGATCGAACCTACTATATTCGGCGCAGTTTTAATTGGCGAGGTGATTGCTTGATATACATAATCGGACGAATAGGGCCATCCAATCCCGTAAGTCAAAATCTGGGGCACGCTAAGTCGAGCGCGAAGCAACACTGCCGTACTATCCTTTTCTGGAACCATTTCGCTGCATTTTCAGGCCCTTACCTCTGGATGGGACTAGAACGATGAAATTTTCGTCATCTATTAAGCTACTTGAAATCCAAAATTTTAAGGTTTGGTTGAAAAGCGAACAGTCTGGAATCGCTAGTGACCTACGGGCTATACAACAAAATCCACCTTACTGTAAAACATGGACTAAAAAAATAGTACGACGATTAATATTAGCTTTATCTGTGTAAAATATTTTATGCGACGACTAAAAAAAATTTTGCGTTCAAATTAATAAATACATACATACTACAAAAACATTTTTGTTTGCTATTTATTTATTATTTATATACTAATTATTAATTTATTTATTAATAAGCGGTTTGCCAATAATACTAATTAAAACAAGAAAAGAAAAACAATAAACTTAACATAATTATAATATTAACTCGATCTCACAAAACATCAGACACACCTACAAAATCTTTGCCCATCCACAGATAGATCAATAGATGAGTCGGAATCCAGTATACACACATCAACAAAGTCTAGGGATATTTTATATTTCATCAAATATCTAAAAATCTATGAAGAATTTTCTGATACAGTAAAAAGAAGAATCATAGATTATTTTAAGGTCTTTAATAAAAATAAAAAACATTTCGTGTTTTTTTTTGTTTTAAATAAAAAAATTAATTTTTTTAATCATCATGGAAAATTAGTATGATAACAACAAACATTTCTTCTTAAAAAACTATTAATTTTAATAAAAATGGAAAAAATCTTGTAAAATCTAATCATTAATAATCAGTGTTGCCACCTCTTACATTGATTACACATCGACATCGATTGTTAATACTTAAAATTAAATTGTCAATGTCTTGCTGCGGTATGAGGTCCCATGTCCTTTGCAAGTGTTCGTAAAGTTGTTGTTCAGTCGTCAAATTTGGTGGAAAATCTCTCAAAGCTTTTCGTTGTAACATGTCCCAGGCATGCTCGATAGGATTTAAGTCGGGCGACTGTGCAGGCCAATCCAAAACTTGAATATCGTTCTCTCGGAGAGCGGTCGATACCAGCCGCGCCGTATGGCAAGGAGCATTATCGTGCATGAGTAGAAATTCATGGCCTATTTGAGTTCTGTGTGGGACAATAACGGGCTCTACTACCTCCTCGTGGTATTTTTGTGCAGTCATGCTGCCTTGGATCCAAACGAGTTGGGTTCGTCCGCCAAGACGAATTCCTGCCCACACCATGATTGTCCCGCCTTGGTATGGGTGGACCTCCTGAGGGTGCCGTAGACGGCTAACTCTCCCTGGAGCTCTCCAAACGCGTGTTCTTCGTGAATCCGGGTGAAACCCAAACCGGGACTCATCGGTGAACAGCACCAAAGACCATTGTTCGTCACTCCATGGTAAATGCTCCCGAGCCCACGAAAGCCGCCGACCGCGATTGCCACGTCGCAATGCTGGAACACGCAATGGTCTTCGAGCATGAAGATCAACTTCATGTAACCTTCTTCGCACGGTTTGGTCGCTTACCAGCAGCTGGTGGTCCTCCTGGAGCCTTTGCACTAGTTGCAGCGCTGTGATATTGGGTTGTCTTCTGGCGGTCATTTGGAGAAATCGATCCTGTCTCTGCGTAGTAACACGATATCTACCTGTGTGCTGTTCGGCCACATCTCCAGTACTGCGATAACGTGACCACAACCTTGATATCACATTTTGACTGGTATGTAGGGCCTCAGCAACGACGCGTTGAATTGCACCATTTTCTAACATGCCCACGGCTCGTAACATTTCATCTCGACTCAAATGACGACGTGACATGACTTTTAAAGTTCGTACGTCACGTTAAATTAAAAAAGAAAAACAATTAAAAACCCTTTTCATTAATAATTATAATAAAACAGTTTTAACTTTCTTTAATGTAACGAATTACTAGCAAATTTGCCGCCATATTTTGTTTATTATTTTGTTTTTTTTTCTTTCCATGTTCAAATTTTGAAAATAGAATAAAAGAGGTTTTAATCTGTATATAAACTTTTTGTGGAAACTAACAAGGTTCTAAACTATAAACTCGTAAATAATTTAGGATTAAGATATCCCTAGACTTTGTTGATGTGTGTACATGTGGAACGGGTGATTTAGCTCTGGCAACCGTGCGGCATGTAGGTACTGCAAACAACTTATGCTTTCTATTGCGGTGGTATTTGCCGGGTGTACAGAGTCGAGATAACTGACATAAAAGTTCGGGTGAGTCTATTTTGCCTCAGAACAATATGTTTGATATACAAAAGCATGTAAAACTGAACGTGTGCAAAATTTAATGCATCGTAGACTCAGTGTATATGAACGATTTTAATATATAAGTCAGTGTATATGGTTCTGATTGGCAAGATATACATAATTATATAGCACAAGTGACCAGAAAACGTTTTACTAAAAACTATATTCAAATACAATTAGCAATCTCCATCCGATTCACATTTAAATCGGCTTTTCAGATGTAAAGAGTTAACATTGTCTCTGAAATGGACTACGTCTTGCTTTTCTTTAATAATGCAGAATAATTATCGATGACATACCTCTTCTATAGCTTCATATTTGATGCCTGCATCTTTATGGATTTTTAAAGTCCAGATAAAAAGAAATCCTTATCATTGGTGCCACTGCGCTATCCATTTTATTTATTTTAATTAAACACGTTAATTTTTGAGATAAAGAATCACAGGTAAACAGACAAACGAATAAACGAACAACTTAAGAGTTTAAATCAAATGATTTTTGCATTTTGTATTAGGGAACCCTAAAATATGTAGTAGGTGATTAAGGAAATGGTCAACTTAAATACGCAACCGATGTTAAGATTTATTTATTATTCATATGTCACAAAATGTCAAAAAATAGAGCGGCCCGGTGGCATATCAATCTGACATTTGTAGCGTTAAGTAGTTTACGAAAATGATATACATAATGCCATTCAAGGTCTGTACTCGTATCATTGTGTTATTGTTGGAATTTTCTAATATTATTCTTTACGTAGCTAATATTTTCAACCCACGCAGAACCAATCTATTTATACCAAGATTTGCAACTCCGGTTTCACTCATGATAAGTTGGACATCTTCGTTTCTCGAACATGCTGAGTATGTCACATTTTGACTTAGGGCACGGTAAGTGTGTTGCGACGCTGCGTATATGTTGAAGTAACTTAAAAATTAGACCCAAGCTTCTAGGACAAAGCTTTTCTAAATACCAACTTATACAGACATCTTAACTCTTTATGAAGCTTTTCTTCACACTTCGAGGTAACCTGACTATACAAGTTAAACTTGACTTGACTGCCTCTTTGGTCTCGCGGCATAAATGTGCGCGTGGGATTGGGAGGTCTCGGGTTCAATTCCCGGGTCGGGCAAAGTGTTATTGGATTTTTCCGTTAGGAAATTCTCAGTAGCAGCACGGGATCTGGTAATGTGCCCGGTGCGACAATAGGCTCGCCCCCTATTACGTGTAGGTACCTAAAAAAATTCATGGCTGCTGTATTTTTTTAAATTCTATTTGAACTCGCTAAACTCAGGAACTAGAAACCTGATCCCTTAAAAATGTTTCCTGGGGTTATAAGCCAAATGTTTTTCAGCGAGATACAAGAACGGTACGTAACCTATGCAATGTATATTTATACTGCAAAGTTTAACTTGTTTAATTTTATAGACTCAAGCCTGTATCCCCGAAGGGGTAGGCAGAGGTGTACATAATATTACACCCACATTTCGCCATGGATTTTGAGGTCCCACGTAATAAGGGGCGAGCCTATTGCCGTACCGGGCACATTACCAGACTCCGTGCTGCTACTGAGAATTTCCTAACGGAAAAACCCAAAAAATAAAATCATTAAATATATTATAATCAAAATCATTTCATAATATGAAATATAAAACAAAACGAAAAATAATTGTTTAAAATATAATAAAAAGTTGCTTAAAATATGGAGGTATTTAAACTTAGATTCAATGGATATGTTTTTTATTTATGTGTATAATATACATGTTATTACTTGAATCTATTAATATCATATCGTAGGCCAGTAGCTCTCAGCCATAAAATTACCTTGAATAGATCGAGGCGTAAAGGTTAATTTTTATATCTTTTTTATGGCGTTTCATGAATTTAATAATGTTTACATTTGTTACATGAGTGATAATTTGTTGATTTATGTACAACAATAATATATTTATGTGATACACTTGTCATAACAAATAAAAAATATTTAAATATATTCAATGTTCTTGTTATCATTTTAATATTATTGAGATGTATGTAAATGCATATATAATGACACATCTTATTCTTGTATTTGCGTTCGAGTTGGTTATATAAATTGTATGTGTTGTATGTGTGTATTTATGGATATACATAAATTATACTTTGTAGCAGAATATAACACGAGGATTCCAATGAATGGGGGCTGCCATTAATCCAGTCTGTGGTCTTATATAAAATATATTTTTATTTGGTTTTGGATTTACCACACAGGATGCTGAAGACCAGTTAAAATGGCGACGTAGTTTAAGGAATGCGGAGTCTGAGCTGCATGGCGAGTTTCTTGGATCGCAATCGGAACAACATTAGGATAATGATGAGGATTTTGATTTATTATTGGTTAGTCCAAGTTGCTGCAAAAAAAATAATTAAAATTAAATGGATCCGGCAACAGGAACCGCGTTCTAAGTAAATTGCGGTCGCAGTCGCCGGATACCTCTACGGGCTACCGAACATTATCTTCTTTTAGCATCGGCGACCGACGATTTAGTAGCTTTTTAGCATCAAATTCTTACGTCGCACACCAGAAGATGCCGAGCGCAGCGATTTGACACTTAAATAATAAAATAGGGGTCGGCCATTAATAACGTGATTTTACGTGATATTATGTCTTGCCAATTCTAAACTTACTCTATGATAATAATACGTGGTAAGGTTTAAGGTTAAACCCTCTCTCCCTATTTTTTATTAAATGTTTTTATTATACAAAGTAAATAAAAAAATAATTTAACCAAACAATACAATGCGAGCCATATCGCCAGCAGACTGGTGCCGAAATTGAAGCTAAAATAAAAATAAGTATCATTATTATTCTCTGTCATATACTTCTACATACTTTACTTCTCTGTCACCAATTATTCGACCATTTCCCACTTCTTCTTACATATCCATCCTCACCCAGTCATTCCATTTTTATTTGGTCGCCCTCTCTCTTTTCCTCTCTACACCCCATCCCCATCCCATTTATCACTTGTTTACCTAAAGACATAATTATCATCTCTTCACATAAGATGTTTGAATCATGTGAACCTTTCCGTCCTTTATTACAATTCGATCTTGCAACATATATAATACTAGAAATGGATCAGATAATTCAGAAACCTCGGCGAAACCGGTGCACCTACCTAAAAAATAATATCCAGACCAAACTGAGGACATCCTCTTGTTTTAAGTGGGTTGAATAAAAATAATCTTTTAAATAAGAGATAGTATGTGTAGCATCTGAAGTATGTGGTGTGATCAAGAGAAGGAAAATACGAAAGGTTAAGAATACATGGTGGGACAAGGATGTACAACCAGCAGTGTCAGAGAGAGAGAAGAAAGCTTGGTTAGATTGGTTGGCTGCCAGAGCAAATGAAAGAATGGGAAAGGCAACGAGTGATGAAATAGATGAAGCAAGAAAGGAGTTTGTTAGGACAAAAAGAATTGTGAAAGAAATTGTAAAAAGGAAAAAAGAGGAAAAGAAAGATAAGTTTGATAGCAGACTATCTGAAGATTTCCGGAGTATCATAAAGTTTTTCTGGATATCCGTTCGTGCAGCGAGGAAGAACTCAATTTTCAGAATACACGTCAATCAGAGACAAGAATGGAAAAGATACTGAATGGTGAATCATGCGTGCTGAAGAGATGGAAGGAGTATTTTGAAGGTTTATTTGAAAGAACGGCGATAGAGACATCGATTGACGAAAGGAATGGTAATAATAGCAATGATGAAAGCGATATTGGCGTGGATGAGATTGTGAAGGCGCTGGGTAGTATGAAATTAGGTAAGGCTGCAGGATATGATAGGATTACAGTTGAAATGCTGAAGGCTGGACAGGTCATCATAGTTGGTCAGCTGCAGCACTTATTTAACTTGTGCTGGAGCAACGGCCGAGTACCTGATGACTGGGCCACAGCGGTAGTTGTGCCTGTTTATAAGGGAAAAGGCTCGCAACAAGACTGCAAGTACTATAGAGGCATTAGCCTTCTCAGCATTGTTGGCAAATTGTACGCGAAGGTACTGATTGAAAGAGTTATGGAAATAACCGACAAGAAAGTATGGGATGTACAAGTGGGATTCCGAAAGGGTATGGGGTGCACGGATCAAATCTTTTCCTTGCGTTTCATAACCGAGAAATTCTTGGCCAAAGGTCAAAAGGTCTATTGCGCATTCGTGGATTTGGAAAAGGCTTACGATACAGTGGTGAGGAATGAAATGTGGTCGGTACTGTCGATGTATGTGGTGAACAGCAGTCTCATACGAGCTCTGAAATCCCTTTATGAAGATTCTAGAGCTTGTGTGAGGATAAATGGGTCGTACACTGATTGGTTTACCATCGAGACAGGTGTTAGACAGGGATGTGTAACGTCGCCGTGGCTTTTCAACCTCTTCATGGACAGTTGTTTGCAAGATTTGAAAAATATTGACTGTGGATTAAGGATGAATGAGTTATTTGTCAAATGCCTCTTTTATGCTGATGATCAGGTAATACTTGCGTCTTCAGCGGAGGAGTTGAGGAAAGGAATGAAAGTGAATGTGAGCAAGACGAAAGTTATGGTTTTTGAAAAGGAGGAATGTGTTACGGCTTGTAATGTTATGATCGATGGACAACGAGTGGAGCAAGTGAATGATTTTGTATATTTAGGTACGCTGTTTACTAGGAATGGTAAGAATGAAGAAGATATTGAAAGAAGAGTTAATGCAGGTAATAGGGTGAATGGAGCTTTGAAGGCCTTTATGAACAGTCAAAACGTGTCCAAAAAGGCACGTTTGGCTGTGCATAGAGGGGTGTTAGTACCTACACTTATGTATGGTAGTGAAAGTTGGGTATGGCAGAAAAACATGAAAGTAGAATAAATGCTGTAGAAATGAGAGCACTGAAAAGTATATCTTTAAATGACAGAGTAAAGAATTGTGTGATAAGAGAGTGTTGTGGTGTAAAAGAAGGTGTAGTGACAAGCATCGAGAAAGGAATGCTAAGGTGATTTGGGCACATGGAGAGGATGGATGACGACAAAGCAGATATATAAGGCAAGTGTGAATGGGACAGCACGAAGGGGAAGACCAAGACGGACATTCTCTGACCAGATCGAAGACATCCTTAAAACAGGAAAGGTTAGAAGTACCCTGAACAGAAGAGCATGCATTTGATGGGAGTGAATGCAGCAAGAGAGATATGTCAAGATCGTTGCAAATGGCGTTCCGTAGTTTCTGCCTACCCCTCCGGGAAACAGGCGTGAGTCTATGTATGTATGAATAAAAATATCCAAGAGCATTCAAAAGCAACAAAAGATATAAATACAGGACGTTTCGGAATCATTCTCGATCGAACAAACGATCGTTGTTTTTAAACATCTTTGGCTCAAGAATATTGTACATTCAAAGGAAAAATAAGGACACGTGATATATATCTACACTTTATTTATTTATTTATTTAAAACTTCATATACACAGAGTATATAGGCGGACTTAATGCCATGGGCATTATCTACCAGTCTACCTTAGAGTGGTGCAGAGAGGAAGAAGTAGATGTATTGTATAGTGTAGGGGAGATATACTAGTAATTTAATTATGTCGAACATAATATTCTTGCAAAAATATATATTATAAATAGTTAAATAAATAGTGTAATACATAAACATAATACATATACAATAAATACAGGAATAACAAATATATATATACACATACATATGTACAATATACACATACATAAAATTATGGTAATGACTTATTATCGGATACAGTCGCCGACTCAGCCAACAAGAGTTCCTTCACTTTGAACTTGAAAGTGGGTTTGGTCTTAGCCATTCTGATCTCGAGAGGGAGAGCATTCCATAGAAGGATGGACTCAATTGAGAAAGAAGAGTGAAGAAAATTAGTTTTGTGAGTAGGTACCATGAGTTGGAGGTTATTGGCAGAGCGAAGGTTTCGCTCATGGTTTGTGCATAAATACTGAAAGTAGGAAGTGACATATTTAGGGGCAGACAGAGATGTAAGAAAAGAGTATAGTGTAGTGAGAGCACGCAAACTACGGCGTTGACGTATAGGAAGCATCTTCAATTGGGAACGATAAGTAGACACATGGTCATACTTACGAAGATTAAATATGAATCGAATGCAGTTATTCAGAAGACGGTCAAGTTTCTTAAGGAGTTCTGCATTCAGGTCAAAGTAACATACATCGCCATAGTCGATCAGAGGGAGGATTAAAGCTTGCACAAGCATAGTTTTAGTCTCGGTTGGAAGCAAGTTTTTTAGGCGGTAGAGGGCACGCAGGGTACCGGTGACTTTTTGACTGACCTGTGTTACCTGAGCTTCCCAATTCAGCTTAGTATCTATATGTAGCCCAAGGTTTTTAACAGAGGGATACCAGTCGACATTAGTCCCGTTAAAAGTTATAGCTGGTAGAGATGTGAAATCCAGTATTTTTAACATCGGCCGGCTACCCACAATAATGGCTTAGGTCTTACACGGGCTTACGACCAGACCAAACTTATCAGACCAAGTCAGGATGGCTTCCAGATCCTTGTTAATCTTGCCAATGGCCTCAGCTACGCGTTCAACATTAGCACTTACACTTCTATCTCCCTTTCACCTATGGAGACTCACGTGCTTATTGAATGGCTCCTTACCGTAGTTTGTCACTTATTTTTTAACTCTTAAATAGCACCGTGGCGTAATTGTTTACCCCAGGCGCATTAAACTTGATATTGTATTTTTTTCTGCGAAGGTAGTGTCGTCTCCTTTCGTGTATTCTCTAAAGCTGACACGTAGTCACATAGTGTAAAAAAATCTAGTTTTATGTTGCTGCAGTAAATTTGACTATTACGGCAACTGAATTAGAAGTGAAAAAGCGATGTGATTTTTAAACGCCTGTTTTTGGTGTTTTTTAAGCTGATATATAACTTGCAATTTTTGTATGATCATATGTATATTTCTACTTGAAAATCGGTAATCTTCAATTGATTCAGTTGAAAATGAAAGTTTTGATGAAAATACATGGTTAGCGAAGCGACGTCATTGTAAATCCAGTATAGTGGTCTGCCCGAATCACTAAATAGTAATATTTATGCATTGACATTATATGGGATACCTATCGAACGATTTTTCTTGATTTGAGGAAAATGACATGTTTGCCAGTATAAGTAAATTTATAGATTTAATATTTAGATTTAAGTATAATAATGGCGGTTTTTAGTTTCAATTAATCAATTTAGTGTCATTGTTGCCATGGAAAAATGGTATGCCTTTGGTGCGGGACGCAACCTGCGTAGACACCAATAATTTAACTTTTTTTTACTGTTTATGTACATTTACTTACTTGGACATTATGATTAGATTAAGCTTCGTTTAAATTATAAAGTTATGATTATTTTAAAGTTTATTGTAAAAATATCCACCTTGGAAATAAAATATTATACTTCAATGAATTAGTTCGTCTACTGAATGATGATTCCAATATAAATGTATTGCTTCTCTTCCTCATTTATTATTATAGGAGGCTGAAGTGTAAACTATGTGCTTTTAATTATTATATTTGACTGTAAAAGCGTGGGGCGCAGGAACAGGATAGACCCCTTTGTTTAACTTGTTGAAAAATCAAGTGAACAGATGTTACGGGAAGCAGGTTACACACATAGGCGCTCTAACTGGAGTTGCAGCACGATTAGTAGGTGGCTCTACATTAAACAATCTGTTCAAAGTACCATTTTGTCGTACTCAGACAAAACATGCGCCAGCAGCGAGGAGAGACAACTTTCAACGACATTTTTAACGCCTCTTCTTTCAGGAAATTAAGTACATAAGGGTAATGCCTCAACAGTGGCAAAATGTAGAGTTCTTGTTCTTAGACGAGATATCTTTGGTTCCCTGTGGTAACTCTTTGGCGGCATAAACGTTATGCTCTTGTGCACCTTTATGCAGCTTCCGCCAGGAAGTTAGTATTAGTATTTTTAACAAGAAAGTATTTCCTGTTCCAGCGCCCCACGCTTTTACAATCTAATACTATAATTAAAAGCACATAGTTTACACTGCAGCCCAGAAATAGAGACAACTTGAACGATCCATAATTTATTTTTTGTTTTACGTGCATTTATTGTGTGTGTTTTTTTAGTGTTTTTAAACTATTAATTTATTTTATACTTTTTGGTCTTTGAAAACGAAATATTTTAACAACTTTATTTATTTTAAGAAGCCGAATGAGCCCGCATCCTTTCCATCTCAGCCAGTTCGTCTGTATTGCATGGTGTTTTATCTGTCAGCTTAGAACAATCTAGCTCTTCAATCTGAAGTCCATTAAGTGATTTTACTCCACTTAGGGCCATATACGCCTGTCCAGCCGCAGAAGTACAGGACCCTAAGTACACCACTGCGTAGTCTACCGTACACCCTTGCATCCTGTGCACGGTAGATGCCCAACTTAAAATCCCAGTGATTTAGCGTGCTCCTTTCCACCGTACCGAAGCTATACGTGGCCGGGAACTGGATGTCTATAGGCTAAATTAGGTGCTCACCGTCGTTTCCAAAATTCAATATATAATATTTGTTATAACCTTGACACCTAATCGTGTTCAAAATCCATTACGTGGCCTTTCTCACTAATGCAAACACGACTATGATACGATATTCCATCATTGAATGCCAGCGCCTATCTTCCGACTTCGTCATCAGACCTTGAAGCCTAATCGTGGCCAAAGTTCATTACAAGACTTTTTTAAGAAACCCAAAACAGCTATGATACGATTTTCCATCATGAAGTTCCAGTTCATGTCTTCCGGCTCCATCATCAGATCAGTTCGACAGTACCATATTATTGTATCGTCATCAGAACTACATACAGCTTTTTTATAGGACTAGTTCCACCCTCATTCCCACTACTGTGTCACCTGTGTAGCTAGGTTCAGCAGCAGTGACCATTGACGACAACGAGTTTTGACACTCGTGAAGTCCTGGGGAAAGTTAAACTGTCTTGGAACCCGCAATGAACTTCATCAGAAGTATATTGGAGGAGTTGGAAAATAGCAATCCACTTCCCTCCTTAACAAAGCGGGAGACAAGCAACGAAGAGATATAATAGTGAGAAAAGATAAGCACCACGAACATGAGCATTAAGGGGGCCTAAATTGAGAACTCAACCTGTTTCTAGTAATATGTATGGCAGAAACGCCTAAACGCACGGAAGTTCGTCCTATTTGCCACAAGATCCGTAAAGTATACTCCAGAAGTTACCTCTAATTCTTTAAGCATGATATACGTTCAATTTGCCAAAGACTACACTCCCATAGAATGTGATGAGCAGATTCTTCACAATTGTGCCAGATGTTGAACATTGGCATAACGGTGAATCAACTAGCTTAAATGAATACAACTTGCTCTTAAAGCTACCATGACCTGTAAGAAATTGGGCAACACAGTGATCCACCTCCAACCAGTTCCTCGCCAGTCGCTCTCGAATGCATGGGAAGAACTGGTAGAGGTGACGGCCCTTACTTGATGTGTTCCAGTGACATTGCCATTCTTCTAGAAGATCGCCATAGACTGCGGATTGATGCTTCAACAACCTAGCGAATATATGTCTGTCCCGCGGAGCTAGAAAATTTAGATCCATGCTATCTCGTGTTACGTAATACATTGCTACTCGTCTTTGTGCCTCAAGATCGACTGGATATACACCTGCCAGTACTGGCAAAGCTTCAGTACTAACTGTCCTATAAGCCTTGCACAAAAATATCAACGCGAGTCGTTGACTTTGTAGCATATTACGTCGTACAGCACCGATAGTAGCTCTATCAGCTCATGCAGGCGCGCCATAATACATACAAACCAGATATGTTGGTCCATAAATTACTTTTAAGGTTTTGAACGAAAGCCCCCATGTCGCAGTTGCTATCTTTGACAAGGCGTAAAAACTTCTTTTAGATTTTCACCTACTCTTTTAATGTGCTCGACAAATGAAAAGATTCTCTCAACTAACACTAAATAACAAACTGATTCTTTCTTTTTAATAGTGATGTTATTGAATTTGATTCGTGGCGGTGTTTTTAAGTTCCCTTTCAAAAGTAATTGAAACGTTTTTAAACTTTCGCGATTTGTATACATCATACAAAATAAATTAGCGGGTCTTAATCGCGTACAACTAACTTATATAAGGTATAAATACCTATTTGGTTCCAACGTTTCGCTCGTCTTGCACCGAGCGTGGTCGCGGAGAGACTGTGCAAGGTGCAAGACGAGCGAAACGTCGGAACCAAATAGGTATTTATATCTTATATAAGTTAGTTGTACGCGATTAAGACCCGCTAATTTATTTTGTATAATTGAAACGTTTTCTGTAGAGAAAATATAAACGATTGCGTTCATCCCAATTGTTGATTAAGTCTAAGCATTGATTAGATAATCTTTCAAGTCCTACCCTAGTATTAGATTGAATAAGCAAAAGACCGTCATCTGCGTATCCGGTCAATGAGCAACTTGGTAAAAAACTACATACAGCTGCCAATTTTCATTACGCTACGACCCTAATAAAAAAAATACAAATAATTGGGGTCCTGGTTCCGGTGAAAGTGGGAGGATTATCAATGCTGACCAAAGTTGCAAACAAACCACCGAAAAATAAAATTTTAAGCTAACATTTAAGCCAATTTAATTTTAAACTATTTAAAATGTACTCTCAGATAAATACCGCTTATGGACGTTCGGACGGTTAGACGTGAAAAAAATATTGAAGCTCCATTGTTTATTATAGAAATATAAAATACATAAATAGATAAACTATAATCTAGATACGTATACTTATGAAGGTTACTCGGTTTAAATCAAACTACGGTTTACGGATTCTATCCCGATATATTGGTTTTAGTCAAATTTTAACATTTAAACCGAATAACCTAGAACTACATTTTTTAATTATTACTTGTTCTAGATCATTCGATGTAAATGTGAAAAAATAACTATAACCAATATATCGCGATAGAATTCGTAAACCGTAGCTTGATTTCAATGTGTAACATTCGCGTAAACCCAAGAAGATACTAAGGTTACTCCACCTAAGTTTTTAGCAAGAATCAGATTTACCTTAATATCGCATTTCTTCAGAACCTTCTGCACTGCTACATAGCCAAATCGTTTCGTTTGATAGGACGAAGTCCTCGTTACTGCTGAAAAGCTTAATATGTTGTACCTGACTGGGTCCATGATTGATAGGTACATACAGTCATGTTGACTCGATGTCGTAGTGGGAGTGTATCCGACTGCTCCGCAGAAGGTCGTGTTCTCAATTCTCGCTTCTTGTCTTCGTCTGGGATATTCTATGTATAAAATGTATGTATTTATTTACAAAAAGTATAGTTAGTATATTATCCACTGTCTGTCGATAGTAAAAGTTCTGTTTAGGAAGGAACTAGATCAGACTAGATGGTGTTGCTCGTATGTGGTAGAATATTAGTATTATTGTGTAAGACAACCAAGAATTGAGAATTGTAAAGAACACTACTTTCTATTCAAATACAAACTTTTGTGTTTCTTTGTACCGACTTATCGCTGAAATTACTGACCCGTCTTTTCCTTGCCAACTGCCTATTTTTATTTTCGTTGACGACTTAAATACTGAAAATTGCTTGAATATTTTGGCATAAGGTCAAGGTTAATTATAGGTCCATTATATAGAAAACGATAAAGCTGTTTGTCAAAGTTACACAAACGGATTTCAAATTATTTTTTGGAGTTTTAAACTAACACATGATGGTCACAAATATAGTCTGACAAAGCCCATTAATTTTAATATATTAGGTGAATGACGGTGTAACATTTGAATATCATTTTTTATTCAAAGATATCATCGTAAATAACATATATATTGGACATATTGGTATGCAGTAGATACTGTTCTATTATTTTATTTGCCTTAAATAAGTTCATCACTGGACGCACAAAATATTTCTTGAGACAATAAAGCAACAACCAGCCGGCGCAGATTATGTTAATTTACCTCATGAATTGGGGACTCAATATGAACAAAATTATTAGGTGCAAGCGCTGAGATCGACTGATTGTAAGTAATTTGGAACGCAAAATGGAACGTACGTCCCGCGTCGTTGTGAACGATAGCAAACAAAAAAGTTAGTTACTATTGTAAATATCACTAATCAGTTACAGCCGAAATAAACTGACATAAAAGCAAGCACTAAATTTTCTTTTTCGCTATATTTTCGTATACTGTACTTCATTTCTTCTTCAGTCGTTTCTCTGTAACCGCTGAGAATCTTGACTCTTCCTGACTCTGTCACCTTGCTGTCTCAATTAATAAGTTATTCATTCACAAATAAGTTAATTTATATCGTAATGAGTTAATATGTCACAGGTCTTAACAAACAAGTCGCCAGCCTATTCATACATTTGAACGAAGCGACGATGCACTATTGCACTGACGCTTTATTTTTGCAACTACCCGGTTTGCAATAATAATTACAAATTGCTAGTTTTGTAATTATTAATGCATGACAAAATGAATGATTAAGTATTATTGAGTACGTGCATAAGTTTTAGTGTAATATTCGGTGTCTTACTCGCTACGCCAATCGGCTTAATGTTATTTAGAATATATATGTAAGTTTAACATTTTCTCTGTAAGTGATTTGTAAATCTTTTGAGAAAATAAATGTCTTAAACCATAATTAGTTAGGTTAAGTTGCTTGTTGTAAGGCAGCACTAATCGGGATCACCAGTTGCTTGGATATCTGGTCTGACCATCGCTTAGACTTACGCTTAGGTCTTTTATTCACTTTCTGTGTCACTATCAGACAAGTAAGCAATATGTCGGCAGGGCTGCATTATACAACGTCAACACGTTACAAATACACTCTAGCGTTAAGTAAAACCACTCTTCTTCCTTCTCAGTCCTTTTAGAATCGAGACGTATGTGTGGCGTCCGTGGTCTGTGATCACAACGTACAAGGATAAAAATTGGACAAACGATGTAAAAACGCGGCCACCACCAGATTCGAAACGTCGATTCTCTGCCTGTCGGCTGCCTTGATTATCGACATCATAGAAAACGACGGGCAAGACAAGTGTGCGACTGAGGTGTATCTTTGTTCTATTTGCTATGTTTCAGTCTCTCCAAACTTTGCTCGTATTAGTTATTGGAGCCCTAACTATGCCACAACATCTTTTTATCTCTAGCTCCCTGTTACTTTTGTTAGAGATCATCGAACCCAGCTACTGGGAGAGAGCCATTGTCTCCTATTCTTGCAGAAGTTTAATGCTTTAGATAATTGCAAAACGATCAATCACCATGATCTTGGTCTTGAAATTGTTAAAACTGAAATGAGTAATTGAACCTGCATTTTCAAACTGACGAGTTTCGGAAGATTTTGCAATTCATTTTTGCCATTTTTGTTTCGGACAAAAGCTGGTGTTATCGGCATACCTGCTGCTGACATTGGTTACGTTTATCTTCGTGTCCTCTTCTCAATTAGCCAATGTTTAGATGCGTGACACAGGATCACACATCAGTTTCAAATAAATGCCTTTGTGGAATTTAATCCAGCTCGATTTTATATTTCTTTCACTAACCGTACCATATCCTGAGTTATACAGGTTGCGAATCAGCTAAGAAGTTACGAAGTGGAAAAGGTCGATAAGAGTATCGACCTTTCCCACTTCGTATTGGTCAGAGGACCAAAATGGGTAAATATCGACTCTAAAAGAAAACAAAAAATATACAGTAAAATAAATCAGAATAATATCTTTATGGGTGAAACTTTACTTCACTTTTCATAGTTGTTGTACGGGTAGGTATAATTCCTCCCCACCATGGGATCTCCACCTTGTCGTGGTGGGGGGCTCAGTAACCGTGGCTTGGACACCCGCGGTGAAGCTAAGAGGGCCCCCAGGAATGGATGCTCCACGTGGGCTTGGGTGAAGACTGAGTAGGATGCGTCCATAGCTTCAGAACTGTCCCTCCCTCGCAGTCGGCCTCGCGGGTCGCTGGGGCTGCTCTCCGTCCGCCAAAAGGCAAGAAGGCGGCATAGTGTCCGCGCCGCCTCCCAAGAAGCATAACGAGGCGGGGCCTGCCAACACCAACGGCGGACCAGTCCCGGGCGGGGACACGGCAAAGAATGCTATCCGCGAATCGCGTGATCCCGCCACTATACGGGACCCGTAGGGACACCGCGGTGGTTTTAGTGGGTATGCCCCGAATACCTGGGGAAGGCCTCCACACACCTCCTCCGCCAGTCCCAATCCCGGTCGATCACACTCTGACCGAGTTGGCGTTGAGTTGAGATGGCTCATAAGGAGAGTTTCCACCGTAGTCAACAAAAAAAAAGAAAAAAAAGGTATAATTCCTCGAAAGTAATTATATCCTTTAATTTTTGGTCTTATTATTACATATTTGAATAACAGTTATACTATAAGGAATCAATTTATAATCGCAAATTATAGCACTCTACTAAAATTAATTGCTTTGCAACCGTGCCCACAAACAAAATTCTTTGTGATTCATACGTTTAAATAAAGCTGATGCTAGATATACTTCTCAAATGTATGATTCATATTTTGTATAAGTACATATAACAATATTTTTTCATTGTACTTGATGAGATAGCCGAGTGGATATACCAACAGACTGCCATGCAGAGGGTATCAGGTTCGAATCCACGGCGCGCACCAATGACTTTTCGGAGTTATGTGCGTATTGAATTGTAAATTATCGTTTGTCCCGTGCCTCGGAGAGCACGTTAAGCCGTCGGTCCCAGTTGTCATGAAGATCTTTGACAGTCGTTACAGGGCGTCAGTACCTTTTAAATAAACTGACACTAGTCTAAACCATGGAATATCGCTATCCCTTCGGGTTGCGGAGGTCAGACAGGCAGTCGCTCCGTGGAAAAGCTAATATTCAGCCAAATCCGGTTAGACTATAAAGCGGACCCCAGACTGAAACTGGGATAACGCTAAGAGAAAGAAGACTTGATGAGCACAGATGAGAGAATTAGTCTCAGATAGAGCGCATTCGTCCAACTAAGTGTGGCACGTTGACAGCTATGTGTGCGTGACCTTTGGCGACTGGCACTGTACGGACACGCGCGTCTATGTGTGTGTAAAGTTGCCAGATTATGAATAATCTCCCAGTATTTTGCATATAGTTATGTAATATTCTTATATTCATTTGCGGTTTTGAAGAATTTACCATGGATTTAATTAATGCTTTTATAAATACATTTCTTAAATGTAGGTACCGAGTTAAGTTTTAACTACTTCGTAAATCTTAAATCTGTATATATGTATAAAATCCTTGCGTTACTGACTGACTGACAGATAAGCTACAGCCGAAACTACTCGGCGCATGAAGCTGAAATTTAGCATGTATGTTTCTTGGGAACCGTAGGGGTGCACTAAGACGGGATTTCTCGAAATTCCCACGGGATCGGGCAAAACGAGAAGCCGCTGGCGTCGATTAGTTGAGAAATAAATAGTATGTATGTACACACGGCACCAAGTCAAGCTAAACAGTTGTTGTACGATTTTGATACTTATTCCCTACGCCATAAGTATGTATGTACACACGGCGCCAAGTCAAGCTAAACAGTTGCTGTACGATTTTGATACTTATTCCCTACGCCATAAGTATGTATGTACACACGGCGCCAAGTCAAGCTAAACAGTTGCTGTACGATTTTGATACTTATTCCCTACGCCATAAGTATGTATGTACACACGGCGCCAAGTCAAGCTACACAGTTGCTGTACGATTTTGATACTTATTCCCTAAGCCATAAGTATATATGTACACACGGCACCAAGTCAAGCTAAACAGTTGCTGTACGATTTTGATACTTATTCCCTACGCCATTAGTATGTATGTATACAGGGCGCCAAGTCAAGCTAAACATTTGCTGTACGATTTTGATACTTATTCTTTACGCCATAAGAACGGTACAAAGGTCAAAGTGTATAAGCTTGACGAGTAGCAGGGTGTACACGAATATTTGGATCGTTTGGGGATCGAACTCAAAACAATATTATGTAAGGTATATACTAATGGAAATTGAAATTCTATTACTATATTTATGAGAAAGAAGATATATCTACAATATACTTTTATAATACGGTAATGTATTTTTCATTAACATGACAATCATTATCACATAATCAATTGACAAGTGCATTTTCCCTAATTCAGGCAGAACGGCGTCGACAAAAACTGGCAACACTTACATATTTCTTGCACAAATACGAATTTTATCGAAATTAAATTAGGAAACAGTCAAATTATCAATAGTTACCTGTGAAAAGATATTCCATTTTCCTGTTTTTGTTTTTAGGAACAACTTTTACAGTGTTTAAGAACGCAAGACGGCATTTTGAGAATTTAAAAGTTGAAGTGATCGTGACGCGTGAACTGTACGATGCGTCGTAGCGCACTGAGACGAGTTTGTATTCGCTTTTCAATTTTGTATTTGCTTTAGTGGCCGCACGCAACTGTGCCGTGCGTTCCATCTGATACTAATTCTTTCATCTATGTTGATGAGATTATTATTATTAGAGGACCAATGCACTCGTTACACAGGTTATGGTTACGTTATGATGAAAATGCCCGAATATATTGAAAATTTTGTCATTACCTTACTTATTAAATGTCTTAAAATATCCGGGCAAGCAGAGATTTTGAAAGATTTCTTATAAACTTTCTGTTTTGCATAACAAATCGCGCATTAGGGTTATATCCAGTATCAAAAAAGAAATTACAAACATCGAATATACGTACTACACGTACGTTAAAAGGACCCGGTACCATCTACTTAACTGCAGTAAGGTTTCCAGAACTTATTAACGAAGTGCGATACTGTTATAAGTGGGGCCAGTGGTCTTGGTCATTGTCCTCAGCGATGGCATGCAAGGCAGGTCAACAACTCCTTCAAGCGGTCACGATCTGAAATGAGATCCCTGGTATTAGGTTGATTGGTACAACATGTATGCGATCATCGAGTACAGTAATAATTTGGCTTCAGATGGGCAGCATGCTGGTTTATTATTAGATATAAAAATATACAAGTATTATAAAAGTGTACCTATACACGTGTGTGTGTACATGCGAGTATAGTGGAACGATGAGCTAATCTTAATTATATTGCTTGGCATTGATGTGCCAGATTATCTAGCTACAAACAAATGAATAGAATAGGTTATTTATTTAAGCTCTTTTTTAACAGTTTTCTCTTATTCATCGTAAGTTTAGTGTATCATCTGTCCTTTTGCGAGGCCTACGTCCTCTTCTTATAATAAGAGTATGGTAGGGCATACTCCACCAAGCTGGCCATGTAGGTATTGGGTGGCAGACTTCACCATGTCTTTTGACAACTTTATTGTGAATTCTTATGGCGCTGATACACCTGAGCATTCACTTGTAACAGAACGCATTCGCCGTTTTTTGATTTGTCGAACTGAACATTTTCACGATCATTCTAGCGAACACTCTAAATTCAAATAGTCCGTAGAATATAGAAAAAATATAGAAATCGCACTACAACAGCAGTTCTACCTAATATATTTACTTCAATTTCACTTATGAATTATTTCTAGAGTAAGAGTAAGATACATAAACAAATGACGTTTCTAAATAATAAAATGCAGATTTTAATTTGAACAGATTTAATAAATCACACAAGTGTCTGTTCCTACGTTAAAATTTATTTATCGATATCGAGAGTTTATCAACATTCTATTGAAATTAATTCTGAGTCAACCAAATCTAAGGATCTATTGTAAACATTATTGATATTTTTTTAATGATATTTATTCTGAGTAAGTCCATCACTAGTCAAGATATTTTTTTATTATTAGAGCTTGCGAGGGGAAATTCAAAGGAAATTCAAAAAGGAAGGTGTTTATGAAATATTTCAAAAAGTATATTTTAGTGTACAATTATTTTTTCGTGAAACAAATGCATATTTTCTAGTAGAAAACAGGAACAGACTTTACTTCATAATGGCACTATGAACCCAAAGGAGGATTTGACCTACTATAGCACACTGACCAGTTTTGTTGGTACAGGATTAGATGTCAAGTTTGCCGTGTATTTACAAAGAAACCATTTGCTTCATATTTTTTCCTTAGTCGTCTTTTACGACACCCACGGAATGAGAATGGGTTAAACTGTAAGGGTTAATGACATTTTGTATTCTTGAGCCGTCATATAACCATAAACTGTTTACTCATCTATTTACACAATAAGAAATCTCAAAAGCGAATTAAAGGCAATAAAACGGGTATGCCTTCAATTTGTTTGTCATTGATACTAAAAAAGGAAAAAACAATGAGACATGGCACTTTATCTTAGTACCTGTCGTCACCTTATATCCTTTTACTGTACGTTAGTAAATATTCTATTGAATGAAATCGATATTACACATTAAAAGCGACTATAAGTAGAGAGGAATAACTAACTATAGCAGTTTAATATACATATTTATGTTTTCTATGGCTGCTAGTGCGCCGTAGATTGTGATTTATCATAAAGATTCTTATATTCATGTCTAATGGATTAGCTTAAAAAAAATTGGTTGCCTGTAAAGTCGGTATACGGGCGAAAGTTTTACGTGACAACGACTTTGAGTGGTAAAATAATTTTAATGTGAATATTCATTCGTATAGTAGGAAGAAGGATGAAAGACGCGTGCCTTTCACTTTTTATGTCTGTCTCTCTCGCTCTTAGGCGGGACGCGTGCCTCTCACTCGCTCTCATTGTGAGCGCATAACGTGAGCGGAGCGTAACGCAGTTTCTTGAAGTGTCACCCGGCAAACCAATTTATAAGACGTTGTCACGTCAAAATTATGTTCCTTTCTTTAACACACCTGTATGTTTTTGATTTCGTATAAACAATAAACACAATAAAATTGTATTTATTAGAGAACAGATTTATTGACCGGATGTACTATTTTTGGATGATTTAGGTAATTAATAACCTTAGAATGATTGATTTGCTTTAAATTTTCGATTTCCTAAAAACTATCAAAATGTTGCTGTTATGGAAGGTATTATGAATCTCAGATGTTGTCATCCCTTTTAATAGGCTATTTGGCAGATGAACCATATCACAGCTTTGAATTATAAGAAAATTTGTGAATAACTCGTAGTATAACCGAAACTTACAGTATACCCGAATAAATTGTTTTGTATTAACAGGCAAACGACGTTTGACCATTCAATAGGTATTTGTACATACTTGTTACATACGTCTGATTCATTGTCCAACATCTTGCGCAATATAATTTTGCACGCATTTGTATTTCAGATTTAGTGTTTTTTACTGCGTGTTTTATATTTTCACTGTGGTTTAATTCCACAAGAAAGTTTCCAAAGACTTCAATCGGCATTTGGTGATGAAGTTTCTTGTCGCAGTTTCATATTGCACGCATGTTTATTTCAGATTTTGTGTATTAAAGGGACCGTCGTATTGCACTAAACACTAAAAACTATTTTGCCCAACCAAAATGAGGACCCGCAATTACAAATGGTAAACTTGCACCCTACATAGCAGTCAAACAGGAAGCACAAATGTATACAAACGTACCAAACTGACATTGAAGATTTCAACAAAGTAAACTAAAAAAGATTATCCAATATTCATGGCACAACGCCTTTTCTTTCATCGTTTATGTTAATTTAGATCAATATATATTGTTAAAGTACAAAAGCAGCCCATTGTTCGTAGATTGGAGGCAGATGTATTGGTTCAGTGGGTGGCATCACTGCAAAATGATCTGAGTATTCTCATTATGGGCGCGGTTGGTTGTATAATATATCACAACGCGGCCCAAATAAGCCACCTTAAGCGACGCCTTCACAACCAAAATTAACATTTTTGCAACTTAAACCAATGTATTGTTGCAATGAATACTCCATTTTCGATTTTGACGGTCGTATATAAAGCAGGAATGGGCGTTTTAACTTTATTCTATAGTTAAGACTCTACAAGAAACCATGAAATCGATTACGGTAAGTAAATAGGCTTAAGGACGACAATAATTAAGGATATCATAAAATATAACACAAAATAACAATCATATTACACAAAATCACCCTTACATTGATGGAAAACATTGTTGGCAGTTGTAGAATTTCAACGTGATAATGAAATAGAAACTAAATCATCAACATTCTGGATCGAACTTATGTACCTAATCCTTTACACGATTCACTACAAATCTCTTTATATTAAATAAATTAATAATTATTTAAATATATAGTAATAGGCGAGTTATTCCTGTATCTATCTTTAATAAATATGTGTAATTGTGCAACAGAAACATATATTTTGAAATAATGTGTGGAACATAATAATAAATAGTTCATCGTAGATCTAATCTCACTTATCCGTGACTTCTAGAGTATTTGTAAAGTAACCAAAGTGATAAACAGAATGTATTTGGACCTGTTCGTTTCCTACGTCTATTTGATCAGAATTTGCGTTTGATATGTTGCTACGTTATATTTATGTAGGCGCTTGAAATATCTAATGTTTAATCTAGGTATACACCATAATCATCCATCTATTTACCATGTTACCGGTGCTATATTATATTACACTGGCATCCAAAGCACTGTCACCTTTGAGCCCTGAGTCTACTTACTGGCCTTACCAGATTGGAAACTGACTATACCACCGAATGATTTACCTTTGATTTTCTTAATCTAGCTGTGCAGTTTATTACTTTTAAACCCTCAATCTAACAAAGATTTTAAATTCAGTTTTTAGCCCTGGCCTTGTTGGCTGTCAGTTCGTGCAGAGCTGATGACGGCAAATACCGGCCCGTAGTGTACCGAGGCGGTAACTACGAGAACCTAGCACAGAGGAATGGCAAATATGGTTCTATCTACAACGCATACAACCCATTCTACTACCCCGGGTACAACAGGGATTTCCTATCTCCCTTACACGTCAACTATGGCGAAAGGTAAATTCTTTTTTATTTCTTTTTCTTATTTCTGAGGTTGATTGGCTCAAATTAGTCTTATTTAATAAATACCATTCAATTCAATTTAGTTCGAAAAGTATCCATAGTGTACAAATAAAATGTAGTATCAATAATTATTTTAATCCGTATTCTTTGTACAGGCGCATTTTGTTATATTAGTATTTTCGAATACATAAACTCTTAAAAAGTCTCTTAGCGTAATAATAATGGTGAATTATAAGAATTGACTTTGAAATCTAAGCATATCTATATAACTGTGTTAATGAAAAATCTCGTAACATGTACTCATAGTAGATGACATCAAAACCCTTGACACTATATTTTTTGAGGAGAGACAAGGACTACAAGACAAGGAATAAAATATATGAATTATAACATATTTGTATTTTGCCAGTTTATAATATACAATAGATAGTTTAAGATTTGTTGGAAGTTGACATTGTAATAATTGCAAAACATTAAATGTAATTGAAGTCCTCTTCTAAGTCGTTTGGAGTATAATAACAATAAAGAGGAGCACAGAATGTCAAGTGCTTATCCCACCCACGCAAGATATAAAAGTCAGCAAAAGGAAAATCGATTAGTTCATGTACTCTGTATTAAGTTAATTTGCAATCACCTAATATGGTAAGGAGTGTTTATTCGATTACAGTGGATTACAGTATCCACCTTAATTGTATTTGACCTGATGGCTATTTGAATCAAACTACAAATTTGAATCGATTGAAAGTTTTGAAGGCTGGACAAAGGCGATGACGCGATTTGATGTGTAGATATAATACTCCATAGGTAATCTTCATTATATTAAAAAATCTTTACTCATTATCTCAAGAAGTGCTTGTTAGACGACAATAGGTTCATCTCTAATATAGATTATAAAAGTAGTTATACGATGAATACGATCAAAATGTACCCATGAATAATTATTATTATTGTACGAAATGTACATGTTAGTTTCAGTGCGATGAATAATAAAATAGATAATTAAATATTAACCTGATATTCAAAGTCTCTGACTATGTCTGTAGCGGATATTATACACTATATAGATGGAGTAATCAATTAGGAACTGCTAAAAATTATGATTTCAGTGCGTGTTGTTCAAAACTGATATTTAACCTCTGTAATAAATAATTGTGAGTTTAGTAGTATACTTACTGCTTGAAGAATACCTATTAAACTTGATTCATAATAAAATCTAAACGCCTGCTAAAATAAATTTCTTGAGTCGCCTAGCGTAGTTTAGTTTGTGTCGTAGAGCAAGCATAGAAACGGTATTTAACACGAAGTAAATCTGCTATTTTTTAATTCGTGTGTTGCCGATCATTTAAGAAAGGCGTTGCGTTGCTTCGATAGGTATAAGAAGGTGGTCTTTCTATTCTAACCGTCGTCCTCTTTAAAGTAAGAGTAAAGTAGAGCGAGCACCTTATTAGGTATTTTTAAAAGAGGCGTTAGGGTTGTTACCTATATATTGGACACTGTGTTTCGCTACTTTATTATTTACAAGATGAACTATCCGTCTTGAAGTTTACTCAATCTTGAGAAAATAATAAAAAATATACCGTGTCCCGTGATTATGGAATTCTTTTAGAATCTGTGGATTAGTTTAGTAGTTGAACCGCTATACATATACCAGTACTTCTTCATTTTGTATGTATGTTAATTATTAATATGAATTTGTTAGAAATAGCGTAGAAATAATTATTTTTATGATTTAATTCACCCTATTACAGTAATTATTTCGATCTTTTCCGTCAACTGATTCTGGAAATGTACTAGGTTAAGAAAGGAATACAGGTTCTACATTAGGAAATTTATTTACAGATGGCGTCATAACTTTTGATGTTTAAAAATCAACATATCCGCATTGGCTACGTTTAAGCTCATCATGATGGATGACATTGCGTGACAGTTCAAGGGCGTTACATATAAGATTAGAATTTATTATGCATGTGTGGGTTTCTTCACGGTACTTTACGAAATTAAGCTGATTATTTGATTCGAATCGATATATTTTTTTATATTTTCCAACGTGTTTTAGTAGGACGTCAAGGATTTTGTGTCATTCAAATTTTAATTTACAATGTTTACCTTAAAATTATTGTCAAGCTTAATTATAGGTATAACGTTCAAAATCTGCTTTTAGGTTTTGGTTTTTATAAATGCCTAAACATTTCCTTGTATCGTGAAAAACTTGGCATGATATATATAATATATAAATATCAAATTACTCTAAATTTAAGTAATGCTTTCGTAGTTATGTGCTTAGTCCCTATATCTGCGTTATCCGTATTCCTACTAGGAACCTAAACCTACATTTTTCTTTTTTGTTCCAGCGTGGACCAAGCTCCACTCCCTACAGTAACCTACCGAACGCCCGTGGTTCCTGCTGTTTCGACTTACCGTCCAATAGTCTACTCCACCCCTAAGCCCTTCACTGTGACTAAAGCTCCAGCAGCAGTCTACCTTAAATCTGTATCGGACGGTGCTGCCAACATTATCAGGCAAGACAGAACCTTCGATGAAAATAACTATCACTATGCTTTCGAGACCGATAATGGAATTGCTGCTGAGGAGTCTGGAGTTGTTGACGCTTCAGTCAATGGAGTAGGTGGTGGCACTAGGGTCAGAGGCTTTTACGAATACATTGGCGACGATGGTCTCAAATACAGGGTGGACTACGTCGCCGACGAAAACGGGTACAGAGCAAGCGGCGCTCACTTGCCCAAGGCTCCCTAATCGAATTACTTTTATTTATGTTATACATGACGTGTAAAATATTTCAAATGCCGAAATAAAAAAAATAACTTTTAATTCTTGATTTTATTACATCCACTGGAATATTTTAAGTTTTATAACTTTACCTGCGTTTTATGGGTATGTAGGCGGCGCTACATCCTTTTCCTTACGTAGCAAACTCGTCTCTCATTTTATTGCCCCATCGTGACGAAACGATTTATCAAATAACAGTGTTGCATATTTCTGCATTAATATCGGCAGATATATGATATTTATAATGAAGAAAGTAGACGCAGATTGGAAATTCTACGAATAGTAGCAACGGTAAATTAAAATTTTTGAAATCTTTGAATACTGATATCTAACCGCGCCTTTACCTAAAGACTTTGTAATGTTTTAATTTTTAATAAAATATTTTATGTTCATAGCTTCTGTAGTTTACCTCGACTGCGATGAATCAGTGACTCAGTGAGGCAGTCTAGACACTTTATATACGTATGGATTCAGCACCTTAACCCAATACCATAAAATATAATTGATCGCTGTTGAATTTTTATTGGATGAGTCACTTTCTGTGTCTGGTTGACAATTTTTTATATCTTGTTTGATGTATCTTTTAATAGAAGGGTTGCATTTCTCTGTTGCTAGATAGATTGTAAAAGAACATAATTTTGGTATACGGGATTAATCGTTCTGTTTTTGATTGCAATGAGTATTCTGAAACAAAAGATAGACAAGTAAATATTGCCCACTGCTTTTTACCTACATGACCAGAACCACATATTTTTGGGAATCGTGTTTCAAATTTTACTCTAGCGTAACAAACAGACATTTCACAAATTATTAGTTTATATAGATTTTAATTTTGAAATGTAATCTGATAGTCCTAATTTGATCTACTAACGATCTGTGTTTTACGAATATTTGTATTTATTTATTTCTTCAAACTTATATAATTACTGGCGTTCATATTATTATCACACAGATGTAACTAATACTACTAGTTAAGTGCAGGATTATTTTAAAGGTAGAAAAACTAATTCTAGACGGGTTCAATATACGGTCTTGTCAGATATTAGATAAAAAAATATGACAAAACTAATGAGTATCTGTCAATATTAAAGTAAAAAGATTACATATGATCTAAAGAAGAGAAGATTAATTGCTCTATGTCTAATCTAAATAAAAACTAACTGAGTAAAGCCGCGTTCACATTTCTCTGACGTGTCGCGTCTGACGCTCTCTGTCGTTATTCAAATATGAGCGCGACACGTCAGAGAAATGTGAACGCGGCTTAAGATTATCATGTAAATACTTTTTAAGTCACGGTTTTGGATAGACTATCTATCATATAATTTGGTCAAAAAAAATTAGTTATTTGAAAAGTATTTTCCTGTAGTTTGTTTGTTTTTCGAGTGAGTGTGTGTCCAACTCTAGTATCGGAGTTTTTAGACTGCCAAAAGGCCTCCGACAAGGCCTAACGATTCGTATCCTGAGACAAGAACCGGGACCGACAGCTTTACATGCTCTCCGAAGCACGGTAGCGCTCAAATGTAAATGCCACACGCGGTCACCCATCCAAGTGGCAACCTGTGCAAGCGTTGCTTAACTTTGCCGATCTGTAACGAAAGGTAAGCCAATTCTCGCTATGAGCGCTATAGTATTTTCCTAACTACTCAGATCGGAAGCACGCGAAATAAATCGTGCAGAGTACTTATTACCCGACTGCGCCAGAAGGAGGGTTAGTTTTTTCGTATGTTCTTTGTCACGCTCTACGGCCTGAACAGCTCGCTGGATTATAGCTTGAGGGCTGTCGTTAAATTCGTATTTACTGTAAGAGTAACACTGGGTAAAGCAAAATATAATAAAGGAAATAATTATATTATCTTAATATATAAAATCCTTGCGTTACTGACTGACTGACAGACACGCTACAGCCGAAACTATTGGGCGCAGGAAGCTGAAATTTGGCATGTATGTTCCTTGGAGACCATAGGGGTGCACTAAGAAGAGATTTCCCGAAATTCCCACGGGATCGGCCAAAACGGGTAAATTAAAAAAAATGCAGGCGTAGCTGCTGGCGTCCTCTAGTTATTAAATAAAAAACAAGATGGTGGGTTATTGGCGTCAAATTCAAATATTTGGTACGCTCTTCAGCTAGCTTGATGGATTTTAGCGTCAATGTTGTCTTTCAATTCGCATTACTTGTAAAAATGGCATCTGGCATAAATATTTGATAAAAAAACTTATAAATACTAAACAGTACTTAACTTAAAAACAAAAATTAAGGTAAAGAAATATTTTATTTTTTCGCTACACACATTATAAACATACCCATACATATTCCCGGCTGCGGTTCTGTATAATTTAGAAATTTAAAAAGAAAATTAGACCCTAAAAAGTGAAAAAAAATATATACCCACTCTAGAAAGTCAGCCGTCTTGTCAGTAGGTATTTTGGAGTAGTATGTCTGTTTGTTTTCTATGTAATAAAGGTATAACGTCCATTTCTTAAATATGTGTTGTTTTCCATTTCGAAATTACACAGAACAGCTATCGGTTTTTATTTTGTTTAATTACTTTTTCATTTAAATTTTAAGTTATATGAGATAGTAACTGGAGGAATCTCTAATACACTATTTAATTAACGCAGCACAGCTTACCATAATAGCTAATTGCATTTTATGAGACATCATAACTTTGGGCTCGTGAAATGACTAGGCATAAATTAAATTCATGAAGTGAAGAAAAACAATGTTTGCTAGAAATCATCAACATCGTCCCAAAGTTATCCCAGTTGGGTCAAAGACTTTTGCCTAAGAGCGCGGGGCCGCCTTGGAACCAGATTTGACGAAATATTAGTTTTACACACAGCGACTGCCGTCTGACTTCCACTGCAAATAACATACTTTCATGGCTACAGTGTCAACATGCTAAAGAGTACCGACTTCCCATAAAAACAATTCTTGTCAAATAACAATTCTTTCTTCTTTCATACACGAGAAAGAAGAAAGAATTGTTTGTGTGTATGGCCAACTCTGATGTCGGATTTTTCAGACCGCCCGAAGGCCTCCGAAATGGCCTAACGTTCTTGTTCTGAAACAGGAACCGGGACCAACAGCCTTACGTGCCCTACGAAGCACGATAGCGCTGTGATGTAAATGCCACACGCGGTCACCCATACAGGTGCAGCACCCATGCAGGCAACCTGTGCTAGCGTTGCTTAACTTTGTCGACCTATTACGATCAGCAAGCCAAGTCTAGCTATGTGATTTCAAAAGTCTGTGTTGCGGGCCGTGGATTTGAACCCGCAACCCTGCATGGTATACTGTTCCACTAGGTTATTCACCTCATGATGTCTGCCAGAAGTATTCTGCAAAATTCATTATTAGGGAAGAGAACAGTGACCACTTTTAATTTATTAACATGGTTTTGTAGCTTAGGAATTAAAATATAAAGAAACTAGATGAGCCCGCGGTTACACCCGCGCTATTTAAGGCTACTACTCCGCTCCCGTGGCTCATAGCGTGAAATTATATATATAAGCCTATAGCCTTCCTCGATAAATGGGCTATCTAACACTGAAATAATTTTTCAAATCGGACCAGTCGTTCCTGAGACTAGCGCGTTCAACCAACCAAACAAACAAACAAACAAACTCTTCAGGTTTATATATTAGTATAAGATTATTAATAATTGGTAATTAATTAGTTATAGATAAGATATAAATTAATAATTAAATATTAGTTTGTATCATATCACAAATGCTATGTAAGATTGATTATTGATAATGGCGTAAGTAGGTACAATTAATGACAAAATAGAAATTATTTTTTGGAGGGACTACCAAAAAAGTTTCAGACTTTAAGCTTTGTATATGTCAGCGGAGGATAACAAGATCCGCTCGTTTATAAATTGCCTAAAAATCTTTAGAATCTTACGAATATATATCCGTTAGTTTATAAATTTACCACGAGACGTCGCAAATTTATAAGTGTGCGAAAATGTGGGCGTAAAATAATACAATTTATCTCTCGTTTAGAATCCTACGAAAGCTAATAAATTGCCTAGGAAATATATAACAATAAATTTGCAGTTCTTGTTATTTTCCGGTGACATATACACAAAGCCAAGTAAACTGCAATGAATATTAAACGAGGTTTATAATAAGCACATTATGATTAAAGATTATTGCGGACATTCTTAACCGGGATAACATTATGTACTGTTAAAGATTCTTAATGAATGCCTTTTTTAACCGACCTGTCACTGCTGCAGCTTATATGGCACTGATGTGTATTTCAGGGTAAGTTACACAATTTTTCAAAGTTCATCATTAGAATATATTTGTAATTCTATCGCTTTCGAATAGTTCTTTCTGCTGACAACAGCATGTTGCATCTTGTGGTAATTAATATACATATGCAAACATATCAATGCCGTCTTGCGTAAAACACACTCGGGATTGGTATAAAAGTTAAAATAATCTAATCCAAAGACATCAGTAAACGAACAGATCTACAGATCTTAACATCTAACAAAAAGCAGTTAAAAAAAAACTACAAAGATGAAATTCGTTGTAAGTAAAATTAACATTAAATTTGAGCTGTTGAAGTTCACAATTGGACAAGGTTAAAAACATTTTCTTTTTCTAGCTTGTGTTCGCCGCCGTCTTGGCCGTCGCTTCAGCTCAGTTCGGTAACTTCGGCAAACCACAACAGTTCAACCGTCCCACCCCTCGGCCCTCTGCTCCAGTACCTAACCGGGTGTCCAGCAGCGACCAAACCGCCAACATCGTCCGCTACGAGAATGAAATCGCTCCCGACGGCTCCTTCAGCCATCTGTGAGTTTTATCGTATTATCCAAAACAACTCATCTAAAATCTTATTGCATTTAATCATCATTGACGTAATAATCTAAAATTTTATCTTGTTCGATGCTATTTTAAAATTAATTACTTTAGTTTATGATAAAAATACCTTTAAGATCGTACATTCCATTAATTTGTTAAATATTATTTTACAGTCTGGAAACTGACAACGGCATCGCCGCTCAGGCTCAGGGCACTCCCCGTGACTTCGGTGGCAACCCCCCTGTAATCCCTATCGTCTTCACGGGCTCTTTCGGCTGGACTTCCCCTGAGGGTCAGCCCATCTCCATCAACTACGTTGCTGATGAGAACGGTTACCAGCCAGCTGTAAGTGTAGACATTTTTCACAAATATAATTTTATACATGAGGAAATAATCTGATTTGATATAATAAATGTCTTCTGAAATTATTAATATTAAGGTCAATCGATCTTTTAGCAGCTACAAAATCCATATAATATATTATCTATATTGAGTGTGTTATAGAAAAATATAAAATGCCAGTATTTCTGCTACCATGTACAATCATGATTAATCACAAAGGTTAGCTTCTCATCAGTAGTGTTCAAAAAATATATTTACATAATTATGTGGTCGGATTCATGCAACACGGGCATGCCATGCCATAAAGATATAAGTATGTTTGAAAGAAGAAGACCGGTTGCTACAAATATGCTGGTGTTGAAAGGATGTTGCGTAAAGCTTTTATTTTTACTTTATGTGTGAGCGTAACCTTTCCGATAAACATAGATTGTTCTATATTCATATCGAGCTGTCTATCTGATATCAGTTTTATCTCAAATATGTAATTTTTTTTGTTTGTTTACAGGGTGAAGCCATCCCCACTCCTCACCCCATCCCTGAAGCCATCATCAGGTCCTTGGAATACAACGCCAAGTACGCGCCAAAGAACTAAATCCTTCAAATAACATAAATCAAAACTTATCCAATCTCAAACGACCTTAAAACTAATTTAATGATTCATCTGATCTTTGTAAATTCCTCAAAAATGTACATAATCATTTATTTATAATTTTAAGAAGGATGTGATGTGAATTGAATTAAGACTCTTATTTATATTAGGATGAAAAATTATAAAAAAATCGACATGAACCGTATGGTTTCTGTGATTAAAAAGTATCAAACTTATGAATTGTTTTATTATTTATGACGCGATCCCAATTTTATTAATATTATATTAATTAAGAATCATAATTTGGCCATATTATAATACAATTAATTTCATAATTTTTATCTATTATTACTTATATCTTTTGTCTCATGGTTGAGTTTGCGATTGTTTGTTTTGCAATGTATGCAAAATTAATATGTAATTATTTTATCAAGCCATTTTACAGGATTTATACTTGTCATTATTTACAAATATTATTATAAATTAGAACTATAGAAGTAACAAAGGTACCACTGATGAACAAACTAGTTGAATTGCTGTGTATTAGGTCATTCTTAAGTATAGTGTTATAAAACAAAGTAATCATTAATAAGTAGAAAGAAAAATTATAGTCATTTTAATAATTTATTTAAAGAATGTGACGGTTAAGGCTTATTCAATGTAAAATTGTTACTGACGCTGTTCACTAATATCTTAGTAGATTTGGCCATGCTTAGTTGGTTCACATTCATAACAGGCACACATATCGACAGGTATCGAAGATGTTCGACATATTAGAATATAAATAGCTGTCAATTAATTTCCTAAAATTATAAATCAATAAATTAATGGGACTACTACATTATAATCAGTTATGGTCTCGCCTACTTCTACGTCCTTGAGCTTATATAATACAATGTTGATGATGTGTTTTAAATAATAGCTTACGTGTTTTAGAATTTAATACCTATGGGTTTGGCCATCTGATTTGCTTCGATTTAACTTCATTATAAAAAACAAAAATTTTGTTACTAATTTGAGAAACCTCACTGTAAAAAATATGATACTACTATTGCTCGTCATTACATCGTTAAATTTCTTTCAAACAATCTTTAAACCCTAATTTTACTGCACTAAGAGTGGAATGTATAAAAACCTTCTTAGTAGGCGCAAATGATATGAAAGGGACTCATCGTCCAAAGTCTACCTTCAGGAATTTAGGCTCTACGAAGATTATGTCAATCAGCATACTATTTTATTTATTTATTATCGTATAAACATTACATGAAAGTCGTTGAATAGACTCCGGACTCAGGTCAGCCGGTGCTAAAAAACATGTTCAGATGGGGACTCTCCGACGGTACCGATTTGGCTTGTTCGTGCGGTACAAGAGAAATGATGTCCCATCTTACATCATGCCCTGCGTACCCGAAAACTTGCACGCAGGAAGAACTCATGACTGCCTCCGACCATGCAGTCAGCGTGGCCGCATTTTTGACCTCATAAAGTGTAATTTTAATGCTATCATGATTGCGATTCAAGGTGCTCGACATTGAGCCCGGTGTTCACTAGACATTATTATTATTTATGTAACTGAGTATAAATGCATTTTTAGAAGATATTCAATAAATATATTTCGGTCTCACGATAACCTTTGAATGTCAGAGTTTAATATCTAGCACTTAATAAGATTATATTAGGTTTAATTTATACATTAACTTGTTACATATGCAAGAAATTATTTGCTGGTTCTTACCCTCCCTCGAGAAATAGCAAACACTGCCAGTGATTGCTTTGGAAATAGCTAAAAAACTTTGGGTTGTGACATTCATCCGTTACATATAAAAAAAATGTAACCAATTTAACCACCATGGACATAACCAACTTCCAGCGGTACACTCGAGATCATACGATTGTGCGAAACATAAGTGCAAACCCATGTTTTGGACGCACTCAATGTGGAGTATTCCCAGTTTAATCGAAAAGAAATACCTATAACATTTATTTAAATTTTGTATACGCTGATGTTGTAGCGTTACAATTTCACCATGTATTCGAAGGCAATTTTGTTAAAGAGTTCGGTAAAAGCTGAGAGAATTCTTTTTTTGTCACTGGCATTGAGGAAAGGTTTCTGGCTTTTGACCTCCGGTGAGGCATCGTGACTTGGGTTCAATTACCTCTTGATTGCAGATGGGAGCTACATAACTGAATTTTAAGGGAGCTTTAAAATTACTTAATCTTTAAATAGTTTATAAATAAATAATAATTAGATTAAACCAATAATATGTACTTAATAAAATAATTTATGTAATATAGTTATAAATAATGTTATATAAAATAATTTTAGTTACCTAGTATTCATAATATCAATACTAACACAGTAAAATTAGTAATATTTTATAAAGTGTACCATATTATGGTCAAATAACATTTTCTTATGCTGTTGAGTAATCCTAAGACATTTTTTTTATAAAATGGACATATTTTTTATTTGCATACACCTGATTAATATGTAGACTGATTTAATGAAAGACCTAAGTCGTCATAGTTTATCAATAGAATAAATGTAAAACAAGCATGAATGACCTTAGCATTCCTAGTCGCATCAACATATTTTAATGAATCTGAAGTCTCGATATGCAAGTCGTTAAGGTGTGATCTAAAGACGTGTAACAAATGCGAACATTTTGCTCGTTAAGGTGAATGCGAACCTGAATGCCTGATGAATATAACAATAATTCTGTGAATTTTTATTTTTTTTTATTTTTTATAGACTCACGCCTGTATCCCCGAAGGGGTAGGCAGAGGCGTAATAGTTATTACACGCACATTACGCCATAAATTTGTAGGTCCCACGTAATAGGGGGCGAGCCTATTGCCGTTAAACCTTTATTTTATAAATCACAAAGAACAATGGCAAGTTCCCATACAACACTTTATTTGAAATCGATTCGAAGCGTCTATGTATGAAAAAATGATAAAAACAAAGGGGTTCTATTACTTAAACATAATCATCAAGAGTTTTTATTTTAGGAGGCCGTAAAAAAAAGATATGAACATTGTTTATATTTTAAGGTTATGTTAATAGAAAACAACTTTGTAACTACACAAATGCATTAGGTAAGGGGTGGTGATGTGCAAAAAGGATTGATAGGGATATACCTAGACTGATTCAAGATCAGTGTCTAGACTTGATAAGTACCTAATATTAAAAAATCAAAGTTCCATCACGAAATAGGGATGTAGACTATGTAGGATTTATGTAATCCTTTATCTTTCACAATTTTATTGAGTATGTGATTGAGTATTAGAGCCCCACCTCATTATGAGGCCATAGCGACGTCGCCAGCTACCGTACAATTTATATTGATATGTATTGTACCTAACTCACTTGGCCACGGTTTGGCAGCCTTAGGTTCATTTCAATATAAAGCTCTTAAGATTAGACGTCATGGCATGATGTTAGATCTCTCTAATAAATAGGTACAAGTCACTTGCTTTTATAAGGAACTAGCTTTTGCTCGCGTGGAAGTCGAAAATTATCCCAAAAGTATACTATATCCTATTCCAGGTTATGGTCTATCTGTGCGCCTAGTTTCATTCTAATCGGTTCAGTAGTTTTTTCGTGCGTAACAAACAGACAAACAAATAAACATCGCATTTATAATATTAGTAAGGATAAGGATATGGGATCTGTCTTAGTGCGCCACCAACAGGCATGACAAACCTTATCTGAAGGTGACAGCTGCAAATGAAATAAAGGAATGTTTCTGTAATCAAATACTTACTCCATAATTGATAAAAAACAGATAATTTGTATTAGATTGCTTTAAAAGAGACACCAATCTATAATATAAAAATGAATCGCAAAATGTGTTGGTAAGCGCATAACTCAACAACGGCTGGATCAATTTGGCCAATTGTTTTTTTTAATGTTCGTTGTCGTTCAAAGATGGTTTTTATGGCGAAAAAATTCTAATAATTGCCGGAAAAACCCTAAAAACAGCCCTTTTCTTTTTCCCACACAAACGTTTTCTAACTAAAACGTAGAGTCAATTTGTAATTTATTACCGCTCCAAGATGGCGGTTGGGAAATCAAAGATAGCGGATGAGTATATGTAGAGGTATCGCCGTCGATATGATAAAAGGTTTGTTTTGTTTTGTTTTTCGTGTGAGTGTGTGGCCAACTCTGATGTCGGAGTTTTCAGACCGCCCGAAGGCCTCCGACATGGCCTAACGATCCTTATCCTTAGACAAGAACCGGGACCGACAGCTTTTACGTGCCCTCCGAAGCACGGTAGCGCTCAGATGAAAATGCCACACACGGTCACCCATCCAAGTGGCGACCTGTGCACGCGTTGCTTAACTTTGCCGATCTGTTACGAACGGCAAGCCAAGTCTCGCTATGAGCGCTACTACGTTGATAAAAGGTGGGGAATTGAAATACAACATCTATTTCGTGATCAAAGATGGCGAATGGAAAATCGAAGATGGCGGATGTGAAAATTAAAAAAAAACAAAATTTGTATCGTCTGCGATGTTAAAAGGGATGGGGAATCCAAATAAAACATCTGTTTCGTGATTCAAGATGGTGGGTGGGAAATCAAAGATGGCGGATGGGAAAAATTTAAAAAATCAATATGGGTATCGTCCCTGATTATTTAAGAGATGGTGAATCCAAATAGAACATCTATTTCGAGATCAAAAATGGTGGATAGGAAATCAAAGATGGCGGACGGGATTTTTTTTTAAAGTCGATATGGGTATCGTCTCCGATATTTTAAGGAATGGGGAATTCAAAAACACCATCTATTAGTTCGTGATCTAAGATGGCGGATGGGATTTTTTAAAAAATAAATATGCCTATCGTCTCCAATATTTAAAGGGATGGGGAATCCAAATCCAACATCTATTTCGTGATCAAATATGGCGAATGGGAAATCAAAGATGGCGGATGGGAAAGTTTAAAAAAATCAATATGGTTATCGTCTCCGATGTTTTAAGGAATAGCGAATCCAAATACAACATCTATTTCGTGATCAAAGATGGCGGATGAAAAAAATTTGAAGTCAATATGCGTATCCTCTCCGATGTTTTAAGCTATGAGGAATGCAAATACAACATTTATTTCATGATCAAAGATGGCAAATGGGAAATCGAAGATGGTGGATGGAAAATCAAAGGTGGCGGATGGGAAAATTCTATTCATTATATAAGTATAAAAATCAATGTTCGTTTGTTTTTACCCCTCTATAAACTCTGAAATGTTAGATTAAGCACACATGGCTTTGATAACTTTGTTAAGAATTTTCTGGAAAAGTAGTTGGAAAGAAAAGGAACTAAAAAAAAATCCTTAAAAAGGCGATACGGAGTTCGCTGGGTCAGCTAGTAGACTTATAAATCTCTTTAGTAATAAAACACTGCAAAAGGATTTATTATTTAATAAATACTAATTAAAGATGAATGGACCTGACGTGGTTCTATTTTCATTTGGACAATATTTATCATGTTCTGTTGTAGTTTGGTCAGGCTATCTTTTAATATTTTGTCACTTTGCCTTCGTACTAATGAACATCCACACAGAAGGCACACATTTCTATGGCCTTGTGGACACGATCCAGCTTGTTCACTTTCATTAGCATCTTGCTGCAAACTCTGATTTACTCGATCCATAGCGAGTTCCCAACATGCTTCACAAACATAATCATCATCAGTAATCTAAAAATTAAGAAAAGCAATTATTACTACAGGCAAAGAAAATGCATCACACTACATTTAGATAGACTAATGTTACCGAATTTTGTAATATTTTAAACTGCTTTGAAAATTCACTGAAACTTACTAACGCTAAATTGGTAAGTAAGTATAATAATGTTTAAAAACTTACGATTTTTGGATAAACCCAGTTGCAGAGCAAAGTACAAACTCTTGTGTTCTGATCTAAGACGCGATATCGCCGGAGAGTATTGACGCAAATGTTACAATTCACGCACAATATGCGTGTAGGCCTGCTACTTCGCATCATAACAAAATCTTAAGGCACAATCGAAGTCCGTGTAGAAAAAGCTATAGGTCCAGATGTTTTGAGCGCAGATAGTCCGTAAGAAAGCACAAGTCGTCGTATGGGGCAGCTAATCAAGTCTAGGGGGTAAACAAGAATCAAAAATAAAGATAATTCAACAAAAAACTGCGAAAACAACAAGAACACTACCAAACAAGCTTTTCGGAAAGAAAAGAACGTTGACAATGTCACAGACTATAGTTGGTGCCACGAGAAGATAGACTTTTTGCAAACACACATTCAGGGTTTCACAACCTTTGTTTCTAACAGTTGTTTTTGAGATTTTATGCCTTAGTGAACTTTATGCTTTTTGAACAGTAGTTTTTTTTTTCAATGCTCAATTATGAATTCGAATTTATATTTTATTATCTATGACTTCTTGTAAATTAATTTTTTTTTTCAAATTTTACAAAAATAAACATATTTTATTTTGTGTTTGAGTATTCGAATTTCCCGGAAGTATTTTCATGAATTTGCCATTTTTTTTAGTTTTCACCCGTAAGTAATTCTGTAAATGCAAGACAACAAAAGAGAGCCATGTATGTCAATAATAAGGGCCTTCTAAACGGGCAATATTTTTCGGCCATTCATGGCTGCATTATTAGCAATTAATTGCTCAGCCATCACAAAAATATATTTTGCAATCAATGGCTGGGCAATTTGTTGAAATATGTCTGATACAGTATGGCCGGTTATGTAGACTCCTAAACGGGATACACAATCGGGCAACAATAGCCGACGAATTTACACTTTTCGCAGCGGCTTATATAATTTTAACACAAAAATCAAAAAAGAATAGATCGACCTTACTTAAATAGGCGTGAAACGTTATATAATTTAAGTCAAGAAATAAACCTTGATAAAAATTATTTAAAAACTTTACTAGAATGTCAAAGGGTGACTTCGAGTTACCTATTCCTTAATAAAATTGGACCGAAAATATAACCAAATGAATATAGCCATAATCACGACGTCATTCGCAGCAAACTTCATGTCGCGTAGAAAAGGATATACTATGTCATAACTATAGAGTGGGACTGAAACAACAATAGAAACTAGTCGGGCAATATTGCAGAATATCGACAGCTCAGCGATCGTCCGGCAACCCCTCGAAACAATGTCGGCCGCATGTGGCTACACCAGGATATTACAGCAATATTGCATAGTCTGGCCGGGATAGCTAGCAATGTTGCCAGCCACTGAGTTGCAGCCACATATTGCAGAAAAATGTTGCCCGTTTAGAAGCACCTATAGAGTACAAACATGGTACTCGATCGTATAGTCAATAGCTAAGTTATCGTAAAAATAAAAAAATACCACTAATGAATAATATTACAGACCACTAGCTAGTACATTACATTAAAATGAACACAATGAACTTAAACAAAATCGTTATATAATAGTTTGCCATCTGCAATTCTGCACCCGCTTTTCCAAGATGCCGACCGTAGGACGAGCATTGCGACACCAAAAATATTCTTAACATCCAAAAAATATGTTTTATCCTTTGATAAATTCCTAAGAATGAAAAAAAAAATAATGGATTAACGCAAAATGTTGACATTTCAGGCGTCTGACATATTCCAGTACCACAAAACACTGTTGGTAGCGCATATATCGATAAAAACCCGATCAATTGACATATAACTTTGCAATGACACATATTTGTGTACCGTTGCGCTCATTGGATTTGACATGATTTGTTTTTGACAGATCTGTCGCTAAGTTACTTATAGTCCGTTCACAGTTATTTTACCTCTGACAGATGTCGGTGTTTATTTTCTTTATGTTGGAATTGTATTCTGTGATGACAGGAATGTAAAATAGGGCTACCCGTGCATATCATTTTACCCAATATTAGTGGAAATGCTTCAAAAATTCAAATGCTTGTAGCTCATGGCCGCAAAGTGGTTAGATTACCGCCATACCACTGCGAGCTAAACGCAATTGAACTTATGTGGAGTCTCATTAAAAGGCGAGTCACAAGCAAAAATTTAGGACAAGAGGCAACCAACATTGTGAATTTAGCTTAAGAAGCTTTTCAATCTATCACTGCAGAAGACTGACAAAAACAATGCAAACATGAGCGCCACATTGAAGACAAGCTTCGTGAAACAGATGGGTCTAAGGATGCTGAAATGGACAGGTTCATAATTGAATTAAATTCTGAGTCTGATACAGAATCTGACAGCAGTAATCATCATAACATTAGCAGTCCACATGGATCATTCTTATAGACTCACGCCTGTTTCCATGCAGGGATAGGCAGAGGTGTAAAATTACACCCACATCATTCTTATTCAAAATAAATATGAAAATTAAATTTGCAGTTTTTGTATTTGATAATTAGAACCTCACGTTGGCGTAATTATGATGCGTTTACCTTTGTATATTAAATAGACAACATTTTTATTATAACTACTTATCTTCATAGGAAATTCGTTATTTCGTAAGAAAATAAATGTACATGAATATAGCCATGCCAATATCAAGAGGTTTTGTTACAAACATTACTTCCAAATATTTAATACGATCGCTTAGGCAATGAAAAAATAAGTACATTTTTAGCAATAATGTATATTTAAAATGGGAGTATTATATACCAAATATAGCAACACAACGCCCAGGTTGGCCAATCTAACAGCTAGAGGTAAAATAACTGTGAACGGACTATAGTAGAAATTCTTTGTTTCAAAAAGTCTATATTCTCGTGGCACGGTCTATAGGGATCATAGACAAGGGCAAGGAGTAAGGATACCACAAGGATACTGACAATGTAGACATTTTACTTAGTGTTGTCATTAATTATCTTTCAATTGCCTACTGATACCTCTAATTAAATGATATCTCAGATAAAGTACAAAAATTAATTTATTTATATCATAATTAAAATCTTCTTTTTATATAATATAATATACATAAAATATTTTTTTAACATTATCGTGATTTTTTTCTAGATGTAGGTTAAAAAGATTACTTACCTATGTTCTATTCAACAAATACGATTGTTTTGTAAATGGTAACTCTGAAAATGACATTAAACAAGCACCGTAAATGAATGTATTCAATAAATAGTTTATCAATTTAGATAATTTAACGTCCGCTTTTATAGTTGAAACTAAAAACGTACAAAATACGAAATAATTATATTAATAAGTTTTTCATAAGTTACGTTTATAGACGCTTCTAACACTTCACAGGTATAATCCTGCCATTGTTCTTTATAAAAATAAAGGTTTTTAAGTTGTTACGGACATTTATTTCTATATTTAATCATGAGAGACATTGAATCATTAATAATTATTTATATACATAGTTTCTCGTTTTGGTTTTGTGTATGCAACGTTTAATTGTTGACAAATTACTAGTATTTTCGTTAGGTACTCCTTCTAACTGTTTGCTGACCCTGAGACGTAGTCTGAGTGTAATCGACTGCTAAGCCGAAGGTGGCGAAGTTCAATTCGATGCTCGCTTATGTATTTTCGAGTGCATGATCATGGATGTTTATCTTGGTCAGACAGTATCTATGTATAAAATATATATCTATTTACAAAATAAGTAAATGCAAGTACAATTTCTGCTTAATTTGGGCCTAGATTATTCAGGGTTCCGAAGTAGCTTACGAAGGAACACTTATAGTTTCGCCATGTCTATCCTTACGTCTGTACGTCTGCGGTTTTATACGGTAACCGTAATCACTAGCGAGCTAAAATTAAGTATAGTTGTACATTGTAACAATATTGTAGAATTAAATGAATAAAAGGTAGGTATTTATACTGGCATATATATAACAGCGACAGCCTAGTGGAGAGACCGACAGACTGTTACGCAGGTCCGAGTTCAAATCCAAGGCGCGCACCGATGACTTTTCGGAGTTATGTGCTTATTACATTGTTAATTATCGCTTGCTAAACGGTGAAGAAAAACATCGTGAGGAAACCTGCATGTCTGAGAGTTCTCCATAATGTTCTCAAAAGACATGTGAAGTCTGCCAACCCGCACTTGGCCAGCGTGGTGGACTATGGCCTTACCCTTCTCATAAAGGGAAGAGGCCCGTGCCCAGCAGTGGGACAGTATAAAGGGCTGATGATGATGATTTATACTGGTAGCTTCTAAACACCTAAATGAGAAAGACATTATTTTCTATGATATTTTTGTCGTAAATATTATATTATTTATTATAAGATATTACAGTTAAAGAATGGTGACAACGAACACATAATCAAGAGAGGGTCTTAGAAAGAATAAAAGTTGAAAACCTACAGAAAAGGTGTGAAAGATGAGTATAAACGAAGATTGATAGCATAGATTTGAGAGGTTCGATAGCATCAATGATATGGAAGACTTGTGGCAGTCCCTTAAGGTAGGTAGAGGTAATATGTGTAGCGTCTGAAGTATGTGGTGTGATCAAGAGAAGGAAAATACGAAAGATTAAGAATACATGGTGGGACAAGGATGTGCAATCAGCAGTGTCAGAGAAGAAGAAAGCTTGGTTAGATTGGTTGGCTGCTAGAGCAAATGAAAGAAAGGAAAAAGCAATTGGTGAAGACATAGATGAAGCTAGAAAAGAGTTTGTAAGATCAAAAAGAATAGTGAAAGAGATGGTTAAAAAGAAGATAAAGGAAAAGAAAGATGAGTTTGATAGTAGATTATCTGACGATTTCCGGAGAAACACTAAGTTTTCTGCAAATCCGTTCGCGTAGTTCGAAGAAGAACTTAGTCCTTGGAATACACGTCGATCAGCGACATGAATGGTAAGATACTGAATGGTGAATCGTGCGTGCTGAAGAGGTGGAAAGAGTATTTTGAAGGATTATTTGAAAGAACGGCGTTAGAGACACCTGCAACTGAAATAAATGTTAATGATAGCAATGATAAAAGCGATATTGGCGTGGATGAGATTTTGAAGACACTGGGAAGTATGAAATTAGGTAAGGCTGCAGGATATGATAATATTACAGTCAAAATGTTGAAGGCTGGACAGGGCATCATAGTTAGTCAGCTGCAGCGCTTGTTTAACTTGTGCTGGAGCACTGGCCGAGTACCTGATGACTGGGCCGCAGCAGTAGTTGTGTCTCTTTATAAAGAAAAAGGCTCGCAACAAGACTGCAAGAACTATAGAGGCATTAGCCTTCTCAGCATTGTTGGCAAGTTGAATGCGAAGGTTCTGATTGAAAGAGTTTTGAAAGTAACCGACAAGAAAATATGCGATGTACAAGCGGGATTCCGAAAGGGTACGGTGTGTACAGATCAAATGTTTTCCTTGCGATGCATAGCCGAGAAATTCTATTGCGCGTTCGTAGATTTGGAAAAGGCTTATGATAAAGTGGTGAGGAAAGAAATGTGGTTAGTATTGTCGATGTATGAAGTGAACAGCAGCATTATTCGAGCTTTGAAATCACTTTATGAGGATTCTAGAACTTTTGTGAGGATAAACGGGTTATACACTGACTGGTTTCCATCAACACAGGTGTTAGACAGGGATATGTAGCGTCGCCGTGGCTGTTTGACCTGTTCATGGACAGTCGTTTGCAAGATCTTAAACATAGTGATTGTGGATTAAGGATGAATGATTTACTTGTCAAATACCTCTTTTATGCTGATGATCAGGTAATACTTGCGTTTTCAGCGTAGGAGTTGCAGGAGATGGTAACAATCATGCATGGTGCGTTAGAGAGGAAAGGAATAAAGTGGATGTAAGTAAAACGAAAGTTATGGTTTTAGAAAAGGAGGAATGTGTTACGGCTTGCAATGCTATGATCGATGGGCAACGAGTGGAACAAGTGAATGAGTTTGTATATTTAGGTACGCTGTTTACAAGAGATGGTAAGAATGAAGAAGATATTCAAAGAAGATTAAATTCAGGTAATAGTGTGAATGGAGCTCTGAAGGCGCTTATGACCAGTCAAAACGTGTCCAAAAAGGCACGTTTGGCTGTGCATAGAGGGGTGTTAGTGCCAACCCTTATGTATGGTAGTGAAAGTTGGGTATGGCAGAAGAGACTTGAAAGTAGAATAAATGCTGTAGAAATAAACTCTGGGAAGTATGTGTGGTGTGTCTTTGAATGACAGACTAAAGAATTGTGTAATAAGAGAGTGTTGTGGTGTAAAAAAGATGTAGTGACAAGCATTGAGAAAGGAATGCTAAGGTGGTTTGGGCACATGGAGACGATGGATGACGAAAGACTGACCAAGCAGATATATAAGGCAAGTGTGAATGGGACAGCACGAAGGGGAAGACCAAGACGGACGTTCTCTGACCAGATCGGAGACATCCTTAAAACAGGAAAGGTTAGAAGTACCCTAAACAGAAGAGCATGCATGAGGTATTTGATGGGAGTGAATGAAGCAAGAGAGATATGTCAGAATCGTTGCAAATGGCGTTCCGTAGTCTCTGCCTACCCCTCCGGGAAACAGGTGTGACTCTATGTAGGTATATATATTGCATACTATTGGAGTATCGTTACATAGGTCTTTCAAAAACATAAATGGGCTTGCTTTAATCGTTCTTTTATTCAAGGATCCTTTAACAAAATATTAATCAAGGAATACACAATATATTAATCGCGTAAACCCAAGAAGATACTATGTGAACCAGTACGGACTGGAAACCGCAACAAAAATACGCCGGTTAGAGGATCTACAAACCAAGCGCGCAAGATACATAACATCTTTAAATTTCTTGAAGAGATGCCGGGATCACGATCTTATCCCTACATGCTGCAAGATATCAGCCAAGAAGGACATACGTGGGAGCGCTAAAATCTTAAAACAGGCAAGTCAAAAGTTACTCATACAAAAGATCCATGAATACCGAGCTGACTTACGCAGAATAAATAGAAATGTTGAGAATTTATCTAACGAAATATACAGATTGATAACTTCATTTGATTTTAAGCAATGCATAGATGCAATAAACAACAGAGAAACATCAAAATATTATGCGTGTAAACGTAACAAAATTCAAAATTTGAAAAATTACAACAAAAATCAAATGACCAGTACAACACGAAACAGAACGTTTTCGCACGGACCAATCACACGCTACCGTCCGCCCATAGACAAACAGTTGTCAATCTGTCAAAACACATGTTAGATCAAAATACCGAGAAAGTGCTTAGCAGAGGTTTAAATTACGCGATAACTCCATCAAGAATACCGTATGAAACCATTATTTGCAACGTTGAGGATTGCCTAGTGAAAAACAATGTGAGTAAGGAAGATTTTGAGGCCATACGGCAGGACGTTTCTGCTGTATTACGTCAATCGAAAGTGCCGGCAAGGAATCTACCAAAGACCGAATATCTCGCACTGAAGAAGTTACAAGCTAGGCCTGAACTTACAGTACTCCGAGCAGATAAAGAAAATGCAACGGTAGTGATGGACACGTCCGAGTATAAACAAAAAATGGAACATCTTTTGTCGGATGAAAGTACCTACAAGTTGGTTAAGTCAGACCCTACGAACAAAATACTCAAGCAAACTTGTGATATTGTTAAGAAATACTCCGAAAAACTTAATTTGGACGTGAAATATTTAATACCATCGTGTGTAAAACCTCCTCAAATGTATGGGCTACCGAAAATACACAAGGAAAACGCTCCTCTGCGCCCGATAGTTAGTCAGATAGGCGCACCAACTTACAGATTGGCTCAACACATGGCAAAGATTCTCTCAGAGGCAATACGAGAGCACATGTGAAAGATTCCTACCATTTTGTCAGTGAAATCAAACACCTACATCTCTCTGACAAGGAAACTATGGTTAGTTTTGATATACAGTCATTATTCACGTGCATACCAGTACATGACTGTGTAGAAATTACTAGAAGGAAGCTGACAGAAAACAACATGCCTGAGGAATATGCAGAAATACTCAAACACTGCCTGACAACGGGCTATCTGTTATGGGACAAGAAATACTACATACAAGTAGACGGTGTAGCAATGGGCTCTCCAGTATCGCCTGTTGTCGCTGACATCTTCATGGAGGACTTCGAGGCGCGAGCCCTGCAGCCTGCCCCATCACACCGAGGTTCTACAAGCGGTATGTAGACGACACTTTCACAATTTTACCAACATATAGTGTTAATGCTTTCCTAAACCATCTTAATTCTATTAATAACCAAATACAATTCACAATGGAATTAGAGGCAAACAATTCTTTAGCTTTCTTAGATGTACTTGTCATCAGGAATAAGAACAACTCCTTAAGCCATACTGTGTATAGGAAAAAGACCCATACAAATAGGTACTTAAACGGTGAATCTCACCACCATCCTAAACAGTTAGATACTGTAGGAATGTCTCTGTTTCAGAGAGCCCGCGGGATCTGTGACAAGAAACACCTGGACGCTGAGCTTCAACATGTCAGGCAAGTTCTGCAAGACAACAAGCTCCGACCGCCGCGCCACTGTCACAGATCCAAGAAGAAAGAAAAACCAGCCACAGTAGAAAGACAACCTGCTGTCCTCCCATACATCAAGGGCGTGACCGACAAAATTGGCTACATCTTGAAGCGAGCTTCTATCAAAACTTACTACAAGCCGCCAACGAAGATCAGTCAATTATTACCATCTGTCAAGTGTCAGTTACCCTTGCAAGAGGCCGGTGTCTACAAAATTGACTGTGAATGTGGGCTCTCATACATTGGACAAACCAAGAGAAGCATAGGCATTCGACTCAAAGAACATATAGCTGACATAAAACATAAACGCTCAACAAAGTCTGCTGTGTGTGAACATGTGGAACAAGGACCCAACCACTACCTGCGATTTGATGAACCACAGATACTCGCAAAAGAACACCGTTTTCTTCCAAGGATGATACGAGAGGCTATTGAAATTAAAAAACACCCTAATTTCAATAGAGAAGATGGTTGGAATGTTCCTCCAGCTTGGGACCCTGTCATAAGGCTAATGAAACCCAAGAAGGACAAAGTCACCAGAAGACACTGTGAGCTCATTCTGCGTAAATAGTAACACCAGTAGATGAAAAATGTTCGGGTACTTTGAGATAACTTATACATTCAAGAAAAAGACAAATATCACCTCAGTCTGTCGTGAACAATAATTCTGTAAAGAATTCGAAACGTCGGCTAGTAATAAATTAAAAATATAGTTTCTAGATCATTAGTTTCAAATGTAATAACTTAGTGAAATCAATACATCGCGATAAAATCTGTAAACTGTAGTTTAATTTCAATGTGTAACATTCGCGTAAACCCAAGAAGATATTAATCAAGGAAGCTTAGTTTTTTGACATACTTTGAACTTTCAATGAAAAGGGCTCATTAGGCTTTACTAATTATCGAGTAATAGTCGATTAACTTAAAGTTACATTTGCAAGCGATATAATCACGGCTAAAATGTATAGTGTGATCAAGTCCTATAATCGATATGACAATATGGTACTCTACATTATCGAGCCACGGCTTGACGTGCACTCGTTTTTAAATAGTGTTGTGAGTATGTGGTAGAATTTGGTTAAAAGCCTGCGCAAAAATAGTTTTTTATAGTGAACCGAGTCAACCATATTGTAATGAAAACAACAATCTCCATTTTATTTCTAATTATACTAGTTCTAGCACGTAAATGAGCGTGGATGCACCTTTTTCGGAAAAGTGTTATCTCCCAAAAACATTATTTAAGGCCATTAATTAGACTCTGCGAAGAGCACTACAATATAATGCAGACACATGACATGATGAATATATTTTATTGTTACATCTTGTTATCAGCAGTGAGTTATCACGGTGTACTTGAATTTTGTTTTCCACGTCTAGTATTATAGAATCACCAAAATATCAAGGCGTTTGCAGAATGTGTGTTTTTTTACTCCATCTTTAATTTCAAATGCTAGCATTTTGGAACGTTACGTGATAGAAGCGTAGAAAACAAATAACAGGTGACATTTATATTATATATTATAATTTTTATTTAACTATGCTTCCTTCAGTTCACTAATAGTCGCTTTTGCTAGCATTCCGCGAAAGCACTGCTGCCATCGATTCTTTATCTTTGTAAGGAATGTCCATTTGACAGGCTTGTTATGTAGTAGGTACAACAATGAGTTGATAGAGCGGCCTGCTTGGTTTTGTTAATGTTTACAAAATTTAGAAAACAAAATGTTTAGAACTATAACTTTTAATTAAGTACTGGAATCGAATAAAAAGTATTTAATAACAGTTTTCTGTTAGTGGATCACCCCCTTAATTTATATGTCGACTCATTCTAGATTATTGATCGTGTCTCTTGTTCTAGTTCTTAGTCTCAATATTCATCTATTATTTTCTTACTAGTTTTGGTTTCATAAGTTTCGTTGACTGTAATTTAATGAAATAGATACATTTTATAACATTTTAGTGTTTTTATCATGAAAATGCTGGTAGTTTTCAACAGTTATTACTGATATATTCAGTTCACAACAATTAATTAATTTAATTAATTTTCTCGTACACAATCCATTGCGCGTGGAGTAATACTGAAAAATATATCATAGGGCTACTGATTAAAACTCACGCTAACCAAGGATAGCACGGAAGCGCGACTGCACATATTTATTCTATTTTAGTCGATTTATATGTTTGTTGCGGTCTCTGAGACCACACATGATCGCCGATATGTAAAGGATTCCCTGAAATTCGCAAACATAGCGTAATTATTGAAAATTGTGAATATTGTGTGTATAAATGAAAAATACATACAAGTGCGCGTTTACCTTTAATTTGGCATTAAACTTGTCGGCCTTACTAACTGTGTAGGTTGGTAAGTTAATATGTCTATTATAATCTTTAACAGCTATTTATGTGAATAGAATTTATGTGTTTGTTTCTAATGTCAGAAGATCAAGGAACTAGAACGGACATAATTTAATTGTTTTTATTCTTTCAACGTGCCTTAAGAAACTTTTCACTTAGGTAAAAAAGCGGCGATAGCCCGGTGGTGTACGTAACGGACTGCCTGCATTATTTGTTAGTTATACATAGTTTAGTACTCTGAAAATTTAATTTATTATCAACTTGTTTATTAGAAATAAGTATACTTTCTTACCTACCTCCTAATACTGACCTACTCGCATTTTGTTTACTTTACTAAAAATCAAAACGACTTACTTTAAAAAAAGTAGCCGAAAATAAGGATTTTCGGCTAATTTCGGACACTTCTTTGTCTGATGTTTGTTCTCAGTTGGTTTGCATACCTGCTCTAAAACGTAAGTGAGACAAATACAACTTAAAAACCCGAACATTGAAAATACATATAAAAAAAATGAATCAGCTGCTAATTAGTCCTTATTAGTCGTAAAATTTTAAAGAGATTTTACGAGGTGCTTGTTAAGAGAATATTCAAAGTAAGTGTTTAGTTAATTCGTGTTTCATGTAGCTTCATGTGTGATATTATATCAATAATTACAGACGAATGCTGAGAATTCTATCACAAAGGCCAAGGAAAAGTTAAGGAAATAAGCATTTACTTTTTAATCAATGTATGGCTTCTAGAATGTGTATGTTCATGGCCGTAGTAATTATACTTCCTAACATTCTATCGAGAGAACTTTTTGTGGCTCGCATTGCTAATATAGTTTTCCAGATATAGATATCCACTGCTGTATAGATTTGTTGCGAGCTTCAGGACTGTCTATCTCTCCGGGTACATCGAGTGGCAAAATTTCGCTGTCTTCAATGGTAAATGAACCGTAACAGTGTGATGCCAACAGCAGGCAAGAAGTTTGTGTAGAATCAGTGCTTTATCGAATGACCCGTTCTAGCATGAAATATCCATATTATTCTATACTTATATAAAAATCACTTGTCTTGACTGCCTCCGTGGTCCAGTGGATAGCGTATGCGACTGCTGATCGGAGGTCCAGGGTTCGAATCCCGGGTCGGGCAAAAGTGTTACTGGGTTTTTCCGAATACTCAGTAGCAGCCCGGAGTCTGGTGACGTGCCCGGTAACAGCAATAGGCTCACCCCCTATTACGTGGGACCTAGGAATTCATGGCGAAATGTGGGTGTAATATTTACACCTCTGCCTACCTCTTCGGGGATACAGGCGTGAGACTATAAATAGTAATAAATATTAGACTTGATTGAAGTATCATCGCAGAGCCTTAACTACTGGACGATGCTGCCTATCGCGAGGATGGAAAAAGGAACAGGACGAGGATCGGGAAGAGGGACAAGGAACATAGAATGGGGCGTCCGGCTCTTGCTCACCGAGTGAAACACAATAGTATAGATACGGATACTTCACGAATTATGTCGATATCCGGAAAGACGGTAGTACTTAATCCGTAGATCCAGCCCATTCATGCTGTAATGCTCTTTACTAAAGGCGCGCCTTTTGGCACACGCGCAACTCGTACGCGCGTTGACATGCCTCTAAGCTCGTATAAGCGCGAGCCGTCAGTCAGAATCCATGTTGACACTGATAAGATGTCACTATAAATTTGAGTGAACACGCTGGTCCAGTCCGGTTTTTTGAAGCGCGTAATGTAGCGCGCGTGTAAGCGCGTATGCTAAAACGACCGCATACTAGCAGAACAAAACGCTAATCTGAAACCGCCCTAACTGCGAATCTGCACTTTTCAACCTGTTATTGTACCATTGTATTTATGCGTAGAATATTTAAATTTATTATTAAATCCCAAACGTAGCAGTTGTCCTTGTCCGAGATGGAGTGCCTTTTATAAGGAGTGTCACTCGATAATATCAATATCAGTGTAATCTGTGGATTTACGGCCATCCCATTTGTGTTTAAAAACATTGTGATGAAATAACAAATAATATCCTTGTTTTTGCAATGTGCAATAAGCACTACTATGCTTATCTAATGCAGGCATTCATAATAATTAGGCAGAGATAGCCTAGTAGGAGATACCAACGCACTGCCATGCAGAGGGTATCGGGTTCGATTCCACGGCGCGCGCCAAGCCGTCGGTCCCGGTTTTCATGAAGATCTTTGACAGTCGTTATAGGGCGTCAGTACCTTCTAAATAAACTGGCACTAGTCTAAACCATGGAATATCGCTATCCCTTCGGGTTGCGGAGGTCAGACAGGCAGTCGCTCTGTGGAAAAGCTGATATTCAGCCAAATCCGGTTTGACTAGTAAGCGGACACCAGGTTGAAACTGGGATAACGCTGGGAGGATGATGATGATGCTTATCTAATAAAAAAACACCCTGAAAAATATTCTTGTCTGTATTAATTTACTTTCATTTATTGTGATGCCACCGTAACATCTTAATAGCTAAAATGATCTTCATCATCTCTAGTCTGAAGTCAATAATTGACTACATCTATGGCGTAGTAGTTAATGTGGCCGTTTAGCTCTGCATCGAGCATTGCGATTAATTTCTTTTAGAGTCACAGAGGGCACAACTTGGATGGCTGATCGCTTGTTGTGGCATTTACAAAAGAAGCAGTACCTAAACTGTTGCGTTTCGTTCGGTGAGTCAGAGTGCCGGAGGCCCCATCCCCTTATCCTTCCCTCTTATCCCACTCCTCCTCCTATCCTTTTCCCAACCCCAAGGTGCAGCAAAGCACTTGTGACTCCTGTGGTGTTGCTTGTGGCCATGGGCGGTGGTCATTGCTTACCATCAGGCGATCCATCTGCTCGTTTGCCGTCTATTACTATAAAAAAATTACGTCTGTTGATAGAACGTTTGTAAAGTCACCCGTGACACAAGGTTTAAAATTAGGGTGCTTGTACACGGCCCATGTAGCTTGAGCATGTTGAGGCACTTGCGCGGGTTACATGCACCGTAAACATATCGTTTAAAACAATGTGCGGGTCCAGCGACTCGAGCATGTGCCAAAGTGAGCCACCCGCGCAAGTAATTCGCGTGCTCTGTGACGCGCGCGGGTCACTCGCGCATGTTATCTGTTAAAATTACATTTTTAACATATGATTTTAAAATAATTTTCGTTCGTCGAGACATTTGACGCGATTCAAGTCATAAAGCTACCGCGCGAATAGCATGCACATGTTGCTCTTGACCACGAAAAAATAACTTGTACATAGATACAGCTTGCGCAAGTAGCCCGCGTCTTTACTTGCTCCAGTTATTTGCACCATGTACAAGTACAAACGAGTAACTTGATCAAGTAGCTTGCGCATATTACCCACGCGTGTAACCCGCACCTTTACTTGCTCCAGCTACATGCACCGTGTAGAAGCACCCTTAGCACAAGAGTTGACCCTATTTGTCGTTTCTTTTTTTAACCTAAATACTTATAGATATTTACTAAATTCATACCACTGCAAAATACTAAATAATAATTAAATCAAGTGTCGGACTCACTCCTGAAGGGTTTCGTAGCAGAGGTATCCACTTAACATACGCATGATCGCCATCTAACCAAATATCAATCACTAGTTTACAGACAGATGTATTCTTTAAACCGCTACATGATTTTTATTGCCAGTCTTTGTATGTATGTAAGTATGTATGTATGTTTGTATGTTCCACCGTAGCGCCTAAACTACTAAACCGAATAGGGTGTCAATAGATTCGTAATAATGGCCCGGGTGACAGGCTATATAAATTTTATCAAAATTTTCTATTATGGTATTAATGTCTCAGATACCAACCTCAAAAAAAATTAAACTGAGATCATTATTACGTGTTTGGTATCAAAAGAACGTGTTTGGTATTGGCAAGTACATTGTAAATATATACATACCTAATTATATTATAATGCTTGTGTCAAAATATAAGTTTAAAACGCGGTTGTACCTACTTACAAATCGTGCGGTTCAGACGCTTTGCGTTACCGACTTTTTATACAAAAGTAATAAAAAAATTAAGGAGGCACAAATGGAACTGACATGAAAAAAAAAGCAGCGATAGCCTAGTGGAGACCCCAACGGACTGCCATGCACAGGGTATCGGGTTCGAATCCACGGCGCGCATCAATGACTTTTCGAAGTTAAGTGCGTATTAAATTGTTAATTATAGCTTGCTCCGTGCCTCAGAGAGCGCGTTAAACGTCGGTCCCGTGTGTCATGAAGATCTTTGACAGGCGTTACGGCGAGTCAGTACCTTCAAATAAACTGATACTGATCTAAACCATAGAATATCGCTATCCCTTTGGGTTGCGGAGGTCAGACGGTAGTCGCTCTGTGGAAAAGTTGGTATTCTGTCATATCTGATTAGACCAATAAACGTACCTCGGGCACCAAGCAGTGGAAGTCTTGGATGTAACCGTGATAACGCTAGGGTGATAATGATGAATGAGTATGTTAAGTGGATACTACGGAACTAGTACGGAATCCTTCATGGGCGAGTCCGATATTTTAAGTATTTAAATAATAAAATTGATTGCCTTTTATTTGTCACCATTTATACATATTATTATATCTGGGTCAATAGGACACCTAGAAATCTCTCCAAATGTATTCTAATTATTATTTCTCGACTTCTAGACTACAATGTTGTTGACCTTGACCGTAGATACATTTGTTGCCTGATATATTTTTATTTGGGTTTCTTTATGTCGAGCAAATCTTGTAAATCATTAATATTATGCAGTTATACGTAGTACGTCTGAGTTGCTTTTATCTCGTTAAGTTTTTCATTAGTTTCAAGGTGACAAAAGTAGAAAACGTATTGCGTTTCCACTTTTCAAAAGATATAAAATAGTTATAAATCACACTTTTAAATACGAGAATACTAGATTTCACGGTGTTGTGAGTACCGGTTGTCGCAGTTAAAACTAGCATATGCCACTCTCCAACCTCATAACTATCTCCACACAAAAATTATAGTTCAAGCGCCATCACGGTTCTATCCATGACTTTACATCATGGCTTCCACGGTCGCTATGCACCGCAGCTGCGGGCCGCAGTATTGCCGCGCTTGGAAACGGTTAAATAGAGACTCGTAGAAACTACCAGTATCACTTGCAGTCTACGGTTTGCAGCCCATCTCTGATTTTCCCCTTTACTGAGACTAAAGTCAGTATATTAAGCTTCTTCATAACTACTGTCAAAGTTGTTCATGACAACTGAGACGATAAACTACTATGGCAAGAAGCATGAAATTTGGACAGTTGGTATGCAGCAATATATAGCGTAGGCGTACCCAAAAAAGGATTTTGTAATATTCCACCTGCAAAGTTTATTGTAAACGTTTAAGGCCAGTAAAGATTTAATATGCTATTTTAAACAACTATGGCCCTACAGCACACAGCATAAAATTTTAAGCAGATTGCGTTACTATAGTTTGATTAAACATACCATTGTGTAACGCTACTAAAGTTTCTGAATATAGATCGATTTGACATTCTCATGTATATTCATTTAGCTTCTTTAAGTGATCTCAATGATGTGAATACATAAATCACTTGACAGTGACTTCTAATACGCGGTCGGTGAAATAAAATGGCGTATTTAGCCTCAGGCATCATCGTTTATTAAAATTATTAATATTTCGGCACATTCGTTTTCTTGCCATCTATCTGTAAACTACCTAAACGAATTATTAAACATCAAATGATTTATGAGATTATACTTATTTAAATTGAAACTTTAACGATTATTAAAATCCTGATTACTAAAATTGTATTCTCTTGCACGTGACACATTGTAAACGAAAGAAGCTTTTCTTTAGGCTTTAGGCAACTCAAAACTATAATTATATATATTTTATTAAAAAATAAAACGTAATTCACATACAGTGTTCCTAAAATATGCTTTGTAGGTACAGTAGTATAATATTGTTATAATCTAATCATTGCAACTATAGGCAATAAACAATGTTAACTATTTTCATCCATAATATTCTGATTGCATAGTTTTAGACATTATTGTTGATAAATGATTATGTTTCTCCTGAAACTTAGGTAAATCTTATTTATTTTCCTTTTTAACGTAAATAAATTGTTGCACAATAGTATTCATAATACGATTTCCAAAATGTCATCCATATAAATAAAATAATATACTTACGTAAATAATAAGGACGAATCTTGACTTGAAGATATTACAATATTATTTAGGCAATATATTTTTGAAATATTTTTGTGACAGTTTAAAATTAATGTGATCAAACATTTCTCAACTGTGATATAAAAAACAAGTTTGATTGAATAATAATTTGATACACTTAACACCATGCTGGTTAACATACTGGCCTTATATTTTCTCCATGAAATTTATGTATATTTATATTTTTATGTTACTAGTTTTGTGATGTAAAGGTGTGTGTGATGATGATAGAAAAGCGATTAAGGCTTGGCTTGCCTGAAAGATATTTTTTTTTTAAAGATAAATAATATATACACAGAGAAAAAATCGTTAATAACATGAACCGCAGAATTCAATCTTTCATCTATCCATTTTTTGAGATTTTAGATACATAAGCTTCATACAATATATGTCAAACACGTATTTCGAATCTCCTTTCTGAATACACATACTGCTCATAGCTAAAAATAGTACAACACCGTTTTAATTTGCTATACGTTTTGACTCGACGTAGATTACTATGCATGTCTAATATGGATTGATTTTGCTTGTTCAAATGTTTCATCAGCAGCCCTGTATTATATACACCATGTAATTTAAGTCAGTGTTTTCTCGAAAAGTATGTACTCGGCCCATGATAAAGAAGCTACCTAATATTTATTTTAAAAATATACAATCTTTTTCCATTAAACATTTTATTTAAAATCATTTTTTTTTACAAATTTTGTAAAATAAATCTTAAAGGTAGCTTCTATATCACGGGCTGAGTACACACTTTTCGGGAAAACACAAACTTAAAATACATTGTGTATATTGTTAAAATTGTTAACAACTCATTTGGTACTCCTCCGTTATGAAAATTATGAACATAATGAAGAACTTTCAGATATGCAGGTTTCCTCACGATATTTTCTTCACAGCTGAGCAAGCCATAATCTACCAATTAAATACGCATTGAACTTTAAATTCGTTCTGTGTTCGCCGATGAATAATTATTATGTGTGATACAAATGTATTTACTTAAAAATAATATATTGTGATGTTTTTACCGTACCGTTTACATATCTGGTTACCTGTGCCACGACGACCCAATCCAGCACCTGTGTGCGAAATCTATGAAATAATTCGCTGGAATTTTCACTTGCGGCGCGGTTTTCCACCCTGGCGCCTGTGTCGTCGCATCGCACATAGGGGCGGCCCGGCCCTGCTGGTTACCATAGTACTCTGTCTAGTTTGGAATGAAATGATCGCCTGAGTCTTGTCCTAGGGTTACTATATTACGATTTTTTATTATATTAAGTGTGAATAAATGTGTCTAATAACCCCTTTTCACAATCGCAGCATGATGAAAATCCTCTTTCACATCTTAGTTCAACCAACGCATTATCCAAAGGAGGCTGTTCCTGTACTATTACAATCCGTTTCATTGTAGAGGAAACCCATGAAAAGGAAAATTTGTCTTTATATAACCCATAGAATCTGTGTGCAAAATGTAATGCTTCCCAACTTTGTGGGTCGAGCTGTGCTCGTATAAGTACGACAATCAGTTAACTATTTCTTCTATACACATAGAAGATGACATATGAACATAATCATCATCATAATCATATTTTATTCAATCAAATACCTTCAGATCTTTATAGCTTACTAGAGGATGCCCGCAACTATGCCTGCATATATTTTTTACTTATTGAACCGTTTCTTCTTTTGATTTAGGAAAATCCCTTCTTAGTGCACCTCTACGCTCTACAGCGCATACGCGTGACAAATTCCAGCTTCTTACTCCCAGTAGTTTTAGCTGTCTTTTGCCTGTCAAACAGGTGGTAACGCAAGCATTTTATATAATTATATTGAAGAAATTAATGAAACAACTCGTGAGTAAACTTTAATTAGGTACAATTTACTTTAATCTCAAGTGTAATTACACTTACAGTTCACATCTTAAGTAGAGTTTTTGTGATTGTGAATGATTTGAAGTTTGAGAGATCATTGCACTGCAGTGTCGATAAAAACAACAGCTAGTTATTATTTCATTTAAGAAGGAATATTTACGTCAGAAAACATTATGCTTAATGAATATGAAATACTAGTCGACCAGCGAACTTTTGCGCGTACGAATATAAATAAATGAAGCATAATATTACTTAAGTAGAAACCAAAGTATTGATACTAGTTTTTCTTTGTCTTTCTATTTTGTATCTATAACGTTGATTACTCCATTCATTTACACGGTACCTTCTTCTTCTTCTTCTAAACCAAGAAATAAATAAAATTCGAAGTTCGTTCTAGGCAGTTAATTCGTTAGTTCTATTTATTAGATGTGTCAGATTTATACATACATACATACATAGACTCACGCCTGTTTCCCGGAGGGGTAGGCAAAGACTACGGAACGCCATTTACAACGATCCTGACATATCTCTCATGCTTCATTCACTCCCATCAAATTTCTCATGCATGCTCTTCGGTTAAGGGTACTTCTAACCTGTCCTTTTTTATAGTACAAAACAAATGCAATGCCGAATGTATTGCAAATTTTATGAAGGACCTGCCTTTCTTGAAACAAATATTAAAATAATACAAGTGACGAACTTCTTACAAAATTTTAAATCTAGGACTAAGTCTGGTGTGTTAGTCCTTGTTTTGTAACAAGGCTTTAAAAGTTTCTAGGTTTGTGGGTAAATCTTTGTTCTTTGAATCTGTATAAAGCAAGACAAAAGAATAATTACACTCATTGCATATCATTTATATATAAGGCTATTTGCATACAACCAAGTAAAACTATTAGGATAGTAACATTTAGTATAAATTTAATGCAATTACTGTTAAATTAGCTGCCATTTAGGTTAAAATTAAATGTTCCAATATACCTATTTTGTTTCTTTGTAAATGTTACTCGAAGTGACATTGAGATCAGAATAGTATCGGATATAAGCTTTAGGATTCCGCATAGAATTCCTTCGACTATTAAATAGTTGAAGCTAAAAACATGCGGCTGTAGCCCAGTGGTGTACGTAACGGACTGCCGAGACGATGGTCTCGGGTTCGCTCCCCAGGTACCCCGGGCACACACCTCTAACTTTTCGAAGTTATCTGTGTATTTAAAATGTTAATTATCGCTTGCTAAATAATGTGACCGGTAGATGGCAATAGGCTCGCCCCCTATTACATTGGGACCTAAACATAACTGGCAAAATGTGGGTGTGTATACACCTCTGCCTATCCCTTCGGGGATAAAAGGCGTGAAGTTATGTTACGTTATGTTATTAAATAGTTTTAGTTTGTAGTCCACAAAATAAGGTTATAAAATAAGGGGAAAACATAGGAGCACCTTGAGAATGGGGTTCTCTTACTGGACTTAAAAGAAAAACTCTGTCAAGTTTTAAAGCTTTGCCACAGAACGACTGCTGTCTGACCTCCGCAATGTCAGCAGTTCAGTCAAGGATACTGACTCCTCTTTTAATGACTATCAAAGATGGACCGATGGCATATCGTGCTCTCCGAGGTACAAGTCAGGCGACACACATAACTTCGAATTTTCTTTTAGATTTTTCATTATAGAACCTCGGTGTGATTGTGGCAGTCTTCAGAGCTTGCGCCTCGTAGTCCTCCATGAAAATATCAGCAACAACAGGCTATACTGAAGAGCACATTGCAACACGATCTATTTGTATGGAATTATTGTCCCACAACAAGCGATATATAGATGACACTTTCACAATTTTACCAACAGATAGTGTAAAATGTGAAAATGCTTTCCTAGACCATCTTAATTAATAAAAAACCGCAAACAAAGTCACAATGGCACTAGAGGCAAACAATTCTTAAGCTTTCTTAGATGTACTGGTTATCAGGAATAAAAATACGTTTTTAAGCCACACTATGTATAAGAAAAAGACCTATACAAATAGGTAGGAATATGCTAGGGTAGGTGTAGGTGAAGAATAGGCAAGCAGGCATTCGACTTAAAAAACATATAGCTCACGTCAAACATAAACGCTCGACAAAGCCTGCTATTTGTGACCTACACCTTACCTATACAAGAAGGAAACAACTAATACCTGCGATTGGATAAATCAAAGATGAACCGAAAAGGATGAAGGGAAGATTAGAATGTTTCGCCAGGTTGGGACCCTGCCATCAGGCTAATAAAACCCAAGAAGGACAAAGACATTAGAAGACATAAGGACACCGTGAGCTCATTCTGAGTAAATAATAACTCCAATAGTTCAACAATGTTCGGATACTTTGCGATAACTTATACATTCAAGGAAAAGACAAATATCACCTCAGTCTTTTGTGACCACGACTTCTGTAAATAAATCGAAACGTCCGATAGTATTTGTGTAATATCAGTCAAACCAATATATCGCGATAAAATCCGTAAACTGCGTTTAATTTTAATACGCCAATGGTTACATCATTAACACAAATTATCCATTATTATACGTCGTTAACATAAAACCTTAGAAAATACAAATCAAGCAAAGTCAAATAGACGTCTTTGTTCGCAAAATTTTAAATCGGCCAATTTGCAATACAAATATCTTAAAACTCTAATTTTGTAAGAAGCCATCCCATAAATTATAAAACAATCTTTTAGAATTTAGATAATGCAAAAATAATATGAAAATGGCAATAAATTTATATTTATCATGCTATTGTGCCACTAACTGACATCTTCGATCAAAATTTTATAAGATAATAATAAATTACTTTTACACTACGTCTTGGTATGATATTCCAAAATTGTATTAGAATGTTGATAACATTACAAAAAATTCTAATAAGTATTATAAAATATAATTAATTTTCATTACGTTTCATGACCCCTAAAACATGTGATGACCTAATCAATCTTAACGACGAGCAGGATGGATAGCCCAAGTGTTATTTTAAAATAATTTAAGTCTCGCGTCAAATTATTTAAATGTTATTGCAGTTCGACGTCTAAAGTGGGTGTTCCTTGAGCGATATATAAGCCTGCGCGGATTTTTTACCCGCATTCAAACTAGTTCATCGCTAGCTAGGCAATCATAGAAATTCAAAATGAAATTCGCAGTAAGTAAATCAAACAATTGATTCGTAAAATAAATAGAAATAAAATAATTTAAAATGTTAAAAAAGTTTATTAAAATAAAATTTGTTTTGTGAAGTGCAGCAAAAGGGTGTGATGATTGTAGTGATATATTTTTTTCGTGAATACAGGTGGTGATTTTGGCTTTTGTGGCTGCTGCTAGCGCCCAATTCGGCAATGGTCAGTACAACCCATTCGGCCAGGCCAACCGCAACCCGTACAACCGCAACCCTTACAACCGTTTCGCCAGCACCCCGGCTCCTTTCGTCACCACTCCTTCTCCCTTCCGTTACCGCCCCGTCGCCCCGACCGTGACCATCGCGCCTGCCCCAGTTCCCGTGCGCATTGCTAACGTCAACACCAATGACTACCAGGCCGAGACCCTGAAGTTTGGCAACGAAAACGCTCCCGATGGCAGCTACAGCTACTTGTAAGTCTGAATATCTTGTAATGTTAATCATCTGGACTTTTATTTGATTATTTAATCACCATCTTATGATTTTCCTTATAGCTATGAGACCAGCAACGGTATCGCCGCTCAGGAACAAGGCACTCCCCGCGACTTCGGTGGAAACCCCCCTATAATCCCAGTCGTAGCCCAAGGTTCCTACTCCTACACCTCGCCCGAGGGTGTGCCAGTCGCCATCTCCTACGTCGCCGATGAGAACGGATACCAGCCCTCTGTAAGTTTCTAGTCAAAATATCACAATCCATCGCCTCGGTTCATCCACATTAGTTAAAACAAATTGTCAGGTGCTGGAAATTAAGTTTTATTCTTGTAAAGCTTTCATAGAACATAACTTTAAATATCAACAAGAACATCAAGCAAAAAAAATCAGTGAAATGATTTAGGATATAAAAAAATACGCACAAGTAAAATGATGCGTTTCCTACGTTTACGTTCAAGACAAAATTACGCTCTCGAAAACTGCTAAACAATTTCATTGTCTTTTTATTCTCAATACGCAAAAGCCGAATATACTTATTGGATTCCTTTCAATAATGTTTTATGTTAACTACTTTTCTAACGTTGTATTATTGTGTTTTTCAGGGCAATGTTCTGCCAACTTCTCCTCCCGTGCCTGCTCAGATCGCTCGTGCCCTCGAGTACATCGCCAGGAACGCGCCTAGGCAATAAAAACCTCAACGACCCACAAATCTTGCCATAATATTATTATAGGTATCTTACAATATGTAATCTAGTACAACATAATAGTATTCTCAATAAAATGAAATAAAATGTGATATATTTTATATAAGCTTTTATTTCCTATTTCTGCGTTTGTGATACATTTGTTTGTAAATAAAATTATGATTATTTTATCAGAAAACCTTTACTTTTTATTTTATATCCATGAAGCGCTTTTAATAAGAATAAAAAAGAAAATCTACAAAGCAATTACCCACACTTAAAATACATTCAAAAATAATTTCAAGATGATACAAATGTTTGCCGAAAATATTGCAGACATAACATGGGCGGATATTTTGGAAGGACTTTAATTAATATTAAACATTGCGATATTTATTAATTAATATGGACTTTAAATGTCCAAATAATTTGTAAATTATATACTTAGGTACTGTATAATTTTAGCCATTGGATTTATTTTAACCTTGGGGTATTAAAATAGTTGGCTACTAACTAGCACTAGTTTGGAGTGTTTTAATTACTTTTGCTTACAATGTCTGACTGGTTTAAAGAATTATATTTAAAATATGCACATTTATGCAAGTAAAGAAAAAACTGACTTTCAGAATTTTCCTAAAGTATGATTTGGGGAGTTCTGAAATTCAGTTATGATTATTTTACAATATATAATTGTTGATTTAAGTTGGCCAATTTGTCTACGTTTCACGTATTTGAATTCAAACGAAGCTAATTAAAATATTGGATCCCTTTACCCTTCGCAGAATTCAGTAGTAGATATAGCAAATGGTTGCTATGTCTAAATAAGGTCTGAATTCAATATCAATTTTATTGAGATTTTAGCTTCATCATTTTTGACATAAACTCCATACCAAAATATGTCAAACATGTATCTCAAATCTCCAAATCCATGGATAGATCGAATGTTGATACCGGCTGTTAATTGATGATGTAAAGCCACGTTGGCAAAAGAACAATTTTGGCACCCTCGATAATGCGGAAGTTGGTTTCATAATAAATATCACAAAAATAATATCTTTAGCTGCCACCAGCACATATTATTTTCCACCTATGACCTTATAAAATGAGCCGCTAAAATGAAATAGATTACTTAATACGGAATTTAAATACGATCATCGGAATCGATTATTCACAAATTATCATCATATAAATTTTTAATATTTGTAACGCTTTAGCTATTCGTCAAATTCAATGCCACTCGGTGTTATTGTGGTCGTTATATTTAAGAATTGATAGGTATTTATACATTAAAACGTAAATCTTGGGAAATCCTTTACCATCAAGTGTTGAAAACGCATGATGCTCGTTGAACTCCGATAAGTGCTGGATAATTGCAGGTTGTAATGTAAACTCGGGTCGAGCCTTTACCTTCTTTCTAAAGGGCAACTGATGAATAGATATTAACCGGCGATAAATAACGAGACATCTCTGCCTTTGATACCAAATAAAATTTACTTTCGATGTGATTCGATTGTATTTATTTATTATGTCAATTCCTGGAACAATTAAAACATAAAGTATTGTACTGTCACCATTAATAACCTCTATTTGCTTGAATAGAAGTCTAATAATAAACTATAGTCTCTAGCCCTAATTTGAACATGCGTCGCATTTGCTCAGGGAGCGGTGATTTATTTGCTATTATGGTAATAACTCGATAGAAACCCGACCATATTGTGACTGTTCGTTAAGAGTCCTTGATTTTTATAGATATGGTGGCAGTTTATCACTTAATGTTTCTGTGCCCACGCGATTGCGCATCACCCATCCGTCTCATAATTACCCAATACCGATCATAGAATATTTATAGTGAACCAGCTTCACAAGATTTATTTTAGGTTCGACCTCAAACAATGCGATAAATAGATATTTATATGCCTTTTTATAATGACTACTCTTGTAACATATTGATTCGCAACGAATCCGTGAACTTTATTATCTGATAATTAAAATTTTATATTAAATTTTAATATAAATTTTAAATTAAACCCTGTTTGAAACAACCGATGAAATTGATCACATTTAAAGAGGATGTTATTGATTGCGATAGTGTTAAATATAATTCACGTTCTTTATAAATCTTTTCCATATATTCATAACAACAATTAATCATACAAATGTATAATAGTACATTATAAACAAGTTTTGCTTCCGTCAATAAGATGTATTTAATTTATTCTATAAACTCAATTCGAAACAAAAAAAATATGGTTTTAGGTGTATTGATCCAAATATTATTAAAATTAATGTGATTTAAAGATCAATGTCAAATGCCCTTCTTTAAAGATGTACTCGTCCAAAAGTAGTTTGTATCAGACAGATTAATGGCCGGCAAAGCAAAATATGACATAATATATTAACCTTTATGTGGATATAACGCCTCGAAGATCAATGGTAGGTCTTCATTGTGTTGTTTTGTAATAAATATGGTTTGAAGACGCTAAATGTTAAATAATACGTATTCGTTATGGTTGTGTGGTGTTGTTTTGCAGATGGCGCGATCTTCACCTCTCGATGAGTCTCCTTCGTGAAGCTATGCCGTCCGTTCGATCTCGACCTTAGCATTTGGCATAACGCACTACTTTATCATACATGCATATACATAGCGGTACTCTTGGCAGTTCTTGTACGAATCAATTACATTACAACCTAAGGGCAACTTCAGTGCTAGGCATAATCTACTAAGACCATACAAATTTAGGTACTGGGTTATAATTCATGTTAATCATAAAAATATATGAATGTGCAACAAAATAGAAATTACACTTTATTCATTATTTCTTCATTCGCAAAAGTAATCGTTAAAAATTCTGGGAAGATTATTATTGATCAATACTAATATAAATTAAATTGAAAAAATAGGGCCTGTAAAATAAAACAGGTCGATTAGAAGTAAGCGATCATAAAAAAATGCATTCATTACAAATACGTACGCGCCAGATTAAACTTTGCTAATTACTTATACAATGTTGGCACTAGTTGGCACAAAGTACACTGACAAGATTGATTTTGTTTTTACTATCGCCATAACCTGCAATTGCAGTAATTAATGGCTTTACGGCCTAACCTCTAACTTTGGCCTATTGTTTTATTTGCAGTTATTTATTATTTATAAGTTTTATTGGTACCTACTTATTTACTGTTTACCTAATTTTATGAAAAGATTCTTAGTTTTATATTGAATAGGTTATTGGTACGTAAGAAATCACACATTTTTATTCGACATCATAAAATAATATATTGCTTTGCGCAATTTTACCAATTGATCTTATCGCTGAGAGTCATCTATTCCAGACAACTTTAGGGTGGACAGTAATTGTGTAAGCATTTAAATAGGCCGTATAAGCATACGGCGTACTGACTATGTATAAACATAATACTTTGTCTTATAACTACAACAAGTTGGAAGACAAGGTTTTTTTATGCATTGTTTATTCCAAAAAAATTCGGGCAAGTGCGAGTCTGACCCGCGCACCGAGGGTACCGTACGCATTTTACCTTATTTGAGGTTGGTGCTAATTACGCTAGTCCTCTAAATCTGTATGAGCGCCCATACAACTTAGAGGACTATCTTAAATGGAGTCTACTATGTATGTATGGCGACACCCTTAAATTTTCCACTTTTTTATTTTTTGTAATTTTTCCTTTATTTGTGATGTAAGACCCTGCTTTTGGCAAATTTCGTGATTCTAGTTCAACGAGAACTACCATATAGGTTTTCGACCCAAAACCTATAGGGTACTTACGGTTGACCTAGAATTGTCAATTTTGGTTAAGACCAAGGTCTTACAGCACAAGTAAAGGAAAAATTCCGAAAATTAAAAAATGTTGAAAATTAAGGTTAATTTTGGTACTTACAAGAATTCGCAAAAATCTAATTTTGACCATATCTTTTTATCGGGTTGACCCAGGACCCTGATTTTTATACACCTAATAGGAACCATATATTATCATGATGATGATACCTCAGTATCTGGTATAAATTTCAATTTGCTAGGTCCACCCGTTCCTGAGAAAATCGGTGGTGCCATATGGACAGACAGACAGACAGAAGGGCAAGAAAGTGATCTTATAAGGGTTCCTTTTTTTACCTTGTGAGGTACGAAACCCCAAAAAGTACATAAGCATCTATAATCTTCCAAATAAGATACCGTATTGTGTATTTATTTTCTTTGTTTAATTATTACTTCCTTACACTGAATATTGCACATGTATAATTGTATTTTAAATTGTTAAAACTGGCAGGCTTAATTGAATAGTTTCGATTAGTAGTAGGGTAGGGCGGGGATAGTTGGGCAATTTTTCACTTTAATTCATCCAATTTATCAATTCAATTTATCTCCGTTCACATATTGCTTATTCAGTATTAAACATGTCCCCACAACAGCCCCCCACCCAATGCCGGTGAGCATCTCTTCCTGGAAGTTGAGCTGTACATACTATATAAAAATCTCCTTGATGTTTACTATTGTCCATATATGCGTGTTGATTTCTTTTCATCTTTTGAGAATCTTTTACTTAATCTATCACCCACTTACAGTCAAACCATAATCATGGGTGACTTTAACACCTGTCTTCTTAAAAACGACTCACGTTCCTCTTCTCTCTCTTCTATAGCTGTCTCCACTAATCTATATATACTTCCTCAGAATGCCACGCATCACTTTCCAAATTCTACACCTTCACTTTTAGACCTCATATTTGTCTCATCGCTTGGCCATTGCTAAACATGGCCAATGTAGTGCAGATGCATTTTCCTGCCACGACCTCATTTAACTGTCCTATAAAATTCGTCAAGGCCAAGTCTAGAACTCTCTTGCTTCGCAATTTTAGTGGTATGGATATTAATCATCTCATTGATGATGCTAAGGCAGTTGACTGGCAACCACTACTTGATGCAGAAACTATAGACAGCAAAATCGATTTATTTGAGAAATATCTTATCGACCTCTACGGTGCACCTGTTCGTGCTATTAAATTAAAGCATGCGCCTTCACCCTGGCTTACTGAGGAAGTAAGAGTACTTATTCAGAAAAAAACAGCAGCCAAATCTAAGTTAAAATCAAAACCTACTCTGAGGTAAATAAATTAAAATACATTACACTCAGAAATCACTGCAACAGGGTGTGTAGGGATGCACAACGCCAGCATATCCATAGCTCTGTAGAAAACGAAGATCGAAGCAAAAGTATGGAATTTTCTCAAATCATTAGGGGTTGGAAAGCAAAGTCAGAATATTAATCCTTACAATTTTGATATTAATTTGCTTAACTTCTCTGCTTCGTCCAATTATGAAAGGACAATCAAATTGAGTGCAATAAATTATCTTTCATTGCTTTCAGCTCCTGATTATACCCCTTTTGTCTTTAGTCAGTTTACTGCATGTGATGTTAAGAAGAACATTTTATCCATTAGCTCTTAAGCTGTTGGTTCTGATGGTATCACCCGTAATATGATCCTCCTCATCCTTGTTATCCTGCCTATTATCACGCACATGTTCAACTTATTAATTACTAGTGGCGTGTTTCCTACAGCTTGGAAGTATGTTCATGTGGTTCCACTACGTAAGAAACCCAAACCAGTAACCTTCTCAGAATTCCGGCCCATATCTACACTATCGTTCCTTTCCAAAGTCCTTGAACGTCTTATCCATAATCAACTCAACTCATTCCATATTAAAAGTAACATCCTCAATCCTTTTTAATCAGGTTTCCTTTCAGGTCATAGTACCACGACTGCACTTGTCAATGTTACGGATGATATCAGGTCAGGTATGGAGGATGGCAAGCTCACAATTCTCTGTTTGTTGGATTTCAGCAATGCTTTCAACACCATTTACTTCGATGTTCTCCTTGCCATTTTAAGCTCTCTTAGCACATCTCCATTAGTGATTAACTGGTTTCGTAGTTATCTGTTTGGCCGCCGGCAGCGTGTCCATCTGGATGAAACTTATTCGTCCTAGTGTGACAATACTGCGGGTGTACCTCAGGGCGGCGTTCTTTCTCCTCTGCTCTTTATCAATTCAATATCTTATTCTATTTCAAGTTCCTACCACCTATATGTAGATGATTTGCAAATCTACACTCAAGCGAAGCTTGAAAATTGGTCGTTAGGCATCGCCAGTATCAGTGAGGATCTAGTTGCTATATCTGAACGGACTAAACCTATGGTCTTAAGGTTAATCCCGTTAAAACACAGGCTATAATTATCGGCAGCTCTAGACTTATTTCTAGGATTAACTGGTCAATGATTCCCCAGGTGTCTTTTGCAGGTGTCTCTATTCCTTACAGTAAAGGTATTAAGAATCTGGAGACAAACATAGACACAACATTCTTGGACCATCCAGCTACAATACATGAGTCGACGTTTTTTTGCTGCCATAGCATCATTGAGAAAATTGCGTAATTTCCTTCCGGCTGCCACTAAAATTGCACTTTGTTATTATGAAAAAAATACTTACACGAGCGGGCGCGCGACGAGCAAAATGCCGCGCTTCACGATGTACCACAAACCCATCACCACGTACTGACTGATGAGCACCGCAGTAGTTGCGTCAGAGGAGAGGGGGTTAAATTTTAGGAAGGTACTGTGAAGCTAGTAGTGACACAGTATAGCTAAAGTTAAAATTTACAGCAATTCATTTATGCGTGAGCAAAATACTCATAGTGCGCCACGGGTTAATGCCTGTGTAAATTTAGGGACAAAAAGATAATATCGAATAATAGTAAAAGCCGAATGTATATTAATGTTGAGTAGCCTGTCTGAAATTTCAATAACATTTTTAATTAAGCTTAGTATAGATATAAGCAATACATAATAACAAATAACAGTTTATTGTATGATGTAAATAGATGAAAAGTAGAGCGTTTTTAACACAGCCTTAAGTTAAGTGAAATGAACTGATCTATTTTTATTAAATAGAACGGTGAAAAAAAAAGTCTGCCATTAGCAGGTAGCTGTTTGGGTGGTCCTAGCGCGTTACATCTTAATAATATAATCGTTATGTAGATTACTTTATAGATTTATATCCCCTTAAAAACAAGTAATTAAGTTGTTAAACTCAAATAAATAAATCTTTATTACACTCGTCGGCCGTATGAGTGTTTTGTGTTAAAATTGTTATTGCAAATAATATCATATTAATAAATTTTATAAAAACATGCGGTCATTGCTATGTCAGTACCATATTAGAATGCATGACAAAATTGACGTTATAATTTTAAATGATAATGATGAATTTTAAAACATCACTCCCGAACGTTTTTGTGTACATTAAACTTGTTCTGCATTTCGTAATAGTCTATACTAAACAACATAATCCGGTGATTTTTTATCCATACCTAATCTATAACTTTATATGTAAAGTTCACGGCAAAATAAACTAGATACCTACCCAACATTTATTAGTTTATGCAAGATTCACACAGGCGCGGCAAAAGATGGCTCGTAGCATTAAACATGACGAAATCCTATCATCATACGAATGGCTTTATATGATAGCTTTTACTCCAAATATCCCTCAACGTATAGATTTCACAAAACACGATCATTTAAAAGGTTAATAGCTATAACGGCCTATTGGTATATTTCTAGTAACTGTATTGATATTGTGGTAAGTGATATCTTGTTATTGGCCTTTAATCAGAGAAGACTCAATTAAATTGGCTTTATTTGCCAGCAAGGGTATAGAAATGGGTCTATTAGTAAAATACCAACTGATGGTGAATAAGTAAACGCGTTTTGAGGTGTGGACGATAAAGGATTATTGCACGTAACTTTTGAGATAAGATAGTGATGTCTTGCTGACGAGGAGGTGTTAGCTGTAACGCAGAGCATGACATCTGCCGTCATGTCACAGCGTACATTGTGCTGTCACCTGAATCATCATAACAAATATCAAGGTTACGTCATCATCCAGCACCGGCCGACTGTGTGTCCAAGCCTTAATAGCAATGCTAGCGCGTTTATTGCGCAGCCATGGGTCAAGTGAATCTATTGGCGGCATTTAACATAATCAAGCAAAAATAAAGTAAGGGCAAAGCATCATGTATGACATGAAGTAGTTTCTTGTATGCAATGATAAAATTATGTATACGGCAGTAATTAAGGAAAGATTCTCGTGTAACATAATGCCAGAGTTCAAATTACAGCTGCCAATATTAAATGGAACCGTCTCAATTGATAAGATATTGAAATTTGGCATGTAGCATGTATCTTATTTGTGTGATTATGTAAATTACAGAATTATTTAGCAGTATAAATTTATTACTAATTTTACAATAATTTTAGGATAATTTTGCCTTGATTTGAATATTGTTATTATTTTACCGTATAATCACCGCATTAGGTGATTGAATCCATAAAAACTCAATATCCATAAGGCGCATAATATTATAGAACGTCTGATCTTTTCAGAACTCTGATCAGATACGATCTCTGCTGCCACGATACAGAAAATATTGGTTTGGTTATAAAATGCATGTGTTTATTTAGGATCGATTTAGCAACATCATACGTATATATATATATATATATATATATATATATATTTGTTTAGCTTTTAAGCTATATATTACCCTGATTTAGAAACTATCCTTAAGGAATATGGTAACCGATAATTAGAAGAATTTTTATAGTTTTAGCACAAAGGGACCGGCTCTACCGCGATTCAACTACCCAACAGAATATAGACATCATGTTACATTGTCAAACTTTTGTATTTTGTTCTGTGAGTGCGAACGCCAGAGGATCAATTCACTGGCCGTTCACCATCCTGCTGCTTTCCGTTTGTTATCATGGTGCTCATCTAATGCCTTGCGAAGACAGTTATGTTTATGGACCACGATTGTCGTCTACAAAAGTAATACAAATATAAATTGTAAGGCCTTGAATTTCATACGCACAGTATGCACACCGTACCCTTCGTGCTTAAAATTTCCACCGAGAAGCCTTAGAATCAATTGCACGAATTTGGCTAGTAGCATGGCAGACGAAATTTGACTTGCCATAATGGAAGGCATCCTCCTGATGGAAAATGACGTGCGTTGATAATAAAGTCTAAATTATTTTGAGTTTCTTAAGTTTCCATATAACAACATCAAATAATATATGTTATTTTCAACTTAGTTTTTGTAATAGAAGTTTAACAACCGGCGAGAGCACCTTTTAATGTAAAAAACAAGCAACACATCTAATAGTAAAACACAATATAATTATATTAATTGAACTTAGCTTCTATTAAAATGACCCCAACTGCCTCAGTCAGGTCATTTAAGTTGTGGTTGAGGTCGATACATACTTATATCTTATTTCATTCTGCCGTTAAATTATTCCTTTTTACCTTGCCTACAAACGTCATATATGATAATTTACATATTTTTCACATTAATTGTCACTCTTACAAACCCTCGTCTTAATTTGAATAGCTTAATGTTAGCAACTTGTCACTTATTACATGTTGAAATTTAAACACCGAAGTAACAACGTTGCATATGGTTTTACTGCTAGAAAATGCCATACATAGTTATAGTTGGATTTACTTCACAGATAAACTCTTAAAGCGTCTTACAAATGAAAATAATTTTCTGAAATTATCACCAGCAATCTTCGATCACAACGTATGTTTGAAGGTATTGACGTCATGCCGTATTGAGTTAAAGTTATGTTGGCGCCAGTACCCACATACAGCCTACACAACATCAACATTCCTTTCTTTATGCAGTCACTTATATCCTAAAGATTTGTACATGCGCAAATTCCTACCTCCGGACTCAACTCGCTAAGTAGCACGAAAAGGCTTGATACGACCAACCAAAAATGAATCACTTATCTCTTTGACAATACGTTTATGAAGTTTTAGCAAAATACAGTTACTGACGAAGTTTTCACAAAGTACAATGTCTGATGAATCAATATTTCCAAGATAGCGTTCATATGAAGATTAAATTCAGCGGCTTTTTATGGGACTAATCCCACCCTCATTCCCACTACTGTGTCACCTGTGTAGCCAGGTTCAGCAGCAGTGACCATTGATGACAACGATGACAACGAAATTCAGCGGCTGAAAATTTTTATACCTTCTTTTGCACCTACAAGCTGAGCCTACAAAAATCGTAAAAATCATTATTTGCAATAGAACATAATTTATAACATAAATTATTGTATTTATATTCATGTGGTTATATAACAATTATTTACTAAAGTCCCCCAAATTTGTGGCTGCACTGCCTTGCGACTTGTCCATGGCCTTTCTTTCGTTTGATATACGATTTGTGCGTATTAACCAATCAAGATTTATATTTTATTCATGACGTTTATTTGAATAAAAACCGATGTTCAGCTCTTAATTTATGTTGGTATTTCATCTTTTACATAAAGTATTCGAAAAATGGAGTAAAATCATTGAATTATGGCCGTTAGGTGTCACAAGATTACAATTATGGCATTTATTGTTTAATCAAGGATACGTTTCAACCGTACTACGTGGAAAGAAGGTGATTTGAGTCCTATAATTTAGACTTTTATTGCTTAAGGGCTTCTTACAATGGCGATAAAATTAAATAAAAGTGAACTGTTATCGTATAACACTGAAATAAGACAAAAATGAGTTGAGCTGCCGTAATTAACTACACGCTGTCGTAAAATTTACTAATAAAATTAGGTACCTCTCTTGTACTTTTTACACCAACGTATTTCTTTACTTCACGAGCATTTAAATTACTGTACTTTCGAAATAAGATTGATCTGCCAAATGTTAGCTGAAATGGTCTAAAATTACATAATAAGTAAAATTATTCGAAGTCCAATTCTTTCTTCAAACCACATTATACGAAAGTGAATGCAAATAAAAAAATATAATTTAACTACTTAGGTACGAGCTCGAAATGGAGGGTCTGGCGAAGGGGTTTATTGAAATTTACAACTGTGAGCCGAACATATTGAAAGTAACTCTGTTGTGAAGAATCAATGACCTCACAGAGTGTTTGTATTTTAGAAATTTATGGATTTTACTTTGTCATACAAATTAAAAGTAGTTCGACATTGACAAATGCTTCATTTAAAAATCAACACCTTAATGTAAAAGTAAAGTCAAAAAGAATATATTACACAAACTTAATATTATTATAGGTATCATATTATTAAATTCTGCATTACTGACTGACTGTCAGATTGCTCGAAAATGATTGAAAAAAGAAGCTAAAATTTAAAATTTAGCATGTATGTTCCTTAGGTATCGTAGGAGTGCTAAGAATCCCTTCTTAGCACTCCTACGATCAGATCAGATTTTCACGTAGAAACAGTTAAATTAAAAAATATATTTGCGCGCGTAGTTGCGGGTATTCTCTATTTGATTATATTTTCCCATTCATTGTTTCTAGTGTAGCTCAGTATAACGTACATTATAATCATCGCATAAAAGTATATTTCACACAAAATTTATTTATGTGATATTTTCCCGTTATTATCGTAATAAAATAAAATCTTAAGAATTTTTAAGCATATTGTGTATGTAGTCTTCTTTGGCTTTCTGTTTAATAATATTGTTAAGTTGACAAATTAATAAACATAACAGTCTAGTCTAGTTAAATATGGTTTAATTCATGAAAATGGAATGCCATATTTCTAAAACACGCATTCGCAGCGTGCCATCGGCTAGAGATAGGCTACAATGTGTCGACAATTTCATGTTTATTTGCATTAAACCGGACATGTATAACCTTTTCGAGATAGAGACACGTGTGCAAAAGTTGTTCTCTTAATCATTGCACATTTATTTTTAGACTTTACCTAGTTTCTCGTAAATTATTTTCGACAAAGGAAATAAAATAAGTATTTATTACATATTATGATTATTTTGAAATAAACTTGTTTCCTTTTTATGCATTTTTATTTACTTTAGGTATATTGTTAAACTTATCAATGTAGACTTTTTGACTTTCGATTTTATTGTTCAGCCATTTAAATATGTTGTATAATATGGCTTGAAACTATATTCACAAACTTGCATTCGAACCGTTTGATTATGATCGTGAGCATGCTTTTGTATCGAAAATCCAACAATAACAATAACCCAATTGATTTGCGTCTCCTCAAAATAAAAACTAGAAACGGCTTATTCAAGATATTTCAAAAACTACTCGTCAGATCTTGATCAAATTATAAATAATAGAGAGCACACTATAAACATCAACATTTAAATAAAAAACAAGCAAAACAATTAGTTCAGTAAGTAAGAAGATCTGTGGTAACACATGTAAAAATACCGTTAACACGTTCACTGCGGGAGCAAATTTTTACTTCTTGCCATTATGGCATTACGAGATCTAAATGTTCTCGTATTGTTTCTTTCGTAATGACGCAGCGAGACTCTTTAGATCTCGTTCGACTTGTTCTCTTTAAACCCGAATAATTTTGTGAAATTTGATAAATTTAGTGTAATTTTTATATTTACTGTTAAATAATGAATATATGTTGAAGTATACGGTCCCGCCCGGAGATAGCTTAAAAATTAATTAATAAAATAACAAAATAAATTAACGAGATCCTTAGGATCTCGTAAATACACTTTTTGGAAGAAATATACGAGATCGTTTAGATCTCGTAATGCACATATTTATAAAATGTCGATAAATCAATAGTGATGGGAACGAAACAAATTTTCTCAAATATCGAAATGTTAATTTATTATAAAAAGCTGAAGAAATTGCTCAAATAATATCAATGATTTTCATTATAACATGGTACACAAAACCCTTTAACTTGCTTTGTTTTTTATCCGCCTCTTTGCTTGTCATTGTTTATCTTGCCTTCTCATAACAAGGAACACATAGTTTTTTTCTTATTATTGACTATATATTTATGTTTCAGATACTGTTGTACTATTCCCTGTTATCCTATCAAAAGGCATGCCTGAACAATTTTTAATTATGCATTCAATAAATGTTTTTTTATCCACCACTTTGCTTGTTATTGTTTGTCTTGCCTTCTTATGCCAAGGAACACATCGTCTTTTCTTATTATTGACTATGTAGGGGTGAGCGTAGGACACGTCACGCACACTAGTGCAACCTATTGTATAAGAATGTATGCAACGTTAATTGTAAGCGCTCTGCTTGACACGACTCCTATGAAGTTACAATAAACTTCGTGTGTGCTCCATACTATCTTTGATTTATCTCTGCATCCAAAGACCTTGAACCCCAAACCTAAAGTGGTGTCCCCGAACTGTGAATTGTGCAACCTTCAAAAATTTTGGACAGAATTGTGGAACTTTTCGTGACTCAAGATGATCACTGCAGAGACCACGCCGGCTTCCGAAATCGCTGCCATAACCCTGACCTCCAAAATACCCAAATTTTGGACGGACCAGCCCAGGGTATGGTTTATCAGAACGGAGGCGATGCTGGCACTACAGAAGCTGTGGGACGATTCCAGGTACGATATAGTCGTTTCAAAGCTAAGCAAAGACGCTATACAAGAAGTGACCGATATACCTACCAATCCACCTCCTGTGAAACGCTTTGACGCACTCAAGGCACGTCTGTTGCAAATCTACGAGGAGTCTGAGAATAGGCAGATCCAGAAGCTAATTAGCGAGATGGAGCTCGGCGACCAAAAGCCATCGCAACTCTTACGACGCATGCGCGAGCTCGCCAAAGGAAAAGTACCGGACGACACACTTCGTATATTATATGGCAAGGTCACTTACCCAGTACAACGCGAGCAGTCTTGGCCGTGTCTGAAATAAAGGAATTGGACCGACTATCTACAATCGCCGACAAAGTATTCGAGACGACGCGCACCGCAGACCAGATCCACGAGATGTCGCAGCAACAGCCCACAACCATGCAGCCAGTGCAACCCTCGAGTTCCAAGGACACTGAAACCATCATGGCTGAGATCGCGAAGCTGACCCTAAAAATTGAACAACTGGAACGAGGAAGACCGCATTTTCGACCCCGCTGGAACAACAATCGCGCACGCTCCAGATCCCGCGCTCGCAGCCGCGACCCTTCAGCACCGCGTCGGACCCCGGAGAGCCCGGACTGGCTCTGCTACTACCACAACAGACTTAGCAACTGAGCTAGGAAATGTGTAGAACCCTGCGCGTGGAAGACACCAAACACCCAGGAAAACTAGAAAAGGCGCAGACTACGGCGGAGCTCTGTGCCATCTCTCCTTGTCCCCGCCTACGCATCCTGGATAGAAACACCGGACTATATTTTCTGATAGACACAGGTGCAAACGTGTCTGTCCTACCCGTTAGACTGTTTCGCGCTAGAAGTCAAGAGTGTAGTGAATACAAGCTCTACGCAGCCAACTGGACCGAAATACGAACTTTTGGGGTAAAGTCTTTAGTTTTAAACCTTAGTTTACGCAGACCGTATCGATGGGTTTTTGTGATCGCCGACATTCGACAACCCCTACTCGGCGTCGACTTTTTAAGCCACCATAAGCTTTTAGTTGACGTCAGCGCACGAAAACTCATCGATCAGGTAACTGATTTAAATGTAGTAACATCCATTCTAAATTTAAATGAACCGTTTATATTTTCAGTAAACCTAGATCATCTTTATCATAGTCTATTGTCAAAAGTTCCCAAAATTACTAAGCCAATGTCATTTATAAGCAGTCCTCCTAATTCTACAGTTCAACACTGTATTGAAACGACAGGACCACCTATTTTTGCTCGCGCTAGGCCGCTGCCACCCGCTAGATATAAACGGGTTAAGGAAGAATTCCTCAAAATGCAAGAATTGGGTATTTGTCGACCTTCGAAAAGCGCTTGGGCAAGCCCCTTACACGTTGTCGAAAAGAAAAATGGCGATATCCGATTTCGCCAGTAGGCGACTACCGCCGGCTCAACGCGGTGACCAGGCCTGACAGATACCCAATTCCTCGCATACAAGACTTTAGTTACATTTTAACGGAGGAGAATACTGTAGGGGTGAGCGTAGGACACGTCACGCACACTAGTGCAACCTATTGTATAAGAATGTATGCAATGTTAATTGTAAGCGCTCTGCTTGTCACGACTCCTGTGAAGTTACAATAAGCCTCGTGGGTGCTCCATACCATCTTTGATTTATCTCTGCATCCAAAGACCTTGAACCCCAAACCTAAAACTATATATTTATGTTCAGCTACTGTTTTACTATTACCTGTTATCGTATCAAAAGGCATGCCTGATTTTTTTTTTATTATGCATTTAATAAACTTCTTGCTGTTATAGACTACCCATGCATTAATCAAATGACAATTTAAACCAATTTTAAATAACCAATTTAAAATGGCAATGTATAGTACTAACCTCTTGATCTATGATCGTACTACGTTGGTGTAATGGTGACACATTGGTAAGTTACTGGCAAGTATGTTCAGTGTCGGGGCTCGTGTAAATATTTTCATTTGCTCTTGAAGCCCGTTGAATTACTTTACGCAACAGAGTTTGCGATTTTTCAACCTTATTCACTACATCAAGACCATCAATTTCTTTTATAGGGTGATTAAAAGCAAGTTCTAAAATCCTACGCGATCGTTTTCGGTTTATGTTATGTATTTGAAATAAAAAAACAATGCACTCCTCAGAAGCTAGCACACTAATTGATTTACCGTTATGTTTCGAACGAGATTATAACGAAACCTTATGGATCTCGTTTCGCGCTAGATGTAAATTTTACTATCTGGTCGCAACGAGACCTATTAGGTCTCGTACGTTTTTATTGATAAAATATTACTCTTTCGAAATCTAATCAGGATAGTTTCAGTCATGTCACTCTAACTTTAAAACATCACATTGAAAACACATTACATACTTTTTCATCTACGCTCTAAAGGAAAGTCTCCAACGAGATCCATAAGATCTCGTTCCGCAGTGAACGTGTTAAATGAGCATCTAACCCTCTTCGAAGTCGGTTATAAACTAAGAACTATTACCGTAATAGTTAATAACTCCTACAAATTAATATGTACAATTAATTCCCAATGCTAGAGTTATCTCATTTACAGTTGAATCCATCTATTATTTTTATTATTTAATAATAAATTGTTACGACTATCACTCGCTCATTCACAAGTTGATCGTAAAACATCTAACACATCATAGTATTTCAGCAATCTCTTAATTTTATTCATAATTATATTTTATAATTAACAAGATACAATCTGACTAATAAATATGTTGGTAGTTATGTGTAAATAATTGTTTTATTATCTTGAATTCTTTAACTATTGTCATTTTGTAGATAAATATGTTATGGTGACTTTGATCTTTAGCTACACAATTATTGATTACATATTATCATGATTAAGGCATCAAATACAATTTTATAGCTAATTCATAGTTTTAAACCCTTGTACCAAAGGGTGTCATAAAGAACAACTGAGATTAGCTCGAAAAAAATTACCATGGTTGGCTAATGTTATCATATACATGTATGTATCTGTCTAGCCGTTTTCGGATGTGAAGATATATTACTAAGTCCTATAATACAACAAAGACGTGTTTTATAGATCTGCAGGTCTTCACTCTAAATCTGTCACTTTTGATCAAAACTGTACGATTACATCACCAGACAAGCATCCGTTTGCTTTGCGTTACGAATTAGCATAGATGTGTCAATATAGTTTCTGGGTCGACAGTTATTAGCAACCCTATGGCTGACCAATTTGAGACGAACGACAAAGACGATGATATACATTATGTTTTGTAACCTAATAATGTGTTATTTGAAATGTTACTTTAGGTTACGGTTCAAGATAAGCTGGAAAATGAGCAATAATAACCGTGGAACCCGCTCAAACGACACGTCGTTGCATCCTCGGCGCCATCGTGCCCGTCGAACTACTAGCATTAAACAAATAGGTATGTAGGTACGTGTCATAGTTCAAAGTTGACTAGCACTACAATTTATTTGAGTTACTCAAAATTCTGAACATAATATTCCCTATAGATCGTAATACGAATTTATATTACAGAACCATAGCGATCGACTTGATATAAATAAAATGGCCTTTGTTTCTTGATGTAGGTTATACAACTAATGCCTTATGTTTGCAAAGCCGTGATAAATCGTTGCAGAAACATCGAAATGTCAGAGATCTATTGAATATTATGTATATTAGGCCTAATATTATCATAATGCTTTCACAGATCATTTTTCATAGCTAAACTAGATTATGAAACAAGAACGAGTAGGCGCCGTTAAACATCTAGATGATTTTAAACAGAGAAATGGGTTTGACTAGCCAGTTGGTCATTGCGAAAGTGGTCGTCTAGCTACTACATCAGATGCAACAGGTTGGATCCTGAATGACATTAACACTTATGAGCAACTGGTTAACTCACTTCATAGTAAATCTTACTTTAAGATTTCTACATTATTATTTATTTAACATAAGTGAACATATATAAATAAATCAATACCACAGTAAAGCATCAACAACAAGCAGGCCAGCAAGTAATTTACTCATTGTAATGCAATAATTGGAATTATTTAATCCCTATTACAGTAGTAATACCGGATACGTATGCCAGGGATGACAATATACATTGAATACCAAGTTTTTTTAGTATTACATTGAGTCACGATGAACCATCACATTTTGTTCATGGCTTATCTATCCCTGTATACAATGTAGCAAACGCAAATAAATATTTTTTTATAGGCTCACCGCCTGTATCCCTAAAGGGGTAGGCAGAGGTGTAATATTACACCCACATTTCGCCAGGAATTTTTAGGTCCCACGTAATAGGGGGCGAGCCTATTGCCGTACCGGGCACATTACCAGACTCCGTGCTGCTACTGAGAATTTCCTAAAGGAAAAACCCAATAACACTTTGCCCGACTCGGGAATCGAACCCAAGACCTCCCAATCCCACGCGCACATTTATGCCGCGAGACCAACGAAATAATGAATAATGTTTTTAGGGTTCCGTACCTCGAAATGAAAAAACGGAACCCTTATTATAGGATCACTTTGTTGTCCGTCCGTCTGTCAAGACCTATTATCTCAAAAACGCGTGAAGGTATCAAACTGAAATTTATATCAAATAGTCAAGTCTGCTGTCCCATGAAGCTGTGAAAAAATCAAACTTCTAAACCAACGTAATCAAAAGATACAGCTGTTTATGCTGCAAATTTCCGCAATTTTCGAAACTCGCAAGGGAATCAAAACCTACAGGGTACTTCCCGTGAACTCAGAATCTTGAAATTTGGTACGAAACAATGTCTTATAGCACAGATAAAGGAAAAATTGCGAAAACCGTAATTTTTTTTTTACATCATATCATAAAAATATTTTATTAATTTTAAAGTTATTACCATTTTCTCATGAACGCGTAAGGGTATTAAATTGAAATTCATATCATATACTCAAGTGTATAATACCTTTAAGCTGCAACGAAATCAAACTTCAATGTCAACGCAATAAAAAGAAACAGCAATTTAAGCCGCATATTTTCTCGCAACTACTAGCAAGGAAATCAAAACCTACAGGGTAATTCCCGTGAACTCAGAATCTTCAAATTTGGTACGAAGCAATGTCTTATAGCACAGATAAAGGAAAAATTGCGAAAACCGTAAATTTTTAGTTTCATCATATGAAAAGAATATTTGTATTAATTTTTAAGTTACTACTCCTTTCCTCATGAACGCGTAAAGTTATTAAATTGAAATGCATATCAAATACTCGGGTCTATAATACCTTAAAGCTGTAACAAAATCAATTTTCTATCTCAACGCAATCAAAAGAAACAGCAATTTTAGCATATTTTCAAACTTGCAACTACTCGCAAGGAATCAAAAACTACAGGGTACTACTCCCCTTGAACTCAGAATCTTGAAATTTGGCACGAAGCATCGTCTTATAGCACAGATAAAGGAAAAATTGCAAAAAACCCTAAATTTTTAGTTACATCACATAATTAAAATATTTCTAATAATTTTAAATGTACGACCCCGTTCCTCATGAACCCGTAGAGATATAAAATTGAAATTCATATCAAACGCTTAAGTTAAAACTAAAGGGTACTTCCAGTCGATCTAGAATCTTGAAATTTGGCATAAAGCAACGTTTTATAGCACATAGGAAAAATTTCGAAAACCTTAAAGAAGAATGGCCATTTTTGACCTAAACATGTATACAGGGTGATTTGTAATTGCTCGTATTCCCCTCAGGAGGTGATTCTAGGGCCAAAATGAAGTATTTTTACCCCGTACATATGGGGGTCAAAAATGCACCATTTTGGAATAAAACGGTTTTTAAGATTTTTTGAGCAAATCGTAAATTTTTGTTATAAACATCTTCTAAAAAAATATTTTGATAATTCTTGGTGTCAAATTGGGTCTTATTAAATAGACAATTAAATGGCCCATCTTTTAAAATAAAACGAACCTACTCTACTAGCTCAAGTGGAATTTGAAAATAGAGCCAAAAAACACACAAAAAATGTTCGAATAAAATAAAATGACACAACAAAAATGCAATTATTTGAAAAAAAAAATATGTGACATGTTATGTAAAGTATTGAATTAACTTCCTGGTATTACCTGCTATCCAATAAGGTATAAAAGTCTTAGCCAATTGCTGTGCATTTCGAGTAATAGCCGCTTTTGTTCAAAAAAGTGCTTCTGGATGACGCACGGCAGAACATTTTTTCCCGTTTTTATTCTTAAGCTCTGCAATCAGCAGTTATTTACTAGTAGGGAGACCAACCAAGCAAAATGCATAGGGTCGTGGATTCGAATCCTCAGCGTAAATGACTGCATTTTGTTAGTTAAATGCATATTAAGGTTTTAATTCTCACTTGTCCCGTGACTCGAAGAGTATGTTCAGCCAGTTGGTACCGGACGTCATGTTTATCTTGGAAACTCTTTTAGGGGAGACAAAACCCTCAAATAAATAAATAATTGAAAAAAAAAAGCTATGACACTAAATTAAACCATAAAATATCCGGATTTCAGATGGGATCTCACTGTGACAAAATATAAATTACACGAAATCTTGTCAAATCAGCGTTGCTACTCTAAAATGTAATTTTTTGTGAAAAAGAGAATTTTACGAAGGCTTATTCATAATACGAGTTTCCGGCTCTGTTGGAAGAAGTTCCGCTGGGTGTGCGATAGTGTATGAAATTTTGCCCAGCACATAAACCGCCGGTGTTGGGCAAAAATTCAAATCGCCAACATGTGGCAAAAAAACGGGGCAATAAACCTAATCACCAGGTGGGCCAACAATATTCACAATACTAGTTTGGTAGGAGTAGCGTTCTTTGGCCTGCATCATGCGTCTAATCACGAATCTTAAGTTTTGGGACAGATCGTCCCCATCTGTCATCCGTTACATGAATGCAATGGAATATTGTATGGTTTAATTAGGTGTCACGGCTTTTTTCTTTCAATTATTTATTTACTTGAGGGTTTTGTCTCCCCTAAAAGAGTTTCCAAGATAAACATGACGTCCAGTACCAACTGGTTGAACATGTTCTTCGTATCACGGGACAAGTGAGAATTAAAACCTTATTATGCATTTAACTAACAAAAGACAGTCATTTACGCTGAGGATTCGAACCCAAGACCCTATGCATTTCGCTAGGTTGGTCTCCCTACTAGTAAATCACTGTTGATTGCAGAGCTTAAGAATAAATACAGGAAAAAAATTCTGCCGAGTAAGTCATCCAGAAGCACTTTTTTGAACAAAAGTGGCTATTACTCGAAATTCCCAACAATTGGCTAAGACTATTATACCTTATTGGATAGCACGTAATACCAGGAAGTTATTCCAATACTTTACATAACATGTCACGTATTATTTTTTTCAAATAATTGCATTTTTGTGGCGTCATTGTATTTTATTCGAACATTTTTTGTGTGTTTTTTGGCTCTATTTTCAAATTCCACGTTGAACTAGTAGGTTTATTTTATTTTAAAAGATGGGCCATTTAATTGTCTATTAAACAAGACCCAATTTGCCACTAAGAATGGTCAAAATATTTTTTTGGAAGATGTTTATAACAAAAATTTGGGATTTGCTCAAAAAATCTTAAAAACCGTTTTATTCCAAAATGGTGCATTTTGGACCCCCATATGTAGGGGGTAAAAATACTCCATTTTGGCCCTAGAATCACCTTCTGAAGGGAATACGAGCAATTACAAATCACCCTGTAGAGATTAAACTTATTTTAAAATTAAGGTTATTTTTTAGTGTAATGATTTTACTAACAATTATATTTTATAGAAGTCTAGGTAAAAAGAAATGTTTTGGGTTGTAAAGATGTTCTAGAACTCGTGGACGCATCCTTATCATAATATTTTTTATTCGCTGCATCGTTACATCTGTGCCCGATAATACTTCCTCAAGGAGCAAGTATACATGGAGGGCAAAGAGATTGGATAATAATACATAGAGACCGTCCTAGTACTCCCAAATTGAACACAGTCAACTGACGTGTAAGATACAATTTAGACAATATTATGCCATCAAATTATATAACCTTCGTGATTTTTTCTTTTATAACAGTTCTATCATGATTTTGAATTTAGTCGTATAATATTTATATCGACTTTTCAAGTGTTGTAAAAAATCTTATCGATATGTCTATCCACCGTATATTTTTACCTCGTTATTTTTTAGATTATATGTGCACGTGATAAAGATTTATAAAATAAGTGTATGTCGTGGAGAAAATTGGGTGCCTAGAAAGCACCATAGAATTTGTTCCAAGCATTTTACTGCGGAATGTTTTTATAGTAATGACAAATGGCTCCTCCCTTCTAAACATATCAGTGCGAGTGCTTAAATAATTACTTGCTATTATTTAAACTATCAGCAACAGTAATGAATTCCGAAGCTTGTTAGAATCCATCATATTACAAAAAAAATAATGCACCTATAGAAAAAATCTGATCTTTCTTTACAAAGACAGTAATATTTAAAGAACAGTAATTTGAAGGTTTGATGAGAATTGTCTGCTTTCATAGCCACGACTACTGAGTGGATATGCATCAAAATAAGGGAATCTTCATTTGAAAGAAATTTTGTTAAATATCATCTACCCAGAGACCAAAACTTGGTTGTTCTTGTTCGACTAGTGGACTAATAATGTGCCGATCCCAAGATAAAATCGAAGGGCTAGTCTAGCCACATTTTTTTTCTCTCAAAATATTCTGTGTGTCACATGTATGACCGAAAAGTGTTCGATCCCGCACATACATTTTTTACACATAGATTTGTATTACCTACACTATGTAATGAGAAAATTTCAATAAAGTGATTATTGTTAATAACAAACCTTTGGGCACTATTCAAGGTTTTGTCTGATTTATCTATTTTAAGTAAATTTTTATGTTTTTTGCTTGATAAAATCCATGTCGACTATCTCCTATCCTTGTAAAGAATTAATTTGGATATGCCATTCTCAGTTATCATAATGCTTAAGCTATGTGTTTTGCTTTTATCTTAATTATTTGCTTTCTCTAATAAAAATATGTTATTGAGATTAGAGGGACAGTAGGGGGTGATGATTTATTTATTTAATATTTATTAATCCCACTTACAGCTTTCATTACAGCTGAAAAACTAACTATAAATAAGTATAAATAAACATTTATGCCGAGGGTGTCGTATGAGGCGACTAAGAGAAAAAAAAGAAGGAAATCTCGAAATAAAACCCTATACGAATACGTCTGGCTAGTGTGGTATTATAGTAGGCCAAACCTCCACCACGGAAGGTTAAAGACCAGCAGTGGACTTGAAAAGGCTGTTGATGCGTAAAGAAAAATACCATGAAAATTAGAAAATAACGCCTCGAAAGATTATGTGCTACTGAGTACCCATTTGAAACAAAAATATATAAGTTCAGTTTAAAAATGCAAGTTTGTGTAATAATTATTTAAAGACTGTCCATCAACTAGCGTTCTGACTGCTGTGGACATAAAGTTACGGAATTTAAAATGTATAACATATAAATAATATACTTTACAAGTCCGTTTGATTTTGAACCTATATTGAAACTTTAATCGATATCGATAGCGGATTTGCTCAGTCACTATTAAATTAAAAAGTTACGATATTTGTGTTCAAATTGTCTTTAGCCCTAACTGACAAACATAGTGCCATCTTATTCTGGCAACTCTAATTTATCATATGAGTGAAGAGTGTAGCTATATTCAATTTGTTCTTAAAAATATCGTTCCTTCCATGCTTCAGTTATTCTTCTGTGACATATGCCAAAAAAATGTTATGTCATGTCGATGTTCGTCCAGCTGGAAAGCCGTGTCGAAATAAACTGCAATTTTAATTACTACAAAATATTACAATTGCAGATATTATCACTTCTAAACATTAAAAATTGACCATAGTTTGTAATGCCGTTGGATGTAAAAGCCGAATGGGACTATTGACCAAAAATGGTCAAAAAATATCTTACCACCATAATAAGTAAAATTGTAGATATCTGCCGTAATAATTCTACAGTGATATTTGTAAAGCTTATACTTAAAGATAAAGATAATGACCACCGTTGACACATATTTTAATTCCATTAGTCACAATGAAATAAATATAATAGAAATATTTCGGTAAAAATATGTGGATAGTGTTGTAATACAATTGTCAGTTAGAAAACCAGTTTCTGAAAGATTATAATTTGAATAATTGGTTATTAATTGTGATATTTTGTAGATTTCCAAAGAATGAAGGTTTGAAACTAAATTGGGTCCGAAATATGAGAAAGGGAGAATGGCAACAGTCCAATTCTTCTAAACTTTGTTCGCTTGATTTTGTGTCTGCTTGTTATCAGGAAGGATTTCAAAGAAAAGTTTTGCATTCTTATGCTGTGCCTACTATTTTTACTAACCAGATATCTAATACTGAGGTTTGTACTTCTACTTTATTATTATTAACTTATATTTTTATCAATCAATATATACCAACATTGCAACTGTTAAAATATGCTATAGTAATCATATATACATATATGTATATCATAAACAGATTTGTGTTGTAATTTTCAGAAATGTCCGAAATAACGCAACCTTATTTTTAGAAGCGATAATAAAGCTTCAAGAGAGAACATGGCTTGCACTTCTGGAACTTAGGATGAAAATATTGTTTGTAAATGTTAACTGTTTCCGTCCATGTACATCCCATTTTGGTAACATATATATAACATAATTATAGTATCACACCTGTCGGGCAGTTATCGTGTGCGTCACTTTGTGGAATAAATAAATGATTTTGACTATTTTGACTTTATTTCAATTATTTTCCAATATCACAATGTCACAAAGAATGAGAACATAAAATAACTTGCTGACTGCAAATGCACTGATCAGTGCGAACTGCGAGACATAATACATTTTTAATTGTGTCTAACTGTCTAGTCAGTATTGCAACATTCAACTAGTTAAATAAACCTAATAGCGCAGATTTTCACTCCTTCAAAAATTGTATTTATGTTTCAGTGTTGTCAATTTAAGAGAAATTAAAGGTAATTATTTTCTGTCGGATTATAAGAAAATTGTCAAATTATGATACCGAGCAAAGCTAAACTGCGCTGTATACTGTTACTATCTAGGTACAGTCGAACAACTTTCCGCTAGGTAACAATAAGGGTGAGAAACGCTCAACAGGACATCGCTGCTTCTAGTGCTACTTTACATAAACTTTGACATTCGTATACAAAACCAGTTTCTAGTGTGCCTCGACTCTATGAGCGAGCCAAGGGATTTTTTTTCGAACTGGTCCACCGCCGACTTGTTTGATTGCACATACCTGGAGGATTCGTTTTCAAATAACTGGTAACCTACTTATTGTACCAAATGTACGGTTAAGACAAAACTTCATTTTATTGTAATGCAAGTACTTTATATTATTTGGAAATTTCTGAAATGCGAATCATCATAGAGGTGGATAAATTATACTCTGACCACCAGTTCGAAGTGGATACTTGAATTCCTTCTCTGAATAAACTTTAGGAGAGGAGCTTCGCGAAGGACATTGTCAATTCGATTTCCGACTTCGTAATTTTATGAGAAAATTTTAATTTATGATTAATATTGCATTATTATTTCAGCCAAAATACTATCTTTGCTGGACATAAGACAAGTCTCCTCAAGATAGTAATCATATCTTATTATTACCTCCTTTTTACAGTATTTGTTTTATTGTAGGCACCTAAGTACTATACTCTAAATTAAAGCTCGTAAAATAATATACTACTGGTATATTACTTTATCAAATGCTAATCTTGTCTCTACATACCGAATTATATACCAATACCAATCAAAGATTAATGCATGAGTACATCACTATTGACAGTCATTTCTTCTTTTGAAAAAATTGCGACATGAGTATTTCAAGAGGTAATAAATACAATACATCTGTCTCGGTTACACATATGAAATTTTATACAAGTAAAAAGAAATAACGATAGGTTTCTTGTTGATGCTTAAAGCTATCTCTCCATCACAGAAGAATAACTGAAGCATGGAAGGAACGATATTTTTAAGAACAAATTGAATATAGCTACACTCTTCACTCATATGATAAATTAGAATTATATATATATTTGTAATATTTTGTAGTAAGAAGATGGCACTATGTTTGTCAGTTAGGGCTAAAGACAATTTGAACACAAATATCGTAACTTTTTAAATTAATAGTGACTGAGCAAATCCGCTATCGATATCGATTAAAGTTTCAATATAGGTTCAAAATCAAACGGACTTGTAAAGTATATTATTTATATGTTATACATTTTAAATTCCGTAACTTTATGTCCACAGCAGTCAGAACGCTAGTTGATGGACAGTCTTTAAATAATTATTACTCAAACTTGCATTTGTAAACTGAACTTATATATTTTTGTTTCAAATGGGTACTCAGTAGCACATAATCTTTCGAGGCGTTATTTTCTAATTTTCATGGTATTTTTCTTTACGCATCAACAGCCTTTTCAAGTCCACTGCTGGTCTTTAACCTTCCGTGGTGGAGGGTTGGCCTACTATAATACCACACTAGCCAGACGTATTCATATAGGGTTTTATTTCGAGATTTCCTTCTCTTGTTTCTCTTAGTCGCCTCATACGACACCCTCGGCATAAATGTTTATTTATAGTTAGTTTTTCAGCTGTTATGAAAGCTGTAAGTGGGATTAATAAATATTAAATAAATAAATCATCACCCCCTAGTCTCTCTCTAATCTCAATAACATATTTTTATTAGAGAAAGCAAATAATTATAATATAAAAGCAAAACTCATAGCTTGAGCATTATGATAACTGAGAATGGCATTTCCAAATTAATTCTTTACAAGGAAGGAAGGAGATAGTCGACTTGGATTTTATCAAGCAAAAAACATAAAAATTTACTTAAAATAGATAAATCAGACAAAACCTTGAATAGTGACCAAAGGTTTGTTATTAACAATAATCACTTTATTGAAATTTTCTCATTACATAGTGTAGGTAATACAAATCTATGTGTAAAATATGTATGTGCGGGATCGGACACTTTTCGGTCATACATGTGACACACAGAATATTTAGAGAGAAAAAAATTGTGGCTAGACTAGCCCTTTGATTTTATCTTGGGATCGGCACATTATTAGTCCACTAGTCAAACAAGAACAACCAAGTTTTGGTCTCTGGGTAGATGACATTTAACAAAATTTATTTCAAATAAAGATTCCCTTATTTTGATGCATATCCACTCAGTAGTCGTGACTATGAAAGCAGACAATTCTTATCAAACCTTCAAATTACTGTCCTTTAAATATTACTGTCTTTGTAAAGAAAGATCAGATTTTTTCTATAAGTGCATTATTTTTTTTTGTAATATGATGAATTCTAACAAGCTTCGGAATTTATAACTGTTGCTGATAGTTTAAATAATAGCAAGTAATTATTTAAGCACTCACACTGATATGTTTAGAAGGGTGGAGCCATCTGTCATTACTATAAAAACATTCCGCAGTAAAATGCTTGGAACAAATTCTATGGTGCTTTCTAGGCACCCAATTTTCTCCACGACATACACTTATTTTATAAATCTTTATCACGTGCACATATAATCTAAAAAATAACGAGGTAAGAATATACGGTGGATAGACATATCGATAAGATTTCTTACAACACTTGAAAAGTCGATATAAATATTATACGACTAAATTCAAAATCATGATAGAACTGTTATAAAAGAAAAAATCACTAAGGTTATATAATTTGATGGCATAATATTGTCTAAATTGTATCTTACACGTCAGTTGACTGTGTTCAATTTGGGAGTACTAGGACGGTATCTATGTATATTATCCATTCTCCTTGCTCTCCATGTATACTTGCTCCTTGTACTTCCTTGTTTAGCTACGTTCCATTTCACTTATACCACATCTTTATCAACTGGTTTTGTGAAAACCTCGAGAAAACTTAATTTTATATATAAATTGAATCAAGTTGTTAAAAGCTGTTCATAAGTGAATGTATTTTTTATGACAAAAGATATAAAAAGATAAATATAAATGTATTTCTGCCGTTGAAAACATTGGATAAGGATGCAACGAAACGTTTTTGACGTAAAGACGCCGCCGGTGACATTGGACATGGGAGAATCTGTCAAATTAATACGATCTAATTTCGGTGTATTATTATGTAATTCCTAGACCTTTATAAGGAAAACTGTCTTTACAGTATAATTTCTTGATCATAGAGCTACTTGTTTTCGTACATTTTATATATATACGCAATAATTCATTATCAGGTTATTCAATATATGAGAAGTGGCCATTGTTCTTTTTAGTTACTTCACATATTTTTAAAATAATTATATATACCTACAGGTTTGTACGGAACCCTCGGTGAGCGAGTTCGACTCGCACTTGACCGGTTTATTTATTTTTTCTTAGTATAGCATCAACTTACCGCAGTGGTCATCCCATTCTCAATCACCATATTTCTTCTGCATTTACAAGCTCTTTATTATAAAAAAGTTATGTTATAGCTAAAAGTGAAACGACTCCAAGAGAGCAGGTTTGTATGATAATTTAATTGATCTAAAGAAGATCTAAACATATTTGATTGTTTAGCTACTATTTGTCATGTGTAAGTGGTTTATATTATTTTAAAGCATTACCGATTGTTCTTCAGGTAAGTATAAATATATGACGATAAAAACTTATCTCATTTGAGAATATCCATTTCTGTAAATATAAAACCTTAAGTTGTCAGATCTCCCGCAGGCTCTAGGCATCGCATTCGCAACAATTTTTAGGTGCGGCTTGAAATCCTAAAACTGGCTGTGTTTAGAACTAGATATTTCTTTGAATGATGTCACTCTTATCAAAACACCTAAAGAAATGTCATAAGTCTGGTTTACAATCTACTACCGTACATCCGTTTACGACTGGTTCTTACAACGCCATCATTTAAATTGCGAAGATGTTGCTGTAGGATTTGCCGTCTTAAGAGGAAAATTTATTGGTTGTAATTCAACATGTCGTCAAATGCTCCTGACACAGTGAGCGGCTAGTGTTGTGTATCGTAAAGTTCATTTATCCACTAGGTATTTTTTGCTATCGGTATGTTAATCGAATGTCTCTTTGATGTCACCCTTGTACTTAATGATGGTTTGATTGAATAAGAGTAGGCGCTGAGAATCATCTTGATAATGCGTGTGATTGCAATTTATTGTTAATAATTTTCTGAGGTTGAATAACGACTATAGAATTATGTTTAATATGGACTAGTTATGTATACTACTTTTTGGTCTACGTTCAGCGTAAACTGACGTCACACAAACACCGGTCGGCCACATCCAGGTTATTGAGGCTCTGAAAACAGAGCCTCAGCCTGATGGGACCGATTGGTTTAGTAAATAATGGAGCTCGAACGTAACGGGGAAAAATGAACCTTCTTTTTTATATTGGTTCAAAATGGATGATCTACTGCGATGTGGCAGCAGTGTATTTAATATGATGACGATTTTTCTATCCATTTATGTTCTGTACAATTATAACTCATTCAATAAGATATTGCTTAAATTGCAATATTTACATTACTATTCGAACTATCAATAACCCGAGAAATAAATGCCTGCCATGTGTCATGAACTTAAGCAATCGATCATAAATATCTTATTTTAAATCTTGAAGCTGACACTAAGACGCGATTGTCTGTGTTGGTACCTAAATGTAATCTGCGCTGATCCACCTTTAACTATGGACTTACTCAACGACGGCAAATGTTGTATTTCATTTCATGTATATTACGAACTAGGTATTGTGATAGCTATTATCTAAAAAAGTTATCAAGTAATATTTTATAGGTAGGAGAGGTTCGCTGATTTTAGCATCGCGGAAGTACTACTGTCTTACGGATATTTAAGTTGCGTTTCGTTCGGTGAGTGCGAATGCCGCAGTCCTTATCCCCTATTCATTCTCTCTCACTCCGCTCTTTCTCCTACTCCTTTTCCATCCCAAAGGGCAAGATTCCACTTGTGATTTGCTCTGATGTTACTTGTGTCCATGGGCAGCGATAATCGCTTACAATTAGGCGATCCGTCTGCTCGTCTGCCACCTATTAAATAATATTAAGGTTTAAGCGCCCGCCTCGCCGCTTGACACTGCGCCGAAGTGTTGTAAGTTCGATCCCCATACGAGACAACAGTTTTTGTAATTCATAAATTGTTGTTTCGAGGCTGTGTGTTCATTGTGTCCGTTAGTTGTATGTTTGTAAAGTCCGCCGCGACACAGGATTAAGTCCTAATGCGGGAGTTGTCTTTTCAAGAAAAGAAAAGGTAAACAAATAAGAATATAATATTATTGTTGTTTATGTTTGTGGAAAATGTGAGTTACTTGTATTTTTTTTATCATATACTTATGCCATTTCCTTTGGTACACAGTCATATAATTGCAGTGTTCCAATTACGTCAAAATTTACGAGTGCAATGATCGAGTTAGCGACACTCACGCTTCCATTCTGATAAAGAAATAGGAATTTCATTACAAATATACCATTGTTATTGTTTTTACGCGTTTAATTAGTTCCCTATGTAATACCGAGATTATTTATCGGGGTTACTACAACAGTTTTTATTATAATAAACTACTTGAAACAATATATTATGGAGCATTATTCTAATTTGTCTTGAAATCTCTCGATAGACATTGAGTTGAACGTGGGCAACACTGATATGTTAGTTTTTGTCTAAAGTTTATTTTTGGCTCTCACGTATTGAGAGGATATTTAGGACCACTCATCCATAGATATATAGCAGACAGCATCGTAGCCAGTGAAATAGTGCAAAGCAGGTTAGCTAATACTTAAATATGTCATTTAATTTTATACGTGACTCAAATCACTAAAAGAGCACTTAAAAAAAATGCTTGTGTCACCAACACTAATAAATAATTAATTAATTAATATATTATTGTCATCGCTGATATTTTAGCTACATTAACCTGAACACTCGCACAAAAACTGAGACAGTAGTCTCACTGTTACGTGTAACTGCCTAAGACATTATCATATGACTACAACTCATTATTTTTGCATAAAGTTAACTTCTCCACAATCAGGTGGACTATCCTAATTCTAAGATTCTACGTCGAATTATGCTCAATGACCCAATCCGTATGGCTCGTGCGCCAGGCCCTCTGCTAGCAACTTCATTTTGAAAAACGTTCTAGGATACAATTCAGTTGCTTCAAAAAATAAATAAATATATATTATTTTATATACTCACGCCTTTATCCCCGAAGGGGTAGGCAGAGGTGTAAATATTACACCCACATTTTGCCATGTTTTGAATCTGTAGGTCACATGTTCTAGGGTGCAAGGTTATTGCCGTTACCAGGAACCTTTCCAGACTTCATGCTGCTACTGAGAATTCGGAAAATTTATAATAGTTTTGTCCGGCCCGGGAAGGGAACCCGGGACCTCCTGATCAGCGGACGCCTACGCTACCCACTGGACCGTGAAGACAGTCTGTAAATAAATGAAAAAGTAAATCTTAAACAAAATAACACAAACCTAAAGTAAAATTACAGATTTTAAATCTGTAATAAAACAAGACAGAAAGGTAACCTTTCTTGCCATGAAACGCCGTTTCTGTACATTAAAATAAATCCTTTTATGATCATGATTCTTACAACTGGATGTGTGCCTAAAGTAATAAAATAATCATTAATTAATTTAATATTTCCCAAGTCTGTGTATCATCAAACGAGCTCGCTAATTGATATTTTATAAGAGCTTAATAAGCAAGTAGCACTTTGAAATTGTTCGTTTCGACATTTAAGCATTTTTAATAGCGTGCAGCACTGTCTTAACTAGTGGGACCGTGTGACAGTACATACATACCTCTACCGCCAAAACATAAGGTGTGTGAAACTGTCCCACACAAATGATCCTTCTAATCGCCCATCTAGTAAAGCAATAAGATTAACCTCCGCTGGTATTCGCATACACGCTTACTGTAATTAGCTTTTGTGCACGAAAACAATACTATAATAGTTTTATTGTTTTAAATTTGGTCCGATGACCTGTTAAAATAAAGTTTACACAATTGTACGTTTTAAAAATGCTTCTATTATCAGCGATTGTAATTATAATGATTACAATCGAATAATATGACTTTATTTACCAAATCAAAGTTAAATAATTATAAGACTCAATACTTTTTTGATTTCATATTAATATGCTAAAATATTAATTACGATTTAATTGAAACTATTAGTTAGTAAATGAATTAATCATGACTTAATTGAAATGGCTTCTTAATATTTAGTTGCATGGCAAATTGAAGAATAAATTAAACGTACATCAGTATATTTTTTATTACTGCACAAAAACACGATGGTGAGTTAGTGAATCGTTGAACCAGAAAGCTAAGTAGTAAGATAATAATTTTGTTTTGTGCAAGAAGTTTAAATAAAGAAAATAAAATAAAGATGTCTGTTGTGATTTTTTACGGGTTGTATTTAACTGTTAGTCAAAAATACTAATTTTCCATCAAAAATACTAATTGCACCGCTAAGCTAAGTTGACGGAGCCCTGCTTCGCAGGGCTCCTATTTTTGAGAGAAGGGTCACAAGAGAACCTAACATAACCTATTAAGTTTTCTGAGTGGATAAGTTTCCCGAGCGGACGAAACTTTTCATATCAAATGATATTTTGTAAAAAGATCATCATATTTGATGTACAAATAGTATTTTAGTGTGCAAGTCAGTATTTTAGTGAAATAATAAAGTTTTTTTGCGTAACTCACTTTAGTGTGTTACATAACATTTTTGATACGCTGTTAAACCTAAATCTCATAAATCAAATCCCATTTTTTACCTATGTAATTGATTAGTGATTATTGTTAAATTGTCTTTCGGGATAAAAAGGTACGTGGTATATATCCCGAAAGATAAAAAATAAATAAAAGATAAGTTGACATCGAAAGTTTAAAATTAATACAGGTATAGTGATTATTGCTTTAAGATAAACAGCTTTGTCTCGGGGTTGCTTAGAGTTTTTATTTATATTAAACATGGATTTACATTTAAAATAATCGTCAGGTGCGTTGCTGATTTGTCTTTTCCCGATCCGAGTTATTTGTTTAAGATTATCGATTACTTATTTATATCAATATTATTCAAATCTTTCTTACTTATTAATCCCAATATATCCTATTTAGTCTAAACAATTTGTTTAAAACACCTACACATAAACGCAGAAATGGAATCTGAAATATTTGAGCACATTAGCTGCGCCTATTAGACACTTAATAAAGTGACCTCGAAATTATTTGGCAGTTTATGATTGATGATGATGACCCTAATTGCAAACTAAAATATGAAATTGATGAGTATGTATGAAAACAATAATAGGCACTAATATCTAGATAATTATATAAGTTAAATAATATCTTAATCTTCTCACGAGGTCATGTTACAGATTAGCCTTAAGCCATTTCGTTGTTTTTATAAGTTTGCTTAGAATTCATATTTCCAAATTAAAATGAAACTGGGCGGGCAACGTTTGACATATGCCAGAATCATTATGGGCAGGAACAACCACAAGGTGGATACCTAGTAGCAATAAACGGCAACGGGGAAGGCCCAGAAGGAGATGACGGGATGAGTTGGACGCATATCGGAGGGATTGGCGGGCACTCGCATGTGATCGCGACAGGTGGTGACACAAATAGACTGGTAATAATAATAATAATAATTCATCTCTACTCTCATGGCCTTACCCTTCTCATAGTGAGAAGAGGCCCGTGCCCAGCAGTGGGACAGTATAAAGGGCTGATCATGATGATTTATCTCTACATTTTCAAAGAGCAAAAAATAAAGAAGATTTTAATGTACTTAAATATCCAATACAGAGCATTACGCTTTCCTAAAATTAATGACAAATGTGAGATAAAGAAACCCTAAAATTTCTATTCATAATTGCCACCACAAGCTGGCTTAGATAAAGCCATGCACAAACGAGCACGATGAAACCACCATAAAATTCACATAAAAAGCTCATGAAAGTCGAACTGAACATTTATTATACGGAAATGGTCGTGAGATATAGTCATATTGTGTTTCGAAATCATAATGTGTGGTTGAACGGGCGAGTCATTTGAATAATTAAAGGTGCCTATGTATGTGTGTCAGCAACTCAATGAAGCTAGTTTTCCAAGTTAAATAAAATTGTAAAATGCCAAGCGCAGTGGCATCTTCACGGCGCAATTTGCAATGCATTTGACATAAAGCGTGCGTACCATTTAAGTGTTGGGTTGGCCGTCGTTTTACGAGACTCTTGATAGTTATTCTATTGTACGTTGAACGAGATAATGTTACAACAAAGGGACGGACTACGGACACGCATGTTAACGCCCTGTTTATTTTATTTATTTTTCACATAACAATATTATTAAGACTGCCTCGTTGGTCTCGCGGCATAAATATGCGCATAGGATTGGGAGGTCTCGGGTTCGATTCCCGGTCGGGCAAAGTGTTATTGGATTTTTCCGTTATGAAATTCTCAGTAGCAACACGGAGTCTGGTAATGTGCCCGGTACGGCAATAGGCTCGCCCCCTATTCAAAAATTCATGGTGAAATGTGGGTGTTATATTACACTTCTGCCTACCCCTTCGGGGATACAAGCGTGAGTATATAAAAAAAAATCATTCTTAGGGCGATTTTCACCGCTTATTGATATGTTAAATTAATCTGTTAGGTAGCTGACACATATTTTGGCCCAATGTTAAGTTAACTGGAAGATAAGGTCTATCCAAAGGAGGTGAATCTGCGCATAAGATATTTCTGTTCCTTCGTATCAATCTATAACTTGAAATTAGTTACAATGAGTTTCGATCATAATTTATTTTTCATGGACTTGATCATTTTTAGAGTGTTTATTTAGAAAGTTTAGAACCTGTATGCGTCTTTTTTATGTATATTACGCATAACAACCGGCCACTGTCCACTAAATAAGCACTTCTACAATATTGGCGTCACAGATAGCCCACTATGCAGGGGCTGCATGGAGACCGAAGAAACACCCGCTCATGTGATTCTAAGTTGCACCAGCGTGAGTGACCAACGGACGAGGTTCCTGAACTATCCCAGAACCATGAGCGAAGCCACACGTAACATCGGTCAACTCATGGAATTCTGGAAGGAGCTTTCATGGTATGAGTAGTAGGCGACAGCCGTGTCGCTACTCACGCACAATGGCCCAATTTAGTAGCTAAGTGCGGCAAACACCTGTCCAACTAACCAACTAACTATGTATATTACGCACAATAAGCTTAGATTGTAAAAATATAAGATCTGGCTTGAGGACTGATAACATAATTAACCATCTAAAGAGTAAAGACAAAGTTAAACGTATAAAAGTAAGACTTTATTACTTTTTCTCTAATAAACTTTTAGAGATTATCATGTCTTGTGAAGCTACACTCACACACTCGTTCAAAGTTTGAAATGCGGAAAAAGTTTCTGATGGGCCCGCCCACCTTTTTTTACTTTTTTTTTTCACTCGCCTGTCCTGTCCCACTGCTGGGCAAAGGCCTTCCCCAAATCTTTCAATATCTTCTTGTCACTTGCAGTCTCAAGCCAACTTCCGTGGTAGGCGTCCAGGTCATCCCGCCACCTCTTTCGGGGCCGGCACCGGCGACGTCGCGTCGTCCATCTTCTGGCACCCACAGTGTCGAGATCTTCGCCCAACGACCCTCGTGCATACGGCTGACGTGGCCCGCCCAGTTCCATTTCAGGCTGGGCTCAGTGTTTCTTATCCTATCTTTGAGCGAAATACCAAGGTTGCTGCGCTCCATAGCTCTTTTACAGACCGCAAGGCGTGACTTTTGCAACTCGGTAGGCGACCAGGTTTGAGCACCGTAGGTTAGAATGGGCAGGATACATATAACAATGAGTTTTCACTTCAGGGAAATCGACAGATCCCCCTTCAATAGCGTCTTCATGGACCAGAAGTTTTCCCAAGCGTTTTCGATACGGCGGTCAATTTCTCTTTCTAGTCTGTTTTCGAAAGAAACTAGCTGGCCTAAGTAGATGTACTCATTGACATAGTGTTTCTCCTGCTCATCTACTTCGACTCTATATTTGGTGCTGTTAGTCATATCCTTTACTTTTCGACCGGTTTATCGCTAATACCACCCTGCGGCCTGCTGTGCTCAGTTCTTGGAGCATTGTCTGAAGTTCCAGAGCGGTGGTAGCAAAAGATATCGTCGGCAAATCAGAGATTTGTAAGTCTCTTGTTGCCGACAAAAATCCCTTTTGTACTCCATAAGCTTCATTATCAGTCTTTAAAAGTCCACTGCTGGACTAGGCCTCTCCTTTGAAAGTAGGAATTGGCCTACTATACCACACTGGCCTAACGGGTTGGTAAAGGGTTTTGTATCAAGTTTTCCTTCTGTTACAGTGCTGTTCTCTGCATAATACTCGTATGCTCCCTCTGTCGGCTCTTACGACACCCATGGGATGATATGGGGTGATGACAATCCGTATTCTTAAACCGTCACCACACGGACCACTCCATAAGGTTGCCAGTGTTTTAAAAATTTCGTCGAGTGTACTTGTGAATAGCTTGGGGGAGAGCGGGTCACCATACTAAGGATTTCTTTAACCCCTTTTCAATTCCGTAAAATACTGTGCTGCTCAGATTTCTTCACGTCTGTGAGCATAGGTGGAAGTGATGTTTGTGTGTGTTTTGTTTGGAATGATTAGGTCTGTGAAACCCTCATGCCTACGTTTTCTTTACAAATTATTCTCAACAGGGTTCCTTTGCACCCGATTTTCTAAAAAAAGTTTACTTTTGCCAGCCAGCCACGTTTAAAATGGAATCTGCTTACAACAATGCTTATAAAACATTTAACTTCTTGTAGTTGAGCTATATTTAAAACTAGATGCTGCCCGCGGTTACACCCGCGTTATTTAAGGCTACTGCTCCGCTCCCGTGGCTCATATCGTTATGTTATATGGCCTTCCCCGATAAATTATCTATCTAACACTGAAGGGATGTTTCAAATCAGACCAGTAGTTCCTGAGATTAGCGCGTTCAACCAAACAAACAAACAAACTCTTCAGCTTTATATATTAGTATAAGACTAGACTTTGCCCGCGGCTGCGCCGGTGCAAAACCTTCATCACGAATCACACTATCTACAGATATACTCAATATCGCATTTATTCAAGCGGGCAGTGGTGGACCAGGTTTTAATCTAAATACTGTTGAGAGGAACTGTCAAAAAACCATGAAAACTCCTTAATTTTTATTATCGTACTTTTCAAACTTACGTTTTAGGGGTCTCAATGCCCTCTCTCTGTCCGTAAAGTTGTTCAGTGGATCTAAAGACGTCTATTGTTTTAGGTTTATCGCCGTTCGTAACAGATCGGCAAAGTTAAGCAGCGCTTGCACAGGTCGCCACTTGGTTGGGTTACCAAGAGTGGCATTTTCATCAGAGCGCTACCGTGCTTCGGAGGGCATGTAAAGCTGTCGGTCCCGGTTCTTGTCTTGAGACAATAAGAAGATAAGAATCGTTAGGCCATGTCGGAGGCCTGCAGGTGGTCTGAAAACACTAGAGTTGGCCACACACTCACACGAAAAACAAACAAAAACAAACATTGTAGTACAACCTACGCTCTATTTTTCTTTTGCTGTATTGGTATACTTATACCCGGATAGCCGGGTAGTGCATTTCGCTGGTCCTATGCTGTTTGTTAGACTTGACTTAGCGCTTGAAATATATAAGCTTTGACTTAAACATTTTTCTACATAATATACCTACATGAATTTAATTATATTTTATATACTATAAAACCATTGACGGACAAATAATATACAAATTAACATAATAATCTTTTAATATAGTGAACTATTAACAGTTTAAAGCAGATCTCGTCTTCAAATTAGAATTTTACAATGTTGTTTATACGATACTAACTATAGGTCATAAAAGTAGACTATAAAACGGCAATCACCACGAAGCCCTTGTATGTTGAATTTTTAATAGAATATTTATATTATTATTTTATATTTGATAAAACGATATCATAAAAGTAACTAGATAAAAATCATACAATTAAAATTTATAACGACTGTTTAATATAGTGCAAGAATATAATTATTATATATAATATGTCTAACGATAACAATACAATAAACTACGATGACATGCAAAGTGACTAAAGGCGACGGGAGATGACTTTAATTGCGATTCTTTTGTTTAAATATGCAACTCAAATTAATTATGTTAATTTAAGTTGCATTCAAGCTTAATTAGTAACACATTATTATGACTCAGTCATTCAAATTATCTTAAGGCGACGATGATCTGAGATAACGTCGAGATCTGGGCCACTGAGATATTTATATCTGCTTTTAAATGATATTAGAAACAGTGTATTTTGCATTATTGTCGTGGTATACACTGTATTATTTAGCAAATCGTAACAAAGTTTTGAAAATGGTGTATTTTTTCAAACTTTTCGAATGCTGCGAGTAAAATTCGTATATTTGTAATAACGTAGAGGCCTAAGTACAGCCCTGTACTGTGCAGCTAGTGCAGGCTCCCCCAGTTGTATGCAATGGCTAGACAAACTCGCGTCTCTATAAAAGGGACAGGTGATTAGGCGACTAAGTACAATCAGGCGCACACGTTGCCGTCACCACATGGGATATAATCACTGCACATACTGAATTATCACTGGAACATGAAAATGGTAAGTCTTCAGTTTATACCTAACGTTAATATGCTTGTCTCACTAAGCACTACCATTAACCCACATAATATTTTAAAGCGCGGATCTTAGTAAAGTGAAGAAATCCGTTATTTTGCGCGTTTTTTCCATAAACTTCAATTATTTTTAAAACGTATTGTTTGTCAACTTTTTTTAAATAATTTTTAAATTGGATTTTTAATTATCTTCTAGATGCATTTAATTAATATGACTTTTAGTGTTTTGTATAATCGCAGCAAATTATATCTGTCACCTTATGATCTATTGGCAATTAAGTCTGTAAAACATGGTTATTATGATAATTCAGAAATCAATTAATGACATACATAATTTCTTGTTTTTATGGAAATGAGCATTAGAAATAATTTGGCCCAACCTTTAAAGGACGTAAATGATTGTATAAATTATAAGCATTGCTGGGATGTGAACTTATGACCTCTGATGTAGGATGTTGCATGTTAGCATTTAGGCGCAGTAAGATAGAACATCGCAGTTATTAGTTTATTTTTAATTGAATCTTGAAGGAAATAATAATTAATAATTATTATAATATACAAAAATATTGTTTCCTTTTACGTCATTTGAATAAAGTTATACATTTATTTAAATATAACATTTATATAAATAGCCTTGGCTTATTCATGCGTGATGGTCTAATCTGTATATTATGTAAATATAACATATTGTTTAACATTGCCTGACAGCATTTTTAACACATCTTTGTACAAATGCTTCGCCCTATCTATAACTTATAGGCAATAAATGTGGGCGCGTGGGTTTCATTAATAGCTCTTTAAGTGATGATATTTATAATAAACAGCCTAGAAATTATTTTCAAATATCATTTTACATTAAATTAATCAGCAGTTTATTTCAATAGCCGCTTTATGACGCACAACATGATGCCTAAGTTTATGAATGTTGTATCCAAAAATGAGGTTAATATTTTCAATCACTTCTTTTAGTTACAAGTAAACCTCAAATCTAAATACTTTAAATATTCTTAAAAAATCAAACGTCCCATTCTAATTACACCAAAACGCCCTTCCTTATATTGTTTAATCGCTCAACAGATTCGAATCGTCTTCTTTGACGTAGCTGGTTTTTAAGTACATTACCAAAGTCGGTGCATAGGGCATGGGTTCACGACTCTTATGCAATGCGTCGTGCATTTATTGCATCCACAATACCATAACCTTTGCCGACAACTGTGCTGTTTACCTCAGTGACAAGCGTGCCATCGATTTATGTTAATTTAGAATTATATATAGACATCTTATGTATATATTTATGGCGACACTTTTCGTAATATAGGGAGCATTCTGACCGGTCTGTTTGTCTGAAGATTGCATTATAATAAACGAATCCGGCTGTATTGTGTGGATGCGATAAGTAGTTATTTATGTATAAGATACAAAAGGTATTCTAATCGGGAAATGTTAATATGAGCTGCTGTATTAGTCTAACACTGGCATTTACAAATATTTCATTATGGCGGGATCGGTAGTTTGGGACAGCCATATGTAAATATAAGTTAATTCTTAGAATGCAAAAGTTTCGCATTTATTTATATTTAAAATAAAAGGTGATATAGTAGCAATACCTATATTCTTGAAATTGGGTAAACCCAATTTCAAGAATGAAAGCTACCGTATATGACTTTTTGTACCTCTGAAAAGGTTTATGCTAAGTAGTACATCATGAAACTTGAGTACCTACTTGAGGTAGAAAAAAAAATCACCTTCTACACTATGGAAGTAAGTTTTACTGATACTAATTATGCGTCTTCCAGAGATTCAGATACTTATTAATTATAAATGACCTTGTAGATATCCTTATTTAATTTTACTTAAATGTCAACTTTTAGTAATTCATCATAAACTAATGTATTCAGTACACAACAAAAGAATAAATATAGTTCGATTTAAACTAAAATGACATTATGTATGCAAATATTTTGTCTAAATGTGGAGTTGACTTTAAAAGTGTTGTTTATTTGAATTCTTAGCAATTAGCTCACCCCACGTAGAGTAAGGACATAAATTAAATTATAACAATGAATTTATACATTTATTTCGCATTAACAAACTCATATCATTGACATTTTTATAATCTATAAATTGTTGATATAATTATTAGACCGACACGCTGTTCGATTGAAAACTAAAATCATTCAAATGATGAGAGTATTTTTTAAATTATAATTTGGCAATTTAAACAAAGAACGTAAATCTTACATTTGATTTCATTTGACTGACAAATCTATTAAATTATCCATAAGTATAATGTGACAGTATTTTTGTAAGATTTTATGAATAAAATTAATAATTTTACTAAAATAACAATATGTTTGAAAATACCAGTATATCTCGTTGAGGTCATGGCATACAGGTCACGTTATTGACATCTTTATTCAGACAGTTCAACATTTATTAGACAGTCAGAGTTGTCTCAATTATTTCTTTTTTACGCAGGTTTCCGTCATGTTAACATAAAAACTTTAAGACAGGGGTTCATATTACATGTTTAATAATTCACGGCATAATGTATTTCTACGTGAGAGCGAAAAATCTTGCTATAATAAACAAAAGACAATAATTTATTACCTCAGAGGCCAAGACACGAGATTCAAGTTTTATTTAACAATGTCATCTATAATACGTGGCTAACGTTCAAAATTAATAATTTACGTAGTCACCAATCTTGTAATTGTAGATATTTTATTTCAATTTGATTGTGATTTATATTTACAATACTAACACCGTATGTTATGTTATTATACATAAATATTTTGTATCAGAACGATAGAACTGATAAAAAATGATGGGCTTTTCTCATAACTGATAAGAAAATTTCCCTCTGGCTGGTTGTAGAGGAAATAATTCTAATAAGCATTCTGTTATTTTCATCTCTCCGAGTACGAGTGTGCTATATATTACGTTACTAACAGCTGCATAATCTGCTTGTCAGTAGCTTTTTATTGGAATTCGTGGTAAATTACTAATGAAATATTCAGTTTTTGTGAATCATTCTATTTGCGAGGCGTAGATTGAATTTGCAATACCCATATCAATTTAGCACACTTACTTAAGTTCTCAGGTACTTAGTTATGTACGAGTAGTAATGGCACATGACACGCAATGGCATAAAGTATCATAATTATAACTTTTAAAATCCGTGTCTGTATTCCTGTGGAGGCGAACGAGCAGTTAATTAGGCGCACACCTTTTGTTTTTGCATGCAGTACATTGTATTTCGAGGCAACTCTCGAATTCTATGACATGTTCCCACAACTCAATACACTTGCAAAATGGCAAGTGTGCCGACATCTGCATACCACACAGCATCCACAGGTATTTAGGTGGTTCTAAGAATAGTTTGTGGGTGACAAACGGTGATATGGAAACCTTTGTTGTGCGGTAACACACGTAAGTGGTTAACCTATTGTGGTATTTAACAATAAAATTTTAGTTTAAATGTGCTTACATGTAAGTTCGAATATGGATAGAAGTATAATGACAAGACAATGAGTAAAGGTAGGTAATGTAACAGCAACTCTGAAGAAACATTTAATTGTGTCTTCAAGAATACATACTGAAACACTTTTATGAATTTGAAATTCTTCAAGTATATCGTGGCCAAAATTTTAAAATTGAATAGACACTCGCTCACTATGGTTGCTTTAAGAAAAGCAATGCAAGGCGAGGCAGACAACCTCTAGTTATAGATAAAACTCTTCCGTTATTGGCTGACTGACAGCGCACAGCTGAAACTATTGGAAGCAAGAAGCTTAAATTTGACATGTTTGTCCCTTGAGGAGTGTAGGATAGCACTTTGACACGATTTTTGGACCTTTACCTTTAAGGAGATAAGAAGAGGGTCAGAGTACCTATGAATTTTTCGACCTAAGTGACATTCACGCAGGGCAAGAAGCGGTTAAAAGCTAATCATCATCAGCCCTGTCTATAAACTGTCCCACTGCTGGGCACGAGCTTCTTCTCACTATGAGAACGGTAAGGCCATAGTCCACCACGCTGGCCAAGTGCGGACTTTACATGTCTTTCGAGAACATTATGGAGAACTCTCAGATATGCAGGTTTCCTTACGATGTTTTTCTTCACCGTTTAGCAAGCAATCATTAACAATTTAATACGCACATAACTTCGAAAAGTCATTGGTGCGCGCCGTGGATTCGAACCCGAGACCCTCTGCGTAGTAGTCCGTCAGTTTCTCAACTAGGCTATCTCTGCTTGTTTGCAAAAGCTAATATTGTGTAAAAACTATCACTTCATTCAGAAATTATTCTCGCTATGTAGAAACGAACAAAGAGATATTCGCAACCAATTGGTAATAGGTAACTGGCAAAATTTTCCGTTGATCATTAAAGGTTTTCTATCATGTAATTAACAGTGGGGCGAATCTGCGTATTCGCGATGCGACGTGATTTTGCTCATTAAGCTTCTCAATAATACATTAAGCTTAATTGAATATGGCGTCAGTCAACGGTACAAGGATTATTGGTTTTAATATACGTGCAATTAAACTTGACATTATGCGTGTATTTTATTACTGATTCTGATTGCTTTATATAATGTAGATGCGAGCAGTTACGCCCGAACTTTACTTTAACCGTTTCTGCCCAATCATGTGGGAATTTTGGGAAATCCCCTTTCAGTGTACCTTTACGGTCCCTAAGGTCCATACATGCTAAATTACGCCCAGTAGTTTTGAGTGTGCCACTTAGTTACGCAAGAATTATATACGTACAGTCTGCATTATTACCTTATGAAAATACAAAAGGCAGCGATAACCTAGTGGAGATAACAACAGACAGCCATTCGAATCCACGGCGCGCACCAATGACTTTTCGGAGTTATGTGCGTATTGAATTGTTAATTATCGCTTGTCCCGTGCCTCGGAGAATATGTTAAGCCGTCGGTCCCGGTTGTCATGATGATCTTTGACAGTCGTTATAGAGCGTCAGTACCTCTAAATAAAAAAAATCTGACCATAGTCTAAACCATGGAATATCGCTATCTCTTCGGGTTGCGGAGGTCAGACAGGCAGTTGCTCCGTAGAAAAGCTAACATTCAGCCAAAATCCGATTAGACTAGTAAGCGGACCGCAGGTTGAAACTGGGATAACGCTAGGAGGATGATGATTCTGATTGCCTTATATAGTTTTAAAGGATTTTTCCATTTACTTGTTCTTTTTTCCGTAATATTTAGCACGGTATACATATAGAGTTTCTCTATTGGCCAGTTAAACTGTGTTTGTGATAGTCACTCTGTATAGGCAATTGGCTGATCAAATTTCGTTACATTTAGTCACTTTGATTATAAATTACATTGATGGTTACTTTTCAGTACCTCACGACTGACTCATAAGTATAGCTAGTCACATTAGGTATGTCAAGAGCAAGTGCTATCATATGTCGATGCTAACAAGATGGGGCTAATGGTCCATGAAGCGTATCAACCTTAGTAATACAAACCGTTGCAGGCGTGTAATCCATACGTAGTACCTAGTACTTAAACAATAACTGGCTGCTACATAATATAATGCTTGACTTGCTGTGACTTAAACGTTATGTAGAATGATTTAGCTAAGAAACGCTTAAACAGTAATGCCTGTTTAAGCGTTCCTCACATCATTCTCAAAGCGTTTGCATTTAAAATGTCATGACGTCGGTCTCAGACTGCGCATGAAACCCGACTCTATGGTCACATACCCTTAGTAATCATATTTTTTTCAAGGTAGTAGAGCCTTGCTGATTTCAGCATAAATGCGCCGGCTCGACCAGGGAAGTACTACCCTCTCACAGAAAATCGACGAAAGTAACAGTACCTAAACTGTTGCGTTTCGTTCGGTGAGTGAGAGTGCCGCAGGCCCTATCCCCTATCCTTTCTCCCTGATCCCACTCCTCATCCTATCCCTTTTCCCAACCCCAAGGGGCGGCAACGCACTTGTGACTCCTGTGGTGTTGCTTGTGTCCATGGGCGGCGGTAATTACTTGCCATCAGGCAATCCGTCTGCTCGTTTGCCGCCTATTACTATAAAAAACAAATACGTTTTATTGATGTTTTATGGTGGCAATGGAGATAAATGCTATGAGGCGAGTTAACGACCCATTCCACTTTTCGTTTACCATCTCCTCCGCCTATTCCTTGTCCATCCACGCGATAAGCAGCGCCTTGTTGTATTACCGCACACAGCTATGTTTACAAGCCGGCCTTATCGCTTATCAGGTGGTCTAATGACTTGTCTGTCTATTGTTAGTAATAAGAAAATAAACATGCAGCTATTACAGAAGGTATCACAGGCCTATCAAAAAAGGGTAATCACTGCACTCGGTTCAAGGTCCATAGATTGAGCTATTAACAATTGATTGCTTTAGATCATCTTAACTTTAACCGATTCACTTTAGCTTTAAATATAACTTGTAGCCGAAATAATCCTTTGCTTATTATTTTGTAGATTCTTTTACAGCTAGGCATAACATGTAATTTTATTATTTTGGAGATTACCTATGTAATAATTTAATGGCTTTACATGGCATTTTTGTTCGATGTTTGTAATGATATGGATCGTGAGTATAGCTGCAACCCTTGCGGGCGCAGTAAAGCGGTAATTTCGCTATTAAGAGCAGCCTAGCGAACACTGGCGTCCTTCGAGGTAATGACCCCCTTGGCCAGCTCGCACTTGGCCAGCGTGGTGGACTATGGCCTTACCCTTCTCATAATGGGAAGAGGCCCGTGCCCAGCAGTGGGACAGTACAAAGGGCTGATGCTGTCATGGCATAGTCTTCATTACATATTATGGGAGCATGGATAATAATGACCTCGCAGTTTCAATCACTCAGCTCAAATTAATGTGATTATTTTTGAGTTTTGCCATGAGATAGCAACAGACCATATGACAATGCCTTGTCTCCATAACATTCAGCTTCAATCCCTGGCCAACCTTTACATCTGCTTAATATTTCTTCAAGATACAGGCATAAGAAAATACAAATATTTTCTTTATAAATGCTTCAGTGCCTTTATTAATATCCGGGATTGTATGATATTGGTTGCATTAACCCCGTTAAGTCGTGAATGTGCATGACACCTTCTCGTAGTAATTTGGGTCGTCGAGTAAATATTAAATTTAACAACACGGTAACTTACAAAATATTGTAGATTAAAAAAACCTTTGACATTATACTCAATACTCAATATGTTTATTGCTCACCATAATGTAACATAGATGTTTTAAAATAGGTACACAGTTCATTATGGATCCTGTAGGGCACGACAGCGTAGGAGAGAAGATGAAGTCACATAGAACTCAAATTTCAATAAAGTAATAATTTTAGTTAGGTTTAAATAATTATATATCTATTTTCTTGCAATTATTTAACAAATCTGTTCAAAGTTTATGCTCTTAAAAAGAACAAATTGTGTATTCAATTTACTTCCTATATATATGCATTAATTTTAACATAATTTACTGTAGTAAATAATAATACTTAACTGTAACTGTAAATACCTAACAGATAAGCATATACCGTAAGTATATGCTTATCAGTTAAGTATTAATTTATTGTATAATACGCTTTATTTATTAATATCTGTTTTAACATAAATATGAATTTCTTATCATTTGGTTCATTTCTAAAATGTTCTGGGAGATTATTATATATTTTTATTGACATAACGATCATATCATGTTCTCATTTGAAACACGAAGCATCACGTCATATTGTTTGACATTATCCCTACTTTCCTATTATAAATGCAAAAGTGTGTATTTATTTAAGTGCCCTGTTCACATCGAAATTACCAAACCGATTTTATGGACGAATTGAAGAAACAATTAGACCTGAACGTAGGCTACCCTTTACTGCGAAAATAAAACTTGAATAAATTAAAAACAGATTTTGTTTGTGTTAACGTATGATTTAAATTCACTTCTCTCAATGTCTTTGACCTGGTCAATAAACTTTCTGGATCGATTAATCTATAAATAAACTGAACCAATTACCAAGAGGTTTGATGGCGGAAGATTTAATTAAATCATCAAATCAAGTCAACGTGTAATAACCCTTTAAATTTTAAGGATAACTGCAACGTGTATTACAATTATTGATCGCGGCTTAGCAATTGAATTCAAAATAAGGGATCATTATTGATAGCTATCATTACTTTATATCCTTACACGACCCATCAAGACGTTAAGGAAATCAATGTAAAGTGAAAAGAATTTTAATTTGTATGTCATACGAAATATGTATTTGTGATTATACAGAGTAATAGGATATGATCAAAAATAACAACATAATATATCTACCACACGCTTTTCTTCTACATCCGGTTTAGTGCGAGCTTTACACATGTATAACCAACTGGCAAAAAGACGCAAAGACTCGAAAAAAATAAAAATATCAAGCCAAGTATTGTCCCGTATGGGAATTGAAAGCAAAATGCTAGGAGCCGTTTTAAGCTGTGAGCTCGCTTCTTAAGCCTTGTGGCTTAAGAAGCGAGCTAAAAAAATTACAAAAAGATATTCCGGCTTTGTAGCCGGAATAGCTTTTTGTAATTATTTTATGGTTTGGTAAAGTACTTGGTCGACTGACAAACAAACGCAAAAGAACATCGAAAGTACAATAAAATCGATAAGATTTTAATGACGCCATATTTTGAAATCAATTATAACCATATCCTATTATAAACCGGTCTATTTAACTATAATATGTACCTAACTGAAGCTTCTTTTACAAAATTAGTATAAATGTGTCCAAAGATTTTAAATTACCAACATTATCATACATAATTAATATTTTTTGATGAAACTAAACACACTAATAAATCTTCTGTTTCCGTATCTAAGCTATTTTGAACACTCCTCAAATTGATTCTAATCTATGATTAATAGTATTATTTCGATCGTTTCAATTGGCATTGTTTGCCAAACACGCTTGGATTTTATTGTGTATTTCTTTATAGAAATAAAGAATTTTAGTAGCAAAAAATTTGTGTCGCAGAGGACTTTGCAAGGGCACTGCTAATGTACAGAATGACCACCCATCAGTCTTGTATGTGATTTGCGTACGATTGACGCACAATTGTTTTTAATGGTGCCTATCGAAATGCCTCAATGCCGCCTAATCTTAAGCGTACATGGAGTCCCCTAGCAAAAGTCATCGTGCCAATAAAATATTAATAATAATGGCATACTTTGATGGCCTAGAGAGCCTTTTCACGCTCCGCTTATAAATAGCTCATACTAACCTGTGTTATAGTGCGTTTTATTTTCTAACACGGAAATTATATCGGATCGTATTACAATCTAACAAATAAATAGTAATCTCACTGAATGGGAGCTAACACTTTTGAAGAAATATTTTTTAATTTGCTCACATCTTTTATTTATATATTTCAATTCAATTATTTTACAACTGTACTTATACTTATTTACATTTAAACTATTATTTACAACTAAAATTATACGTATAATCCTACAACTAAATAAAAAAAAAACGAACTACTATATACATAAAAAGCCAAAGCGTTTAGGCGTCGTAGTATTCCTCCGCATCACTGTCATCGGGTAACTTGCCCAGAAGGCTGGCAGCATTGCCACGCTGAATGGCAATGCTTATTCTTTGAGCAAAGAATTAACCAGCCCTCTGGTCATGTGAGACGTCGATCAAGCGTTTGGAGATGTCTCGGTACAAAATACGAGCGCTCGGAGCCCATGAGCCCAGCGTTTCTACCGCAAACGGCTCAAATACGTAATTGCCAACTAAATTACCGTATTTGCGCTGTTTGAGGATTTCCGCCATTGCAGCAGCAGCGCCAGGATGACATGCTGTGCTTGGAATATGTGATGGCGCAAGGGTGTCTACGCACGTTGCGTCCCACACCAAAGGCCTACCCATTTTCCATGGCAACAACGACATACTGTCAGGTCTCTTCCCGTCGTCTCGTACTAAACCATTTGGTTCGCGTGCAGCTGGTACGCCAGACGCGACAAGAGTACGACGAAATATGTCGTTCAAATGTGCATGTCGTGGAATTCTGCCCGCGCTTCTACTGCAAGAAAGGCCATGATGTCCGAGGCTATCGTCGTCTTCTCCACAATGACATCGATGCGGAGAAACACATGGAGCACCCAAACGTAGGCAGGTGGCAATACGGAAGGTCTCATCGTCCAACATGGTTCCAGTGTTGGAAGATGGTAGTGCGGGTAGCCAAAGACCAGATTCCCATTCCCCCACAACCGTAATCGAGCACGCTCTGCAACATTAGAAGCTGTACACAAAAGATTTTTTCTTACTAAGTTGCAGAGCGGCAAGTCCCACTGTCCCTGGGAGAAAAGGTTGGTAGGCAATTCAGTGTTTGGACAAGCCATTTTCCAGGCATTTATAGCTTCGGTTTTGCACAGCACTTCCGAATTAACTAGTGTAGTTGTTAAAACTTTCCTAGTTAACTATTCCGTGCTGTGAACCGAAGATAAAAACGCCGGTAAACTGACACCGGAAATTTTGTGAACGGCGAGCCCACCTTGAAGTATGGGTAAAGACGCTTGTAGCCAGGCTCGGTCGTCCATGTCCACATTTAATATCCTCCTTTTTGTTTGAATAATTTGATCAATTTTCCCTAAAAGTGCTTTTTTTTCCAAAGTTGTGATGATCTTAAAATATGAGTAAATTTAGGGACGAAAAGTCAATACCGAATAATTGTATAATAAGCTGAATGAATATTAATTTTGAATAGGCGATCTGAAATATCACTAAAATTTTGTATCTTTTCTTCTATGAAAGATTCAAAAGCTTCTTCAAAAATTGATGGACCTATAAGGCGAAGAGAAGTTTTTTCAACAATTTTGATATTTGGTGCCTGTTAGGGTCCTAGGGGACGTTAAATGAAAAGTGGACTGTATTTCTGTTGGTTTATTCTCGCCTTCACATCACAATCGGTCTCCCGGAAAACACGGTGTATATATAAGAGGATCGTCCGTTGCCGGTTGTGTTCGCGAGTGCAGGTCTTGTAATAAGCGGCGGCCGGCCGCCCCACCGCGCCCGAGGCGCGCCGGCGACCGGTTCGGATGACGTCGACTGGTACGGTATATCGGTGCGGCGCGCCGCTGATGTACTCGCGCGGTGGTGTTGGGTTCGATTCCCAACAGTGCCAAATTATTAAATTTCGATATTACCAAATGTTTGTTCATTGAGTCTGTTGTATTTATAAAAAGTTCACATTTACTATAATTTAGTTCTAAGCCAATGGATGAGAATTTATTTATTAGGAAAGCCATGTGTTGTAATACAGTGTCTACATCGCCTCCCAGAGTTCCATCATCTAAGAACCACACATAAAATTTTGAATTTATTTGCCGAATAATGGGGTGTATGGCTAAACTAAAAATTACTGGTCCAAGAGGGTCACCTTGTTGGCATCCAACTGCCGAATCCAAAACATTGTCTTTGTAAAGTAATTTTCTGGGATATCTGTAATATTGCCAAAGAAATTTAAAAATTTCGGATCGTATATTATCTGATGGGATCGTACTGTGTACAACATTTTAAAGTTATAGATAGCAAATTATTGTTTGATGTACATGATAATCCACAAAGTTTCTTCCAGGCAGGAATGACTGTGCGTTCATTTTATTCCATGGCAAACCATATTATTTACGTGTGTATGTAATTTTTCATGTCTGTGTGTGAAGGCCGGGTGCCATAAACTAGACAATTAATTGTATTTGTGTTGTCCAACAGATACAATTAGCAAGAACATAACATGTATGTTTACCTGTGCATCTTTGACCTAAAATAGTGGCAGCCTGGCTCTTATAAAGACGCCATTTTATTTCATTAGCCACTAAAGTATATGACTTTAAGCGCTTAGTTTTATTGTTTGTTTGGTATCAACCATAATTATGGACAACAATCTTGAGCAAACCTATGTTTCTTACATAGGTAATCTTACGAAATATACCTAAATGGTATTCTCTCGTTTTCCATAAATTCATTTGCACTAATATTGTTTGCCATAATCTTCCCCGATCATAATATTTACTTGCACTATTATCATTTATACTAATAACGTTTGCCTTAACAACTCAACAGTAATAACTTTTATTTGCCATAAAATGACTTTCTATAACAACATATATAATAATAATTAGTTCCTATAAGTAACACATCTCATAATCGACTCTTGACATAATCAAAATTTGAAATAATTATGTAAATAATACATAATATTGTTAGGTCGAATTTAATTGTCGTTAACACCCCGACTCAGTGCAATCCGACTCGGATAGGTTAGGTTAGGTTAGGGTTCTCTTTTGACCCTTAGCCCAAAAATAGGAGCCCTGCGAAGCAGGGCTCCGTCAACTTAATCCACATTCTTCACACTAGTTTAATGAACACCCCGACTCAGTGCAATCCGACTCGGATAGGTTAGGTTAGGGTTCTCTTTTGACCCTTAACCTAAAAATAGGAGCCCTGCGAAGCAGGGCTCCGTCAACTTAGTCCACATTATTCACAATAGTTTAATTAACACCCCGACTCAGTGCAATCCGACTCGGATAGGTTAGGTTAGGGTTCTCTTTTGACCCTTAACCCAAAAATAGGAGCCCTGCGAAGCAGGGCTCCGTCAACTTAGTCCACATTATTCACAATAGTTTAATTAACACCCCAACTCCGTGCAATCCGACCCGGATAGGTTAGGTTAGGTTAGGGTTCTCTTTTGACCCTTAACCCAAAAATAGGAGCCCTGCGAAGCAGGGCTCCGTCGACCTAGTCCACATTCTTCACACTAGTTTAATAAACTGAAGTTGACAGAGCCCTGCTTCGCAGGGCTCCTATTTTCCGATTAAAGGTCAAAAGAGAACTTATGGTGAATAAAAGTTATGGAAAATGGCATTATTGGAAACGAAAATTATAGCAAATACATTTATGGATTAAAAATTATTATGACACTTGATCGATTATGACCAATGGAATTAGTGAAAGTCATTTTATGTCATTTCACGATTATGGCAACTGAAGCGTTATTTCTAATGAAGTTATGGCAAATACCAGTATGGCATATGAAATTATGGCATTTTAAATTATGGCAAACATTAGTAAACCTACCTAAATATCAATCCGAATAAAATATTTGCGTAGACTTATATAAATTTAATGAGCAGTTGATTCAAATTGATTGAGTTGAAGCTTACTTTCGGCTACGCCCAAATCTATAAATTTTCAATAGCAGTAAATTTTCAAGTCTCTTAGCAACAGCAGCTACTTAACTAGCCCGGGGCTTCGATTAGCTGGTGTATCGAAATGATTGAAAACGAGATCTTTATCGATTACATCACTACGTGTTTTATAAATTACCATATTTATTGACCAACTGACTTTTCCATCGTTGGTTTGAACCTACCCGAGTATTATTTGGCACTCAGTAGAATTCAAAGCAACGCTGAAGCATATTATAGTATCTCGGGTCTGAAGACACTGATATTCAACATAGTAGGTACGTTTTTGGCCACCGGCTTATTACTTTGGATATGCTAGCTAGTTCTAGTAAGCTAGCAAGTCCTAACTAGAACAGTTTTCAGCGGCAGCTATGCTATAATATGTGCTCAGCTGCGGCCACCCCTCATCGCGCAGTTGGCTTGTAATAAAATTGAATAAAATTTAAACCATATCCTTCTTAATTTAGGCTATTTTTGAAATCAGCACCCCAATGTTATGACATAACACAACGTAGGTACTTATTAAGAAATTATATTGATTATAAAACATTACTTTTAACCCTATGTTTAAAAAATATTAAATAAAATTTATTGCAAACAGGCAATAAATCTTCCGGTTAAATAGACTTTAGATTTTAAAGGTCTTATAGTTAAGTCCTTGTGATTGTAGGCCAATATACTTGGTAGATAACCTTGTACATCTTTACCATAATTGACTTAAAGGCTAAATGTTTATGCGAAAACTTATATTGTCTATATTATATATAATTACTCGCTTAGTCGCTATGGCTTCGTACAATGTGCAATTTACTACTTTAGCATTTATATTATAATAACATCAGCACTATTTTATTGCCAGCCCCCTGCTGGGAAAAGGTTTCTAGTTAGGTACTATATGGAGGCTACAATTATAGACAACCATGATGCCCTATCTAGGTTGACAAGGCTTTCAATAAAATTCAGCAGACAGCCCTGCTGGTTTCTTAGTAAAATTTTCGTAATCGTAAATCAAGAAATTATAATTAACAATTTTCCGTACACTTAACTTGGAAAATAAAAAACAAGGCTCCCTTTACTAGACTTACCATTATATCCGAGACATTTTAAATGATTTCAATTCATTGAATTATTATAAAATAAAACAATGCAAGAAAATTGGCCTCGACGTCACCATATATTGAATCAGTATTCAAATTCTTCGTCACTATAGCAGCAATAGATTTGTATTATATATCTAGTAACGTTTACAAATGCCTGTGTGTTGTACAGTAAGCTGCCGCTAGACTAGGATTTTGCTTTACAAAATACATCAGGCGGTGTAACATAGTCGACAAATTTTTGAGATAATACATCAGGCGGTGTAACATAGTCGACAAATTAATAGAGATAATATCATTAATGATTAAACGCCTACAGCGTTTAATCATTAATGATATTATCTCTCAAACCTTTTTTGATTTGTTCATTGACTATTCATATAAATTAAATTTTAAGGAATAGTTTTCATTTCTTAAAATTACCATATTATGGATGAACGATATGGAACGACGAGGCGAATTTTGTAAGTGACTATTATAACATGTTTAAATTTCATGTTTAATTAATTTAACTATGTTTGAATACGAGGGTCAAACTGAAAGTTCTTAGAAAATCAAAAACTGATTACATTAGCCAGTTATTAGTTTTATTATATCTTTTCAAAATATTGTCCAATACACCGCTGCATGCGATGGAACCACTGGGAAAAGCACTTTGCCCACTCGTCCTTAGGGGTCTCTTCAATGGCATCGCGATACGCAGCCACCGCTTCTTCAGCATTCATAAACCGCTTTCCTTTAAGTTTTTCTTTAATTTTTGGAAATAAATAAAAATCACAAGGCGCGAGGTCGGGGCTATACGGCGGGTGACCCAGTAATTCAACGTTTGATGTCGCCAAATAGTCGATCGTTCGCTTGGCGGTGTGCGACGAGGCGTTGTCGTGGTGAAGGAGGATCCTACTGCGAGGTCGTTTCTCTCGAACTTTTTCCAAGACAAGTGGCAAACAATTGGTAGTGTACCATTCTGCAGAAACTGTTTTTTGATCCTCTAACACAATTGTTGCGAAATGACCTATCCTTCCAAAGAACGAGGCCACCATTTTTTTTCCCGCACTTCGATCTCTCTTCACTTTAGTTGGCAACTCCTCGAAAGGAAACACCCACTGAGCAGATTGTCTTTTGGTTTCAGGATCATAACAGTAAATCCAGCTTTCGTCACCTGTTAGTATGTCGAACACAGCATTTGAGTCACCTCCGTTAAATCTTTCAATCATTTTACGGCACCAATCCACACGATGGAGTTTTTGAGCCTTAGTCAAATTATGAGGTATCCACCGGGCGCAAAGCTTCCTGACCGCTAAATGTTCGTGGAGGATTTTGTGCACTTGACTCATACCGATGCCTAAGCTTGTCCGAATCTGCTGATAGGTCACTCTTTTGTCAGTCTCTATCATACGCCGCACAACACAGATGTTATTTTCAGTCGTCGCCGTAGAAGGCCGTCCCTCACGTACATCATCAGTGAGATTAGTGCGACCACGTTTAAACTCATTAAACCAGTTGTAAACAGTCGCACGAGATGGGGCTTCATCGTGAAAGGCCAATCGTAGTCTATCATAACTTTCTTGTTGACTTAAATGACATCGAAAGTCATAAAAATAATTGCACGAAAATTTTCTCGTGTTAAATTCATGTTGACGTGACACAGACAATTTTCAATTTGCCGCCAAATCGTAAAACAAATGACAAATGAATGAAATATATACTCAGTAAATTGGCAAAGAGTTCTATTTTCAAATTTTAGAATATATTTTTTATTATATTGTTTATAAGTGGCCAGTTCTAAGAACTTTCAGTTTGACCCTCGTATAACACCCGGTATAATTAGATATTATACGACCAAAAGGGCAAAACAAAGAAAGTACTTACTTATTTTAAAGGTATTTTTAAATTTAAATTTAAATAGTGTTAGTCAAATAATATTATTCAAAGTCTATGGTACTATTAACAATCCTAGTATTAGAAGTATTTAAAAGTAATCAAAAGCTTTTAAATAAAATTATCATGAACCATTGCCATTGTGTAAAAGAGAGGCGGCGATAGCCGAGTGGATATACCAACAGACTGCCATGCAGAGGGTATCGGGTTCGAATCCACGGCGTGCACCAATGACTTTTCGGAGTTATGTGCGTATTGAATGGTTAATTATCGCTTGTCCCGTGCCTCGGAGAGCACGTTAAGGCGTCGGTCTCGGTTGTCATGAAGATCTTTGACAGTCGTTACAGGGCGTCAGTACCTTCTTAATAAACTGACACTAGTCTAAACCATGGAATATCGCTATCCCTTCGGGTTGCTGAGGTCAGACAGGCAGTCGCTCTGCGGAAAAGCTATTATTCAGCCAAATCTGGTTAGACTAGAAAGCGGACCCCAGATTTAAACTGGGATAACGCTAAGAGAATGATTGCCATTGTGTAAAACTTGCATTTGAACTAAATAAAGGGAATTCCGATCGGCGAACTTCTATACTTTATTGAATTAAAAATTTCCTACTTAGTTGATACAATTTTAAATAATTCGAATGATTTGAAATAGCTTCTACGAATAGCTCAATAATCTGAAATCTGATGATCTGTGGCAAAAGAGATTAAAATGTAGGCACCGCCAACATAAATGCTAGAACCGCCCAGTTATACATAAAATTGTCCACTCTTTTCTTTTTCTTACTTTATACTAATTTTCATCTTTGTTTACTTTCCAGAGGGTAGTATTTCTGTTAGGAGTATTGGCAGTAGCAGCAGCGGCGCCTCAGGGAGGAGAGAAGGTCATAGCCATTCTCTCACAGGACTTTGATCAACAGCCAGATGGATCCTACAGATACAGGTAATACTGCTATATATACATACATACATAGACTCACGCCTGTTTCCCCGAAGGGGTAGGCAGAGGCATATTAAACGCCCACTTTTCGCCAGTGTTTTGATCCCACGTAATAGGTGGCGAGCCTATTGCCGCTTATTGGGACATTTTGTTTGCCAGAGCCTCGTCCGTTGATCGGCAGGTGCACCACTTGCAGGTGAGGTTGGCTTGGGACCCTAAGTTCTTGGTGGGAACCCTATGCACCCTATGCTATATATCTTATTATTTTTAACCGACTTCTAAAAACGAAGGAGGTTCTCAATTCGGCCGGTATATATTTTTTTTGAATGTATGTCCACCGATTTCGCCGAGATTTCTGAACCAATTTACGTGAAGCTTTTTTTTTCGAGAAACATTACAATCTATTTATTTCTATAAAATAAGTTTGTATTGTACTGACATTGTAGAATCATGATAAACTTGTATAAAAGGCTATGCTCTTGAACGATGGTAAAAGCTATGCTTAAAATACGTTCACACGGCTGGGAAAGGTAAGTGACTGAAAAGGCTGGATTGTATCTCTGGCGCGCTCCAAGACTAATGGATGTCGTGCAGTATCATCCACTGAGTAGTTACAATAAAGGACACATCCAAATACCCTTTTTATGAGAAAACTTTTGATTTTAGCAATTAAATTACTCATGCAGTAAAATAATCTTTGTGGGATAGATAAGGGGAGCTTTTGAGTTTTTAATACAATGGATACCTATATTGAAATGTAATAAAAACATACGTGTTTAGAATTTTGTCAAATTAAACATATTTAATATTACTCGTTCAATTTGCGGTCACCGTGGGTTAACAGTCATAGGTATTACATAATTACACACAACAAAGTCGAATTAGCGTCTTTGTTATCATTGATGTGGCCCCTTCGTACAGGTCAGCTGCCATGTTTGTCATAACCTTAACATGCAAAGGTAGTGTTACAAGTTTACAACGCAATAACACAATACTTTATTAGATAATACTTACTTTGCAGGCGAATGAGTATATTATTTACTTTGGTAGAGCTTATCTACTCTATAAAGTCTTCGGTATCAGATTGTAATCTAATAGTGTGCGTCTCTACTTCTCTTGTTAGAGATGGTCTTTTTTTTTGTGTCGAGTTGGAAAATCATCATGGAGTCCCTCCGCCCTGGGGGAAGGGCGAAGGGGACTGTCAGACTCTTACTGACTAAAAACCAACCCGTGTTCCTCATGTACCCGTGTGTCGGAGGGTCGGGTATCACCGAAGCATTCCTCGCTACCCTCCGACGGGTATTGGCCCGCTAGATGGTTAGGCGGGCCCCGAACAAAACCCCCTTGACGGCGGATGAAGGTGTTGGGCTCTGTCGCCAAAACACCCAGCGGCCGCAGAGGATAGGGAGGATGGCAACGCAACACCGCATCTCCTTCCTCTGCGGCACCACCTCATCTCCTCTTCCTCTGCGGCACCACCACGACGCAACAATGGTGCGCCCCCATTTGGTCGCTGGAGATAGGGCGCGCGGCAATGCAACACCGACGCGCCCGACTGCGAGGGACAGAAGAACTGTCCCTCGCACCCGCACCATTGGACGCATCCTGCGCAGGCCTCCGTCAAGCCCACGCGGAGCGTCCACTCCCGGGATCTCGCTTAGCTTCACCGTGGGCGATCTAACCACGGTTACTGAGCCCCCCCACCACGACAAAGTGGAGATCTCACGAGGGGGAGAGATGGGTTCCCTTACTTTTCTAGGTCATAGGGTAACTTAACCTAACCTTCCCCCTGTCTTCACGTCCTATTTATTTTTGAATAATATTTTGGTCACTGACGCTTGAAATTTTTGGGATTGCTATAATTTTTATATCTAGGACATTGATAGTAGCTTTTTTATTCTTAAAATATACCCAAGAAAAAGGCTTTTTATGTGTATTGCCTAGAAAAACGCGTAGTAGATATCACCTAGTTCACGTCGATTTAGAATAATCAAACCAAATCACAGTGAGAACAAAGATTTGCAGAATTAAAATCGGAAAGACATTCATTTAAATTGTCATATACAATGTATCACATAAAAACACTTATGTTTGTAGTTAGAGAATTGTTATAAAATAATTGAAATAAATATAAACTAAATAATTGAAACCTTGATCAACAATAATCATAAAAATATTTTTATTCGATCCACTTTGACCCTACTTAGTTTTGTTAACAGGTACCTATGAGAAAAACCGCATCAATACTGACCTCGATTTAATATTGTTAATGAAAAAATTAGTAATCTCATTTCAGAAACAACAAGAGTACATATTTTGTAAACACATATTACTACTACTTAAATTGTTAATTATATTGCCCCGTGCCTCGGATAGCATGTTTATAGACGTAGTACGACGTATATCCTCGGAAGGCTGTCATAAAGATCTTTGAGGCAGTACCCTCAAAATAAGCTGATACTGGTCTAAACCATGGAATATCGCTATCCATTTGGTTTGCGGAGGTCAGACAGGCAGTCGCTCTGTGGAAAAGTTGATATTCTATCCTATCTGTTTAAGTAAGCGGATCTCGGACATCAAGGCGTGTAAGTCTTAGAGGCAACCGGGATTTGGGACGACGATGATGATGACATATTGCACTACTACAATTATTTTTTTTATTTATTTATAGTCTCACGCCTGTATCCCCGAAGGGGTAGGCAGAGGTGTAAATATTACACCCACATTTCGCCAGATTTATTTTAGTGCCACGTAATAGGGGGCGAGCCTATTGCCGTACCGGGCACATTACCAGACTCCGTGCTGCTACTGAGAATTTCCTAACGGAAAAACCCAATAACACTTTGCCCGACCCGGGAATCGAACCCGAGACCTCCCAATCCCACTCGCACATTTATGCCGCGAGACCAATGAGGCAGTCTACTACAATTAATGCATATAATATGCATCTTTGGTCTCGCCTTTAGACTCTTGATCCGTGGGGATAGTATGGATGATCCATACTATCTCTATGCCAACTATGTATAATGGACCCGCTTATAAAAGTCAGTAAATTGCCTATAGCAGTATGTAAAGAATAAAGCTACACAACTGTATTGGGTGAACACTAATTTTGTCCCAGTAGAATCATTCGGCAACGTATATTAAAGGTGCAATGTGTCTATTACATATAATTACCATCAACTCTGTATATAAACTGACCCACTACTAGGCACGGGCCTCTTCTCATTACCAGAAGGGTCCTGACCTGCACTCTTCTAATCATGTGTCGGCCTGCCGCAGTCCAGCAACCTGGGCAACTGCTGGTTGGCAACCATGTTTCAATTTGAAATCGCGGACCAAGTGTGGCTTGGCCGATTTCACATGATTTTCGAGAACCTTATGAATAACTCTCAGACGTGCAGGTCTCCTCATAATGTTTTAATTTTCTTTGCGTAGCAGTCTGTTGATCTCTGCACTAGGTTATCGCCAACTTCTATACTATACTTTATAATAATGTTTTCTCTTTAATTTTTCTAGCTACGAAACAGAGAACGGCATCAAAGCTGAGGAAGCTGGAACGCTGAAGAAGGCCAGTAGTCCGGACTCTGCTGACGTCATCGTAGCCCAGGGAGGGTTCAGCTACACCGCGCCCGATGGCACCGTCATCAATCTCAACTACATCGCCGATGATGAGAATGGTTTCAAGCCCGAGGTGATCTGAACTTTTTTACAATAACTTAAAAAACGTTTGTTGGGTGTAAAGGGTTAATTAAAAGATGAAAGTAATAAAAAAGTCATGAATCAAATAAATATGAAGGCCACAGACGTACAAGCTAAAGGACAGTCTAGCTTGTTGTTGTGAACGTTATAATTAACATATTGTTATTTGGTCATTTGTAAACCATACACTGTAAATTACATTTTTAAATTGAGTTTAAATAGAGAAGTGCAGCTGTGTTTTGACTAACTTTCCAATATCAAGAATGCGTAGGAGTTATTACATAAAATAAATACTGTTATGTGTATATTTGCACACATGAGTATGTGTGGGAAGCTACCTACTTTTGGGATAAACATCTAGGCTTCTAGCTACCATTGACAGGTAGGTATGTATTAATCATCATAAAGATGGACATTTTAATCTTATGACATAAGCGTTCTTGAATAAATAATGTAAGCATGATAGCCACAACAAACTTTCATTAAATCATGGCAGTAATGGTCTGTATGATATAGCTTACGATTGATTGACAGATCAGATCTTTTTTTTTGTTTTACGAGGTGGAAAATCTCTTCGGATCTCCGACTCTTGGGGAAATGAGAGCCGGAGTATGTGGTGTAACCATTAAAAACTACCTCGACTTTCTGATGTACCCGTGTGTCGGAGGGTAGGGAATCGCATAAGCATTCGTCGCTACCCCCCGACGGGTTTTGGCCCGCCAGATGGTCAGGCGGGCCCCGAACAAAACCCCCTTGGCGGCGGAATAAGGTGTTGGGCTCCGCCGCCAAAACACCCAGCGGCCGCAGAGGATAGGGAGGACGGCAACGCAACACCGCATCTCCTCTTCCTCTGCGGCCCCACCGCGACGCATCGAATGGTGCGTCCCCATTTGGTCGCGGGAGATGGGCGATGCGGCAACGCAACATCGACACGCCTCTCCTCCCGCGACCGCACCCGACTGCGAGGGACAGACATAACTGTCCCCCGCATCCGCACCGTTGGACGCATCCTGCGCAGGCCCCTCTAAGCCCACGCGGAGCGTCCACTCTGGGATCTCTCTTAGCTTCACCGCGGGTGTCTAATCCACGGAGACTGAGCCCCTCCACCACGACAAGGTGGAGATCCTACGGGGGGGGGGGTGACAGTTCAGATCTGCTATGAAGCATATAAATTCGCCATACCTGCTTTAGGTAACATCACGGGAATAACATTTTCATATATATAAAGTGAGATAATTATATTAATATTTGAGTGCACAATACGGACGGAAGCGTATTCAATAACGGTGTCAAAGTTTTCATGGAAGAGAAGCAGCTAAAATTGATGAAAAAAGGTACCAAGCTATGATCACTACAGAAGCAGAAGTAACATTAAAATTATTGTTGTCAAGGCGGATAGCGTGGTATGGAGAAATGTTTAAAAGTTTATTTCCAAAAATATTAAATGTATCTCTTCACATAATAGAAGTTTGAAAATGTAAAGTTTTGCGGTAATCTCTCATAACAGAAACATGCTTTACAATAAGACTAAGTTTGGTGAGGCGCATTTTATAATAAATAATAACTATGGTCTATGTTATAGGTATGTGGCGAACGTCAGAGTTCAAGACAGACAGATAATAATAAAAATATCGGTCTTTAAATATGATGATGCTAATATCAGCATATTACTAATTAAACAAGAAAAAAAACTCAAGGTTAATACGGTATGCTTAGAAGTTATAAGATCAAATGCGGTGACTATAATCAGGATGTTTTTACTTTTTTATCGTATTATCGTCATAGTTCAAATGGTTGATGATGGCATAAATGATGTCACACCCTGTAATTTAAGTTTTTGTGATAGTTTGGTACTTATGATTAGGTGCTAAATTAAACAGACGGCATTCCATACTCGCGTCAATCTTGGTTAGGTACAATTCAAATACTTTGGCATGCACATGATTTTCTAAGACACCTTTTACTTTTTACAGGGCGCTCATCTACCAACTCCTCCGCCGATTCCCGAAGCAATTCAGAAGGCCCTAGACTATCTCGCTACACTTCCACCTCCACCGCCAACCAGAAACTAGATGACTGCCACCGGACACCGCCTAATGCGCTAACGACCTTAGCATCCAATGTACCTGTTACCCCACGAATACTCGTTCTGTTTTGAAAATAGAATTTATGCTTTTGTTATTTTCGAAATTTCCAATTGTTTATAGTTAATTTGGCTTTATTTATAGTGAAGAGGATCTCGTAATACTTTATGCATTGCCAGTCTTTTTAGATAAGTAAACTTTTTACATTGTACTTAATAAACATATTTTGAATTTACCAAGCATATTTACATTCTGTTTACAAAACAGCACTAACATTAAACAACATAATATAGTAAGCAATAAAAAATATATAAAAAAGAATGTACCTATAGCGACTGAACTGTGATACACAATGATTGAATTTACGTAAAATGTTTGTATATTTATTTAAAATAAAAGCAAAATCAGTGCCAAAGATGCATTGCAAAATGGAAATGTGTATTTTCAATAATCTATTACATCTATATCTTAACTCAATACCCATAAAGGTAGTAACTTAAAGTGTATTAATATGCGGCGCATGCAGTAATTACGCTACGATGAAACGTAGACCTCTTGGAATATAAAGTGAGCCATTAGAATTATTTTACTCAATTACAAATTCAAACCAACACCTTATTAATAGGTATTGAGATTGATTGCTTATTTTTTTTAATTGAATCGAATAGCTAGTTATTTTCAACTCTATCATTGGAATAAAGAAATGTGCCAGTCTGAGTTAAGTAATGTGTCAGAAAGAAAGCAAAATGATGGTAAATATTACCTAGAAAACGTGACTCTTATGAATAAACAACAAAATAAATATTACAAAATTATTAATCTGAAGTTATTAAGATCATCAGAGAAGATTATGTAGATTTTATCCACAATCGTTTTATAAAGTACGCATTAAGTATTTAAATACAGTCACATCCTTCTTCTGTGTTTTTAGTGTGAAATATCAAGGTTATAAAATGTACTTAAATATGTAGAGACAATAGGCCAAGCTTGTTGTTTAGCAAGAAATACGAACAAATTGTCGTAGTGGTGCTAAAACGTTGATGTCATTTCCTACAAATCATATTTTGATAGGATTCTGAATACACTTGTATCTAATATTAGATACACCTATCTTATAACGACATTATTAGTTATTCAAAAGAGTTGGATAAGATCAAAGTATTTTTAATTAAAATTATTACCTTGAAGACAAAACTCAAAGCAGTAATTTATCAAGTTTAGTTAAGTAGCTTATCAAGCTTATTATTGATTTTTGGAAGAATTTGTGATTAATATTAACCTGAAAGCATTATTTGTTTGTTAAGTAGGTGCATTACATAGTTTCCAATTTCCTTCTAATTAAACTAAATATTTGTAACTGAAAAATGATGTCACAAGCAATATGATTCAACGGAACTATAAGAAAACTAGAAGACGCCAGCAGCTTCGCCTGCATTTTTTTTAAATTTACCCGTTTTGGCCGATCCCGTGGGAATTTCGGGAAATCCCTTCTTAGTGCACTCCTACGGTCCCCAAGGAACATACATGCAAAATTTCAGCTTCCTGTGCCCAATAGTTTCGGCTGTAGCATGTCTGTCAGTCAGTTAGTAACTCAAAGATTTTATTTATTAAGATGACAGTGAAAACATGTCGACAGAAAGCAAAAGTGTTTCCAACAGTGTACTTGTTACGTCGGCATTCCTACCATAACCTGTTTGCAAAAGTGAGCGTCGATACAAGGTCAATGATGAGAACATAAAACAATGTAACGTTCGATCTATGGATTGTAGCTTTAGAAATGTATTAGATCTACAATATCTTATGGTACCTACAGTTACTGTTGTAATTGAAACAACCATGGTTTGAACTACAAAATGTTGAATTGGATATCAGGCTGCCAATCAATTGGTTGTTTGCAGTACAATTGTAAGACTTTAATGAAGTATTAAATTAGACTCGAATTTTTTCTATAAAGAATCTTTACAGTTCAAACAAAGCGTATACTACCGCATTTATGACTAAAGTACCTAATAAACTCTGTATGCACTAAAACGTGCCAAGAAACATTAAACATTGTCAACATTACCGATTTTTAGGCACACAAAATAGATGTATTTTAGTTATAAGCCATGATGGTACAAATTTTTAAGGTAAAAGAACTCTACATCATATACGAGTACAATTCTCCTGATCATCGAATTTATAAAGTCTCACATCAGAATAGAAAAAACTGGCATTTCTGAAACTGATTGGGAGAATAATCACAATTCTCTAAACAATCACTATTAAATTTCGACGAAACTATCCGATTCCCAGATGCTGTGGCAATTTCCGAATTGCCGTGTGATTAGGCCATATTATTATATACTTTAATGCCAACAGGAATGCTTCACTTTTTAAACCCGATTATTACATCCGGGTCTAGAAGCAAACAGAATGATAACGAGTGTTCTTAAGTTTGACAATAGATTTTAATTAATGTTTAATCACCTTCACTTTCAACTGATCCGATGATAAAGTATAATTATTTGTCAGCGAATATGGCATGTGACGTGATTGTATCTTGATATGTCGATATTTTAATTGCTGTGGTTCCATTGTTAAACTTACAGCTCCTCTATTTTTTTAAATTCACGCTTTAAAGCAGGCTTCTTTCGATACCTACTTGATGAATCGCTTATAATAAAATAAATCAGCAAAACGTATGTTGTTTATTTGATTATGTATGAGCTAGTTACAATAATAGTCCAAGATTTCTTTCCTCTATAATCTTAGATGGAAATACAAATACACCTAAAAGCATACTGGCTAGAAGGGGATATTGCGTCCTGTTTACGGAAATGTAGCTGAAGTGTCATAATTACGCTGTATTAACGGCCAACGAAACGTGAACAGTGTGTGCAATTGTGCATCTGTAGTTGTGTATATGCAAAACCATACATTTTCTATTAATTTGGTCTATTTAAGCGCAATTTTTATACAGGTTTAGAGTCAACTTATACTATAAGATACAATCTATCATTACACCATTTTTGGATCGTCACATAATTTGCCTAACTACTACTAAAGCTTAACAAAGGGCTGATTTTATAATCATCAGGTAAAAGTTATTCGTAAGAAAGTCAAAATAACGATTATTCGTATAAAGTATATCGATTGTTTTACTTCCACATTCAGCTGGGTTACAGATTAATAAAATTATAGAAAAATTATTTATAATAATATCCATTTTATATATTCAAGCAAAATTTATTTAACTTAAACCTTTTTAAGTTTACTGAAACACGACCAAACCAAAATTAGATTTGATTGGCATTGTGAATAATTTTTGAGCATTTAACTTTCTGTCAATTGAAAACTACTAGATAGACCTGATACTTAACCATAAGTTTTCATTAGTAAGCGAACCATATCTAAAACAAGATATTTGTTAAGTGATAAAAATAATAAGGTACACACATGACTTTGATATAAAATGAACGCGAATACTGCATAAAATCTTAACAGATTTTTACCCTGATTTTAGTAGGTAGGTATCGATTTTGTTCCTTGTCACATTAACATAATTAATGGTAGCCTTAAATAACTTATTTAAGTATCGTGACTTTGTATTAACAAAATGATACCAAAAACAGGAAATCAATTTTACATAAACACCTGTGCAGGTATAAAATTCCTTAGTCACTTAGTAATAAAGCTAATAATATCACACATTAAGATTTTATTCAAACTTTTTTACTTTTTCTGTGACTGGTTCCGGGGTGGTTTTGGTAGCTAGTATCGCTAGAGCTTGTAGTATTTCTGGTGGAATAGGTGGCGGAGTGGGTAAATGCGCACCTACTGGACGGTAGCCATTTTCATCAGCCGTGTAGGTCAAGCTGAAATCGTTGCCGTCGTTATCCTGGAATTGTGACACAAACATGTTTTGATTACGACTTATACATATTTATTCATTATATTATAATAATATGCAGCAGAAAAATATGATAGACATACTCTTGTATGAAAATGGTTGGTGGAATATTTTCTATCTATAGGAATATAATTTATATTCTTTTATTTATTTTTGTAGTCTCACGCGTGTGTCCACTATACAAAGGCTAGGCAGAAGTGTAATATTACACCCACATTTCACCATGTTATGAAATTTTAGATCTCACGCAACAGAGTGCGGGCCTATTGACGTTAACGGGTTTATTTCCAGACTCCGTGCTGCTACTCAGAATTCTGAAAAACTCGATAACACCTTTGCCGACCCGGGAACCGAACCTAGGATTACCCGATCAGCTATCTATCCACTGGACCATGGGACACTATACTTATCAACATTTAAAAGCGTCTGCCATTTGCATGCAAGACTTTTTCTTTAATGTACTTAATTAAAATTTATAATTGTGTATCACCTGATTATCATTAATTTTCTAAATATCTATACAGTTAGTTTCGGGATTGCAGTCTATTCAACGGCAATTGGCTATATAATAATATTGTCTGTCCTGGACAGCGACTTGGGGGTAATGGATTGAATACAAAATGAAAAGTATGGAAACATTTGACCAATTAGTTTCCAGGAAACGACACTATAAGGTTAAGGTTTAAAACGCATGTCCTGGCTGACACAATATCAACACAGAACCTATTTTACATAGTTTATGGAAGAATTTTTGATGTTCTTTCCCTGAAGGAGATTTCATGGCGAGCGCAGCAGGTAAAGGAAGATATATTTATCTTATGAAAAAGAAAAGGTGACCACATGTCGTAATTATCAACACATTAACAAACAGAATAAGTCAATATGATCTCAAATCATCTCTTTTTGTTCCATAAACAGGCATTTTTACTTACCTTGTATGAAAAGCCCCCTACAACGCCAGTACCACTTGAGCCATCGTCCATGGTCTTCAACTCTCCTCTCTCGAAAGCCTTAGTGCCGTCTCCACCCTCATAGCTGAAACATTTATAGCATTTATGTACTCAAAGATTGTTATATATTCAAAAGATATAGATTGGTAAATTTTACATAATTTAAGGCTCAGTTGAAGGTAAAGGATGGCATAAGTAGCGATGTCTTCGGTCAACCCAATTGTTTCCTGGCATACATGAGCGAATGTCATTGGAAAAGTCTTTCTAACGAAAGAAGAACGTAACGTCATAATATATTATCATTATGTCTGAAGTAGACAATGATTGCAGCAGCTCAACTCAATTCACGCGGTCGCCTTTGGAGCAGGAGGAGGATACAACAGACGTGGTATAAAACTTATTTATACCACGGATAGGACGAAATCCAGCCAAGCTAAAACATTTTATTATTATTTCTGTATTGTGAGGGATCAGATATATAACTTAAAAGAAGTTTTTAATATTTTACGGGATGAAGTTATAAGTGTGTAGCGCGAATAAACTAAAAAAAATATAGTATAATTATTATGTCTTGATTAAGAAATGTACCTGTAATGAAAGTCACCGTTGTAGGCAAAAACATAATTTTCAGACTCGACAATGGGGACAATAGGATCACGGGGCTCTGCTCTTCTCGGAAACAGTGTGTTTCTTGAAGATTGGTCATTAATTTTGGTTGTTTCTTCAACTTTACTTTGCTGTACTGCACGTTCATTTTGCCGCACTGCAAGGGGTACTAGGCTACTGGGTGTTTCTGCATTCTTATCAGTGGTGTCATTGAATGCTTGATTTCTAGAGACGAGTAGTTTTTTCACTTTATTGGTTCGTCTCCTTTGTGAACGGCGTCTAGTTGCGTTCTTCGTACTTGTAACATTTTCAATATCAATAGATCGTCCCTTGGGCTTAACTCCACTTTCAGTAATATCAATGTTCGCAATGTTGCTGATATTATCCACTTTGGTCGATATTGTAGCATCTTCATTTGCACTGTTCTCGTCTGTAATAGTAGAATTTACCTTACTTTCTTCATCCTTAGCAGCTACTATAGGGTTATAGTCTTCCGCTGTGGGCGGATGATTTGCGAATAGTGCTTTTGCCTGTATAGCTTTTTGCGTAACGCTAGTTACTGTATCATCACTATTACTACTTTCAGATGGCTTTTTCTCTTCTTTGACACTTTTGTCTTCTTTTATAGATTTACTGAGCAAATTTATATCTTCTTGGTCGTCATATATCACGGTAACTGGTATATAACTCTCTGCTGAAGGAGGATGATTCCAAGGGTATGGTGTTTTCACTTCCTCGATGTCTGCTGGCACTCGTTTACTTCTAACTAAATCTAAGCTCGACACACCATTTAATAAAAATAAAACAACCGGTAGCGCTGACTGTGATATCAACATTTTGTCTATTGAAAAATAATTAATCAAACAAGCCTCGTTCTCTAACGACTACAAATGAGTAAATGAAGATGACTCAATAACTTTAGTTATATCAGCTTAACCTTAAAGCCTTCACTGGTTTGACAAGAATTTATTTTCGTGTATTTGTTTTTTTTTTACGTAATACATTTATTAAAAGCATAACGATCCATGTTACGTATGCTTAGAAGCGCAGATGCAAATTTATATTATATTATGAGAGTGTCATGTAATCCATACAGGATGTTTCATACATTGTATTATCCACATTTTACATACATACATACATACATAGACCCACGCCTGCTTCCCCGAAGGGGTAGGCAGAGGCATATTAAACGCCCACTTTTCGCCAGTGTTTTGATCCCACGTAATAGGTGGCGAGCCTATTGCCGCTTATTGGGACATTTTGTTTGCCAGAGCCTCGTCCGTTGATCGGCAGGTGCACCACTTGCAGGTGAGGTTGGCTTGGGACCCTAAGTTCTTAGTGGGAACCCTATGCACATTTTATGCTCGTGTAATAGAAAAAAATACGAGTATCTTAAATATTTTGTAAAACAGAAATAAATTTGAAATTTCGCATTTAAAGGTAATTTTTAATGATAAACATTGTAAATATCATATATTATTGTAATTAATGCTAGATGCCGAACAATTAACAATTTAAATAACAATCTTATGTTTGATTAAAACATTAGTAACTCAATAGAGTTATTTTTATCTCAGCTTACGTAATTGATATTTACATCAATGTAATCCTTTATGTTTATTACATTTCTGGTAACACGTTGTACTTAATAAGATAAGGAAATATGCACTAGGATGTTCAATAATTAAAGAGTATATTCTAAAAATAACCGGCCACTTGCCAGCCGGACTTGCGCACCGAGGATCCCGTACGGAAAAATATTTTTATTAAACGATGTAATTGAAAATTTACGGTTTTCGGAAATTTTCCTTTATCTGTGCTATAAGACTTTGCTTCGTATCAAATTTCAGGATTCTGAGTTCACGGGAAGTACCCTGTAGGTTTTGATTCCCTTGCGAATCTCAAAAATTTGCGGGAATTTGCGGCATAAACGGCTGTATCTTTTGAAGATTGATTTTTTCACAGCTCCAAGGGACAGTAGACTTGAATATTTAATATAAATTTCAGTTTAATACCTCGATGCGTCCCTTAAAGAATCTTGACAGACGGACGGGCGGACAACAAAGGGATCCTATAAGGTTGCCGTTTTTTTCCTTTCGAGGTAAGGAACCCTAAAAATAGCACACATCTAATCTTATACTTATATATAAAGCGTGAAGAGCTTGTTTGTTTGTTTGGTTGAACGCGCTAATCTGAGGCACTACTGTTCCGATTTGAAAAATTATCTCACGGTTAGATAGCCCATTTATCGACTTTAGGTTATATGACATTACGCTATGAGCCACGGAAGCGGAGCAGTAGCCTGAAATAACACGGGTGTAACCGTAGTCTCATCTAGTACTAAAGCTGAAGAGTTTGTTTGTTTGTTTGGTTGGACGCATCGAATCGAATTACTGGTCCGATTTGAAAAATTCTTTCAGTATTAGATAGCCCATTTATTGAGGAAGGCTATAGGCTATATAACATCACGCTATGAGCCCTAGAAGCGGAGCAGTAGCCTTAAATAACGCGGGTGTAACCGCGGGCTCATCTAGTTATAAATAAAAGTCGCATCAATGTTTTTGGTAAGTAAGACGAAAAATCATGCATTGTAATGACATACAATAGTCATAACATGACACTGAAATAAAATTCCTTATGTCATTTTCTTAACATGTATATTATTATAGTTTATGACCAGTCTAAGAAGAAATCAGCACTTGAATTATGATGATTCTGACCTTAATTGGTAAAACGATGACACGGTCTGACGAGGTTACGGGATCAAGATTATGCCTCCTGCGTGTATCCTGCGACATGGTGTTGGCTTTGTCTAATCCCTTAATTCACAAGTCTAGATTAAAGTCTTCGATATTTTTTCTAAAAATATACTATTACTTTTTAATGAAGTTTATAGATAAATTTATATTCAATATTTCAGCCGAAATATGTGCATATACTTATACAAGAATTTAATTAAATATCATGTTGATTAAATATAATTGAAAAATGTGATCCTTGACAAAAAAAGATGCATTTTGAGTTGCAAATTAGTTCAATCGTAGTTGGTCGTCACTCATAATGTCCATTGTTGACACCTGAACTATTGTGCAATTTTATGAAGAACACATCAGTCAAGTGCTAAGGCTGAAATATTTAGCGTTCAGTGAAGTTCACTGAAACGGTATGCGGGGGGAGTATAGTGTAAATAATTGAGCCTTACATATAAGTGGTCAATATATTTGGAGCGCCATATATCTGTGAAAATTAGAAGTAGTTACATAGACATGTATTTAAAATTTATTTCTTTGTGTTCAGTGGCAGCAAGTATAGTTGCCGCACCTCCTACGGATAAAGTTCCGACAGATAAGCAACAGTCTGCAGTTATACCGATTGTTTCTCTATCCGCAGAATATGAACCAGATGGAACTTTCAAATACAGGTAAACATATTTTAGCTTAACTGAATTAATAGCAAAAGCAATAGTATTTAACTAGGAAGCTTTATCATAAACTACTAGGCCGTCCGTTAGGGTCCCATCCCGGTACGCCCTAAGCCGTTACGCATTCTCAGTAAAAATATGTGGTGTCGTTACGCCGTACAACATGTCTGCTAATCGGGCAAAAGGGGAGGTCTTGGGTTCGATTCCCAAGTCAGGCAAAAGTGTTATTATTTTTTTCTGAATTCTCAGTAGCACGACGGAGTATGGCAATATGCCCGGTAACGGCAGTAGAATTCCGGTTTGCTCCCTACTACCTATGTGTTGACCTAAATATTCATAAAGTGCCTACCCCTCAGGGAATACAAGCGTAGGTCTATAAAAAAAGGAAATTCTAAAGGTAATCGTTACCTCCATGATATGTTCACACAGCATAAATAAAGCATATGGTTATTCAAACCTCTTATACGCAGCAGTTTTAATTAGCTTAGTATATCGAGCAATAGTTTTACCAGCGCAAAAACAAATGCTCTCTGGGACGTACATTGAAACTGTTCGGTATTTATAATATTCTATCGCTAATAAAAATGCATAAAATCATAAAATTCTTCCATGTTACACAGTTCAGCAAAATACTTATTTTTTTTAAATTATATAACTGACGTCATTAAAATCAATCATTTTAATGTGAAGTGCAGATTCATCGTATAATGTGCTATGCATATATATTTATGTAGTATAATGGTAAAGTTACAGTTTTAAAGATTTCGTTCAAAATTTCTTATTTCAGCTATGAGACTGGCAATGGCATAAAACGAGAAGAAACTGCCTATGATAAAGAATTACCGGAAGGCAAATCTCACTCCTCTGACAGTAGCAACGAAGGTGGAGAAGATGATGACAGTGGTGAGATCCACGTTCAAGAGGGATCCTATTCGTATACAGCACCAGATGGCACCCTTGTTAGTGTGAGGTAATATGTTCTGAATATATAGCTCCTAATATTATAAGTTTGTTTTCCCTAATCTTAGGAATAACTATTTGAAATATAATAATTATTGTTGTGTTGGCAATTCCTTTTATTGAGGAAGACTAAATATATAGGCTATAATTATATCATCACAATATTGAACCATCTATAATACAATTTCCTAAATGAATCTGCAAATGGCAAAGAGTTGGTGTGTTTACAACAAAAGGTACGTAGTAAATGGAGTTTCAACATACTAAAATAAAGTTACATTCCTTAGAATTCTATCGCTGTTTCACTTTTTTATTATTGGGATATATAAATTTCTTGTCATTTACAATATTTATATTTGACCTCAATTTCACGTATAACGTTCAGTTAATTTAGTAGAATTTTGTTAATTATTTAGTATTTTAACTTTAAAAACATGAACATGCTTTATATAAAATATATTAACATTTATAAACACGGGCGACTGAACGAATAATAAAAAGCTCCAATCAATAGCTAAACAATTTAATTTTGAATGTGTCGCAAACTGGTTATATTAAAGCATTTTAGAGAAAAACTATAATTAAATGAACTTATTATAGTTTTTAGAACTCGTATGAAAATATAAAACTTCAAAAAACTATGTTTACTAAGGTACTATGACAAGATTTTATATAGGGAAACGTTTAAGTATAGTATAATAAAACTTTATAATATGTTTAAGATATGGAAAAGCTAGTACATTCTGTTCACATATCTACATAGAATGTGAAATCAAATATTACTTTTGACTTTTTGTGATTATTTGCATATGCATTAAATTGTGAAAGAAAGCATTCCGAGGCAACCTTTACTAAATTAAAAGTGTAGTTTATGTACTCGAAGTAATGTCCGGTTTCTTTTTATGAAATTTCAAGTTTGCTTTCTCTATACAACAAGCTTGCAGTCTTAGGCATAATTTCAGATACTTGGCAAGAATAGTCTATTTTTCTTATAAGAGATATATCTCACACTATAAATCAATCCTGTATCACGTGTTACCTCACAAACATTCAATCAACGGACACAAAATACACCATACAAAGTATTGACTCTTTTGTGAATTGTACTCATGTCATTTTTTTCTAAGTACTTAAATAAATTATTAAATGCTACATTGTTTAACAGGTATATCGCTGATGAAAATGGGTTTCAACCAATCAACGAACACATTCAGTTTCCGCCGCAATCCACAAACACACCTGATAAAGCCGATTTAAGCATGTCAGAGGCCAAAGACACTGAAGCTGTTGCTCCTAAATCTGATAGGCATACCGTAGAAAAAGAAAACCTAGAAAAAGAACCTGAACATGGATTTGAAAATTCAACAAAGATTCAACACCCTCATTCGAGAAGTAAAACAGGCAAAAAACTGAAGTTTGGTGATAAACTTGCAAATAAAAATGATACCAAAGAAGCTGAACAACAATCAAAAGAAAATATTCCAAATAAAATCACAACAATACCTGCTGAAAATACTAAAAACGAACAGATAGATAAAGATTTATCCAGTAGAAAAGCAAACATGACTTTAAATGCAAGACAACAAAACAAAAGAGGAAAGAAAAATGGAACAAAAGACGTATCACTTGAAGATAAATCTAGAACGGGAGAAAACGAACATTCAAAAGAGGACATAATACCTGACAAAAAGACCTTGCAAGATCTGCAAACACCATCTAAAGAGCCAAATAAAGGCTTGACGATTCCTAAAAATGTTGCGAGAGCAACAAATCAATCTCATGAACTTTCGAGTAACTTAAACAGTAAGATAGATGAACAATCTAAAAAAGAAGCTAACAAAACTGAAAAAAATGAGACAAGAAAATCTCCTGCTGCAGTAGATAAAATTGATAAAGAAGAAGCAGTAAAACATCCAAATGAACTAAATATACCTAGTAAAAATTCTGCTAACAATAGTGAAAGTCCAGTGACTGAAGAAATTAAAGATGATAAAGGACCAAAAATATTAGCCACAGTGGCAGGCAAACCTTCAAAAGTAAGAGTAAATGGAACTAATACTAAAGACAAATCTGCTAATATAGATGTAAAACAAAAAGACAAAAAAGAAATGCCTGATAAACAAAATGACAAGCCTCTTGAAAATGTAAATCCTATTGTACCCATCTCAGATATAGCTACCAAAAACAAAACATCGGTAAACAAGGTAAATAAAGTTGCAAAAGATGAATTAATACCTGAAAACAAAATTGAGCTACACGACTCCAAACAAGAAAAATCTGAAGAACCAAAAGAGACAGTTAAAGTAGGCAATGAGAATACCAAATCAATAAACGTAAACGATACAAAACCTGTTGAACCAAAATTGAAACCTGATACCAAATTAAAAACAGTGACTAAAGATAAAAAACCGATTATCAAAAATACGGATTTATCTGCTAATGATTCACAAGATAATGAAAATCCAAATGAACCCATCTCAGATATATCTGCCAAAAACAATACATTAGTTAATAAAGAAAATAAACCTGCAGGACAAGAAAAAGATTCCAAACGAGGAGAATCTGAAGAACCAAAAAATACAATCAATGAAGTCACCAAGTCTCCCACATCAATAAACGTAAACGATACAACACCTGTAGAACCAAAATTAAAAAATGATACCAAATTAAAAACAGTTACAAAAGTTAACAAACCAGTCATCAACAATACGGATTTATCTACTGATGGTTTACAAGTTGGCATGCTTAATGACAAGGATAGGAAAATTATGAAAGAAGAAATAAAGCCTGAGAAAGGAAGAGATGACAATACAAACCTGACGGCCATTGAAAAGGGAAAAGACAATAAAATATTTCAAAAAGATCTAATGCATGGTCTTAATAAAAAACCTGAGCAGAACTCTAGTCAAGCAACTAGTATAGATATGGCAAACAAAAAACCTACCAAAGAGGAACATAAACTAAGTAACGACACGGTCATGACACCAAGAGTCTCTAACAATGAAACAGATAAACCGATTAAAGCCGACGAAAAATCTTCAAGTTCTGTAGATGCGCCTAGTAAAGATAACAAAAAGTCTACAGACGACAAAAAAATACCTTCTATGGCTCCTGAAAAAATCGAAAATCAACATGAGAATAAAAATCATACGGACAAAGACAAACCCTCTGAGAATGATGGAAGAAATAAAGTTTTAGGACAAGCAATTGTGCCGGGTGAACCTGGAAAGGAACAAGAAAAATTTAATACTCTGGAACAACCTACTGCAGTTGGGGTTGGAGACAATAGTAAGGCTGGTGGCAAAAAAGAGGGAGCTGTCAAAACTATGAATGACAAAAATAACAATGAAACAAAAACGGTAATATCAAAAGATAAAGAAAACAATCCACGTAAAGATATGAAAGAAGTTAAGGAAAATTCGAAAAACAATAATGTTGTTCCGAAAATGCTTGAAGAAAAGTCACTCCAAAATAATACGAAAGAATTTCAAAAACCTATTAAAGAAGCAGAAAAGCACGAAAAAGTTGCTGAGCATGCTGCAAAACAAGCAGTCCAAGCTGCTGGAGTAGCCGAAAATGCTGCAGATGAAGCTACAAAAGCTGCTAAGGAAACAGAAAAGTTTGCAAAGGCCGCTACTCAACCCGGGCATTCTCGAACACTTGCTATAAAAGCAGCTAAAGAGCATGCTAAATTAGCGGGCGAAGCCGCTAAAGAAGCCATACACGCCGCTGAAATGGCTGAAATCGCTGCTGAAGATGCTAAAAATGCTGCCAAAGCAGCTGAAAAGGTTGTTCAATTAGTACAAACTTCTACAAGTGCAGATGATTCGGATAAACTGGTTCATAAACTTGACAACGCCACTAGAAACGCAACACAATCAGCCAATAAAGCAGTAAGTGCTGCTAAAGATGCTCAAAGACAAGTCATGTTAACTGAAAATCTTCCAGATGTAAAAAAATATAGTTCCTAGAGAAAAGGAGCTTAACGACTTTTCATCGGTTAAGGAGGCATCCCAAACTCTTGAAGAAAATAATGATAATAAGAAAAAGCTTTAACAAGAGACGTAAAAATGTAATCTTGATTTTTGTGAAGACTAGGTAGACATAATATGAATAAAAGACTACGAGGCAATTATGCTTTACTGTTAATGACAAAATATTTTTGGTTATGACGTCATTGCCCAAGGAATTTTACTAGTGCTAATTGTTTTATTTTGTACAAGTTGTGATACTGTGTCGTTTTTAAGTCATTAAACTATTACTTGATGCTGTATCATTCTTTCTACTTAAATAATAATTGTACTTACAATAATACATCACCATCATTATCATTTATTTATTTATTAAAACTTTATATACACAATATTATAAAGGCGGACTTAATGCCATGGGCATTATCTCCCAGTCAACCTTAGAGTGGTGCAGAGAGAAAAGAAGTAGGTGTAATATAATGAAAACTAATTTGAACTAATATAAATTATAACTAAGTATATTATAGATCTAAATGATACATTATCATCGTCCTAGCGTTTGTCCGGTTGCATCCAAAACACCGGGATCCACTTATTAGTCACATCAGATACGTCAGAATGTGTGCATTTCCTCAGAACGACAGACCAGACGGCTGTCGTACACCGCATAGCGATAGGATGGCAATATTTCAGAGCTTAGACCAGTGTCTGTTTATTAGTGACTGACTCCCTATATCAACTGTCAGTCTTCATATCAGCCGAGTCTCGTGCCCTGTCGGAGAGCACGTTAAACCGTCGTAACGTGCTCTCCGACACGGCACAGGGCGAATGGTCATTAACAATACTCCAAAATTAGTGGTACGCGCCATGATATTGAACCCGATATCCTCTACATGGCAGTCTTGTTGGTATCTCCACAAGGCTTTCGCTGGCTTCCACTCAGCTATCGTTACCTTTCAATTATACTTACATCGCGGATCGTTAAAACATTTCAAAATGTTTTATTGCTATACATAATTTCACTGCCTTGAGAACTTACAATACAACGTTTACAAATGAGGCTTAAAATAATATCCAAATTTTTTTGATAGCGGCTCCTACAAATTTATCACAATACATGTACTTTTAACGTTTAAAATACATCTGGATAATTTTATAAGGCGCTTAAGCGCCTGGTGTTATCGTATGTTATCCAAAATAAGACATTGTTTGCAAAACATAGCTGTGCTGAGACAACAGCTAAAATAATATAGGTAGACTCAGAAAAGGTTCTGCAGTACATCTCAAAAGGAAAGAATAGCTATTATGCTACTGTACTTACTCATGGCGATTGAATGGTTCATGCAGTCATTAACCTATACGTGAGAGATCAACTAAAATATGTTTCCAAAGAACAGACGTGTTCGATGATTAGTACCAATTTTGAACATTTATTATTTGGTCAGGTTTTTGATTACTTGCTGCATTCTTCATTGTTTGGTAAAATCACTTCTATTGCGAGTATTATTAAACTGCTCATACTGCCTGAAAATGTGAAAACGCCTTATTAATTATCTTATGCTAATATTTTATAGTACTGGACCAGATCATAACATTTATATGACAGTTCAACTTTTGATCACCAGCAATAGATATGTTTTTATGGGATACAAGTTTATGAACTGTTTTCTTACGCGAAGATGTCTTTAGACTGCGGTGTTTCCTGGAATCTAATTGATCCTGGGTGCCAAAGTTGTTTCAATGGTGCTGTTCGGTTTTAAATAGTGATAATGGTGGGTTTGATCTACTTTTAGAAATATTCTTAGAGTATACTTATACCTTTACTTTCTCCATTCCGTGCTTTTTTTTAATAAGTGTGTCTATAGACTCTGTAGTCTTTCTATCAAAAGGACAGTAGCTCTTTTGCCAATTTGTTTTATTAGCAGCATTTTAGTTAGACTAGCTCGTTCAAATATGTTATAAACACAGGTAAATATCATCCAAACAGAAACTTTGGTAAAGAAATTAAAACCGCAGTACTTGAGATGTAGATTAACCTTAACGTGTGGTGTATATAACATGTAGTTTAATCGACTAAGCAAATATATCACCATCATCATCATTTTGGTTTAAATTATATAATATTATAATGGCTCTACAATAATAATCTGTTCTAGATTAAATTATTTTTAAAAAATTATACATATGTTGAATAATACATTTCATATGCATAATAGTTGAAACAATATGTGATGTAACCGTATAGAAAAAGAAAGTACTAGAAGCGTTCTTATCCACCTAGCGTGACATACCATCCGTTATAAAATGAAATATCAGTTCGAATTAAATGTCAAGATCAGTTCAAGTCTTCGACGCATAGCGTGGAGAAGCGCTCGTTCCTCCTCTCACTTTTGTTGTGAAACCAATGACGTTTATCTGAGGTATTAGGTGCATTGACAGAATGTTCTTGAGTCTACTCTATTTTATCTAAATAGATATATGCATTCTAGCAAAAAGTAGCTTTGACGCTAAAACGAAGGTAACTATTGTATCGTTGTGGATAGTATTGATCGAAAACATCATTGACTACGGTAAATTCCTTCTTTAAACAACGTTTTTCGCCCGACGTAAAATCACTTTGAGGAAAAAACAATGTGAGTTACAAAGGTAAATTGTCAATTTAGTTCCTGTTTTGGTTCTGTTCCGTTAGTCAACTAGGACTCATCATTTCTATAAAATTGTATTATAGCGCCGCTTCTCGCAGAAGCCATGAAGGATATTTCCTCCATGGCTTCTATAAAGATGTCACTTTATTCACAAACTTTGCCATCGCTATAATAATATCAGACATGATACATTTTAAAATATCGTTCATATAGAGTAAATAACAAGCGTTGAATAGACTACACATTGGTGGATTTTAAGTACCTACTCAGTAACGAGATTTTTTATATAAACATGCCCCAGACATCAGGCGGCGATTCAAGTTTAGTCGGCATTTTAGGTAAGTAGGCTATCAAACTAACTGGCTACATACTTGGTTTATATGGTTAAGCTAGAAAGAATTTTCGTCGAGTCAATAATTCGATCATTACGTAGTTAGTTTACTGTACTGAGTTTGATTTAAAAGTTATTTAATCAAGTTAATTTGGGATTGCTTAATATTTACTCGTTTTCTTTATTATTTTCTATAGGGATTGACTTAAGCATATTTTAATTTGAACAGTCATTTGTATTGTTTGATAAACTTATACGAATACACTTTAATCGTTACATAAGGACAAACTTTCGTTACCATTTTTGACTTTCACCGTTTAATGCCTGTTTGTCAAAGACTGTTATTTCAGTACAAAGCTTTTAAGAAAATGAGCTCACTGATATTCTGAATCTGGTTAGATATAAGTCAGTCTGGGTCTTATTGTTCGTTTAAACACGTTGTTAACCAGTCGTAACTATAAATATAGATCCTGTACTGCACTATTAGGGTTAAATAAAAAGGCAATAGCATGCATATGTATGCGATTATATTTTGAACGAATTAAAACTTATTATTTTTAAATGGACTGGTTTTCGTGACATTAGTTTTGTTATAAAAAAGCGCAAGGACCGACTAACTGCATAAACATTATTGCGTATTTTTTTATAAAAACCCAAATTAAAGGTATTTCCAAGTTTTAAATAAGGCATTTAGAAATCGTATAACCAATATAAATACGGTGGTTTGTAAGGATGGATGATCGTTACTTACATGCAAACAGTACAACTTGGATTTTGGTGAAACTATGCAGCAACATAGGTGCATCCTCCTAACTTTATCCCAGTTTCAACCTGGGATGCGCTATCTAGGCTAACCAATTTTTTCCACAGAGCAACTGCCTTACTGACCTCCGTAAGCCAAAAGGATAGCTATATTCCATGGTTTAGAATAATGTCAGTTTATTCATAGGTACTGACTCCCTATAATGACCGTCAAAGATCTTCATGACAGCCAAGACCGAGAGCTAGGCGGGGCAAGCGATAATTTACAATTCAATACGCACATAACTTCGGCAAGTAATTAGTCGCGCCGTGGATTCAAACACGATACCCTCTGCTGAGCAGTCTATTGGTATTTCCAGTAGGCTATTGCTGCCTACAGTAATAATAGCTTTTAAAATATATAGATCATACTTACACATGGTTAGTCGATTCTGCTTGATAATCGATCCAACGTGCGGACATAAGAAGCTAGTGGAATTTAATTATGCCTTTTTTCTTTGACAAATATAGACATTCACCAGTTATATACCTCTCTATAAGTTTGGTAAAATTGCATTGAGATTGCACTTCTATGACTATAATTTAGGTTGTGTTGCAAATTGCGAATCGCTCTATGTCACAACTATAACCTCTTGGCCCACGTCTACCAATAAAATCCGAACACCAAAATACTTATAAAAGAAATGCAAATGACGTTTAGAAGTTTGGCTGTAGATTAGACAATCAGTCACAAAGGTTAAAAACCTTATAAAATCAGATACATCTAATAGTATGCCATTTGGTTGGTTATGTATTACATAAGCATATCAATATGTGTAACACTGAATAGCTAGTCAAGAATTCAAACTTAATTTCGAAAAATAATTAATCAATTTAAAATCATATTTTGTAAGTAAACGATGACAAACAAAAATCGACGATATTTTGTGTTTGGCAAAAACAAAAATGTTACATAGTAATTAAATAAATTAACATTTTTTCATTATTGTAAAATAAATTTCTTTACAACGTGCATTTGTGTTATAAAAATTATAATTCATGGAGAAAGTTTCAGCCCCTTCAAATATTTCAGTCATATAAAATATCGTTAAAGATTTAACAAAAACAGACGATTTAAAATCGCCTTGTTATGCTTTTCTGTAACTTTCCAAGATCAAGGTGACTTGTCTAATATATTTTATTTTATAATTAATATTATTCATGCCACATTATAATCATTTACTTTTGTTAATTATTTTTTATACAGCATTGAACGAATGTCATTGTCAAAGTTAATAATGCAAATGGAAGTATTCGCATCAGCCGACTTTGATGCATGCATAACATTTACTTACTACCTACGGAACAATACTGAGAATAGCTATTGTATAGCGTACCTAAACAAATACTAGCATCGTAGGTTCTAAATAAGATGCCTGTAGTATTAAGCAACGTATACCTTGACACCGAGGAACAAACAAAAAAATATGTCAATGCATACCTATTGTAGAGAAAATGGCATTATTATTTAAATGTCGTAATTATAATACAATAAATAAACACAGTTTTTAAATATAAATTTAAATAATAATATAAAGACAAAATATGTACTTATAATGTTTTATAAGCACTCGTATACCAGGTAGAGAATGGCACGTCATTTTATCGTCCTTGCATGCCTCTTTTGTTTCGCCTACATCGATTAAATCTATTCAATCCATGCCCTTCAATGTGGGTGCTCTTAGACTGAACATCCCAAACTGATGACGTCTTCAATAAATTTAAATAACACACATGTTTATCGATTGCTTCATTATATTACGATAACTTTGCTCTTCGCTCAACGTTCCCCAAATCTGCACGAATGTTAAGCAAGTGTGTTAGTACACTCTTCATTATGACTCGCAAACATGTCCAAGGTTAAAGCAATTAAACAAGAGTCGGTGTACGCCTAGTTTCAACTCTCAGTAAAGCACCAAAGCGGTAATCGTAATGGCTAATGAGTGCAAAACGTTTAGAATTGGGCGCTACACGCCGCACGCAGTAGTGTCAGTAACCTCAAAAGCGCAGCATGTTACGTAACAGACTCATCTCGCGTCCAACATATGCAATTGAAACTATACATATGACAAAATATCAACTACTTGTGTAAACACTAACGATACGACTCGTTACTTTACTTTATGACAATAAATATGTGAGATTTCTACAGAATTCCATAATACGTTCTAAAGTTTAAATGCGTAGTTCGTTTCTCTATTAAGTTCATGGTTAGAATTGAGTAAACCCACTTTTGATTGGATTTTTACTTCTGAACACATTTAGGCCTATAAAAGATATATAAGATATTGCTGACTGATTATAAACTATGGTAGTTATTATAAAATTCGAGTTCTTTTTATGCTGCAATTAACATTGACTGAGTAATGTTTCAAGGAAAAAATATGCTATAATATCTAAATAAGTTTTTGGCTTATAACTCTCCTAAATGTTGGTCTTAAGTAAGCTAACTAGGATTTGGGTATAAGAAAGAAATTTTCTAAAATTAAAACCCTTTAAATTAATATCTATGTATTAATTACTGTTTTATTGTTCTTCATATCTATGCTGTATTTTAAGCTTAAATCATCCAAGGAGCGTAAAAATGTTTTATAATGTTATAGTAAGAATGCATTACATTCAGTGGGTTTAATAACAGGAAATAATTTTGGTTTACTTCATAATGTGCAGCATGCAAAAAGGTCGGAAATGAAGCGCATCGCGGGCGTGCCTGCATCCACGCACACTCCCTCTTGTGCCTATTGCGTAAGTCGCCTTGATAACTGATAGTAACGTGTTGCTACACTGACAAGCGAAAACAACGCCTACAATTTATGTAACACCGACTACTGGCAACACAAGCGATGCCACTTACACCATGCATTTAAGATAACCGCCGGTAACAAGAAAGAGTTCAAATTCTTTCAAGATTTTCTTTGCGTTATGTGGAACCGGGTACATTTTGCATACGCTTGATGTGTTTTCTCAAAAATTATGTATGCATTTAGGACACACACGCACACAAATGTCACTAGGAAGTATCGTTGTGACTTTAGCACTCCTCAAATTCCAGTTTATGAAACATATCTGTATAACAGCAATTACTGTGATTTGAAAACAAATTATTTATAAGTTAATTTGCAATATATAAAAGTTATGACATTTTAATAAAAAATTGCAGCTATTGGTCCAAAATGAAATTCAGAAATCGTTAATATATTTGAAGAACATGCTTATACATATATATAATCTTCAAGAGACGCTGATGCACTCGACCTACTGTGCACTGTGTTAAGGTCACCATATCGGGACAGTGCATTTTGGTATAAGGCACTCATCCCTCTTGGCTCACGTTTCGTACCTCTTGACTTTTGGCTAATGTTGGATATTATTAAATAGCTCTTTAGGGTGCTAATATATGTAGATATATACCATATAAATTTTAATTAACACCTTCACATTAAGTCTATTTAAGTACAACTAATTTAACAGCTGTACATTATGGCTGTAATCTTAAGACATTAACATAATCATTGTATTTTGTAGTCATGATTAATTGTTTTACTGCTGTCTGTTTTATAATACAGTTTTAGCGAATTTCAATGAATAGCAGTCCGGCTAATGATCCTTCTCACCAATAGCAGAAAAATGAAAATATCCTATGCCAAGCTGTGTTTTACGATTTAATCTGCAGATAAATCAGAAATACTGCCTCTGTGGTCCAGTGGATAGCGTATGCGACTGCTGATCGAAGGTCCCGGGTTCGATTCCCAAAATTCGGGCAAAAGTGTTTTTTCCGAATTCTCAGTAGCAGCACGGAGTCTGGTGATGTGTAACGGCAATAGGCTCGCCACTTATTACGTGGGACCTAAAAATTCATGGCGAAATGTGGGTGTAATGTTACACCTCTGCCTACCCCTTCGGGGATACAGGCGTGAGCCTATAAAAAAAAACTGAAATCTATCGATGGTGGGTGACCGTGTTATATCAGCAGATTTATTGAATTTAAATAAATGTTCAAATTAGATGTTATTGTTTACTTACATAAACATACAAAACTTCAGCTATATATGATAATAATAATGAGTAGACCAACCGTTTCAAAGAATTTTTCTGCTGCTCCGACTCATCACATATATATTTTACCAACCAGGACCAACAACTTAATATGTATTTCAAGGACATTATGGTGCAAATAGAGAAAATATTTCTTTATATAACAATATGCCATGTAACTTGTAAATACGTATTCTCTTACTCACATCCTGTACGTGGATGAGATGACCAGTTTATCATTGTTTTAGAAAAAAATATATGATTAAGTGTGTCATTGGTAAATACCATGATGAAAGTTTACATCATAGGAATGTCTGTCATTGCCTCGTTAATGTCAATGCTGATAATAAATTTGAAGACGTATCGTAATAATAAAAGGCTATTAAAGGAATTCAAAATTAGAAGGATTGAGTAATGCATTTTAACGTAAGAATTATAGTTTCTTGCAACAGCCAGTGATAAGTGTGCATGGCTATAATTAATGAGTGTTATATGTCTATTATCTCACGATTTTGAATTCTATATGTATATTCAATATAATAAACCATGTGAAAAATCTGTCAACCTGTACATGTATATTAATGGGATATGAGGATGGAGCGTCAAAATTTAGATAGAAAGATAAAAAAAATAGGTTTTGGTGAGATGAAATGCGAACACGGTTGAAAAAATAGGTAGCTGCAAATATATGGTTTCCATTATAGTAAATAATATAATAAAATAATCAAGAATGGGGAACTGCTGCCATAAATTTTATAATCTCTACACTACCCAATTTGTATGCAAACAGGCCAGCAGTTTTATATTAGGTCAATGGCCGTACGAATTCTATGTAATGTATAATAAATACTATAAAAACTAATTGAAATGGACATGTCTTGCATCTTCATATTTCGGCATTTGAATGTTTCATATTCATAAATATATTTCTAATTATAAAACATAAAATGTGCAAGCAATCATATATATTATACGAATAAAAAACAGATCATTTTTTACAATAATTCACCGCAGAGTTTACGTGGAACAAATCATTGCAGTCGTTGAGGCATTACCTTTTCAAGAAAAAATTGTTATGATTTGATGAAAAAAACATTGAACCATGCTGTAATTTCTGTTTGTTTGTATCGCTATCTCTATATTTTTTCTAACAATACACAACTATAAAATACGGTTATGAATTTGCCATAAATAAATATTGCTACACTATTATATACATTTACAAACAATATATTATGAGGTAGTAAATTCTTCTTGATCATGAAGCGGATGAATGATATATCTACACATTGTTAGACCATTACAATAGCTCGGATCATTGGAAAGCTATTAAAGATAACATCTAAAGAACCGTGATAGGCATAGGCATCGGACGAACAATGTCATGATTTTTGATATCGAAAAAATCTGTGCGTCGATCGTGGCTGCACCGTATTGCAGCGGCAAGTCGGCTATGAAAGTGAGATGGCTCAGAACAGCTCGGATAAGTGGCAGGGGTGCAGTATAAAAGCGAGCGCACTACTACCACTCTGACATAGTTCACGACACGCCACGTGCCACTTCACAGCAGCACGTTACACCACACATAAACAACAATGAAACTGCTGGTAAGTACCATACAAAGTATACATACATACACACATCCCTAATTCCTTTTTTCTTCAGCCCTAACAAAATAAAACTTCCCTAAAATTCTCCAGTGAAAGTCTGGATGATAAAACAATATAATTATTGGAATTACATGGAATATGTTAGTGTTGCGTTAATTTCTATGTTGAAGGATTTCCCCGCAATCGAGTGCTGTGAGAGGCGGCACTAAATAGGGTCGGCAGATATGTCGACGACTGAACTTTGACATTTAAATGTCTTCGTCTTTAAATTCCTACATTTAATTACAGTATTATCGGTTATCGTTAGTACAATCAGAACATCTGCAAGGACCTTTAAGATTTTTTGTTGTTTTTGACAAACAGGATGTAGATATTGAATTCTTTTGTTTATAATTAGGTATAATAAGAAAAGGTAATGCTTAATATATCTATCGATCAGTGGCTTAGTTTGGTTTTTGTTCGCCTTCTTAGTTGACATGTATGACATAGCTACTTTTTAAATGTCACGTATTATTTGACCAACGTTTAGTACAAGAACTAGATGCAGACTTTTTCTGTTATCAAGTCTATTTATAGAGAGAGGTATCGAAGTAAAAAATACTGAACAATTATCAGATAGCAGCTACAAAATTGTATTTGTTGTTACTTTTACAATGAAAAAAATATATTTCAATTTAAATACTATCAAACATCATAATCGAAAAAGTTTTTTCTTTAGTATGTAGTAGCATGTTACAAAAACGAGAGTGTTATGTATGTATATAGCTATAAAATAATCTTTTCTAAGAATAACAGCGCCATGACTAAACAATTTCCTCTTTTAAAAAATCGTGTATTGGTGAAATTTAAATAGATTACTGTCAGAGTTATACTTCAAACCGCACGCGGTAATGTAAGATCACGCAATCGGCTGCATTTATGATATAAAACCAGAATCATTTTGCACGAGGAAAGAGTCATTAGCATACAGAATAAACGAGAAACTATTACTTTTCAATTGACAGTCGCAACCTCGATCTAATGAACTTTCTGTTACTCAAATGATCTTGTTCTTAATATTTCCTTATGTAACGCCATTTCTAGGTCGTATTCTTGACAATGTGAAAGATATACATATGTAATCAAACCTATTAATGGAACTGGTAGCCATTATTTTTAAATACAATGCTTCGTAAAATTTCTTTCTTAATTTCAAATCTAATCCTACAAAAAGATCGCATGAAAGATGCATCGAACATGTAAGTAATGAACGGTAATTATGGAATCAACGAAGCACAAAAAACATTTGTAATAAATTCATTAACCACGTGAACTGGTACAAAGCGTTATAAAATTCGCGTAATGTAACAACATGTAACTGTAATTATTCGTAACTTTTTATGAAGTTCAACGTGATCACATCATTTTTGTTTCTTAATAAGCTAATTAAGTAAGATTGTTTGCGTTAGTCACCAATGTTACATAAAGTAAGTTAACAAAATATATTAGCACATTTCTCTGCCGAAATATGTTGTGAATTTATGTACCATATTGTAATCGAGTACTTGTTACATAAACCAAGACAAAAGATCTTCTTTGTTAACGAAGCATAACTAAAAGTTGGATGATCTGAATGAAAACAATGCCATGCTTGTCGACATGTAAGTGCCAATACATAGCATGTTGGGGCCCACTTTCGCCCAACCTGCGTGTCGAATGAGCCGGTTTCACAAGATGCTGCCTATTGTATCCGTTCCATCTTATCTTACGACATACGAATATGATTAAGCTCTTCTGTCTGACATCATATCGTTTTTCAACATATACCTTCAAATTGAAGTTCATGATTATTGCTTCTTTTCACAGATACTTATTTTTCGCATTACAGGTTGTTTCTTGTGCACTGCTGTCCCTTGCGGCAGCTCTGCCACAGAGGAGATTATCCCTCAAGCCCGAAGCGGAAGCCGAAGACCAGGCAACTGCGGAACAGAACTACAACAACTATCAACAGCAGACGCAACCCGAATACAGACAGCCAGCTCCACAACAGGAGTACAGACAGGCCAAGCAAATCGATGACTTCAGGCCCAAGGTCCAACTGGAAACCACCACTTTCATCCCAATCATCAGTTTTGACAAGGTGCAGGGTAATGATGGAAGCTACAAGACATCGTAAGTTTTATAAGGCATTTTCATTTTTGATAGTCAACGTAAAAATTTTGGAACAAACTGTCTGCAATACAAAGAGCAAATGTTGAGAGAAATGAAGTCACCTATAAGCTCCAAGGTCGCTCATCATTTATAGAGCCGTTAAGATTGTGTAGCAGCTACCGTAATTATAGTGCTTAACATATCGCGTGCACGAAATCGAATGTAAGAAAAAGGTTCCAAAACTTTACGTTGCTTTGTAATACCGGTACGATGAAAACAAGTATTACATTAATTTACTCGGCGTTGTTTTTATTTTTTAGTTGCATAGTTACAATAGCTTCAAACAAACTATTTATTCTTTTTTTATGTTTATGATTTTGCCCTTTTTGTAGAGAAGCGTTAGTCTGTCTCATTACATACCTATTTATTTAATAATAAATTTATGTACTGTATCTTTCGAGAGCATTCTGTCCATGTGTGACCTTGAAGGCAAGTTTTCTAAAATGTTCCTCAAAATGACCTTGAGCACATGCTATTACTGTTATAGAGATTACGCATCTTATTGCTCCTTTTCACAGATGTCACATTGCATAAATTATAAAGTTTAACATATTATATTGGTCGTAATAAATTGCAAGATATTGATAACTTATAACATCTTAATTTAAATGCCTGTTAGTTTATACATATTTAACTTCTAGGTGAGTATTTTGAGATACTCAAATTTTCATTACGTTATTCTTTGAGCCATAACTGTGAACTGTAGACAGGAGTGACCCTAGTTATTTTTATTTTACTAAGATTTTTTTTGTTTTCAATTCCAGGTATGAAACCGGTAACAACATCCATGCTTCCGAAGAAGGTTACTTGAAAAACGTTGGAGAGGACCACAACGCCCTCGTTCAACAAGGCTCCTACTCTTACACAGCTCCTGATGGCCAAATAATTACTGTGGAGTACACCGCTGACGAATTCGGATTCAGAGTCAAGGGTGACCACATCCCCACTCCTCCCCCCGTCTCCCCTGAAATCCAGAAAGGTCTTGACCTCATCTACGCTGGAATCAAAGCTAACCAGGTGGGTTTCACGTTACAAAATAGACAACATGTGTTTTTACGTAATGTAGAGTTGCACAAAGCAAATTATTTAATCGATGTATATATGCTAGAAGTAGACGGCTTACACAAGCGAAATACTTACTAAGGCTTGAATGGAGAATTATAGAACTGTGCATATACTCTCATTTTAATTTATGATTTTGGATTCATTGTGTTGAACTTTGTTGTAAGCTTAAAAATATTTTAATACCTATTTTCTATTATTACTTTGAACTAGGAAATTTTTTTAACAGCCGGTCCATTAAACTCTCTTTACCAGTTTATTCGACGAGCGGGTCCATTAAACTCTCTTTACCAGTTTATGCGACGAGCGGGTACGAGGAACATAATCATACACATACCGATTTGAGCAATTGTAACCGTCTGTAACTATAGCATTGGTGGCGATAGCATCCAATGAAACTGACCATTTTTTCATAATTATAAATTAGATAGAGATTAAGATTTCAATAAATAGGCAAAAAATCCACTTTATAAAAATTATGACATAAATATAATAAAAATGAAGTAATAGGTATTTAAATATAACTCATCAAATAATTTTGTGTTTCCAGGAGCGCAATGCCTTAGAACTTAAGAACAACCCTGAGGCTGCCAGATCACAGGAGGATAGGGCTGCTCTTGACTACAAAGGCACCTACTACCAGCAGTAAATTGTGCGTGGCTTAAGACTCAGTGTTAAACCGTGAATGTTCTGATGGCAGGACCTCAAATGCCATATATTTTAAGACTAGATTTTGCCTATTACCTACAAAATCACGAGGCTTACTACCCAACCGTATAAAAAACGTCTCCAATACTTTGGACAAACGTGACTATAGTTGGGAATACCTGTGACATAATGAGCCAGTAACCAGTATTCACATGTCATGGTTTTAGGCTTTAATTTTAGAGACAAAAATTAATACTCAATCCGACAAACGTTAGATACATATCAAATTTAAGTGCTAACATCCAGATTAGTAAGTGACTTTGTCCCAAGACTTTATATAAAAAACGATTTCTTCTAAATGTATGAAAAACAACACGAACAAATTCATAGAAAAGGTTGATTTTCATATGTTAGGTTGACTTTGTTAGTATTTTCCACTTATGTTTACTGAAGGACTGAGAATAGCTAACAAAACTTATCTTAGAATACTATTCCTATTTGCGATACAAGGATAAAGACTTTATAATTTCTAGTTAGAGAATGTTCGTGAACAGGTATAATACTCTAAGATACATAGTTTCCTTATGTGATACAGCACCAACAACACACGTGTTCAATTTTTACTTTTATACTTTTGTAAATATCTTACCATTATGATTAACTTATCTTTGTATTTTTGATTATTGAATAAAAATGTTGTAAAATAAAAATAGTGATGATAATTATTTTCATTATTTTTGTATGCCTTTAAAAATACTAAGGATATAATAGAATAACTAAGATGAAAGAAGATGATTTTAATGCCTGAAAAAGAGATAATAAGGATACTACATGATGTAATGTAAGAAAATATAATAAAATAATTTTCAACATAGCTACCCATATAAAAGACATCAACGCGTGCACGGTTTTCCGCAGTGGTTTCAATAACAATAATTATTGAGTTGATTTTGAAAAAATATACTGAGCAATATAAAGATATACGTAGCCCAATATATGCAATAAATATCACCACACTATAGTGCACTAAGTAGAAATGCCAGTGCTCATTATTCAGGCGCCTGACTGATTGTCAAAGAATCGATAACTTTTGAAAATATTTTACGACACTTGATCAATGTATTTCGTCTGTTCTTTATCATGCCAGTGCATAGTGATACGAATAAGTATTGCAGAAGACATTTACGTATTTCGTCTCATCCGTAACTTGCGAGTGGTACAAGCAAGTATTGCTAGTTAACAGTTGTTTGAAATAAAAGTCATTATGCTTTTCATTTTATTCTTTTAAGTCTTTAAATGATGATGCAGAATTACATACCTGTGACAATGTGTATCACAGAGTGTTTTTAATGGATCGTTAATTGCTGCTGCACTGACTATTTATATAGTGTAATCGTAGAAAAATATCTATTCTTCAATAAAAATATATCACAAACTACTTATACTATCTCTAATGTAACGTAAATGTTATGTTACATGGTTACTGTATATGATCTTATGTCCAATTACACGACAAATATAATTCTAATATATCTGTCGTCTACTACGTGAACGGTATACATTGTACCTCACAATCAGGCAGATTTGGAGAATTTTTTTGATGTAGGTATAGCCAAACAATACAGACAAAATCACGACAATAGAAATGATGATATACGAATGTCACATTTGTTATTGTTATGAAACAACTTCTCCCCTGACAGAACTGCTATGATGTCAGCACAGACAGGTGCAGGTCTCGAAGTAGAAAGCGACGTAAAAAGACAATTATATAATCGCAGGATACGAAACTCACTGACAAAAGTATTTCGAGAAGTTGGTGGTGGCGCCACTGTCTATGTGATTTACTACAAAATGTACCTAATGTATAGTTGTTCCTCTGTATGTCGTCTTCACAGATAAGTTTGCATTGGATGATGTAACATACGTTTGGCTCTGCTAGTGCTCGCTATTTAGCTGTCACTCCTTGACTTGTACAATTGAACCAGTTTTTACTAGCGTACTGATACTTTCAATATAAGACGTATAGAGTCACTTTTTACGACTCGTTTACGCTTGGTTAGGAATAAAACATGTTCTTGAAGGCAAATTTAAATTGTAAACGTCTAATTAGAAATAGTGTTTTTTTTCTTTTTTTAAATCTACATACATAACGATATCAATTGATTATTTGTGTTCTACCTAAATTAGGTAGAACGAATTATACTGATATTATTACCTAGTATTACTGGAATCAAATCATATAGACTAAATTATTTTCCATTTTACTGAAAAATAATTTGAAAACACATAAGCTTGAACGCAACTTGAATGTGTTGAACCAGGTATATTTGTCACAAAATTGATTACTAAAATGACTGATAAATTTATCCCACCCATTTTTTTATTTGTGTTCAAAGGTATCTAAATAGTTATATAAATCTATAAGGCCAGCTTTCAGTTATTTATAATGTCTACATGTTTTATAGAATGCCACATTATGCTAGTTTAGTACTTTTATATTATTATTAAAAATCCTTATTAATTGACAATAACATTATAGACACACCAACTCATATATCTATGACAAATTCAATGTAGTTACTAAGTTTTTAAATTGTATAGAATGAAGACGATGAAAAGAGTGGCCCGGAGTTTCTCGTCGTTTTCTGAACAGGCATTTTTTTTTTCAATGCTCAATTATGTAAATATGCATTTAAAGTTGCTTTTTAGGGTTCCGTACCCCACAAGGTAAAAAAAGGAACCCTTATAAGATCACTTTCTTGTCCGTCTGTCTGTCTATATGTCTGTCCGTGTGTCACCACCGATTTTCTCAGGAAAGGGTGGACCTGGCAAATTGAAATTTATACCAGATACTGAGGTCTATGGTTCCTATTAGGTGTATAAAAATCAGGGTCCTGGGTCAACCCGATAAAAAGATATGGTCAAAATAAGATTTTTGCGCAAGTTTTCGTAAGTACCAAAATTAACCTTAATTTTAACTTTTTTTAATTTTCGGATTTTTCCCTTTACTTGTGCTATAAGGCCTTGGTTTTAACCAAAATTGACAATTCTAGGTCAACCGTAAGTACCCTAAAGGTTTTGGGTCGAAAACCTATATGATAGTTCCCGTTAAACTAGAATCACGAAATTTGGCCAAAAACCGGGTCTTACAGCACAAATAAAGGAAAAATTACAAAAATAAAAAAAATTGAAAATTTAAGGGTGTCCCCATACATATATAGTAGACTCCATTTAAGATAGTCCTCTAAGTTGTATGGGCGCTCATACAGATTTAGAGGACTAGCGTAATTAGGACCAACCTCAAATAAGGCAAAATGCGTACGGAACCCTCGGTGCGCGGGTCAGACTCGCACTTGCCCGAATTTTTTATTTTAATTTGTATTACCTTCTGACGTGTCCAAAAAATATAAACATTTTTATGGAAATAAACATATTTGAGTTTGAGTTGAATAAATACAGAGAACTAAACTAGGTCGTCATATAAGAACTGTAAATCAAATATAGTATGTCAAATCAACACACCATTTGTAAAAGTAATCTATACATCTATACATATAAATAAAATTGAAGTGTCTGTCTGTGATTTCAAAATAACTATGGTTTTTCAAGTGCGTATAGTTAGTTACACGATTCTAAGTCCAAAACAACCCTTTTTAACATTTTTGTCTGTCTGTCTGTCTGTCTGTCTTTCTGTTTGTCCGGGGTAATCTCTGGAACGGCTGAACCGATTCTAATGAGACTTTCACTACCAAGTAGAGGACTTTATAGCGCTACATATAGGCTACAGTTTGACCCGGTAGTTGGCGCTGTTGTCGCGATAACAAGTCTTTACTTATTCAACTCATCTATACATCTATACATATAAATTAAATTGAAGTGTCTGTCTGTGATTTCAAAATAACTATGGTTTTTAAAGTGCATATAGTTAGTTACACGATTCTAAGTCCAAAACAACCCTTTTTAACATTTTTGTCTGTCTGTCTGTCTGTCTTTCTGTTTGTCCGGGGTAATCTCTCGAACGGCTGAACCGATTCTAATGAGACTTTCACTACCAAGTAGAGGACTTTAAAGCGCTACATATAGGCTACAATTTGACCCGGTAGTTGGCGCTGTTGTCGCGATAACAAGTCTTTACTTATTCAACTCATCTATACATATAATAAAATTGAAGTGTCTGTATGTGATTTCAAAATAACTATGGTTTTCAAGTGCATATAGTTAGTTACACGATTCTAAGTCCAAAATAACCCTTTTTAACATTTTTGTCTGTCTCTCTGTCTGTTGGTCCGGGGTAATCTCTGGAACGGCTGAACCGATTCAAATGAGACTTTCACTACCAGGTAGAGGACTTTATAGCGCTACATATAGGCTACAATTTGACCCGGTAGTTGGCGCTGTTGTCGCGATAACAAGTCTTTACTTATTCAACTCATCTATACATCTATACATATAAATAAAATTGAAGTGTCTGTCTGTGATTTCAAAATAACTATGGTTTTCAAGTGCATATAGTTAGTTACACGATTCTAAGTCCAAAACAACCCTTTTTAACATTTTTGTCTGTCTCTCTGTCTGTCTTTCCGTTTGTCCGGGGTAATCTCTGGAACGGCTGAACCGATTCAAATGAGACTTTCACTACCAGGTAGAAGACTTTATAGCGCTACATATAGGCAACAATTTGACCCGGTAGTTGGCGCTGTTGTCGCGATAACAAGTCTTTACTTATTCAACTCATCTATACATATAAATAAAATTGAAATGTCTGTATGTGATTTCAAAATAACTATGGTTTTCAAGTGCATATAGTTAGTTACACGATTCTAAGTCCAAAATAACCCTTTTTAACATTTTTGTCTGTCTGTCTGTCTGTTGGTCCGGGGTAATCTCTGGAACGGCTGAACCGATTCAAATGAGACTTTCACTACCAGGTAGAGGACTTAATAGCGCTACTTATAGGCTACAATTTGACCCGGTAGTTGGCGCTGTTGTCGCGATAACAAGTCTTTACTTATTCAACTCATCTATACACTATACATATAAATAAAATTGAAGTGCCTGTCTGTGATTTCAAAATAACTATCTTTTTTCAAGTGCATATAGTTAGTTAAACGATTCTCAGTCCAAAACAACCCTTTTTTACATTTTTGTCTGTCTGTCTGTCTGTCTTTCTGTTTGTCCGGGCTTATCTCTGGAACCGATTCAAATGAGACTTGCACTGCAAGTTAGAGGACTTTATAGCGCTACATATAGGCTACAATTTGATCCGGTAGTTGGCGCTTTTGTCGCGATAACAAGCCTTTACTTCTTCTACTCATCTATACATAAAAATAAAATTGAAGCGTCTGTCTGTGATTTCAAAATAACTATCTTTTTTTCAAGTGCATATAGTTAGTTAAACGATTCTAAGTCCAAAACAACCCTTTTTAACATTTTTGTCTGTCTGTCTGTCTGTCTGTCTTTCTGTTTGTCCGGGGTAATCTCTGGAACGGCTGAACCGATTCTAATGAGACTTTCACTACCAGGTAGAGGACTTTATAGCGCTACATATAGGCTACAATTTGACCCGGTAGTTGGCGCTGTTGTCGTGATAACAAGTCTTTACTTATTCAACTCATCTATACATATAAATAAATTTGAAGTGTCTGTCTGTGATTTCAAAATAACTATGGTTTTCAAGTGCATATAGTTAGTTACACGATTCTTAGTCCAAAACAACCCTTTTTAACATTTTTGTCTGTCTGTCTGTTGGTCCGGGGTAATCTCTGGAATGGCTGAACCGATTCAAATGAGACTTTAACTGGAAGGTAGAGCACTTTATAGCGCTACATATAGGCTCCAATTTGACCCGGTAGGTTGCGCTGTTGTCATGACACTTATTTTTGTATAATTATATATAAAAGCAAAGAGTCATTCATCTTGAAATCTGGAAAATCACCGGCTGTATAAAGATTAGATTTGGCAGATAACTTTTTAAAACGTAACTTTTTTCCGCGTGCGAAGCCGCGGGTACCAGCTAGTTTAATATAAAAAATAAATCAACGTAGAATTTATTTCAGAACAAACGCTGTTTTACATTTCAGATGAATGTTGAATCCACACTTTTTTGAGAAATCCAAGTTGTCAACACTGATCAAAGCCGAATGAGTGAACACACACATTTGGTTGCCGTCTTCCTTTTAAAAAACGGTTCGTCATAGTGTGAACACTCGCTTACAAACTGTTTATAATTCAGCCAACGTTAGCCAATCCCTAAACTAGCGGCCCACCTCTGCCCTTGATTACATACACGACAGTATTATCTTAGCTTTACGGAACTAACTGTAAGGCTCATCCAAAGTGCTGTCCACCACGAGGAATGACGAAGAAGAACAGAGATGATGGCAGAGCGGCTTCTCTCTCTCTCTCCTGAAATAGACACATTACGTCAATATTCAGCGAGCAAGAAGTAATTTCAGGGTCAAGCAATCCCCTCGTGTAAATATGAATAATCAAACTCTTCTTCTCAGTTTCCTATAATTTATTATTTAAGTAAAGTTTATGATGAAGTCCTAGCTCTAAGCTACGGTACGGCTTAGGTTAAGGTCGTACGGTAGCGAAAAATTACCTTGAAGCATACATAAATGATAAGAAACACAGTTTTAATATCAATATGCAACGTTTTTATAGCTCACTAGCTGTTTCCCGCGGTTTCACCCGCGTCCTGAGGGAACTACTTCGCGTACCCGAAAAACCCAAATATCTTACGGACTCCTATTTTTCTAAAATAAAATATAGCCTATGTTACTCGCAGATAATGTAGCTTTCTAATGGTGAATGATGAAATGAAATTTTAAAATCTGTCCAGTAGTTTTTGAGTTTATCCATTACAAACAAACAACAATACAATTTTTTCCTCTTTATAATATTAGATGTCTCATCCGTAGTACTACTACGGCACTTCAAACGCGATTACAATGTACTTCAAATGGTTTAACATTTAAAATCAATCACGTCGTAAAATTAGTAAATGCGCATTACTTGACATATGATATATTCAGGAGTTTTACTATGTTTAGATTGATAGTATATATTTTATTCATTTCATTAAATGCCATACGGAAAACTGGCTTCGCAGGGGTCAGTGCGTGTCGATACGACTATCGTACATATTATGCGTATTTCACAAGAAACCCTCGCTCTTTATCGGACATATATACAGCTTGTCTAGTGTATGACGGCTTTGTGTAATTTTGTCTAATGCGCCTGCCCCACGATGAAACTTGATCAACTTGCGCAAATTTTAATTAAATGCATACATATATGCCCTTTAAATATGCAATTTGAATGTAATGTGAAGAAAATACATATTAACTCAGACCTTCCCAGTAGAAAATATTCGTTGCGTAGTGTTTAACATAACTCGGTTTATTACGTCAAATCTAGGTATAATTATGGTTGTACATAGAATATTAGAAATATAAAATTAAAAGCAGGATAAGGATACAGGCTACGTTCAATGTTTGTCAAAACTTTGAAGAGTTCTATTTCAAATAGAGCAAAGGATTTATTAGATGATTTTTACATCCTATTTATTTTCTCTGTATAAAAACTAATATCGATTTCATTATAATATTAATAACCCAGTAATACTTGATAAAGGATACGATTAAGGCAGCGATAGCCAAGTGGAGATACCAACAGACTGCCGTGCAGAGGGTATCGGGTTCGAATCCACGGCGCGCACCAATGGCTTTTCGGAGTTATGTGCGTATTGAATTATCAATTATCGCTTGTTTCGTGCCTCGGAGAGCACGTTAAGTCGTCGGTCCCGGTTGTCATGAAGATCTTTGACAGTCGTTATAGGGCGTCAGTACCTTCGAAATAAACTGACACTGGTCTCAACCATGGAATATTGCTATCCCTTCGGGTTGCGGAGGTCAGACAGGCAGTCGCTCTGTGGAAAAGCTAATGTTCAGGCAAATCCGGTTTGACTAGAAAGCGGACCCCAGGTTGAAACTGGGATAACGCTAGGAGGATGATGATGACATGATAAAGGATACCCGAAAGGTCTGTGAAAAGTGACTATTGTACAAATTTACTGATACGCGAATTTAAGCACTTGGTTATAAATAAACCAAGTGCTGTTTGTTTTGTTTTTTTTGTGTGAGTGTGTGGCCAACTCTAGTGTTGGAGTTTTCAAACCTCACGAGGGCCTCCGATGGCTCCATGGCATAACGATTCCTATCCTGAGACAAGGACCAGGACCGACGGCTTTACGTGCCCTCCGAAGCACGGTAGCGCTCAGGTATAAATGCCACACGTGGTCACCGATCCAAGTGACGACCTGTGCAAGCGTTGCTTAACATAGCCGACCTGTTACGAATAGGAAGCCAAGCTTTAAGCGCTACCAAGGGCTAAAAATTGCGAAGATCTATGGCAATCTTTATGGTAAATAACTCAAACGTCACCGATCTAAAGCATAAAATATGCTTATCTCTATGGCAGTCGCAATGTTCAACTATATTATTCTGACAAACATGGACTACAAAAGATAAAGTAGACAATGAAAAGTAGAAACATGAAAGTTTTGAATGCAAACTATAACGCTAGGATGACGATAAAGATGTTCACATGATTATGGACAATATTTGTGAAACTAAAAGCAGCGATAGCCTAGTGGATATACCAACAGACTGCAATGCAGAGGGTATCGGGTTCGAATCCCAGGCGCGCACCACTGACTTTTCGGAGTTATGTGCGCATTGAATTATTAATTTTCGCTTGCCCCGTGCCTCGGAGAGCACGTTAAGCCGTCGGTCTCGGTTGCCATGAAGATCTTTGACAATCGTTATAGGGAGTCAGTACCTATCTCTGACTAAACTGACACTAGTCTAAACCATGGAATATTGCTATCCCTTTGGGTTGCGGAGGCCAGACAGGCAGTCGCTCCGTGGAAAAGCTAATATTCAGTCAAATCCGTTTAGACTAGTAAGCGGACCCCAGGTTGAAACTGGGATAATGCTAGGAGAAAGAAGATTTATTTTGTGAAACTTAAAGTCAACCTAGTTGAGCATGATGATGATATAATCCTCTTATCCCTCATTAGGGACATAGGGCTCGCAGAACAGTCTTCCATTTTTGGCGGTCGTGAGCGGCCTTCTTCAGTTGCCCGCCAGCATAGACCTTGCTTGGATAGGTGGTTGTCCAGTCTTCTAAGCGTGTGTCCAATCCAACGCCATTTTCTTAGTAGGATTTCTTTGTGGATGGGCTTTTGGTCTGTCATTTGCCACAGTCTAGCATTAGAGATGGTTTGTGGCCAGTAGATGCTGGGAATGCGCCGCAAACATTTGTTTACGAACACTTGTAACCGACTGGTTATACTACTTTTGATGAGCCATGTCTCGCATCCGTATAGCAGTACTGACTTGACGTTGGAGTTGAAGCTCCTGATTTTTGTTCGCCGGGTTATTAAATTAGACGTCCAAACAGGTTTGTGTTGCGCGTATGCTCCTCGCGCTTTATTAATACGCGCTTCGACATCGTCATCTGCTCCCCCTGTTGGGTCAACTACACTACCCAGGTATATAAACCACTCAACTTGTTCAACTGCCTCTCCGTTAATGTATATTGGCACTGCGTCGGAGCTGTTAAGGCGCATGTCCTTCGTTTTCGAGCTATTTATGCGCAATCCTTCCTCTGCAGCGAACTTAGCGAGGTCGTTGGTCTTGGACTGGAGATGGTCGCGTGATGTCGCAAATAGACAGAGATCGTCAGCAAAGTCTTCGAGAGTTTTCCCATTCACCCATGGTAGTCCTCTCATCACCTGTCTTGTCACTCTGCGCATCACGTCATCTAAAACAATGAGAAACAAAAGTGGCGACAGTAAGCAACCCTGTTTCACACCGGCCGTGACATGTATCGGATCCGATAATTGGCCCTTGTGCATGACTCTGCAAGAGGAACCCACGTAAAGATTATGGTGAAATTCGTCGACAGCACTCGTCATCCGGTGAAGCAAAATCTTGCAAAGCACTTTCGAGCACACCGGGAGCAGGTTTATTCCTCTCCAGTTGGAACACTCAGCTAGATTTCTTTTCTTGGGTAGTTCAAAAAGTATTCCTTCCTTCCAGCTTTCTGGTACTCTTTCTGATTCCCAAATCGCTGTCATCAAGGGATACAGTATGTCCGCTGCCACTTCTGCATTTGACTTCAAAGCCTCAATGGGGATGCCGTCGTTACCAGGAGCTTTACCGCTATTTAAGGTCTTATGGCTTTTGATATTTCGGCTCTATCTGGGTGCTCAACGCTAATGTCTAAAGTGACTGCTTCTGTCTCATCAGAGGTTACCTCCACATCCTTTGGGACTGATGAGTGGAAAACGTCGACAAAGTGATCGTGCCTTCTACTCATTTGCTCTGTTTGTGTGGTAAGAAGCTTGCCCGTTCTGTCCACTATGGGTTGGTTTGGCGGTGGTTTGTTGCAAAGCTCCTTACTGGCTCTATAGAGCTCCCTCGTGTTCCCGGTGCTTGCTGCATGTTCTGCTCGTTGAGCATAGTTTGTAGATTCTAGAAGTATGACAAAACCTTCTTATTTTCTTTAGTGACAATAATTAAATCAAGAGCGAGTCGGACTCACTCATGCAGGGTTCCGTAGTACAGGTATCCACTAAACATATCCATAATCTTCACCTAACTCTATACCATCCACATCCGTGTGGTGACGGATTAAGAATACGGAATGTCACCACCCCATATCATCCCGTGGGTGTCGTAAGAGCCGACAGAGGAACCATACTATGCAGAGAACAGCACTATAAGAGAAGGAAAACTTGAAACAAACCCTATACCAACCCGTTTGGCCAACGTGGTATAGTAGGCCAATACCTCCTTTCAAAGGAGAGGCCTAGTCCAGCAGTGGACTGTAAGGGGCTGAAGATGATGAACTCTATACCACTATTACTTTTTTGTCAACACAAATAACTTTGTTTTCTATAGTGTTTGTATACACGAAAAAGTTATATTTGCGGTTTTTGATTGATTGTCATGTGCTATATCTCAAAAACTACTGACTACATATCGTTCAAACCAATTTTCTTTGGAAGTTTTTATTACAATCTATAGCATTACTTTAAAAGTTAGAGACACTAATTTTTACCCGACTACGGCGAAGCCGGAAGGGTCGCTACCTAATGTGGGTATCAGAAACACTTACCTGCATTAAACAAACATGGCAAGTAACTACGTGTACACTAGTATACAATAAGTGCGACCACGGCTCTAGCTTGAGCATTTCTGTACTTATACTTTTCTAAATTTAAATCAGCTATTTTCTTGTTTCGTCCTTTTTAGACCCCGTTTTTTACGTAGTCGGGTTATAGATTTTAACATATATTTTTATACACTTTAGAAGCGTATATCTTTCAAACGATTGCCTTGAGAAACAATGGTTCTAGAAACCTCAAAGTCATATTTTTAAAGACCTATCTATAGATATTTCTATTATTTTTGTTGTCGGGTTGGAAAATCCTCATGGAGTCCCTCCGCCCTGGAGGAAGGGCAAAGGGGACTGTCAGACTCCTACTGACTAAAAACCAACCCGCGCTCCTCATGTATCCGTGTGTTGGAGGGTCGGGCATCGCCGAAGCATTCGTCGCCACTCCCCGACGGGTATTGGCCCGCCAGATGGTCAGGCGGGCCCCGAACAAAAATCCCATGGTGGCGGATGAAGGTGTTGGGCTCAGCCGCCAAAACACCCGGCGGCCGCAGAGGATAGGGAGTACGGCAACCTGCAACCAACACCGCATCTCCTCTTCCTCTGCGGCCCCACCGCGACGCATCAATGGTGCGCCCCCACTTGGTCGCGCGGCAACGCAACACCGACACGCCTCTCCTCCCACGACCACGCCCGACTGCGAGGGACAGACAGAACTGTCCCCCGCACCCGCACCTTTGGACGCATCCTGCGCAGGCCCCTCCAAACCCACGCGGAGCGTCCACTCCCGGTATCTCGCTTAGCTGCACCGCGGGTGTCTAAGCCACGGTTACGGAGCCCCTCCATCACGACAAGGTGGAGATACCACAGGGGGGACCTATCTATAGACATGCCGCATGTAAATGAAAGTTCGTTCCATGTACGGAGAGCCCCCTTAATTATTATAAAATTTTTGTTTTAGTATACAAATCGTGAAGTGGTTTACAGAATATCTACCTACTAATTTTTAAACGTGTAGTCTTAATGGTTTTTTTTTAGGAATGTAGCGCTTATAGCGAGACTTGGCTTGCCGTTCGTAACAGATCGGAAAAGTTAAGCAACGCTTACACAGATCGCCACTTGGATGGGTGACCACGTGTGGCATTTACATCTGAGCGATACCGTGCTTCGGAGGGCACGTAAAGCGTTCGGTAACGGTTCTTGTCTCAGGATAAGAATCGTTAGGCCATGTCGGAGGCCTTTGGGCGGTCTGAAAACTACGACACTAGAGTTAGCCACACAGTCACACGAAAAACAAACAAACAATTTTTGGAATATAGTGGCTGTAACATACGGACAGACATGGTAAATTTATAAGGGTTCCGTTTTTTACCATTTTTGGCTAAAGATCCCTTAAAAAGGAACAAAGCTGCTGGTTGAATAACAAAAAAAAAAAACATTTCTCAATTTGTAAATTACACAATGATATATTTCACATTTTTCTAAAGTACTATACTCGATTGATAACACTATACACAACGAAGTCTCAAAATTAGAACATAGTATGCCTTTTGCCGCAGAAAAGGTGAGATGGCGACGATTTGCAACTTGCAGTAAGCATATTATTTAAATTTACTTACGTTACGTTAGTATTTCTAGTTATCTTTAAAATCGCATCTGCAAAATAAATGTAATTACGATATGGGAAATATGTGGATGGGCTTCGTGAAGTGATGGTACCCTTTGGCCTGCTCAGACAGGCTTAAGTAGCTATTGCTATAATAGGCAACAGACTCCTACATTTTCAAGTTACTATTTAACTGATTAAGAAATAATGCAATAGATTTATGAAACATGGATATTTTGACGTTTTGAAGCTATGTGTGTATTAAAAATGTTAATTATCACTTGCTTAACAATGTGCCCGGTAGATGGCAATAGACTCGCCCCCTATTACATTGGGACCGAAACATAACTGGTGTGTAATACACCTCCACATACCCCTTCGGGGATATAGGCGTGAAGTTATGTTATGTTAACCCGATATAGTTATAGCTTTATTAGTTTTAAGAAACATTAATTTAATACTTTGATGCTGTATTTCCTGGTTGGAATAGAAAGACGTTTACGATGAAACATAAATTGTTGTTTTATCTCTCTGCAACTATTAATAACGATAATATGCTTCAACTGTTCCATGCTACTAATATGTTATGTAGAAGTGTACGTTATGTACAGATATAGTCACATTCAGTGACTTATTTCTACAGATTACTGGATGTATGTCGCCACATTTTTTTTTAAGTTACCGACCAAACAAACTATTTCAGTCAATTGGATGGATAAACCAACTATTTACGAAAAATTCGGAAACATAATTTTAACGTGAAAGTGATTTATTTCTCTATAGCATTCTAGGTATCAAAATCAATTTACCGGCATCCCAGACAATGTTGTAAGATACAAATATTTATAAACATCCTCTAAAAACGTTGATATTTATTTTATTCGGAAATTGGGCATTTCCGTAAATCATTTACTACTCAATTTTTAGTTTACAGAATGTTTACTATTAATCATCTCACAGCCTACTTAGTCTCTAAATTAAGTATTGGGTGTGAGTGAGCTATTCTAAATAATGTAATTTTAACAAAATTTAATATCAGGTAATCTCAGATAATTAGGTTTTGCGACTTGATGAGTGGCACTAGACTAACATGACTTAGGTGATGTGATTGAGCTCCTGAAAAGAACTGTTGACCCTTGACTGATTTTCTTTCAAATAATTATACTTATCTTAATATATAAAATCCTTGCGTTACTGACTGACTGACAGACACGCTACAGCCGAAACTATTGGGCGCAGGAAGCTGAAATTTGGCACGTATGTTCCTTCGGGACCGTAGGGGTGCACTAAGAAGGGATTTCCCGAAATTCCCACGGGATCGGCCAAAACGGGTAAATTTAAAAAAATGCAGGCGTAGCTGCTGGCGTCCTCTAGTTGTAAAATAACTGCCAAGCCATCGCACAAATATTGATATTTTAGGACTGTTTAAAATTTTAATGATGTTTTCATAAAAGTGAAAAGATATTTCGTACTCACACCACCTATAAGACAGTGTGGGTATGCCGCTTATCAAGACTTACTATAAACTGAAATTGATCTGTTAATTTTCAACCCACAAAGCAAAGCATAAATTTTTTCTCTTGTTCGATTACTATGATGAAGATGTATGAATATCAACTTTTACTTCATAGTTTTGAAATGTTGTAAAAAACATCCAAGATTAGAGAATATTATTAGGTAAAGGGCAGACTGACGTGTGGAGTACTATGTGCAATGAATTGCCTTGACAGCACGTAGAGAACTGCACCGAATTTTGAAGGTTCGATCCCACACGGGATAACACTCTGTGATCCACAAATTGCTGTTTCGAGTTATCTACTTTGTGTCCTGAATGAATGTTTGTAAAGTCTCACGTGGAACAGATCAAGTGAGGAAAATGTTAAATAAATATGATTTGATGCCGTAAAATCATAAAGTTTTTATTTTCTGTTTTTTTTATATGTCTTTGTGTGATTTCGGTAGGGACTTTCTCGGTATCATCACAGTGTCTGAAACGTGCTCGGTTGATTGCAATCAGCTCACTTTCTATTATGAAAAAATTATAAAAAAAAGATAAATTATAGTTATTTGAAGAAGTAAACATGTAAAGAGATTATAATAATAGACATGAAGCGTTATAGGAAACTTTGGTAAATCTAACGATTATAATTATGAGAAACTAAATTCGTTTAACTGAAGGGACTTTGTTTACATTTGATCAAAAACGTATGCTACTTTCGCAAATGTTACACGGGCAGCAGGCAGTCCTTTTTATATACACCGTAATAAACACAATTAAATTGAACATAATATAAAGCTTACTTACAATAATTTTACATTAAATTAACACACAAATATGAAAATTTTGCTAAGTGCATCCAACAGGTTTTAAAATTACGAAATGATTGAATAAAATAATGAATGTACTAGCATTGGTATAGTCAAAATTGTGTAGATAATTTGATTTCCATTAGTATGTGATTGTTTAGTGTGTATAGAGGCACGTAGTAGGTTTGTTAGTGAGCGTTGCAGTGTGATGTACTTGGTTTGTCGGGATGCGCCAGCGTCGGGTCGCACGAAGTTCATAGGTAAACACACCGCTATATAAACCCCATGCAGTGTCAACGTGCACACATTTGTGTTGCCTGTGATTGCATCCAGTCCCTTTGTACTGACATCCTGCCCTACACCCTAATACGATGGTGAGAAAAATTGAATTATCCTTTATCGTTTTAAGATTCTAAGTTCCATTTTTTGTCTTGTTGTCATTTTTTTTTGATAATATTTTTATCCAGAGTTTACGTGTCATTTAAAAAAATCAAACAAGACTGGATATTACTAAATTGTTCCTACGATAACCACGATTAGGTTATTGTTAGATATGAATTATGTTTTTAATTGATATGGTGAAATTATTAATTTCCGTTCAATTTGCAGAAGCCCTTACTGTTATATGTGCATTTATATTTATCAATAACCATACCTATTAGTAGTATTATTGAAGGAGGAATGGATAAAAAAAATACACGATTTATACAGTGAAAACTCACCCAAATCTTCAAACATTTGTCATGTTATCAGTCAAACTGCTAGGCTCTCATACAATAACAAATTTTTCACAAGACGTTATATTCAATTAATAGTAGCGAATTATCAGATTTCATAAGTATTTCAGTACTTACATACACATTGACCTGCATGCATTTTACATGAAATGTGAAAGTTTAACGCCAATTATACAATGACGTTTTGTCATCTACGGCAATAATAGGTATATAAAGCGGTCATCGAATGCACGTACAGTGTAGGGGCTGTCACCTTAACGTTTATAAACTACACCCAGTGCTGTTCGTTCGATCCTCACATGAGACAGCACTTTGTGTGATCCATAAGTTGTTTTTTCGAGCCTGAGTGTATTTTGTATCCGCCGACTGAGTGCTTATACTGTCCCTCACTACGCAAGACTTCGCAATAATGTGGGAAGCATTTATTTTTCAAATAAAAAAGTAATATTATGACTTGAAATATTCCGCGTATACCCACAAAAAACCCGTTTGTAATTATTATAGTAAAATAGTAGCATTACGTCAAATCAAATTACTATAAAACAAAGATTAAGGTCGATGACTTGTTAACTAATTGATAAAAAAAGCCATCGCAGTAGACCAAGGTAAACCCGTCAACGCATTCAGCGTTTGTTTTGCGATTGTAGCTCACGCGATCTTACTTCCTTGCTAACGTGAGACAGGCAGATCATCATTGCGTACTCATTTCTAGTATTATTCGTTGTCAATGACGGCGAAAAATTATATATTTGAATTTTATATTTATGAAAAGATAATGGTATACTGAATAAAATTTATTCTGTCTGTCTAAAAAAAAAGCTAATAAATTAAAAACTTGTGATAGGACTTCTGTACAGTTTTCAACAATAGATAGGGTGATTCGTATTCATATAAGAAAAGGGGACTCCATTTTATAATAATTCTCTATAGTATAGATAAATATTTCAAGACAAAAAAGACATACTCACACTTTATTGCCAAAACAACAAATAAAAAATAAAATAAAATAAATACATTATGAAGTGTTCCATAAAGTACGTGAATTGGAACATTTTCTTTGATTTAGGAAGACAATTTTATAATTTTCAAGATGAGTGACGCCAGGCAAAATATATATATATATTAAAAGATCAGATATATCTAGTGTCTAACAATACATTCGAATATGTTCTATATTTATTTCAAATTTTACCCAACTGCCAAAAAGGGTAATGGGGCGAAAGGGCGCTCACCCTGTTTTTTGGGTTAAGAGTTACTTATCTATTTTCACGAACTAAAATAATAATAACTTGGTTATTTGAATGTTATGTTGAATGGTAATTATAGATTGATTTATCTAAATTCTGATTGACAATAAGATAATGATGCGCGAGCTACGCTTTCTTATATACAAAAATTCAGTAAGTATCTTTAGGTACAAAAATATTTTCATGGTATGATATAAACATACTGTAAATCAGGTTTATTATTAAGTTACTATTATATCCAAATCCATTTTATTCAACTCAGTTACAAATTACAATAGTGCACCAGAAATGCATAATAAGTAGATAAGGAAGCTCGCATTATCAGTCAGGTAACAGCTATAACCTTTTACCCAGTTTACTAAGAATTTTACTATGCAAATTCATTTCTGTTACCTTATCGTGGGGCAAAAGTCAACACGTGTTTCATGCACAGGAGTTCAAAATGCAGCTCAGAGATTGTTGTCGAATCACGGAATCCTTTCTTTCCTCAAACCGACAATTTCTACCCACCTACATCACGTTTTTATGACGAGTACGACTTCCTTAAAGTAAGTTTGCACAATATCAATCGTAAATTATAATGTAGTCGTTTTCTAACAAAGGACTTTTGTAACTGACGGACGGAACATGTGTATTGCACTGGTTGGTAAGGTGCATGCGTGCAATATGAGTTGTGCGCTAGTGTGACCTTTATTACTGTTAAATATTTAGAGACACGTCAATATATTTTAAAAGTATAATATTTTTGATTGAAATTATTCGCATATTTTCAAAATAATATTATTGAAGTAACCGTATTCGAACTCTGAACTAAGTATATTATTTATGTTCAACTGTTCTTCTAAATTTAATTCAATTGACATTAAAGTAAAGGACCGTTGCCTAGGTCACAATCGATTAGCACAAACTGCAATAAATCTTTATAACAAGAAACAGCGTTAGAACCTTAAAGATCAAATGAGTGAAGTTGCAGGATCCGGCTACCATGATTCATTTGATCGCAGTCCATTAAGACATGGAAAATGTAAATATCAACAGATATTACTTTAAAATAATTATAGAAGCCGTCCTATGAACAGCGACAGCATAGCGGATTAACAATAGATAATTCAAGTTTAAAAATTGCGAAGGCAATTTTAGCTTCAAAAAAATAAGTGTGATAAAACTTTTAAGGAAGTATTATACTGATTTGTTTGATAATATTAGTAGTAGTGTGAGTTTTTATCACTGCTGTAAGCCACTGCAAATCAGTCAAGTTGATAGCATCACTGACCTCTGCAAACATTGTCCATCTATTCTTAAAGGCAAGTCAAGTGATTGTGTAATAATACCCATTATTAAAGAACTTATAAAATTAGTCAGTGTTTCCTATTATTATATTGATTATCTTTGCCGTTTAGAAATAAGTGATCAAGGGTGCAGTCCATAAAATAAAACAGAGTAGTCAAAATATAAAGGAAGTTTACTTTGACACATTTTTAGGTACTAAATTTTTTATTTACCTTCGGCACTAGATTATAAATAGTCGTAAACCTTTGGCAATTTAAAATACTTACCATATATAAATTATTTGCTAACACCTGTGCAGTTGGCATTAAAATCTGAATAAATCCTAGTTACATGGTCACCCTACTAGCACAAGGAAATGTCAGCGGTGATTAGTTCATTCATGTTGATAGTAAAGATATTAATAATATATCAGCATTTCGATAGCCCTTTCAACGAGTACACAGTAACATGTTATCGACATACATTTATGATCTAAACTTTATGAAAGCATATTCAACTTGTAATGACTATGAGAAAGTTCATTGTGTATGATACTATACATATCATACATATCAATGGGAATTGAAAAGCATTTAAAGATAGATTTGCTTATGTATGACATGAGTTGTCGTTGAATGTTTTGGTACTTTTACGTAAGAACGTGAACTTTAATATCCATGAAAATCAAGAACTAATCTTTTTATTTGTCATCATGCCCGTTTATTTTCTATCGAGGTAACTAAGCTTTGGAGACACGGGGAGGAAGATAAACTTTAGTAAAAAAGAATAAAATTATTTTTGCTTTTGGCACAAGGCTCCTTTAAAATATCAAGTTCCTTGAAAAATAATATAACAAACAAAATTCAAGTCAGTTCTCGTAAGGCTTGGTCTAAACGGAGACATCGTCCATTAGCAACGAAAATATTATTCTTTTTCTGCGGGAGGTTGAATCACAAAAAGAACAAGCAAAGACAAAGGACGTCTGTCTGGAGGTATAATCACTATGGATGTACCAACATAATACTGACAAAGCATATGAATGAGATGTAACGTATACTAATGGAGCCTATATTTAAGCTAATTTATAAAGTCACAATATTTGTAGCTGAATAAAGTTTGACATTTTTATTTACAATATAAGATGGTGTTTGAATTTCTGAGCTAGATATAGAGCATGTATTTTATTATTTTTAAATGAATAAAATAAATATAGGATTACATGCTTTTCATAAACGTAAAAAGCTTTATTATTGTTTAAGATTGTCTCCATGGTTCATGTAGTAGTTTTAGCGGCCGCCTCGCCATTTGACACTGCGCTGAGTTTTCTGGATTCGATCCTCACACAAGACACTACTTTGTGTGATTCACAAATTGGATTAATTGCCTGTAAAGTTCTCAGTTATTTTCTTAGTGCAGGAGTCTTTTAATAAAATATATCTTCAGACACGTAGAGTGTATTTTAGTAGCACAAGCTGTCCCTCGTGGCTTAAACTATCATCCTGAAAAATTGCAATATCAAAGTTTTAAGAGAGATAAAAAGTAATGGTATCTAAATAAAAAGTGTCTGACAAAATAAAAAGATAATCTTATCACATAAGATCTGCAATACCGTTTATTTCTGGAAGTTCCACACAATCCCAGTTTCGTCATTCACTTACGTCACATATAAATCTTTGAGTGTGGTTAGCGGTTTCAACACACGATTCCTATAAACTTATTTCATTGTTCACGACGAAAGCATTTTCAACTGCCTGAGTTGATATATGCATCTTCCGGCAGTTGATATATTCATTGTGGCCCATCGTTTTCTACTATTATCACGGATTTGAATATAATCTTTTCAGACCTGTCAATTATCTGCAATATAAAATGATCACTATTGAATTGAATGTTATTTGTACTTATTTTTTTATACTTATTAAAGATTGTTGACCCTTTCAGCTTGGTTTCAATGCTAGTCTTTTGACCGATTTTTTGGCTTGAGAGCGCCTACGATCTTGAATTAAATAGCTCTTTATAAATGGGTTTAATCTAACTTACGCTAAAATTTATAACAGTCATAAACAGTTCTATATTAAAAGCGTATAATTATCATGTTATATGATTTCATGACTTCTTTTAATAACAAGAATTTATACATACCGTATATTTTATTAAATATTCATCAATGTTGATGAAAATATATTTATCATATTTAGATTTTGCGGCAATTGATAAGAATGCGTAGCTTTTACTTTGGCAACCAGATAACTGATGAACAAACTTAGGTATATTATTAACTGAAAAACATACCTCAATACAAAGATTTATTCCTGAGTGGGAATTGAACCCACAAACTCCGGCTTAGCAGTCAGGGACACTAACCACTGGACCCACAGACCAGTCAAAGTATTTAATAAATGCAAGTGCCGCAAAAGTTTTGAACGTAAAGCGGCGCTAAAATATTCCATTATAATACCTATAGTTAATATAAAATGCACGCATCAATTCAGTATGCAAACTTCTTTGATAAAATTTGCTACTCATACAATTTAAGGCGTTCATCAAAAATTCTAGGTGCAGTTTATTTTGAGGATAGAAATTGTTGGTTTCAGGAATGCGGCAAAGAAATTGATACTAAGAAGTAGTAAATGACTTATTAGTTACTAGCTTTTGCCCGCGGCTTCGCGCGAGTTGAAGGCGGTTTAATATAAATTTACTTTCATTCTCAAGTTGTGTGAAGGCACTCCTGATTAGTCTTAAGAGTTCAAAAACTCTATAGAGTATAAAGTAATTCTGTCAGTATCCATGACATTATCTACCATTATATATACCGAATATATATCTATAAACACATCCGCATTTATAATATTAGTAGAGAAAATCGTTTCAGCTGTTTAAGCGTAGTCTATAATTATTAGTTTATATATGCGAATAATGTAATCACCGTGCACAATATGACAATATGTATGATGTGACAGTACTCACAGATATACTATAGCACATGCGCAGCACTTAACTTACAGCACATGCGTTCTTACTTCCAAAAGGTAAATTTGTGCCGTAGGTACAAACTTCTACCCTCCCTAAAATCCCCTCAGTTTACTTTTTGCAACTTATGGTAGCCTATGTCCGTCTCCATGCTCCAAATTCAAGTTGCAGTTTATTTTGAGGATAGAATTTTTTGGTTTCAGGAATGCGGCAAAGAAATTGATACTAAGAAGTAGTAAATAACTTATTAGTTATAATCGTTACTCATTAAAATATATTTAAAAAAAACATAAATGGTTAGGTATGTTTCATATAAAAAAGCCGTTCTTCCAAACATGGTGTAGTAGCTGAGATAGCATAATTATATTAAACAAAGTCACAACTATATCAGAGCAATGCCATCGATTATCGTATATTTTGTTTCAATAATTAAACTTAATAATTTGTATTTAAGTCACAAATAAATTTTTCGTCTCTAAAATACAAATAAAAAATCATCATCATCATCATATCAGCCAAACGACGTCCACTGTTGGACATAGGCCTCCCCCAAGGTTCTCCACACAATAAAAAATACAATAACATATTTCTTATAAACGAGACAAACACGGAAGCCTTGTTGCGTCCCCTATCTTTGTTGACATGTATGCACTCAACGAGTTGTTGGTGTAAGTTCTGTATAACTTACATATTTCTGTATAAATATTAGTCCATTGTGAATTTCTCACTTGACAAAATACAAGCACTGAATTTCTTTAAAGAAGAAAATATAAATTGTATAGAATACCATCATGTTGTCGTAATCTGAAAGATGTAAAAAACTTGCTATAAGTGTCCAACAAGTATTGAATTAGTACAACTAACATAGCTATAGTATATACAGTATGTGTACTATAATTATCTAGACGGCTCACATGAGAAAAACATAGCTTTCTGTATTTACTCATTAATTCTTATTGTAAAGCAGCTATGAACCCCTTTAGATCAATCAACTACTGCGCAAGGAGCCTTGGGTTAGATTCCACTTCACGCACCATTGACATTCGGAAGTTATGTGTGACCTAAATTGTCACTTGTACCGTACCTAGGAGAGCACGTTAAACTAATGATCCTGACTGTTATAAATATAGTCCAGTCCCTTCAAGTATAGTCTAGTCCCAGAATGTCGCTGTTCTATTTGTGGCGTCGGTGATTAGACGACAGTCGCTCGATGGAGAAGCAGCTAATATTCTTCAAAATTTGGTTACACCAAAATGCGGAACCCTCCACTGAAAATTCCTGGGTGGAATCTCGAATATTACAAAGGTTATGAAGACTTGTACATTACATTACAATTATATTTTTTGTTTCAGATCTCCCTCCTGTTCGTGCTTCTAGTAGCGGTGGCGTATTCGACAGCACAGGCGCAGCAGTCTACTCCGCCGATACCAATCGTTCGTTACGAATCAGAGGGACCTAACGTTGATGGCTCATATAAGTGGCTGTAAGTAGAATACATTTTGCTTCATGTCCTAATCGCAAAAAGATCGTTAATGTTTCTGCTACGGGAATATTCAGAGTCAATAACATTGAGAGTACTGGCATATGAGTAAGTTATATTTTTACTCATGCTCTACTTTAGCATATACACAAAACACTTTCTAGACAGTTTAGTTCACTATGGGCACTAGACATACGTTATAGAAGCAGGCGATAAACATATGTTTATCGCCTGCCTCCATTTTGTTAATTCTCATCAAACTTATGCATGCTCAAACATACGTGTATATTTTTTTGGTAAATACGTGCATAGAAACACCCAGACTAAGACAAAGAATATGTTCACATACACATAAATAATTCACTTGAGAGGGAATCAGACCCGTGACCTGTTTGGCGTAGCAGTCTTGTTTGGTTTGTTACAATGCCGCTACGCCACCGGGTCAACATAATAAAATTATATCTTTATGTGACAATTGTGTCATTTCTTTTAGAAAATGCAGATGTTATTCTGATTCCTTGCTAGTTGGTTGCCTAGTGCTTACCTGTTATTCGTTAGCTTCAATTCCTTTCATAAGCCTTTTAAATAACCTTCTTTTATACTTTTTATTTTCTGAATACTATATGAGAAAAGTACACCTATAATTACATGAATCTGCTATGTTTTATTTAAGGAAATAATGCTCCAAAAATACTACTACGCCTAAATATAAATATTAAAACTAGTGAATAATATAAGTAAATCTCTATTATTCACCAATAAAGTTAATCAACTACCTCTTTATTTCAATAGCACCACAAACGAATATAATTATAATATACTTCAAAAACATAACCAGTTAAGTTGTAGTTATGAGGTATATTTTAAGATATATACATTGAATAGTTTAAGATCTATACTTATCCATAACACCTCATTACAAATAGCCGCTTGAAAATGTTAGTGCCTAATGGGTTATTAAATGTTTAATTAGGTAAATAGGTAACTCATTAAACCATCACTGTTGACATCGGTCAAAATACTTATTTGTGATCATATATTTTACCGATTTAAAGGGTCCGTATAAACTAGAAATCCACGATATCAGTAATTCATTGTCATCAAACGCTGTACTAACCCTTATGGCCAGCGTGGTATAGTAAACCAATTCCTGCTATTGTGACAAAAATCGGGTACCTATATCCAAAGAAGACAGCTGCAAAAGTCTGTATGATGATATAAATCAAATGAAACCATAGTACAACAGACCACAATTGTGTATACAAAAGGGCACAGGTAGCTTTAATTTATTAACTAAACATTGAGTAAAAGCTTCCTATTCAGATGTCATACTATTATCAGAGTGTAATAAAAAGATGTTATTACACTATGCTATTATCATGCATAGTTTACAAGACATGTTTAATAAATATTACTCTTCTATAATCACCATCACAGCATACAAAGTACAGAGTCAGCCCCCGTAACTTTGACCTGATACCTACACATGCAACAGATTGTCCACACTGACCTTCAGATGCGAGCAGTCATAAACGACTACTGTAAGATCTTATAGAAGTCAGTAGTGTTGTTTTAAAGGCAAAATAGGCACGTTTGTATAGCCTAGTTCTGACATCCACCATTCGTATGTATAAGTAACATCGCCTGAGAAAGAGAACGCTTGTTGGTTAGAGCACTCCATTAAATAAGTGACCGCAGTGACTTATGCGGTTTCTGATTCATAACTGGCCATGAACTATACAAATAACATCAAATTCCTTTTGATGCAATCCACCTGATATGATCATGTGAACGTTTACCTTTACATGCGTGTTTCCAACTTGAATATAAAAAATATAAAAATATGTAGTTATTTTTATGTCGGCAAAGTATACAAAGGAATCATCTTTATGTTTCTTCGTGTCAACTTTGAGTAAAATATTAAATCTTGAAAGATAAAGATCAGTACTTTTCGGTATACCAAGGTTAAGCAAGTATCATTCTTTCTGCAAGTTGACGATTACATTATATTCGGTTGCACATCAATTGAAACTTATCTGTTGACATGACACCCAATGTACACTTTAATTAAGTTAATTAGTATTGTTAATGTACACGTAAAGTTTTGAGACATTACAGTGTGTTAACATTTTTATTTGGTGTTAATTAAACTCTTGATTTATGAGCTTATAATCTGTCGAAGTTTAGTGAAAGATTAGAAAGCGGATCCCGGGCTGGTGGAAGTTTTGGATGCAACCGGGATAACGCTAGGATGGTAATGATTCTTGCCATAATAGTATATATATCTTCTTCTGCAGTTAAGGGACCTATCAGCAATAGAAATACAAATGTAAACTGTGTTATAGTTTTATTCATTCAATGTACTACGTACTGTAGGTTCTGCCAAAACTACTTACTATATCTGCATGCCATACATCAGCCCCAAAATAGTTAAAATTATCATTCCGAAACCATATTTCCAGTTACGAAACAGGCAACGAAATCAACGCCGAAGAGTCAGGTTACGTGAAGAACTTCGGCCAAGGCGAGGGGCAGGAGATACAAACTGCTGAGGGCAAGTTCAGCTATAAAGCGCCAGATGGCACTCTCATCGCCCTCACGTATATAGCTGATGAAAATGGATTCCAGCCACAGGTGACTAATATTTTACTGAATATTTAAGTAAAACATGATGAGAGATTTCCGAGAATAAACATAATTTTCCTCATGTAACATCAGATAAAGTAGGCTGCAGGGACTTTTATGATGACATGGTTTGACCTAAAGTTGGGTTATAAAGTTTTGCTACGCGTCAACGGATGATGTGTCTCGAATGCTTTTTAGTATGTCCTTCTTATTAAAAATGAGTAAAACTGAGAGAGAAGAAGAAAGAGAGAGAACTATTGTTTTAGGGGTCTGGAATCTTGTTACAAAGGTCTATAAGTCAAGTGCCATCTTTAAAAGAGGCTATTTATTTAAAGCGCTCTATCATCAATTATGTAATGCCACATAAAATAAAATATAGTATTAACACCAGCTAAAACGCAATTATATTTATACGACTGCCGCTGGCAAATAGAGACCTTGACATCATTCCGACGGGAATCACAATAAATTGTATAATCCTCTGTCGGCAAACATTTTACGGAATCCGGTACAGCAAACATGTTAAGGCAAGTCCACGTACAATTAAATTAAATAGTGGACGATAAAATCGATTCGCAAGCTTAACGAAGCCACTCCGGCCAGCATACTTCATTGTTTTTTTATAAGAGCATGGCGTAACATTTACAAAGCATGACTAAATTAATTCTTATTTATGAACAGTTTCAATAAATTAAATGGCCGTCGTGTCATAGTTCAATTCTGTGTTATAAGTTCACCTCGAACAATGAATCGCTCTGACTCTCAAGCATATCATCTGAGTTTTACATTGACACAAAAAAGAAATGCAATCATATTTTTATATATCGAAGTCCTAAAACATGTCTGTTTCGCAAGGAGACAGTAATTGTCCATTTCATATTACGTAATCAACACCTACATAAGTGTCCAAAGGCAGCGATACATCTTTGTTTCTGTAACGCACAAATTGATTATATTTATGTTTTAAAATGTCAGCGTAGTGATTAAGGTCTACGTTATAGATGCTCTGGGTTATGGAACATCTACTTAGAGATAGATGTGTGTTTCTACATCCTGTTGTAATTTTGTTTTATTGACTGGACGTCCTTGTATTTTTTAACTCCTAACCACAAGCCATACAAACCCTAGAGTTAGAATAAAACATTAAATGGATAGGTCATCCGTGCCATCAAAAGTAAATGTAGGCAAAAATCTGCATTAACATAAAGGGTAATGCGAAGATAAAGTAGGGAGTGGCACGTGTGTAGCTATAGTAAATACTCGTAAACGTCGCGAGTCGAGCCTGAATCATCATTGCGTAAAGGTTTAGGAAGACGTCAGCGGTGCGCTGCACTGGCGTGGATGTGGGTCTTAGTTAGCCAACGTGTGTGCAAATGTCGCTGTAAAATATCAAATGGCGACCCGTGACCTGCTCTTGGGAAATGGGAAGCCTTTGAATATCCGACAGAAAGCATCTAAATATCTCGCCCACGGTGGCACATTAATGATCTGCTATCGGTCTCTGCGCAACGTTAATTGACTAACAATCGGTCACAGTTATATAAGAACACATTCGTCTGCGCTGAAATGGTGCAATGTAAATAGTACCTATAGTATATGAATGACCAGCGCCCATCGGTTAGCGATGAGTGACACAACTTTACGTTTTCACAATTAGCGGCTTGTGGTTTGGGTTGTTCTGTGAACAACGGGTATTACATCATAGACCTGTCTTCTATTAGCCACATATGCAATCACCATGATTTCGTTCGCATATGGACTGTCTAGAGCCTGTCTCGTTTCATGAAGTTTATATCACAGCATTTACATAACCTAGCGGCTGCTTATCTAGACAATCTTAACATAGAATACTTGTTTTAAATAATTAGTAACTGCTTGGAAATATTAAGTAAACTATACTAACAAGGAAATATTTCTAATAGTAATTGATCGGCGCAATATTTAATGTGACATTTCTTACAAGTATGTAAGTACAGTAAGTTCAATTCTTACATGAGACGAGAACTTTTGTGGTCAATAAATTGCTATTAAACATTTTTAACCGTAAATAAGCGGCGTAATAGGCCGTATAACGCCTTTTAAAAAATCAAAAAAGTGCATTAAACAGATTTAAGCCAGTCCTTAGTGCAAATATTTATCTCAAATTTAGAAAAAGTGTATACATTACTAGTTGGCATGCTTTTTTACATTCTGTAGGTGTCACTAGTTAAAACGTAAAATAAAATATTACTATATGAATAGGAGTGAGAGATAATGAGATATTTTACTACATTGGCTAACTTAAAAACTATTAAGATATTGCAGTAACAGTATTTATTAGTAACTGGTTAAGTAATCTATGTACAAGATGTCGAGAATTTATATGAAATACTATAAAAGCGCAAGAACTGTCATGCTACAAACGCGTGCTTAGGCCTTCGTAACTAATTAGACTTTCCCACAATGTTTTTATACATTCTTTTATGGTTTTAAAACTGATGTTGAAAATAATCTAATTTAAAAGTTACATCAAAAACTAGTCTGTGAATTATGTATTTACACAAACTTGATATTTAAAAATTGAAGAGTAGATTGATTAACTATGTCAATGTTAAATTATCATATATTAACAGTGGCAAATTAAGCAAACTAGATTAGATATTTATTCATAAAAACGAACATCAATCATTAAGCGAGTCAAAGATTCGAATATACCAAAATCTTCATCGCAACCTTGATTCGTGTACACATTTAAAATATGGCGACAAAATGTGATCTAGATAAAGATGGCACATCAAGTAAATATTTTTGCATTTAAATTTAACTACGCTTTGTTTATAGCCCAAGAGCCCATGACTGCCAGACCTTCGTTATTTTATAAAAGCTGAAAGTTTGCCTGAGCATGCCCATTACAACCAATGATTTCACTGATCTCATCTAGAAATAAAAACTGTGAAAGCCTAAGAAGTTTGCATCGCATATTGATGTAATTTTTATCATGACACCTAATAGTTAATTCTTAACGTTGATTTTAAAAAATCGTTTCATTAAATGCTTGACAAAGTCTAGACAAAATTTATGATTATAATGCTGGTACTTACAAGAGATTAACATTCCTGATTTGGAGGGAATTCTCAAAGGTTTTATAAATATATTGCCTTTGTTTATTCATTACTATTCATAAATTCACTGTTGTTGATTTATGGATATCTATTAATAGTTTGATATTATGTAATGTATTATTCACGAGAGTTCATAGTGACTCATGGTACTACGCCATTTTGCACCTTGAAACAAAGGTTACATAGGTAATCTCTTGAACAATCATCTCATTCTTAACCACAATTATTTTGTCCACTAAATTGGAGGCCATAATGTAAATCAAAATATTAGACTACGAACATTAACTATCGTATAAGATCACGCAAAAAGCATTATATTTTTTTATCAAATATTATAACAATACAAAAATGATAATTTAATTGTATAGTAAAATAAAAAAGAAAAGAACTTCATTCAGGCATAACAGATATCTTTATATAAAATACTAAGGAGTCCATAAATTTCAAAACGTATTTTTCCTTATTTGCAGGGAGATCATCTGCCTACCCCGCCACCAATTCCACCAGCAATTCAAAAGGCCTTGGATTACCTGAAGACACTGCCCCCTAGCAACAACGAAGGTGCTTCCTCAAACATCAAACCACAATTCCAAGCTGCACCTTTCAAAGCCAGACCAAGATTTTAAATTTAAAACTCAGCTCATCAATGTGTATACGAAAACTAACATAAATATAAAAACCTTATTTGCACATTACCGTAATCATTGTGTAAATATAGACTTATAATTATATACTAGATCAAAAAAATATTAATTAGTTGCAAAATAATGGATTCAAATGAGTTGCACTCATCGACAACTTTTGATAACAATGTTAGCATTATACTTTTAGATATATTCGCATAAGAATGAATGATGTTTAATAAACATTTTCTGAAACAATATCATCTTTATATTTTTTATGTCTTACTTAATTTTGTGACCCTGTCTATGGAATTACTTTTTATACCGAGTTAAAAGTACATACATACATATACTCACGCCTTTTTCCCGTCGGGGCAGGCAGAGACAAGAGAACGCCACTTGCTTCTATCCTTACAAACCTCACGCGCTTCCTCTACACTCATTACTCTTTTCATACATGCTCGCCGGTTTCGGGTACTTCGGACCTGGCCGTTTTTTAGGACGTCCCCAATTTGATCGAGGAATGTCCGACGAGGTCTGCCGCGACCGACTTCCCCACACACATTTGCCTTATAAATCTTATTCGTCAATTTAAAGTACGATAAAAGTTATGAGTATAATAATAACATACTGGAACAAGTAGTATACCTTTCGTAAATATATATTTCGTAAATAGTATTTAACTTATAATTATAATTATAGTAAAGTAATAATTATATTTAGAAAACAAACTGAACAATTAGAAATGTAATAATATATCATCATCAGCATTTAACAGTCAACTGCTGGACTAGGCCCCTCCTTTGAAAGGAGGAATTGGCCTACTATACCATCATCCTCCTAGCGTTATCCCAGTTTCAACCTGGGATCGGCTTACTTGTCTAACCGGATTTGGCTGAATATTAGCTTTTCCACAGAGCGACTGCCTGTCTGACCTCCGCAACCCGAAGGGATAGCGATATTCCATGGTTTAGACTAGTGTCAGTTTATTTAGAAGGTACTAACGCCTTATAACGACTGTTAAAGATCTTCATGACAACCGGGGCCGACAGCTTAACGTGTTCTCCGAGGCACGGGACAAGCGATAATTAACAATTCAATACGCACATAACTCCGAAAAGTCATTGGTGCGCGCCGTGGATTTGAACGCGATACCCTCTGCATGGCAGTCTGTTGGTATCTCCACTAGGCTATCGCTATACCACGCTATCGCTACTATACCACGCTAGCCAAACGGGTTGGTATAGGGTTTAAATCAAGGTTTTCTTCTCTTACAGTGCTGTTCTCTGCATAATATGCTCCCTCTATCGGCTCTTACGACACCCATGGGATGATATGGGGTGGTGACATTCCGTATTCTTAATTCGTCACCACACGGACAATAAAAATAATATATCAACCCAAGAATAATATTTTGAGTAGGTATCGTTTCATGATTAAATTTACTCGTATTCTTGTCAAGGACTCTACACAAGTATAATTTATACTTGCATGCCAATTACTTTGATGTTTCCTTTTCAAAAGTCGTTGCCCTATATTTTTGTTATATTTGAATATTTCGTATAATACTACGCATCAAAATATATTGCACCGTTTAAATAGTATATAGAAGTTGGTTCGTTGTATGATTGCTGTGTAAAAATTTGTAAATATTTTATTGTGCCAATCAACATTTTATTAGGGGTTTAAAATAATGAGTAAAGTAATAATAAAAAGTATTATGATGAAATAACTAATACAAGAGAAAAATAAGACTTTACAATAACGAACATTTAAAAAAATAATTAAGTGGTAAGTAACAATAGCGTTTAGAGAGTTAACTAAGTTTTAGAACGATCATAATGGATTTTGTATTAATTTGTACTATTAAGCAAGATTAGCATTACTAAGAGCTCACAGTCTTAAATAAATGTCTGGACATTTAAAGCCATTTCCAGTTACAGTCATTGAAACGTTTAATTCAATAAAGCAATTGTATTGTACTATTGACGTTTCAATTAAGCCATCAATGCTTATCCTTGCCTTTTCATTTTTAGGGTTCCGTACCTAAAAGGTAAATACGGGACCCTATTCCAAAGCCTCCGTTGTCTGTCCGTCTGTTCGTTTGTCTGTCACCAGGCTGTATCTCATAAACCGTGATAGCTAGAAAGCTGAAGTTTTCACAAATTATGTATTTCCACAAAAAATATTAACCTTAATATTTTTTGTGGTTAAACTCCCAAACCATAAACGCGATTTTTTCGTTTTTTTTGCTCAATGTTACTAACGGTAACAGGTAGCCGCTTAACATTTTCACAGAATATTCACTTTTATATTAAAATAAATAATTAAATACAAAAAACTTAAGTTTTAAGCAATGTTTACTCGATCTTGATAAACAGGTCGAAACTTGAATTTTATCAAAAAAGTAAGTGTTTGGAAATATATTAACTATAAAAATAAATACTTCTGTTATAGATTATGGTACAGAACCCTTCGTGCGCGAGTACGACTCGCAATTGCCGTCCAATTGCGAGTTGTACTACTCGTATTTTACACATTAACATCGATTTTTTGTAGAATTAATTACAAACGTTAATGCAACAGCTTCAATATTAGTGTTTAAACATTAATATACTAAAGTTGAATATAATTACAATTACTTAAACTTACAATGCACGACTGCGGTTAATTGAACAAATATTGAAACTATTGGGACAGGACGAAGGGTTAGACCTAGGCGGACGTTCTCTGACGAGATTGGAATCATCCTAAAAAAAGGATAGGTCAGAAGTACCCTGAACAGAAGAGCATGCATGAGAAACTTGATCGAAGTGAATGAAGCAAGAGAGGTATGTCAGGATCGTTGCAAATGGCGTTCCGTAGTCACTGCCTACCCCTCCGGGAAACAGGTGTGAGTCTATGTATGTATGTATGATTATCTCTTTTAACAAATAAGATGAGGAAGAAGATCAATTGTTTTTTTTTTCTGCGCCAAGTAAAGACAATTACGCCAAGAGATCAGTGATAAGCTGACAATATAAGAAGTTGGATTTAAATTTGTATTACTGTATTCAGCGCATATAAGCGCTGAATACAGTAATCAGAATGTGATATACGAATTATTATTGTATTTGTCCATTACCTGAATTGAATAAATGTAAAGATATGAAGCAAGACCAAGAAGAAATATATTATGGAGATACTTGATAAATACCGAGAACCAAAAACGTTGTTGCATATTATAATAATGTCAGTATAATATTTTTCAAATTACGGCTAAGCAAACGCGCGTTGAACTCTTTTTAAGGAACGGTTTTAGTAGGCACTATCACTATAATATAGGGTGCTTCTACACGGTGCATGTAGCTGGAGCAAGTAAAGGTGCGGGTTACATGCGTGGGTAATATGCGCAAGCTACTTGATCAAGTTACTCGCTTGTACTTGTACATGGTGCAAATAACTGGAGCAAGTAAAGACGCGGGCTACTTGCGCAAGCTGTACCTATGTACAACTTATTAGTTCGTGGTCAAGAGCTACATGTGCATGCTATTCGCGCGGTAGCTTTATGACTTGAATCGCGTCAAATGTCTCGACGAACGAAAATTATTTTAAAATCATATGTTAAAAATGTAATTTTAACAGATAACATGCGCGAGTGACCCGCGCGCGTCGCAGAGCACGCGAATTACTTGCGCGGGTGGCTCGCTTTGGTACATGCTCGAGTCGCTGGACCCGCACATTGTTTTAAACGATATGTTTACGGTGCATGTAACCCGCGCAAGTGCCTCAACATGCTCAAGCTACATGCGCCGTGTACAAGCACCCTTAGCATATCATTTTATATTTTTTGAAATTATGATCTAGCGCCAACGGTGGCTCTTTGACAATTATAAAACAACATGAATATCCCTTTTAAAACTACGGCAGGGTGGACGAAGGAGTAAATATTATCCGGTCTATATCCAAATCTTCTTCAAGTCTTTATAGATTTTTTCCTCATTCTCAATAATAAAGGATAAAAAGATACTAAGCTGAACTTCAACGTAACTGGTTGTTGAAGCCTTATTAATTTTTCTTAGGTTGGAAGGGTGGTACGAACCCGGTCGAGCTATCCCGTTTATGGTGTAAATGTATTTGCCTCTACTGTTTTTATTAAGAAGAATATTAGATTTTTGCCAGTAACAGACATCTTGGGAGCTCCTGACTGTATATTCACATTACAACCCTGGCGACGGTAGTTGGAAGCGTATAATACTGCAAGCCGTCACGTCTGAAGTAGTAAATACTTTGTATACCTGATCTCAAAACATCAATTTATTTTCAGCACAGGATCAGCATGTTCTTTTTTACGGGTTGGCGTTGGGGGGCTATTAAATTTGGCATTCATTAGCGTTAACCACAAATTACGGCAGCGACGGTAATTTTCGGTTACCGTTAGTGATTAGAAGAACCGTATATTTTCTATTTATGCACAATATCAGAAAAGTGCAACTCACTACGGGTGATGATTATTAAGAATTTTATACAAATTATATCTTATAAATAAAATAAAATTGCATTCAATTCAAAAACACATCTAAATGGGTTCATTAGAACAAATTATGGCATAATATTAGCATTTGACCAGCGACATAAATACTAAAATATGCCGATATTTATTAGATAAATCTTATTTAGACATATAAATATACATATTTATTAATACAAAATATGGGTATTTCTCCTAGCACCGTGATAATTTGTGTGGGTGGGACGAATTATTGCAACACTTTAGAATGAGTGTTAATCTTATTGACACATTTTGTCTATTTCGATGACCTTGTTTCTATTTCTTAACGAACGAACATTAGTTATGTGATTGGTAGTAAGTTTACTAGAAAAACGAGAAAAGAGAAAATGTTATAGTTTAACGTTTAGCAATATCCGTTGAAATAGATAAGGTAAACCAAATCATGTGCCTTTAAGTGCTATTGAGTGATTTGATAACAACTTTTGACTGTCTAGTTTCACAATTCACATAAATTAAGCTATTGCTCAATAATTATTTTATATTAATAATCACATAAAAGCGATATAATATAGCACACAATTTTGTGTGTAAATTTGTATGGTTTTTTTGTGTCATGGCCTCTAAAGTAATTAAAACAAAATGTTGAAATTATACCTAATAATATCTTTTCATGTGCTCTGGTTTGAGACAATAATTACCACTATTATTATTAATAATATATAATATTCTTTCATTATACAATCAACATACATATCACCAGTAATGATCGCTTAGTTTATCGCATTCGGGACGGAATATTAAATAAATCTTTTCTTGGTCTTTAATTTCGTGATTCTATCTTCAGTATTATTAAACACGACAAGTGATTTTATTATAAAATGAACATATCGAATTGTATATTTATAATATTAATTAGAAAAAAAAAACAAGTTTATAAGTACACCGTCATATTAGCCGAAAGACGTCCACTTTTGGACGTAGGCCTCCCCCAAGGCTCTCCACACAGATCGATCCTTAGCCACCCGCATCCATCCGCATCCATCCGCTGCCCACGACCCAACAAGATCGTCTGTCCACCTTGCGGGAGGCCTACCTCTGCTACGACGTCCTGTGCGTGGCCGCCACTCTTGAACCTTTCTGCTCCAACGGCCATCGGTTATAAGTACACATGACATTTATAATTATCATACATCAAATATACTTATTTCAGCGGACCTCAGGCTCGGACAAAGGACTTAGATCGCAACCCCGGTTTTTTTATGGTAATAGGCGGCAAACGAGCAGACGGATTACCTGATGGTAAGCAATTACCGCCGCCCATGGACACAAGCAACACCACAGGAGTCACAAGTGCGTTGCCGCCCCTTGGGGTTGGGAAAAGGGATAGGATGAGGAGTGGGATCAGGGAGAAGGGATAGGGGATAGGGCCTCCGACACTCTCACTTACCGAACGAAACGCAACAGCTTAGGTACTGTTACTTTACGTCGATTTTCTGTGAGAGGGTAGTACTTCCCCGGCTCGACGCCGGCCCATTCATGCTGAAATCAGCAACGCCCTATTAACTTGAATATCGGTTACGATCCAAGACATGGTGATGATTTCGTTTCTTATTTTTTATTGTTTAGTTAACTCCTAAGCTACGTTGTCACCGGTAATGTATTCTAAAACCTGACAACATGCCACGTTAAATGACATTATCTATTGTAATTATCACGAATAGCTTTTATGGATTAATGAGTTATGACCAATTATGGATTTGAATACATGAATAATTAAATTGTTCTTTCGCATCAGGCATGTGTTCAAATAAATTATTTTTTTGTCAAATGGGATATAAACTTTGGCATTGGGTCTATGGTATCATGTTAAACACTTCTTAGATTATTATTAATTTAGCTAATTATTTGATAGGACAATTTTTATATTAAGTTCATCTTTAAATAAACGTTAATATTTTCCCTTTTTAGGGTTCCGTACCTCACAAGGTAAAAAAGGAACCCTTATAAGATCACTTTCTTGTCCGTCTGTCTGTCTGTCTGTCTGTCTGTCTGTCCGTGTGTCACCACCAATTTTCTCAGGAACGGGTGGACCTAGCAAACTGAAATTTATACCAGATACTGAGGTCTATGGTTCCTATTAGGTGTGTAAAAATCAGGGTCCTGGGTCGACCCGACAAAAAGATATGGTCAAAATTAGATTTTTGCGAAAACTTGTAAGCACCAAAATTAACCTTAATTTTCAACTTTTTTTAATTTTCGGAATTTTTCCTTTACTTGTGCTGTAAGACCTTGGTTTTGACAAAAAATGACAATTCTAGATCAACTGTAAGTACCCTATAGGTTTTGGGTCGAAAACCTATATGGTAGTTCCCGTTGAACTAGAATCACGAAATTTGGCCAAAAGCAGGGTCCTACAGCACAAATAAAGGAAAAATTCTGAAAATTTAAAAATGTTGAAAATTAAGGTTAATTTTCGTACTTGTTAAAGCGCCCCTAATGGAGAGAAGCGATCGATAGAGACCGCTAGGGGGCGCATTTCGAAAATGTATGGAAATTGTTCCCGTCGTCTAGGCTATCGTCCACCGTGACGATTGAGTGTAAACTGGTACTAGACCCTCAGATTTAGAAGACGAGCATAATTAGCACCAACCTCAAATAAGGTAAAATGCGTACGGAACCCTCGGTGCGCGAGTCAGACTCGCACTTGCCCGATTTTTTTTTGGTTTATGTACATATATACTTACTTAGACATTATGATTAGATTAAATATTTTTTATATACTAAATGACAGCCAGATGCTATAAAAAAAGTTCATTTATGTCTTTAAAATGATCTAGATTGTTACTGAATTAGCTAAAATTGAACTACGAGAGGTATATTCACAGGCAAATGGTTTTTTGTGGCATAATATTAAAAAGCATCACTAACCTAAAGTTATTCATACGGCTACACACTCGGATGAAGGCCAATTACAAACAAGTTGCATATATGAAACAATGATTGATTTTGTTAGCATTATCAACATTCATCGAGTGACGTCCACTGCAATAGAAAGGCCTCATCCAAGATGCAGGCGGCTTGAATTCGGTCTGTGTAGAGTACACACACTTAAATTGAGACGTCCGTATCCGACCACTTCCCGCGATTTTTACCACATCGTCGGTCCACCAGTTAGTAAGCATACTACGTGCCAATTAAGAAAAACACTGCTAGCAAATATATCTGTATTACTTCGCATTTAATTCTCAACAATAAATAACTCATAAACCTTTATCACTGTTATTCATTTTAATCATTTTGGTTTCCAAATTAGTATTTATCTTTCGTTGAGATAATATTCCTTTAAACAGTTGCTGCAAAGAGGTTAATGCCATATGCATAACTGAGCAGATGGTACGTACATTAAAAAATATGTCAAGTGACAAGTAAGGTGTTGTGAATAAAAATATTGTCCCACGGGGGTAAAACTTACAATGTGGTTTATGTATTTTACGTGTGCAATTTGTATTCGTTTTAAGTTGAGTACTTGAAAATGAAGTTGGACAATAAATGTATACACTTCGGCTTTAAATTATGATGTTGCGACAGAATGATGGTCGCACAAATGAAACTACAGATAAACCTACCAGTACAAAATATTATAGGTTATAGTGAATTGTTTTATTGCCACAGTAGGCAAAGCGGCTTGTAGTTCTTTTGTTGGTAGTGGAACCTTTAGCTGTCCTAAGAAACAGGTAAGTAGACATAGCCGCCCGACACTTAATTAAACAAGCCCTTAACTCGCCTACGTAGAAATAGTCACAGAAGGTGATGGAAAAATGAAAAAAGGACCGTTTGTAACTTCGCTATTTACTCTATTAGATGTAGTACTGCTACTACATTTTAGAACCTTTGATCAGATAGATTTGTTTTTTACTGCTTGTAAAGTCACAAATTTATCGACGCAACGTTCATGCATACGTTAAAGTTTAAGGATTTCATTTTATAATCTTGTTATATTAAATACCACGTAGTTAATGAGAATACAATTTATTTATGGAAGATTGAGTTAAATAAATATTTTGTTTATTGAATCACTTGACTCATTAGCATTAACGATAATCGCATCTCGATTTACATACTCCCGTGGTTCAAGTTAAATGACGATAAAGTATCGAGCAACAATATGGTTTTTCGAGATACTGGTTCCATTAAGTAACAGCCAATCTGAATTTGTATTGAAAGCATAACAATACAATTGTGAAGGTCAATAACACTTATTCCATAGAAAAAGGCAGAAGTACTCACCAAAAGCATGCTACTACTTTTTTATTTTGTAACATACACACTAGATGTCGAGGAAGTTTTTTGAAGAAGATCAGAACAATGTATTCATAGATTTCTTAGTTACCATTTTACCTAATATATATTAAGGAATACTATTCTTCTTCAGTAACCTTTCAACATGTATTTAATATGGGTGTATTTACAAAAAAAATAAAGATGTATGTGTGTTTATCCATTGCCTAGTACCCATAGCACAAGCTCTGCTTAGTATGTGTGAATGTGGTGGAATATTACATATAACATCAAGCGCAGTGATGAACAGCCTTAGTTGGTCTGATGGACCAATGCCTTGAGGCTAGTGGCGGTGGTGGCTCTATGGTATAAACGGGAGAGAGGGTCTTGAGGCGTACCCTGGAGGCCACGTCCAACAGTTTACTGTAGTAGGATGAAAAGATGATATGCCAACCTTGCAGGTAGTAGAGCCTTGCTGATTTCAGCATGAATGGGCCGGCTCGACCGGGGAAGTACTACCCTCTCACAGACGTAAAGTAACAGAACTTAAACTGTTACATTTCGTTCGGTGAGTGAGAGTGCTGGAGGCCCTATCCCCTATTCCTTCTCCAACATCCCACTCCTCATCCTATCCCTTTTCCCGACGCCAAAGGGCGGCAACGCACTTGTGACTCCTGTGGTGTTGCTTGTGTCCATGGGCGGCGGTAATTGCTCACTATCAGGCGATCCGTCTGCTCGTTTGCCGCCTATAAATATAAAAAAAAAAACCTTTTTTCATCAGATGAACTGTTCATTTAATACCCACATCAGCCTATTTAACAAGCAATTCCATCTTTAATTACAAATTATTGCCATCTGATTGACTACTTTATTACACAATATACTCGATTCGTAAAGTTAAATGGTTTTCATATACATTAATTGACAACGTCTGCGTTACTAAAATACAATCATGGGGAATGGACTTTATAAGTTAAGTAATACGAGATATGATAAAAAAAAATGGATATTAAGTTTTAAGGGTGGCACCTAACGATCAATCACAAATCTCTTATTAAAATATTTATGATTTAACCGCAAAAATATTATGAAGCAAAATGATACATACACACTTCTACAGAGGTAATTATTTTGATATTTTAGCTCTAAGATCTTCTTTAGCTTTTCTGTAAGATCGCTGAAATTTTAAGGATATGGTATTCTTAATAGGGGAAATATATTCAAGTTTTTAATTCGACGTTAACTTAGCTTACACTTATTTAAGAGTGATTCAATAGATAATATCAAACAATATGTTAATAAGAATACATGACATGTTTCCCTTTTGCGCTGAATTTATTTGAACTTTCAACCTATTGCACTGGAATCTTAATTCTTATGTAAGCCAGTTTGATTAAGCCAAATAACACATTCATAATCGATCAACTAAAATTGTCTTTTCAACATTGCAAAACCAAATATTTATTTTCATTGTAAACTACAACGCAAAATTTGTGTATTATGTTGATTGAATCTGATACGCATGAATACATTCATTGAAGACCATTATTGCCAATTCTGCCGTATTTCAATAAACATCGTATTTTTATAGTAGATAGTTATAATATACAATAACGGTAGTAAAATAAATAATAATCTGCAATAGTTCTGACGACTGTTATAAAAAATAAACAGTTTAAGGTCATGACCAGAATAAAGAGCGCAAATAAAAGAAACAATAACGGACGGGTCAATTTATCAAATGTTGTTTGAAGAACGTGTAGCAGCAATGCGGAACATCTTGGCATTTTCGACCGATAAACATCAGTTGCATAGCAAAATAAATGCTTACATCAACTGAGTTAATATTTAAATAAGTTCATAATATTTTATACAACATATTTTTGCTCTACAAGAATAAACTTACAATGAAATAATATGTACAAAGTCTATTCAACGATACGAAGATATTATATTATATTTATATTATCTGATCAGACTGGGTGCATAGGGTTCCCACCAAGATTTTAGGTTAGTCCCAAGCTAACCTCACCTGCAACTGGTGCACCTGCCGACTAACGGACGAGGTTTTGGCAAACAAAATATCCCGATAAGCGGCAATAGGCTCGCCACCTATTACGTGGGATTGAAACACTGGCGAAAAATGGGCGTTTAATATGCCTCTGCCTACCCCTTCGGGGAAACAGGCGTGAGTCTATGTATGTATGTATGTTATCTGATCAAGCAAACGCTGTGTTCTGCCTATTTTCAGACCTACCAAATGTACACAAAAGATGATATAAATCAGTCCAGTCGTTTTGGAGAAGTTCGATCACAAAAACTGTGTCTAGAGATTTTTGTTTATTATCTATTTTGTTAACATAACATAACTATGCCTTTGAAACTTAACGATACTTTAAATCAGTTTAACCAAATGAACATAATTTACTGCTTGAGTATGATGTCAATAGTTATTTAATTTTTACTAGTAGTAAGAGGCGACTAAGGGATAACACGATGCAAATACCATCTTTGCGTAGAGACGGAAAACTCGACATCAAACCCTATACGACTGCCTCGTTGGTCTCGCGGCATAAATGTGCGCGTGGGATCGGGAGGTCCCGGGTTCGATTCCTGGGTCGGGCAGTGTTATTGGGTTTTTCTGTCACGAAATTCTCAGTAGCAGCACGGAGTCTGGCAATGTGCCTGGTACGGCAATAGGCTCGCCCCATATTATAAGGGTGTGGAAATACACCTCTGCCTACCCCTTCGGGGATAAAAGGCGTGACGATCTGTATGTATGTACTAGTAGATAACTTACAATGTGAAACAGTTGCAGCTTACAAAATTAAAATGTATAACTATAATATCGGTGATTCAAAAGAGCGGCCATGAGTTTTATTGCCCGTTCTTTCTCGTGGTTCTACCTATTGCATTGCGAACGTGGCAGTAAATGTAAATGTAGAATCAATCATTGAGTAATTAATTTCAATTTTGACATTCATAAGCGTCACTTTGTGACCTATGTGAATAAACAACTTTTACAAGGTAGTAGAGCCTTACTGATTTCAGCATGAATAGGCCGGCTCGACCGGTTAAGTACTACTCTCTCACAGAAAATCGACGTAAAGTAACAGAACTTAAACTGTTACGTTTCGTTCGGTGAGTAAGTGTGCCGGAGGCCCTATCCCCTATTCCTTCTCCTTCATCCCACTCCTCATCCTATTCCTTTTCCCGACGCCAAAGGGCGGCAACGCACTTGTGACTCCTGTGGTGTTGCATGTGTGCATGGGCGTTGGTAATTGCTTACCATCAGGCAATCCGTCTGCTCGTTTGCCGCCTATTACAATAAAAAAATATATATTTTGACTTTGACTTTACCACTATTATAAAAGCGACAGATGGTGAGGATAGATGGAATATAAACGCATGGAAGTTATCTTATATATATCTCTTTAAATCACAGGAACTACATTTTGTTCCAACTAACGACCCCCGACCCGAGCGAAGCCGTGGGCAAGATCTATTTAAGTTTAATTTGGAAGCTCATCGCTTGATATAGCCAGCATCTGTTTCGAAACTATCAGAGCTAACCTATGGCCCTCTTTCTTGACCCTAATACTGAATATAATAAGGCACTATGGTGGCTGAGTCTTATAAGCTACGACACGTTGCTCTATAAATCTGTCAAATAATTACGAAGATGTAATGATGAGATTTATATTGAACTACCTATTTTCATCTCTATATGCAGTCTCAACAGTGGTAGACAGAATGTTAATTTGTTTCTTTCGATGACTTCACACTTCAATATAATTATATAGAACATTCGATTGACTGCACGTTGTAGCCGATTCTTGTACGCTTAGATATTGCAAAGTCATCGTGTAATATCTACAAAGAAGTGTCTGAATTGCATCTATATTCTCCTTGAAATAGCGTAATAAATAATACGGAATAGGTTGTTGTAAAATATAGTTTAGGTATCCGTCACTATTGATAATAGGAATTGAAAACTAACGTATTATGTCAATTTCATAATAAGATTTATAAAAATAATCAATTTCTGTTGAACTAACTAATGATAAAAATTACAATGTGCATCTGTAAGAAGTACGTAAGTAAATTTATACGAACTTATGTGTGTGTGTGCACCCACTATATATAATTGCAAAAAAACTAACATTAAACTGCTGCTAACGACAAAGTTCCATGCAACAATATCACCAGTTACTATTTCGTCTTCAAAGAAAAATGCTGCATCAAATTATGTATACCTATATAATAGAAAACATTTAAAACGTATTTCTCTCCGTTGAAATGAGTCAATCCGAAGCTCTTTGGTCAGTTCTAATGTACAAATAAAATGGTGTTACCCTGATACATTATGTATACTTACGTAGCGTGACGTTACAACTGTTAGACCGAGACCTATAACCTTATTATGCAAAACTTTGTGATAACACACCTGTTTATGCAACACATTCTCGTTCATCTTTAGTAAACACATGATTTTGTAAAAAAACACAGATTACAAGAGCAAGAAGATTTAGGTACATGGTTTTTACTAAAGATTATTATCAATCAAAATTATTGTAATCATTTTTGCATCATTAATATGTTCTGTCGATTGTATCCGTGTAATACCAATTTGTCAAAACTTAGGTATTTTAATCTCCTTGAAGTTATTTCATTGACAGTGTTAGACATTAATTTTAGCTATAAATGTCTTTATTATGCATCTTTTGTTCTTTATCGTTGTTTTTACTCATCACAGCTTTTAGCGTATTGCTCTTGGCTGTATTATTAAGACTTGGAATATTAGGTAGGCCTTTACGTGTCTTTCGATATATGTTCTTATTGTAGACGGTGGTGGGCGACGTGTCGTGTTAGGGATCCGTAGTCAAAAATGGCAAAAAACTGTCTGTCTGTCCGTCCGTATGTCACAGATATTTTATTCCGAAACGATTGAGACATTTGAAACTTGGTTGGTAGATGTATTCTGCTAACCGATTCACGATTTTTATACAAATATAAAAAAATAGAAATTGAGGAGGCTCACCATACTTGGAACTGACATTAACGGAAATAATGGAATATATAAATGGAAATAATTGAACGTCTCTAGCTATAAAGACAATTAATTTTTATGTATAGTTTTTACTGGTTAGTTCAGTAGGTATATTTAATGTAAACGCAAAATTAATGAATTGTGATACCGACCTACGGACCGGAACTCTCCGGTCGTTGTAATCGTTTGTCAAAATCTTTAAGGTTACACATTTTTCATACTGACTGCTATAAATTGTTCGTGACTACCGTTCCGCGCAATCTTTATAACTACTCACGGCAGGCAATGAATTTTGTCAATAATCACCCAATTTTGGGCATAATTAAGGGAGTTTGGGTTCACCTCGTGGGTTAATTAAGCGGCGCAGTACACACATCAATCGCTCCATTATATTGTGTTCATAGGTCTATAATATGTCTCATTACGTAAAACACCGTTAAATACCATTAGGCTTCTCTTCATATCATTATGTAGTAATACAGGTCATATAAGGTATTCCCAAGAGCAAATAAAATTTAACGCATATTAACCATAATTGAGATGTACGCACAAAGGTTACGAATGCAAATTTCAAGATAGGTATTACGTTTTGCTATTAGCACGTTATAAAAGATTACTCACTCATATGTTATCTGTGTATTATAACAATGATTATGTTTTATTGTAACGCTTTGTGAATCTGTTTTTTTTCCGGGTACTTGAAATGTTAACGCCCCCGATTACATTGGGACCGAAACATAACAGGCGAAGTGTGGGTGTGTAATACATCTCTGCCTACCCCTTCGTAGATAAAGGCGTGAAGTTATGTTCATGTAAATATTAATGTGTTGAAATGTTAACATGTTATATGGAACGTGTTATTAGAGTTGTAACGTATCTGTAAAGTTATGTCAGATATCTTAATGAAACTTACGATTCACCTGTAGCTTATTCGAGAAATAGTGAGATTTGGTTGCGGTTGACGTCTGATTTCCTTGGGAATCAATACCAAAAAGACCATCATGATGGGTGACTTCAGGAGACTATACTTATATAGGTTTTAGTAGTTTCGATGAGAAAGGAACCAATAATTTTCAACACTTAGTTGCTTAAAACGAAATGCTTTAGAATATAATGAGGCGCTATCGAGCTTCGTCCGTGTGGTGACGGATTAGGAATACGGATTGTCACCACCCGATATCATCCCATGGGTGTCGTAAGAGCCGACAGATGGAGCATATTTATGCAGAGAACAGCACTGGCATAGAAGGAAAACTTGATACAAACGCTATACCAACCCGTTTGGCCAGCGTAATATAGTAGGCCAATTCCTCCTTTCAAAGGAGAGGCCTAGTCCAGCAGTGGACTGTTAAAGGCTGATGATGATGATATTTTTTAGGGTTGTATGCTTTTTAAAGATTTTCATATTGACTTATGAACGTTTTATTTTCAGGTACAAGTCCCTTAACATACGGCATGACTAGGTTCGGTAATCCGATCATCTCTTGGGGCAATTATCGGTTCGTTAAGAAGTTTTCTCGTCGATTGAAAACATGGTGGGAGTGCACGGCGAGGAAATCTAAAGGCTGTCGATGTGTCGCTGTCACTGTCAACGATCTACTGATGAAGTTGAATGGATGTCACAATCATTAGTATTCCTCCAAACTGTTATTACTAACCTTTTTACAGTCATAGTCATGTTTAAGGCCAATTCCTTCTTCCAAAGGAGGGGCCTAGTCAGGCAGTTGACTGTTAAAGGCTGTGATGATGCTGTCGGGCTTTCCTGTTATTAGCACTTAGATTAGGAACGGGTTAATTTTAAAATAAAGAATTCCATTTTGTTGGCTGTTCGTGCTGTTGCACAACCAGTCATAATAAAGATAGTTATAGTATCAAAACTTAACGTATTTTTTTGCGATTGGTTCCCATCCTCATCACGTAGAGGAAGTACTGAGATGATCGCGAAGATAAGGTTAAATTAAAAAACAAATATACGAGCATCCTCTAGTTAATTATTTAAAACTCTTTCGGAACTGACGGTACGGGGTACGAGAAGTTCAAATTAGGCATCTATATCCCTTGTAAAGCGGAGGTAATCACTAAATGGGGATTTTTGGAATCCCCTAAGAGGATAACAAGTCCAACGCGGGCAGAGCCGCGAGCGAAGTATTGTTGGTTACATGTTTGTTTACCCACATAAATACGACTGTATAAAGCAAAGTTATGAACGATAATAACGTGAAGCAGTAAACAACGTCGATTGAATTTTATTGTTTTGATAATATTATTTTCCTTGAGCTCAAAACAAACTTTAGGAAACAACGCCAGTTACATTAAACAATACCTATTTCTTATTACGTAAGTATTTGGTTGACCTATGATATCTTAAACAAGCATACAACAAATCGTTTTACTCCCTCGAACGATTTACGAGAACAGATTCAATTGTTGTGTCTAAATCGCCGTAGAAATTTATTGAGAACCGTTTCATTCTTAGTCAAGTGCACTATGTTTACCGTCATAGGTTAAAAGTAAACAGAGCCGTTATAAGTATTTGTAAGATGTATGATAGTGATGATCATAATAATATTTGTTTGTGGTTTTAATATTTGAAGCACGATTGGTTAAGCAAATAAAATAAACGGCTGCGGATTTGACTTGGTTTGTATAAAGACTACCCCAATTGAGATGAGTCTAATTATATTTTCTTTTGATTTTCTGAATGAAGCCGCCACGTTAAGTTTCTGAACTAAAAACAAAATACATTCGCCTAGCCGCCTGATACTGCGTCGTGTTGAGAGTTCGATTCCCACACGAGACAAAATTTTGTGTGAGCCCTTATTTGTTCATTCGAGTCTGGATGTTCATTGTATCCGTCAGTTGCATTTTTTTAAAGTCCTTCGCGAGACAGGATTAATTACTAGTGCAGGAGTTGCCTTTAAAGAAAAAGTGTGATCTGAAAAGTTAATTAGACCTCCGGTATTTAAACGCCTGTTTCGTTTAGTCCAGTGAATGTTAAGGATATAAGTTTACATTGATGTTCTATGAAAACATCCTTGGTCAAATTAGCTTAAAATTAAACACAAGTCTGATTTATGAACTGGACCCCTGAAATTTAACAAGATTTTGCAATATAAAGAACTATTTTTGATATCCGCCATGGGATTTACCTCTAATCAATTAATACATTTCGAAAACATAATAGTTTCAAAAAGCCATCTACCCTGCGACAATTTTGCACTTAGTGACCAAAATTTGTTGTTTTGACCGAAATTTATTGATTTCTAGCCGGTTTAGGCGACAAACCATTTAAGTCCTTATTCGCATTAGGCGTCATCAGGTTTTTCACAATGATTGTAAACTGACAAAATGTATACTTGTAATATTCACATCATTTTTTATATAATATAATTTTAGCCCTGTAAATAAAGCCCTTTCCAAGTGCTAGGCACGGGCCTCTTCTAACCACAAGAAGGGTTAAGTCGTAATCCTCTACGCTGACTCAACATTAGATATGGAGAACTCTTACGGCTTGGTCACGAGATCGGTCTAAGCGGCGGCCAGCGGCGCGGCAGGAGCGACGTACATGGCACGTTGACTCTGAGGCAGCCGCGCGCCGCGTCACAGTAAACGCGCCATGTACATCGAAAACGCTCGCTGCTGCCGCCCGCCGCTGTAGGCCGTGACCGGGCCGTTACGGCTGGTTTCAATATATTCGATCTATCCATGGGTTTTGAGATTCGATATTCGTGTTTGACATGTTTTGTATGGAGCTTATGTCAAAAACGAATCTAAAATCTCAAAAATGGACAGATCGTATAATGAATTCCGTGGTTAGACATGCAGCTTTAATCCTGAGACTTTCTTCGTAGCAATCTGTTAGTCTCTTCGCTAGGCTTTCGCAGTCTTAACTTCTTTCTCTTAGCGTTATCCCAGTTTCAATCTGGGGTCCGCTTACTATTCTAACCGGATTTGGCTGAATATTAGCTTTTCCATATAGCGACTGCCTGTCTGACCTCTACAACCCAAAGAGATAGCGTTATTCCATGGTTTAGACTAGTGTCAGTTTATTTAGAAGGCCCTGTAAGGACTGTCAAAGATCTTCATGACAACCGGGACGGACGGCTTAACGTGCTCTCCGAGGCACGGGACAAGCGATAATTAACAATTCAATACGCACATAACTCCGAAAAGTCATTGGTGCGAGCCGTGGATTTGAACCCGATACCCTCTGCATGGCAGTCTGTTGGTATATCCACTCGGCTATCGCTGCCTTAACTTAACAATCAAATTATCTTAACATCAAACTAATTTTATATCAACATTTTATATATTTTCTTTTTTCGTTAATTTGAATGTTTTACAACTTCCTCAAATTTGTTACTTATCGTTAAATTATAGCTATAGTAACATAAGGTAATTATTATTAATAATTTTTTCTCTTCAGTTACTTCGTACAAAACGTGCAACTAATTGACAATAACAAATTTTTTTGCGTGTAACTTATAGTCGGGACATTAATTTTAAATTGGAAGTAGTTTATAATTGAGTATTTTCGTATATTTCAATCACTGTGGAAATATTTGTTACGTCTTGTTCATTAATAACAGTAAATAGCTTTGTAATTGGTTTCTATTGTAAGACCGTTTAAGATGCCATCAAATTTGATGTTATGATATGCGTTGCCGCAGGGCTTAGTATGAAATCAAAGTTTACACAAAATGTGAACTATTCAACATGCTACGCGCATTATTCAAATCTGAAGATCGTATAATAGGTTACACAATTCTACTGTATGTATGGATGGCGGTGTGATTGAAGCAGCCGCCTTTAAAACTACGCTAAGTAATGTGGATTCAATACTCACACTTGAAAACACTTTGTGGTCTATAAAATGTTGTTCCAAGTCCAATTATTATTTTCATGCGTTGCTCAAATATTGGTAAAGTACCTACGGTACAGGATTTATTCCCAGTGCAGATAGCCCATTCGAGACACGCCGAAAGCTGTGGCAAGAAATGTATACTACTCCTGAGCACTACATCGTACCTGCAGAGGTACTGCCCCCAGGGCGGGATCTGCCTAGGTCCACCTGGAAATCCTTAAATCGGCTGCGAGCACAGGTGAGCCGTTGCAGGTACAACCTCTACTGATGGGGCTTTGCGGCTGAGGACGCCTTGCGATGCGGATGCTACAAAGCAGAACATGCTTGCGGTCCTGATCCTCCTATCCAGCTATGTGTTCGTTGGCCGAGCTGTATAGGGCTACAAATAACCCATAGTTATGCCAAATTGACTCGATAAGAAGTTCTCTGTGAAGAAAACAAAGCTTCTTAGAATTATCTTTATCGCATTAATGTAAACATATTGAGGACAGATTAAACTTGCAAAACTAGGTATAAGTAATTATAGTTGGTAATTAACATTAATGACCAATGTATGATTGTATATGTCACCACTATTGTTTGATGTTATGATCATTACACTTTCTGTTTGTAACACTTAGCTGTATTAGCAATAATTCCTGTGAAAACTCCTTAGCATTCAATTTTTTTTTCGTAATAGCCATTTTCCTTAATATAATCTACCCTCACAGGGTTAAGGCTCTCTCTCCCACTTTAAATCATACTCTTGTTGCTACACCACTGCTAACAAAGAAGCATAATAAATAGTTCATAATAATAACACCATACTATGCTGCGTTGCTAGCCATAACCTAGTCACATATCACCCACGCTGCAAGAACTATATCTTATATACATGTTGCATTTGGACAATGTAGGGAGAGGTTTTGCAAAGTTTAGATGCATTTGGGGTAGCTTTGTTCAAATCACATTTACTGCAGGTAGAGTCTTGATGATGTCTGCACGAATGAAGCTTAACCGGGGAAGTACTACCTTCTCAAGGAAAATCGATGTAAAAGTAACAGTAGGACGTAAAGTAAGTGTATATTTTCCGTCGCCAGTGAATTTGTGATTCTCTATAATCACAGGTGTTAGTAGGTGGCGGCAATCGCTTATTATCAGGGGATCCGTCTGCACGTTTGCGTCCTAACACATAAAAAAAGTTTGTTTAAAATGCGATTGGCATGCAATAGCTTCAGTAACAAAGTATCACTGTCATGAGAATTAATTACTTCCTACCAACTTTCTAAGTTTTTAACTTAGTTTGGCAGAATAAGAACTTTTTCACTAAGCAACTAGCAAGAGATGGTTTATTCCAATTGGATTACTTCAAAATCGCATCCGGTTTATCTCTATATATATATATATGTTTTTGCGTTACTGACTAACTGACAGACAACGTACAACTGATACTAAAGGGCGCCTTTGGGAGCGTAGGGCTGCACTAACCGAAATTCCCACGGTATCGGGAAGAAAAGGTCAAATTAAAAAATAATGCGCGGGTGTAGCTGCGGACACTCTCTAGTTTGTTTATTAAATCCTTTATTTTTAATGAAGCAATTTGTTTATAATATTTGATTTGTCGAACGCAATTTACCTAACAAACTCATTCAAACCGTTATCAAAGCACAAAAGAAAAAAACTTATTTACATTCGACTTCACCTTTCCCACATAAAGTGACAAAAATCCATCATTTCAAAGCTAACAACAAATCGGCAGCTCTAATGATCTGGTTTGATACTTTTTTAGTGGTTATGCATAATATTAAAACACACACACGATGTTTTATAAGTGTTTTTGCACTAGACAAGGTGATCGAACTTTATGAAAATTATATGCGCATCTAGTGTTCTAGACATTACACGTGTGTAAATAATGTGAGCTATTCTAAACTTTTGCATAGGATTTTTTTGTAGCGACAGAATCTGGCCAATATGTGTCAATGCACTTATTGTTCATTAATGATGCTCCCAAATGTCGAATCCACGAATGACGCCATAATTACTACATCATCATCATCATCGTCATTTTATACAGGGATTTTCGCGGCTACATCCAAGACATTATGTCCTGGAGCCTGTGGTCCGCTTACCAATCTAACCCGATACTAGAGAATATCACATTATCCACAGAGCGACTGCAGTCTGGCCTTCGAAACCCAAAGACATAAAGCTTAAACCAGTGTCAACTTATTCAAGTGTACTAAACCCATATAACGCATACTAAGCGATAATAATTAAGAATTTCATACACACATAACCTCGAAATTCAATGGTAATGCCGTGGATCAGAACCCGGCAGTCTGTTGGTATCTCGACTAGCCTATTGCTGCCCTAATTAGTAATTTGTATAATTATTATATAATTGAATTATTGTTGTATTATGTAATTGGTATATATGTTGACATACATACATACATAGACTCACGCCTGTTTCCCCGAAGGGGTAGGCAGAGGCATATTAAACGCCCACTTTTCGCCAGTGTTTTGATCCCACGTAATAGGTGGCGAGCCTATTGCCGCTTATCGGGATATTTTGTTTGCCAGAGCCTCGTCCGCAGGTGCACCACTTGCAGGTGAGGTTGGCTTGGGACCCTAAGTTCTTGGTGGGAACCCTATGCATAAAAATATATGTTGAAAAATATCTAATTATCGATTTTTGATTTCACTATGTAAACTATACTTCAAAAAGTGTAGGTAAGATAAGAACTTTTAGAATAAGTAATGTGAGAAAGTTCATTATGCAAAATGTGAATCGTTCAAATATGGTTGACGACTCAAATTTACTTATTGGAGAGATTGTACATACATGGACCCATACAACCACATTCCCTACCGATGTTTAGATATAAAACTTTGTTTACAATATGTTAAGCGCCAATCATTTATATCGCCAACAGCTTGTATTATGAGCATGTTGCATTATTGTATGACACTAAGACTGCTGTTTCTAGGTTTGTGTATTTATCAAATGTGTTTCTATTCAAGTTTTTAAATGGAAATTTTTTTGTAATATAGCCAGGCAGGCACTTCACTCCATAGTTTAAGCTTTGAATCTAATGTAATTTGTAGTAATAATCTTTATAATATACCTGTAAAAAAGAAATAGAAAATAATTATCTAGAGGTGACCAAAGATACATCATGGTGTTTCTGCCACAACTACAGCATCCAAAGTTCGATTGTAAGCTCAAAAGACGTCAGCGAACATCAATATAATACAATGTGTTGATCTGCATTTGCAAAATATTTTTTCAATGTATGGCACAATCAACAAGTTCAAACAAAACAAAAAAATCAACAGTACTACCTTTTCACACCAAAATTATTAACCGACTTCAAAAAAGAAGAGATTTTAGCTGAAATGGTAGTTTCTGTATGAAACGAAAAAACTTATAAGTAATAAGTAAGCGAAAATAAATACAGTGTAAGTTTAAGACTTAAAGATTAAATAAGAAAGCTAACATTTCATCACACTATAATGATAATAATTATTGTCATTGTACCATTTTACGATGCAATTAAACTATCATCATCATTGCAATCTCAGACAAAAAGTGACGCTATTTTAATTTAAACTTGATTCACTCCTCGAACAAGTTTGACTTAAAAACTTAACTTGATGTTAATTGGACAACATTTTGTAATTACCCGTATTTATTTGATTATCACGAAGAGCCGAAAATGGGGCTCAGTGGCGTGCCAGAGGCCTATATCCATAGTGGTATATGGCATTCTGATGATGATGATAATTTGATTACACATTTTATAAATGTGTAATAAACTTCCATGAAAAATACGCAGCGAATCGTGATAGGAGGCGGGCCTATTGCCGCTACCGGGCACATTACCAGACTCTGTGCTGCTACCAACAATTCGGAAAAACTCAGTAACACTTTTGCCCGACCTGGGAATTGAACCCGGAACCTCCAATCAGCAGACGCATACGATATCCACTGAACCACTGAGGCAGGATTTAAATAATTATCTATGATTTAAATAAATTAGTTTTCTTTTAAATTTAACCGTTTTGCCCGATCCCGTGGGCATTTCGGCATATCCTTTCTTAGTAACCCCTATGCTCTTCAAAAAACATACATGCCAAGTTTAGCTTCCTGTGCCCAGTAGTTTTGGCTTCGCGTTGTCTGTCACCCAATCAGAAATGCAAGATTTTTATGTATACAGATTAGCATGCCTTGGGCAGTGAACACTGATAGGCAGAGTTTGAAATACATCATCATCTTACCTACATCCGCAAAGCTCAGGCATTCAATTAAGGAAATATTTTGTAAATTGGTGGTCTAGAATTGCAGCGATCTATTATGTGAAAACGTGATTGCCCAGACAACCAAAAATAAAACAATTAAAAGCCTGAATTTATAAAAACATTTCCATATTTTCTTAGTTTACAATTTGAATACAAAACTTTGACGCGGCAGTTTCCAAATCTCTCCTCCAAAGAAAAAGTAAAAATGATAAAGCATTAAAAATTTAGTACTTACAATACAACAATTCAATATTCTACCACATAAACAAAACATAATCTCCCAAACTAAGCGGAGCTGGTACTATAAGTATTAGACAATAGATAAATAATATACTTAAATACGTTTTCACAAATATCCACGCACTCAAATGTTTGACCTAAACGGGAATACTTAATAATAAAATTATAACTATGATAAGATACACATCCATGGTGCGAGTCTTAGAGTGGAGTCCAGTGGCATACGTGGGGTATGAAACATCTTTACAAACATTTTCTAACAGTGCCCCTGGTGGGTAAGTACCCCTAGTTTTCAGTAATGGTTGGCCTCCTGAATGAGATAAGTTTGCATCTTAGGTAGACTTACACTATCAATTTGGATTAAACAGAAATATTTCTGCCGACAGGTAAATAAAGATAAGCAGTTATTACAATTTATTACAATATGTATATGGTTCTAATATCAGATGACAATTATAAGGTGCTACCTACATGCTTCAAAACTATTAATGAGCTTATAATCAATGATAAAATTTACCGAGTAGTACGGCAGTAAAACTAGTTGTGTAACAAATTGACGCGAACATAATATTCGCCGACAATTTAACATGGCAATATTGCGGCGTGTGAATTAACTGGATGCGATATAATCACCATTAATTGGTTTATGTTTATACAGGTCTATTTTTTGTTTAGATTAGAATCTCTCAATATAAATCAAATTTATATGATAGGCTGAAATGAGAAACTAGTCGTAGAAGGGTTTATGTCCCGGATATGTGACCCACGCGTTGTAAGCCTGCTAATAGGGAATGCTATAAAATACTAATGAAATGCTACTAAGAGGTAGCATCAGATTCAGCTTTTATTATAGAGGATAGAGAAAAAGCCGGAGTAAATGATTGTAGCAGCTCTGCTCTAGTTCCTTCCCGCATTGTATTGTACCTTTGAATGATGTAAAATGTAAAGTGTATGTTGTACACCTTTTTAAGTATCTAAGTCTCTTTAATAGATCGAATAAAGTTATTGTTACGATAATGATCTAAACGTAAATTCCAGATTGTAAAACAATTAATCATTTTTATCCAAAATCTCTTAATTAATGACAATATTTGTAAAGTTTATAAAAAAAGCTTTATGACAGATACTATGCTTGCAATTAATTATTTGTATTTGTTTATGACCTTTGTTTTAAGGCTTCGCACGCATATGATATATGCTCTTTTTAACACATTAGTTTCAGTTAGTAATGCTTGTTCTTCCTATTTCCATACGCATAATTTGCTGGGTTCCTCAAAGTCTTAGCTTGATGTGAAATAAACTTTTTTCTACTCTGATTAATAATTGTTTCTGTGATCAGCGAATTCAAACTAACTCATCAGCTTTCAACAAACATATTCGGCAAATCGAACAAAGTGTACTTAATTGGAAAAAAATATGACGTCATCTATAGAATAGGAAGAGATTATCCTTCTTCAATTATCCTGTCAAACAGAATGACTAATAATGTTAGGTTGAAGAGGTCGGTACACTATACCTAGTTTCGATTAGAATCTTCGGTAAATCTGTATTCATTGCTTCGGTGCCGTAGACGACGACCAATTATAATGTTATTGATTATGTGGTTCTTTTTTAATTCTTATTGAAATCGAGTGTCGCTGTGCCTACGAAATTTATTGAGCTCTTATGTCATGTCATAACAGGTATTGGTTTACATATGAAAATGGTCGTCTATGAGAGATCCTTCATATGATCAAGTACTCGAGAGTGTAACTACATCCATCATTGCCTGACAGGTATTACAAGTATAACGAATTAGGTAGGCAATGTATTAACTATTATAATTTTGTCGTTGTATTATTAGTGCAAGTAATTCGGGTTTGGATAGCTATTAAATTACGATATGGCCAAATTGAAAATGATCGTGTCTTATAGTTTTCATTATATGACCATGTAATTAGGTTTAATCTACGGATTATAGGCAACAAACTAGGCTGCCTGTTCTCCCGTCTATTCTTTGTTATTGAAAAGTAGTTATTGCTGTTACATGACAAGACTTTGCCAATGCCATCGGTATACACATACAAATAGCATAGAGTGTCAGTGATAACAGTGTTCTATTTGAATTACTTTTCAAGAAGGTCTTTTCTTCCGAAGCTACACTTGATGTTTAGCTATATTTGAAACTTCAGAGTCAATATGAAAGCAAAAAAAATCTTATATATTTTCTGTTATTAGATCAATGATGGTGCATTTATTTTATTTAAATAAGAAAAATAAGCTATAAAATACACTGCGAAAAAAATTTTTGAGTTCGATTTTCAGTGCAACATATTACATGGCATTGTTTTCTTGGCGTATAAGAGTTAACACGCACGTAACAGATGTAATTATTGGAACATTTAAAACTATTATCCTGCTTTAATCATCACTCGTCATTGCTAGAGGCGTAATGGTTTAAGTGGTCGCTTAGCACTGCGCTGAGTGTTGAGAATTTGAAACCTCCAAGGAACAATACTTTCTATTTTTTACTATTTTTATATATAATTATATTAATTTATATAACCCATAAAATATTCGCAGAAATTCAGGAGGCATAAATACAAACAATGTTCTAATATAATATTACTCTTAATGCTTTACATTTTCAATGAGTTGGAAAGAACACCATACCCCTGTACTAGTTAGAAACTGTATCACAGGTGTTTGTTATTTCGAGTCTGTGTCTGTTTATGTCCGTTAATTTAATATTTGCAGAGTCCCTTGCAAAGCACGGTTAACCACAAATAAAAGTCATCATAGTACTAGTTTTATCCCGGTTACATCCAAGACTTTTCGTCTTGCAGCTCGGTGTTACCGGCCAACCAGCCTTTCCATAGAGCAACTGTCTTATGACCTCTGCAACCCATCGGAATAGCGATAGCCCATGGTTCGGACTAATGTAATATAATGCAGTACATTGAAGGGTACCGGCTCGCAATAACGACTATTAAATATCTTCAAAACAAACAGACGGCTAACATGCTCCACAAGGTTCAGGGCTAGGCAAATTTTCAAATAGATGCTGCTATAAAAAGTAATCTATACTAAAATACATAATGAACCTGTTTGTTTGGTTGAAGGCGCTAATCTTAGGTACTACTGGTTCCCCTAATTTTGTGTTGGCCATTTATTGAGGAAACCCATGGGCTAAATAACATTACGCTTTGAGCCACTGGAGCTGAGCAAAACATAAATATCGTGGATGTAACCGCGGGCACAGCTAAGTTTTAAATACATTGATATCACAGAGCACGCGCAAATTGGCTGATACCTTGCCTTTGGGGATATTACAAAGAGTATCAATCATGTACGTTGCCTCATCATTTCCTTAACCAATAAGGTCTACTATAATTGATTTTTTATGCATTATAATTTTAACGGCTGAGTTTAATGCCGTTGGCTATTATAAAATGGTTAAATCCCATAACAGAATGAACAAAAAATGTGTCTTTGGTGGCGAATGAAAATATCATTTGCAGGGGTGGTAGCGTGGGCACATTTTAATTATGTGTTAATGGTATATTAATTATATAAAACACAATATAAGTATTTATGAAACTTTTATAAATTTTTAATTATTATCATTAACTAAATTTATAAAAAGATATTATCCGTATATTAAATCATAAAAATCTTTACTTATTTATGAAACCTTACTTAAATTTTGGTATTTTATTAGACAACAACCACAGTCAACAGTAGTCAAGAAATATCAACAAACATATTTCAGACAATGTCATGCATCACTTAAATAAATCTGAATACCGCAAAACAGCGTTTGTTTACAATCTATACAAAGCTGTACATATATTTGAGAAATAATACAATTTGTGTGCAAAGAAACGATTACTCACTTGCGTACTATAAATAAACCCTCCTAAGGCTAACTTAATAACTGAAAATGTTCACACAATCTATTTGCACATTCAATTATGCAGCTTAGTGCAAACTCGAATTAAATTACATTGTACTACTAACATTGTGAAATTAGAAATCGAGTATTTAGGTATCCCGACATTTTTAGTATTTTATTAAAGTTCAGAGATGAATACTAGATTGAAAGAGCTTTTATATATTTGCAATTTTGGTTTCATTGAGTTTTGGTGTAATTAGTTTATAAATATTTATTAAAGAAATTAATTCAATGCCTTCTCCTAACTGGCTATTACTATACACTTATTAAATTTTATTAACATTACATTAAGTTTATAAACATAATAACTTCTACCTAGTTTACATTTTGAATAGATAATTTGGTTGCTAAAGTTTTTATTAACGGCTGCCTAATTAAGAAAGCCACTTTATTGGCTGAACAAAAGTTAATATAATATATAATATAATAAAATGTTTATTTCGGAAACTTGCTCCATAGATCTTTGTTAGTAATACAAGTTACGTAACTATGTTAGTACTTAGTTTTAAATAAAAATAAAATAGTCCCTACAATTAGATGTATTAATTCATGTATTTTCCTGCAGTATCCAACCCGTAGCTATGCATACGGGTCCAATACTCCAGGAAAAGGCCGTCCAGCCTATCCCCAATCACCTTCAGGATGCCATTGGCACTCCCACGAATCCTGCGTAACAATGATGCCGATCTTTTCCTCATGATTGCTGAAAAACTATCGGTAGCAGATTCAGCAAACATGGCTGACGCGCTACAAAATCGCGGTAGCCCCAACAGCACCCGGAAGGCGTTGTTGTACTGGACACGAAGAGCGTTGTAGGCCCTCTGCGTATGCTTGACCCACAGGCTGCATGTGTGATTTTGACCGGTCTCGTACATCTTGCAAACCTACGGGCCAACATATTGCATCGGACTGACAACGCTCTCCGTTCCCGTTCTATGTCCTGGTCATCATTAAGATCCTTGGCTAGTATGTGTCCAAGGTATCTAAAACAAGGCACTCTGTTTAGAACAACACCATATTGGTACACCGGTGTCACTGCCCTGTGACCCTTTGCAGTAACCCCAAACACCATGAACACACTCTTCTTCACGTTGTACAGGAGGCCGTGAGTCAAAGCGTATCTCTCACAAACCTCAAGCAATCGCCTGAGTGCCTCGATCGAGGGACTCAGCAGCACCATGTCGTCCGCGTAAAATATGCTATTTATAATTTTACCGTCTACCGAGCATCCAACCCCTGTGCTGCTGAGTTCCTCGATCAACTTATCGACATACAAGCTGAACAGCGCTGGGGAGGTCAGACCACCCTGCCTTACCCCACATTCTAGAACATACGTCTCCGACAAAGCACCCGACCATCTGACCTGGTTAATCTGTTGATTATACCAGTACCTGAGAAGCTCAACTATCTCCTCAGGTTGTTCCCGGTCGCGTAACTTAGTCCATAGGACGTCATAATTAACCAGGTCAAATGCCTTCGAAAGGTCTAAAAATACAGCATACACAGGTATGTTCCTGCTCTGGTATAGTAACTGACCGTGTGCTTGAGCGCCAAAATAGCTGTTTCTGTAGACAGCCCAGCTCTAAAACCGAACTGTGCGTCATGGAAAATGAGCTGTCCAGCCATCCTACGCTCAAGCACACTGTCAAGAACTTTTGCAGTTATAGTAGCCAATGAGATTGGTCGATAGTTCTCCTTGTCTGAGACGTCGCCTGTCTTATTTTTCAGTATAGGTACAACAACCGTCCTCATCAACTAAGCAGGCAGGTATGAGTGCCTAATACACAAGTTATATAGCATAGATAATACCCTAGGAAGATGCGGACCGACATGTTGGAAATCTTCTATACTGAGGTTATCATGACCAGGAGACTTACCCCTAGTCATGGTTTCTATAACCTTCCCTATCTCCTTTGACGAGATGTAAATCGGGTTAGACGACCCAAGTCTCACCCAACCGCACCCCTCCTGCTCATTGACTTGCAACCGTGGTGTTGAGAAATGCTTTTTAAACATATCCGCTATCCCCACTGGTTCAGACACGCCATTAACGCTCAGAGGTACAGCAGGTCTAGTATTTAACTTCGAGTTGACTTCCAAAATTTATTGAACTGCTTTTTCTTATGTTTTGAAGCTATAATGTCCAACTTAATTTGTTCTTCGTTGTCCTGGCAATATTTAAGTTTTTGTATAAAGACTTCTCGTTTCTCGCATATCTATATACAACTGACCAAATTGAGGTTTCCCATGCCAAACCCAGTTTTTAAAAGCCACCCTAGCGCACCCATGTGCGTCCCTAACGTGTCTGTTCCACCCTATCATATTTTGAAGTGCCCTCGACACAGGATTTATTCCTAGTGCGTGTGGCGTCATTATATTTTAAAGGAAGCTTAAAAAGGACATAAGCTCAGAAGAATGTAAAAGAAGGGGCAGAAAAACGACGAGTATTTTTCTTCATAGCATCTTTACCACCTAGGTATCACATTAAGAATGTGGCGAGTAATATACGTGCAGTCATGGAACTTAAAGCGTAAACACGTTCAACGGCCAACAAAAAGAGTTCAACGCGTTACAGCGCATCAGTGAATCAATGTCAAGGCCAGCGCTCAACACAAAATGTATGGAAAGTAAATTCAACCAGGACCTGTTTCGGCTTCTTCTTAAGACCACAACCAAAACTAGTCTAAAACTGCTTAAAATTACGCGTAAAATTAGTAAACGCTTTCAAGATACTACGATCATATTACGAACTGTTTAGATTATGACTATAAAAATGTCAATGTCAGGCCATAAAAGTATTTCTTTTACATTTAAACCATGATAAATGTAATCACATTTACTTCCTGTATTAATTACACGTTTCGTTTCGTTTGGTAACATATCGCCTCCATAGCGCAACATCCGATTCCCTTTAATCTTTCAACTGTCAAGCAACTAGTAATATTTGGTGTTTTACAAGGCTTATGTAATTTTTTTAATGGCGCTCTTTATAACAGGTCTAGGTTGTTACAAAAATTAATGTTATTGGCTTTATTGATGTGGTCCAGTAATATGTCACGCCTACTTCATTCACAATGTAATAGATCTCTCAATTACATTCTGAATGAACTAGGTCATTCACACTGATGATGAATAGCAAACAAGTGGTATAAGAACTGTTTATTGCTTAATTTAGTGTAAGGTCTTTAATAACCTACACAGAAAACCTTCATATTTTTATTAAATTTAAGTTGATGACAATAGCACAAAGACGTTTTGGCATCCATGACGACACTGTACTTAAAAAGTATCCTTGTTGTACGATAAAGGAAAACAGAAATATAGTATTTTAAGACCTAGTTAATATTTATTCGTTATTGTTCTGAAATTATTTATAAGTTATTACACACACAATGAAAACAGATGCAATATATTCAGTTAGTTTAGGAAATCATAAATCTACATTTGTCATTTTTATAAATTACTAGACGACCGCACATTATGTAATTCAACCGTTTCTGCATGATCGCGTGGTAATTTTGGGCAAGTCATTCTTAGTGCACCCCTACGGTCACCAAGGAACATAATTATCATCATCATCATCAGCCCCTAAAATGCAAGAGGAGATTACATAATACAGACAGACAGATAGACAAGGGCTGAATTATTCTGCCTGATACCTAAAATACTAGAACAGCCTTTATTAATTGCTTTAAACCTATGTCAATATTATAAATATTTTCTATTTTCTATAAAATTTTCAGTAAACTTATTTTATAATCTGAAGAAAATACACTGTAAACACGACACACAAAACTTAAATTTAATTGCCCATTTTATCCGTGCGCGCTAAAGCTACGGCGGGGTCGCAGCAAAATATGTAATCTAGGATTTGACAGACACCACAGTGGTTTTACATGGTAGGCAGCGAATGCCTGATTAAGGAAGGGTCACGGAGGGAGAGACCATCCTTTGGGTTTCCTCCGTAAAAACGAAAAGACGGAAAAAATAATGCTGAGTAAACATCACTACCTAAACCCGGTAAATTGTGCAGACAACAGCGAATGACTGTTGTGACTAGAAGTTACGTATTAAAATTTAAGAGTCATCAAGTATCTTGCGTTTGAAACAAAACACAATGCCTTAAGCGATTGTCAAATTAATTGATTGTAAACAAATATAGATGCTAGAAAACATTTATTATTACAACATTATGAAGGGTTATGTATGTGATAAACACATTTGTGCAATATGCCATACATTTGCTTTTTAACTTATTTTTTACGGATTAACAGTACGGAATGTCACCACCCCATATCATCCCGTGGGTGTCGTAGAAGCCGACAGAGAGAGCATAATATTATGCAGAGAACAGCACTGTTACAGAAGGAAAACTTGATACAAACCCTATACCAACCCGTTTGGCCAGCGTGGTATAGTAGGCCAATTCCTCCTTTCAAAGAAGAGGCCCTGTCCAGCAGTGGACTGTTTAAGGCTGATGATAATGATAATGATTTACTTTATTGAAATCGATTTTCATCTTATCTCTGATGTAGGCCAAGTGTTTGATACGTGACAAACTTGCCCATTTTGTATCCGTTAATTCATAGACCAATAAGTTCAAAACGGTTGTTAACACAATAGTCAACGTAATCAATATCTTGTGATATTTATGGATGACTACGATATCGAAAACCGACAGTCGATTAGAAAGAAAAATGAGATGTTGATGCAAGTGAGATGTTTAGCCATATCGTTTGTCATCTTTATATATATATTTCTTGTGTGCGTGTGTATGTCACTGAACTCCTTCTAAATGAGTGAACTGATTTTGACGAATTTTTTTGTATGTCTTCTAGGGGACTTGAGAATGGTTTAGATTCACAATTTAGTCCACTGGAAAATGTATTTTAAGTTAATTTTTAATTTGTAAGTAATTGTTGATTTTGGTATGTTTCACATTGGAACCGACCGACTGGCTACCATCGCAGTGTCAAATCTATAATATTAATTTCGTCAAGGGGGTAGACTCGATCAAAACCTTACCTGAATAATAAAACATTAAAAAATAAAGATTTCGAGTCCACAATATATATCCGCAAAATTAGGATTGTCGAGTATTTTGTTAAATTCTTATCCACTCTACTAGCGAAACGTCACTGATACCGGATAACATTTTGAGTACTACCAAAGAGGTACTACTAAGTCTCAGTACTAAGTAGTTTGTATGTGTAAATACTTTTTGCAGTTATATTTATTAAACAGTTAAAACGACCATTATAGAAGTATCCGCTCAATAAAGGAGATTTGTGTTACCCCGAACATAGATACTTACTCATTGTTAGTTTTTGTGTTTTAATTACTGTCGAAACATAGCTGAAAAACAGACGCTAAAACAAATATTTAAGCTGTTATTGAGATTAATAAAATTCGATAATTGTGCTACTAAAAGACATATAAAACCTAATTTAAAAAACTGATTGTTCTAACGATGTATTCAAACAGTATTGGCCTACCGGGGAAGTGGAGCTCTTCACACCTAATAAAAAATATGACTATCAGGCAAGTGGGTGTAGCCAAATCATAATGAGAACAATGACAATCCCCTTGATAAGCTTATGAGGTATTCCTGACCCAAACAAGCTCTATAATTCTTCAGCCAGTGTTCTGCTGCAAAGACCTGAACATGAAACATAATTTTTGTAGCAGTTGATAAGCCAACCGCTCCTTTTTGAAGAATCTGCCATCAAGGTGATCTTCCAAAATTGATGCGTACATTTTTTTATATTTTGGTAAATTATTATAAGGCTATACAAAATACTGAACATCCGTGTTCAGCACAATATCTAATAAGGACTAGAATGAATGCCTCTGGTTTCTTTTCAATTATTATAATTATCATATCATTACTGGTTCAAAAGAATCGAACACAATGATTAGATTCTTAATAGTTAAATAAAAATAAATATTAAAAACAGATAATTATATTAACAAAAAACCTTGCTGTGATTCGAAATTTAGCACACCTATATATGGGAAACTTTGTCAATAGAAACCAAATTATTGCATTTAATTTACGCGATGATCTATAGGCAACTATACTGGTATAATTTATGTGAAGAGTTTCCAAAAATGATTGATTCTATTATAAAGCAATGCTTTTTTGACTGCATCCTTGGTCCAGTGGATAGCGTATGCGTCTTCTGATTAGGAGGTCCCGGGTTCGATTCACGGGTCGGGCAAAAGTGTTACTGGGTTTACCGTATTCTCAGTAGCAGCACGGATTCTGGCAATGTGCCTGGTAACGGCAATAGGCTCACCCTATTACGTGGGATCCTAAATTCTTAAGGCGAAATGTGGGTGTGTGCCTACCCCTTCGGGGATACAGGCATGAGTCTATAACCAGATACATAAAAATATAAAGAATTGTATTGTGCTAAAGCGTTGTATTTCGAATTAGTGAGGCAACTAAGAATAGAGTTACATGCATGTTAGTCTAGTAAAAAAGTGATGAATCGTTTTGCATGGTTAGTGGTATTTCCAAAACATGTTCCTTGTGGTCTAAGCTGGCTAAGTTATAGCCTGACGTCACAAAACCAAAGATTTTAGATATCAGCAACGTACGCGTTTCTTGTCTTACTTTTATCAAGGCACTGCGTACTTTTTATACTAACGGCTTAAGCAAGAAAACTTAGGAGTTTAGCAATTTAGCTGTGCTTTTTAGATATCATCTGTTACAACAATCCTTGAAAATATTTTTATTACTAGGGTTCATCGTCAGATTACTGGACGTTGACTAAATTCTGAATATTAAAGTAATTAAAAGACGTAGCATACCTATCAGATTATAACAGATTTATTAGAAGATGCGTGTAAATGGGTGTGTCAACTTAAACGGACATATAATAAGCAATAATTAATAGGCAATAATATGTAATGGACGTTTAATGGTATGCTTCATAAGGTTTGTATTATAATAAAGATTTACAAATTGTGAAAGAAATGAAATAGTAAGGAATGATAAGTATACCGCACTATTCATAGACGATTATAATGATATTTTAAATTATATTAAAAATATTATTTTGGAACGAATTGTTTTCAGATTTCTGATCTTATAACAGTTCAAGGCTGTATTATGGCAACCAGATAGTTGCCATTCATTTGTAATTTATTTAGCTTTTACCAATAGCTAGCATACGAGTATTTGGGCTTAAATTCTAACTGCAGTAAACAACTAAGCAGTTGACTCACAAAGGTATATATTACTAAATACATGCATAATTTAGATAAAAATATTCTTATTATTTTTCTTATTATACTTTCCCATGATTTGTATGTAAATACTAGGTAAACATATTGGTCAGAGTATGTCAGGGCGGGCGGCTACGCGCGCTTTGGTTCGCAAGCCCGTGTTGCGCCTGCGCCGTACTCCAATTTCACGACGTGCAGACGCCGGCTCGTATAAAAGCCGCTGCGGTCGATCTGAATAATCATTCCAGCCACACACATCCACCGCAGATCATCACCTGCACATCTCATTTAAGCTAAACATGAAATCGGTAAGTGACCTGAGTAAATATTATCCTAAGGTTAGGGTTCACGTTTTGATTGATCTCCTTAGGAAAAAGCTCATTATTAAAAATATTTTACTTAAATTGAAATATATTTATCAATAAATTCTAAGGAAATATGTAGTATAATTGTCATGCAAATAATAATTATACGTTCAATCCGCCAAAACTTATTCAAAGAAATGTACAAAATTAGACACTTATTTAGGTCAACATTTGATCATCTCTAATTTGTCTTAATTTTAATATCTCCAAAAATGCCTAATACATCGTCACAATATGTTTGCCAAACAATATATTGTTATCAAAGAAATGAATCGATAGTTTCGTTTAAATAATAATTTAAATATCATAATACTGATTCTATTCGTTTTTCTATAAATACTTTATTGACTAATCTATTTATGTAAATATTGCAATGGCTGGACACTTACCGTCATAGTCTCCCTAAGCATGTCACTGTCGAAACAATATCGTCGTAAAACGTTATTCGTACCTTGTTTGTTTGACAATACTACAAACAAGTAAGATATCTTGATTCACATTTCCCACACATAATTGGTGTTAGACGAATATGAGAATACTTTTGTTTTCATAGTCAAACTAATGCATTATTCATACCAAAGTAACGTTTTTGTTAAACGTGCAAAAATAACGTAATTAGCCTAATTTTACAATAACTGTAGAATAAATTTAATTAATTATTTACACCTTCTGCGATGCTCGTGCATAATAAAGTAGTTTTAATTTTAGTGACAAAATCTGCGGAGTAAACATTTTTGTTACTTCAAACGCTTATTTTTGTAAAATACGTCGTAATTAAATTAAACTGTATAATATCACAAGACAGATATTTTTTATATTGTCATAAAAATAACATTTTGTGTGGTTAAATATACATAATAATTTACTATTGTAAACCCAAAATCTACATTAGACTATACGGCCTTTTACGAATGAAGAAGTTCGACCAATTTTACGTAAACATCAGATTACGAGCAACCCATGTAACACAATTTTCTTAACTCCGCTCATTTGTCACCTATAATGTGTCATTAAGATTCGTCACAAGCTCAAACGTCAAGGCTGTAGAAACGATGATAGAAATAACTATCCATTACGAAAGTGATCAAATCAAAGAAGTGTTTGAAATATTTGAGCATAAAAATGTAAATGACCTATTCTGTTGAAACATACGATCTTCGCGATACATTTTGTAAGAGTGAATACTTTCATAGCTTTACAAAACCATATAACAGAAATAAATTTCACGTTGAACTTACCAATATGTAGTAAATCAAATCGTAGAAACTATTATTCGAGAAGTGATTTATTAAAATTTATTACATTCTATCACTTTTCGGCTCATTTTATATTGTAACAATGTTTTATTTTATTTTTTTAATATCCCAACAGTTCGTCGTCTTGTCCGCCCTCGTGGCTGTCGCCTGCGCCGCCCCGCAGTTCCAGGGTCAATACCAACCTCAACAGCAATACCAGAACCAAGTCATCCCTATCGTCAAACAACAGCAGGAAGTTAACTTCGATGGGTCCTACCAATGGAGGTACAGATTTTTCAAAATATTTTTGTAGCTAAGAAACACACACTCTCAATTAGATCATTGCATGAACCTGTACATATATTACATGAGATGGATACGGTCATAGATTAGGTATAAACTGTTCCATTGCTGAGCAAGTGAGAAGAGGCCCATCCACTTTTCCGCAAGATTAATAGCTGCAACGAATCAGCTGAATAATTGCATGTAGCAAATAAATCTGTGCCGTCCTTTACAAAAATAAAATATGGTTGAATTGTTGTATCATAAAATGTCTCGGATCTCATGATTTTAATTTTACCAAACCACTTTAAAGTAACACGCGTATAATATTTGCTTGATACACAGTTAGTATCGTAGTGAGCTTAATTATATTAAAATATTTGGGCTGTTAATAATATTTCCAATATTCAATGCAAGCTTTTACAACATTTATTTGCATACTAAGTATTCATCTATATCCAACAGTGGACGTCTTTCGGCTGATATAGTGATTCATCTATATCAATGACAATATTGTGAAAGAAAGAGGCAATCACATATATGAGCATACTTGCAGTGTTAAACATTTAAACGTTAAATTTGTGGGAGTCATCTGCACAAGTGTTCGCAGCCAAGCCCTGATTACGCAAGGAATTGGCCCAGGTGCTATAAAGCTGTACGAGTTCGTTGATATTTGTGATTCACCTACATGCTAGGCATAACACGTCATAGTGAGAAACGAACCACACATTATTAGTACAATCTGTCAAATGCAATCCATCAATTATGTTGCGCACCAAATTTAACTTTTATAATACATATCAACCAAGGACGTTCGCATCTTATAATTAAGCCTTAGTTAAGAAATATTATATTATTTAATAATAATCTAGAATAGCTGTATGTCTATTCCGAAGGTGAGCTTTCGAAAATTAATGACATGCCTATTATTAAATTGAAATTCCGCAAATGTCAGATTCAGTTTAGAACAAAGGTTCAATTGACTTCCACAACCTTACATGTTTGACATAAGTCAAAAACCATGCATATCAAATTTCAATTCCCATGAGCCATAAATTGACAATGCATCGTAACGTCATGAACTGAAAACGTTTTAACGAAACGTATCATTAAATTTGATCTTTGCGAACGCTTGACGCCGCTCCAAGCCGTGGCGATGCTTAATTTTGTTAGATTTGACATGAATTATGTTGATCACTTGTAATCACGAGAATGCTGCTTAGTTTATTATTTGTTGACTTAGCAGTGCTGTGTTAAATTTAACTGGAATTTTCCAAAAAAAAGCTGATTCATTCTGACGAAGATTTCTTTGTTCTTCAAATTTAATTAACTAGCCTTACCATAACTGCAACTGGTTCCACATGTGAGATAATAAATACTAGGTAAAAATTACACAATCACTTGTTTACTCATAACACGCACTCCTTACACAATGATCTGAATAATATTCGTTGCCCCATACTAAGATACCAAGGTCTTGTAACCACAACCTATTCTAAGAAATTAAAAAAACCGTTGGAAAGAACCAAAAGGAATACCTACAACCAATAAGACAAGTACTAATAGCAACAGCAGGCGTGATTTATCCTTAGTTTAAGCTTCGAGCAAATTTGTCCTTTATGATTTAGTAGGAAGGAATACATTTTCCTTGTCTATTTTAGCTACGAGACTGGCAATGGCATTGCAGCCCAAGAACAGGGATACCTGAAGGCTGCCGGACCCAAAGATGAAGGTGCTCAGGTCGCTCAGGGATCTTTCAGCTACACCTCTCCTGAGGGTATCCCCATCAGCCTCTCCTACGTTGCTGACGAGAACGGTAAACTATCAAAACATATATTTTACTCTACATTTAGGTAGCGTGCCCACTTCAATGGATATAGTTATAGTTTTAGTTGGTCGTGGGTTTTCTGCACTTAGCCACTTATTTGGGCCATTGTGCGTAAGTGGCGACTTGATTGACGCCGACTACTCATACCACCTTAGCTTCAATGGATATGTCCTAAGAATACCGCTGCAATTCAAAGACCTTACACTATGCATACAAATACAATCATGTATTGTAGTCAAGCAAAATCAACAGTTCAACTGTAGTTAGTAAACGCTTGATGAAGAGTCACTATCGTAAATCGAAATACAATGCTCATACTCTTACTTAAACTTTTCAAGAATTGCTAATGTAATTACAGGCGACATTTCTATTGCAAAACATTTCAAATGTCAAAGTGCTTTTCAAAAGCCATTTCACATGTGAAGTTTATGTCTTTAAATAATTTACTTAATTGCATAATGAAACCTAGACGTTGTGGTATTTGCTATACATGGTGTTCTTTTTATAGTTTAGGCAACTTGTCCATTCAAGTTGTAAATCACAGCAGGGTGTAGTCATCGAACATAAATATTCGTAGTTTTTTCTTTGCATATTCTGACTCGAAGTTTTTTTACATATTATTTATACTGACATCATATTTCGTATTGTTAAAATCAACTACATAACTTTAATAATGACTTTAGTGTTGTTTGTTAAATACAAAATTTGTGTTTTGACATGTATGCATGAAATATTAATTTTGTGCTTCTTATCATATCTTCTTCTTCTTCTCGAGTCGATGGTACGTACATAGATCAAAAGGCACCAGCACAGTATGTGGTCACAGCTACTGAACTAATGGTCCAGAATATTTTCATTCTAATCTTATGTGATTATCGTAATAAGGACATAAAAGTTACTGCAACCTTAGAAATATCTTTACAGTTACAATGTTGTTTAAAAGCATGTATTCATATTGCAGTGTAGATTTTATAAATAACAACCGTAGTACTGCGTAACAAGCACTGAGCAACAACTTTTTTTTAAAGACCTCTTCCGCACTAGGAATGAAGCTTGTGTCGCGCTCATTTATCTTATCTGTATGTTCCAGGTTTCCGCCCCGAAGGTGCTCATCTCCCCACCCCTCCCCCAATCCCTGAGGCCATCCTCCGCTCCCTCCAGTACATCGCGTCCAAACCCCAGCAGCCCCAACAACCCGTCTACCAACAGCAGCAGCCCAATTACCAGCAACAGGGATTCCAGCAACAGCCTTTCGGACAACAGCCTTTCCGCGGTTAAACCCAACCTTCATACAACGCCATACGACATGACCACATCGAAAGATACTCATCGCACGCTTGTACCTACCACGAATGTATTTAAGATGTACACGTAGTATAAGTATCTATAGCGAATGTTACTGTGATTTATTTTATTCGTAAGGAATTTATAAGATTGATAAGTAAAGAAAATACTTTATATTTGTTTGTTTTATTGCAATGTTGTCTCAACCTATTAGGTATAGTAGTAGTAGTAAAAGATCAAATTATTTCATTTACCAACAAATGAATACTTTAAAATCTCTTATATTTTTAGAAGGTGTCTTATACCTACCGAGAAGAATTCATATAAATCAACGACATTTTTGTATACATCCCCCTATTTAGTACAATATTCCTTCTGAAAATATGGACTATAGCTCATAAGTTTTAGTAAATCACACAGACATATTTGGCTAGTGTAAATTTTCCTCTACAAACTTTTAGGAAACAATAAGCTTTGAAGTCGCAATACTAAATAGCCATATTTCATTGCATATTATGCAGAAATAATTACATACACAATGCACATGACATTATATCAACCCACACTCCCATTAAGCGGCTATTTAGGCAGCAATTTGGATGAACCCAATACAACTTATTACCATAATGTTAATAAGTCTGGGAACTTAAACAAGCTTGTATGCGTGTGTGGCAAGGTAATGGGTTTTATAGTCATCTACGATAAACTCGTATTACCGATATTAGTCTAGTAAGTTTTATAGGAGTGCAACATTTATGGATTATCATATGAATGTCGACATATTTTATTTGGTTAGTTTTATGAGATGACCTGAAATGGGAAGCACTAAACGATATTAACCTTTTGATTTCCTTTTAAATACACAAATTACGCTTTACATGGTTATGTACACAAGCGTTGCAAGCATAACAGCTACAATTACACTTATCTCGTAATATTATCGTGTACCAGTAGGTAGGGATTTTTTTTAAAGTATTATCTTATTAGGTCTTTTCATTACATCAAATTAATTTAGGCATTCTAAAATCTTAATATCTATTACATATAAATAAAATTGGAGTGTCTGTTTGTAAAATTAAAATAACCGCTTTTTACTAAATGCACCTGGATGTATACACGGTACATATACCGAAATGACATTTTTTGCATGTCTGTGTCTGTTCGTTTTCGCTAATCTCTGGAACGTCTGGACCGATTTTGACGGGACGTTCACTGGCGGATAGCTAATGTGACAAGGAGTAACTTAGGCCAAAAAAAATAAATTTACCGGGTACGCGAAGTAGTTCCCTCAGGACACGAGTGAAACCGCGGTAGTAAGTTATAAAATTAATGTTACGTTTTACAAAGGGCTGTTTTCTGACAAATGGCACATGTCTTGGGTTTCAGGTCGTCATCCTTAAACCACGTACGTATACAATCCCCTCATCGATTTAAAATTGTAATGGCGAAGTATATAAAATACGATATTTTTAAGCTAGTCTTGACTAATTACTAGAAATGTGTTATGTCATAGAGTTCACAGCAATATTTGCGGTCACTAGGTAATACACATTTATAACAGTAGGTTTGGTTTGACGACAAAATATTCCTTAGCCATTGCGACTTTTATTGGGATGCATTCAAATTGCGACAGAAATATGAGGAAAGTAATATCAGACAAGTTTGCAGCCCCACAAGCTTATGTCTACAAGTAAGTTGCTATTAAGTCGTTGGCACAAAACCTTCAAGTGTGACGAGTAGCATTGAACTAACCTGCCTTGTCTTGCCAAAAAAGCGTAAATTTTGTGTATCCTTTTCAGGACAAGGTGGTTGTTACTCGGTTTGTTAAAAGGATAAGGCCAATAAACCAGTTTTATAGTGTTTAGCTCTTTAGAATCTCCAAAATCGTTGATAAATACCTATTTAGTTTACGTGATTCATTGTACATAATTATCTGTGCGGTGGATGCACTGTAACAATAAAACCCTCCGGTTTCAATTTTTTCATGGATTTGCTACTAGACACATTTGACACATTTTGGTTCACCCTTGTTTGATATAACAAGGTTTTGTCGAAAATCGATCCGGCTAATTTTAGTAACAATAAAGTCATTTCGTATAATTAATTGGTAGATTTTTATTAAGCATATTTATTTCTTTGAAATAATGTCATTTGACCGTATTTTCAAATACACTTATTTTATTTAAAGTAATGTTTTACTAGACTAATAATGATTTCTTTGCTTTTGAGTGCCTAGGGTTAGGTGCCACTTTAATTCAAGCAACTAAGTAGGTTATGTTAGGTTATCTTTTGACCCTTAATCCGAAAATAGGAGCCCTGCGAAGCAGTGCTCCATCAAACTCAGTTTATTAAACTAGAGTGAACATTACATCAAATGAACATTATACCTTTGATCAATAGCGCAAATGTTGTTATCGCAAATAAATATTCGATGAAATAAAAATTATGTTAATCGATATTATACAAATTGATTATTTTCTTAAACGTTCTACGATTTAGTAACATTACATCAAAAGTTGTTATACAAAAATGGGTAAACCACATTTTGTATGGAGCTTGTGTCAAATGTCAAGCGACACATATTACAGCCAAATCCATGGTTAGGTCAAATATTAGGGTCGACCGTAACTCAAAACGTCAACTGCAGGTGGCTGTCATATAACTTATATTGTCAAGTTCCGATGCTTACACAAATGAATTAATACAACCTACTTAAATTGTTGTTACGTGTATCACCATAACATATAAATCATGCAGTTGTCCCGAACCATAGTTGATCAATCTATTATTCGTGTTCGTATGTTGTGACAAACTTGTAACAGACGGACACTTATGTAATATGTTTGTTGTAGATATTTATGACGGTCATTAAGTGACTTGTATTTATTTGTGGATGGCGAGACAGTCTGTCTCGTTGACACCGTGGCATATATTTGTGTCCAATAAAAATTTTAGTACTAAGTTCTATTTAATTTCTTTGTATAAATTGATGTTCTATTAGCATTCATTTCAATTATACCTTGTGTATTTTTTTTGTATTTGATTTGATTTATTTTACCATATTTAAACTTTTATTTTTTTTAAATTATACTGGCTGATCAGATGAATAGGTGCGACCACGGCACTAGCTTGAGCACTTCTGTACTTACACTTTTCTGGATTTATATCTAAATGAGCTATTTTTTGTTTCGTTCTTTCCTTTTTGACGTAGTCGGGTTATAGTTAAACTAGAGGACGCCAGCAGCTACGCCTGCAAGTATTTAAAATTTACCCGTTTTGGCCGATCCCGTGGGAATTTCGGGAAATCCCTTCTTAGTGCACCCCTACGGTCCCCAAGGAACATACATGCCAAATTTCAGCTTCCTGCGCCCAATAGTTTCGGCTGTAGCGTGTCTGTCAGTCAGTCAGTAACGCAAGGATTTTATATATTTAGATTATTATTTTTTGCTAATCCTTTTCCGTATCCCGATGGGGTATGTAAACTAACCGTGCAATATTTACATTGTCATATTTATAGAAAGCACGAAAGAAAAATAGTAAGAAAAAGCGTCTGAACCGCGTGAATTGTAAGTATAACCGCGTTTTAAACCTATATTTTAACTGAAACCGTATATCGTACATATTTGTAATGTGCTCACCAATACCTTTCTTTTGATACCAAACACGTAATGATTATCTCAGTTTTATTTTTCTGAGTTTTGTATCTGAGCTATTAATTCCGTTATTAGAAAATTTGGATAACAAAAATATAGCCTATGTTACCCGCGCCATTATTACGAATCTATTGACACTCGATTATTAAAATCAGTTCTGTAGTTTAGGCGCTACGGTGGAACATACAAACATACATATATACATACATATATTCTGCTGCCAAAAATATTACCCTTCCTTTTGGCTGCGCCGTAGCCGGGTAAAATTGGTTAAGGCGTTTGAGAGGAGTTTCATACATAACCATCACTGTGGCACGAAGTATTTGTATATTAACAATTATTACAATCTCAAAGAAGCTGACAAACTCACTATTGGGTTGGTTTTGAATTCATTTCTTCGGTATAAAACTATTAGAACAAAAACTGAATAGTGTAGTATTATATTATTAAAACATTCAACATGAAGCAAAAAACTATAAGTAATAATAAGTAAACTTATTGTTTGTTTGTTTTTCGTGTGAGTGTGTGGCCAACTGGTGTCGGAGTCTTCAGACCGCCCAAAGGCCTCCGACATGGCCTAACGATCCTTATCCTTAGACAAGATATGGGACTTAGGACCTTGGGACCGGGACTTTACGTGCCCTCCGAAGCACGGTAGCGCTCAGATGAAAATGCCACACGGTCACCCATCCAAGTGGTGACCTGTGCAAGCGTTGCCTTACTTTGCCGATCTGTTACGAACGGCAAGCCAAGTCTCGCTATGAACGCTACTTATTTACCTAGATACAAAAAATGAGTTCAGAAATTACTTTTACGTCTTCTGCGTAATTAATCATCCATCTACTTACTTAACCGCGTCAACACTGTCTGACCTCGTAGATCGATGAATCTATACGGTCACTACAACATCACTCATATTCTGTAACCATAGTGTTGACAATTGCGAAAAACCCAATATAATATTGAGAGATAGCAAATTCTCTTTTCTTTGTTGCTTTGACAAATGTTTAACAATGTGGGTTTAAGTGTCACTTTTTGCAAACCTTTACCATTAAATACTATTTTAAATTAATTTGTTAAGTTTCATATCCTGTGATGTCGTAATTTTAGTAATAATCACTACAAAGTATAAAACAAAGTCTGTCTTCTGTCTGTCTGTCACTATGTATGCTTAAATCTTAAAAACTACGCAACGGATTTTAATGCGGTTTTTTAAATAGATAAAATGATTCAAGAGAAAGCTTTATATGTATAATTGACGCAGGCGAAGCCGCTGGCGACGTGTAGTAAGAATACAAAACAAAGATTTAGCTTCACGTATTAATTTATAGTTATGCGCTAATAAGAAGGAGCGCAGCTGATATTTGGGTGCCTAAGTACAATGATAACTAGTGCTTACACCTGTTAGTCCGTTTAAAATTTATTCCTATCTCTTAAATGGGATATTATAGCATTAAGAGAATAGCTCTGAGATTACTAAGCCTTCATTTAAAGTGCCTAATGTGGGTTCAACGATCGACCTTATTAACAACAAATTCAGATGATCCTTATTACATACATACATAAATACATAATCATGTGCTTATTTATTCAAAGCATTATTCAAATGTGCACGAAGAGGTAATTTTATTAAGTAATGGATGCAGAAACCTTTTAGTTACAGGCATATTATTTGTTCTGATATATCTGACGTACTAAATAATTTTGTGCTCGCGGCTTGATATTTATTATATGATTAATATTACATATTAATCCATAATACATATTAATCCATCCAGTGAAGTATTGCCATCCAGTGATGCATGGATACTGAAGATGCTTTTAATAAGTTCCACGACACTATAACACTATTTTATGATCTTTGTTTTCCCACAATTACTGTTAAAATTACAAAAAAGCCAATTAAAATTAAATGGATATCAAAAGGTTTAATAAAATCATGTAAACAAAAGCGTTGTCTCTACTTAAGATATAAAGTCTCACGGACACATAACAATAAACAGACATATATTCATTATAGCAAAATATTAAAAAAAATGTATGATTAGAGCTCAAAAACTTGAAAGTATGAAATATATAAACAATGCTAGTAACAAATGTAGAGCGAAGTGGAACATTATAAAAAATAACGTATCAGGTAGTAAAGACCCCGCTAAACATATAGAACGTATAAAAGTAAATAATAATGAATATTTACATCCAAATCAAATAGCTCAGCAATTTAATAATTAGACTTTTTAGAAAAATATAATATTCTTAAGCCCGAGCAAAACGGTTTTCGAAAAAAAAAATCCACAACTTTGGCAGGTTTTACTTTAACAAAAATCGTTACTGAAAGTCTCAACAATAAAAATAATATTATTACAATTTTTTAGACATGTCTAAGGCTTTTGATTTTGTTAATCATAATTTTTTACTATACAAGCTCGATAAGTATGGGATTAGACGGAAAGCGTTAGATTGGCTTAGTAGTTATCTCGAAGACCGTTATCAGTGTGTAGAAATTCTTGATACTTCTGGAAAATATTACTCATCGACCAGATCAGAATTTAAATTAATGAACAGCTCGGGTGTGCCGCAAGGAAGTATTCTTGGTCCCCTTCTGTTTCTATTATATATAAATGACTTGCCTAATATGATTGAGCACAAATGTGTATTATATGCGGACGACACTACCCTTATCATAGAAGATAAAGATAAAAGTGCTTTGGAGCAGAAGATAAACAAAGCTTTGAGCAACATTATTGAATGGCTAGATTATAATAGACTTAAAGTAAATATAAACAAGACCAAAATGATACAATTCCAAACGTATAATAGAAAACCCATTACACTTAATATAAAATACAACAACAATGAGGTTGAAGAAGTGGATGCCACTGCCTTTCTAGGTATCATAATAGACAAACACTGCAACTGCAAAGAACACGTTAGAAATCTTTGCATGAACCTTGACAAATTTGTGTACGCCTTGTATCGATTAAGACAAATCTCAACTCTAGAAACGGCTTTAAATGCCTACCACGGGTATGTTTCCTCTAAATTAAGGTACGGTCTGATAATTTGGGGCAATTCAGTGGAAGTTGATAAAGCATTTATAGTCCAAAAAAAGTGTATTCGAGCATTATTCGGTTTACAACAGACTGAAAGTTGTAAGGATTATTTTAAAAAATATAATATTTTACCCCTACCTAGCTTGTATCTGTTCGATATTTGTCTTTTTGTGCGTAAACATCCAGACTTGTTTTGTAAACATAATGATACTGTGACAAGACCAGGCAGGCACACTCATAAACTACTAATACCAAAGCAAAGAGTCAATGTATTTAGTGATAATGTATATTGTAAGGCGATACATATCTATAATAAGTTGCCAAACAGTTTTAAGAATATTGATAGCATTAATGTTTTTAAAAGAAATTTATATGTATTATTATTAAATAAATGTTTTTATAGTGTAAAAGAATTCTTAGACGACAAAGAACTGTGACTTGCATGATATCATCAATATAATATTTTTGTAATTGACAATTAATATTCGTATGCCAAACAATGGCAGATTATGGTTATTGAACCTATGTATAACATTTTAAGACCTCTGTATACCCATATTCTGACGAATAAATGATTACTTACTTACTTACTTACATGTCGTCCGTGTGGTGACGGATTAAGAATACGAAATGTCACCACCCCATATCATCTCACGGGTGTCGTAAGAGCCGACAATGGGAGCATATTATACAGAGAACAGCACTGTAAGAGAAGAAAATCTTGTTAAAACCCTATACCAACCCGTTTGGCAAGCGTGGTACAGTAGGCCAATTCCTCCTTTCAAAGGAGAGGCCTAGTCTAGCAGTGGACTGTTAAAGGCTGATGATGATTACATATTAATTATCTTGACCTGTAATAGATTTGTTGGAACAATTTTTGTATAGAATAAAGCCTATATATTGGGGCTTTGATTCGTATGGAGTAGTTTGAATAATTGTTAGATACAAACACTAGACGATGTTGAATACATGTGGATAATAAACGTGTCAGCATCGTCAGACTGGCATAGTCCATTGCTGGATATAGGCTTCTCCGATAACACGTCACAGAGCGCAAGCACAATTTCGCCTCTTCGGGTCCAGTTCAGTCGCTACACCGTGCCAGCCATCGGTCACTCCACCTAGAGAGGGTTGAGCGCTACTTTGTTGAGGCGCGCCCTACACTCTAGTACACGAATACTCCAACGCTTGTTAGTTTTGCGACCATTTTACGTGTAGCACATGCTCGTAGAAGACTTTTCTCTTAAGGCTTTGCGGTAAAGGAAACGAAAAGACTTGACAGAACTTCCTAGCCAAGCTGTATTCTTCTGCAAGCCTGCTTTTCGAAGTTGTTTCTTTGTGCAACTGCATGGTTTGATGAAGGCAGATATACTATATAATAACGGATTCATTCATAGGAATGACTCCATTTTTTGTAATTTGATTGAAGAGCCAGCGACAAAAGACGACGTTACTCTACGTATGTTACCGGCCATCCCTACTCATAAAATACAATTAGAACCCAAAAGTTAAGAATCTCAGTGTATGTCTTATTACCATAATTTAGTAGATATTCACAAACAAAATTAAGTAAACAGTCATAAAATGTGGTCCTACTATACGGACTATTTGTAAATAAAAATATACATGAAACATTTTAAACGTCGTTAGTTGTATGATTTGTAATAATTGATACAGCGAACGAATACGATCATACGTTTCTAGTTTCATTAATTGATAGGCTTAAAGTTTTGACTAAGTTGCACTGGCCGCGGTGTGTGTTTTCCCTCATTTATTTGTATGTACCTATTATTCACGTCATGACATATTAATCTTATTTGTTACCTATGCTTAAGGTTTTAAAAAGTCGAAACCCTTATAGGATCACTCGTGTGTCTCTCCGTCCTACCATTACAGCTAGCCGAAACCATAGGAATACATGCGTTAAAATTTTGCACTAACCTTGCTTGTTTTTATGTTACCCAAAGACGAAGATGTAACGTAAACAACTGGCTTTTAAATATGGGAGTAACTTCAGGGAGGCAAAATAGAAGAATGAAATGTATTGGGTTGTTAAACCGAATCAAAAATCTTTGAGATCCTTATAGGGTCTTCCTATAAGGATTTTCGTTATAGATTTAAGTTTAACTTTATAAACTTTTATAAAGTTATTCAGAAAAGAAAATTTCCAATAATTTGCTCAGAAACTACGAGACCAAATGGGCTAAAATTTGGCACTTGAATACTTTTTGTGGCCTAAAGATAGAAGAATAACGTCAGCTAAAAGGCTTTGAAAACGGGTGATTTTTGAGATATGAAATTAAATATTTTATTTTAGGGGTTCCTAGTACCTTATATGTTTCTGTTGATTTACTTACCCTGTTTAGGGCCAAACTTTCGCACAAAATAATATTCTAAATTCGCCACTGTCTGTCTTTACTACTAGAAAGTCAAATAATATAAACTAATGTTCCAAAATCTTTTCTAGCTAGCGACATCTATGTTAAGTTCCTTTCACTTTTACAAACTGACGCACACAGTATATCTACATTCATACACAGCCTTGTATCATCTCTACGCAGAGCTGAGGAGACTGCCTCGTAAAAAATCTATAAACAAAGGCATCGATCACTACTAATACTATAGTGGGCCGCTTGATGGCGCTTATTCAACATAAAATTTTTAGACCTTTTGCATAAAAAATCTATCTTGTAGTGCCAGTAAATAATTGTATTTATTTTAAATAAATAAATGAAGTTTTTATGGTCAGAAACTCGATTTATAAAAAAAAAATAAGGACAAGTAAATCTAAGCAAGCTTCAGATTAAATTATGTTCTTAATTCATAAAAGTATTGGTAAAATTTAAACGATAACATGGCAAGGATGATATTAAAATTAACAATTATATACTTTGCCACGTTTTTGTTAGCATAATTATTGTTAACGTGCGTGAAGCGCAAGCGCTACACAAGTGTAGTGAGGAATGTTTGAGCGTGTGTGTTTATGAAGTATAAGTTATGTTATGAAGTGTAAGTTTTTGTGTCGTACCAACCTATCTTGTTCTAATTAGGAAGCAATTTCGTTGTCATTGTAACTACCTACGATATATCCAAGAGTGGCTATAAGTTGCATTTACGTTACCTCTAGTCCTCGTTTTATAATAATGTCAGTTTGTGTTCTGAACCAAAGTCACCGACATAGCTCTCCATATAGCCAGGCTGAAGTGTCAATGGGCAGGGCACATAGCGCGAAGAACCGATGGCCGTTGGGGCAGGCGGGTTCTGGAGTGGTGACCACGTACCGGACGACGCAGCAGGGGCAGGCCTCCCGCAAGGTGGACCGACGATCTGGTTAAGATCGCGGGAAGCTGTTGGATGCGGGCGGCTCGAAATCGGTCTGTGAGGAGAACCTTGAGGAGGGCCTATGTCCAGCAGTGGATGGACGTCTTAAGGCTGACATGATGATGTGTTCTGATATTATCATCATCTCCAATTGCACGCCATTGAGCCCGATTTTTAGCATTTCGTGTGCAGCCGTGGCAGCCGCTGCCAGCCACTTTGCGAATATCGTCACTCCACCTAACGTTGAAGGAAGTACGAGTCCTGCACTACGTAAGGTATTGTAGGATGGTCGTGTTTTGTATATAACTGTACAAAATTAAATAGTCTAAGATCCCTCTGTAAAATATTTCCGTTTATGAGTTTTCTAATTATTTTTTCACAGCTTCTGAAACATAAATTAATACGAATCTGCAGGTTTGCCTGTGAAAATTTAGACAAATTAAACAACATTTTTTGGGCAAATACAACTCCTTGGGGACCTAGTTAGCACTAACAGGGGATCAAGAGGGATCGATTAAATTTAAATAAATGTGCGTATGTACGGGCATCCTCTAATATATGTAATATAAAGTAATCACTAAATTAAGAATATATTATGTATAATCGATAAACGTACGTCAGCAGTATAAGTCCGTCTACATTTACTTGATTTTAAATGGTTAACTTAATGCCTTGTATCCTACAAGACTAAGAAAGTAAGATAAGTTGTTAGACTAAGAAAATTTACCGTATTAATAAATTTAAACACTTAGAATATTAAGTATACGAGGATATTAATTTCACACAAATCTCTGCAAGAATTTTGAGCTGTGTAGCGATTTATGTATTTGTCTGTACATTAGTATGTCTGGCTAAAGGTCAACATTAAGATGAATAACCTTTTATTCATAAATATCTACAAATGTAATGTAAAATAAATGTATCGTCATATCAGCCGAAAGACGTCCACTGCTGGACATACGTCTCCCCCAAGGCTCTCCACATGGACCGATCCTGTGCCACCCGCATCCATCCGCCACCTGCGATCCCAACAAGATCGTCAGATCGTCAAATGTGTAGGGTACATTTATTTTTATAAGTCACAGTATTATATAATAATGACAAACAGCATCATCCTAGCGCTATCCCAGTTGCATCCATGTCTTGAATCTCAAGTTCTGCTTACTAACCTAACCCGGAAATGAGAGAATAATAATTTTTCAAGTTTTCTAGAGTTTGTGGTCAAATAAATGCCTTTCCTTCTTTCTTTTTGTAATAATAATATAAACAAATAATAATAATAATATATAATTATGGTCTAATTATATGATACTAAGTTGACCAATTCCAAACATTGTGTAATAACATGTAATTTATTTCACGAATCAAATAACACCATTTAGATTATGTAATGATCATATCAGTACCGATATAATAAACATAATGGTGTATGATATCGCCAGTTAGACGTTGTAGACAGCATAATTATCGTATACAATAATTGATACCCTTTATACGACGAAGCGTATGTGCAATACCGGCGTGCAATACCTATGATTGGACGTATTCACCGATGGGCCCATTGCCTTTAGCCCGGAGCCTCATTCATCATTACGTAATAGATGAAATCTTCACTAAGCTGGACAATAAAATGCGAGATTTCATCATGTGACACATCATAAATCAATTGTTGCGCCCGTTAAACAATGGCACCTGAACTTCGTTGGTATTGTTATGTTATGTCATTAATTGGGACGCGTAATCTATGACTACTGTGATACTATCAACTGTTACCGAAATGTATGATTGGATTGTATTGGACTTTCACCATAGGCTTTGATGAAATGTTTTCTAACAGTACTTTAACAATCTACCAAAAGATTTCTCAGTAGATGATACAATTTATACATATGGATACAGGTTAAGTATTAGTAGAACTAATATCATCATCCTCCTAGCGTTATCCCAGTTAGAACCCGGGGTCCACCTACTAGTCTAATTGGATTTGGCTAAATATCTGCTTTTCAATAGAGCGGCCGTCTCTCTGACCTTCGCAACCCAAAGGGATAGTGTTTTTCCATGGTTAAGACTAGTGATGTTCCGGATATCCGTATCCATACCCGCGGATATGCGGGGAAAACAACAATCCGTATCCGTTACTTTTCTAGCGGATCTTTTACGGATCTTTCACCTTATAAATTTTCAATTGATAGGATGGAATGCTATAGGTGGTTAGATAGAATTACAAAAGTATTGTATTCCATTCAGAGTATGTTTAATATAATTTCAATACAAGTTCAAACATGATCTGTCTATCGTTCCGCCGGGCATGCGTGACGTCAACTATCGTTTCAAGGTCGCGCGCACCGACATCGGTTCAGTAAGAAAATAAAGATCCGTATCCGTATCCGCGGATCTTGACACCAAATATCCGTATTCCGATCCGTATCCGCGGATATACATTTTTGACGATTCGGCACATCACTAGTTAAGACTAGTGACAGTCTATTGTATATATGTACATGCATGGCAAGATATTTGGATCTTCACTAGGATATTGCTACAAATATGAATGTATAATTATGTACGCAAAATATATATTTTGCCATAGATAGTACATTATAAAGCTTAACTAACATAATTAGACATTACAAGGCTAGAAGAAAGATAGCCAAAAGTTATTGTTTTTCAACACATAGGCCGATACACATCTACTCTCGTCCATTGCCACGTACTTCGACTAAACTCGAAACAACAATTTGATTCACCCAAAGTGTTAAGTGAGAGTCGAATCTGGAACAGTCAGCACAGTGTTGAACCAGGCCTCCTTCACTCGGCCGTACCTACAGCGATAAGTGCCTACACTTTGGCGCGGCTTCCACGCCGCGTCGTCACCGCTCGCGCGCAGGGCTATCTAATAACGTGAATTTTAATAGTGAACAACAAAAATGTTCACATCCCAAGTCTGGTGCGAAGTATTGCTCATTTAACGGATGTCTGTCGGAAGCAACTTGAAATTTTGATTTTATTTATTTTACGAGAGCAACTTGAAAATTGTACTTTTTATTTGTTGAGATATCTCAACGATTATGGTGTCAAATTAAAGGTCTAGTTCAAAAACCATTTTATCTGTTTGAGTCATGTAAATCGGTCTACGCGTTTAGGAAATAACTAAGAATTAGTATAGTGAAAATGTAAACCACCAGAATTTTTGTGGTTTTCGTTCTACGAGCTCAAATAGTGGGATAGGATACTTATAGTATAAATATTTATTATTAGGTACGTGGTCAAGTAGGTAGATAGACGATGAATAAATATTATAGTAGCAGCGGCAAGTCGACAACCCTAGCGCACCGCTCCGCGCCAGACAGCGACAGCGTTGTGTGTTAGAAAAGAGCGGGAACAGTTAGGTCAATATCGTGTTAGGTACTGAATGCTCATGCAAGCTGAATTGCACTTTCTTGCTTAGTAGCAAGAGTCGCCATTTCTTTAAATTGGTTTGCGAAGTGGTGCTTCTGTTCGTAAGAACTATCTATTCTGTGGTTGAACTGCGAAGCGGCCACTAAAACCATTACGCTATACAAGTCAATATCTCAGTATATCTAACCGTTACGTAAGTGTGAATATACCTGCTGCAATAATATTCAATATTTTTCAAAGTCAGGCTTTTAGATACGAACGAAAAATATTAATATTCATTTATTGCGGTTTTTATTAACGTGACATTCGAACTTAGTAATTTAAGGAAGATATTACATCGAATTTCTATCCTATTAAACAGATTTTATATGTATTGTATTCACAATATTAATTCTTAAACCTATATATAATAACCGAAGTAATTCTGTTTGTCTGTTCGTTTTGTTTGTTTGGTTTGTTTTGCGACTAAATCACTAAAATTAAGTAATAAAACTTTGGAAAGACGTTGGAAGTCTCCGTTTATTTTAATTGAAAATAAGAAATGTAACAAAAGTGCAATTTCTTGAATATAAGAATAATTACGAAAATAAAAAAATATTTATTTATTTATTTCTTCATATACACAGCGTATATAGGCGGACTTAATCCCATGAGCATTTTCTACCAGTCATATAAAACATGTTCACTATTTCAACGGTTTAATATTATAATAAGCGAAAGTTTAATATCGAGTGTTTCCCTCTCTTGCTCTAATTATGGTTTCCATGCGTTGAGGCATGCTGCAGATTATTTTATCAATATTTTTCTGGTGCAATAACTCCCACTCTTCAATATTAACGTATCGCCAAGTACACTCAGATTGTTGGTGGATGGCATCCTGGATCTAACCCTTCTTTTTAACAAGTCCCACACACGCTCCATTGGATTCATATCAGGACAATTTGCTGGCTACTAGATCACTGGCATAACCACATGTCTCATATGCCTGTACCAATTGAGCACATTATCTTGCATTAGAATCATTTCATCACCAGTAATTGGGGCAAATTCGGTAGATCTGCTGTCGTTGTACCTCTTGAGACAATCACTAACTCCGTGCGAGCTCCTAAGCATATCCTTCACCGCACAATAATTGAGCCACTGTGTGTTCAGAATTAGATTGTATGTGGCGTGTTCCTTTGCGTCTCCATATTTGCTGTCTACCATCGATTTGTTTTAAAAGAACTCTACTCTCATTAGTAAAGAGTACCCGTCGCCATTCGGTCACATCCCAGTGACAAATTTCTCGGGCATAGCTCTAGTCTCTCAAGTTTTCGGCCTTTGGCTGGTATATGGGTTAAACCTTAAACCAACATCCTCGATTCGATCATTTGATTTCCTGCGAACTGTTTGCTCGCTCTCAAACGTCTTCCAGCTCATTTCTAGTGTATTGTTACGAACTCGATTTCGTAAGAAACTGTCCTTCTACCTCGAAGTACCTATATCTTTATCTTCCTAGGAAGAAGAGGGCTTCCTAACAAGAGAATTAGACGATCTGTATCGTCGGATGCTACGATGAATCGTCAATACCGGTCGGTGAAGTCCAAGGCAATCGATCTATAGGTATAGCCATTTTTCTCATTTCATCAGCCCCTATGATTTCTGGTGGTGTTAAACATGGTATGATTAATTGTTTTTAATAAGCACATGTGCCTACAGAATAACAATTTACAAAAAAAACACAATAGTATTTTTTGGCATTTTCAATGACATACAATTGACTAGAACAAGTCGACAAAATGTGTTTTTTAGCAAAACAAAATTACCGGCACCTAAGTTTCTATTTTCAAATTTGATAATTAACCCTTAAATGCTATATGTGTGTAAAAACACCCAGTTCCATTTGGTTTTTAACCTTTACAATCTTGAATTTTTGTCGCAGTGCTTTATGCTTTTGACTATCCTCCTAAGTTGTCGGTAGCCCTTGGAGGCGCAGGATCAGTAATCGTTCGCACGCGCAGTTTTTGCCACACGCTTGCCTCCCGGGTGTAAAACACCCATAACAGTCATTGTGCACTACAGATTAATAACATAATTGTTTAGCTTTTTATGTTTTTGTATGGAATTTAGCATGCAAAATAGAGAATTATTTCAGTGTTGTATTATTTTTAGAGCATGTGTCGGCTAGGGAATTTGAAACTAAAGCTAGTACTAGTATTTGACTAACAGGACTTGTTGGAAAACGACAGTTATTTATATGTGTTAATAAAATTGTGCCTAAGAATGTGAAAATTGTACCTAAAGATCTCATCATAATTTTATATGTTTTTAATTTTGTGTGTTAATTTTGCATGTCAAGGTTTACAAAATATTTGATAATGAATAAGAAACTATAGTTACTAAGCATTTTAAGGTGATGATCATCTCACACGTGGGAATATTTGTAAATATATTTTTTTAATTTATATTTTAGTAAAGTAAGCCAGATTAAGAGTGATATACTGTACTAAACAGAAACAAAAACATTTGATTTGTATTTGGATATTTTTTTATAAAAAGGTAAAAATATGGTACCCTCATGTATAGTCATATTTTCAGAATTAAATTTTATTAATGTTTTTACAAAAAATATGTTTAAATAACTACAAATAATTATTAACAAAGGTACAAATTAACTGTTAAAAGTAAGTTATTCACAATTGCTTACAATTCATTAATAATTACATATTTTTTTAAACTAGGGTGCTAACCATCGATATATATGTACTAAAGTACTAGATGTAGCATTCAGAACATTTACTTTGTTCAAATGCTTTGCATGAACATACCGGCAAAGCAATCTAGTGTCACTTTGACTTTCCTGCAGTGTGGGTCCACTTCGTTTATTGACTGTGTGGCGACGATATATCGATTAATTTGAATCAGAACTAGTGTCTGTAGTAGCGTTAGTCAATATTTTTAATTATTTATGTAAATAAAAGAGTTAAATGTATCATAATACCACATTAAAATGTATTTCTTTATTTTTATGTGACGTCATTTACGATCATAGACTAACTACTATGCAGAAATACATTTCAAGTGATTGTAGGTAAAATATATATGACTAAGACCAGACTTCGTGAAGGTATTGGTTTTAAAAGCTTTTTAGTTTGATTAATGTTATAAAACCAATTTGACGTTGTATAATACTAATTCTGCGTTCTTTTAATTTTTTGGTATATTGATCGTAATAACCGTATTAACGAATATTTCAACACTTAATCATAATAGGTACACATTTGCAGTTATAGAAAAATACGCAAAAATAATATTGAACCATGAGGCCAAAACAGATCCTGATTTCCATTATCCGACCAATAGACAAAAAACCACAAAGTTAATTGTGTTTGGTGGCAATTGAATAGTTATTAAAATATATTTTTGAGCATTTCTTACTAGAGTAAATTTATCTGCAATTTAAAATATTTTTTTAGGCAGGACTTCAAACCGCGACCACGTCGGTACCGTACCGAATAAGCTACTCAGGGCACTTCGTCATAGATTTTTTAATTGTTTGTTTCCTTATGGTAGGACATAGTGCCATCTGTCACATGTGTAGGTTTAGAACTCTGTGGTCAGCAAGTGCATCTTTACAGAATGACAAACAATCCTGCCTTATATATTAGGATATGTTTAAGCAATTCTCATAGTAAGATAAATATAAAGTTTAAAAATTAGAATTATTCGTGAGGCAACTAAGGCTAGTCTTGAACTTACGCCCACGAATACATTTTTCTATTTTGTAATAAAAACATCTGAATATGTTTATAGATTCTATTTTTTTACTTAAATAAACCTCCAGCAATTAATTCATATTATTGTCATAAATAAACTGTTCTTATTATGTTGATGAAATATTGTAGGCAGAAAACATTTCTTCTGTGATGTAAATAGTCTTTGCAAATGGGAATAAGCAGCCAGTAGCGTTAGAGAACTATTGGATACTCATTGGTAAGATGCCAGAACTTGTTGTTGTTGATTGGCTATAATAATAACTAGACACTGTAAGTCATTGGCGCTGCTTGCGCCTGCGTGTTGCGCTAGTACGATTAGACGTCATACATTAGACAATCTGAACAAAATATTTATAGGGAATGCTCCGTCTATCGTTAGAGTATATGTCAATGGTGCTAACTTTTACATCCATTATAGTATTAATGGGTTATACAATTCATTATAGCCCTTAAGGGTTAAGGAAAACAATACTAAACATAATAAGTATAATAACTGGCCATTCCTATAAACAAAAGATTTTGGATTCCTTTTTTTTGTGTGTGTTGCTAATTGTGCCGGTGTGCAACTGTGCATACTTTGCTTCGCTGTTAATCCAGACGAAACATGAGGCTACAGCTAGCTATTAATACATATATTCAATGACTAACTAGTATGATTTAATATTAGTATGCTAGATATCACATTGTAAAACACATTTTTGCATGTGAAACAAAAAATTTGCACACCTCTGGTTTTTCATTAATTCAGCAGACCTTTTACGCGCGTTATTATGTACCGGTTTTATGCAAATAGATATGATTGGATTTGATTTCACTTATATTTATATGACGCATTCCTAATTATTAATCATTATTGATGTTAAAACTATGCCATGTTATTAACTTTATTACCGCATAGTTTTTATGTGAAAAGCCCGTAATAAGTTTATCGTATTAAGTTTTCGGCCTTTAATTGAAGAGAAGCAAATACGTTACGATTCAACATAATATATGCGGAAGAATTAGAGCGCAAGTAAATCAGTTTTTCTTGCCATCTGCAACAAATAAACAGAAACAGATTTATTCATGTGGCATATGCAGCAATATAAATATTTTATGTTGCTTAATAATGTATTATTATTCCTTTTCTGAGTATACTTAAAATCAATCATATTTCATCCAAATATGAGAGTTATATAGGTATATCGTTTGCACGTATTCTCGAAAAGCTATAAAAGCTAGTAGGTATCATAATTTAAGCAAAATTAAATTTTAATTGCTAATGTGAATTTTCTAACATGGATGGAATAAGGTAAACAACCTTTTAAATTGTATATAATATTTGAATAGAACCTGTATGATTCTTGGAAAGATAATAAAATGGATAATCGGGCTTCAATCATGGCTTTCTTTAAAATATTTTTATAAAATTAAATAAAAGTTTTGTGTATAAGTAACTGGTCGATCAAGTTGTTATTTGTATAATTATGATTCTACGTCTAGGATGCTATCTGACTACTTATAAAAAATATATATTTACGAGCCCAAAGCTCCTAATATCTTCGGATTGCTATATAATAAGCTGCTGGCTTAAAGTCATAGTTATTTCTGTTTGAATGTGAGTATGAAGATTGCCTTAAGCGTTAGTTCTGATGAACGAATTATTTTATCGTCATACTAAAGTGTCCATTTTTGTTCTTAGCTGCCAGTCAATATGAAGTACTTTGTCGTCTTGTGCACACTCGCATCGCTTGCTGCCGCTGCAGTCATACCTGAAGATGCTCAAGCTGAAATTGTTGAGTACCAAAGTACAAACGATGGAGCCGGCAATTACGTATTCAGGTACAATTTTAGATCGATTTAATTTACACTGTCCCAGTTATTGTCATATTTATGTACAGATATATTTACGTATATTTAATAAAATTAAATATTTTTTTCTATAGATGCGCCGTGTCTAAATTTTTAAACACATTTGATTATTACTAACAAACATGCTGTTTTACAAATCAAATCCATTATTTCAATTATTTGTATATTTTCTAACCCCTAAATTATACATACAATGATATAGAAAGGCCATCGCTATGAATAAAAAAAAGTAGCTTTTGTATATAATGGGAAAGCTTAGATAAGTAATTAATTATGCAATGTCATATCAATTAATCTAATGCTTATTATACTCTTTAATACGCAAACCATTTTCTGTTAAAAATCACCAACGAAACTTGTATTCTCTCTATGAGATTAAAATAAGATTGACCTTAACCTAGCATTCCGCAATTCATTAATTATATTATTAACGTTTTTATCCATTTGCATGTATTTCGCATCAATATATTTTTAAACACATATGATGACTGCACACTTATATAAAAACCTGACATTGTGGCGAATAATATGCGCTGATCTTTTTTCCTTATGACGATCAAACACGTCAGTGTTTGATCGTCATAAGGAAAAAAGAGAGAATATCGAGCAATGTTGCAGCTGTCAAGCTGCAACATTGCTCGATATTCATTTCATTTCATTCATTATATTAAGTGTGTTATGTAAATATAACATTTATCTACATTGTCCAAAAATATAACATAGATTTTATCTCATCTGTTTCAGCTATAAGACATCGAACGGTTTGACTCGGGAAGAAACTGGACACTTGGTGAACGCTGGTAAAGAAGACGAGCACATTGTTGTATCAGGGTCATACTCTTACACAGATTCCGAGGGAAAATTCGTTATTGTAAAATATACAGCTGACGAAAATGGCTATCAAGTCGACCAGCCTCAATATCAACCTATTAATCCTGTAAGTATTTTATAAGATAATGTTTGTACTGGACAAGCATAGATTCTGACCTGCAAATATTATTTGTCTAAATTATATATTCTAACATTTATTGCCGTGGCAGTCTATATAACTGATCCAGCCATTATTGACTTTGTGAAAGTCAAAAATGGCTGGATCAATTTGAATAATTCTTATATTATAGTTTTATTCTTCTTTATAGTCTTGTTCACCTCTGTACTGGAGCAATTAAGAAAAATAGGTTTTTTGTTCGGTATTGTAACATAATGAGACTATACCAAAGAAAAAAAGATCTCAATGATGATTTTTTTTGTATGGACGTAACTCTGAATCTCGTGTAAAGAAACTGTAATCATGGTTTAAAAATTAAAATTGTCTAGTGTTATTTGAGGGAACCCCTAAGATATGGCGTAGAGAAGGCAAATATGCATAGGGATATGCTAGGCAAATATTTTTTTGTATTACAAGTAGATACCAGCATACAATATGTATATATTTAAGCCATACTCTTACATTGACCATTTTATATTTTTTTGTAAATTCGCAGCTATGTGTTTATTAATAAGAATCTAAAAGTAGATTTCACTGCCTGCGATAACTGTAACATCTATAAAAAAATTGGTAGTATGAATCAGAATTATATTACTCCAAAAATGAAGTATAGTTATTATTTACCTGCATGTATTTTATATTGTTACAATTCGATAATATTTGAGTAGTGATGACCTATATTGTGTGAAGCAATGAAATTCATTGTAATCTAAATAGGTCTTGGTGAGTCCTTCTGGTAGAGTATCGTTTTTGTTGATGGCTTAAACGGATCGCTATGACCTTATTCAAAGTAGCTAATTAAGATAATTATTTTCTTTTGTAGGTTCAAGCACTTCCTCCGTCAGCCGTGGCAAGTTTATTAGGATAATTAAACGAGACGTACCTTCAAGCTAGCAATAACAATTTTAACTTTTAATTTATTCTTAGTCTACAACTTCATAATCACTGATCCCAGATATAATTATGAAAGTTAATGATTATAGTTGAATTGCTTGATGTAAATAAACATTTAGTACATTCGCAGTGTTTTTATTTAAAGGTATGATTGAGATTTTTTCAAATCAGTAATTTTACTGAAAATATATTTGACACGTGCTGCATTTCAATTTATTACGTTCGCGTTTTACGCAGAAACCATCCAACAAACAAACTCTTACGTAATTTAGACGTAGAGTATTAATAAACAATTTGCTCATTATTTTAGTTATGTTTAGACTAGAGGATGCCAGCAGCTACGCCTGCATTTTTTTTTTAATTTACCCGTTTTGGCCGAACCCGTGGGAATTTCGGGAAGTCCCTTCTTAGTGCACCTCTACGGTGTCCAAGGAACGTCGTTACTGACTGACTGACAGACACGCTACAGCCGAAATTATTGGGCGCAGGAAGCTGAAATTTGGCATGTATGTTCCGTGGGGACCGTAGGGGTGCACTAAGATGGGATTTCCCGAAACTCCCACGGGATCGGCCAAAACGGGTAAATTAAAAAAATGCAGGCGTAGCTGCTGGCGTCCTCTAGTTTTGTTATAAATAGTGTTTCATTAACAATATTGTTAGATATCGGTCGTGTTTTCGCCCGTAAATTATAACTTAAACCTTTCTCAAGAATCCCACCACAGAAAGGTAAAAATTATTATAAATTTTGCGTTTACCGCATTTTTTCAGACACCAGTCAGGCAGGACGAAAAGAGGGCTCATTTTATAATATGTGTAGATTCGTAAGTATCAGCAGCGATAGCCTAGTGGAGATACCAACAGACTGCCATGCAGAGGGTAGTGGGTTCGAATCTACGGCGCGCACCAATGACTTTTCAGAGTTATGTGCGTATTGAATTGTAAATTATAGAGCACGTTAAGCCTTCGGTCCCGGCTGCCATGAAGATCTTTAACAGTCGTTATAGGGAGTCAGTACCCAAAAATAAACTGACACTAGTCTAAACCATGGAATATAGCAATCTCTTTGGGTTGTGGGGGGCAGGCAGGCAGTCGCTCTGTGGAAAAGCTAATATTAAGTCAAATCCGGGATGACTAGAAAGCGGACCCCGGATTCTAACTGGGAAAACGCTAGGAGGATGATGTAGCAAGGATAAAGAGAGCTTATTATATAGCATTGCCTCTGCAATGCTGTATAATAATGACCCTGTAGTGAAATCTCAGCAAACAGTACTGTGTAGATCTGATAGGTACATACCAATTACTTTTATTGCACTGAAATTAAATATTACTATTCAAGGTAAGATTTAACAGCACCATTGAGAAATTGAGAGTTTACGTTATTAAACATTTAACAACTATTAGTAATATTTACTTAGGTACCTTATGCGAAATGTGTATTAATGACAATTTACTTTTTTTCGATAAACAACTGACAGTACCTAGTGGCTATAATTCAATTGTTATCGTTCCGAAGTAGCCAAAAATAGCAAAAAACGGAGCCCTTATACTCGCACGATTCGCTTTTAATTTAACCATTTTTATTTTCGGACTATATCGCCTCCTTTCGTGAACGATTATGTTCATGCCATAGCATTTATGCAGCTTCGTTTAATATTTATAATGATTTAAACTGCCTACTAAAGTTGCCTAATTAAAGCGATAATTCATCACATTGTACATGCGCCTTTCTTGTAGTGTTCCAATAAAGTTTTCAGATTTATCAAGGAAGTTTTTTGAAGTAAAAATAGTTTTTGTCATCCTCGTGTTTTAGATCAAAAACTAGATTCAATCGACCTTCGAATTTGATGTGACGAAAAGATGATGTGCTTAATACAAACTTGATTTACAACAAGACATGTCGATTAAGCTGATGTGTTTTGATGCAATATTAGGCTTCACTTGATGCTAAGATAATATATTTAAATATGTAATTACCTATCTAATTTTAATTGTACTATTTCGACCTTTAACGGTAAAAGGCTAATTTCCTTTTAAGTCGTATAAAGCCGGTGTTATAGTATCCGACTCGCGGTGTAATTTCAAAGGTGCCGCGCGTGTTCATCCTCAGAACCACGCATCGTGGGAAGCGGGCTTAACGGTAATGAACAGCAGAGCCACACTTTTACAGCAAAAATAAGCCGGCTCGTAGAAGTAAAGTGTCTGTATTCCTATTTACTATTGGACATTGATAGGCTTGCTAGACCTAGACCTTCCCCGGGGTACGCAACAAGAGGCGATCTCCCGTTTTCAATATCCAGACTATGTCCTGCAGAGGACTGCAATATGCTGATAAGATGAAATGAGAGAGAGAGGAGTACCAACATTACAGTACCTGGGCGAAACTTACGAGTTTAGGCAAAACCTACAAGGTGACACACTATAAGCACAATGAAATTATATCTAATAATGGTACACGGTGCAAGAGAAGATTTCTTAAAACGTTTCATTTTGGGTCATTGTACTTTGGAACCAATGTATATTAAAGTGTTTTAGAATAGTGGAATAATATGTATTTCTAATAGCAATTGAAGAAACATTCTATACTCAGAATCTGTATATATAAAATCCTTGCGTTACTTACTGACTGACAGACACGCTACAGCCGAAACTAATCGGCGCAAGAAGCTGAAATTTAGCATGTATGTTCCTTGGGGACCGTAGGGGTGCACTAAGACGGGATTTCCCGAAATTTCCATGGGATCGGCCAAAACGGGAAATTCGAAAATATGTGCGTGCGGAGCCGCTGGCGTCGACTAGTTATTTCATACATAGCATACCAAGCAGCGATAGCCTGCCGAGACCGACAGAGTGCTGCGCAGAGCGATTCGAATCCACGATGAGCACCAATCACTCTTCGAAGTTATGTGCGTATTAAATTGGTAATGATCGCTTCCTAAACGGCGAAGGAAATCATCACGAGGAAATATCTGAGAGTTCTCCATTTATTTTTTTATAGACTCACGCCTGTATCCCGGAAGGGTAGGCAGAGGTGTAATATTACACCCACATTTCGCCATGAATTTTTAAGTCCCACGTAATAGGGGGCGAGAATTCGGAAAAACCCAGTAACACTTTTGCCCGACCCGGGAATCGAACCCGGGACCTCCGATCAGTAGTCACATACGCTATCCACTGGACCACGGAGGCAGTTATAATGTTCTCCATAATATTCTCTAAACGCTTGTGAAGTCTGCCAACCCTTCTCATAGTGATAGAGGTCTCGTGCCCAGCAGTAGAAAACTTTATATACAGGGCTGATGATGATGATTAAACCCAAATACTAATACACACCATAAAGTGCGTATCAAATCGCTAATTTGTCGCTTGCATCGCTTTTTGTGGTACCGGTTAAACATCAAGCCGTCATACAAGCCACCATATAGATCTTTCTCAGTCGGCAAATATGTGTTCATTATACGTATTAATCATAGAACATGTCTATCCCTTACATCTGACGGCACTGACATTTCCCTCACACACTGTTTTCTCAAATCTGGTTGGTATGGGAGCTCCAAGGTGAAAAGTATTGCATTGTACATTAGGCAGATAAACAGCGGCGATAGCCCAGTGGTGTACGTAATGGACTGCCGAGATGATGGTCCCGGTTTCGACCCCCAGGTACTCTGGGCACACACCTCTGACTTTTCGAAGTTATGTGTACATTACAATGGTTAATTATCGCTCGTTTAATAATGTGTCCGGTGGATGGCAATAGGCTCGCCCCCTATCACATTGGGACCGAAACCTAACTGGCCAAGTGTGGGTGAGTAATACACCCTGCTGTCTAGCCTACTTTGATTTAAGGGAGAGAACGATAGTGATGATCTGCTTACAAATTCATATATTTCTTAAGAAACATTGGATAGAACTATTACGGTTTTAGCTTGAATAGCTAGCATTCACGTGTTTATGTGAAATACCCGCATTCTCTAGTATTGTATCGCCATGGAAATGTTAATGTTGTCAGATAATAAGTAAAATAAAAACCGTTTAACATAAAGTGTGTTTAAACTGCCGTCCATTAAAATCTATTTAGTAGTATGAAAATATGAATGAAATTTACAAATGCGTCCACAAGTAGCTCACCATATATGTACATAGTTAGTTATTTCATATTTGAATATGCCAAGAGAGTAACGTGACGTACATTTGGCTGGGGCCAACGAACGACTCCTTTTATTTGTTAATATTTACCTTATCTATGAAACTTATTCCTGTCTATGACTTTACAACATCAGTGATCACCTGTGTATTTGGCCGGCTTTGTGCAGGTATAATTCCACATGTCAAGCACATCAGAATCTGCAACCGGTTTCATAAAAAAATGTATGCGTGTGTCTATAAATAGTTGGATCCAGTAGTGGACTTTGTTCGTAGTGCTGTGCTGAAAATAATATTCTAGAAAACATGCCTAAAGGATTGATATTTATACATATGATAAAATGAAATTCCTTTTTTTGCCTGTCTGTCTAAATAAACGCGATAAAATCAAATACTATCGAACGGACTTTTATATCGTTTTCACCAATAGATAATATGATTCCTGAGGAAGGTTTAAGTGTAGTTACCATTCACATGTGTGGAGGCGCGAGCAAATTCTAGTGTATTTAAATTATAAATCCATATGGTTAGGCAGAATAACATTTTGTTGTCGAGTTGAGTTCAACTTTAATAGCTACTATATAAATATGTAGAGTCATGTATATGTTACGTGCAACGTGACTAACAGGGCCGTATGAATAAGGGCCGAGTATTATGAATAGTTCCCAAGAGCATCGGGCTATTTGATACATTTTAGTATTTTAATTACTTAGACCGGTCCATATTATAAATATTATAATGCCCGACAGCCCGTGGTCCATTTAAAAATCAACGTAAGCCCGAAAGGTTCAGTGGGACTGTAACTCAAGTAAGTAGGTTATGTTAGGTTCTCTTGTGACTCTTAATCCAAAAATAGGAGTCCTGCGAAGCAGGGCTCCGTCAACTTAGTGTTTTTGTAAAACTTAGGATTTACTGGCTCCTATTTTTGGATAAAGGATCACAAGACTACCTAACATAACCTACTTACTTGAGTTACAGTCTCACCTAACCTTCATTTCATTTGTTTTATTATTTTGCCCAAAACGTATTTGCCCTTATTCATACTGACCGAGAAAAGTGATTCGACATGCAATTTTAATCAAATTGCTCATGTGACATGGGCATTATGTATACAGGCCGGTCACTATTCATAGGGACCAGACTTCTCAAGTTGCCCGTAACATATACATAAAGAGCTATCTGCTATTCAACAGATTAAAACTATACACACAAGAATATTAAACATTTGACGTTATAATTGATTAACTAGTAATTTTGATTTGAATTTGAGAAACCATAAAAGATGCACACGGAATAAAACATTTAGAATTACATTATAGCAGCTAGGTATATCAAACTAGTTTACGATGTCCCGTACGAATATCTTTAAGTCATTAATTATCTCTGAATCAATTTATGGATCTAACATACCTATTTAAAATATCCTCACTAAAACATAGGTACATATACAAAAAATAGCTATAATTATCCTCAGCCACCTATATAACAAGCAATGTTTTGAAATCGAGGTTATTTGTGTCTGAACGCGTCTACGAAAATGGCCGAACAACAATATATTCATGAACATGTTTAAACTTGTTTTTAAGCTGTGAATAAATAATACTGCATCAGAATGAAGTGCGTGTTAATTTTGTGCGTCTTTGTATCAATTAGTGCAGCCGCGGTTATACCAGAAGATGCTGAGGCGACTATTGTGAATTATGAAAATACGAACGATGGCACCGGGAATTATAAATTCAGGTAAATAGTAAAAAAATATTAGTATAATTGCCATTATCCTGGTGTTGTTCTGGTTGTAAACTTATATCTTAGCGGTAAGCATACTCAACGGACTAGCAGTTCTCCTAAAGGCCCATAGCTTGGTAATAAAAGCGACAAACTAAGTTTTATGTCGGCCAAAATCTTGTCTAGGTGACATATTCTTTTTCTCTAAAAATCTAAACGTTATTAACATAATTAATTCATTTTGAACTTTGACATAATACCTATGCTACGGCAGTTCCTTTTCTATATTATTAACATAGCCAGTACATAAAATATTTTAAGTTATCAAACTATTGACACGAGCAAAAAAACTATTTCAACAAAGGTTTTTTATCAGAAGCCCAATTCTCGTATTTTATCTGTCATCGACAATGCATTTTTAACAACAAGAGAATAGATTTTGAATTGACTTTCAATTGGTATTCTACTAACTTAATACTATGTATAGGTATTTATACGGTCGAGGAGGGCTGGCAAGCCGTGGCCTCCTTTTGTGAAGTTGTTATGCTCCAAAAGGAGGCTGCTGAGCGAGATCGGGAGAGGTCCAATCCCACCCGAAGACAAGGCCGGCGTCGCAGAGAGCCGCCAACGGAGCCACGAGCCGCCAGACCATGGGGAGCTCTGGTGGCTGATTTGCAATAGGTTGCTTGCTGGAAGCTGCCAGTAAAGGCAGGTGTGGGCTTGTAGCCTTCCTTGGGATTGGGTTTAGTTAAACGTGGTGCCATGGGAGGAAGACTGGACAGCTACTGCACCCGGTCTTGTTCCCGTAGGGTGCCTTTGTTCGGCAGTCGAGGTGGTTTTTAGTGGAAACATCACATACTCCGGCTCTCGGTTCCCCGGATCTGGAGATCCGAAGGGATTTTCCACCTCGAAAAAAAAAAAGAAAAAAAAAGGTATTTATATACGGTGCTTAAACTACTTGAACCCATAAATATGCCAACCAACTAATAACGTTAATGAAGCAGTAGGTTTGTATTAATTACAGAATTATATGAGGTTGAATAAACAAGATTTTTTTTATCTATACTAATATTATGAGGCGGAAGAATTTATTTGTTTGTATGGTTTGGTTGACACGCCAATCTCAGGAAGTACTGGTTTCCATACAAATAATATTTTTTTTATTAGATAGCTCACTTATCGAGGAAGGCTACATGTTGTATAACATCACGATATGGATCAAGGGTCCTAAACAGTAGCCCTAAACAACGCCTGAGTAACCACGAGCTCAGCTTATATAAACAATAATATCCTCATGTCTACATATTTCAGATTCGATGCGTCAAATGGTATATCTCGCGAAGAAACCGGCCGGCTAGTGAATGTTGGTCAAGACAACGAGCACATAGTCGTTGAAGGCTATTACACATACAAGGATCCTGAAGGAAACTATGAATATGTTTTTTACAAGGCTGACGAAAATGGATTTCAAATTATCCAGCCTCCCACAGTAGAAGTACGTATAACTTTTCTTTAAATTATATTATCTGTAGGTTTTTATCACATTATTTCCAGATCACAACAACGACATCACTAGGACCAGTTTCATCACTGTCAGATAAGTTCAATATAATTCACTTGGCATTTAGTTTCATACAAATTTCGTTCTGATTTTGATTTTATCTGGAAAACAATCTATCCCGAGATAGTAAAACAGGGCATAACAATACAGGTTGCTTATTAAACGCGAAAGAAAACATTGTGAGGGAACCTACATATCTGAGAGTTGTCTATAATTTTCTCGATAGACATAATATGTAGTCCGCTACATTGCACCTATCAAAAAGAGAAGAGACCTGTGGCAGCAGTAGGACTGATTATAAAACAAGTCTGATTGATAATGCTAATCAATTGAGAGAGCTCTGGAAAGTGTAGATTCACAATTAACATCGGATCTCCTCACTAAATTGCATCGTAGTTGAAATCTGAGGCTCACTTCACAGTGGGATCTTTCCACGAGCGGGAGCCCGGCGTGTGCCCAGCGTACGCTCGGCGTTGACTCTGTAGTATAAAGTGAACGCCGGGCACACGCTGAAAGAACGCTAAACGCACTTCGAACGGATGCCGGGCCCTCACTCGAGAACGCTCATGCCCAATCTGAGGGAACCCAAAAATTACGTCTCGGAAACCACATGAGTCAGCTTATCGTGAATACTCATAGAGTAATGAGGCACGTTTTACGCGTATTTACAATATGAACATTAATTAACCTTGATCTTAATGCAAAAAAAAAAATTGTTACGTCTAATGGTAGGAATGATCATCTGGAGGTTTTGTGGTATTTTACAATAATCTGTATATGCCAGCGATAATCATTTACAAAATTACAGTACAAAGACGGTAATATATTATGTAGGCTCAGCATAAATGAGACGGAAATATCTTGGCTCTACAAAATGATGTTCAGGTGCCTTTGTTAATGTTTCGTACTAGCAATCACCCGCCTTATCTACAACCCCTATTTTACCCGCTTATTTTAAAAACCTTCCGTAGTAGTTGGTGTACTTACTTTGGTTGGTGATGGTGATAAATTTCAAACTGACAGACTTATTTCACCCATACATTTCATACGAATTTTTTAAAATCTGAAATTAACCATATATTTTATTTAATTTTCAGAAAGTCACGTTCAGCCTGCCGTCGTCCGTAGTTGCAACATTATTGGGATAATAAAGTTATCTACAGGAGCAAATAGTTTATAATTTTTTCACTTACTATGTGCAAATATACATACCTAATTATTTCGGGCTTAAACTAGTTTACTTTTTATTGTTAAAACAAGCATTATATTCGCTTCATATTAAGTATTAAACAGTAACTTACAAAATAATGGCTACATGTTTAGGTTTAAATAACGAAACAATATCGTCTATCCCGTAGTCAGTGCTGGTATAACATGCGCCCAAGATAGAAAATAATTAATTATTAAAGTCACCTTTAGCCGAGATTGTAGCCCGTTATGGAAACATAATTATGATCACAAAACATGAAACTTTACTATATTTATGACAATAATAGGAGTAAATATTACACGCTCAGGATATTTTCTTTAATGAAACATTGTACGCTGATATATTATGTACTTCCAATATTTAAGTAGGCTGGAATTCCTGGCAAGAACTGAATCATGAGAGACCCCGTAATTGCAATCTGCTGCTTGTTGTTGACAGGATCTCGATAGATTATTTAATTAATAATATGCCAACTAGATAATATGACAGGTTAGGAAAACAAGGTTTTAAGTTATAAGTTTGTTTACACTTTGAAGCAAATAGTGGTGCGTCGAATCATATTGCTGGGTAGAAGTGAAAATATTGCAAACGCCTATGGTACAAAAATAGCAAGCTAAGACTTCGCTAATGTTGCTTGCATATATTTTTACATATATTTTCGTCAAAAAATATTAAAATATTGGATACTACTATAACTGAGTTCAAATTTTTGTTTTGTTCAGTATTTTAAGTAATTGTATAGTCTATTACCAATATTGTTATACGATTAAAGCATTCCAAGCCATGTTATTTGTATTATATAATCCAGTAAGACATAATGATGAATCTTTTTTACGAAATTATTTTAAAACCTATTAAGATATTCCATTACAAAAATTAAAATACCTGAACATCAATCGTTATACTTATTTAATAATAGCGAAAAACATTACTTTCCGACTGGTTGCTTCATGCACTAATCAAGTAGCCATGTAATTGCTTCCTTAATACGAGTATGTGGCTCTTGTACTTTTGTATATCCTTTCGATTGGTCATAAAGAACAATGGCAAACAATCGTACATTTTCTGTGTCGCATTTACACTTCTCGAACATTAGTAAAAATACTTAAATAAATAGATCTGAGGCCTATTATAATGTTTTGTTTTGTTGTTTTTCGTGTGAGTGTGTGGCCAACTCTGGTGTCGGAGTTTTCAGACCGCCCGAAGGCCTCCGACGTGGCCTAACGATCCTTATCCTTAGACAAGAACCGGGACCGACAGCTTTACGTGCCCTCCGAAGCACGGTAGCGCTCAGATCTAAATGCCACACACGGTCACCCATCCAGGTGGTGACCTGTGCATGTGTTGCTTAACTTTGCCGATCTGTTACGATCGGCAAGCCAAATCTCGCTATGAGCGCTACATAATATAAAGTGCCTATTATAATATAAAGTACCTAATTACAGTATATTTTTATGTTATGGGATTTTAATGGAAAACGAAGTTAGAGTTGTAAGTTACACCTCGCGCGTTCAATGTGAGCAGGTCTGAAGTTAGTCACTAATCTGGTTATAGTATATAATCTGTGATCACTAATGTCTCGTATGTGCAGTACAATAAAACGTGCATTGCCGGTAATGACAACGTCGGCCCGTCCACCTGAAAGTGCGCGAATTGTAGGTGGTGACGTTTCCTTTACCGTATACCTCCAATATAATGAAAGAGATGTGTCTATTATTTTGTATATATGAAGTTATAATAGCATTTTATGTATTTAAGGACATATCTACTTACATACGTAAGGAGGTAATGGTAAATCATCTTGGAAGTACCTTTCCTAATACTTACTAATAAGTCTTTTTTTATAATTATATAGGCATATCACACTTGTCTGTAATTATGTTGCTCCATACTCTATCCAGCAAACTTACACCAATTAAAACAAACTCGCTTACGCTATTTAGCATTTAGGTTGTTTACTAATATGGCGTTTTCATCAGCACTGAGCACTACGTACGATAATATAGTAATAAAGAGTAAAATAAAATATGTTTGGTAACACAAAGCATTTATTAACGTACCTATTATTTTATGCCTTTAATCTTACTTAAAATTCGTCGACAAGCTGAACAGGCGTTGGAATATTAGCTTGACGAGGAATACACATAACAGATATCTACCATACAATCATATGCTCATAATCTGTGAACATCAACATCCCACAGTACGCAAACTATGTGAATAAAAATATATTCAAAATAACAATACATATAGAGAGTTATCTCAAAAGTATGTCCACTATCACAACAACGTAACACCATAATAATATGTACCTATTCAACACGCAGGTGCTTAAGTAATAGCTCAATAGGGAAGTTTCCTGCAAGTGAAATGAATTATACTAGTGAAACATGTTAAAATAATAGTAGTTTCATTCATCAATTAATGTTAAAACTTTATTTAACATTTTTTATCCTCAATTTATTGATAATGAGTATTCTACTTGACAGCAAAACACTATGAAGTCACTACGTCATATTTCATACAAAACCCTTGGCAAAGTTAGTTTTGACATTTCAATAAAAGTGCTTGATTTGACTAGTTGGAAACAACCTTATTGAATACAGAAACGAAGAAAAGTTAACAAAATAATGTGAAAATACGTACACTAAAAATATAATACAGACTCATATTCATTCATAGGATCTGTGACAAGACAACTATTGGCGACGCTAAGATTCCAACTAGCGACACTAGCGGCGAAATTAAGAAGTCGGCCATGTACGACTCTTTCACAGATCACTACTACTTTTGACACTTTTGATAGCTCTCAATACAATCATCACCATAACCTTGAAGCATAGTTGTATTGTAAGCTGTCAGAAGTGTCGTACCTCGACAATTTCCAAATTTCGGTGCTAGAGGCGCGCGGATAATCTTTGCATCGCCAATAGCAATGACAACTGACAGAAAAGCATGTGTTTCCAACGATTTCATCAAGGAGGATTATTATAAAATGTCACTTTTTGACGTTTAGTTATTGCTATGCGTATTTCAGATATGACAAAATATTTGTCCTCCCAGCTGTCAAAACTCCTTACGTCACTTTTTATGAAGTTTATGTTTACTACCGGGTGGTCGTAAACATGGCGCATTTTATCGCGCACTTATGACTCACTTCAGATAAACATCCATAAAAAACAAACGACACCACTTATCGTTGTTCTGTAAGCTGTGTTGTTTTTATGAATAGTTTTTCTTATTGCAAATACTAATAACACGACAAGTGGATCGGCATAAGTTTCTAATAAGATCTTATAAGATTTCGTAAATGTGTTTTCAGGTCTCTAAAAGGTTAGGACGATATAAATGAATGTTTTATCCATAAATGTCGTAGCTACTTATTATAACACCATGAACAAGAACTATTCTTCAATAAATAAAACAATAAAGTACGTTCACTCTCACAGCTTATATAAACAGAACTTGAAATACGATACCGAGATAAGCCGACGCGACGGCTGTGTACACGTCGTAAGTTAAAAGCCATGAAAATAATTTTTACATGGCTTACGACATACAGAATTGCTATGAAAGACTAGGTAAACTTTTACTTTTTTCATTTCAAATACCTTCTTTGATAATAAATGAACGAAATTTGTATAATAAATAAATAAACTAAGCAATGGATCAAATTACAAAGCTCTTCTACGTTCACCCTATTATGACCCATATTGCCATAGCGGTAACGACCATATCTGCATCACTGCATGCGTATTTCAGATATAACAAAATATTTGTTTATTGGATATTTGCTTTATCCCATTGAATAAAAAATCAAGAACTAATAAAATAAACTACAGTTATCATTCTATAAAATGTATATAACTTCATTCATGGTCACTTTCACAAATAGGTAACACTGATTTAGCCATTCTCCTTTAGATCAATTTCCTCCCTCTTTTACTCTACTTGACAGGCTGACAGGGTTGCGCCAACGCGCATTTAGCATTTTAAGAGGCATCAAAATTTGTTTTCTTGTGTAATGGGACATTAATCGATACTTTCGCGATTTGTAAACATCATACAAAATAAATTAGCGGGTCTTAATCGCGTACAATTAATTTATTTAAGGTATAAATACCTATTTGTTTCCGACGTTTCGCTCGTCTTGCACCGAGCGTGGTACCAACGTACCTTTGCGACCTATAGTGAGTCAAATAAATTCACCCACATATGGTTTGGCGAAACACATAAGCAAGGTACTACAACCGTTAGTAGGCAAGAGGCACTCTTTCGTGAAGGACTCTCATCACTTTATAGAAATTATCAAAAGCACGAAAAAGGAACTAGACGAGGTGATGGTGAGTTTTGATGTGGTGTCACTATTCACCAATGTTCCTGTTCAAGATTGCCTTGAGGTCGTACAGAGGAAATTAAGGGAAAAGGGTCTGTCTGACGAATACACTGTTTTGCTTAAGAATTGCTTGGATGGAAATTACTTCTTATATCGCGGACAACACTACCTCCAGATTGATGGAGTGACTATGGGTAGTACTATAGCACCGGTAATGGCCAACATATGGATGGAGCACTTCGAGGAATCCATAGACATGCAGGCATCAAATGTGAAGCTGTGGAAGAGGTATGTCGATGATATCTTTTGCATCATGAAGGGGAACCAGCAAGACGTGGAACAATTAGCAGACAAATTGAACTCCATACATCCGAACATCCTTTCTCGACGTTAAAGTGACAGTGAGAGATAATGGTACCCTTGGACACAGTGTATATAGGAAACCGACATACACAGACAGGTATCTTAACGCGAACTCGCACCACCATCCGCGGCATTTGGATTCCGTTGTGTCATCGTTAGTGAACAGAGCGTATGACCTGTGTGACCCTGAACAGTTAAATAGTGAACTGTCACATGTTCAGGAGGTACTTAGGCGCAACGGATACAAGAAGAAGATACTTCGTCTGAAGAGGAAAGATCGTAGACCTGAAGTAAGCAGAGTGCCGGCTTACATGCCGTATCTAAAGGGAGTGATGGACAAGGTTGGAACAGTACTCAAGAAATACTCCATCAAGACTATATACAGTCCGCTCTCTAAGAAAGCACATAATCTGCGTACCCCAAAGGATGTCATTCCTCTTCAAACACCTGGCGTCTACAAAGTCGAATGCAGCTACGGTAGTTCATATATCGGGCAGACTAAGCGTACAATCGCTGAAAGAGTAAGGAACATATAGCAGCTGTGAAAAACCGACATATTAATAAGTCGGCTATAGCTGAGCATTTGTTGGAGTCTGGACCAAACCACTGGATAGAACTGCATCAACCACAAGTCTTGTCCACCGATCGTCACTATTACTCCAGGATAGTACGTGAAGCGGTAGAAATCAAGAAATATAACAATTTCAACCGAGAGGATGGATATAGATTATCGGCTACTTGGAATCCAGTCATCAGCAAATGTAAACACCGCCGCAGTGATAAATCTCAACAGTGTGTAGACGTCATTAGTGTAGTGTGTCGGAGTACCGACAGTGCGAACTTAAATAAAGACCAAGTGAGGGTAGATGCCGAAACTTCCACAAGACGGCGCTAAGCTCTCATCAGTCTCTCCGCGACCACGCTCGGTGCAAGACGAGCGAAACGTCGGGAACAAATAGGTATTTATACCTTAAATAAATTAATTGTACGCGATTAAGACCAGCTAATTAATAATAATAATAATAATAATATTCTACCACATACACACATCACCATCTAGTCCCAAGCTAAGCCGAGCTTGTAATTAATTTATTTTGTATAATGGGACATTATCATGTTTGAGAACTAAGGTTGATAGGATACCTAAAAACTTGCTTCGCATTTTCTTTCTTCTGCTTTAAAGTCAACTGTGAAGTGTTTCGGCCGTGTTTGAGAGCTGTCATGAAACCACAAATAGTTTAAAAAATAAGTGGTGTGAGTTCCTTTCAGGTTCTTCACATAGCCGTACCATCCCGAACCTGGATGTAAACAATATTTAACGTTTATAAGTGTTCCTTTGTAACCTAACTTAATAAATAAGTTTGAATTTATTCTAAGGTTTCCATAAAAGGTTATTATTAGCAGAATAATTTGTATTTCGTCTATATAAATTACGTGCCCTATAGATGGATAAAAAAGAATTATGCGTCTTGCTTAGTGAAAGTTAATTTTGTGAGAACAACTTATAGATGAGACTGAGAAATGTATGGCTCAAATATGTTGTAAGCAACAGCAATTTTGATAATTTTCAATAAAAACATATTGCCAGTTCATTTCATACAATGTTTTGCCTATACGTCAAGGTAAATTTTAACTAAAAAATAATAGAAGATGAAGAAATTACGATAAACTATTCGAATATTTGTTTGCAGAAATTGCTAAACAATATCAACGAGTATACGAAATGTATACTCGTATCTACCGAGGTTATTTTCATTAGAGACTTTTACGTAAAACAAAATAAAGAAATAGTATTACATACTTAGTTCTTCAACCCTTAAGATGCTTTTGGGATGCATAGTTGCCAAGTATTTTTAAATAAAAGGTTTTAAAGTAATTGCTGTCAACAGTTCTAGAGATAGTCCTGGTTGCATGAAGTCACTCTTCGAACAAAAATGCTTTGACATTACAACGTATAGGATACGCAAAATGTCCACTGGCGGGCGTCGTATACCGAAGAAAGAAACTGCTTTGATTCTTGTAAGATCTAGTTTAGGATTAGATATAAGTTAGTACATGTCACCATAAAAAAGCTTTCTAAGGTTAGGTACTGGTACTAACTTTATAATGCATAACATCATCATCATTTCCATTGCTGGACATAGGCCTCCCCCAAATTTCTCCACACAGACAGATCTTGAGCCGCCCGCATCCAACCGCTTCACGCAATCTTAACCAGATCGTCGTTCCACCTTGCGTGCTCCGTCGTCCGTGGTCGCCACTCCACAGAACCCTCCTGCCACAACGGCCTTCGGTTCTTTGAGCTATGTGCCCTGCCCATTGCTACTTCAGCCTGGCTTTTCGGCGAGCGTGAGTGTGTGGCCAACTCTGCTGTTGGTCTTTTCAGAACGCCCAAAGTCCTTCGATATGGCCTTACGATCCTTGCCCTGAGACAAGAAGCGGCAACGACAACATTATGTGTTCCGAAGCACGGTAGCCCTCTGATGTTAATGCCTCACGCAGTCACCCATCTACGTGGCGGTCTGTGCAGGCGTTGCTTAACTTGGCTTGCTTACCATATTACGAATGGCAAGCCTAGTCACGTTTATGAGCTACAATTTCATCCCCGGGTATGTCCTGAATGCTGAATATAAAGCTCACATTCTTTCCCTGGGAAGCCATCACTTCTGTTCGCATCATACCTTATAGTTATATTAAACAATAAATATATTAACGATACAACGTAGTCAGTATTTATTTAGTTACCTCTTATTATGTATTTTGTAGACTGTCTATTATTGTTGCCGTGGCTTGGAACCATCATAAAACGAAAAAAATTATATTGTACGGTAGCAACATCTAGTTTAGTCCAGTATTTTATGCAAATTAACTTAAAGTGGGTGCAGTTATTTTTATTATTCAATTAGGAATAATTAGATACAAGAAATAATTAAAACATCTATTTCCAGTTCTCATATCAGAGATAAAAGATTGTATGCATTCAAATACGTAGTATGTTAGTTTTTTTTATTTCAAACCGAACACTCTGAAGATTAGATCTGATAATGATGCTGATAAACAATATTTTTGTTTTCTTGAAAACACAACATTCTCGTTAGGAATAAATCAGGGACTTAGAGAGACTTTACAAAACTGTAACTAACTGATTTTATCAAACGACGATTTGTCCAGGTAGTAGAGCCTTGCTGATTTCAGCATGAATGGGCCGGCTCGACCGGGGAAGTACTACCCTCTCACAGAAAATCGACGTAAAATAACAGTACCAAAACTGTTGCGTTTCGTTCGGTGAGTGAGAGTGCCGGAGGCCCTATCCCCTATTCCTTCTCCCTCATCCTATCCCTTTTCCCAACCCAAAGGGGCGGCAACGCACTTGTGACTCCTGTGGTGTTGCTTGTATCTATGGGCGGTGGTAATTGCTTACCATCTGGCAATCCGTCTGTTCGTTTGCCGCCCATTACCATAAAAAAACGAAGTATTTCCCTATGTGAATAATGACCACACAACTCTCGGCATAGTGATATGTGACTATACGACCACTTAAAGCTGCTATGTTATTCATGCAGTCAGTTTGTTATTATATGTAACCTTAGCATACTGTTGTTGGTATTATATTTATATTGTATATGAGGCACTAATCTGGCTGCTGGTAAACGTTAACACCTACTCAGTGATTTACTGTGTTCAGTTGCCAAACACAACAGGGTAGGCATTATGCTATGCCATTGGTTATCATGATTACCTTATAAGAAAATTGATCCTCGGTGGTAATGGAACCTTCAAGATCGAATCAGGAATAAGGAGACCCCTAGGCGAACCAAATTCGCCGGCATAGGTCTCCGAATAGTCAAAATGAAGCAGTGGGTGTACATACATAGTTAGAAGAACCGATGGCCTTTGGAGCAGGGAGCCAGCGGCCACGCTCGCAGAGGTAAGCCTCCCAAAAGGTAGACTGACGATCTAATTGGGAACGCGGGCAGCGGATGGATGCGGGTGGCCTATGTGGAGAGCTTTGGTTGAAGCGTATGTCCACCAGGACTAAAGACAAAGAATAGGCCATAGCTGCGGGCATCCTCTTGTCCTCTTTATGCCAAATGCTAGTTAGGTGTTACTTTACATCTATATTGTGTGAGATATAGACAATTATAATTTAGTCTATTCAGGTCAGCTTCAACTGAAGTTTTATCCTACTGTAACCATTTGCATTGTATGCATCTCACAGAGACATTTTTTATCTAAATGTTACAGAATTCTGCCGTCGTTATTATTTTGGCCTTTGAGCTGGTAGTCTTAGGTATAATTATTAATAATAACCACATGTTTTGGTAAATGTGAATAAACGATCGAAATTTATTACTTTTAGTAGTAATTATTAATAATTCACGACACATATTGGTAAAAGTTAAAAAATAAATAAAAACCAAATGTTTTTTGACCAGCAGGTATTTATTTAGGGACACACTGAAGTGCGTTACGCAAAATACTTTATTCGTTCACTAAAATACTAATTGCACACCAATTGACAGACAGATGCAAGTGATTATTTGCAACCTTGAGTTAAAATTAGGCTTTATTGTCGCTCTTAAATTAGTTTAAGTGAAAATTATGTTTCTTATAGTCGCGTATGCTCTTTCAATTTCCTACGCGGCAGTTTTACCAGAAGAATGCCAAGCGAAGACTATCAGTTTGAAAAACTTAAGTGATGGTATCGGAAACTACAGATTTAGGTAATTATGATATATTTTTTTTTATCTTCGGTTCACAGCACGGAAGAGTTAACTAGGAAAATTTTATCACCTACACTAGTTAACTCAGAAGTGCTGTGCAAAACCGAAGCTGTAAACGCCTGGAAAATGGCTTGTCCAAGCGCTGATTTGCCTACCAACCTATTCTCCCAAAGACAGTGGGACGCGCCGCTTTGTGACATTGTAAGGAAAAGTCTTTTAGATACAACTTTTAATGTTGCAGAGCGTGCTCGCTTGCTGGCTGTGGGAGAATGGGAATCGGGTCTGTGGCTTCAGGCACTACCATCGTCCAACACTGGAACCATGTTGGACGATGAGACGTTCCGTATCGCCACTTGTCTTCGCTTAGGTGCTCCGTGTGTTTCTCCGCATCGATGTCATTGTGGAGAAGACGTCGATAGCCTCGGACACCATGGGCTATCTTGCAGCAGAAGCGCTGGTAGAATTCCCCGTCACGCCCATCTGAATGACATAATTCGTCGTGCTCTTGTCGCGTCTGGCGTACCAGCTGTACTTGAACCAAATGGTTTGGTACGCGACGACGGTAAGAGACCTGATGGTATGTCATTGTTGCCTTGGAAAATGGGTAGGCCTTTGGTGTGGGACGCAACCTGCGTAGACACCCTCGCGCCATCACATATTCCAAGCACGGGAGGCCAAGCTGGCGCTGCTGCTGCAACTGCGGAAACCCTCAAACGGCGCAAATACAGTAATTTAGTGAGTAATTACGTGTTTGAGCCGTTTGGGGTGGAAACGCTAGGCTCATGGGGTCCGAGCGCTCGTTCACTGTTCCGGGAAATTTCGAAACGTTTAATCGACGTCTCACGTGACCAGAAGGCTGGTTTATTCTTTGCCCAGAGAATCAGCATTGCCATCCAGCGTGGCAATGCTGCCAGCCTTCTGGGCACGTTACCCGATGACATTGATGCGGAGGCATTTTACGACGCCTAAACCGTGTAAATATTTTCAATTTTTAATCTCTTTTTACGTTTTTTTTGTACATATACTACTTAGACATTAAGATTAGATTAAGCTTCATGTAGATTATAAAATTATGTTTATTTAATGTATATTCCTAAAAATTATTAAATCCATTGTTAACTTATTTTTTTATGTAACCTATTTCGTCCCACTGCTGGGCAAAGGTCTCTCTTACACTCCTCCAAGCATCCCTATCCCCTGCCAAGTTGGGCCAGTCGCTGTTAAAGTCGTCGATATCGTCACGCCATCGCCCCGAACACGGGGTCTACCTCTGTTCCGCTGTCCGTCTTGCGGCACCCATTCTGTGACGATCTTTGGTCATCGTCTAGAATGCATCCGGATCGCGTGGTCCGCCCAATCCCACTTTAGGTCGGCAGTCTTCCATTCTACGTGAGCAATGCATTAAATAATAGATTAAACTTTCGCAATTTGTATACATCATACAAAATTATTTAACGAGTCTTAAACGCATAAAATTCCGCCGCGCCCACCGCCGGTGCAAGACGGTCGAAACGTCGGAGAGACATAGGTTTAGACCTCATATCAGTTAAGTTTCTCACCATGCGCCTAGCGACATGGAATTTCCGCACCATGAGGACAGGCCTTCCGGACATCTGCGGAGGCTCTGGTTGCGCCGAAGAACTGCGCAAAACAGCCGTCATAGATGAGGAATTAAAACGGCTTAATGTTGCCACCTCAGGTCTCCAAGAGACAAGGCTGCTCGATGAAGGTTCTATACACAAGCAAAACTACACCTTTTTTCTGGAAAGGCAAAGAACACACGGCCATCGGGAGTATGGGGTTGGCTTCACTGTGCGTAATGATCTTCTGCCTTCAATTGAAACATCTCAGGGAATCTCGGAGCGAATAATGACATTACGTATGTCAAGTAAATGCGGCTTTGTTACTTTAATCTCCGCCTACGCCCCGACACTACCAGCCCCCGATGAGGCTAAATACCAATTTTATACACTAGAAAAGACCCATCATAAAGTGCGATCGAGCTGTTACAAACGCCTCTTGAACTCTAAAATGCTAACATAGTTGCCTATCCATATTACTCATCACAAATCCCTACCAATGCCTAAATCTCCGTGTCAGTACTTTTGCCTTCCTTATTCATTCAGTCCCTTCCAAACTCAGTCTGCATCCATCATCTAACGCGAACAGTTCTACTATATCGTTAGTGTGCCAGTCTCAGTACCTTCTAAATCTTTGTACCAGTGCTAAGTTCTATTCCTAAATCTATTAAATACTATATCTAATATTACGTGTGTGTACCGTGTTCCAATAAATAATTTCAGCTAGTTCAAATATCTTTTTTTTAAAAGACACTTTCCCGGTCCCGCGTAACATTTGGTGGCAGCGTAAAGGGATTCCTCAGAAATCGCCGGTCCGTCTCCGTATCTCGCTCCGGTAATACTCCGCCGTCTCGCATTCGTCTCTGCATCGCATTCGCCGTAGTTCGAGAATCGCGCTATCTCTCGAACCGTCCATCCGCCGCATACTGCGCGGTGAACAACACCCGAGTTCCCGAGTTCCAGTCTCCGAGTGGCCCGCAGACCGGCCGCCGAGCTCCAGGTTCCTAAGAAGGGACATACCAACTCTACACGAGGTGACCATGTTCATTCTCCTCATCATCGTCGCCAGCGTCCTGTAAGTGCAAACATTTTTATTCAGTGCAGTGCTATATTATTCCATTTCAAAATCGAAGTGCCCGAATTCATAAAGTGAACAAAGTCCACACAGTGCGTTACAATCCCATATTCTCAGTACTACATCGTTATCAGTTCCGGCCGCCCGACCATCGCCGCATCGAGCTACAATAAACTCCATTGTTACTTACATTGTAACACTATACCAAATCTTAGTCAAGCTTTGTACTATCTAAGTAACCCTTTGTTCTAATTCTTACTATAAGTTCTATATCTTTCCATTGCCTTTGTGTATTTCTGTGTTTCTTTGTACTATTTTTAGCTGTGAACAATGACGACAAAGAAGGAAGAAACCGTTCTCCTTGACCGTATCGATATTAATACACTATTCAAATTCATTAAACCCTACGATGGATCTTGCGATAAACTAAATTCTTTTATAAATAACTGCGAAAACGCATATCGATTAGCTTCAGCAACTCAAAAACCAATCCTTTTAAATTTCATTCTTTGCCGGCTTGAAGGCAAGGCTGAATCCGCTGCTTCTATAAAAGACTTCGACAATTGGGAGTCACTTAGCTCTTACACAGTACAATCGCAATTCGGCGAGCGTAAACATTACGCTCACTTACTCAGTGAATTACAAGAAACTCACCAATCGCCGGGTGAGTCGGTCAGCCAATACTCAATCAAAATTGAAACGTGTCTCGCTCAAATTCTTACAGAAATCACTCTTTCAAATAAGAAAAAAGCAGAGCTGTCAGGAAAGACTTCCGCTATGGAAGATCTAGCCTTACACTCTTTCCTAATGGGTCTTATACCCAAAATCGGCAATCTAGTTCGCATGAAAAGTCCTTTTACGCTCAACGAAGCTATTAACTATGCTATGTCCGAAGAAAAAATACAAATGCTATTATCAAAACGTAATCCTTACAAAATCGATACTCACAAAAACCTTCCAACTCCCAAGATCGTCCTAAACCAATGGTCCACAACGTTGGTCAGTCGTCCAACTCTACACCACCTACGTGTCGGTATTGCAAGAACGTAGGGCATACCATAGATGTCTGCCGGAAGCGCGAATATAACAACAATAGGGCTAGGAATAACAACACCTACCCCCAACGCTCTAACCCTAACACGACTCGTCCTCCCCAACGTCCAAACTTCCAAAATCGGGTCCACTACACCCAAGACTGCTCTTCCTACGAGGAAGACCTTCCTTTAAACGAATAAAGGGGTCACGACGGTGTCTCGTGAGACCCCAAAACCATTCAAAATCGTCTCAATCCTTTCATAATGACACCCCTTCTAAATCCACTGTATCAAGAGCTACACCACAGGGTAACCAGCCCCAAAAGGGAAGCTCAATCATTTCTAAATCCACTGTATCAAAAGCTACACCACAGGGTAACCAGCCCCAAAAGGGAAGCTCAATCATTTCTAAATCCACTGTATCAAGAGCTACACCGCAGGGTAATCAGCCCCAAAAGGGAAGCTCAGTCACTGTATCTACTAAATCCTCTGTATCCAGAGCTACACCGCAGGGTAACCAGCCCCAGAAGGGAAGCTCAGTCACTGTATATACTAAATCCTCTGTATCCAGAGCTACACCGCAGGGTAACCAGACCCATAAGGATAGCTCTATCTCTGTATCCTCTGTATCCTCTGTTCCGACTAAATCCTACGCATCCGCCGTATCAGGAGTTCGACCGCGAAACTCTACCACTGCATGCTCTGTATCCACTGCATCCCGAGATTGTCTTACTAGATCCTCTAAACCTTCTATAGCCACTGTATCCTCTGCATCTCATAAAATACCTTACCAAATCCTCTGCATCCGTTGTGCCCCGTACATCCACTGCATCCTCTGTATCCAGTGCATCCCGAGATAATCCTACCAAATCCCCTGCTCCCTCTGTATGCTATAAAATACCTACCAGATCCTCTGCATCCACTGTGCCTCGTACATCCGCTGTATCCTCTGCCCCCGCTGCATCCTCTACGTCTCGTTATATACATACCAGATCCACTGTTCCCACTGCATCCGCTGTATCCTCAAAACCTTACTATTCACTTACCAAGTCCACTGAATCTTGCGTTATGTACATGCTAAACCTCCAATTATCAATATACCTACCAAATCCGTTGCGACTACCAACTCCTCTAAATTCACTGCATCTACTACATCCTCTGTACCTCCTAATTCAGCCAATTCCATTCCAACCCCTACTATATACGAAATTAGCTCTAATAAACGATACCTACCTCACGTCAATATCCGAACCCAAGTCAATAACCGCGACCTCTCGTTCTTAGTTGACACCGGTTCCTGTGTCAGTCTAGTAAAACGATCTTCAATGAACGTGATGCCAGCTCTGAAAAATGAAACCATTCAATTAAAAGGTATTAATACCAGTGACGAAACCGTGTCAAAGGCCACCAAATTAAAATTATTCACAGATGCTCATTCCGATCTTACTTATAAATTCCACGTAATTGAAGAAATAGACTTGAATTACGATGTCATCATCGGCACCGATCTTCTCAATGACTTATATGGCATTATTGATTACAATTCCGGTACATTACAAATCAGACATTTCGTGGTTAGATTAAAATATTACGAGCTAACCTACAAAATTGCGCCTCGCACCGAAACAATAATTGAATGTGCAGTTACTAATCCCAAATATCGTGTAGGACTCATTCTAGATCAACATATCTCCGACTCTCTCCTAATTGCTAATTCCCTTGTCACTGTAAAAGACAACAACAGAGTAAACGTATCTGTATTAAATACATCTGAAGACACAGTCGAAATCAATTCCGATATTAAAATAAATCTCCAACCTGCTAATTCCTCCTTTATCTATAACTCCGAACCCTATAATACTAAATCTTCTACATCCCGCAGAAATCAAGTCCTAAAAATGCTTAGGACAGAACATTTCAACGACGAAGAAAAATCTCGACTCCTCGACATATGTTCCCAATATTCAGACATATTCCAATTACCTAACGACAAACTTACTACCACCGACTTACTAGAGTATGAGATAAATACTAATCCCTCTGAGCCTATCAATCTCAAATCCTACAGATTCCCAGAAATCCACAAAAAGGAAGTTGAAACCCAAATCTCCAAAATGCTATCTCAAGACATTATCCAACCTTCTACTTCTCCATGGTCATTTCCTATATGGGTAGTCCCAAAGAAAATTGACTCTTCAGGCCAAAAGAAATGGCGCATCGTTATAGACTACAGAAAGCTTAACGATATTACCATCGGGGAAAGTTACCCAATTCCACAAATTCACGAAATCCTAGACCAATTAAGTCAAAGCAAATACTTTTCCACTCTCGATCTCTGTTCTGGTTTTCACCAAATTTCCATATCAAAAAAGGACGCTCCTAAAACTGCATTCACCGTTCCGCAAGGACATTTCGAGTTCAAACGCATGCCGTTCGGACTTAAAAATGCTCCCGCGACTTTCCAACGTCTCATGAACACAGCCCTAGCTGGCCTTCAAGGCATTCACTGCTACATTTACCTCGACGATATTGTTATCTATTCACACGACCTCCCTAATCACTGCGAAAAGCTCTCTAACATCTTCGAAAGATTACGTAAACATAACCTCAAACTCCAGCCCGACAAATGCGAATTTCTACGCAAAGAAGTCGGCTATCTTGGTCACATTATTAGTGACAAAGGCATAATCCCAAATCCAGACAAAATCAAGGCTGTAACACAGTTTACTATTCCTAAATGTCCAAAAGATACCAAATCCTTCCTAGGTCTAGTCTCTTACTATCGTCGTTTTATCCCTGAATTCTCCAAAATCGCCAAACCCCTAACTGCTTTACTAAAAAAGGACATCACTTTCTCCTGGTCAAACGAGCAACAACAAGCGTTTGACGAATTAAAAGAAAAACTCGTTTCTGCTCCTATCCTTATTTACCCTGATTTCACTGAACCTTTTGTCCTAACCTGCGACGCGTCTAACTAAGCTATCTCCGCTATCCTATCTCAAGGGGATATAGGTAAAGACCGCCCTATAGCTTATGCTTGGAGAACACTAAATAAAGCTGAAACTAACTATTCCACAACCGAAAAAGAATGCTTAGCCATCGTATTCGGAACAAAAACCTTCCGTCCCTATCTATATGGTCATAACTTCACTATTGTCACTGATCATAGGCCATTAAAATGGCTTTTCAATTGTAAAGACCCAGGTTCCCGTTTAGTCAGACAGCGTCTAAAACTAGAAGAGTTTGATTACAAAATCGAATACAAGAAAGGCGTAATCAACAGCAATGCTGACGCTCTATCCAGATTCCCAGTGAATCCTGTACAACCAACTCAAGACTCAATAGAAAATCCATACGATAATCCTATTCCTTCTACGTCCCGTCAAGATATTCAATATCCATCACCTGCGTTTAGCCCTATAACTCTTGACGACCTCGATATCCAGATACCCTCTGTTCCTCTAGGCTCTAACGAAGTCCCTTCAATAGACCTGTTAGAAAACGACGACGCTTTATCAGATATCCTAAATCCTGAAAGCAATAATCACTCACCTGATAATTCCAATACTCTGCTTCCTCCCGCTGAATCCGCTGATCCCGCTGAATCCACTGAACCCGTTCTAAATCCTCACTCACCTTCTGGTTCTACTGCTTCTCCTGCTAATCCCGCTCCTCCTTCTGCTGAAAACTACAGCAAATTCCTGAAAATCATGTCAGAAAAACAATTTAATAGTAATACTAAAATCCTCGAATTTAACGAAAGTATTCATAAAACTCCTAGCAAACACATCGTTATTCCTACCTCAATCGACCTTGATACTTCTAACCCGTATATCGAAGAAATCCTAAGCAACATCCCAGATCCTAGCGAATTCCTAAATAGGGAAAGAACCCTATATACGTTTATATCCTTTGAGCACAAAGGATCCACTATATACTTTCTATTTACCAAAGTATACTATTTCGACAACTGCTCTTATGAATCTATTTACAAAAGCCTAATCTATCTTAAAAATTAATTCCTTGCTATATCCTTATCTCTAACCAACGAAAGCTTAGAAATAGCTATCACTGATTTCCGCGACCCTTTCGATAAACATATTTGGTCAAGAATATACAATATGTTCTGCTATATCTTTAATAACACTAACATAAGCATCAACGTCTATCACAATACGCTCATATTTCCAACCCTCTCAGAAATACCTAAAATCCTTCGTGAAAACCACGATATCCCTATTGCATGTCATCTTGGCACGGCCCGAATGCTAAATCGAATTAAAGAAAAATACTACTGGAAAAACATGCGTTCAGATATCAAGACCTATATAAAAACTGCACACTGTGCCAAGCAATAAAGCCCTCAGACAAACTAATAGAGCTCCTATGCAAATAGCTACCACTTCTACCAAACCCTTTGAACGCCTTAGCATGGATCTCGTTCCCTCTGCCAGAAGCAGGGTTAAAACAATTAAAATTCATACTCACTATGCAAGATGACCTTACTAAATTCTCATTTGCCTATCCTATCGCTAATGCTACCTCAGAAGATACATGCGAGTGCCTAGTACATTTTATTTCTCTGTTCGGCATCCATAAAACTATCCTAACCGACCAAGGTACCAACTTTACCGCAGAGATGTTCAAGAGAACCTGCGAATTTCTCAAAATCAAACAAATATGGTCATCCCCGTATCATTCTCAAACTCAAGGCGCCTTAGAGCGTAGTCATTCTACCCTTAAGGAGTACCTCAAATCCTACGTTAATGAGAACCATACCGATTGGCACAAATTCGTCTTCACGGCAATGTTAGCCTATAATACCTCTGTTCATGCGTCAACCAATTTTACCCCTTACGAACTCCTATTCGGCCACAAAGCCTTCATCCCTGTCTCTATCTACGAACTACGTCCAGAACTAACATACCCCGAATATGTAAAATTCCTACATCATAGACTCAAACTCTCAAGAGACAAAGCTTTCGAAAATATTCAAAGGTCGAAAGAAAGATCCAAGGAATATTATGACAATCACTCACGTCCCTTTCAATATAAAGTAGGCGATTACGTTTATCTGAAAAATCATGTAAGACTGCGCAAAGCCCTATCGCCAGTGTGGAAAGGCCCTTACAAAGTCGTGAAGATAAACGGCAGGAATACACTAACCCTTCTAATAAACCGTAGGCACGTCACCCATCACTATGATGAGGTGAAACTCGCTTCTAGATCTAGTTCTGAAGATTAGTTCACTATATCATTATTCTATTCTCTTACAGCAACCCTTCAGCGTGTCAAGAATTCGTCGAACCCCTGACAAACAGTTCAGGAATATATTTCGACCCCTTAGTATCGTTAAATTTAGTTGATAGTTACCTTAGCGTAGTTATACCAGTAGACATATCTTACCTGTTCCCACATATAGATAATTTATACTATATTCTCAACATTTCTAAATCACTTTGTGAAAATGATAACGCATTAGATAACGTAGAATGTTTCAATCTCTTTCAACCCCTAATTACTCGCTTTGAAGACCTATATCGTAACACTGAATCCATCCTTTACCATGTCCCTCACCAATCTCGGAGAGGTACACCCCTATCTATCATAGGATCTATTTCGAAAAAGTTATATGGAACCATGGACGAAGATGACGCTATCCGGTATAATAATGCCATCCAAGAAGTTGAGTCCGATCAAAAGAAACTAGCGTCATTAGTAGAACAGAATATCCTCATTACTACCTCAACCCTCAAAGCCTTTAACGAAACCATTTATACTATAAATCATAACGAGCATGAATTAAATGTCGCCATCGACGGTCTTAACCAAGACGTTAAAAATCTAACTTTTATCGCCAGAGAATTAGGAATAAGATCACGTATCCTAGAATTAATTTCCATGATAGAGAATAGTCTCTTAACTCTATCCTTCAAAGTCGAAGATATTATAAGCTCAATAATGTTTAGTAAATCAAATATACTTTACCCTTCTATTCCAACGCCTAAAGAACTCTATACCGAGTTGATTAATAATTATAGATTCATACCAAATTCTAAACGCCTTCCAGTTCTTCTAAGCCTAAGTAATATACAAACAATTATAAACGTGTATTCTATATCTTGTTATGAAAACGAAAACAAAATAGTTTTCGTCTTAGACATTCCATTAGTCAATCCCAATAATTTCCACTTGTACCATAATTTACCCTGTCCAGTACCTTATGAACCTCGTAACCCTGTATCTTATACTACTATTGTTCCTTCTACTAAGTATATAGGCATAAGTAAAGATAAGTCCACTTATTCTAAACTTAATAATCTGAATGACTGTAAAATGATAAACCACGAACATTACCTGTGTAACACTCCGATATCCTACTCTACTGTCGCAACTTCCTTCCTGTGAAACAGAAATTATCACTTAAGTACTTACCGAAATTCCCGAATTATGTAACACTAACGCCCGTATTCACAAACGTTACTATGAGGTCTCATAGTTTGAATGGACGCACAGAGTACAAAAAATCTATTCAAAGACAATACTTGAGTGCCGGCTAGCACTATGCGTCCCTTAAAACGAACGCACTGCTAAGGTACCCCGCTAGCTATATTACGCAACGCATAGGGTCAATTTTGTGTTTGACTTACGTCAAAAACTTAGGTTATGTATTATTTGCGTAGTTCGGTGTACTTTGCTCGAGGTTATTTTCGCATCAGTTTACAATGGATTATAGTAGCGAAAAAGAATTTGATAATTATATCAACGAACAAAGAATAACTACTAGGAGAGTTGTACGGGATTTGCAAAATCCTTTTGATTATTATAGTTCGGAGGAATTTAGACGACGCTATAGGATTTCCAAAGAAGTGATGTTTTTTCTACTCTTACCACTAGTGAATGAAGACCTAGAAAAATTAACTGCGAGAGGACTTCCAGTACCAGCTATTTACCAAGTTGTAGGTTTATCCATATTTATTATGTTCACAAATCCACAATTCAATACAAATATACCACAAAGTAAATCGGCACAGACGGAAAAGTATTGTTTACAACTTCTTTAGAGGTTATGTTATGACAAAATTGACAATTAAAATGAACATGAATGAACGTCAGTTAAGCGCAATGAACTACGCAACATACGCGAACCAATCAGAGAGCTCTATTTAACGCAGTGCGTTCTCATAGTTAAGGGTCGTTTGAGTATTGTTTATGAATTAAAAGTTTGGCCATATGCGACGCACTGAGAAATGTCTTACTTCGCATAGCGTTGCTACTTTACTTATACAAGTATCGTTTGTGAATACGGGTGTAAGTTTTTCACTGGAAATGTAAACATTTGGCAACATTTACAAAACAACAAATGGTTGTTTATCATGTCCGATAAAAGTAAGCTAAGTATAGAATGTAATACCTCTATTGTAGACCTAGATATAAGTGGTAGCGGATTATTGTACTTACCCCAAGGGTGTGTCGCCTATTGTAAAGACACACGGCTAGTCTCTAAGAATAATATTAATATTATATTAAAACCTATAGTCGCTAAATTAAATATCCTTAACGACTCCTGCTGTAATTTCAATAAATATACTAGTATTGTATCCAACTTGCCTCCTGTTAACTTACAAATTTAAATTTAGATTCCATTGCTTTTGAAAATCCTAAACTACTTAAAGAATTAAACGAATTTATTGAAAAACCGCATATTGCACTCTATGAGAAGTACTATACTTCCACAATCTATGTAATCCTAATTCTAGTCTTAATTTGTACTATTTTCTTAATTTGTAAAATTGGCATACTCAGGAAAATTTTAAAATCTCGCGAAACTCCTATCCCTGAACCCGAAAATGATGAAGTTGAACTTCCCACTATAACATCACCTACTCTTCGTATTCGCAACTCGTAATCCTTGCTATTTCTTTCCTTTCCCGTAAACTTCATTTTTACCGTGAAGTTTACTCTAAATCGGGGGGCTCTTACAAACGCCTCTTGAACTCTAAAATGCTAACATAGTTGCCTATCCATATTACTCATCACAAATCCCTACCAATGCCTAAATCTCCGTGTCAGCACTTTTGCCTTCCTTATTCATTCAGTCCCTTCCAACCTCAGTCTGCATCCATCATCTAACGCGAACAGTTCTACTATATCCTTAGTGTGCCAGTCTCAGTACCTTCTAAATCTTTGTACCAGTGCTAAGTTCTATTCCTAAATCTATTAAATACTATATCTAATATTACGTGTGTGTACCGTGTTCCAATAAATAATTTCAGCCAGTTCAAATATCTTTTTTTAAAAAGACTCTTTCCCGGTCCCGCGTAACAGAGCGATCATCTTTACATCCTCGGTGATTTTCATGCTAGAGTTGGCCAGGACACAACTGTATGGCCTGATTGCCTCGGTAACCATGGCATATGTAAAATGAACGACAATAGTCAACGCCTGTTAGAGTTTTGTTCTAGTAACCTGCTGTGCGTAACTAATACCTATTTTAAAGGCAAACCATCCCACAAAGTATCATGGAAGCACCCACGCTCGGGGCACTGGCACCAATTGGACCTGATACTAAGTAGAAAAAAGACCTTGAAGAAACTTTACATACACGGTCTTTCCAAAGCGCAGAATGCGACACGAATCATTCCTTAATCATTTCAAGAGTAGCACTCTCCCACAAGAAGATTCATGCTTCAAAGTCGCCTGATAGAAAAAAACTGAACATTGCAAGGACTAACAACCCCGAAAGGTTCCTGTCGTTTCAGCAGATACTGCTCAAGGAAATCGACTCATGGGATGAAAATATGTCTTTGGAGGAAAACTGGGTCCATATCAAAAAAGTCCTTACAGATTGCGCAATAAACAACTTTGGAGTTTGTAAAACCAAATCTCACGACTGGTTTTCAAAACAGTCATGTACTAACGCCACTTCTCGGTATAAAACGTCAAGCAGCCTTATGTTACCGGATGAATCCGTGCTACTCGCGAAGACCTCAGCAAAGCTAAAGCTGCATTACAGCGTAGCTCTAGCAGGCTTATAAGCCAAATAGAAGACGCCCGCAGCTACGCCCGCATATTATTTTTAATTTTACCCGTTTTGCCCGATTCCGTAGGAATTTCAGGAAATCCCTTCTTAGTGCACCCCTACGGTCCCCAAGGAACATACATGCTAAATTTCAGCTTCCTGCGTCTAATAGTTTAGGCTGTAGCGTGTCTGTCAGTCAGTAACGCAAGGATTTTATATACAGGGTGTAAAAAGACCCTTAACGAAAACTTAAATCCCATGTTGTACCAATCACTAAGAACATTTTTTACTTCGGCACCATACCTGGGAAATTACTGGTTCAGGAGATATGGAGGCTCAAAGTTTGTATGGAATTTTTCTAGTTAGGTACAAATTCGATGCATTTACCCCGCCAATATGTTCTTTAGATGCCCTATGACCCCATGGATAAGTAGATATTTCGAGCATTGCACGCGCTCGCTTATAATTGCGGTTTAAAAAATGTAAAAACTTCAAAAATATATTCGTTTCCCAGGTATTATTTTTAGTTAGTATGACTTTGCATGATGTCCACAACGAGTGGACTTCGGCTTGGTGATGGGTCTAGTGACACCCTGTATACAGATAAGTTCTGGAATCAGCTATGCCAAAACATTCAGACATGCGCAGAGAAAGGCGATTTCAGTGGTCTCTATACTGGTAGTAAACAGGTTCTGGGAACCATGGTCAAAAACACTTATACTCAAAGACACTAATGGAACTGTCATCACTGATAGCCATAATCAGCTCCATAGGTGGGTACAACACTATTCGGGGCTCTACTCACAACCAATCCATATCATGCGGGATGCATTACTGGCTATCCCTAAACTTGACGTCTGGATCGAACTGGATAACACGCCCACAATCACAGAGTTTTTGGTTGCAGTTGCCCAATTGATAAAAAAGGAGCCCTGGAGGTGATAACCTTTACCCTGAAGTTGCTAAACTCAAGTGCGTTTCAGCAATGTTTTATTATTTTCTTATAAAAGCCTGGGAATCTGGTGCTGTACCTCAGGATATGCGCGATGCAAATATTGTCACCTTATACTCGTACAAGGGGAAAGGTGATCTTGGTGACTGTTATAATTACCGCGGCATAGTCTGTCTCACATTATTTAAAACGTTGATATAAATTTAATACAGCCTCATGTGACGATCATTGCATTCCGAACTAAGGTTGCACCACTTAAACAGCTTTCTGTTCCAAGATTGGAACTATGCGCTGCAGCATTACTGGCAGAGCTTATACATCATGTGGGGAATATATTGAAGATTCCTAAGGACAAAATATTTACACGGACTGATTCAACGGTCGTCCTATTATGACTACAATCTGAACCGAGTCGATGGCAAACGTTTATTGCAAACAGAGTAGCAGATATTACAAGAGTACTTGACAAAGATTGTTAGCAGCATGTTCAGTCTGCTGAAAACCCAGCCGATGTCGCAACTCAGGGCATAAAAGCTAGTGAACTAGCTTCTCAAGACAAGTTGAAAGGACAAACGATACAGTTTGCTAAGTGTGATATTCCACAAACAACAATCGAATTAAAAGACACGCATCACGTTGTTATAGAAGAAAAACCTATTTGGGAAAGGTTTTCATCTATTTCAAGAATGAAGAGAGTTCTTGCATACTGCAAAAGATTCTTGAAAGTAAGGACTAACAAACAAAACGAAAAATATCTTACAGTGAAGGAACTAAATTAAGTTTTAGAACAATGCATTAGGTACTATCAACATCTAGTTTATGAAAGGGAGATTGAAGGAATAAACAAGATTGGGAAGGTTAAGAAAAGAAGTTCACTCATAACACTATCACATTTTCTAGACGAGATTGGATGGGTCAGAGTAGGGGGCCGTTTGAAAAATGCGTCCATACCATACATCACTAAACATCCTATCATGATTCCAGCAAATCAACATGTCATCAAATTACTAGTCAACGAAGCACACATTAGAACACTTCACGGTGGCATTCAAGTAATGATGGCTTTTGTGAGAAGTAGCTATTGGATAATAGGGAATATGCATGATTTTTTTTATTGTTGCTGTCGTTTATTTATGTTAATATGATACCGTAAAAGAAATATTAGTCGTGTAGAAGTCAACATTAATTTTAAATTAAATGTTGAAAATTGCAATCACATAACGCTGGTTTAAACACCTCCATTTTAGCGGGCTTTGTTACGTCAGCGTTCTCAACGTTTGAATTGTTAACTGTCAACTCTGTCAAATGTTTTGACATCTCTGACAAATGTCTGGTACTGTTTTGACACTTATGACATATCCACTGCGAACCGTGTCGTCACGTTGGTGTCTAGCCAATAGCGTTGCGTATCGACATTTTAAATTTCCCTCGTAAATTTTCACCTTTAATTAATTAATATTCGCGATTTTAGAGTGTTTAAATATAAAATAATGTTAGAGGTGTCTTTCTTTACCGATAAACAATGTCATAAAAATATATTCGCTTAAATCTGAATCACACGCACATTCCCTATTGGTCTAAAATCGGCAATTACGGCGGCCACGCACTATAATTAACTGCAACTATTATTTAACACTCCAAAGATTATGTTTATATCGTCTGATAAGACGCATAGGCCTTTATATATACAAATATTCTCCAAACATAACACTGCCAACTTATTCAAATAAAATCTATTTGTTATAAAATCGTGATCCTACTGTGGTACAAGTCATTATTTACAACCTTGAGTTAATATTAGGCTTATTGTCGCTCTTCAATTAGTTTAAGTGAAAAATGATGTTTATAGTAGTCGCGTGTGCTCTTTCAATTTCCTACGCGGCAGTTTTACCAGAAGAATACCAAGCGAAGACTATCATTTTGAAATACTTAAGTGATGGAACTGGAAACTACAGATTTAGGTAAAGATGAAAATAATAGATGTTAATCTTTTCGTAATTTGTATAGATCATACAAAATAATTTAACGGGTAATAATCGCGTTAAATTACGTGTACATGAAAATGTAAACATGTAAAATTCCCGCGGAGGGGCTCCCTCTGCGACCTCAGCCGGGGCCGGGTTGAAACGTCGCAGTCGTACGGTTGGTAAATACCAACCGTACGTTTATATACCTTATTTTAGTTAGTTTGTATGAATTATCAAAATTGCTAGAAGTAAAGTGCTTTAGCACAATTTCAGCAACTACATCCCAACCAGCAAAACAGTCTCAGAACTCGCACTTTTTAAGAGTGGTAGGCTTAAAGCGCTCTTATATTTGTTTTAGAACATACCATCGATCCTATATTACTTTTAGACAAGCCGGTATGGTCTCAAGACCACTCAGTCTTATAACCAAGTCTCATATATGTATATAAGAGCATTTACTAAGACTAGTTGCACTTGAGAAAAGCTTGCTCTTATATGGTGTGACGGATGCCAGGAGTTGAACCTTAGCTGGTCCGCCACAGTGCGCTGGTGGTGTGTGACTGGCGAATGTTCCTACGACGACGTGTGTTCTTCTATATGTGTGGACTGTATGGCTACGATCTATTCGGGGCTTCAGAAATAAAACATTTTCATACGTTGGGAGCGATGCTGTTCAGGTGTTCGGTGCTTGGTGGTTACATATGGTTACTTGGGCACAAGATGGTGGTTGGGACGCCAACAAACTGTCCGAAAACATGGTCGCTTAGGTATTTCGGAACTTTACCTTAACGACGACTACCGCACCGAACATAGGCACAGCAAATCTTTATCTTAATATATAAAATCCTTGCGTTACTGACTGACTGACAGACACGCTACAGCCGAAACTATTGGGCGCAGGAAGCTGAAATTTGGCATGTATGTTCCTTGGGGACCATAGGGGTGCACTAAGAAGGGATTTCCTGAAATTCCCACGGGATCCGCCAAAACGGGTAAATTAAAAAAAAATGCAGGCGTATCTGCTAGCGTCCTCTAGTTTTTGATAAAGTACATACATGTAATTAACTTAGATACTATGGTACATGCATATATGTTCTATACATAGCTAGATAGGTCTCAAAAAGTTCTATCTACTGGTATACAATACCTAAACCTAACTCTTTGCATCACTAAGTTATTCAAGAAAACTATCGAAAAATGTCGTCACACGAGGGCCCGCCCACTATATTTTCTATTAAAAAACTATTAATAAATTTGATGGTCCGTTGTGTGCAACTGTATGGAGCATCTAATGAAACAATTGCCATGAAAATATCTTTATTCAATTCTAAGTTATTACAGGAAAACCTACGATGCATAAGTAAAAATAAAAATTTTCTTAAGTAAACATTATCGTACATGAACAAAGTTTATGATAAACCTGCAAATGTTTGTTATTATGTGTATTTTAACTATATAAGGTAATAACTAGCAATAAGAAAGTATCTAGACATGATTTCAAGTCTATACGAAGCTAAAAAACACTTATAATACTATAAAACGACTATGTAAACAAAACAGCTGTTTATCAACTATTAGTTCTTATCTATTACAACTGATAACACTATTTATGATCTAAGTCCCTACGGTTAGCACAATTCGTTTTAATGTTTATGCACTACACAGTACTTCTTATTAACGATTTGCGAATTTTCACTATTCCAGCGTTATTTTATCACTTTGACGCGTCCGGGAACCGAACCCGGTATAATAACACACGATTGGATAGCACTATTTTTATACGATTTTTACTCACGGTTTCAAATACACTATTCACTGTCATAGTTTTTAACGTCTGTCGCGAACATATAGGTATTTTCTAAGCTCGTTTGATTTTATATTCGACTTGCTAAATGCTATTGTAAGATGTCAGACTGATATCAGCATAGCATAAGAGCACTGTGAGTACGTGCATTTCTGATCTTATTTGAAACTAATATGAGATCAATAGCACTGGATAAGTTCATACTTAAAAAAATTACCCTAATCTCATGATTAGGGTAATTTTAATCAACATTCTTACAATACAAAAGACAAGACCCATAAAAGAGCGTTTGATCTTAGATCGACTTTGGGAATAACTAATTTTAATAGTTTTAAGAGTAATTTTGCTGGCCATATTTTATTTTAAAATTTTTAATAGTTATAATGGATTACAAAAACCACGCGCGCTGACTTCATGTCCGTATAGCCTTAAGATTAAGTTCTTTTTTTTGCTCTCTGTCGATTTAAGGTTTTATGTAAAATTGCGAGGAAACCTAATTAATTCCAATATGCAGTTATCTTTAGTATACCGAATGCTAAAATTAGAGTAAACAATCTTACATTAGTCTAATAGTGCGCTTGTAAAATGCAACTATAATAATGACGACACTATCAATCCAAATTAACAAATAAAATAATTAAAGGAGAACATGAAACACCTTATTTAACAAGGCGCATTAATTTTGAAGCGTAAAACGAGGTCTAATTAACAGTAAATAATAAATGCCAATACGATTACTTACCGTAAAACTTAAATACACGCACTTAGTAATAACGGCTCTTTAGTACCTATAAACATTAACTTTACGCAGCTTTTATTTGTTTACATTTAATTTCAAACCAACACTCACACGAACTTTTAAGTTGGAGCTGACGTAAACTTCTCAAAATATTCTAACCTTAGACCAATATAAGCCTATGCAGGCTTACAAGATACTTACGTAAAAGCAATATTAGCCTAAGTCGGCTTAAATTAATTTTGGCTAGATTTCAGTAAGTGCAAAGAGCATTCAATTAGACTGCTATTAGAACGATATTAAACTAAATATGCTTATAATTAGTGCCCAAACCCAGGCTTATATCATTATATAGGAGTGATGTAAGAGCAAAAAAACAGTAGTCTTGAGATTGTTGTAAGCCTAGTTTTTGCTGGTTGGGATGCTTCTAGAGTTGCTTGTGGTATAAAATAACTATAAATGCATTTTACTAGAACTCTGATGACAACATAATAACCTTGATGTTGAAGATTATATACGACAGATACCTTGTATTACAAGTTGCCTAGCGTAATGAGATGCTTGTAAACCGCTTAATGACACCGACACTTAATAATACATGTTTAAGAATACCTTGAAATATCAAAATCGAAGTAGTGTATAGTCCTATTTATTTTATTTTATTTATTTATAGACTCACGCCTGTATCCCCGAAGGGGTAGGCATAGGTATAACATTACACCCACACTTCGCCTTGAATTTTTAGGTCCCACGTAATAGGGGGCGAGCCTATTGCCGTTACCGGATACATTACCAGACGCAGGGCACATTTGCCCGACCCGGGAATCCAACCCGGGATCTCCGATCAGCAGTCGCATACGCTATCCACTGGACCACGGAGGCATTCTAGTCCTGTACATAAGGAATATCATATAATTAATGTTCCACAAGCATAGAATAAGGAACAATACTGAAACACAGCGTCGATTAAAATAGGTATTGGATGTGAATTAGTTTTTTAGTTGCCATCGAAGTCTTTAAGTAGTGTAGTGTTATTGACAATTATGACATTCATGTCAGCCTAGAGTCGTCCACAGCTGGACATAGGCCTGCCCCAAGGTTCTCCACACAGACCGATTTTGAGCCGCCCGTATCCAACTGCTTCCCGTGATTAAGGCTCCTACACACAGGCTCCTACGCACGCGGCTTGGCCGGCGGCAGTGCCGGCGGCAATGCACCGGCACTGCCGCCGGCCAAGCCGCGTGCGCCCGGCGGGATACAAAGCTGCCGGCTTTGCTGCACGAAGGAGCCGCCGGCACACGGTGGGCTGAAATATCAAAATGTGGACTTAGGGGCTAAGAGACTTGTTTTTGGATTCTGCTAATAAAAGCAATATTTTTTTATTCTTTGACTTTTTTTATACATATACTTACCGATATAAAACTGTTTGAAGTTTGTATGCAACTAGTGGAAAATAAAAAAAAACGAAATCGATTTTTTATACTACCACTGTTAACAAGTCAATACAACAAAAATGAAACAATAAAATATCCACACCACCCATTACAGGTCACGACATATTATGCTTTCTCGGAATTTTGACAAAATCAGGGTAATCTAATTAATTTTTAATGTTTCAGATATATGACTAATGATGTTTTTTTTCGAGTGTGGCAAGTGGATTAAGCCTACTGGGGATACCACATAATAAAAACCTCGCCTAATCCTTAACCTCATTGGGTGGTGTGGAATAAAAGATTAAAAAAAAATTTCCGCCAAAACGCAAAAAAACGCAGTTCGCGATACAGTGCATAAAAAGCCAAATAATATCTTCTATCATAAACTTTCATTATTTTCTTGAGATAGTTTAAGAATTACGAACAATTCTCATTTTATTGTTTTCTTCCATACAAAAAAATCTTTAAAATTAAATAACTCAAAAACCAGGCGTTTAATAAAAAAAAATGTATTAATATTTTTGACTTGTATTTGATCATAGAATCCAAATATGGAATTAGTTTATTTATATTCCACTTTCGTTTTTTCGAAATCTCTAAGTCCACTAGCGAACTTTTTCAGCCCACCGTGCGGCATGGCCGCCCGGGTAGGCCGGCGTGCCGCGCGGGTTGCAACTTACTACTTGTGTGTGGTCATTCTATACAACTGGAGTGATGTCCGGTGGTTTACTGCGGCAGATGCCGCCGGCACCGATGCCTGGTAAAAGCCGGTGGCACTGTGTCACCTTGTACAATTATATCACAAGGTTTAATTAAGTTTATGAAATTTACTAGTAAACGGACCTCCGGTTGCAACTGGGATATCGCTAGGAGGATGATGATGACGTTTACCTATAATTCACTATAAAATTAGTGGTACTAATAATACTTAAGCACTTGTTTAAAATTCTTTTCCAATGAACCATTTATTTAATTTCAGCTTTTTAACATCGAATGGCATCGAACGTAAAGGAATCGGTCAGCTAGTGAATGACGGGAAAAATAACGACTATATCGTTGTCAATGGATCATCTTAATATATAAAATCCTTGCTTTACTGACTGACTGACAGACACGCTACAGCCGAAACTATTGGGCGCAGGAAGCTGAAATTTGGCATGTATGTTCCTTGGGGACCGTAGGGGTGCACTAAGAAGGGATTTCCCGAAATTCCCACGGGATCGGCCAAAACGGGTAAATTTAAAAAAATCGCAGGCGTAGCTGCTGGCGTCCTCTAGTACTCTTATAAAAATCCTTATGGAAACACAGTACGTGTCAGGTACACTGCAGACCAAAATGGATATCGTACTTTAAATTCAGCAGAAATACCACTAAGTGTGAGTAAATTCATTTTATTTTTTGTTCTCTATGTGATAAGTAAACAGACACATTGACAAAGTATAAAATCGAAGGACATACATTTTAATAAACATATTGTTCCTACACATATTATTATGCTTATAGATTTAAAACATGATTAGGGCTAATGAAGACACTGGCTTTATTTTATAGCAATTCAGTACAAATGGTTCTGTTAACATATTTTTGCCACCTAAACCCAGTGATATTTTGCTGGTCGGAACCTTGCTTGCTAAAAAGAGTTAGAGTTTAAATAATGCCTTAATTTTTCAGGTGGGAGTTGTGCCTGCAAATATAGTGGCATCGTTGTTAGGAAAATGAGATAAAGGACCTGGGAGATAAATTGCCTGGACCCTACCTATAAACTTTAAATCGGCCCAGCTGGACCGAACAATATTTTAGTAGTCCCTGTATATGAATGGTTACAAAATTGCCAACGTGGAGGTCAAGCTCTTGCCAATGCTATATGTCTTTAACATATAACTTCTCAATATTATTAAATTAAATATGCTGATATGATTTAATCGATGGCCTTGACATTTCACATCATCAGTTCATTGACCTTGTAGCATATTTCTGATTCTTTAAACAACTTAGAAGGTTATTTTTATGGTCATGACCCAAGTCAGTAGCTATCAAGTGTAGAACCAGAAAATATGTATGATTCATTATTACTTGGATTTGAAATAATTTTCCCTTTTTAGCACAATTTTAATGCGTCGTCTCGTAACTGCGTAATAAAATCTAAGAAGCTAAATTATGCTCACTTCTTATTATGGTATCATTACAAAGCTTGGCAATTCAACTCATAACAAGTAGTTTATTATTTTGTTTATTTCATGATAACGTAATTTTTAGCTATCCGACTATTTACTTCTTTCCCTCTTCCCCTCTTACTTGAACTAATACTTATATATATCTTTAACAATAAACAAATTGGCGACCATGAACTTAGGTACCGCCATAATTTCGTATATGTATATCAGCATATATCATAAAAACTTCAAACCTCACCTGCAAGTGGTGTACCTGCCTATCAACGGACGAGGCTCTGGTAAACAAAATATCCCGATAAGCGGCAATAGGCTCGTCACCTATTACGTGGGATCAAAACACTGGCGAAAAGTGGGCGTTTAGTATGCCTCTGCCTACCCCTTCGGGGAAAAAGGCGTGAGTCTATGTATGTATGTAACAATATTTATTTAGGTGTTGTGATGCAAATATAAATGTTTTATTAAAGATTACTCTGTGACCTAAATAAATAATTCCATTTTGAAAAGAGCTTAATGTCAGCCTCATTTTGCAAGCGTATTCAAAGACATTTTTTCTGTTCATGTATCTTACTACATTATAATTATAGAATTAGTCATCCATTATAAAAAGTAATGCGTCTGATTACGTTCACAAAATCTCAAAAGCAATACTTCCTTAATTTACTCCACAGTAGTATATAATGCGGACCAAATGTAAAAATCATGTATAATGCATACAGATATTTGCTTGATCATACGCATATAGTGTTTATTTATTTGCGGGATATAAAAATAATTGATAGATTTAAAAAGTCACACTACGTGATGTAAAGTTCATGAGATTTATTTCATCATTGTAGTCTTGTGTTCGCTGCTAAAGTTGTTCCTTACAGAATGATGTACATTATAGTTGTGTGTGCATTCTTCACAATTACTTGTGCTGCAGTTTTACCTGAAGATTCACAAGCAGCGATTGTCAGCTATGATAACAAAAACGACGGATCTGGCACATACAATTTCGGGTAAATACGATTCACTTTATTTAGCGCAAATTTACTTGCATGATAGTGATTGAAACAGCTCTTAGAACTATTGATTTTATTTAGATTACATTAAAAGTATTGCCCCGTTTTGGCATACCAAAGGAAGGGCTTCCAATCTTTATTAAAAAAAAACATTTAATATATTTCGAAATAGTTTAATTTCATAAAAATATAAACGATTTTCCTTCAAATCGCTCTCCTAAAAAAATAACTATAATGTCGATTGTCTCATACTTGGGAGGTATTGACATAATAATACATAATTATTTAAGAATACCTTGAAATATCAAAAACGAAGTAGCGTATAGTCCTGTTCATAAGGAATATCATCTGGACAAAACTTTTTCATGGGGAAATCAATTACAAGAGACCAGCCGTAAATTGTTTGTTTCAGCTGGGTCATTACGTAGGCTGAGGAACTTTCTTCCCACCAACACCAAGATTGCGCTTGCACAATCCTTGCTTCTCCCAATACTCGATTATGCTGATGTCAGCTATCTTAATGAGGACCTACTTGATAAACTTGAGCGTCTCCAAAACTTCTGTATTAGATTCATTTTTGGTTTACGCAAATATGATCATGTATCTGAATTTCGATCCAGGCTCAAGTGGCTCCCAATTCGACTTCGCCGGAATACCCATATTCTTATGTTACTGTACAACGTGTTGTTTAATCCTAATACCCCCACATATCTCAAAGAACGTTTTAAGTTCCTTCATGACACACATTTAAAGACCTTGAGGTCGTCGGTGGATCTGAGACTGCAGATGCCAACACATTCCACAAACTTCTACGATAAATCCTTCGCTGTTCAAGCTGTCCGTTTGTGGTATGCGCTGCCGGTCGAAATTAGGCAAGCTAAATCATTGAACATTTTTAAAAATGCACTAAAGAAACATTATTTGTCATTGTAAACTAATTTTGTCACTGTATTTTGTGTTCTTATTATTATATGTACCTATGTATATGCATTATATTTATGTATGTGTATTATATTTATGTATAATATTAAATATGTTTATATATGTATGTATCATATTATGTATGTATTTATTTATACTATGTTTAGCACCTATCATATCTATTGTATATATGCCTGCGTATGTATGTATAATAAATAAAACCAATTTATAGTAATCAGATATTTAGTCACTACACATCAAAGCTTTTTGTCTTTTCAGTCTGTCCATCCTAAGGTTGCCTGGAAGAGATCGCACTTTGCGATTAGGCCGCCCTTGTGCATTTGATATGTATGTAGTACACTTGTCATTTACACCGAATTTGTACCAACATTTGCACAATAAAGAATTATCTATCTATCTATCTATCATATAATTAATGTTTCATAACGAACAATACTGAAACACAGCGTCGATTCAAAGTCTGCAAGTGTAGGGTTTTGACAATTACATATATCACAAGGATACAATTACATTTGCAAAATTTACCAGTAAACGGACCCCGGTTGCAACTGGGATATTGCTAGGAGGATTATGATGATGTCAAAATAAAATTAGTAGTATATCGTAGCGAGACTTGGCTTGCCAATTGTAACAGGTTGGCAAAGTGGAGCAACGCCAGCATAGGTCGCCAATTGGATGGCTGACCGCGTGCGGCATTTACGAGGTAATTTCAAAAAGCCGTCGGTCTCGGTTCTTATATCAGTACAAGAATCGTTAGGCCATGCCGGAGGCCTTCGGGCGGTCTGAAAACCCCGACACCAGAGTTTGATCGTACACTCACACGAGAAAAAGAAAAGAAAATAGAGTAAGAAGTAGTACTTGTAACACTTAAGCACCTTAATGTTTAAAATTCGTATGATTTATTATTCGTACCAATTATTTAATTTCAGCTTTTTAACATCGAATGGCATAGAACGTGAAGAAACCGGTCGGCTAGTGAACGTCGATCAAAATAACGCTTATATCTTTGTCACTGGATCTTACTCTTATAGAGATCCTGATGGACAAGCAGTGCGTGTCAGGTACATTGCAGACCAAAATGGATATCATAGTTCAGCAGACATACCACTAGGTGTAAGTATTTTATATCCATTTAGTTTATCTTCATGATAAGTAAAATATATACCTACAGGGTGTCACAAGACCCTGCACCAAGCCGAACTCTACTCGTTTTGGACATCATGCCAAGTCATACTAAGCAAAAATAAAACTTAGGAAATGTTTTTTTTTTAATAATCACAATTTTCTAGCCGCCATTAAAATTGTGCGCGTACAATTTTCGAAATACCTACTTATCCATGGGTGCATAGGACATCCATAGAACAGGTTGGCATGGTAATTGCATCGATTTTGTACATAATTTCACAAATTCCATAGTAACTTTGAGCCTCAATATCTCCTGAACCAGTAATTTCTCAGGTGCCGAAGAAAGAAAATTGTAATGATTGGTATAATAATAATATGGGGTTTCAGTTTTCGTTAAGGGTCTTTTTACACCCTGTATACAGACACAGTGACAAAGTACAAAATTGAAGGATTTTTATAAACATATTGTTCCTAGTCGTGTACTTATAGATTTAAATCATGATTACGGCTAATGAAGATACTGGCTTTATTTTATAGCAACTCAGTACAAATGGTTCTATTAATATGTTTTTACCTCCCAACGTAATGGTATTTTACTGGTCACGTCTTGCCATTCATAGAAGCTTGCTTGCTAAAAAGAGTTAGTTTAAATAACCCCTTAATTTTTCAGTTTGAAATAAAATCTGCAAATGATGTGGCATCGCTCTTAGGCAAATGAAATGAAGTCATTATTACATGGACGCTACGAATAAACTTTGAATCAGCCGAGAACCAACCAATATATTAGTAGTTCCTGCAAATAAACGGTTACTTAATCTGCTACCGTCGAAAATGTATTCGAGGTCTTGCCAATGATATATATTTTTTACATATAACTTCTACATATTAATTAGTAAATTAAATATACTGATATGATTTAATCAATGGCCTTGTCATTTCACATTATCAGTTCATTGACCTTGTGGCATATTTTTATTCTTAAAACAACATAGAAGGTAATTTTTATGGTCATGACCCATTTTTTTCCTCATAGTGTACCTCCGCCATGGGGGAAGGGCTAAGGGGACTGTCAGACTCTTACTGACTAAAAACCAACCTGCGTTCCCCATGTACCCGTGTATCGGAGGGTCGGGTATCGCCGAAGCATTCGTCGCTACCCCCCGACGGGTATTGGCCCGCCAGATGGTCAGGCGGGTCCCGAACAAAATCTCCTTGGCGGCGGATGAAGGTGTTGGTCTCCGCCGCCAAAACACCCAGCGGCCGCAGAGGATAGGGAGGACGGCAACCTGGCAACACCGCATCTCCTCTTCCTCTGCGGCCCCACCGCGACGCAACAATGGTGCGCCCCCATTTGGTTGCGGGAGATAGGTCGTGCGGCAACACAACACCGACACGACTCTCCTCCCGCGACCGCGCCCGACTGCGAGGGACAGACAGAACTGTCCCCCGCACCCGCACCTTTGGACATCCTGCGCAGGCCCCTCCAAGCCCACGCGGAGCGTCCACTCCCGGGATCTCTCATAGCTTCACCGCGGTTGTCCAAGCCACGGTTACTGAGCCCTCCATCACGACAAGGTGGAGATCCCACGGAGAGGATGGTCATGACCCAAGTCAGTAGCTATCAACTGTAGAACCAGCAAACATATATGATTCACTTTTGCTTGGATTTGAAATATTTTTCCCTTTTTAGCACACTTTTAATGCGTCGTCTCGTAACTGCGTAATAAAATCTAAGAAGCTAAATTATGCTCACTTCTTATTATCATTACAAAACTTGCCAATTCAACTTATAACAACTAGTTATTATTTTATTTATTTCATGATAACCTAAATTCAGTTTTAGTTTTCCGACTATTTACTTCTTTCCCCCTTCCCCTCCTACTTCAACGAATACTATATAACTACTATACTATATTTAACTTTAACTAAAAACAAATTGGCGACGATGCAGGTCCAAAGGTGCCACCATAATTTCGTATATGTATACATACATACATCATCATACATGTATATATCATCAAAACTTCTATTCATACTCACAAACCTTAGTTTGGACTCAATCATTCAAAGGAAATGTTGGCGCAATATCAATATTTATTTAGGTGATGTGATGCAAATATAAATGTCTTATTAAAGATTACTCTGTGACCTAAATAAATAATTGCATTTTGAAAAGAGCTTAATGTCAGCCACATTTTGCAAGCGTATTTTAAGACATTATTTCTGTTTATGTATCTTACTACATTATAATTATAGAATAGTCATCCATTATAAAAAGTAATGCGTTTGATTACGTTAAAATTATCTCAAAAGCAATATTTCCTACAATTAACTTTACAGTAGTATATAATGCGGACGAAATGTAAACATCATGTATAATGCCTACAGATATTTGCTTGATCATACGCATACAGAGTTTATTTATTTGCGGGATATAAAAATAATTGATAGATTTAAAAAGTCACACTACGTGATGTAAAGTTCATGCGATTTGTTTCATCATTGTAGTCTTGTGTTCGCTGCTAAAGTTGTTACTTACAAAATGATGTACATTATAGTTGTGTGTGCATTCTTCACAATTACTTGTGCTGCAGTTTTACCTGAAGATTCACAAGCAGCGATTGTCAGCTATGATAACAGAAACGACGGATCTGGCACATACAGTTTCAGGTAAATATGTTTTACATTACTTAGCGCCAGTTTCACCGCTCTTTGATAAGTCCCGATTAAAATTCTGTTCGAATGTACCTACCTGTATGATATAGTCTTTCCAGAGGTGTTTGAAACAGCCCTTAGAACTATTGATTTTAATTTAGGTTACAATAAAATAATGTATTACCCCGTTTTGGCGTTGAGCTTCAGAATAATAGGTTTCATTGATTTATTATTTTAAATATAATCGCTATCAGTTACATAATATAATTATAACAAATCTATTCGTAATAAAGGTAATGACAAACTTTACAATTAGTCTTGTTATAGACCCAAAGCTGTGAACTATATGTAATATATATATTATTTTAATTTTAATTCATCATTATTTGACAAAACATGCACAGTATCCTCTGAAAAGGTTCAGGCTAAGTAAAAACTTTGACATGTTACAATTTTATTTAGAGCTTTTAATATTAATTGTCTGTTCCGTTACAGTTTTTCAACTTCTAATGGTATAAATCGCGAAGAAACTGGATATCTTGTGAACGATGGTGAAGAGATCGAACACATTGTTGTTGATGGTAAATATTCTTACATCGATCCCGATGGAATGTTGATACGTGTTACATACACTGCTGATGAAAATGGATTTCGTATTATCGATGAAGATGAAGATGAAGGTACCTCGTCTGTAAGTACAACTGTAGACATGCATATTTTGAACAAGACAATAAAAATTAATTATTGTCATTGTCTTAGCGTTATCCCTGTTGCAACCTGGGGTCCACTTACTATCTTTTCACTATTATCTTTTCTATAGAGTGACTGCCGTCCGACCTTGGCAACCCAATGGGACAGAATTATTCTGTTCTTTAGATTAGTATCAGTTTAGTTCTTTCCATAGTGCCTGACTGCTTAACATTATACAGTAAATAGAAATAAAATTCAAGTAAAAGAGCCTTACTGGTTTCAAAGAATGAATGGGTCTACAATATACTTCAAACGTCTAGTCGTCTCCTCACTCTTACCGCGCTGCTTTCTCTTTTCTTCCCTTCTTACTTCATCACAACTTGCACCGGCTTAACCGTGTTGCTAGCAATACATTTGTAACTGAGCAGAGCTGTCCTTTACTGGGCTTCCAAATCATCTATGATATATAGCTATGTAAAAAATATTAATTATAGATGTTCTCATACTTGTTCTTATAAACTGGTTTATTCCTTCAACGGCTCCGTGGAGCATTGGTCGTAATATGTAACCATAAAAGTATCAATTTTATAAAAATATGCTTGGAATGTGTAAATGACCTTACATTGTATTTAAACTAGTATGGTTACGTTATATTTTCAACCAAAATATTATATGTCTACCAAATTTTATTTCAGATTCAATCGGTGCCTCAAAATGTAGTAGCTACGTTATTGGGAAAGTAATCACAGACTGAATGAGTACTTACTTCTCAATATTGAAAAAAAGTAAAACATGGCGTTTGGATGCTGAACAAAGGCGACACACTTCATGGACGTTGAAAAGCTTTAAATTAACAACACAACCTTTGTGATAAATATAATATTTTGAGGATTAATAGGCGTACTTTACTGGTACTTTAGTTTACCTGTTCATGAACTGCATACATTCATTTACATATATTTGTATTAATATTCTTTAATCAATATTAAATTTTAATTCGTATTAATACGTAGACAAGCTACAAAATTTGGCATTGCAGGTGTTTTATGCTATGTAGAAAATTCTAATCAGGTTAGTGAGCAAAGCTTCGTAGTAGCTCGTAGATACTTCTTGTAATTGTCCGAAACCTATGTCAAACAATATTACAGAGTTTAAACTTAGGAATATTATCATTTATCAGTCATCGGTTTATTAGATTTTCTATTTACTTGTTTTCAACAGTTTCACATAACTGAAAATTTATTATTGGCTGGTCTGTGTTTGTTAAATAAAGATAATTTTGATAGCAAATTAATGCAATTGGTACATTATGTTATTGTCTAAAAGCAAAATTCGCCGGATAAGTGGGGTATTTAGTGGAAATATCAACAGTCTCTCATGCAGACGGTATCGGGTTCAAGCACTTTTAAATATCCTTGTTAAATATCGCTTGCCCCGTGCCTCAGAGAGCGCGTTAAGCTGTTAGACTACAGGCCCATGTCCAAAATGGATGGGTCATATGAACCACCAGATGACGTATATAGGACGATATAAGAGCATAAAATAATAAGATTCAGCACTATGCCGTCACTTGTAAGCTGTTCAACTGAGTGCTGGTGAGAATTCAAAAGTGCAGGTAGAGTGAGTACGCATTTCGGTCATATATTTTTGTACGGCATTTTTACCATCGATAGATCCATGAAAAATAATAATAACGCGCAGTGCCGTAAAAAAATGGTGCGCCACAAAGTCGGTAATTTGTAAAGTGCTGAATCTTATTATTTTATGCTCTTATATCGTCCTATATACGTCACCTGATGGTTGATATAACCCATCCATTTTGGACATGGACCTGTAGTCTATGTCCTTTGGGTTGCGGTTCTCAATTTGCGTATGAGCGCACATACTGATTTAACCTTAGCCAGTCAGCGTACTTTTCTAAAAATGTTTTTAATATATCAATTTGTTTATCACAACAGTTTTTATACCGTCACGTCTCTGTCCCCGAAGGGGTCGGCAGCTGTAATATTACAGCCACATTTCGTCTTTTGCATTTTAGGTCCTACGTAATAGGGGAACATAATAACATGAATGTTAACCAACAAGTAAAGCAACTGGATATTTGCACAATTCAAAATAGCTAACATTTTGAATGGCCGAATTTCAAAGTAATCTAGATCCAAACTGTCATGGGCGTCATGGCCATAGCTTAATGTTTATATTCTCACCTAATTCAGGCACAAAACACAGGTTTTGGATGTTACATACCAACATTTTTGTTTAATTTGCCCACACACAAATTACTCTAAACATCTTTTTGTAATATAGCTTTTGTAGAAACATCTTCATTGTAATTTTGGAAAACTCAAATACACAGGCGTTATTTAAAGTTCTACAGCTTTTATAAGTGTCATTCATAACCACGTGTTGTCTAAAATAATTCTTTTAACTATTTAAAACAATATTTTTATGAATCTGGAACCCGAAAATTTACAAAAAAAGGTAAGTCATTGTATCACTGACATATAAGGAATCCGTTGGCACCTCAATGTATATAAGCCTCTGACATGGCCTATATACGCCTCATGCTGCGAACTTTTTAAATGAACATTTAGCACAGGGAACTAATAAGAACCATTAGTTATCCAAAACAAAAATTTTATAAGATATTAATAAAACCAAAATATGGCCGAAATTTATTTTGGATGGACACTTTAATTATATAATCCTTACCCGTACACACCACTGTCTAATTTTATAATTGTTGAATTTTTTGCCTTGGCCTTGCAATTGCCACATAGGGAGGTACAACATGCTACCTTTAAACTATTGAATTGTCTTGTTACAAACGCATACTTACGTGTACGTGTTTTAATTTTCTTGTTATATTAAATCCGTTTCCAAACAGAATTGATCAGTATCATCATAATCTTGAGATCAAATTACCGTCAAAATCTTCATAGTCTTTTTAGGATTCCGTAGCCAAATATATTTAAAAACAGAACTGTTATAGATTCGCCTTGTCTGTCTGTCCGTCCGTTCAAATGTCACAGCCACTTTATTCTGAAACTATTAAGACTACACGCTACGCAATAATTGGTAGGTAGATGTATTCTGCGAACCACTTCACGATTTTGAAACAAAAATAAAAAAGGAATGGAAATTTTGGTGGGCACTGGATACATGTACCTGGTTTATTTTTTTCGTCAATCGTATACTTCGTTCGTGTCTATGGATAGGTTTAAAAGTGACTTTGATGTTCCTAGGAACCATTGTTTTTCAAAGTCAATTTTGAAGATAGAAGCTTCCAAAGTGATAAAATGGATGTCCCTTCCCCCTTCTAACTTTTAAAGTAAGACAGTGACAAATCTGAAAAAAACAAAGCTGTAGATTATAATAAAGACTTCCAACGAAAATTGATTTAAACGATATGTAGTCCGCAGATTCTAGGTATTAAATAAACAGCTACCTATACAGGATACTTATTATTATAACGCGCTCTCTGCTTGGGTGTCTATCAGACCTATGACAATAGGTATACTTATGAACTAAAGTTGAAATAGGTACATCGATAAATCCAAAAGATGCATTGTTTATGATATGACTTTATAGCCCTTTGAATAACTTATTACTTAATTAATTATGAGAGGCTATCAAAGAGAAACGTATAACTAAATTAAAATTGAAGGTCTCTAATCAATCAGAACGTCCTTGATGTCCATTAAGAAAATAACATAAACATCGATATATGGATTTGAAACACACGCTCATAGCAATCATGCATTAGTTTCGTTAGTATCTATCATTCAATTAACACGGATCGACATCCGTGCGAACATTGCGACCAATGGTGGCTCTTCGCTACGCCTTCATGCCGAGTTCTGTGGTTATCATGTCTAGGTAGTGTCGAGGTGACTTCAATCACGCTCGAAACATTTCTTATATCCAAATAGTTTATCATTTTGTCTCTTTTATGGGACCGAGTTAAGTAGGTATATTGTATTTTTAAATACTGAAAAGTTTTTAATACTGTTTAGGTTATTTATTACAATTCAACAATAAGCGTTTTTAAAATCTGTTAAAAAATATCAGGTCACTAACATCATTGAGTCAATTATGCAATTCGATAGCTTGATGCATTGTAATCGTAGAAAGAAAAGTTTGCAAGATAGGCAAATGGATAAGAAGAATGGACGGGTTCCGCTTTACCTTGTTATCTTAATATATAAAATCCTTACGTTACTGACTGACTGACAGACACGCTACAGCCGAAACTATTGGGCGCAGGAAGCTCAAAATTTGGCATGTATGTTCCTTGGGGACCGTTGGGGTGCACTAAGAAGGGATTTCCCGAAATTCCCACGGGATCAGCCAAAACGGGTAAATTAAAAAAAATGCAGGCGTAGCTGCTGGCGTCCTCTAGTTATTTTATAAGAGAGACCTTATAATTAAATCAAAATAGGTAAGTAAATGTAAAAATAAAACGATATTCATATATCGTTTTAGGTTTTTATTTACCTATGTTGAACTTTCTCGTTAAGATCACGGAAGGCGGTTGGATGCGGGTGGCTCAAGACCGGTCTGTGTGGAGAACCTTGGGGTAGGCCTATATCCAGCAGTGGACGTCGTTTGGCTGATATGATGATGATGATGATGTTGAACCCAAATCGAGAACTGTAACAAAATTTCGGTGTATTGATAGACAAAACAAAATTGTCAATTTATCACAGTTCAACTTTGAAATCGGTACAAAATTTATTCAAAAACTGTAATAGGTAAATGTTTCCGCATCATGATTTTACTGCAAAAACATATAAAATACTTCAAGATAGATTAGCTGTGAAGATGAGTTTTTTTTGTGTTTGAAGGTAAACTGGAATAAACATATGTATGTACATCATAACAACACCATTGATAATGACCTTACTTTTGATATTCTTTGACCTCATAATAATATTAATATTAAATATAAATTGGTGCACCCGTATCTTTCGCATAAGAAAGATGCAATCATTTCATAAGAAGGATGCGATTGTGTATCCGGTTGATATCCTTGATAATATGTATAGTCGTAGATCACACAATATAAGCCAATTACAATGACCTGGTTAGGTTTTTAAATAAACACGTTTTAGGAATTACAAAAAGCAATTTCGATTGTTAAATTCAATCATAATGGCATCATAAAGTAAAAATAATATTTTAAGCGATAAGAAACACTTCAAATAAAGCAAATGATTATGAGTACCTACCTAAAGCGAGCGCCATTATTAAACAAAAATACCACAATAATCTAAACCTAACTATAAAAATACACAAATAAAATCTTTGATATTACTGTTGCTACTATGTAACTATTTATATGTACTTTACATGCATTTGTTAAGATCAGCATGGATGAATCAGAAGTACCATGCGTGCGTATAACTAGTAACATAAAAAATGACACCCGGCTCGTTAAAGGCCCCTTAGTCGTAAATAGACTTGAACGACAAGGCCCTTAATAATAATCATTAAACTATTACAAGACCGGGTAGCGTTGAAAATAAATAAATGTAAGGATCATACCTTACGTTTTAAGAGTTAAGGATTATTCAGACTTTCGAACTGGCGAACATTGCCGTTGAAAATTCGACGGCAGATAAATATGTGTACTTGGTGAGAAGGATTCGAAATACGATTTCTTCGTAAGATATCTTTATCTTACGAAAAAATCGTATTTCGAATCCTTCTTCATCTTTGCTGCAATGAGATTCCGTGATAAGCTTTACTTGTAAACGGCCTGTAATTCCTTATTAAATAAAAAAACATCTTTACGCAGCTGCATTTATTTTATTGATCGTTGGCACTTCATCAACGGCTCGTGACTTTAAGTGACACTAGCGCACTAGTCCGTCGTTTTGCCAAGGTAAGCTTACAAGCTTAGATCCTGAATACCTATACTAACGTGTCATAAGTCTTTAGGTTGTTGTAGGATTGATGTTAAATATGGTGATAAAATAATTCATGGTGTCAAACTTTGTCGGTTTTCTTTAACCTGGGGCCCAATTCTCCTAAATAAATTTAGTTTTGATATCATGTCAGTGTCATACTTACGTCACAAAACGTGTATTCTTCTAAATTATCTGACTTTTGAACGAAGTTGTAACGAGATCGTAAATTGAAACAAGTGTCAAAATATGTGTCAACGACGAACTGTTTATTTCAAATTATACGATACTTACATTAGGTTATCACAATACCGCTTCTGAGTCGATTCAAAATATAATATCAATGTCATATAAAAATAGGAGAATTGGCCCCCAGTAATAATGCAGCAAGACATCATTTGTGTGGTGTCGTGTAAGTTTATGGGTTGAACAGTGAGATGGTTGTAGTTTCAGGCTAACTTATACATACTTATATGTGGAGTACCTTCGGTTCGCGAGATGTCAGAGTACCTACAGATAAATGTAGATCATCCTTAACATAATATGGAAATAATAGGGGATAATGTATCGCTGTCTTTCTATCCATGACAACCAAAAAAGCGTTTTATGTGAAAATTAAAAATAATGATTGTTCAAACAGTAATGGCGTAGAGTCGATGCAGCACAAAATTCAGAGTTATTTATCACTATTTGACATTATTTCAACAATGAGCCGCAAGAGTTACTGTTAAAAATTCACAAGGGACAATAATAAAATTGTCGTGTTCGAACCATAAAATTATTAGCCACCATTATTTTACCAAGTCTGATAGTATATCTGGTTGCTGCTTGAGCTTCCAAACTGGCCAGATACCAAACATCAAAATCAGTATATTTATTTACGAGTCCAGTTTAATATACACATACAGACTAATAATAAAACTTAACTCTACTATATTATGCATTTTGCATTATACTGCCTAACCGCAGATCAAAATTAATTGTTACTTATCCACCTAAGCTTTAGATCCCACGCGCTACTTTCTGTAGATGACGAAAAAGTCTTGACTGATAGTTTGTCAGTGACAGGGCAGGAAGACAAACAACCCGTCAATCAAGACTTTCTAAGCATTATTCTTTGGATGACATAAGACATCATTAAGAAAATATACTAAAACGTGACTGGATGCTTACACTGTGATCTGATTTTAACATAATTGAAAGCACTAAGATGCCTGTGTACTACAAGAATCTCATTAGGTCGACGGGGAAAGTAGCTAGCTTTATAATTCGTCATACCGATGTTATATTACGTTGAAAATTGTTGCAAGAAAACTGTTGTGTTGATAATGCGACTCCTGTGCATTCTTATGACACAGGAGCGAATAGTTATGTAGTTGACACATTGTACAGACGAGTCCTTCCCACGTTTGCGTAATAATGTGTTACGGGGTCAATGACTTGTATAAGTCCTTGACGTGGCATTGTACTGAGGAATGAAGTCCAGATATGACATTCTTGAGGAACTGGATATATAGTGTGGGCACTTGTCCATAACTCTCAGTCCACTTAGATTCTCTCTAATGAAGAACACGCCCAATATGGTAAGTAAGCAAACAAGTTTGAATTATTAAAACATGTTATGTAATAAATCCGGATTTCAAAAAACGAAAATAACCATAAGCTTGTAATCAATATGGGAAGCTTTGATATTAACGGCTAACGAACGAATTTGCATATTGTTACATCGCATTTCTGGTTTGCTATGGGTTTGTCATTTCAAAATCATGATATGTCATCAAAAGTCATCATCAATCAATAAGATAAATATGAACTTCCAAATGGCGCAATGGTTACTTCGTTATGCCGGACTGAATGTTGTGGGTTCTGGCACACATCTGGCACACATTTAACCTACAAATAACTATTCAGAACCTGGATCTTCTTACACCGGTTATCTTGGATTTACAAGGTTCACCACAATGCAGTAAGTGTGCTAGTGCGGTAGAATCCTATAAAATTTCAGCCGAGTGAATAACATCCATCGCATATCACTTACATGAAACTTGGCTAAACAATAATACATCGCTTTCAAGACAACTTTAATATTCGTTTTATAATTCAAAATTAATTTTACTATTTAGTAACTCTATAACTAGGTAAATATATTGTACCCATAATAGTGAAAACAAACAGAATAAAGTAGAATGAAGCCGAAAGTAAAATCTAATCTCAAATAAATTTATATAAAATAAAGCCATTATTCTTATCATTCCCAAGAAGTTCTTTCTATATTAAAATTAATTAGTTATTGACTTAATTCAAAAAGATAATTATATTCCTAGTCTGTTAGAAAAACTAGCTTGACAAATGAAATATTTTTGTTATTTAGCATCTCATTATTATTCATTGGACTCTAACCTACTAGCTCTATGAAATAACTAAACAAAAAACAATAAAACAAAAAATGTAACTATCCAATACCTATACAGCTCAATAAAAACTCATCAGACTCGGAATAGTACTTCTTTAAAATGTCACTAATCCATACCTATTCAAAATAAACATAATATTTTTATTAAGCTCATTTATCAAACTTCAAAAGAAAAATAAATTCATAATAATATGAGTAAATTCACAGAAATGTTTTTTAAAATGTTATTTCTAGTTTCTTATCATATGACACTATATTAACATGTGTACTTCAAGTACTGCCTCCGTGGTACAGTGGATAGCGTATGCGACTGCAGATCGGAGGTTCCGGGTTCGATTCCCGGGTCGGGCAAAAGTGTTACTGGGTTTTTCCGAATACTCAGTAGCAGCCCGGCGTCTGGTGATGTGCCCGATAACGGCAATAGGCTCGCCCCCTATTACGTGGGACCTAAAAATTCATGGCGAAATGTGGGTGTAATATTTACACCTCTGCCTACCCCTTCGGGGATACAGGCGTGAGACTATAAATAAATAAATAAATAAAATAAAACTTCAATTGCAACTCTTGCAATAATCACATTAGGTGCTCTTGCTGTAATGTTTCATTGAGCTTTCAAACATTATTTATTTTTCGAATCGCTGCCATTGTCAGAATAACAGACTATGTTACATGTTTTCTTCGTCGTGATCTTAGCATTAAGTATCCCGATAGTGAAAAGAGATCTTCGTCTTGGTATTCGTTTCTAGTCTTACTAGATTGCTAGTATAATAATTATTATCTTTACAACTGCTCTCTTATAACCGATAGCAATTTACTATGGTTTAGGCTATCGTTTAGTCCATAGCTACCATCTTAATGGCGGTCGCAGTCTGGAACAAAAGCGCCCTCCAGTAAGCGGAGCAAATGATGTATACATAACAATGTATGTAATTCGCCATAACTTTCAAGACTCAGTTGTACACGCCGAAAGTTTGAAGCCGAATTCTCTCTCTGTGGCACTCTATCCCACCGGCACTACACGATTTCTGGGACAACTATGCCAATTAGATCGCCTGATTAGGTTAACAAAAAAAGCAAATTTACTGTATGTTGTACTGAAATCTTAGTAAATCTTATCTTATACTAATATATAACGCTGAAGAGTTTGTTTGTTTGTTTGGTTTAACGCGCTAATCTCAGCTCAGGAACTACTGATCCGATTTGAAAAATTATTTCAGTGCTAGATAGCCCATTTATCGAGAAAGGCTAATAGGCTATAGAATATCACGCTATGAGTGACGGGAGCAGAGCAGTAGCCTTAAATAACGCGGTTGTAACCGCGGGCCTCCTCTAGTAAAAATATATACGAAAATAACAAGTGGGTATGTATTTAATGTTCAGCTACCGTTTGGAACAACAAAAGTAATAAAAAATCTATTTACTCTTGAACGTACATACACATATTTTATATCAATGAAAAAATTTTGTCTGTCGATACGGGGACTAAAAACCCTTGAATATACTGGCACTAGTCTTAGCTATGGAATGTGGCTATCCCTTTGGATTGCGGCGACGGTAAGACGACAATCTCTCTATATAGAAAAGCTAATATTCTGTTATATCTAGTTTGGCTAGAAAGCGGATCCCAAGTTCAAGACAAAAGTCTCGGTTGCAACCGCGATGACGCTAGGACGACGGCGATGACGATAACACTCGCTAAAATAAAATATATTTCCAAACACATAAATATACCTCAGCACTGAATTATTTATTTAGCACAAATTGTAAGATATTCACAAAATGTATGTGCAAACTTGGATATCAATTTTATTCTTCAATTACAGATTATGCATGAAATATGATATATATATACATTCTTAAGCGTGTCCACTAAAATCATTGTTCTTCTTTGAATTTATTTGCATTTTATGAGCTAGCTCCATCAACCATCGTAAAAATGCGTTACTTGCAATTTACATAAATCATAAATCTTAATATTCAATCCAACATGATTCTTAACAGTATCCGGGATGCCTGTGTATTATAAAAAAACTAAAAGTTCTTATAACATCTTTATTATACGCTAGAACTAGTTTTGATACGATATTCAGAGATAAAAATAAATTCTTTTATAACAGTTTATTTTAAATAAATAGTTTTATAAGCACAGAACAATACTTATTGTTTCATCCCTTTCGTTAAATTTTGCGCAATTTAAATCCATGTTTAATAATAGTACAAAGTATCAAATCAATCTTCATTTGTTTATTTAACTTTTCTGTAAGTTTACAAAGACGAAGCCTTGTTTTACCATGGAGAAATATTCTTAACTATTATGAATAAAACATAATTTTGTAGATTTTCATAAAATATTTTAAATAAAGCACTCCATATCAACCGTTATAGAAACATAGAGAATGATTTTAATGATTAAAAATACCTCGTACTCATTAGGCGACAGTTTATGAACAAAATTTCAGACAAAATGTCCAGGCAACATAAGTATATCTTTATCATGACATATTATTTTCCATAACCTTGCTCAATATAATATGTCATGTATAAAATTCTTATTAATTAAGTTATTTCGTCGTCCTTATCCTAATTCAAATTACTTAAGTAATATATCATAAGCTCCACATATCTCGAGCAAAAATATTTTAATAAAATAAACCATAACTGTTTTTCATCATTCTTAACAAACCCACCACAAAAATGCGGAAATTACATTCTAAATATTTGTAAGCTTAGATCAAGTAAATACCTGTGTGGCATCTTACTTTCATGGTCATTGCTATACCAATTATAGTAAAATAGGATGTCTGTCCGGATACATAATTCATAGATTATCTGGCAGAAGATCTGAGCGATGCTTCTGAGAGGGCACAGCTTTTTGAAATCAGACTCAATGAAAAGACCTTACCGTGCTTAAGACTATACCTGACCTGCTCTCGCGCTGCACCAGGTTGGCATCAACCTTAACGGGATTTAAAAAACATTCATGTATTTCAAAGTATTCAGTTATTCTTTGGTGGTTTCATGATCATCGCCCTAGCATTATCCCGGTTTCTTCCTAGACTTTCGCCTTATATGTCAGGTACTGCATACTTTTGTATTTTGCGGAGCGACTACCGTCTGACCTTCGCAAACTCAAGGGGAACCAACATAACGTGGCTTAGATCAGTGTCGGCATTTAAAAAAGACTTTACACGAAATGTTTTTCAATTGTTTACATAACATCTGTTGATTTGACTGTAGAAACTAGAAGTTCAGTCCCACTGTAGAAATCGATAGCAAAAATGAAAAAAGCGTAATCTTACGACGTCAAACATACGGAATGTGAGTGTGATGATAATCCTAAATATAAAAATAAACGCTTACCAAATGGCTGTGTTGGTAAATTTAAATGACTAATTAGTAGTTCGAAACTCATAAGTTATAATGAAATATTTTGGCAATGATTCGTTTGAATTGACGTGTTGCGTTCATAATTACAAACAAAGTGAATTTGCTATCGCAAACTTTAATGGCTATGTTCTAGTAGAATGTGTTGGAAACCGTTTATAATTGCTTATTGGTGCTAGTACTTTAGGTACAAAGTAGTGGAATACGCAAATAATACAATCCTGTAAACTTATAAAATGATTTATTTGCTATTTTATTACTAATTAACGTATTATTATTAAGAATTGAAATTGTCGCATTAATGTAATGAAGAAATGATAAAGAATCTGTAGAATGACTAAACACGTACTTAGCGTTATCCCAGTTTCAATCTGGGGTCCGCTTACTAGTCTAATCGGATTTGGCTGAATATTAGTTTTTCCACGGAGCAACTGCCTGTCTGACCTCCGCAACTTGAAAGGAGACATTTTTTATATCATAGTAGACATATAAATGACCATAAAATAGTCCCTACAGATTAAAAAATGTGACACATGTAAAAAATGTGTGTGTACACAAAATCTTTAATTTCATCTAAAATTAGTATATTAAAACGAATGCTGCACCATTTTCACATTTCACCTGTCTCAAGTCTTCTGAGCATAATATCTAGACCAGCTATCGCATGTTATTCATTTGTCGAAAGCTAAGTAGGTACAAAATTACGAAATGACACGTATAATCGGTGGCGGAGCGGTGCGCAACTAGTATTATTAAATTGAAAAGCGTAGTTTACTTGACCTGTTGTCCTTGACATTATGGTATTTTGTTGCGCAGGTAAAAGGTGCTCGTACAGCTCATCTCGACGTCCGCGTGGCTATCGTCGTTATGGCATTTGTCACTGTACCGCTAACTAGTTGCTTTGGAGGACAGATAAAAAAATTCGCATACAGCAATAATGGATACGGCTCTTACAGTTTTGAGTAAGTGTGTAAATGTTTGCTTTTAGGTTTTAAGTAGTAAGATAATGATTATTTCTTTGGCCCATAATAATGTATGTTTATTCGAAGATTGACTATTATCTTGTTATTGTCTTTATAACTTTGCATCGGACGCTATTCGCGATCCAGAGCTTCAAAAAAGGAACAATATTTTACGCAAAAAGAACACGTCCGCATAGTTTCCTTGTTTTTAGAAACTGTGTAGAAAATGCCGTGTAATAAAAATGAGAGTTCGCCAGGTTTTATGAACCGTCAAACAAAACAATAACATTACCTTGTAACATAAAGAAATAAAGTGCTTGTTAAGGTGTAATAATACACCCACAAAAAGACAGATAAAGCTTTAGTCTCATCAAAACGAGCGAGCGATTGGCGTTAATATTTTTTCTCACATTAATACCCATTCCCATGAGACAGGTTGATTTACACTTCGATACAGGATATATTCCTGAAGAGCAAGGTATGATATTTAAAAAAAATAGACAACTGCCACTGCTGTACCCTGTCGGCCAGCTTTCACTGCTGCCAGCTTTTTAACTACACACCGCTCATTGCTGCTGCAAATGGCTAAAGAACAAAAAAAAAATTATATTCTACATATAAATTTGAAAATAAAGATACCTAGGTTATATAAAAAGGTCACTCTCCTCTTCGCTTTAGTTAAAAATCAGGCTTAATCTCCCTCAAGCTGGAGCCGAGAAGAGTTGTTTAAATTAGAGATATTGCTCAGTTGATGATATTAGCGACTTAAAGAATGTTTCTCTTCTGAACGGTTACTGCCGATTGCCGCACTCTACTTAATTTTTTTGACACTCCCCGGTGATTTTCTTGTCATTGATATGGTATATAAGTAATCTACAAAAACCAGTGTTGTTTTCCTTTTTTACCATGCTTTAAAAGACTGGAATACGTACACAATAATGCCTATATCTTGTAAAATAAAATCTTTAGGATCACCGCCCCTTTGCAACCAGATTTGTTTACCTTTGTTACCACAAGGTAATGTTTCAGCACTCGCAAAGCTGTTATATTTTACTTCATGACTTATCCTTCTAACAAACGCTATAGGTATATTTGTCTCTCGCTCTATCAGCATCTTACCGAAATCTTAATATAAAAAATCCTTGCGTTACTGACTGACTGACAGACACGCTACAGCCGTAACTATTGGGCGCAGGAAGCTGAAATTTGGCATGTAAGTTCCTTGGAGACCGCAGGGGCGCACTAAGAAGGGATTTCCCGAAATTCCCACGGGATCGACCAAAACGGGTAAATTAAAAAAAATGCAGGCGTAGCTGCTGGCGTCCTCTAGTATTCAATAAAAAGCTTACTAGTATAACTACTAGCTCTGTCTTACTTGGTGTATAATAATTAGACAATAGGTTACCGGACCGAGTAATCGACCGATGTCTCATACATTTAGGTATTGCTCAGGTATACTATCATATTTAACTCCCTACTCTCATTTCACCTCGTCCCTATGCTATGTGTGCTAATAATTTGTCTCGCTTCCCGCTCATTGCTCTCAGTGGGACATGTATAGAATGAGTCATATGGTTCGTATATAAATATCTTCTGGTATTTATTTTGTGAACACTAATTTGAGAGTCATAAGATTTGTAACTTTAAAGAAATAAGATTGTCATTTCATAAAAGGAATATTAGTCAAAATAAGTATTTCATCAATGCAAATGTAAAGAGCAGCAACATTTTCGTATTAGCAAAAATCCTCGTATTTTGTAAACGAAAGAAAGAACCAGGTATTTACTATTTTCTATATGCAAACAAAAAAAACAAAATGATGTGACCTCTAGTAACAACAATAATTGAATAAATGTAAAAGTAGCGTGGGTTAATATATCTCTCAACAATTCAAAGGTTACACAAAAGCTAACAGATGATGCAAAAAGTACAACTCTAATGACATTTAACACATCCTAGCGTTAATTAAAATCCGTTCTAGGTTTCAGCTGTAATTGGATTAAGTAAGCAAACAAATGCTCTTTGTAATCGACAAAGCAACAGGTCGTTCGAAACTTTTAGCAATAGACACGTTAATGCCTTAGGTGGCAAATAGTAATTGAATAAAATACAATCTGGCATGATTAGATCTAGTATGTTGTAATGTAAATAACGAATCCCTATTGTTTATTTACAAAATGGTGTGCAATTTAATAGCACGTTATTTCACGCATAATAAACACCACGATCGTAGCACGGGATAGTTTCTATCAACAAAAACAATACTATAAAATGAGATGTGTTTAAGTGAATTTTATTGTTCCCTTGCCTAATATAAGTAAGAGTGTAGATTAAACCACAACTGTTGCAGATTTTGAACATCGAATTTGGTTGAGATCTTTAAAGGTGATTTGGCTGTGCTTTTCTAAATGACCAGACTAATCGAAGTTTTACCACAAATGAGACGTTTTGGCCTAAATGTTATGACTGCCGGTTAGTCATGTGGTTAGTAACCCTGACTGTTAGGCCGGCGGTTGTGGGTATGATGCCCAAACAAGATAGTTCTTCAGGTGATGAGCACATATTATTTAAAATATACCTGGTTATAATTTATCCATAACTAGAGGACGCCAGCAACTACGCCTGCATTTTTTTTTTTAATTTACCCGTTTTGCCGATCCCGTGGGAATTTCGGGAAATCTCTTCTTAGTGCACCCCTACGGTCCCCAAGGAACATACATGCCGAATTTCAGCTTCCTGCACCCAATAGTTTCGGCTGTAGTGTGTCTGTCAGTCAGTCAGTAACGCAAGGATTTTATATATTAAGATGAGTAGGTATGTATTTACGAGTAGTACAAATTCTGCTTGATTTATATAGACTCTATTTAAACGTAATACGCGGAATATGTACCTATTTAGGCATATATTCTCTTAACCTTGATATTTTTATATCATACACCTGTGTGTGTCACAAACAAAAATACCCTGGAATTGTATCCGCTAGTATAATATTGAAAGCGCATCATGATAGCATCATCAAATGTCATTTTAATATTCATTCATATACATAGACGACCTTTTAAACCGGTACTTGTAAAAATATACTTAGCTCAAGTGATTTTCAAGTTCAAGTGTTCTTGTAACGTACAAGATAAAAACTTGCTTTGACATTGTATCTGTTTATACTGTGGGTAGACACACTTGTACTAGGTCGTCAGTTTTATAACCATTCATTCGAAGAGCAAAAAAAGCAAAATTTTAATAGCTTCATAAATTCAGTTTTTCTTATTAAGTTTTTACGATCGCCTACTGACAATGTTGACGACGTCTGGGGTGATCGGGTGATATGTCAGTTTAATAAGGTCAGAAAATATGATATTCATAGACTATCATAATTATTAAATACTCGATCATTAAATTTGGCGGCGATAGCCCTGTGGTGTACGTAACGGACTGCCGAGACGATGGTCTCGGGTTCGATCCCCAGGTACCCCGGGCACACACCTCTGACTTTTCGAAGTTATGTGTGAATTAAATTAAAAATATTAATTATCGCTCGCTTAATAATATAGATAGCAATAGGCTCGCCTCCTATTACATTGGGACCGAAACATAACTGGCGAAAAGTGAGTGTGTAATACACCTCTGCCTACCCCTTCGGGGATAAAAGGCGTGAAGTTATGTTTATTATATGTTATGTTGTCGATCATTTATTGCATGCTGCAATGTTGACTTAGGTGGTAGGCATATTGGCATATCACATGGGATCATGGTGGATCGTATATTAAGCATGAATTTCTGATAATTCTCTACCTATCTAAACGTCACGCTTGTTTCCCACTAAAAAGGGAGAGTACTATTAAACAAATACCCATTAAGCAAAGTCTTGCTCTATTAGATGATAAATAAGACTTCTGACACTACCAAGATTATTAAGTACCTATTTCACACGCAATTACCTAAAAGCTTTGAGACATTTTAATGTACCATAACGTTGATAGCCGAGTGGAGCAACGAGGAAACCTGCATGTCTGAGAGCTCGCCATAATGTTCTCGAAAGATTTGTGAAGTCTGCCAACCCGCACTTGGCGAGCGTGGTGGACTATGGCCTCACCCTTCTCATAGTTGGATGAGGCCCGTGCCCAGCAGTGGGACAGTGTAAAGGCTGGTGATGCAACGTTGATAGCTGAGAATTAAACAAGGAAAGTTAATGGAATATTCTATTTTTTATACTTAGAATAGAATCGATCAATGTAATAAAATCAAATTTATTTTTATGCACTATCTAAAAACACAAAATTACACCATACAAAATAAAATAAAATAAATCATCTTGGAGTGACTAAGTGTGGTGTCAAAATATAATAAAATAATCAATGTTTTTGTGTTGATCTTTATTAATATTACAAGTATGTTTATACCTTTTTTACAGGTAAGGTAATAACGATATGTGAATAAAACTGAAGACAGAGTTAACAAGCATTAAATTGTGCATTTACGATTACGTTTGCAAATAAAGCGGTATTCGTCAGCAGTATATAATATGTTGAGTAAGCTTTAGATTGCTCACTCCTCGTCAGCCTTTAACAGTCCACTGCTCGACTAGGCCTCTCCTTTGAAAGGAGGAATTGGCCTACTATACCACGCTGGCCAAGCGGGTTGGTATAGGGCTTGTATCAAGTTTTCCTTCTCTTACAGTGCTGTTCTCTGCATAATATGCTCCCTCTGTCGGCTCTTACGATACCCATGAGATGATATGGGGCTGTGAAAATTCGTATTCTTAATCCGTCACCACACGGACAAGTTGATTTATCGATTAGATTGTTATCCGTATGTTAATTACCTTACAAACGTATACGCAGTTCTATTAAAGTCAATAAAGATATTTGCTAATTTTGACTGTTATTCGCACCTAGAAAATTACCTGACTACCTATCTATATATTTTGTAGCTTGATAGCAAAATGCTGCAGTAAGCCTGCATTTACTGCTCAACAAGAGAATGAATTCGAATAAAACTTTAGGTCTACCTAGCACTTTTAGCAGTATTAAAAACTTTGCTTTTCTTTTGACCATTAATGGCTCATCACCTTGTATAATATCGATGTCCTAGATACATTGCAATAAATCATATTATATAGTTTCAAAAGCTAGACTCAAAACTGCTTTGTTTACCAACATTAGCGAATACTGAAGTGGCTTTATGGCCTTTGTCCATGAGGAATAGATAATAATCATTGTTTTCGCGTGAGAGTAACGAAATACAATTTCGTTGATTAGGCAACAATCGAGCTTGCATGAATCGCCTAAGTGTTAGCACTTATTACAGGGTGCATCGTTTTTCAAATAATCTTTGTATTTATTATATATACGTATATAATAATTTTATTGGCCATTATGTGCGGTTATTAAATTCACAAGTATTTCACGCATATTAGCGAATTATCTAACAATCGTCGTATACATAATGACTACATTTGGCTTTTAATTACTAAATCGAGGATTCTCTACAATTAAATTGTCTCTTATACTTTATTTTAATATTTGGAAAAACTTCAGAGCAAAAGAAATGGCGATCATTCATCATCGCAGCGCATACAATGTTGTTCTCAACATCACAATATTTTTCTAGATTTTTCTTTGTAAATAAAATAATGATATAATGTTATTAGCTCTATTTAGAAATACACAGCTTCAGTTTCTCTCCGACAGGCATAGGTAATTTCGTAACACATGCTAGTCAAGCAATTACGAGGTTTTCAAAAACACAATAGAAATAGCAGGTCAACAAGTTGCCAAAAATTCCTTGACCATAAAAAGGCGTGATAATTGTCTTTTCTATAGGCACATCATATCTTAACTAACTTGCACAAGGACTAGAAATAGTTTAAAAGTTGGAATTTTTGGACGAGAAGTTCTTAAAGATAGATGGCTAAGTAACGAGTGATGCAAAGTTATATCTTGCATGTCATAGAAATGTATGCGATATGTAATCCTTGGACTGGGGAGAGGTGATATTCTGTCATATCTGGTTGGACTTGTAGGTAACCGGACCCCAGGCTCCAAGTCGTAAGTCTTGGATGCAACTGGGAAAACGCTAAGAGGATGATGATGATGATGCAATCCTTGGATTGAAGAGTGACGATGTCACGAAGCGAACGAGCCCACGCCGAATATTGACAACTAAAACTATTAGATAATTTTACACTAATACAAGATTGTGTCTTTGCCAGGTATGAAACTTCAGACGGCAGTTACAGAAGAGAAGAAGGTGGGATCGTTTCTGCAGAAGACTCTCCATCCCTCGTCGTCCGAGGAGAATACGGCTATATAGATTCTAATGGGAAGCCATTTTCTTTGAAATATATAGCAGACGCCAATGGATATCATCCAAGCGTGAACAACGATATTACGCGATTCAATGACAGAAGAATTATTTGATACTATTATTATACATTATTAAGAATTATATTTTTTATTATGATATAAGAAGTTTTATTTAAAAGATCGGTGACTTCAGAAAATATAAATACGGCATCTTGAATGAATACTATGCAAAGTTCAAAGCGAAACCCAATAACTGTCCTTTTTGTACACCTTATTGAACATATAGGTATGTAGTATAATCCAAAATTCTGATAATTAATTATTACTGCTTAACAAGGCAGTTTAAACAAAAAAATCGTGTACCCAATAGATACAATAATTTAGGAAGTTATATTTTGCATCAGGAAACTACAGTTTAAATTGTTTAATTTGATGTAGGTATTCTTAAAGTTAATTAAATAATTGCACATTATTCATAGCTAACAACCCGTTTTTGCATTCCGATACCGATTTGGTGATTTATTGAAATTGTGTCGTGATCTGATGAAACTCTGCCGGTGTTTTTATTGGTTCTGGGTGTTTATTAAAAATAATATTTGCAAATGTTTTATGGTAATTTACAGACGTAAAAAATTTAGCTAATTATATAGCGAGTTTAACTAAACATAATAGGGCTTGTGTCCTAAAATGTAATTAGTGATTGATTCGTTCCTTTATTAGATGTTAAACCGAAATAACCGATTCTTTCTTCAAAAATCGATTAGCAACATTACTAATTATTACGGCTTTTTAGCAACCTTTTTGAATTTGACGCAAAAACGCTGTAAACCATGATAGCGGTTGAGTGATGTCACGAAGTGCAAAACAAAACAAACTGTGAATGAAGTCTTGTCTGGTGTAACCACTTTTATTTTCTTATATTCGATTTGACAGGTACAAAGTTTGACGTTTAATTGTATTTACTACCAAAACGTAAACAACATCAACTGTCACAAGAATTAATCTATTATTTTTAGTTTTAGAATACTAAAAATAACGTTAATCTTACCTTTTTATAATAAATAATAAACTTTATTGACATCTACAAATATTTTTGAATCTATAGATACTACAATCAATCCGATTTATTCTTAGTGGACACAAGCCTATCGTGATGCTACAGAACTTATGACAAGCTTCAAGCAAGCAAGATTCTCTGCAGCTATTGCTTGTCGTCATGTTGTTGCAATTTATAAGTAATACATAACATTATAAGCCGATTAGTAACATAACATCAGAGTTCAAACGCCAAACAATATATTATATCGATAAATCACATTATGTGGGTACTTACATAAAACTCATATATGAAACGAAATTTCGAACACATCGTAAAATTTATCGGCAACAATCGAAACAGTTTACGACTTGTGTTTCACAAGTCAGTACACTTGTATTCTTTAATAGTTTGATTATTTATGGAACGTGTCATAATTATTTGACTTTCTAAATCCTTCAGTATGATCAAAATTATCCGTTGTTTTTCTCTATACATTGTAAGTGGTGGCCTTGAAGGTATTTGATATCATGGGAAAGAATTTAATAACATGTGTATGATGTTTCAATATGCCTGTTGTTTTAGGTGCTTAACGGCTTGGTAAAGAGATGTAGCAGTGCTATTTATACATAGTAAGTCGGGTCCCACATATTTGATTCATTTTACTTTATAAACTATCCGTTTCTCATCTGCAGGTAAAAAACTAAGTATGAAATAAATACGTAAATAGTGAACTTCAAAGAAATGTCGTGCAATACAGCACTGAAATGGTTCCTTAATCATTTCAGTGAGGATGTTGAACTGAGGCGGATATTTCCAAGCGAATTTCCACAAGACACCATACGCAAAAGTGGTGCAGCAGATCCGGAGGTAACGAGAAACTATGAATTAAAAACATCGACATAGCCTTTCTTTCTTCCTGGTTTGTTAGAGAATGTCTTTCATAGTCCTAAATTTATCCCAGTTCCATTCAAAGGGGTCAAGGGTCTTCTCTTTTGATGGTTCATTAGACAATGCATTACTTACTTAAAATCTGCAGTTTGCAATAATCAGGATGAAGGCTTTCCTTATCAATATTGTCAGTAAGTATAACGACTGAATGTGCTGAATGACTCAATATATATTTTATAGTATTTAATAAATAAGTCATATTAAACCACGTTTTTGGTTGATAATGAGAAACAATGTCATTAAACTTATTTATAAAACTAGCCGTTTCCCGCGGTTTCACCCGCGTCCTGAGAGAACTACTTCGCGTACCCGAGAAACCCAAATATCTTTTTTCTAAAATAAAATATAGCCTATGTTACTCGCAGATAATGTAGCTTTCTAATGGTGAAAGAATTTTTAAAATCGGTTCATTAGTTTTTGTGTTTATCCTTTACAAACAAAAATACAATTTTTTTCTCTTTATAATAATAGTGTAGATTCGTAAAGTTCAATGCTCTGCATACAAAATCTTGACGAGGATCGATTAATTAGAGGTTTAATTACATGTGATAACATCTGAGACGCAATAACTTTTTTCATAGAAGTTCTGACGTAACTGCCAGCATTATGTTTGCAGTATTCGCAATTATAACACACAGCCCATTTCTTGTAGTGACTAGTTCAACTTAAACTATACTTTGATATACAGTATTAGCTTCTGCCGGTGGCTTCACCTGCGTTCGGTTGATTATCGGGACAAAAAGTAGCCTGTGTAAATACCTTTCTTATGTATAGGGAATAATGCTGCAGTGTTGCATCAAAATTCGTTTAGTAGTTTTTGCATTAAAGAGTAACAAACAACCATATCCATGGTCACAAACTTTTGTATTTATCACAGTAGTAAGATAAAGGTAAAACAAATATAATATAGATTTTATATATATGTCATTTAGATATAGACCTATACGTTCACACATGTCCTTTTTATAAAGAACTATGATAGCAAAATTATGAAATTGAAATACTTTCAAATAAAATTACAATATTATCACATCAGGTACATAATAGAAAAGCTTACAAAACATAACATTTGACCCGTACATTACACAAAGAGACGGTTGCATTTATTTCACCACACAGGACTTAATAGAATGATTTCTTCTAGCACTTAGGTCGCTACGCTGAATTAAAGAATTATTTCAAACATCCGAAAAACAAACACAACAGTCATTTCGAAGAGCTAGTGTGCTATAATAAAGGAAGCAAGAAGGTATGTTGAAGATTTCAAATATTTTTTGTAATATAAACTAATATTGGTTTAACAGAAAGTCTTTGGGTCAACTTCTGTATTACTTTCGTAAGATAGTGATACTGACATGTGGCCTGCTTGCATATAATAGATTAATATAATATAATAGATAGTTTTATGCGTGCTAATAATGCTAATCAGGCGTTACAAGCCAAAGGCATAAGAAGATCTACTTAGGTCTACTTTTTATGCCTAAAGAGAAAAGCATGAGAAAATAAAATGACAGACATACACAATAATATTTAAGATGCCTCACTTACCCTCTTCGAGTGAAATGTAGGGGTTGATACCTACCTAAAGGTTTGATAGACTGAAACATATATGTTTCAGTCTATCAAACCAGCCATGCTTATGCTGGAATTATCGAGATGATCTCATGCTTATTAAGTTGCAGAGTTCCAACAATTGTTAAAGGTGCAATTTAAAAAATACTTATTAGATTTAACTCTATTTTGTTTAGACAACAAATTCCACTTCCACCGAATGAGCCGAACTAAAAATCTTAAGTTTTATAGTTTGACACCATTTTTACAGGTTTGTAAAATAGATTTAGAACGCTACGCAGCAGACGAAGATTCTTACTTCCAGTCTACAGGGGTCGTGAGCCACTTGGATCGCCGCCGAGTCTATTGCTTCATGCTTCTGTGCTTCACCGAAGACGAGCTTGACAGAATTGTGGCTTCATTTTAAATACATGCAATTGGCATTATTTTGGTTTTACTATATGCTACAAGAATAATAAATCCGTTAAGCAAGTGGCGTACCATTGTCTCTGCCTACCCCGACGGGAAAAATTCGTGAGTAAGTATATGTATGTAATAATCAATCCTTAAGTAAATGTGTTATATACATACGAGATACCTGGCCCTGTTAAAAAAACAAAATAGGGATTAAATAAATTTCGGGCCAAATGTATCCATAAAATTAAATTTTTGATGAAAATCAACAGTCACGAAACATCAAATAAAATCCTAACAATTTAAAAATCTAGGTTAAATGCAGTCTAAATACCTAATATTGTTTCTTCTAAAAATACAATTCTCGCACTAGTTATCAATTCTGGGTCGTGGGGAATTTTAAAAATATTCAATCAACAGTTACAGAGATCAGTTTCGATCTAAATTAGTACCACGGTAATAACAAGGAATTACTGACTGTACGTACGCAGTAGTAGTTTAAGCGGACACTTCGCCATTACGCACTGCGTCTAGTGTTGTGGGTTAGATCCTCACTCGATACAATATTTTATGTCTACCACAGTTAGTATTTTTTTGGATTTAATGATTTATATAGAATGACAATAATAAATTATACAATACAATTTCGACATCTGTAGGTATCTCAACAAGAAAACTACACCAAACACCGCACTTCACCCTATAAAATTAAATTGATCACCGACTGACCTGACACAGACACAATATAAATCATACGTCACAAAACAACCAATGTGGCGGCGGCGCGGCAAACGCATTCATTGTGTATTCAGTATTTACGCGACAGTACTGTGAACTTAAATATAAAATTTCAACAACTGTGTCCTGTCTCGAGTCTCGACTCGAAAGTCCCGGGACCCGAGACAGCTCAATTTACCAAAAGTCCCGGGACTTCGAGACTCGAGGCAACCCGAGACTCAAACCCTAAAGACAATAATATAAATATCAGATATATACTGTTGAGAAGATACTATATATACTGTTGATCTAAATACCTACATACATACATAGACTCACGCCTGTTTCTCGGAGGGGTAGGCAGAGACTACGGAACACCATTTGCAACGATCTTGACATACCTCTCTTACTGTTGATTTAAAGATTTATAAACATCTAACATTTTATTTTAACAGTATTCGCTCATTACAACCGCGATTTCCTAAGTCATAAATAAAGAGTTATTTATTCAAATTCTAACATGAAGTATGCTTGAGTGTAAGGCTTCATAAATATTTCTATTTATAGAAATAAATTGATTATAAGCAGCTTCTGGACATCGAAGTAGAAATGTCAAGCTCTCGGATGCATTCAGGTTTGTCAACTAAAATCTTTATTGCGCAGTGTCATACCCACATGGTGAATAATGTAGATCCACTGGGTGCCGCCGAAGCGGACTTTACTTACTCACCGTGGGAGTTGGACATGAGTACTCTTGGTCTATGATAATTGGAAGGTGAAAAAACTCCACCATTCCATCATCTCTCAGCATATCTGCCTCACAGAAGAAGACGGCAGCATTCAAAAATCTCTCAACTTATATGCACTATTTTCATCAATCTGTTAGTACTAAGACATACGCATGATGATTCGTGCATAATAAACCTCCTACCTTAAATATCTACCGACTCTACAATCTATGTTTGAATTTAACCTTTAGCACACTATTTCATGTATTAAATACTTTATAACCTATAGAAAAACTTAATGATGTTTCATCACAAGAATATTTTAAGCAGATTATTACGTCGACACGTAATTGCAAATCCGTATGCCTTAACCTACAAGTAAGTCAAACCTTAACCTCGATTATTATGGACATTATTTTGACAGAGTAATTTGTATAACAACATTATTATGTCCCTGTTGCACACCAGTTACTTAGCTTAAAGCATTAGATGCTTATCATTCACGCCTAGACGATACACGACCATTACGTCATCACAACACAACGAAGTCGAGAACCATCCTTTTGTCTTCACCCGAATTCGTTTGAAAGATTCATTTTATTCATGTTCTAACACTATTGCAATTCGGTTATGACTTTCCCATGACCAATGAGGCATCTATGCAATTGTGTTCCAACGTATCACGGAGTCAATGAAGAAATAAGTTCTTTGCAATTCTAAAGACATGATATTCACGTCCGTGCATCTGATCTCGAATGTAACAGCCAATAACGTGCGTCCGCAAGATAGTATCTGTGACTTATTGGTCGAAGTGACATGATATTTACAAACAGATCGATGATAAGTGCAATAGTTTATTACTTGACAAACACTGAGGCTCGTTATATCCGCCTCTTTACATTCACGTGTCACTTTATCAAGTTCTGATGAGTTCATTGCATAACAGAGCGCAATAAGTAGTAAAAGTGTTTTCTTGTACACCAATTGGCATACATGACATCTGTCTATTGTTTACATGACGAAAATGGCTTATTGTCCATTTCTCACAATTACAAAAAGATATTAAAATAATGAAAATGTTATAGATATATCCGTATTTCAAAGCTTCCTGTCTCGTCTAATACAAATATATAAGTCATATATTTGTAGTTAAGATTTAAGTTAGATCTCAAATTGTGTAAAAAGACCCTTAACGAAAACTGAAACCCCATAATGTTCCAATCATTACGAACATTTTTTACCGCTGTACCATACCTGGAAAATTACTGATTCCAGAGATATTGAGGCCCAAAGTTACTATGACATTTTTATAGTTAGGTACAATATGGGCATCCATATTGTACCTAACTATAAAAATGTGGTATACAGGGTAAATGCATATTTACCCTGTCAACCTGTTCTATAGATGTCCTATGCACCCATGTTTCGAAAATTGCACGCGCAATTAAAAGTATTTTTAATTCCGGATAAAAAAATGTGTTTCCTTAAAAAAAAATCGTTTCCCAGTTTTTATTTTCGCTTAGTATGACTTGGCATCATGTCCAAAACGAGTAGACTTCGGCTTGGTGATGAGTCTCGTGATACAATTTTACAGCTTATACTGCAGGTAACCTATACTTTATATCCATTATATAACTTCGGATTACAAAAGCTGTGTAACTGAAGTCGTGAAACGACACAAGTCTAGACGGAGACTATATTCACATTCTCCATTACTAAGTAGTATTATAATACCGAACGTGAACTTTACTATTAACCTATGACGATCTCTGAGAACATCGATAATAGCGATACTAAATACCTACTTTATTTATATTATTCTATTGCAATATAAAACTAAACTCGATAAAGTTAAAGCAAGATTCATATTCTCGAAATGCATAAAACTTGACCCACTCAGAGGAATGTAAATATGTATATATTTAGTTATGTAAAATAATGAGGTGTCATCGGTGCCCACAAAGTGTTATGTCATCGTAACCTTGTACTACATAATATTTAAATGTGTTGTGTTTTTACATGATAACGATTAGTTTGTAAGCTCATCGTGACGCTTTTAAAGTTTGACCTAAAATTTGAGACGCATATTCTTATAAGGAAAGCGACGGGTGTCAGAGGTCAGCGGCGCCGTGTCTTCAGTTCAACACACTGTGACGTAAGCAGACCGGTTGGGAACTAACCTCCACAATCACTAATAGGATAAAATGTATTCATAGAAATGTCGTAATCCCACCTACTTTCGAAAAATATGTCATGTGTAGAGCTTTTTCTTATTCAAGCGTTGTGCCATAATTCTGGAACTATTATTTTGATATTAGCATTTCTATAACAACTATTACGCCTTATATTATTTTGAAACTTGCGGTTAGAGTGTTAAGGAAAGTACATGGTAGCATGGTCTACAAACTAAATAATTATACTCATCTTAATTTAATCTCGGCAAAGAGACGTATCAACTGATCCACTAATTAAATTTAATACGAATGAACCAACGGGACTGTGTTATAAGATGATAGGTACAAAAGAACATCTTATTAGTTTTGGTATTAATATTTACAATTTGGAGCAAATACATTATTTATTTCTCAAGTGGGTGTAAATTTATTGCGTTATCCCAACATTCCAATACTTTATCATTAAAGTAAGTAATAATATGACGTTTGACATTTCAGCTGCCTACGCTATTGTTTTTTGAGTTTATATTTTATTTAATAGAATAGATTTTATTATTGTCGTGTGGAATGGATTAATTTGTTTCCATGTTTATATACTTACATTAATATATAAAATCCTTGCGTTACTGACTGACTGACAGACACGCTACAGCCGAAACTATTTGGCACAGGAAGCTGAAATTTGGCATGTATGTTCCTCTGGGACTGTAGGGGTGCACTAAGAAGGGATTTCCCGAAATTCCCACGGGATTGGCCAAAACGGGTAAATTTAAAAAAAAATGCAGGCGTAGCTGCTGGCGTCCTCTAGTACTTACATATAAGTACCTTTACTTACACAGCTAGTAAATATTATTTGTGAGGGGATCGAGTTAACAACAATCGAAGCAGTGTTAAGCGGTAATGCGGGCGCTTTAACCACTGCACCATAGGTGCAGTGAATAATATAAATCAAGCAAGGTTAATAGTTATTAAGCAGATACAATTTATATTATAATACAAATGTAATTAATGGTTTAACTACAAACGTTTTAGCAGTTAGTGTTATGGTACACAACTGAATTGATATTATTTCTGCAGCGAAATCGATAAATAAGTAATGTACTGAAAACAATTCAGCTCAACTGTATAAGTATTATCTTCAAGAACAAAGGTTTCAGGGCTATGTATTTTCTCTTTTGGTACGCTGAAGAGCAATTTACATAACCCGCCAGGAATAAAAGGAACCATCACACTCTATAATTATTACCACCTGGATAAAAAGTGACATTATGGATATTGATACGTACATATTTCCTAAAGATCATCATCATTCTCTTAGCGTTATCCCAGGTTCAATCTGAGGTCCGCTTACTAGTCTAACCGGGTTTGGCTGAATATTAGCTTTTCCACAGAGCGACTGCCTATCTAACCTCCGCAACCGAAGGGATAGCGATATTCCATGGTTTATACCAGTGTCAGTTTATTTAGAAGGTACTGACGCCCTATTACGACTGTCAAAGATCTTCATGACAACCGGGACCGACGGTTTAACGTGCTCTCCGAAGCACGGGGCAAGCGATAATTAACTTGTCCCGTATTTTCTAAAGATATTTTAATACATTTCTGTTATCCTCAGTGTTGTACTTTTTATTGTAAGACTCATTGAAAATAAGATAATTCGAATAGAACTAGAACAAACGAGAACGCTAGATATATGTAGTAAAGGTGAACCTATTCATTTTAAAGTAAACTTTAAATCTAACAGGGAGTATTATATGAATTATTGGTTTGTGTAAAATAGGTAATAAAATCGTCTTCCGCTAGAAATAGAATGGTATTTCATTCAGTTCACACAAGTAAAAAATTTGGTAAACTGCTTACCAAACAAAATTAGGAGCAATTATGTATTGCTGTATAATACAATAATCGTGAAACAGTTCATTACATAACAGCGAGATAAATCAGTGTGGTCTGTTGTTGCACTCCGAAATGTTTTCACATACAGTCTCATCAGAAACCAATTGGATACAATATTCAGCGCGAAATGTGAAACCTTGACCTTTCCACATAATTGTCGACTTAGCGCTGTGGTTTGTAAATTTATTAATAAATTATACGGTCACCCTAAGAACTTTAGACCTTATCCGTATAGAAATAAAACCCATTTTTATATCACATTTTAATGAAATGCATCATCTTCAAAACAACAACTTCTAATGAAATGCTAAAGGCCGCTTAGTCGCTTTAGCTGATTGACATTCCCATAACCTTAAAATAATTTATTAAATTCCTTGAAATTTTCTTCGCAAGTTTAAGAAGTTATTCACACCTCTTTTTATTTTTTGTTTGGAGCTAGTATATGACATTTTTTATTATGACATTTTATGTATTATCTTTTAAAATGTGACGGGTATTTTTATTTGTGTTAAATGTGTGTTAAATGTGTGTTAGCAGACAACACATTGGAAACGGTATGGTAATCAATTGTGTGTTGTGGCTATAAAACGACAATTACGGACCACACACAAAATTTATTTAGCATTTGATTTGTTGTATTCTTCTATTTGTTGTTAATAGGTAGGTACACATAAAAGTCGTCTGCAGTATACATTGATATAAGGCAATAAATTAAACAGAACAGTCTATATGAATGCTACAAGAATGGATACAAATTTATCGTAGAATAATTTTCAAATCAGTTACCCTTTACAAAAATATTTTTGAAATATTTAAACAGTTTTACCGATTTATCTTTATATCTGTGAGTATTTGGCGAAATAAATAATAGCCATACATATTTACTATCTACGATACATTGCTTTTTATATTCGATATTTAAACTTTAATCGACATTTTTACTGAAACGCCAATATGAATATCTTATTTTGATGGATAAAATTAAATAAATTAAACAATCATCATTATTTCTTCTATATTGTACCAGAATGTAGAGTTATGTTTAAGAAAACATGACTATGTTATTTAATCTGCCCTTTTACGTAAAGAAGGGAAGAGCGTTTAAAAGACTTAGGTGAGGGTATAAGGCTTCATCCTTGGAAACAATCTAATATGTGATTGGACTCTGTAATGATAGTATTAAATACCGGTACGGCTGAGCTGCATCAGGTTAAGCATTGTTGATAAATAAAGCCAACTAATGTGTCCAGGCAATGAGGACGCAGGGCAGTTCCTCAAAGCAGCTTCTCTAATTTAGTCTTGGGAAGCTATCAGAGGAAGTGATCTCTCACAGCCTCCGAGGTACCCTTCGGGTCACCCTTTAAGCAGCAGGAGGGCTACACTGATGTTAGGGATATCAAAGCTAAATAAACCGGTGCTGCATAGTGATGCGGTTTTTCAACGTCAGACTAAGATTTGATGTGAGTTTCATCATAATTAAACCCTTGAAAATTATTCTTTAACAACAGAGAAAAAGAATTTACGCTAAGTCCAGAAACCAGCCGATCGTTTTGTCAATCCAGAGTAAAAATTCTGTGGATGCTTAAATATCCATCCTAAATCCTTAAGTTGATCCAAAATGATCGATTTTGAAGCTCGTTAAATATCCTATAACCATATAATGTAAACCCTCTAGTGTTTATTAGTCCATTAAATTTTGTCATGACTTTTTTTGTATTGTGATACCAGGAAAGTCATAAGATCACACTCAAAACGAGCTTTTTAAAAAAATATACTAAAAGGTGAAACCGCCAGACCTCTAGCATTTATGACAGCTGTCTGTTTAGATGACCCACAGATAATTAAGTTCTATGCGTCATGGTAAACAGCAACCTATACCTAAGGTCTTGACCGCAGCCAGTATTATTGCCTAATTCAGTCATCAGTTCATTCCGGATCTCGTCAACTTAAAGCCATCATCAGTCATAACTACCTAAGACCCTATTACATAGTAAGTAAATTGTTTGTTGATTGCACAATGACTTTTCAATCATTGAGTCGAAGGATTAAATGAACGTTCTTTGAAGCTGGGTCTAGACGTCCTGATGTCACTCACTAATTACTGTCCAAGCTTTTTAAAAGCCGAGTATTGTGTTTGATAAATAGACTAGACATATTGCAGAGTAAGTTTGGTACTCTACTATTGTGCAAGTATAAACACAATACTGAAGTTTTATTTACACTGCGATAATACGGTCCGCCCAATTGATGTCTAAAGCTTAGAAGAAAGTGTTTAGTTCGACTTGTTCTACATTTAAATCTACGTTACGTAATAGTAACAAAAAAGTTTGTATGATGAATTGAAGTAGGTGTTTCTTGGAAGCTATTGGAATACATGCTCTATATACGCGTAGTAAGATTATTCTTATTATTCGTTACATTAACATTAGATTACATTGCGAAATTGTTACTTAATTTAACCCAGTAATCATTTATTTATTCACGTAAATAACAAGGTGGCGCTTATGAAAATCGTCCAATTTGCGGGTAATTTCATTAGGCAACATTTATATTTAATGCCACGCTTGCAATGCAAGAACGTGGATAGAACCGAGAGAAAAGTCTTTATTTAGCAAGAAATTACACCATGTATTTACTTTACCCACTGACATCTTACTTAAGCAGTTTATGTGGTTTTGTAAATGGTATTTATTTAACTAGGCTCCAAAATTAAATACGGTGAGACAACAGCAGCCGCTTACATGATTGAACGCGAGCAAAACACAATCGTGAAAGAACTTTGAAAAATAAGGTAGAGCCGAACAACCCAAATCGACAAGTGACCGAAATAGAATTTTACACGAGAATAAAGTACTATATTCCAGTCACTTTAGGCAAAAAAATCGGGCAAGTGCGAGTCTGACCCGCGCACCGAGGGTTCCGTACGCATTTTACCTTATTTGAGGTTGGTGCTAATTACGCTAGTCCTCTAAATCTGTATGAGCGCCCATACAACTTAGAGGACTATCTTAAATGGAGTCTACTATGTATGTATGGGGACACCCTTAAATTTTCCACTTTTTTATTTTTTGTATTTTTTTCTTTATTTGTGCTGTAAGACCCTGCATTTGGCCAAATTTCGTGATTCTAGTTCAACGGGAACTACCATTTAGGTTTTCGACCCAAAACCTATAGGGTACTTACGGTTGACCTAGAATTGTCAATTTTGGTTAAAACCAAGGTCTTACAGTACAAGTAAAGGAAAAATTCCGAAAATGAAAAAACGTTGAAAATTTAGGTTAATTTTGGTACTTACAAGTTTTCGCAAAAATCTAATTTTGACCATATCTTTTTATCGGGTTGACCCAGGACACTGATTTTTATACACCTAATAGGAACCATAGGCCTCAGTATCTGGAATAAATTTCAATTTGCTAGGTCCACCCGTTCCTGAGAAAATCGGTGGTGACACACGGACAGACAGACAGACAGACAGCCGGACAAGAAAGTGATCCCAGTTTCAATCTGGGGTCCGCTTTCTAGTCTAACCGGATTTGGCTGAATATTAGCTTTTCCACGAAGCGACTGCCTGTCTGACCTCCGCAACCCGAAGGGATAGCCATATTCCATGGTTTAGACTAGTGTCACTGATGACATTCGGAAAGGTATGGATTGTGGAAATCTAACGGTTATGTCCTTGCTCGATTTCAGCAATGCCTTTAACACCGTGGATTTTCACATCATACTCGGCATTCTCCGCTCTCTTAACATATCTCCAACGGCAATTGACTGGTTTCATAGTTACCTGTTTGGTCGCCGGCAACGTATACGCATTGAAGACTCTTATTCCACATGGTCTAACACGAATGCCGGGGTACCACAGGGTGGCGTGCTATCTCCGTTACTCTTCACGATATTCATTAATTCTATCTCTAACCAACTACTTTCATCCTACCACCTTTACGCAGATGATTTACAGATTTACACGCAAGCCTCCTTAGATGAGTTACCAGATGCTTGTAGAACCATTAGCACAGATTTGGCTCAGATCTGCGAGTGGACCAAGAAATATGGACTGATGGTGAATCCTGATAAAACTCAGTTAATTATTATTGGTAGCCCAAGAATGACTGCAAAAATTAACTGGTCCGATCTACCACTAATTACTTTCGACGGAAAAGATCTCCTTTATACTAAGAAGGTTAAAAATCTGGGGATCTACCTTGATGAGAATCTATCCTGGGTACCACAAATACAGGAGGTGAGTCGCAGACTATTTGCATCAGCCGGATCTCTGCGTAGACTACGCAACTTTCTTCCGACTGCTACAAAAATTGCGCTTGCACAATCGCTGCTGTTGCCTATTCTCGACTACGCTGATGTCAGTTATCTTGACCCCACGGAGGAGCAGCTAGACAAACTTGAGCGCCTTCAAAACTTCTGTATACGATTTATATTTGGATTACGCAAATATGATCATGTCTCAGAATTTCGCAACAGACTCAAGTGGCTCCCAATTCGTCTTCGCAGGAATACTCACATTCTTACATTACTTTATAAAGTTTTATTTAATCCCAGTACCCCCTTTTATCTCAAAGAACGTTTTAAGTTCCTTCATGACACACATATAAGGTCCTTGAGGTCGTCTGAGAATTTGACCCTGGCAATGCCAATCCATTCTAGCAATTACTATGGAAAATCCTTTACAGTTCAAGCTGCACGCCTGTGGAATGGATTGCCACTAGAAATCCGTAAAGCCAAATCACTTAACATATTTAAGTGTATGTTAAAAAGACACTACCTGTCAATCTAACGCCAATAATTATAAGCATTGTTAATTTATCATAATTATATTGTATAGCTGTCATTCTACAAGTGTTCTGTTCACTGCTTTCTTATAATTATATAATCATATTTTATTTATAATATGTATTGTATCATATATTACCTATACTTATGTATGTTATAGTAGTATAATATAGTATGTATAGTATAATATATATATTGTAGTATGTATAGTATAATATAGTATGTATTTATGTAAGTGTATATTACAATATGTATATATTTAGGTACTTATTTATTTATAATTATTATTATAGATTACTGACGCTACACCATCAATATACATGACTGTTAACCTACATCATTTCTGTCCATCCGCGGTTGCCTGGAAGAGATCGCTCTATTAGCGATAAGGCCGCCAATTGCACACTAGTTTTAAGTTATATACTTCTGTAAATACTTTGTTTGTTTTGGTGTTCAATAAAGTATAATCTATCTATCTATCTATCTTTATTTAGAAGGTACTGACGCCCTGTAACGACTGTCAAAGATCTTCATGACAACCGGGACCGACGGCTTAACGTGCTCTCCGAGGCACGGGGCAAGCGATAATTAACAAGTCAATACGCACATAACTTCGAAAAGTCATTGGTGCGTGCCGTGGATTCGAACTCGATACCCTCTGCATGGCAGTCTGTTGGTATATCCACTAGGCTATCGCTGCCTGTGTGATCTTAAGTGATCTTATAAGGGTTCCTTTTTTACCTTGTGAGGTACGGAACCCTAAAAAGGGGTCAATCTCGGAATTGGAGATAATAAGCTGGAAACTCGTATACAGCTTCATTTTGGCGTTCTAAAAGTTGTCTCAAAAGTCTCATATTATCTCGTGTCTGCGTCGTAAGTTATTTGAGGTCAAAGGTCACGAAAATCGTTTTTTTGCAATTATCTCCGTTTCTATGGTTTCAATCACTTCAACACCTACTATGAAAATTGAAGATAAAAAAAATTGCCACAGCTTTTGTCTCAACTTTTTTTCTGTACGCTCAACCCTTTTCGAGATAGAGAGCGGAGAGCATCCAGCGCTCAGGCATATATACTGTTATACAAGGTCAACCGTGAATCTCGGTGAATAATACCTTGTATATAGTTACTAAATCATTAAAATATTATCAACAATAAATAATTTGTATTATTTATTAGTTATTACATTGTATTGAATATAAATATCATATATACATAATTATATAGTAAATTCATTTAATATTTAAGTCAAATAAATTAAGTTAATTTTTATTTAGTAGCTGTACTTTTGTTACAATTAAAATTAAATGTACATTTAAATTCTTCAGTTCAATTCTTCAAGTTCAATAATATCAATTTTCTTCTTCTTCATCATCATCTCCTGGGAAATTGAAAATTTCAATTTCATCTTCATCATCTTCGTTTACCTGCATGATTGTCTCCAAACCTTCTAAAATTTCTGGATCAAATGCAGTTTCTTCCTCAGGATCGTCTTGCAATACAACAGCATTGAGACAAGCTTGCTCATTGCATTGTCCACAAGCTAAAGTGCATTGTAAGCCCGATTTTCTGCATCCGCAGCGTGAACCACAGCCATTCTTACAATTACAAAATATTATACAGAATAATTCATCTGGAGCTGGTGGTAATAGTGTAGTTATTGGCTGCAGAAACTCATTTTGGAGTACCCAGCCCCATTCTTGAGGTTCTAAATCATGTCCTAACCATTTTTGAATTTGGTAATAAACAAGATATATGTGTTGATGAGCTGCTGCACATGTTGGTGGAAGATTAGATAACTGGACAGGTTTAAGAAGTTTAGTAGATTTAATGAATTGAATGTATCTGTGATGATCAATATTATTTTCAGATTTCGGAGCATTAGGTATATACTGCTAATAAGATGCGTTTCTCTATTTACAATCTGTATATATATATAATAATTATATTCAATACAATGTATTAACTAATAAATAATACAAATTATTTATTGTTGATAATATTTTAATGATTTAGTAACTATATACAAGGTATTATTCACCGAGATTCACGCGGTTGACCTTGTATAACAGTATATATGCCTGAGCGCTGGGTGCTCTCCGCTCTCTATCTCGAAAAGGGTTGAGCGTACAGAAAAAAAGTTCAGACAAAAGTTGTGGCAAATTTTTTTATCTTCAATTTTCATACTGAGTGTTGAAGTGATTGGAACCATAGAAACGGAGATAATTGCAAAAAAACGATTTTCGTGACCTTTGACCTCAAATAACTTACGACGCAGACACGAGATAATATGAGACTTTTGAGACAACTTTTAGAACGCCAAAATGAAGCTGTATACGAGTTTCCAGCTTATTATCTCAAATTCCGAGGTGAAACCCTAAAGTGTCTGGACTACTAGCTGAAACCGCGTTATTTAAGGCTACTGCTCCGCACCCGTGGGTCATAGCGTGATATTATATATACCTTACTTAAAGCCATTTTCTATAAATATGCTATCCAACACAAATACAAATAAATTACATTACCTTACGACGTCATGTTTACCCCCTAACCAGGTCCCGGACATTAGCCATTAAAAACGTGTAAGCGTCGATAGCTTAGTGGTGTATGTACGTAACGACTGCAGAAACGATGGTCTCGGATTCAATCCCCAGGCACCCCGAGCACACACCTCTGACTTTTCGAAGTTATGTGTGTATTAAAAATGTTAATTATCGCTTGCTTAATAATGTGCCCGGTAGATGGCAATAGGCTCGCCCCCTATTACATTGGGACCGAAACATAACTGGCGAAGTGTGGGTATGTAATATATACATAGCAACATGGTTATGTAATATATACATAACATAACTGCAACTGCGGTAGGTAGAGGCCTACCCCTTCGGGGATAAAGTCGTGCAGTTATGTTATGTGTAAAAACGTGTACCTATACCTAAACGTGGGCTAAGCCCACAAAAATTCTTCATAATATTTCTATTGATAGATAAACTAATACTGCATTCGTACAACGACCTGGCAAGAATGCTCAGAAGAATCAAAAGAAAGTAAGATCATGAGCAAACTGAAAATGAAATTAATTTATTGACGAATAATTAGTAATTAAATTTAAAATGGACATAAATAAGAGATTCAAAAATAACAATTTAAAAGTTTTAAAGGCAGTAGAAAAAGGAACCTATGGGATGTTTACTTGTGTGAGCACCGAGACAACTCATCGTCATCGCTAACTATAGTAAAAGATATAGAACTGAATTTAAATATTCAAGAACTGGACATAAGAAATGAAGTGCGTATTTTGGCGTCGTTAAATCATTCAAATTTCATAAAGTTTTATGGGTGTTATGGTGTTTTATGGTTATGCTGATAATCACGTTATGATATCTATGGAATATGCAACTAGTGGGAATCTTGCAGAGTACATGTACCAGAGATGCCCAAATTTGTTGCACCGCAGGAAATCGTCTTCTTCTTTTGCCAGATATTATTAGGAGTAAATTATATCCACAGTAAAAATATCATACACAGAGATTTGAAAGCAGAAAATATTCTTCTAACTGGTAAACATGGTGTAATAGTAAAAATCGGTGATTTCGGCATTTCCAAAATGTTGGCAAGTGCCAAGCAAACTTCCACAGTATTTGGCACTCCTTACTATTTAGCGCCTGAGTTGTGTGAAGGCAAACCTTACGACAGCAAGAGTGATGTGTGGGCTCTTGGTTGCCTGCTCTACGAGATGTGCACGCATAAAAGAGCATTTGAAGCAGAGACTCTGGTTTAGTAAAAGTTATTACGAGTGGCAGTGTACATCCAATTGATTTGAGAATATACGACAGTAGCATGCAGGATCTTGTGGACACGATGTTGTCAGTACTGCCCGAGAAAAGACCTACAGTCAAAGAATTAATGGGGCGAATGGTCCTCTTACCTACTGTTTATACTGTGTTTTTAAACGCATGTGACGCTGACATTATATTTAAAAACAAAAGATTTTCTAGATTGATAGTAAATTGACTAATAAAACAATGTTATATTATGGATACAAACGCTTTATTGCATACTAACATAGCATTATACAGTACATATTTTGTAAAGTGGCTTATGACTACGATAATGTACAATAGGGGGCCTTATCGCCTGGGCGATCTCTTCCAGGCAACCTTGAGATGGACAGGAATGTATTATTTTTTTTTACGATGTGTAAAATCCCTTCGGATCTCCGACTCTTGGGGAAATGAGAGCCGGAGTATGTGGTGTTACCACTATAAACCACCTCGCCTTTCTCATGTACCCGTGTGTCGGAGGGTCGGGTATCGCCGAAGCATCCGTCCCAACCCATTGACGGGTATTGGCCAGCCAGATGGTCACGCGGGCCCCGAACAAAACCCCCTTGGCGGCGGATGAAGGTGTTGGGCTCCACCGCCAAAACACCCAGCGGCCGCAGAGGATAGGGAGGACCACAACGAAACACCGCATCTCCTCTTCCTCTGCGGCCCCACCGCGACGCATCGAATGGTGCGCCCCCATTTGGTCGCAGGAGATAGGGCGCGCGGCAACGCAACACCGACACACCTCTCCTCCCGCGACCGCACCCGACTGCGAGGGACAGACAGAACTGTCCCCCGCACCCGCACCGTTCGACGCATCCTGCGCAGGCCTCACCCAAGCCCACGTGGAGCATCCCCTCCCGGGATCCCGCTTAGCTTCACCGTGGGTGTACCTGAAACCCACGGCTACTGAGCCCCCCCACGACGACAACGTGGAGATCCCACGGGGGGAAGGTGCAGTAAATACCTATGGATGATGTAATAAGCAATCATTAAATTAACTCAGGTAGTGCTTGTTAATCAACACTTTGAATATGTTTAAGGATTTTGCTTTTCGAATCTCTAGTGGTAAAGCATTCCACAGGCGCACAGCTTGAGCAGTGAAGGATTTTGAAAAGTAATTTGTGGAATGCTTTGGCATCTTCAGCGTTAAACCCTCAGACGAGACGACCTCAAGGATTTTACATGTGTGTCATGAACGAACACTAAACGTAAACTATAATATGTTGTTAACTGAAAATATCGTGATGCGATAATTTCTTTACAATAGAAAAGGTAATATGAAAACAAAAACCGCATACTGTTATCTCACTCTTATTTCATTTATTTATCATAATTTCAAAGCTACCGTATCGCAACACACCTACATATAAAACATTTCAATTAGGTAGCGACAGACAGATAGTTAACCTATCGACTTTGCGGCGGCTATGACTACTATCCACTTGGCGCCGCAATCACGAAATTATGGAAATTCTTTACATCAAGAGATTTTTTATAGATTGGAGAAAATCGTGAATCTCACCTTTTGCGTCATATTACATTAAAGTTTACCAAATTATTATGTAATTGAATTGACATACCGTGAATATATTAGATAATATAATCAGTATGTATGAAAACACACGAAAAAATGCTTGTAGTTATTTAATCAGTTTTAGTGTGCCGGTTTGTATAGGAGCAATACAATACTCGGGCGCAGTATACCACAAGTCAATGCGTTTGTGGTATACAGCTGACGAATATTTAATCATTAGGAAATATCATTGTCTGTGATAAACATTCATTGCTTGTACGTGTGTTGTTGTGGTATGAGCCATCACCTTGTCGCTTAGCACTATGGGTTGGATCCATACCCGAGACAACGCTTTGTGTGATCCACAATTAATGCTTTGGTGGCCGAGTGTACTTTGTGCCCGTTGATTCAATTTTTGGACAAACCTCCGTGACACATTGCGTGTACGTTGTGTTCGTTGATTGAATGTTTGTAAAAACCTCCGTGGCGCAAAATGTATTTTTAGTACGTGTTGTCAGCGAAATTTTGATCCAGGTTAATACTGAGATACTGTACAAACATACCATAAAAATAGTCGACTAGATAATAAATAATAAGTCTCAAGATTACCAAAGAAAAAAACCATAAACTTACATCTGCAAAATGATAAATGAATGATGTAGTCAATAAATAATTATTACAAAGCAAGAAAAGTAGAATCGTGGGCAAGTGAGGTTTACATAAAATGATGTGGCGTGTAATTCTAACCATTCACTACACTGTTCTCCCATTGTGATTCGTAGTCTCATATGAAATCTTAAACTGGCTACACTAACTTCACTACGAATAATAATGTAAATGAATATCTTGTCGTATTATTACACTAACCACATTACAAGTAGGCGCTTAATTTTCTAATTGTACTTCTATTATGTAATTTTTGTTCATAAATTAACATAGTTTCCAAGGCAAATGCTATTTGGCCATGCGCCCGCTAATGTAATGTAGAAATATAATAAAATTAATTGTAATTTAGCATTTGTAGAAATCATCATCCTGTGACTACTCGGTTGTTCTTAAATTAAGTTGAACTAGATTTACGAACAGTACGGTTGATACAACTATCATTGTGATTATGAATTCCACGTCGATTACACATGGTTGTAAAATTATTAAGAATCCCATAAACTGTTTACTACATTATGTTTGTGTTTTATTCCTCGGCTCTTTATATGCTTGAACGAATATATAATATTTTTCAGAGTGTAATTAAAAAAAGTAGAAGACATCATGAGCGTAGTTTATAATCTGGGCACAGGGCACTTACCGATTTGAGCTGCGTTAGGGTGGCAAATGATTACATAATATTTTTTTACTCTTTATTACGATCGATTTGTGTTATATATACTATAATAGATTTACTATCGTGTATATATTTGTTTACTTTGTCTTTGTTTTTCGTGTGAGTATGTGGCCAACTCTAGTGTCGGCGTTTTTCAGACCGCCTCAAGGCCTCCGCCGTGGTCTAACGACTCTTATCCTAAGACAAGAACCGGGACCGACAGCTTTACGTGCCCGCCGAAACACGGTAGCGCTCAGATGTAAATGCCACACTTTGTCACCCATCCAAGTGGCGAACTGTGCAAGCGTTGCTTAGCTTTGCCGATCTGTTACGAATGAAAGCTTAGTTTCGCTGTGAGCGCTACTATATCGTGTATATGAACATCAATTAATATGATTATACCAAAAGAATTAAGCTTTTCCTGAAATTCTTTAAGAGAGGTATATTCCTCTGGCCTTAATTAGCTAGATGATGGCATACGCAGTCAAGTCGCTGCTTACTGCAATATCATCGTTCTCTTTATGCCTTCCCCAAGAAGGACATGTCAAAGCTCTCGAGAAATATTGCGGTGGGTTGTTCCTTCCAGAGTTTACAAATTCGTGCTATCTGACTTGAGAAAGTACTACTGAGTTTCGGAACATATTGCGCTTAATTTTAACTCCTCCACAGACTGGATGAGTCTGATTTTCTGCTGTACCATAGTATTTGATGTCAGTTTTAATATTTACTATATAAATATAAAAATAATGAACAATATTTTGTTTTATCTCACACTTTTTAGTTGACTTTCCTTTTGAAGAAGTAAACACAGTGAGAATGATGATCCGATGTCTGTGCAAGATATCTCGAGAATATCACGTACTAAGAAATTTCGTGTTTATGTAACTGTATAGATTACCTGTTAAGGTAAACACCTATATTTGTTCATAACATAACTCGGCATTACGTCTGTTTTACGGCTGGGGACGGTAAGACAGTAGGTGTGTCATACCTAAATTAAAACAACAAAGTTTAGAAACATGCGATAGATGAGCCCCTAGATTTGTCTCTTCAAGGGTATAACCGCTACCGCACTGGAAATGCATTGTTATGTCCCGAGGACCGTTATAAATATATGTACATACAAGGAACACACAGACTCCGAAAATACGTGGATTATCTTAATATATAAAATCCTTGCGTTACTGACTGACTGACAGACACGCTACAGCCGAAACTATTGGGCACAGGAAGCTGAAATTTGGCATGTATGTTCCTTGGGGACCGTAGGGGTGCACTAAGAAGGGATTTCCCGAAATTCCCACGGGATCGGCCAAAACGGGTAAATTAAAAAAAATGCAGGCGTAGCTGCTGGCGTCCTCTAGTCTACACATATTCTCGTGTGGGTTAGAGTTAGTTACAATGCTAGTGTAAACCAAAATAAAAAAGTTTAAAAAAATAAAATCAGCATGGAATTTCATATATTTAGCTTTGATGTGACCAAAAAGAAAGGTTAAACTAGTCCAATATAAAAAGTCGTAATCGGTTTCAAAATCATCATCCTCTCAGCGTTATCCCAGTTTCAATCTGGGGTCCGCTTACTAGTCTAACCGGATTTGGCTGAATATTAGCTTTTCCACAGAGCGACTGCCTGTCTGACCTCCGCAACCCGAAGGGATAGCGATATTACATGGTTTAGACTAGTGTCAGTTTATTTAGAAGGTTGACTGACGCCCTATAACGACTGTCAAAGATCTTCATGACAACCGGGACCGACGGCTTAACGTGCTCTCCGAGGCACGGGACAAGCGATAATTAACAATTCAATACGCACATAACTCCGAAAAGTCATTGGTGCGCGCCGTGGATTCGAACCCGATACCCTCTGCATGGCAGTCTGTTGGTATATCCACTCGGCTATCGCTGCCTCGGTTTCAAAATAACGGAGTTAAAATAGCAGGCATAAAGCAAATACAACGAAACTCAGAACCTCCTGTATTGAAGTCCGTTTAATCGTATCGACAAAAATACTATTATCTAGTGAGTTCCGTGCATGATTGTGCAGATACACAAACAAGCGTCACATTTTATTGCCATAACATAAATCTTATAATGAATGGCACATGGATGAGTAAATGGCAACAACTAATTCCCTAACTGGTCATCGCCCACGTTTGTATTGAAGGAATGTCACATCAATAATGCATGCTGTGACCTATCGCGGGAATAGGTTCCTTGCCAAAATATGCACTTTACAAACTAAAAGTGACATGGTGACATGTATATGATAATTTTGTGATTAGAGCTTACTTTTAAAGTTCACGTCCATTTCATTTGAATACCAGAGCTCGTTGGAAAATCCATAAGTTGAACAGAATGCCTAAGGCATTAAGTCCACCTATTGTACCACATTGTTTGTGTTGTGCAAAAAAGTTAAATAAAAAAAAATAAGTTATACTAAAAGTCATCTTGAAGAAATGTTTGTTTTTAATTCATCTAAGCTTTTACTATGCTTGCTGCTACAGTAAATATATCATTAAGAGCTATTAACCTGTTTACAGATAATGACGATATGTGAAGTAATTTATTTAAAAAAATTTAATTATTATTAATAGTCTATTACTACCGCGCTAAGAGCCAATTAAAATGTATTATGCTTATGGGCATGATATATAACCTACAATTTAAATACATCGATCTAACGGTATAACAGAAAAATTACCATAAGGTTTGTATGGTTTGTTTTAACATTGACATTTGCATGCCTATTATTGCTTACATAAGAACAGAACTATTCAAATTAAATGTTTACAAACACATGGGAACGTAGAAAAATCACATCGATTAACTATACGTACCTACCTACGTACCTACATCTGTCTGTATGGTACCTACGTTCACTATCGTGTTCAACAGATGCTGCATCTTGTGCTATACGGTAATAAGAAGCACCTTACTGGCCCACTCGGGGTAGTGTTGCAACGCTGTCTTAGAAGAAATACTTACGGTGGTATATAAGAGAAACGTTTGGATACGTAATCATCCCACACATCAAGTGTACTCTGAACAGGGCGGCCGTACAAACAAACAAAAATGAAATCGGTTGGTACTAGTGACCTCATACAATAGTGATGTGAAAAGTGAAATGTGAAAGCCGGGAATTAACGAAAGCGTTTTGTTTCAGTTTGTGATTTTTGCTTTGATTGCTGTCGCATCAGCTGCCCCTCAACAAAACCCCCAGGATGTGCAGATTCTGCGCTACGATGTCAACAACGCAGGGCTTGATTCGTACAGTTTCGCGTAAGGGATCGTTCCATATTTAAAATTAGGTCATCTCTAGTATTTGTACACAGTGATCTTAAAATAGAATTTGGTTTTCAGATGGGAGTTGTCAGATGGTTCGAAGCACGAAGAACAAGGACAGCTGAAGAACCAGGGTACCGAGAATGAGGCTATTTCTGTGCAGGGCCAGTACGCTTGGGTCGGTCCCGATGGAAACACATACACAGTCAACTACATCGCCGATGAGAATGGCTTCCAGCCCACCATCGAACAGACTCCTGGTGGTGCCGTACCCTCTGCGGTCGTCGCCTCCTTATTAGGTTAAACCTTAAAATTTTCCATTGGAAATTAATAAGGTCTCTGTAAATACTCATGAAGAAGTATATAATATTTATATACTGATTCGCTAAAATAGTATTATTATAAGCTAATAAATTTATTATAATCGTAATATTTTTTTATTTATTTAACAGTATCACAGCCTCTAGAAATGAAGAGTGTAAAGGTTCAATGTACACGTGCTCTATACATTCGTCTATCCATTAAGTCAAAATGTATGTGCTTGCACAACTGAGTGTCGTGAAGTTTCAACTTCCGTGTCTAGCGAAATACTTATAACTAGACTTTTAGGTTCAGCAATACTAAGTGCATGTGGCATCTGGGAATATGTTCACATTAAATGCCTCTCCATAATAGTAATATGATATATATTTTCTTAGTAGGTCTTATGTTACTCCAATGTGGTAAACAAAATACATAGTATAAATAAACCATATAAGATTAGAGAATTAGGCTATTTTCACCTCCACAGAAAAAATAAATTAAGAGATTTTCTCAAGCAATTAATCACATTTGTTAATGAAATATGTTAATACATATTTAAATTACAAAAATTAGTTTATTTTCATTTCAGATTCGAACAATGGAAGTAATGTGTGCCTTTATAAATTGTGTCACTCATTATACATAGTTGTAACAGCGTATAACTTCAGTAATTATGTTTTAAATTAACCTGACGGCTAATTAGGCTTGTCTTCGTTTAATATTTGAAATGGAAAGTTTATGTAAGTCGCATACATTAAAATACCTTTAGTTATTATGTAATTATCACAAAATGTCAACACATGTAAACCCTTTCTCGAAGTTTTCAAACCGCATGTAGGCTTCTAACTTAAATATATTAAGTAGGTTATGTTAGAGTGGCATTAGATAAAAGTAATGGCAATAGTTGCAATATTTTATTAACAATTTTAATGTTAATTTTAATTTATTTCATCGTTAATCATTAGATTAGCGATGAAATAAATTAACATTAAATAACCAATTTCGTATACACAAGATCCAGACATTGATTTTCAAGGAATAGATTTCGTTTTCGAACGATTATAGTATTATAGTACACAAAATTGATGTAGGTATTTGCAGTACAAAAATCGAAATGTCCTCCTATTAAATATAACCTTTTTACGGTTTCTAACAATTCTATATTTCATCATCTGGCGGTCATAAAGGCTGCGTTTCTAAATAAGAAATGGGAGTGAATTATGCGAAATCTTTTTAACTTACTTTAAAAAGGAGGCTCTCGATTCGACTGTATTTTTTGTGTTAGCCCAGCACTTTCACTAGGTGAATCGATTTAAATGATTATATTTTTATTTGAATGCTAGTGCTCGGTTAATTATTTATTTTCGTGTAAGTGCGTGGCCAACTCTGGCGTCGGACTTTTCAGGCCGCCTTATGGCCTTTGACATGGCCTAACGATCCTTGCCCTGAGACAAAAACCGGGACCGACAGCTTTACGTGCCCTCCAAAGCTCGGTAGCGCTTTGATGTACATGCCACATGCGGTCACCCATCCAAGTGGCGACCTGTGCAAGCGTTGCTTAACTTTGCCGATCTACTACGAATGGCAAGCCAAGTCCCGCTATGAGCGCTACAGTGATCTCTTGATCAAGATTTGACAAGTTTTCGTTTGTGAGTTATCCTTATACCTATTTTCGTATTTTTATGCAAATAGGTTTGCTGACATAACTGTAGCTGTAATTTTTCTCTTTAAAGATGCAACATCTTAAAATGCAGAAAATCAGGCTCTGTGACGTGCCATTGGGAGGCTTATATCAGGCAGTGGACTATGGTAGGATAGAGATGATGATGCAAAATCCGCCAATGACAATCGAATAAGTATCTTCAAAATTAAAGAAGATATATTATTAGAAGCTTTCCTAAACAATGAATCATCGTAAGGGTAAGATAGCTGTCCTTTAAATGAAAGTGGTTTCAAAGAATTATTAGAAATCGGATTGAAGGTAAAATAAAGGTCGTGGACCGTAGCTGAGACGTGGTCGGCTACTATGGACCTTATCAAAAGGCTCAAATTCGCTAAGACCGCGATCAATTGAGTTATGCTAAGATTTTTCCTGTGAGATAGAATCAGTAATGAAGTGTTACGCAAAAAGCTCCTAAAATTAAGCTCAAGTGGCAATAGAGATGGCACATACAACGCAGAACCGATGGCCGTTGGGCCAAGTTTCTCGTCCACGCAGCAGCGGTGACCCTTCGCAAGGTGGGCCGACTAGGATCATCAGAAGCGGTCGGATGCGAATGGCTCAAGATTGATTAGGCTATGATGATAGAAAGTTGTTGATTTTCAATGTTAGGGTGACGAGGTACTTGAGAGGATATTGGGTCGGCAACAGTGTGACAAATCATTCTACTAGTTGGAGAAAGTTCATACCTTACAAAATATATATGTTTTGACATTTGCCTTTGCATCCGGTACATAAAACTTAGTTTAAATTTTAATCTCTTTACATTTCTCAATTTAAGAGTTCTAATTCATTAATATTATTACGCCATCTAGCTTCGGTGATTTCCTTTCCTATTAAGTAGACATGTAATTTAGCTTATCTGCAATTATATTTAAATGATAGTAAGGCGTGATGATATAAGAAGGCTACTTACATAATTCTTCGTAACCAGTAGCAAGATATTTTTACTTTTAAAGCACGACTACAATGAAGCACCTAACGAGCCTCGCCTAGCTGCAAGACGGATTTCATTACCATAAAGGGATGACAAGGCATACCATCACTGGCTATCTACCATAGTTACACAACAGAGATCACGATATATTCTAAGCAATATTTGCAAATACATCTTTTAAGTGTATTTATTCATTATAAATAGATTTGAATATCACTGACTTTACCCGTGGCTTCGGCCGCTTGGGAGTCGCGGTTAAAAGTTGCTCATATTTACCGTCATTATATCCATTTCCACACAAGAAATCATATAATAACAACGCTCCTTTGCGAAGTGAAATAGGGGCAGATTACAAATAAATACACTTTTACATTAATAATATTGGTATGTATAAAACTTTATGTTCACAAATATATTGATTCAGACGGGTAAAGTACAAAGTTTTGAGGTGCTTGAAAATGTCAGGATAGCTTAAATTTGCGACTGCATAGTAAACTATACAACAGTGGCTATGCCGTCTATTTAGAATATGAGAATATGTTAATAAACGATAGCGTTTAGTCGCAAAATGCCTAATTCTCAAAAGGACTAATTCGCTAAATGCCTAATTCTCTAAAGGACTTAATTACATACCCACACTTGGCTATGTTTCGGTCCCAATGTAATTGGGGGCGAGCCTATTGCCATCTACCGAGCACATTGTTAAACGAGCGATAGTTAACCATAGATCGCCCGGCGACTTGTCCTGTCGGCAGCGCTTCCGGAAGGACGTCTAAAAGTCCTGCTGGAAGACGGTCAGCCAGTCCTGCCAGCAGTACGCGTTTTGTATGTTTCTTTTTTATTTTTTTATTTTCCTGGTCCTTTGTTAGAAGTTCTAAACATTTGGTTCCTTTTGCGTTTGTATCTTGCAAGATGTCGATTATTTTGTCTACAGGAAGAAATAAAAGACATATCCCAATTTCTCGAATAGTCACATTGCTTAGATCCATTTGCACATGTGTATGCACATTTTTGAAAATATCAATAGTTACATTATTTTCATAGCTCATTTTTTTTTTATAGTATAATAGGCGGCAAACGAGCAGACGGATCGCCTGATGGTAAGCAATTACCGCCGCCCATGAACACATGCAACACCACAGAAGTCACAAGTGCAGTGCCGCCCCTTGGGATTGGGAAAAGGGATAGGATGAGGAGTGGAAGGAATAGGGGATAGGGCCTCCGGAACTAACATAAAAACCACCATATGTTACTGTTACATGTTTTTCGTTAATGCTGAATGATCAGAATTAGGAATACCCGCAACTGTATATTATTTGCTAAGATTCTAACCACAATCGCAGATATTTCATTCGTATAATTTTCACCAAATTGTTCTCGACCCCTGGCAATTAATTTGCGGATTACTGGAAAGCGCTTACCACGTGTATGGTCATGCGCCATCGCTTGTCGATTGAAGGGCAGTTACGTTGACCAATTGTTTCTACTACCCCGCGAAAGAGAAAGAATTGCTCATTTTTTTCATATTTGACCAATTGTTTCTACTACCCCGCGAAAGAGAAAGAATTGCTCATTTTTTTTCATATAAATTTCAACGGTACTGTAAGCGAAAAAAAGTTGCGTCCTTCCGGAAGTACTTTAAGTCCTGCTAGCAGGACGCTGGGCGATCTATTATTAACATTTTAATACACACATAAATTCGAAAAGTCAGATGTGTGTGCCCGGGGTACCTGGGTATTGAACACGAGACCATCGTCTCGGCAGTCCGTTACGTGTACCACTGGGCTATCGCCGCTTTTTGAAAGTACAATAGGTATACCGTATATATTTTTTATACGTATTTGCAACTATCGTGACGATAGCTTCGGCAGGAACTGGCCCAACTGGGCACAAGAGACAGATACTTGGAAGAGTGTAAAGGAGACTTTTGCGCAGCAATGGGACAGAATAGGTTAAAAAAAACATGTAATTTGTAACACATTTTGAAAGGTAAATAATAAAATAAAATGGCTTACTCTGGTGTCAGGGTGTTCAGTCCGCCTGAACATCTATCTCGATTTATCCTAAGACAAGAGCTGGGACCGACGGGTTTACATGCCCTTTGAAGCACGGTAGTACTCTAGTGTAAATCTACTACGTGCGGTCCCCAATTCCATAGATCGTCAAAAAGTTAGGCACCGCTTGCACTAACCTACGCAAGTGGTGTCTAAGTTTTTGACGATCTATTGTGTCTGTGTACTGACACACGGTTTTACTCGATAGTTTTACTCGAAAACGAGTAAAAATCAACGTGTGGAGTGCAAAACTCACAGCTCGATGACATCAAATACACTGTAATTTTACTCTAAGCGAGCCTTCGAGTCTGGCTCGATCGAGTAAAACTGTATGTGACTACGGAGCTTATTACGAACGGCAAGTCGAGTCACGCTATGAATGCTAGAGAAACTACATGAATCGTGAAATTTTTTGCATATTTGAGTACTTTGTTTTCACCAAATCTCAGAGAGGAACTTTTGTGTACGGACTACATAAGACAAATTAAATGTGACCATTTCTGCTTTTATGAGCACATATAAAAAGCTCCGCTTGGTTATGCAAAGCGAGTGCCTGTAGTTTCTGTAGCGAAAGAGTATAGGGCCAAAGTGTTATAAAGCCAGTAGAAAATTAAGCTCTGAGAAGAAAGTGTGATGAATTTTCTAAATGTGGTAGTTGAAATACTAAACAAATGAGTGATCCTGTAATCTGGCCACAATAAAATGCACTTTTGGAAGAAACTCCTAGTTCAGTCAGTTATTTAAGTTTTTTTAATAAACCGACAACATTTTGAAACACGCGTTTGTCCATGTGACATATTATTATTACTCTGATATCCTTTACACAACTATATACATAATTACAGCCATAATAAATAAATTAATATTAGAAAAATAAATGAATATTAATGACTGTATTTAAAGACAATTAATATCACATACTCGCAGAAGGCTAAAGACAGAATTACACAAATCCAATAACTTATAATTTTACATAAAAAACCATTTCAAATAAATTAATTACTTTCAATTCCAATGTCGTCCGCATTTACAAACATCAAAAGACAAGACACAGAGGTAAAGAATTATAATACGTGGCAAAATGAATCATTATCACATTTTTGCCACGTATGGAAATTGGACACACGACGACAGCTTAATTAACTGCTCCAATCGTGCGGTCACGATCTTTGCATCATTCAAATCAATTACGGGTTAACAAATTGAAGCAAATAACGATATGATTAAATTAGAGTATAATTTTTTTGGTAATCACATACTAATAGGACATAAATAATGCGAAATAACTAATAGATTCTAACTAATATTACACTTAGCCTAGCTATAATTTAAAAGTAAAAAATCGTGTGGTTGATGCCTTAGACTAATGCCGAGGTATGCTTTAAACCTATTTAACTGTGATTGATGATCAGATCTGGAATAGTATAATTTTTAACGCTACGTAATAATCGCGAATTGATAGCTGATTGATATTGCACCGGGAAATGCACTGAAATACTGTACATTTTTATGAACAGATTGAAAATAAAATATTTTATTAGAAATGTAAAAAAAATTATAAGTTTTTTATTTCGTTTATTTTGATGAGAATTTGGAAAATTTCAAAAAAAATCTTTTAAGGCTATCTCAGAAACCGTCAGTTTTGTACCTTTAGTTGAAGGGAGTTAATTTGTTGGAAATGACCTCAAAGATAACCTCATTTAAGGAATATAGTACCCTGTATATAGTTAAATTCGTCTTCTCAGTCTATTCGCTTTTGGCAGAACGGTCGTGGTCACGTTGAGACGTATACAGCTCTAAGCACGATCTCCTGCTATTTCTCCCGTTTGGCAGACTGTCTGGTGCCATCAGATACGCGATTGCCTACAACTGATTTCACTTGGTCAGTCCAGCGCATAGGTGATGTGACGTGCTCTGATTCATGCAGGACAAAGTTGAGGAAACTTTTCGTTGCAAAATTAATTGTTCTATGGAGTCTTTACGCCCGTCTAGAAACGTGTCCAAAACATTGTAGTATGCGCGACTGTACTACTGGCGACAGACGCTTGGCCATAGTTCGCTCTTAATGACTATTTCAGAATCTTATGGAAGTATACTTGGACCGTGCTAAAATCTCGACCGTGCTAAAAAGTCGCCTCCATTGCCATGAGACAGCTTTAAAAACTGTCATCCTCACGTCTATTGGGATATGTTTTGATGTTCCTCTGTGTTTACAGAAGCCAAAAAAAAATTCGCCAATTGCTGAGCAGCAGAATATTTCATTTGTTACAAAGGGATACGTAAAGGAGCTATAAATTTGCAAAAAGCTATCACTATCCCACAGTGAACGCATATACCTCGGATAGGCACATATTAAGAGCTAAGCAAGCGAGATGAACTAATCAAATTGTTCTTACTGCACTAACAAAATGTATTTCAACGAAAGCTTTAAACAGAATTAGTATAATATCATTATAATTTTACATGAGATCGCTTCTATATAAAATACTGTTACGTATTCTTTGTATCGTAATAGTGAGTATTCTTTGTATAATTTTACTTTAATATAGCAATTCCCCGCGGTTACCCACACGCAATTTTCTATGGATAACTTATACGATAGGTTGTGTTCATAGTGTAAACAATATTAAAAAATAAATATTATAGTTAATTAGCAAAACTATTTTTCATCATAATTTTACAAATCATGTCATGTACAGATCCCGCAATACATGATTCAACCTCAGGGCAAAATGAGCGCCTTAAGTACTGTTATAGTTAACTTGTATAGCATGATTTTCCTGATAAATAATCCACCAAACCGTAGTACAAGTACCTATCATTCTGTCCTAAGATGAGATCGTTGAAATAAACAAACTTATATGTGTACAAATACAAAGTAACTGTGTATTCGTGCGTATTGAGACATTAACTACTGACTACCTTGCTACGTAGGTGTTTTCCGGTTATATCATCACCGTCCTAGCGCTGTCCCAGTTGCATCCGAAACTTAAACGCGTTACTGATCGAACCAGATTAGACAGAATATCAGCTTTTCCACAGAGCGACTGCCGCCTGACTTCTGCAATCAAAGAGATAGCGATATTCCATGGTTTAGACCAGTATCACTTCATTTTCTATTTTTTATTAAACATAGAAACAAATAGTTGTGGCAACCTGTCTGATGGCTTAGGCTGACATGCTTATGCATACACCTTCTGATGGCGTGGAGGCATAGTGATACAGATCGTGCTGGCTCCCTCAATCAAGGTTGAGCGGTACGATTGCTGTTGAATGCGGGCCATCAGTGGGCCGAGTCAGTCAAAAGCGTCAGATGATTTCCTGCATTTTACTTGCATACTAAACCCTTTTTTTGTCTGGACTTTAAAAGATAAAGAAAGGACTAAAGAAATAGAAGTAACAAAAAAAAAACAATGACTCTGAGTTTGTTTCGGTCTTTCTTCTCAAGAAGTCATTTAGCTAGGAAAAGCCGGCATCATCTAGAATAGGGTTTTGACATGTATAAGTGTTGTAAACAACCAAAATGCAGAAATAAATATGTCTTTATGTCTTTATTTGAGGTTACTGATTCCTGGTAACGACTGTCAAAGATGTTCACGACAGCTGGGACCAACAATTTAAAGACGCACGGGGCAAGCGATAATTAACAATTTTATACGCAATTTAGCGCGTCAGTGGATCGCGCCCAGGATTCGAACCCGATGCCCTCTGCATAGCAGTCTTTTGGTATCTCCTCTAAGTTCTGCCTCAGTTTGCCGGCTATATGTTTTGTATACGCCTTTTAAAAGGCGATCGTACAATTCGATTATTGTTGTTTGGGATCGCGGGAAGCGGATGGATGTAGGTGACTCAAGATTGGTCAATATGGAGAGATAATTAATCATTATTTTAGCCGGTCGATGTCCAGCATTGGTGTTCTGCCGACTAAGATGATGGTAATTGGGTATATTAGGAGCGGGCAGAAGATTGACTCAAGTAAATCCTGATTTCGGAAGCTTCGTGGGTGGACGTTTTAATGCATTTACTAGTTCGTTTCTTGGCTCATAATTGAAGTGCAGGTGGAAATAAAACCTAAATTAACATATTAAGATACCCGAGTAGACGAGAAACAATTCGATCACTCGTTTAGGGATGTATAGTTTCTTCGGGTAGTTGTTGAATGGCAGATGGCTTTCATCCTTGGCGTTGGCTGTTAGTGTTAAGAATGAGTTTTCAGAACATTACTCTTAGGCAATTGTGTCCCAAATTTAGACAAAGCTTTGGTCTCCAACTACAGCGTAAATGACGTCAATACTCATGAGACGACAAATAAGCCTATTATAGGTGGAAACGATAATACCAGTCATTTGTAAATCGAATTCCTAGTAACGTTTTAAATATAAAAACGCAGAAACGCACGATATCAATATAATTTATTCCAAGGTTTTATACCAAGATTATGTAGATGATGAGTTATGGATAACAGGCGAAAATAATAGGATATTCGAAGATTATACAATTAATTAATTTGGCCGTCATCCGATGGCAATGCTTTGTATGATTATTGATGGCTTATTAAAATGTTAGCATTCATAAATATGCAACAGCCATCACCATAGATAGAGATGTATTTTTAAATTTATGGAATCTATAAATTGTATCGATTCTTCATTAGATATAGGTCACATCAAATTTCACGGTACGATAGGTACTATGGATGATAAAAAAGAAACACTAAATCCAAAAACCGGTATATAAAACAAATAATAAGCTGTCGTAGCAATCGAAAACCGTTCTGTTCTGGTTTCCAGGTCGCTATAACATCATGATTTTTTTACTTGTTGTATTGATGGAAATGTGCTCATCAAAGCCTGTTATGTAATAAAAAGAAAATATCGCCGCACATGAAAATAAAAAATGAGCTTTGGAGGGAGAACTCATTATTTTTCATCAAATGATTTTGATCTTGATTCAAAATTTTATGTACTCGGAATGATGACTGGTATTCTTATTATGTACATTAAAGTCTGCTCAGACACATATAATGATATAATAGTAGAATACAGAATATTACAAAAATTAATTCTGACAGCAGTACACTCTTTAACTGCTCTTGAGCATGTCACACTCTTTATAACACATAACTTCTTGCTGCTTCTTGGCAAATTTAAAGTATTATCTCCACACACACACACACATGATATTAAACCAAGATAAATCAGACAAACCCTAAATCAAATCCAAGAAACTGAATTTTGACGATTTTCAATTGTAGTTTTGTCAAGAAACTTGGTAATTATAATCATGTATAATCCGTGCCACGAGAACATAGACTTTTTGTAAACAAAGAATTTCTACTAAGTGGCTTAGCGATAGTTCTGTCAAAACCAAATAATGACAAATCCATTGAGCGCAACGGTACATACATACGTGTCATTGGAAACTAATATGTCAATGGATCGGTTTGTTATCGATATTATGCGCTGTCAACAGGATCTTTTAATGTTTTGAGGTACTGACGCCTAGAATGTCAACATTTGGCGTTAGTTCATTGAAATGATACATTCTTGAGCTTAACATGCATTTATCAGAGGACAATTGCTTTTTTTTTGTTATCAAAAAGGGTTAAATGTAAACTTAAATACAAGTTGATAGGATCGCAACGCTCTTCCCGCTGCCGGAATTTCGAAAAAGCGGGTGCAGAATAGTAGATGGCAAATTATTAGTCGCGTAGAAAATTATTTATACCTAAAAAAGGAATTGCGTTTTCAGACTACCGTAACTTTTAATGAATTTTGTTTAAGTTCATTCTGACGATTTAATTCACAGACAACGTAAAATCTCCATTCCTAGAAATTTTTTTCCTAGTTATCTGTAATATTTTCATTTCATTTCATTTTTTTTTATTGTTGAACAATATTTTAATATTTTAGGATAGGTAGACTACTTTGAGCAAATGATTTACGGTCTATGATAAAAAAATCATGTCTATAATAGAGTAACATGTATGTACTCTATCATTAACATACATGGTACTATATATATTTATATATTTTTCCTTAATTTACAGAATAAATTACGTGGAAAACGACAACATCATCGGCAAATTTATGAACATTCGACCATTCAAACATAAAATCAAATATTTTTATTTCAGTAAAATTTAACAATATAAATTTAAAATCATAGTGATATAATTAGGCATTGAAAAAAAAAGACGTTCAAAAAGTATATAATCTAAAACACAACTGTTTGAAAAAAGGTTGTGAAGCCCTGAATGTTTGTTTACAAAAAGTCTATCTTCTCGTGGCCCCAACTATAGATTAGGTGCAAAAGAAGTAGGTAAGTGGGGAGATCAACAGATTGCTGCACAGAGAGTTTCAGGTTCAAGGCCACAGTTTTAAATGGTGTATATTCTGCCATTTAGACATATTTTGTAGAATGTAAATGCACATTACACATCAATTATCACCAGCCATAATAAATAAATATTTTAAGGAGACAGGCACTTAGCAAATAGTGCTATTTATTTCGAATAGCTTGAAGATGCCTTATACAACATAGTTTTTTAACTTCAAAACATTCTGTCACGGAATTAGGTATATTTCAAAATTATACAAGTTTACCTAGATACTATAAAATTATATTGCACGTTAAATTTACATTTACAAGGATAAATAAAGTGATACAAAAATTATGTGGCATTTAAAGAATATATTAGACCAATTTAGTGAGGATGTCCCTTGTCCTCTATATAATTGACATTTCCATATCATTTCAAAATCAGCATCATATTTAGAAGATGCCATCAATGTCATGACTTGTTACGTGCTTGTTACAAATATATATTTTATGCTAAATGCCAGTGACGATTGTTATTGAAAATTAATAAAAACTGAATAATTATAGATAAATGAAAAACTAATGATAAAGAAAGGAGTTATTCGATACATAAGATGACAACTAGGCAAAAGTCTTGGATGCAACCAGAAACACGATGACCCAGTGCTCCTATTGATAACTTAATGTTTTATTTATTTATAGTCTCACGCTTGTATCGCCGAAGGGGTAGGCAGAGGTGTAAATATTACACCCACATTTCGCCATGAATTTTTAGATCCCACGTAATAGGGGGCGAGCCTTTTGTCGTTACCGGGCACATCACCAGAGTCCGGGCTGTTACTGAGTATTCGGAAAAACCCAGTAACACTTTTGCCCGATCAGCAGTCGCATACGCTATCCACTGGACCACGAAGGCAGGCTGATAACTTAAGTACTCATTAAAGCTTTGTTACCAACAATGCTTACCAAGTTTAGCTGTCATAGTCCTCACTCACTGATGTGAATACCAAACTCAAAGTACAGAATAATACTCGTGTCAGATACGACCAGTCAATAATTCTTCCCTTTGTGAAAAAATATGCGTTGATAATAAAATACCAAGACAATATTATTAGTCACTATTATTGACACTGATTTATATAACCTAATAATCATCAATCGACATTTAGTTTCACTTTATATTTCTTTCTGGTCATTGGAATTTATCGTCGATTGTGGATCAGTTACCATTTTTTAAATTCCGATGGAATCATCAGTTTTAAATGTTATCGTAAATGTCTATCAGCCAACTCAGCCTCTAAACTAATGGCCCAATCTAGACAACTATTGGTATTCGGAAGTATTTCGTAATTACCGCATGGAAATGTTTCGTAAAAAATATATCAAATAGGTATCTTTTTTACGAAACAGTAGGTAAATTACGATTATTAGACCTAGTAAAAGTACGACAAGTGTCACATCGAGCTTATTGAGTTAAGTAAGATCTTTTGAAAAGTTTATTTATACATTACATTAAGGGAGTTGCATTATACATTAGGTATTTTATGTCAAGCGGTTCACCTTCATTCTACAAATACAAGTTTTACATAAAATCAAATCAAATCGGGTTCTAGATATAAAGAACCAATTTCATATGAGATTCGTCATTTCATCGCATCTGTTCGTGAAATCTACACTCCAAACATGAAACTGGTTCGTTTTATTTGTGTCTTTTGTGTGATTCAGTGTACAGTGCGAAAAAAGTATAGAATTAATTTGGCTTGATCGAAAAAAGTGACTCGGATATTCGTCTTAAAGGAAAATTGTCGATATTCCTTCTCTTATAAAACCCGTCCTTAACAATTATATCCTAGAAGTGTTTTTCGTTTCAATGTAATTTTCGTTGAACTTTCTTATTAGAAAAAAATGTGTGGTACCTGATTTGGTTTTCTTCACTCAAATTTTAATGCCTTCAAAAAATGCAAGGCTTCATTTCAGTGTATTTGATTCTGTAAACAATATAAAAATAATTACATTAAGTTATATTTCGTATTAATGTCTAATATGAGCTACGCAGACTTCCATACCTTTGTTTACGATAGATTGAATGCCATTAGATTAACAAAAAAATTAGGATTTTCCGAAATTTTACACATTATAGAAATTGACTCTTTTTAAACTCTTACTTAGTCAATTTAGTTGTTAACTGTTTTTACAAAACTGCTGCAGCTGCAGAAACACAGTTCACAAATTGTGTCAAGATTACTGTTTTTGAAAAACAAACATACCTCAGTTTTGCTTTTTAATCATTTTTTAAAGATTAACTATTTTTATTTAGAAAGCAGTAATATGTAAACTCGGAGTTTATTAGATATTTCATATTATGTTAAGTAAAGCATTCCTTTTGGGTTATAATATTTTTTTTACTGTCGAATCATTAACAATTCCAACTAGTAATTCGCGTAGCAATTTTTATGTGACAAAAGATTAATTCCTAGTTCAGGCTTTCTCTATATAAACTATGTTTTTCTTCATTGTTGTTTTATATCCACAGATCGTCGTCCTCTGCTTGGTCGCTGTGGCGTACGCAGCACCCGCACAGAAATTCAACTACTCACCGGACAATGTACAAATTCTTCGCTATGACAATGACTTGTTCGACGATTCTTACAGATATGCGTGAGTAAATTTAATATAATCTACAATCTAATTTTATTGTACTATAGTTTAATAAGCTGGCCCTCTGCCTATGTAAAGTTAGATTAAAATGAACGAAGTCATTGTCATTGCATTCGCAAAATATTTTAATAACACCTAAAATTATTTTAAACAGTGTGCGATGATATAAGACCCTATTTTCATTCAATGTTACTTAGATAGTAGATCAGAATAAGCTGTCGAATCGTGCAAAATAAGATTGTAACCCGCAGTCACTGTAGGTACGAGTGCTTGTGTGTGTTAGTCAGCAATGGCGATCAGCTTTTGAGTTAGAGTTAATTTTCAGAGTATGATGACGAAAAACTTTTTTTAACTTTTAGTGACTTATTTTGCATGTATTTTTATTCAGTTATAGAAGTATATTCACCCCTTTAAATATTTTGCAAATTCAAATCAAATGTATACAATATTACAATATCATTCTTCCACAAGCGTATGAAAATATTATACTGAAATTTTCACCCTTTTATTTTCTATAACGTCTTTTAGCCTTTTTGTAACAAGTGTCGTTTATTTCATTATTACTTTCAGTTATGAGCAAACCGACGGTACTAAGCAAGAGCAACAAGGCCAGGTGATCAATGCAGGCAGAGAGGACGAGTCAATTGCTGTTAAAGGAAGTTTCTCATGGGTCGGACCTGACGGTGTCACTTACACTGTGAACTACACAGCTGATGACGACGGTTACAAGCCTGAGATCGAACAAGGTCCCGGTGGTGGCGTACCTCCCGCAGTCGTAGCCTCCCTCCTCGGTTAAAATGCACGTTATTTCGTTTATAAATATTGTTATTTACCAAAAATATGTATAACATAAACATTAAAAAAATATAAAATATTTTTTGAGTTTTATTTTATATTTGGTTTATTGTAGCTGCTTCTGTAACATTATATTTATAACATTATTGATTCTCAAAGGCATCTGTTAGAGTTTTCACATTAAATATCAAAATAACAAGTCGAATACGCAATCGTTGCAGTGAAAAAAAGGAGTGACAGTAGAAATATGGTAAAACAATGCTATCTCATTAAATTAATAATGTATAGATAGGGCACACTGGTACGGATTTCCTTATTACATGCTCTTGTATAAGCATTTTTGAACATAAAAAAAAGGATTTGACTGGTTAAGTTAATTTTTTTTATTCTCCCTTAAAACATTTAATTACAGATCCTCACAAGCAAAAAATATTGTTTAGGATTATTGTAAGCCTCAATTTCATCATGTCAGCCTAGAGACCTCCGTAGTAGACATAAGCCTTCCCAAGGTTCTCCACCACTTCTCCACACAGACCACTCAATTTAGATTATATTAATTGTGAAAATTTTTGCTAAATAATATTTCTTCACTCGGTTTCTTCGATAAGTATTGGCAACAAAGTTAGCCAATGTAGCATAATTTATGAGGTATTATACTATAAATACCAACGCCCTTTTATTTCATTTTACGCAATATTTACTGTCGCCTACGTATGTATATTGTTGACAAATCTTCCATGTTTATGCATTTTATTGGACATGTGAATATACATATGTACATAATTATACAAGTATACACATCTGCAAACTAATAGTTGTTTAATCAGTACGATCAGTTTGTTGAATCAATAAAATTTTCGGCTGGATCATATTTCTCTATCTATTGCAAAGGGCTTACAAACAAGAACATAAATATGTCATAGGGTCATTGCAAAACTTGATACGCTGCTTGGTTGAGTCAACTTTCTTTATTTCGTATATGGCGACTGTACTAGCTCTTATCACTGTTTGACAGCTACATTAACGACTAATACCCACCTACTTGAAATGGATTACCCAAACCTTGCTCGCGTGAACTCGTATTTGTTTCCGACTCAATGAGATCGGTTTACAAATATTCGAGCAAAGCACATACCGTAACACTTATGAACATGTTTTGAGCTACATAATTGAATGCGGCATGCTCTTGAATCAAGTGGTAATCATACGTCATAAATGTATTTAGCTTGCAATCTATGTTGGAATTATTTTGGAATCCCTTATTTTATTGGAGCCTGAGCTTAGAATCTAAATCTTCTGCACATTTTTTCGTACTTCGGACAATTATAATCGTCTTTCCTGCTTTATCCCGTCTACAATTTGAAACGCTTAATAATAACTTCTATACGTTACTGGAGCGAACTGTGGATTTGATACAATCTGCGTGACAGACTGTTAGTATAGCCACTAGTAACTATTTATTAGAAACAAAAGTGAATATACACAATTACTAACAAATTAATGACTGTCAAATCCAGTGAAACTTGTAAACTAATTATCCACTAATTAAACTAAACTAATTAGGGGTAGCGGCTAATAGAATACCGTTGTCTATGAGATACCCCGAGATAACCTGACCGGATAAGGATGTAGCGTGACATTCCATCTTGATCTCGCCACAACTGCCTCTCACTCAAGAGATGCCCAGATGACAAATAATAAATGACTTGACTTGAGTGGTCGAACTCTCGCTTCGGACCTTGATTCGTTCCATGGTCCGGAGCGAGATGTGTTGGGACGCCGCCGCCTCCTTTTGTGAGACGGTGATGTGGATCAAGGAGGCGGCAGAGCGGGATAAGGAGCCGACGCGACCTGTCTCTACCCGCAGAACCCGGCATCGTCGCCGAGGAGCGTTCAAGCGGTTCTCCGGCTACCGTGAGTACACGCCTGCGGACGGGGGGCCTGAGCCTGTTGTACCACCCGCCGTCTGCGAGGCCCGAGAGGCGGCGCACGTGCTCCGCGTGCGCCTCTCTTAGCGTTAGTAGACTACGTCGTTATTTTCCGCTCGTAGAATGAAAGAGGTTATATGAGGGCAAGTATGATGGATGCATGTGAGGGACGGGACCTGGCGGGCCAGCTCAGGCGGGGTCGCGGCAGTAATGCTAACGTAGTTCCCCTGACCCCGCCATTCAATGGGATCGGATAGAGGAACACCATGGTGGTTTTAGTGGGTAATCTCGGCGCTTCTCGTCGGGGAGTCACCACACTCTGCCTACGGTGAGCCCCTTCAGGGGCCCAGCCTGAGGGATTAACCCGTAAATTGTTTGGTTTCTATCATGAGTCAAAAAAATAAGATTTGTTTGTAAGGTTCCAGAAAAATATTTTGTGTTTGTTACCTAAAATGCTAAGGAGAGAAGTGTATTAATTATTTTCACTATACATCAGATTCAATTCGTTACAGATACCAAGGCAGTTTAATATAAAACTCGTAAACATTTACCTGGGAGGATCAAACCTTGATGAGTATGCGTACCAAGCCTCAGTGAAGTAGAGTAGTAAGTTAGATTTACCAGCAGTGACCATGTGGTCACTGCTGGTAAATCTAACTATATGGGTTATACATACAATTGTGAAAATAAGGAGGAGACCAATCCCAAAATATTTTGTTCTGTACCTAAAAAGGAAAAAAGGAACCCACACCGGATCAGTTTTTGTCCGTCTGACTGTCGGTCTGTCAAGAACCTTTTCGGGAACTCGAGAAGGTAACGAGTCAAAATTTATATAGGTATGTTAAAAAATGTTGCAGCCAATTAAAAAGTCGCAAAAACGCACATTTCGATGCTCTCAAAGAATCAAAAATCCATAGGGCAGTTTCCGTTGACCTAGAACTATGAAAATTGGCATGTAACATCGTTATATAGGACACAATAAAGAAGATATCTAAAACTGTACATTTATATTTAATTTTGATTATAAAAGCGTTGGTCTCGCGGCATAAATGTGCGCGTGTCGAGTTCGATCCCCGGGTCGGGCAAAGTGTTACTGGGTTTTCCAAATAGGTACTCAGTAGTAGCCCGGAGTCTGGTGATGTGCCCGGTAACGGCAATAGGCTCGCCCTCTATTACGTGGGACCTAAAAATTCATGGCGAAATATGGGTGTAATACTTACACCTCTTCCTACCCCTTCGGGGATACAGGCGTGAGACAATAAAAAAAATTTATTATAAAAGATATAGTGTTAAAACTAGATGTAAATTAAAAATAAATGCTACTAGTTCAAGTGAGGTATCATAATATGAAAGGGCTCAATTTGCAGTTTCAAAAACAGATGCTATATATTTGTTTTACCACTCTTTTATTTCCTAATATGCACGGAACCCTCGGTGGTGGAGTCCGACTCGCACTTGCCTGGTTTTTTACACGTAACTTCTATTCTAACTTAGCATTTTATTGAATTGTAAAAACCAACCAAATACCGAAATTATTAGCTGTAAATATACTTACATCGTAGTAATAGAATGATTCGTAATCTTAACTGTTCATTAAGATTATATGATGAAGCTGATGGCATATAATAAAAAGATAATGCTGCTTATAGTAGCTATGATTTATTTTGCAGGTGAATTTTGATGTTTTCAGACTATTGGTTAAATAATAGCTAATGCTGGCAAATTGTGATAAATCAAAGAGGTGTAATGGAAACAACAGTCAAAAATATACATAATTATATTTCTTAATTCTCCTGCACAAACACAAAAATATCGTCTTAACCTCACCTCTGAGGCGGCCACGCCGCACGGTGGGCTGAAAAAGTTCGCTAGTGGACTTAGGGATTTCGAAAAAACTAAAGTGGAATATAAATAAACTAATTCCATTTTTTAATTCTATAATGAAATACAACTCAAAATTATTAATACAATTTTTTTGATTAAACGCGTGTTTTTTGAGTTATTTAATTTTAAAGATTTTTTTGTATGGAAGAAAACAATAAAGTGAGAATTGCTCGTAATTCTTAAACTATCTTAAGAAAAAAATGAAAGTTTATGACAGAAGATATTTTCTGGCTATTTATGCACTATATCGCGAACTGCGTTTTTTTGCGTTTTGGCGGTAATATTTTTTTTTATCTTTTATTCGACACCACCCGGAGAGGTTAAATATTAGGCGCGTTTTTTTTTAATGTGGTATCCCCAGTAGGCCTGATCCACTTGCTATACTTGAAAAAATCATCATTAGTCATATATCTGAAACTTTAAAAATTTATTAGTTTACCTGATTTTATCAAAATTCCGAGAAAGCATAATATGTCGTGACCTGTGTGGATATTTTATTGTTTCATTTTTGTTGTATTGACTTGTTAACAGTGGTATTATAAAAAAATCGATTTAGTTTTTTTTATTTTCCACTAGTTTCATACAAACTTCAAACAATTTTATCTCGGTAAGTATGTACTTTATCAAAAAAAGTCAAAGAGTAAAAAAATATTGTTTTCATTAGTAGAATCCAAAAACAAGGCTCTTAGCCCCTAAGTCCACATTTTGATTTTTCAGCCCACCGTGCGCCGTATCCACGTGCGCCTCCATAAATGATGATTAGAAAATATGACGTGACCTGCCAGCATCCAATGCCGAGCCGAATCCTGGTAGGCCGCGGTATATGACGCGATGCTAACCGCAATTAGCGTGGCTCCGCCAGCTATTGGTTATAGTGAGTAGACTAAAGGCACCCAAAAAAGGTGGCTTGGAAATCCCAAGTACCACACAATGCACATTACATGCGGGCAGTAGGTGATAGTCCTTCTACCATAAAGGCATACTGAAAGGATAACAGAAAGACAAGCAGCACACGCGGTGAGCGCAGTGCGAATAAGAGCGAGACAGCGTAATAGATGTTGCATCTAATGCTATCTCGCTCTTGGCGTACAACCTGCCATTACCTGATATTAACATACAATAGATTTTCAATTGCAGCGTACACATAATTTCAGACGAAATGAAAAAATAGGATTTATTTCACTATACGAACAGATTCTTGAAGCTCGAATGTTATCTCATAGAGTAATAATAAACAGTGTTTATTTCGCACTATTCTATAATAATGTTAAGTTTATTTTAGTTGGCCGTCACTTTTAGAAATATAGAGACCTAACAAGAAAAAGCACTTTGTTTTGGTAAACACAATTAAGCCAGATCGCAATTTTTTAATTATTTTTTTTCAGCAGATGTCATAAAAATATCACATTATTAAATGTTTGCTACAAAATTTTGAATTAGGATCGAGAACTTTCTAAACGTGCGATAAGTACTTACACCTTATGAAAATTCAATTTGCTAATATATAGATGGATGGACAGACAGCATTGACTTGATGTAAATATTTATAAAAGATCGCAGCTAGTTAATAGAGTACGATTACGGATCCGTGACATTAAATGAGGCAAAATGATTTGACCTCCGTTTAAAATATAAGTACCTACCTACTTACACTAGGTTAATAATAGATAACGATTGAACTATCGAAGATTGATGTTAATCGTTCCTAATACGAGTAGAAAGGTATATTATTGTACTATTTGACGAAAAGATAGTAAAAATACTACGACAGCACTGCAGAGCGCCTGATTTTATAAAATCTATCATCCTCAACCACGCCATGGCCAGGTATCCACGCACATAATTTAATAGGCGCCAACTTAAAACTGATCTTACCTTACTTACATCTATTAGCGTACTATATTTGTTGTAAAAGCTCATAAATATAACAAAAAGTTTGTATATCATGGAGAATTTCATACAATAAAACAAGAACAGGATACAAAACCTCGCGAAGGTTCAAAGCGTTTGTTGTCACTAATCTTGGTAAAAAAAAGCTAAAGCAAGCTAAAGCTCGTAGAGCTTTATACGGCCACCTCTCATACGTACTTTCGTCTAACTAATTTATTATGTTGTGTGCCATGTCGGTGATGCTCCTTCACCAATGGTAATTGACCTTATGCGACCTCTTCAGTCTTTATTAGAAGTTTAGGTCAAGGTGACTAGGCTGTAGCGGAAATACGCAAGATTGTGTGTATCAACTATTTTTTATACGAGATACCGCGTTAACCACAAGTGTTAGTCAATAATTGTGGTCGAACTACTTATCAATTGGAGGATTCAATATTCTATTGATGAGTAGCAAGAAAATAACATTACTTAAGTTGTTCTTTGATACACTGACATTATTTTGTTTTATTATCATAATCATAGCTGTGAGCTTTTTTCGAGTAAGGTTAGGATTTTAATAAGTTTCAAAGTAAGAAACATTTGTATAAGCTAGTCTCATAATAAAATAATGGTATTTTAAGGTGCCGTAACATAAAAAAAGTTTTAATTGCTTTTCAGTTTTTAGAACTCTAAGCCTGGTCAATGAATTGAGCACATTAACATAGGCATTAATATCGGGTTTATCCATTGTCTAGAACCCATAATACAAGTTCTAGCTTGGGACTAGATGGTGTTCTGTGGATGTATTAGAATATTTGTTATGGATGAGCATCGAACCCACTACCACATCCGGCTTAACAATCAGGGTCACTAGCCACTAGACCAATAGGTCAGTCAGTACTCGTGGATGAAGGTAATAATTTTTAAGTTAGTTCTTTGAGGTTATCAAAGAACTAACTTAAAAATCCATACATGTCTCTCCAAATTTAGTTCCTAAGTCTCTGTTGGGCAATTGTTAGCCATATAATACTTACATTTATGGAGGTTGAACCCTTTTAAATTTTTATTTTTGTAACAGTAAGGTGGTTTATATCCGTTGCTGTGATTTAATACATTTGTTTACTTAAATCAATTACAGTCCTGTACATCGGTTTGACTTGAAAATCGCATTATACTGTTAGTAGTATTCAGTGGGCATTAAAAATCATTGAATATTTTACATACATTTATTGAAATAAATGAAGAAAACCTGCTTACTGACAAAGTCCTAGGCTATTTTATTCCGCTCTATGCCACGAGTTCAAAAGGTTAATTACACTTAAATACATAATAGTTGTCTAAATAAATAAACTTACTATGAAGTTTATCCTTTCTTAGCTTCTAATCGTTAAAATTAAATGCCATCTTGGGTAAAGTATGGGCAACTGGTATTAATATTGCTTCTGTAAGTCTATTCCACAATTAAGCAACAGTGTTTACTTAAAACAGGTAGGTACATATTACGTACATCAAACACGGCAACTTGCGTACTTATTTATAGCATAACCATCATTAGCATCTATGCCTGGCTTCGCCTTAAGTTTTCATAAAGATATTATATTTTCAATTATATAATTAATTACTAGCTGTCACCCACTACTACGCTCACCTTTTTTTTTTTTGTGTCGGCTTGGAAAATCCTCATGGAATCCCTCCGCCCCGGGAGAAGGACGAAGGGGACTGTCAGACTTTTACTGACTAAAAACCAACCCGTGTTCCTCAAGTACCCGTATGTCGGAGGGTCGGGTATCGCCCAAGCATACGTCGCAACCCTCCGACGGGGCGCAACCCCCCGACGGGTCGCAACCCCCGACGGGACTACTACGCTCACCTGGATGTAGGTTATCGCAACAAAAGCTAGTCCGTGTGCTTTTCTGATGTAGGTATAAGTTGTTTTAAATGTTTCTTCAAAATTTTTATGTGAAATAGTATCAAACATCAATCTCGTCCATCCCCATAATCTATGGCGTTTATTATAGTAATAGCCTCCGCCTCTATAATTAAAATATAATATATCGGGTTTTGACAGATGAAGCCAACCGAAGTTGGTGTCAAGCTGAAACCTTCAATGCAGTGTGGTGTCAAGCAGAAACCCACACTGCAGTGTGTCAACCCTGACAGGCTTACCTCAAACGGATGGGTTTGCTCTCGGGTTTCTCAGACTACTAGGGATGATGCACCCACTTAACACAAATAGTGAAAAACAGACTCTACGCTTCTGGCTGTGGAGAAATAACATATTTTATGTCTTGGTGGTATGTGGTACCTATCCAACTATTGGTATTAACAATGGTGATAGGATTACAAAAAATCTTGATGTGTATGTGGTAGGCAGGGTACTTCAATAGCCATGAAGATATAATTTTGCAATCTACACACTTTTATTGCTTACCTTGCGTTTGTACTGTACTTAGCAAACATTTTGCAAATAACAGGTAAACCAAACATAAAATAGAATAAAGTACCTACCAACTTGTATAATTTATTCTAACGAAATCCAAATAGTATAAATGCAAGGGTCTCTCTTTGTGTATCTTTGTTTGAGCTGTTGACAATTATCATTTACAGCTAAACTTCTAAACATATTTTGATGAAATTTGTTGAAAAATGAGCTCGATTCAAACCAAAAATAAGAATAAAAGTATTTTTGATTCGCTTCATGCGGTTCTTATCCGTTTTTATGTTCGTTATAGGGACGTGTTGTGACGGATTAAGAATAAAAAGTGTCACTACCCCATTTCATATCGTCGGTGCCGTAAGAGGCAACTAAAGAAAGTACACAAAGCGAATAGTATATTTCCGAAAAAGCGGCAAACTATATATCAAACGTCATACCAACCCATGTGGTCAGCGTGGTTATAATTTCTAAGCCTAATTGACTCACAATGTGATTGTGACTCGATTTAAAATAGGAGAGGCCTACATGTACTGCGAAAGGTTATATGATTCTTGAGGTTCTGCTACTCAGAAGTATAATTATTATACGTGTTCATAAATAACTTCGCAGACTAGTTCCTTGAGATGCCGACTATTAATAATAGTAGATGAACAGCAATTATATGAGTACAGACGAGCGCCTTACCATTTATAAGTAGCATCAATACCTTGACCTAAGTTAAACTTGAATATCGAAAATTAGGCTGTAGTTCGTTTGAATATAATGGAATATTTAATTCTCGCAAATGGTAATAATACCATTATTTTTAAACAAGCTAAACGTGAGTGGCCGTGATATGATGCCACAGTTCTTGGAATCAAATAAGTGACAAGTGATCAACGCAATATTTATACATAGGTTACTTTATTCGTTTACAAGACAAACTGACAACATGGCTGCAGAGAAACATGAGATCCAGCAGTCGAATGGCACTTATCCGTTGAATATATACATACATACATACATAGACTCACGCCTGTTTCCCCGAAGGGGTAGGCAGAAGCATATTAAACGCCCACTTTTCGCCAGTGTTTTGATCCCACGTAATAGGTGGCGAGCCTATTGCCGCTTATTGGGACATTTTGTTTGCCAGAGCCTCGTCCGTTGATCGGCAGGTGCACCACTTGCAGGTGAGGTTGGCTTGGGACCCTAAGTTTTTGGTGGGAACCCTATGCACCTAAGAATATATATTTCTTTTTAATTATTATCTTAACACGAACTAGTACATTATCTTCATCAGTGCAGGTGGAAGACGTTCTGTGTCCGGACATAGGCCTTCCCTAAAGCTGTGCGCATAGAGTATCCGCTTCCTTACCCAAACGAGATCTCTACTCCAACAGCCATACTCATGACTTTTCGGAGCGCGATATACGCGTTATTTACTAGCATTTTTTTCTATAAATGAGGCGTCTAAAAAATAACGAGTATACATTATTATAGTAATACATACATTTGTACATATCTGTTAAAAGTTTAAATTTTCGCTATATGCGTAGCGTAACGTTTTATTTATGGCAATATTAACTACATTGCCATAAATAAAACGTTACGCTAAAAGTTACCACTGAGAATAAATAATTCGGATTCATCTTGTCCGCTAATTAAGTACCTACCATTCATTAATTTCAGTAATTACAGATTAAAATACCTTGTAAACGATAAACATCTACATTTTACACGGACGGTTACTCCTGTATTAATTATCAACAAGATTCCAAAAAGGCCACTTGAATGAAAAATTACAGTGGCATTATAGTAAGTATTCATAATATTCATTTTCTATTTCGTGTATTTACAGCTCAAATGGCAAACACAACACAAAGATAATACGTATGAAATCGAAATTCAAGAAAGTCATTAAGTCTTACGTTTTACACAATAAATATGTTTCGTGTATAACTAAAAATCATTACTTACATTGACTAATCGCAAGGTACCTACTTGCGAACATATGATGAACGTACACAGAGGTCATAGGTAAATGTCGATTTACGAGGTCACTACATATTTTTTACACTTACAGTATTAAAATGTACAAAAACTTAGAAGGCCCTTTATAAGGAATGTTTATCTTTAACAAATACTCAGAATAAAATAAAAAGAGCAGAATCCCGGCATCAGTAGGTACATTGAATGATAAGAAACAATAACAGAACACTTTCTGTTTTTGTTTCTTTTCATAAAACAGATCAGTGTTGTGTTTACTAGGTCCTATGTTTTTTATTTCTTTGGTAACTTACATCTGCAAACTACTTCAAGGATTTTCATATAGTTTCTACTGTTGTAAAGTTAACAATCAGGAACAAATTTAAAGCTTTAGTAAAAATACCGTAATTTTAATCAATGTCACTCAACAGAAGACGCAATAACAGCGTGCTCAAAAAATATATGTAGGTACCCTACAGACGTGCTACGCATTGCAAAAGCTTATGGAGAAAATGCAACTCAGAAGATTTATGACAATGATATTCTCAGCACCTCCGGATTGTGTGAATTTAAATATTAAGCACTACGTAGTTTACAAAAACCATTTACAGAAATCAGAAAAGCCAATCATCATCATCCTAGTGCCATCCCGGTGGAATTACACATTTCCAATTTAGAGAGCCGCACACTCATCTTCTTGACTAGAGGATATTGGCTTGAGACCTTCGCAATGACAGAAAATAGCAATAATCAACAGTTTAGATAAAGTCCAGGATATTTAAGAGTACAGCCGGACTCTACAGCTTTTGTGTTTTCCGAGCCTTGTAGAGTATAACTCTTGAACTTATCACCCATTTCTGATGTCGAGAAAGTATCTATAACTTCCTGAGTTGAAATTGCTACTTTTCCTCCAGCTCTATTACCTTAAAGCAATAAAAAATAATTATAGTTAGCCACTTAGTTACAGTTAGTTTTAATTTAATTCTGTTTAAATATTTTGGTTATTTAAAAAGTTATTTAGCTAGTTAGTCCTAACAAAATAATTCAACGAGAGTTCCAATATGTTCTAGGTATTTTTATGAATAAAACTTTTCTGGACTTACATTATGCTGTAGATACAGGTGTTTGTCATAAAAAATAGACCCTAACTTATTATGTTCTATGATAAATTCCATCTTTCTTTGCTCGTTTATTTATTATATGAAATCATTAAATGTACGCGTAGGTTCGTAAGTAATGTTACCTACAAATTACGGTTAATCTATGGACAATTTCCGAATCAATCAATACGCAACAATAGCAAGAGCAATCATAATTAATATGGCAACACCTCGCGTTAATTCAATTTTCACAACGACAACAAGAAAGCGTTTCCTAATTGCTATCAATCATACAAATTACAGTAAACATCATGTGTACCTATGCATATAATTAAAATGATGATTACGAAAGGTCCCATCAAAGATGTCCTCAAACGTTTCGCGGCTTACCTTCGGCGTGTCGTAGGAGTGGTCAAATATACAAAACATTGTAACGAGATGTGCGTCAACTAATAACAGTGTGTTGTAACGCAATATGCCGAATAGTATAAAACATGAGTTAGGATAATGCATGTGCACATAGTTCAACTAAACTCGATACGCTCAACCGTTTAATCGTGATCATGAAACTGGTCGGTACTTTATGGTGATTTAAAAATAATAAATTTAAATAAATACTTTTTTTTATTAGTGATGTTTGAGTGAAGTGTACACAGTGTTGGTTTTGGTTTCAGTTGGTGGTTTGTGCTTTGGTAGCGGTAGTGGCTGCGGCGCCGGCGCCTCAGGGTCTCACTCAGGATGTGCAGCTTTTAAAATACGAAACGGACAATGATGGACTTGGCACCTACAACTTTGCGTGAGTTTTACACCCTTAGCGACTTATAACTGAAAACTATAGTCATCATAATCCCAGCATTATGCTGATTATGCTAAATGGGTTACTGAACACTGCCGTAGTATTTAGTGTAAATATACAAACTGATGTGCAAGAGATAATATTTTTAACGAATATTTCTTTCGCAAATTAATTGATAGTATCTCAAAGTTTATATAAGTACAATAGTGCAATAAAATATTTATTTGAATTGTTTATAATTAATAAAATTGATAATTGTCATTGAAATTTTCTCACAACTTGTTAGTATATTAATATTTATAGATATCTAATTTATAATCTTTCCACAGCTATGAGCAAAGTGACGGCTCAAAACGCAACGAAAAGGGTGAGCTCAGAAATGCGGGTGCCGAAGATGAATTCGTGGCCATGTCTGGATCTTACACATGGATAGGCCCTGATGGCGAGACCTACACAGTGAACTACATCGCCGATGAGAATGGATTCCAACCCACGATTGAACAAACTCCCGGCGGTGCGGTCCCTTCGGCGGTTGTTGCGTCTCTCCTCGGCTAGAATGACATAGATATACTAGAATAATATATAGATAAATTCAAAATACCAAATATGATTTTTATTTCCTGAAAGATATGGAAAGAAAATAAGCGTATTACAGTGCATGTGTATATAAAGTTACAATTAAATTAGTAAGAATCTTTATAAGATGTCAAAATCCAACTTCAAATACGATTTTTCAACAATATATGGACATATCTGAGAAAAAGCTTCAATAGCTTGATTAAATAATGCAAATATAATAATTTCACCGGTACCCTTAAATTTTGCTAGAAAAGTTTGCCTTACCGAAGAAAGAAAAGAAAGAAAAAAGTATTACATATATCAAAAAACACATCGCAAGGCATAACAATAGTCTGTGACAGATAGGTACACACTCAGCTATATTGATGCATTTTAGTAGTTTCCACAGAAAGTCAACCAAATATAAGACCAAGCAAAACATTTCCAAGAAAGAAAAGTTTTGTTATATTTCACTTTCCGCAGCGAAAACCCCTACCTTGTAAATGTCTTCAGCTACACTTTATTATACTATATAATTACCCAATATTTTATTTACATAAAGTTTACTCTCTTTAAATCAACATCATCGAATTCCTACTTCTGGACGCCTATCTTCATTTGAGAAGGGTGAGGGCATAGTCCACCACGCTGGCCAAGTGCGGGTTGAAAGACCTCCTTTATCCTTCGAGCACATAATTGGGATCTCTCAGACTTGCAGGATTCCTCACAAAGTTTCCCTTCACCGTTTAGCATACGGTAATAATCAATTTAATTCGTTAATAACTGCGAAAATTTAGTGATGCGCGTCGCGGATTTGAACTCGAAACTCTCGGAGAAGCAGTATATTAGTCTCTCTACTATTGCTGCCTTATAATTTGCAACGAATGTAATCGGAATTATGATTAGAAGGTAGGTTGCCGAGCAAAAGGACTGGGTTAAGTACCTGGGATCTGTACTCCACGCGTCTGGTGACATTGATTTCGACGTCAAGACACGCATTTCGGCAGCCTGAGGCAAATGGCGTGAAGTGAGTGGTGTCATTTGTGACCATAAAATGCCGGTTAAGTTGAAGGGACAGGTTTATAAATCCATCGTTAGACCTGTCCTGTTATATTCTGGCAGTGAGACGTGGCCTGTGCGTAAGCGACACAAGCAGAGTCTGCGTGTCACGGAGATGAATATGCTGCGCTGGATGTGTGGAGTTACGCGGAAGGGCCGCATTAAGAACTCCCTCATCCGTGGCAGTCTTCGTGTCCGTGACATTGCGGATAAACTGCAAGAGCGTCACCTACGCTGGTACGGTCACGTCTTACGACAACCGGCACATTACGTGGGGAATAAATGTCTAGCCATGCCGCCCCCACCGGGCCCCGGTAAACGTGGCAGACCTAAGAAATGCTGGTTTGACGTCGTAAGAGCTGATATGCGTGCCAATCGACTTTCTACCGGAGATGCCGAAGACCGAGCAAAGTGGAGAATATTAAGCAGAAAAGCGGACCCCGGGTTCCAGGACGGAGGTCTTGGGGCACGACCGGGATAGCGCTGGGATGATGATATGATTAGAAGGTACTTGCCTACTGAACTTAACTGTACGAATTTTAAAGCTTCGTAAAAGCTGTGATTTCTGAATCTTACACAAAATTTAATATGTAATTCATTTAAAATATTAAATTATAAATAATCTACTTCTTCAAAGGTGAAATAATTCTTGAATTGATGTTCTCTTAAGATAGATTTTGTTGTTATTTTGCTTTTCCCTGAAAACACCGACAGCGAACATGAACAGTTTCATTTATCATGAACAGTTCATGTTTCCAAACTTAATAAAGAAGCGGTTTGCACTTTTGTTGCGCTCTAAGACCTTATCAAGCTCAATCATTAATTAACACGTTGAATGCGAGACTTTAAAACTACAAATTACGTACAGTGCTATACATACCAATTTTGACTTGTATCGTTTTTTATTCTGGTGCGATACAAGACGATAATGGTTTGTAAACAAATTAATATGTTTTGGCTAATAAAACTTAGATTTTTATAAAAATATATAATTTTATGCTTGCAATAGCAAGTTGTCATATTCAATTAGATACATTTGTCGTCGCCACAGAATGCAAACTTTAGTTTAGTAATTATATGACATTTAAAATACAATACGGATTCGTATTGTACCAAGGAGCATCTTGTACCGCATCACGGCGGTAGGGCAAGGTTTGTTGTGTCGATAGTTTTATAGGGAAGGGATTTCCCTTCCCTAAAAAAAAGTGAAACAAAATATCGACATCGATGTTTATAATTATTAAAGGAAAAGTAATTCACAAAACCTAAATATTATTATGCGATTTTTTGTAGCATTCCAAACATATCTTTTTGTCGCATTTTTTGCAGTACGTGTCAACTCCTCTTACTTTCTTGTCGTCATCTCTGCTATTCATTGTTTTTCTTAATTGTTGACTTTTTTTCGGCAGTAATTTTATCAGCAAGTTTAGTTTTGGTCAGAGCTTCTATTATAGATTCAGTGAAATTCAGCAAGTAAACTTTTCTATCGCATCTTGTGTTATAGACGAAATACATCAGAATGTACTGACTGCACTAGCCTATACTGGCTAGTTCCTGTGGTGCGAAACAAGTCGGTAGCGTACAAGACAGTTTTGGCTGGTACCGCACCGATTGTAATTTTTTATCATCTGGTGCGGTACAAGTCGAAAGTGTCTTGTATACTTTAAACCTACCAATTAGATACAATTTAAAGTAATAAACCTAAATGTATACTTGTCTCTTTCTGAATTAAAGGATTTCAATGGGAAATCACTTCTACACCTGACAGAAAACACCTACTTTCAACGCCAGACCAAAAGAAAGTATAATACAAGTCAAAATTGGCTTGTACCGCTTTCAACGTGTTAATAAGAGAAATCTGTTGATTCCAAAAATATGTCTCAAAAGCTCTAATAAACATTCGTACTTATGCTGCTTTTTAAGCAGCGTAATAACTTGGTGTTTTATACTTGTACTGAAATATAAATCTCAAAAAATAATAGACCTAAGCTACTTATTCCACTTATATATTTTAATTCGATGCTTTCGCGCGATTGTAACAAAGGAGTTTTTCCCTATTTTGTTAGGGAACTCTAAAGATGATCGCTGCATTTTCTGGTTAAGACAAAAAGCATATTGGTGTTTGAAATATTTATTTTTCCATAAAGTAAGGAAGTAATAGAGACCGCATTAAAATAGCAACCTTACCCAATATATTTACTTCACTCTGACTAATGATTTTTTTCTCATGTAAGAGAAAGATAAATATACAAATGTCATTTCGAATCTTCGAAATTGTCGTAAATTTTAACTAGACTAGTGATGTGCTTACTCAAAATAAATTTCGATAAAATATCGATAATGTTTGCAATAAATCCTTAGATTTGGTTAACTAAGAATGAATATCAATTGAATGTTGATAAATCCTCAGATAAAGTAAAATATGTGAATAAATCCAGCTTATACTTAAACACTAGTAATCGATTTTAAACTTTCGCGACTTGTATACATCATACAAAATAATTTAGCGGGTCTTAATCGCGTTAACTTAACTTATTTAAGGTATAAATACCTATTTGTTACCGACGTTTCGCTCGTCTTGCACCGAGCGTGGTCGCTAACTACTAAATTATTTTGTATGATGTAAACACTAGTAAATGAGTTATGATAAAAAATATATTTTTAAATTACCTTTTTAAGGTAAATAAAGCAAATGATTTTCAAAATATTACTAATAATCACTACCTATATGCAATGATAGGATCAATGACGAGATCATTACCGCGTAATGGTTTTCGAATACAAAACCACGTTACGTATTTCAGACTTTTGGAAGTATAACTTCCAAAATTGTGCTTATTATTTAGAAAATTATCACGATCGTCAAGTGTTTGTCTAAAATCTTCCAAACTAAATTAGTCCTTCTCAAATTGAAGGGAGGCACGGACCCAGTATGCTCAGTTACATAATTATATTAAATCACCAATCGAAAGCAGGCTGCAGTAATAAGTGAGTTAACTAATAGATTAGAAATAAAATTTAACTTCAGGGTCAATTTTAAATAAAATATTGCACACATAATGAATCACATTTATTTAAGGTAAAATAGAAAAAGTCACTGACAGTGTCATTGGCTTAGTTAGAAAAAAACTCAAATCTTTACAAAATCATATTATATATACAGGTCAAATTAATTACGCCCTTATAGATACGCCTAGGTCTAAAATAAGTGAGAAATAAAATAATTTAAAAGAATTAAACCAGGAGCCCGCATGGTGAGTAAGAAAGAAAATAAAATTGTGTGCGTACTTCTAACTGGCACCGAACACAAAAAGTGTTGTTGTTAAAAATATTAGTTTTTCTGCTGCCTAGTGCGAGCATCTTTAGATGTTGGTAAGGCTCTTGGCGATTAGTCCATTTACTGACACAACTATCGGCACAATGATCGCCGAGTTCACATCCCACATATCGACAATCTCATGAGCTGGGCCCAAATATTTGAACTCCTCCTCTTTTTCTGCTTTTACGAGATTGCTGTCATGCGATATGGTAATAACGTTTACCAATGCGAGTCGCTCTGCTCGATCACTACAATATCACGCTTATTGGCTACAATAAACCTGTCTGTAATGATAGACCTATACCAGGACAACAACGTACGACCATTTATCCGAGAACTAGGTCGGGCACAATCTGTATCTGTAGTACGGTGAACCAATGAGATTATATTTAAGGACTAGTTGCTGATGGATTATCTTGGCCACTTGATTGTGTCTGTGCAAATACTGGCCATTGGCAAAACTCGAACAACCGGATACTATATGTCTGAGAGATTCCCCGGGCTGGTGACATGCCCGCCATATGTCGATCGCACCGTCCCTCAGGAAATACTATCGGTAGTTGTTTGTCATGACAACTTCGTCCATAATTATGAAGACAAAACCTTTGGTTTCACCGAAGAGAATAATAGAAATAAGAGAATAGAATATTAATAAAAAATATTACACAAACCTGCAGTACTGCAGGTTTATGTTATTATTTTTATAAAAGTAAAAGACAGAGGAGGACTAGTCTCACCGTCAAAATGTGTATAACATATTTTTAATGTTACAGTAAAGTTTGTACGTGAAGGCAGCGATAGCCTGCGTGCGATAGCCGAAAGTTTGTGATGATCGATGAAAACACTTTTCTTGAGATATATAATTGTATTCAAGTATACTTATTTTTCAAAGAAATATTGCAGTATAGTTTCTACATCACAATAGTGCAAAGGCTACCTTTTTTTTGCAATAACTGTCACCCACATCGGCGAATACGTGGGCCGAAGCTAGTCTGTAAAATAAAAGTATCGATAAAGTTATAACGTCACTATGTTTATACGTCACAATCTTATACGAATAAATCAAAATGTCTATGAACGAAGTATCAAAGTTTCAAATGAAGTTCTATTAAATTTTGACGGGTAATGGGTCCCCACTACGGTGACCTATGTCAGACCTTTGAGTGATGAGATCCCTCCGTCTATAACATAGTATATATAGTCTGAGGTTTTTTACTAGTATATCCATAGACTAATATAGTATATCGATGGCTACGATCGTATCTCGTAAAGATATCTTCCTAAATGGCTAATGTCTATGGCTATGCCTGAAAAGATCCTTGAATATTTCAAAATTTCCAAGAAAATAATAGTGCTGTTGCAAAGATAGACAAAAATAACGCGAGATAAATTCCGAAAAGCAGTTGACAATTTTATTTTTTTAATAACATTTTTCCACAAACACATTTCTCCCATTGATACGATGTAAAGTCTCAAATCTTTATCGCAATCTGAAGTTATGATCATAGACTAATATATTGGGTTATGATTTCACCTGTAGATTTCACTCATGTCATACTCGTAATTCAATACTCTTATTCAATGCTCCTTGCTCTTATTGATTTAAACTCCTTGAAAATATTTACGTCAATTTTACTTTCGTCATAATTTACAATTTTTACATCTGCACCATAGACTTGATCTGCACCTAAACGTCAAAAAATTAATATTTTATTTTTATTAATATTTAATCGGTACAATAAATCTGAATGAAACTGCTCCTTTTAAAATTTCTCCAAAAATGTTTTGAGAAAAACGCCTAAATACCAATTCAGAAGCGTAAAGAAAACTATACCTAATTTTCACGGTAAGGTTACTTTTCATGTTCAAATTTTGCGTAGACAGAGAATACCAAATTTTGGATCTTATATTGTTTCCTATGAAAAGTAACATAAGAATCATTTTTTTAAATTTTATTTATTTATAGACTCACGCCTGTATGCTCGAAGGGGTAGGCAGAGGTGAAATATTACACCCACACTTCGCCATTAATTTTTAGGTCCCACGTAATAGGTGACAAGCCTATTGCCGTTACCGGGCACATTACCATACTCCTTGCTGCTACTGAGAATTCGGCAAACCCAGTAAGTAACACTTTTGCCCGACCCGGGAATTGAACCCGGGACCTCCGATCAGCAGTCGCATACGCTATCCACTGGACCACGGAGGCAGTCAAGAATCTTCTATTATTTATTTAAAGCTTGACAACTGAGCTTAAATGAAAACATTTAAACGACATGAAATTTGACTTTTCTGCAAAACCAATGCCTTGAGTAAAATTTTGTTGAGTATATTTTTTGAGTGTTAAAGCAATCAAATGGCTTATCGTAAAGACATAGAAATATTAATATATTTTCTGCAACATGCCAATTGAAATCATTATGACTCACAATTAAGATGTATAAGCAATGAATACAGATTTACATAGAAGCGCAGTTCTTAAGGATTTCGTGTGCCGATTCCAAGCGGGGACTGTCTCCAGTTTAGTTCGTTGTTGGCGGCGCTAGCGTCATTCTCCGTCTCTCTCGCTCTCGTAATTAAGATACATTGGAGGTGAGAGAGACAGCTGCCGCAGCGCGACTGCTACGCCACCAAGCGGCAATTTGAGTCCCAGAAAGTTTGTCTTCAAAGCGCCCATATGAAATGCGCGTCTATGTAAATAGCTCTTTGGTATAAGTACCTCTTTCCTAATTCTTTGAACAGGTGCCATAAACTCACATTATGGGCAAAGCGGCAAATTCGAAGAAATCTGCGGCTGGTTCTTCTGTAAATACTGGTGAAATGGTACTATCGGCAATAAAGAAACTGATGAGAAACACGGGTTGGACCGCTCGCACTATAATTAAATTTATCAAAATGGAGTACCGGATACCGGACCCCAAGATTAGTCGCAAAGTATCCAGGTACAGATTCAATTGTTACCATTATCAACATGTCAGCGAACGTTCACTGCTGGACATAGGCCACTCCCAAGGTTCATTACACACACCAATCTTGAGCCACGCAAGCGTTTTCCGCAACCCCAATCGAAACAGAAGCATATATTTTTTGTATCTAACCGCCTTTTCGAAATATTTGAACACAAAATATCGTCGCACTCATCGTCCTAAGGTTATGCCATTTGCAACCCGGGGTCCACTTACTAGTCTAGCCGGATTTGACTTTTCCACAGAGCGACTGCCTGTCTGACCTCCGCAACCCAAAGAAATAAGAAGGCATCATAGATCTGTGATCCGTGATATGTTAAATATTATAGCAAACTACTCAAAACGTAAATATAAAAATATTAGCTTTTGAAATTTGATGTATAATTATTCATGTAAATTTCTAACAATTTCCGTGTTCGTTTTTTGCACGCAGATTTTTAGATAATCAGGATGTTCAACTAACACTCTAAAGAATTCGAGTCATTGCTTTCAAGGCAATCGTTACTTATTTCTTTAAATGCGTTCACAATATTAGCAAATGTTTGTATGCATTATAACTAACATATTTTCTTTTGGTCTTATCACAAAATTTACAGAAACAACTCATGTTTATATTTTGTAAATTATAATAAAAATTGCTTCTGTAAATTTTGGTAAGTAATGAATACTACTAGACTATTTTAATAAAATCTGGTAATTTATCACCAAAATTGACAACTTGGAAGTGAATTAATTTTTTTTTAGTTCGCATATCCTAAAACAATATTTTGTCTTTAAGATTAGGATAATTTAATGCCAGATTTTTATCGTCGCCAGCAAAACAAATACCGTGCACAACAAATGGTCAATTGAATAAAGATAATAATGCCATTAAATGTTGTAATGTTAGGTCATCATTATTATGAGCAACATTTAAGTGATGATCCATATGATATGATCATCTGCCACGCTCGCCGGTGACCTCGTCATTTAAAAAGCTCTCACGATTACTTCACGTGCATTTTATGTTATACCACTAGTTTATAGACGAGAAAATCTATACACAGTATTGTCACGATATTGACTATCGGGCTTTGGTTATTCTATTACTATATTCAAGCTATTTTTTTTTATTTTTGGCCTTTGGTAGCCAACTTAACAGCGCAGCGTTAGTTGTTAGTGTTTAGTAAAATAATATTATTATGTAACTGCAGTATATTTCTTTGTTGCAATAGCAAAGAAAACTAGGGCCATATGAATCACTATCATATACATTACATAATCCTACAATAATATTCTGACTACTTCTTCATTTGTGGATTGAAATCAAATAAATTTAAGGTCTGGTCTATTCCTGCATTGCGACGTCTCTGTCATTTGCTAATATTTAATTTTTAAGATATTGTGAGACTCAAAAAAAAAACTCTTTCTTAATCGATTAGAATATTAAGCAGATATTTTTCATACAGGGCTCTAAAACGAGGGGTGCGTCTAGGCCTGTTGCAAATGGAGCGTGGCCGCTACAGACTAAACGAGATGTCAAGTTTGGCGAAGCCGATGTGTGCCCGAGAAATACGTATGCGCAACCGGCCCAAAGTGCAGCGAGAACTGCCTCTGTGTGTCCGCAGCCGTACCCCATCTACGAAAGTTGGCACATACAGAACTAAGAAGAGATTTTGATATTATTGCCACAGATAAAACTTTTAATAAACGTATATTTTTGATTTGTGCTTTTATTTTACTGTTAACAACATTTATTTAAAAAGTATGAACCTTATAACGCTTATTATAACAGAGCCTCGGTTCAATGCTCGACAGTGATAAAACCGGGTTATCACTGTTACAACACACAGTTTCAACTTTTGGGGTCCATTTTATATGGGTCTCATATAAGGTTCCAAGCTTTCAAATCCAAAATAATGCAAATTATTAAACAAAATATAACATGAAAACAGCAAACATTATATCAGACAAACGCCTGATAAAATGTGTTATCTACGACTACAAGACATATAGGTACTGTAAGTACAGACTGTAGTTTTACCTACTACGTGTATACTTGTCGAATTTACGTTGCATTCGGTGTGATAATATACTATATTAACTAACTTACCCTATTATAGAGATATATCAATAAATGAATAGTAAACACTTTGGCGCACTCGGTGCGCTCGCCCCTGCTATTAAAGAAAGGTCCTCTGTAATCGGTGCTTTCGAGACACAGAGCACTGCGAAATTTGGCATAGTTAGCTGTCCACTACACGATTGCTATTCCATATACGTAGGCACAGTGTCTCTGCCTTTAAACCGATGAAAAACAAATATTTTCCTGCCTCATCATCAGCCATAATCGGTCCCACTGCTGGACACAAGGCACTTCTCATTTTGGGAAGGGTAAGGCCATGATACACCACGTCTCCCCCCCCCTGGGTTCTCCACCTTATCGTGGTGGGGAGCTCAGTAACCGTGGCTTGGACACTCGCGATGAAGAGAGATCCCGGGAGTGGACGCTCCGCGTGGGCTTGGAGGAGCTTTCGCAGGATGCGTCCAAGGATGCGGGTGCGGGGGACGGTTCTGTCTATGCCTCGCAGTCGGGCGCGGTCGCGGGAGGAGAGGCGTGTCGGTGTTGCGTTGCTGCGCGCCCTATCTGCCGCGACCAAATGGGGGTGCACCATTGTTGCGTTGCGGTGGGGCCGCAGAGGAAGAGGAGATGCGGTTTTGCCAGGTTGCCGTCCTCCCTTTCCTCTGCGGCCGCTAGGTGTTTAGGCGGCGGAGCCCAACACCTTCATCCACCGCCAAGGAAGTTTTGTTCGGGGCCCGCCTGAACATCTGGCAGGCCAATACCAGTCGGGGGTAGCGAGAATGCTTCGGCGATACCCGACCTTCCGGCACACGGGAACATGAGGAACACGGGTTGGTTTTTAGTCAGTAAGAGTGTGACAGTCCCCCTCGCCCTTCCGCCAGGGCGGAGGGACCCCATGAGGATTTTCCAACGCGACACAAAAAAAACAAAAAGAAAATGGTACACCACGGCTGCCAAGCGCAGATTGGTAGATTATGCATATCTTTCGAAAAAGTTATGAAGGATTCTCAGACGTGCAGGTTTCCTAACGATGCTTTCCTTCTCCGTTTAGCAAGCAAAACATAATTATGATTAATATTTTATTTTATTAGAGAAATGATTTCGTCTTAGCAGATAAAATAACGGGAAAAATGGAGCTGATGTGACGTTGTTGTTCAGTATTAGTTTAGAATCTTTAAAATTTTGACAAAAAGAGCTTTTTTTACATTTCTGTATCATTTATGTCACTTAATATTTTTAGTTAAACAGTAAATTACTCAATTTATATATTCTTGATATCAGTAGATTAGATAATAGAATTAGGGTCTAAAACCATCAGATTATATCATGATTACTAGTGTTTATAAAAGCAACATTTATACGAGAATATAATTTAATCGCATTAAAATATTTCACTGCTGATATCTATTGTATTTTCATGAAAATTAAGTTGCATAGAAGATAGTGCTCTGTATCTTACTCCGCAGAACAAATGCTATTTCTGTTATTGTAGGCGCTGTACATACCTATTTGTATAAGAAGCCTAAAGTACGAGAGACTTTTGAGGCCAAAAGGAATTATTATCAAGCTATGCGATCTCAAAGTAAGAGCGTACCTTATCTTTATCTTCTTTATTTTTATCTTCTTTATTGCAATGATGATGGTATATTTACTATGAAACTCTCGGAATAAAACCTTGGTTACGCCAGAGCCGACAGTCAAACGGACGTAAAAAAAATAACATCTAGCCTCCGAATAACACTTTTTGGATAATCTAAATCTTTGTCTCTTCGAATAACATGATATTGATAGATAAAACGTTACGTTTTTGCCAATTGATACCGCTTTGATGTATTTTATATGCGTAACAAAACATCATGATTTAAGCTTGGATGAATTTAGGGATATTGCTACTTAAACTTATCTTAACTTCAAACTGCAAGGATACATAAAGCAGTATGCTTAAAAACATAACTCAGCTTTTCGTACTTGGTATGCTACTTAAAATCGACCATTCCTGCAATGAGCTTGTCAATAGCGTTGTGAGTCTGGAGTGGGGTTTGATTTACTATACCACGCAAGCCAGACAGTTTCAGTAGATTTAAATGCTTGTAATAAAACATCGTGAATTGTAAAAATAAATATTTGTGACGAAAAAACAAAACTAGAAAATGTAATTAACTTTAATTATCAACAAAAAATATAATCAGCCACAACTGATGTTAATAATTGTTTAATACTTCACATTGGTTTGCCAATCCATTAAAGTAATGTTTTGTTATTTGGAATTTACCCATAGAATCGTTTTTAAACCACAGCTAAAACCTTTAATCGAATGTTAACCGCAATAATACATACCTACATAATAACACTATCAAACTTTTATTATTAAATCATCTTTTTGTTATCGAAATACCAATCAGCAATTTTATTAGTAAGAAAAGGAAACTCGCTTATCGCACAAATATTATATACCTAGAGAAAGAGAGAGATGGAGAGATACCTATGAATATACTATTTCTAAAATACTGAAAATACTTTCTTGATTAAATTAAGTTTCAGAAAGTACACAGTATATTATTATACTGAAGGGGTCAACGGCTATTTATGTCACTGACTGACCTGGTTGATTCCATCAGTCACTAAGGAACACATTTCTTTACAGCATTAATTTTAAACGATACTCTGTAGACTCGTGAATCTAAATTACATCTCGAATGCAATAAAGTGCTTTAAATTCCAACTTACCTATGTGAAGTTATTAATAGGATAATTTCACACTAATGCAAGTACCTAGTCAATGCAAGCACATAATACACACATATACATTAATCTACGCAGACTAGACCTTTACGCACACATGCTTAAAACCTTAGCCGCCTCTAGGGACATTAACCTTGGTAGGGAGGCTGTAACCACTCACAAACCTTTATAATGGTACCATGTTATGACCTGATCTAAAAACGACATGGCACTATAATGTATTTTTGTTAATATTTTAAAAGAGAACTTTCCTTTGGATGCCTGAAATAAACTACAAGTAATAGTGTCTATAAAAACGAAATTAGGTATATTATGTTTAGTGGACTTATATATTTATTGAGTCACTGAACAGAGTTGCTGAACAGGTGGCAAGATCAGTGGCACATGTCACTGGCTATATTGTATTGTATCAACAGGATTCTTGCAATTACAGCAATTATCGACGATGATATACCATTTAAAACTGCGAGAGTGACGACTGTACGGATAACGCAATTACTGAAATTAAGAGTTTTATTTCTCTGTAAAGTTAATTATTTCAGTTAATATCGCGATCGTTTTTAAAACACGCTTAATTTAGTACCGCCATATCTTCTGGACAGTTATCATGTGTACTTATTAACACCATATCTTCTGTATACTTATTAATTATTTTGTCGTGATCATTTGTTAAACTGAAAATATCTTACCAGAGACTACTGAACATGAAAATAGTTTTCTCTGAGCTTGCCTAAAATTTTACGCGGTGCTATAAATTACGTAGGCGTGAGTAATAAATTACAATAATTTATCACTCACGCAGAGTTTTAAGTTCGATATTACGACATGTATAAATGACTTTTGAAAAAACGTGCGTATTTAATTGTAACAATTGTGTACATAGTAAGCCTGCATGTCAGTATCCCAAATTGTTTTTGGCCTACTTACGTTTACACATCATGACAGCCTATTGGCGATGCAAAGATAATATATAGTCTAAGATCTAGGATGATGTATAAGATGCAAAGATTATCTGCGCGCCTCTAGCTGCGAATTTGGAAGTTGTACGGGTTCGACGCTTTTGACAGCTTTCAATACAACTTTGCTTCAAGGTTATATTGAGGTTATAGTGGTCATTGTATTGAGCTGTCAAAAGTGTTGTACCCGGACACGTTCCAAATTCGTCGCTAGAGTCGCTAGTTAGAATCTCAGCATCGCCAATAGACATCATTGCTGGACGTAGGTGTCCTACAGCGCTTTACACACAGACCGAGCTTGAGCCGCTCGCATTCAACCGTTTCCCGAGGTCACAATAGGGTATTTGACTAAAATAATCGAATTAGTCCGTCAGTTAGATTATCGAAAAATATTGGATAGGTATTTTTTGTTTTTTCAAATCAGTAAAAAATTACGAAGATAAAACGCATCAAAAATGGAGAAACGTCTAGGAGTGGGGGCTTGTAACGTCACTTGCCAGTAAAAAGTGTACTGCCAAGTGACGTCACACGAGTTTTCAGCGAAATTTGTAGTCTTAATTTTTTGTTTATGTGACTAAAGAAAAAATACGTATCCAATATTTTTCGATAATCTAACTGACGGACTAATTAGATTTTTTTAGTCAAATACCCTATTGGTATATTTTATTAGTAATTCAGATTTTATATGATTATTATGGATGACATTTTTTTTTGAGGCTGCCTCGTTGGTCTCGCGGCATAAATGTGCGCGTGAGATTGGGAGGTCTCGGGTTCGATTCCTGGGTCGGGCAAAGTGTTATTGGGTTTTTCCGTTAGGAAATTCTCAGTAGCAGCACGGAGTCTGGTAATGTGCCCGGTACGGCAATAGGCTCGCCCCCTATTACGTGGGACCTAAAAATTCATGGCGAAATGTGGGTGTAATATTACGCCTCTACCTACCCCTTCGGGGATACAGGCGTGAGTCTATAAATAAATAAATTTTTTTTTTGCACGTGGACCCGGTTGTTGCCCGCAGATAGCTTTAACAACTTTACGCCATAGACCTTTGGATGAGAGCAGAAGGCCAGAGAAACTCCTTGCTAGTTGTCAGTGGTTATTAGCCTTTACTGATCTAACGGCAGGTTTCAATTTTCAATCTATCCATGGACTTTGAGATTCAAGAATCGAGTTTAACATATTTTGTATGGCGCTTAAGTCAAAACGAATCTAAAATCGCAAAAAATTGGATAGATCGTACATTTAATTCAACGGCTAGTGAAGTATTAAAGTAGGAAATTCAAATGTTTTCATGACATCTTTATAATTACAAATGTTGACAACTTTAGTCTTTTAGTATCAATGATATTTTAGATCCCGGTTTAAGACGTATCTAGTCTGGAACATCTAACTCGGTGTATTGCCCCAAGGACTGGTTCAGGATAGAAATAAACGACAAAAATAAAAATGTTCTGTTTATATAAGACCACAGGTATCCTGTGTTTTGCAAGTTGACATTTGAGACAGTGTGAGTGCTAAGTTTCTAAGAAAAACAGTGTACATAATAATATTATAAATATGATATTGGTAAAGGTAATATTGAAAATCATAACAATATCTGTATCAAAAAATAAAATATTTCGTCGCCAAACTATTAACATAGTATTGTGGGCTTTTAGTGTACCATTCGTTTTACTATCTAGTTTAGTCTTTATGAGTATAAACTGTTATTTCATTTCTAAATGAAATCATTTTAATTAATCTTATTTCATGTTTATCTTATTTCAGTTCCTGTTAACATGTGTTCTATGCTCACTCATTGGATACACGACAGGCGTTCCATTAAACGAAACTCATAATAATCTCAACCTTAGGCATACAAGATCGGACCCATACCACGCATCTGACGATTCTAAGGGCTTGCACTTTGGATTACCATCGTACGTAAGAATAAATAATTTAAGCAGTAGCTTGGTGTTTATTTATAATAGTAATGATTATAGCCGGATTACAGCATGTAAAAATTTTAATTGAACACTATTGTATTAAAAGCTTTCACCAAATTAAAGTTTCAAGTTCACTACTTCACTTTTTCATTCGGATTGAACCGATAATATTCTAGATAATTATGTTGTTATTATTAAAAATAATAGTGAATTTTGTTCCCAATTGTATAATTGGTTCAAATTTAAAATGGATAAGAAATGGATAATGATTCAGAATGTTTTTTAATTTTGTGTGATAAATTAAAATAAAAGACATTAAAACTGATAAACAAACATTGCATAATTGTTTCATTGATTGTTTCTGTCTGTTTCAGTCTGCCGTTTTCAATACCTAGCCCCTTGTCAATAGTAAAGAGCACGTTAAGTGGCGTTGGTAGTTTATTGACTTCCGTTTTTGGCGATGCCAAAGATACTGGCTACAAGAATAAGAGAGCTATTAGTCAAAAATCTACTGATTCATTGCCTGTGAGTAGTAAAATTACAAATGAAGGTGTCAAAAGTTCGCAACCAAGCGAAGTGGTTCAATCAAACCCAGTTGTACCAAATATTCAACCTGATGAAAACAATACAGTAATTGTAAATGAAAAAATAAATACAGAGAAACAACTTAATGATACAAAAAGTCAACTTCCTAGCAACAAGGAAAATACAAATAAGAAAGAAGCTATATTAGCGAATGACGGCAAATCATCAATATCTTCAGACAAGATCAAAGGTAGCATTAGCACTGAAGATTGTACCATCTCTACGAGCAATTATCAATCTGTAAGTATTCACTTGTTATAGAATATTGTGCGTGTATTGTGTGTTCTATATTAAAAAAAGTGATGACCGACTATTTAAATATTTATTAAATACTTTTACAATATAAGTATGTAAAAAAATCCGTGTCCGTGTGGTGACGGATTAAGAATACGGATTGTCATCACCCCATATCATCCCATGGGTATCGTAAGAGCCGACAGAGGGAGCATATTATGCAGAGAACAGCACTGTAAAAGAAGGAAAACTTGATACAAACCCTATGCCAATCATTGCCAATTCTTTCTTTCAAAGGAGAGGCCTAGTCCAGCAGTGGACTGTTAAAGGTTGATGATGATGTAAAAAAATATTTGAGCCATATTAAATTTCAACGAAATGTTAAACAAAATCCGAAGGTCTAGGAAAATCTTTTTTTAATTTGCATGTTATTATTAAAATGCAGCTATCATATTATTTTATTATGCGTGGTGATATTATCATGGTGGACGTTTCAGACCAAAACGATAAAAAAGAACAACTATAATTTCATATTCTTATTGCAGACTACAACAGATGAAAATATTAATCGAATCGTGGGTTAAATTCTAACTACAATTTTGAACAGTTAAGGTAGCACATAGAAGAACAGTGGGGTCTGCTGTTCAAAACCATTCAATGTTATAATATTGTGCAAAATCCTCATCTTCGTCACTTTATAATATTATGTCAATGTGTTGGAACCGAAAATCGAAAATTCCGAATATCTATAAAGATTTCTTCAACGTCTCTTGATAATGTTGTGTAAAGATTTAAAGAGTATACACTGACTCAACTCTTTAATAATGTCTCTAATTGAAATTAAATAATTTTAAGACAAAAATACACATTTTATTTTGTATACAATATGTTTTATTTATTTACACCTGCCGCAGCTTCTCGGCTTGTTTCGCAGCATAGTTAAACCTACTGGTTTGTAATTTTTATTTCCATCCTGTGAGCGTAACCATGAAGTTACAACTCAGAGGAGACACAAATCAAGCATGTACGGTCTTAAATCTACGAAGTTAAATGTGTATTGAATTGTTGATTGTCGCTTCGCAACAATCGACAAGTTAATACACTTTACCATACAGAACAGGTTAAGCTAATAATGTCAGTTGAATTAAAGATATGTGCAGTCGTTGCAGGAAGGCAGTACACTCGAGTATTCTGATTATGACGCTCTATATGATAGACTGTATGAATATATTGAATATAGAAAAGCAGCCTCTTCGGCAAAAGTGTAAATATCAACCGGGACTAGGTTAAGTTGATAATGACTTTGCATTAATATTATGTCCATGTATATACAATTTTTATATTGACACAGTGAAAAGAAAATATGATATCAAAATTATTACTGATTAATTTGAAAAAAGAATTAACTAAACGCTTCATTAAACAGAATCGATTTCAACTATTGCAGCGGTGCTATGCACAATAAATCTTGACCATCATCACAAAAGCCACGAATATTACTAAAACTATTATTATAAGCGATAACCTACTGGAGATGCCAATAGACTATCATGGAAGGGGGAGGGTCAGTTCCGACCCCATCACGTACATTATCGGCTTTTCGAAGTTATGTAAGTATAAAATCAGTATCCTAATCCTAATCACCCTTTAATATCCTGACTCTGACTCTAAGCCATACCCCATGCTTAAATTTGTCTTTACCTCAAGTCATAAATCGTCAAGTCAAAATAAACCACTCAAACTAAGAAATATTTAATCATTAGGACTTCTTAATAATATTAAATTACCTAATGAAATATTCGATATTCTTTGCAAAGATAATAACGCTACTTAATATACCGCGATCGTTATAGAAAACTTGCTTATTTTAGCAACACCACACATTCTTGTGTCTAGAACATTATTCCATATTTATAGCTAAGCTCACAACAATACTTGGAATAAATTAAGTAAGAAATCAGTAAAAACAATATAATTTTTTCCTTTCATATTCTTTTTTTATTTCAAGCCAAATTTAGAACGATTTCTCAATAATTCAGCCGTTGAAGCGTTACGGGCAGACTGAATTATCCCAATAATATTTATCATTGCACATTTATATGTTTTCTTCATTCTTGTATTATTTTATTGTGATTCAAACTATTGAAAGCACCCTGTTGCCATAGAACATTTTATTAAAATACTAAAACATATGGTTGACATCCTTATAAGTTCTTAAAATAGATTGTATATTTAATGTCTTTATCCCGGTCTAGAATGTATCATACATGGAACATCTAACTTGTATATTATTAGCTTAAGGACTGGTTCAGGATCAGGTCGCACTAAAACATAAAAAAGTCCTCTATTTATATACGACCACGGGACATCTTGTGTTTTATAACGTAGGAAACGGTGTGAGTGCTATAGGCTTCTTAATACTTTGATATAATGGATATAATGTTAGCGAAAGTAAGTATCTAGATTATTCCACTCTTTTTATTTTATTTATGCTGTTTTTTGTTCAAATGTGTCTCTTTTGTATTTGTCATGATTATTTTTACAACTTGGAAAATGTTTTCATTTTTAAATATATTCATTAATTGTTTAAAAGTAATCTATTTGGGCCTTGTTGTGCGATTACATTCTATTGTTAAATTTCTAAATCTTTCGGACTAACAAACTGTATTTTCCACCACAAGCTCATTCATCATTGTAAAGGTTCACGGTGCAAGGGTAGACCAGCTTATACCAAAAATAATAAAGGCTTGTTCAGCTGAATATAACCAGTTTTATTAATTAAAAAACAACATTTTTCTATCTCTTGTAAGTTTTGAGGTTCACGCGGGAGTCATATTCTTACGTGCCGAGTGTTATAAATAGCGAAATAAAACATATATGAAATAAAGTAAAATACAGAAATATTGATTATAATATACAATCATCTCAAATTATTTAAGCACTGAGAAATATTCATACATAATAACTACCAATTTTCGAAACATTAATGTAATTGCTGTGTGGTTGACGGCATAGAATACAAGTGTCACCACCCCCTATCTTCCCGTGGGTGTCGTAAGAGGCGACTAAGGGATAACACGATGCAAATACCATCTTTGCGTAGAGACGGAAAACTCGACATCAAACCCTAAACGACTGCCTCGTTGGTCTCGCGGCATAATGTGCGCGTGGGATCGTGAGGTCCCGGGTTCGACCCCTGGGTCGGGCAGTGCTATTGGGTTTTTCTGTCACGAAATTCTCAGTAGCAGCACGGAGTCTGGAAATGTGCCCGGTACGGCAATAGGCTCGCCCCCTATTACGTGGGACTAAAGTATATCTGGCGAAAAGTGGGTGTAGAAATACACCTCTGCCTACCCCCTCGGGGATAAAAGGCGTGACGATATGTATGTATGTATGTATTAATGTAACAAATTATTATGATTTGCAGATTTTGACAACGTGCCTCGTTTGCGAGCTTATTGGGTCTACGGTTGGCCTTCCACCAGCTGTAGTGATAGGGGTTCTCTCTAGCAATAACAAGAATGAACCATCTGAACCGTTTTCGTAAGTAATATACAGAAATACAATGATTATTTTTTATACAAAATAGCCTTAGTCGTTGGCCACAACTAGTTATAACAATAACCAATTATAATAATACTATTATGAATTCCTTATATTCCTATCTGTAATTTTCTTTTACATGCCAATAAAAGGCTTTACTAAATGTTATGGCACAGTTTCGTCTAGTTATTTATAATCATAATCATAATCATCACCATCTTTATTTGCATCAAACACAGTACATAAGGTGTTACAATAGATATTTGGTATCATATGTTTGGCTGTACACAGCATGCAAAACTTTTAGCCGTAGAAACAACAAACATAGTACCTAATAATTCACTGATTTGTCGTATTCCTTTAGTTAGAGAGTACATCAATATGTTCGGTTGTGATCGGCTTCGACTTTGGTCCTATTACTGCAAACTACCATGTTATTTTAGGGGCACATAAATTGTATTTGTTATGTGTGTTTTCTTTTCCTTCTTTTAAGCAAACCGAAATAACCACTATTTTGAAATTTCAGTTTTATTTATTTTATGTGTATTCCAGGCCCACGTCTATACAGGATATATTGGACAGCGGTAACTCAGTGACATCTACGCTTACGCAACAAGATGCAGAAAATCCCATTGAGAAGACTAGCTACGAGAGTAAGAGATCTATTAGCGAGACATCCACTGACGTGCTACCAACAGTTAGTAAAGATGCAGACAAAGATGCAAAAAGTTCAGATTCAAACATCATGTTACAATCAAACATAGTTCCACAAAATATTATAACAGTTAAAAATAATGAAGAAACAACTACTGAAAGAGGAATAGCGAATACTGAAGAGCCACTAAAGAAGGATGAAAATACAAATAAGAAAGATGCTGATGCAGAAGAGCCTGACAAATCGTTAATAGATTCATTATTTGATGATATTAAAGGTAGTATTACCACTGAAGATTTTACCGCCGCAACAGGTGATTATGAATCTGTAAGTATTCACATGTAATAGAAAAGATAATACATCAAATATAAATATATATTTATTTCTAATGTTGGCGATAAAGTTTTGATTTGAGACTTAGATTATAAACTTGCCAATATCTGGCGGGTTAAATAATGACAAAATACATTTTTAACTGATTCCTCTTGTTACCGAAAGGTCAGACAAGTATGCATTGATTGCGTGCTTATTATGATATATACGTCTAGAGGCGTACAAAATGTTCCATCATGTCATTATCGTCGTGAATTAAATATAAAATGCATCAGAACTTAATCAAAATCAAGCATTACATCAAAATTCAACGAAAGGTTTCTTGTAAACATTCCAAAATTATTACCAAATAGTATATAGAGTTAATCAAGCTTAATTAAAACGTCCTGTTTTAATTAAGCTTGATTAACTCTTTTTTTTTTTGGTTAGACTGCACGGTTGATGTAGTGGTTTAGGCGGCCACCTCGCCGCTTGACACTGCGCCAGGTGTTCTGGGTTCAATTCCCACAAGAGACAACGCTTTGTGTAATCCATAAATTATTGTTACGAGTTTGGGTGTACTTTTTGTACGTCGGTGGTATGTTTGTGAAGTCCCCCGCGACACAGGATTTATTCCTAGTGCGGGAGTTGTCTTTTTAAAAAGGAAAGAAAAGAAAAAGAAAATAAATTTATGTAATAACTAATGTAATGTATTGTTGTTGCAGACCACAACAGATGAAGATGTAGTTCGAATTCCTGCTAACGTTGTAGCTTCGATGTTGGGATAAAGACATTAATAGCTGCGACAAAGGATGAGCGGATCCCGGACACCGAGCTGAAAGTCAAGGATGCTTGTGGGTTTATGATGTGTTTAATACATTTTCTGCAATATAACGCCGTGACCGATTTATATACAGCCTTTTTCTATTCGCTCGATCTCAGGAAACCAATTTTAAATCACAACCTAGGCATGTACATAAGGACGAACGTATTTACAAAACTATTGTATTCTCCATTTCTTCACTTGAAATTAAACTATATTAAACTGAAACGCCAATGCTTGTTTCATTTACCCTTTTCTCAGTATTTTAGTTGTCGCGTTTGACGCTGAATTTGTATGTATTATCTCAACTAAGAAAAGGTACTCATCATCATCGAACAAACAAACTGGTGCCTTGCACATATTGAAATGGTTAAGTTGTAAAAATATTAAATTAACAAATAAGATAAGTCTACATAGGTTTCGCAGTTTCCAGTCTAAGACTCTAAAAAGACAAGTTCATAACACTGGCGCGTTATCAAATGAGTCAAGCATATTAGTATAGTTAATTACTTTTTTGGCCTTGGCATACATTTCAGCACTTGTAGTGCTGAAATTCTGAACCTCCGAACTGCCATGTACATCACTGATCTAAAAATAATGTAGACTATAAATCTGAAACAACTTCTTCTTCTTCAGTACTTCTCTCGTTTCTGCGGATCATGATCACCGGTTTTGGATCTGTTAATTATTCAGTTTCTATATCATCGGCACCGGTCTATATGATGATCGGGTCTCGTGACGAACCCTGGGGAACATCAATGTCCAAAAGTGGACTGCATTGGGCTGATGAGCTGGGAGATGATACACTTGATAAATCTACAGGGACTTGTTTGGACTGGATGGATGGACTTTTTGACGTTGCCGCTCGTTTAATATCTATTCATTACATACATTTATTTACCAGGCAATATATTACCTTATTTTCTATATTTCTGATTACAGCAAAGTGCTAGCAGTAGGATCAGAATAGATACTGGATTATAAGAAACTAGCTGACCCGGCGGACTTCGTACCGCCATATATGTATTATATATATAAACCTTCCTCTTGAATCATTTTATCAATTAAAATAACCGCATTAAAATCCGTTGCGTAGTTTTAAAGATTTAAGCATACATAGAGACAGACAGACAGAAGGCAGACTTTGTTTTATAATATGTAGTGAAGTCTCAATGTTTTGCTAGTCTTTAAAGAGCTAAATAATACATGTGGGTAGTCAGAGCAATAACACCAAAATTTTTTGATCACTGTATTTTAATTATTTAAAAATAGTAATTTTAAGATTTTTTAATAATAAATGTTGTTATATTTATGATAACATAAGTACCTAAGGACTTCCGGTTCCGGTTATCAACTGAGTAACATCGCGTTCGCTGGCTCCCGACAAATTGTGTAATTTTCGTTTTCAAAAGTGCTTTATCGTGGTGAAAAGTGTTTTGTGCTACAAATGGACATATAGTGCGATCAAATAACATTCAGTTTTCGTATTGAGTGGCAAATTAATCCAAAAATTGCGAAACAAATAGTGATTCTTGACATACATTTTTTAAACATACCTTCATTAGGAAAATAAAAATTGAGTTAAATTGAATGAATGATAAAAATAGTGTTGTGCCAAGCTGTCATTACGAAAGCAAATTAGGTTGCCAATGTTGCCATAAACAAAATTTAAACTGAACTATTACAAAAATAAGAACGTAAACAAAATCGAATTTCGTAAAAATTTACACCATCCTTAAAAATCGAGGTCTACGATTGACACCGATTCTGTACCGTAATGGACAATACCACAAAAATGTTACTAGAAAAAATGAGCGAAATGCAAAGAGATTTTCATAAACACACTAAAACATTAAACGAAAGTTTTGCTAAACTATCAGCGTCTATCGACGAAAAACTGAAGCCATTGGTGGAGGAAAATATCAAACTGAAGGACCAGGTCACAGCGCTAAATAAAAGAGTGTACAACCTCGAACGCGAAGTTAGAAAAAACAACGTCGTTATTCATGGGATAGAGGAGAAGGAAAAACATGGCAAGGAACTTGTAGATTCAGTTGTTACATTTCTCAACAAGGTAAATAAGGAAACGGGACTTGAGAGCTGGGACAAATGGGAAATAAGCAGTGCCCGGAGACTGGGAAAGTATGACACTAAAAAAACGAGACCCATTCTAATCTCACTCACCCTGGCTTGGCGTAAACAAGAACTTCTTCGTATCAACAAGAACCTGCCTGAAAATATCTACATCACAGAAGACTACCCTAAGGAAGTTATTAATATTAGGAAAGAGTTGAAAGCTAAACAACAAGAAGCAATAAAGAAGGGAAAGATTGCCTTTATTAAATATGATAAGCTGGTGGTGAAAGACAAAACCTCTTCAACCAAAGAATCTGAGAAGAGGAAAAGGATACCAACAGACTCCCCTAACCAGTACAATAGTGACGAGAAAACTGAGGGAAAAGCCCGTTCAAAAATAAATAAAACAAACCCATTGGGACTCATGAGTTACGCAAATGCTAACTCAAGCCCAGGAACAAGCAAACAATGACTAACAACTCAAACTAGAATCCGGAATACAACAACCAACCAGATAAATTACAAAAATAATCACAACCAATCCACTTTCCCAAGTCGGACAACAACTATTAATTATAAAAATAACCCAAATCAGAACTTAGAAACAGTGACTTGGACATGTCCCAATCCGGCTGGTCCCCGTGGGACATTAGACCACCACCCTCCAAAGCAAGAAACACCTGAAAAGGTATACATATTAACCTACAATGTAAGAACACTGTCCACATATGAACGATTATTGGAATTGAGTGAAGCCATACAGGATATTAAATTTGACGTAATTGGTCTATCTGAAACAAGGCGTCAAGGCACAAATATAGAAGAATATGACAACTGTATACTATGCTACACAGGACTGATACCTGGAAAGTATGGAGTTGGTTTTTTAATACATAAAAAACATAAGAAAAACATAGAAAGTTTTACAGGCTTTACTGATAGAGTTGCCCTATTAAATTTAAACATACAAGGAAATAAACTATCACTCATACAAGTGTATGCTCCCACTGAAGCGGCTAAAGAAGAAGAAATTGATATTTTCTACTCAAATGTTAGCAAAGCTCTCAAACAAGCACATAAAACCTTTATATTAATGGGCGATCTAAACGCAAAAATAGGGCAACCAAAACAAGAAGAGTACTTAATAATGAAACCCAATGGTTATGGCGAAAGAAACCGCAGAGGACAAAGATTAATCGACTTTGCTCTTGAACACAAAATTTCCATCCTCAACACTTTTTTCAAAAAGAAGCGAAGTAAAACATGGACTTGGCGTTCACCAAATGGAGAATATAAAAACGAAATTGATTTTATTATGTCCAACCAACCATATATGGTACAGAATGTGGAAGTACTAAATACCAACTTCTCTACAGACCATAGACCAGTTAGAGCAACAATAATATTAACATGTCTTAAGAAAAGTAGGTCTAGTTTCAACAAAAATCAAAACTCTTTGCTGAAGAACGAACAAGAAATAACAAAATACAAGGAGTCTATTGCAACGAAACTGTTAGATTTACCTGACTGCACCGCCACTTCTGTACAAGCATATCATGATAGCATGATAAACATTATTTCCCAAAGCCTTCAGAGTGCCTGTCTATCTAGTAGAGAAACCAAAAGCAAAAATATCCTATCAGAACGCACAATAAGGCTAATGAAAAGAAGACAAGAACTACAAAAAACCAGGAATAAAACCCGCTCCATGAGGAATGAACTCTCAGCACTGTACAAGATAGTAGCCAAACTCATTAAAAACGACTATACAACATACAGACACAACACTATACAGAAACATACGGCACAAGCAGGCAGTTCAAAAAAGGCTTATAAGGAACTACAAATAAATAAGACATGGATTGATGGACTTAATCAAGCAAACTTAATACTGAATAATCGCAAAGATGTCATAGATATTGCAACAGAATTTTATAAAAATCTTTATGCCTCTAAAGAACAGATGAGCACAGTTCAAAGCAACTTCAACATTATAGACAACGAAAACGAAGAATGTACAGAGCCATTTGAAGCACAGGAAATTATAAAAGCAATTAAAAAACTCAAAACAGATAGAAGTCCAGGATCAGACAACATCACCAATGAAGCAATCAAAGCAGCCCACACTCTACTAGCTCAACCCTTGACTGCTCTGTTCAACCACATACTGAAAACTACTGAAACTCCTACTCAGTGGTCAGAGTCAAACATCATATTAATATATAAAAAAGGAGATCCACATGATATTAGTAACTACAGGCCAATAAGCTTGCTACCATGCTTGTACAAACTATTCTCATCACTTATAAATCAGAGAATCAGTAGTACTTTAGAAGCTGGGCAACCCATAGAACAAGCCGGATTCAGAAAGAGCTTTTCAACAATAGACCATATTCACACCTTGGAACTATTGATGGAAAAATATCAGGAAAAGCAGAGAGCTTTGTATATTGCCTTCATAGACTACAAAAAAGCCTTTGATACCGTGTCGCACTCAAGCATTTGGCAAACATTGAAAGACCAGGGAGTTCAAAATGTGTACATAAAGGTTATTAAAAGCATATACAGGAACAATACAGGCAGAGTAAAACTAGAAAAAGTTGGCCCAAATTTTCCCATTCAAAGGGGAGTGAGACAAGGCGATCCGCTATCTCCAAAATTATTCATAGCCATCCTAGAATCAATCATGAGGAAATTGGACTGGAAACAGCATGGCTTAAACATTGATGGAAAATTCCTTAGCCACCTCCGATTCGCTGATGACCTGGTGCTCCTATCAGAAACAGGCACACAATTACAACTTATGATTCATTCACTAAACAAAGCTAGTAAACAAGTTGGCCTAGAAATGAACTTGACCAAAACAATGGTAATGACAAACAGCACAGAAATAAGAATATTAGTGGATAATGAAGTACTTACATATACAGACAAATATATCTACCTTGGGAAACAAATTGGCTTTGACAGAAAAAACAATATCATGGAAATAGAACGAAGGGCACAGAATACTTGGAACAAATATTGGAGTATGAAAGAAATATTTAAAAGTAAGATGCCAGTACCAATAAAAACTAAATTGATGAATACATGCCTTTTGCCATGCCTAACCTATGCTTGTCAGACCTGGAAGTTCTCTAACGAAGTCAAGAACAAAATTATTACCTGTCAAAGAGGCTTAGAACGTAGTATGCTAAACATCAACAAAAGGCAAAAAATGAGACATACAAAAATAAGGAAGATATCCAAAGCCACAGATGCCTTAAAACATGCGAAAAAACTAAAGTGGAAATGGGCTGGCCATGTAGCAAGACTAAAGGATGACAGGTGGACAAGAACAGTTTCCTTGTGGAATGGTCCATTAGGAAAGAGATACAGAGGTAGACCTCATGCAAGATGGCAGGACGACATCACCAGGATTGCAGGCTTGAGGTGGACAGAAGTAGCTCTTGATAGAGTTGAATGGGCTGCTTTGGAGGAGGCCTTCACCCGTGAAGGGGTTCTTGCGACTCAACAATAATGTTATCAAACTTTGATAGAATGCCTAACACGCAAGAAATAAAAGGCTTTATTATTATTATTATTATAAGTACCTACCAGTTAAGTGTTAATTCCTGCTTCATAATCTAGTTGTACAATTTTGCACTATCACATAATTGTCATGGACAGCGTCGAGGCAATAAAATCTACATTTTCCACCACTATGGCTGGCATTGTGGAGCGTATGGCCAACTTTGAGGCTGAACTACAAAAAACAGCCAAACACACCAGTGCACCCAGTTTATCAAGTCTGGCAGCTGATTTTTTAAAATTCCGGACATTCGTGATGGAGACCATTGGAGCTTTTCAGCGACAGATGGAACTGCTGGCGCGCGAAGTGGGCAGAATGGAGATGCGCAGCCGCCGTAAAATGCTCCTAATTCATGGTGTCGCTGAACATAAAAATGAAGATCCAGTTCAGACAGTCATGGATGTCATAGGAGATCTCCATCTAACTGAGATCATTAAGGATGACATCAAGCGGAGTCACCGGATGGGTCGTCCGTCTGGTTCAAACAAGCCGAGACCCATTTTAGTAAAGTTCCAGCAGACAGCGATCCGTGACAAGGTTTGGTTCTCCAAGACCAAACTGAAAGGTAGCGGCAAAACTATGTCTGAATTTCTCACTAAGGCACGGCACGACATATTCATGACAGCAAGGCAACGATTCGGAGTCACCAAGAGTTGGACACGAGAAGGTCATATTTTTGTGCTGGACGCCGACGGGTCACAGCACCGTATTTCTTCACTCGGCGAACTCAACCGGATCAAGACGGACTCTCAAAAGACACCGGTTGCTGAGAAACCAGTGGCTACGAAAAACAAAAGAGCAGCGGCTACGAAGAAATAGGTAGCATACATCGGTAGTCCATTTTTTCGTGGTTCGTTCGCGTTTCGTCCGTGGTTTGTTTACGTTTTATGTACTTATATATCTTACACTTTTACCCTATCTTTTTAATAGCTCTAATTCTTAATAATACCTTCTACTTCGTTACTTTTGTTTCCAAATTCCTAACTAATCAACTTTTCATTTACCTATATTTATTCCACCTTCTTTATTATAATATGTATGTATGTAACTATTCACTTATCACTATTTATTTGTTTATTGACATTTGACAGTTGATTGACAATGTCAAACTGCGTTTCGTTTTCTTAATCGGAAACGTTTAGAAACAGAGCTGTGAATTATAAAGTTAATCAGTACCCGTATTAAAATATTCTTTCATTAATATATTATTATTTATAAAATATATATTATTTATGCAACATATAAATATTTAGTCACTCTTAATTTATATATACCATTTCCCGTACTTTTTAACTTTTTTTTTTTTGTAATGGTTCTATGTACTTTACTCCCCTTATGTTATATTTCTTTGTACTCCGTACCTACCAAAGACAATACCCGGATGTTGCAAGTATATTCTGATTATTCAGACCTTTTAATTTAAAACTTGATTGTGTCTTTTTGTCTTAAACCAGTGCAATTTGTACGTTTTTTTTTTTTTTTTTTTGTAATATGTGGGCACTCAACTGGCAGGTGGATAATACACATTAACAAACTTAGATAGTACTTTAATTTTATTATATTATTTATATATTTAGTATATTTATTTATATATTATGTTAGATGAGTTACAGAGTAGTGATAACGATAGTTTCTTTTCTGTGAGTAGTCATGACCACAGTTTTGAAAGCATTCCTTCTCTTGCCGAAACTTTGCAATGCGAGTTTGCCGATGTACCCGGGAACTTTAATGTCGTTCATGTAAATGCTCAGAGTATTCCGGCCCATTTCCAGGATATGCTGACCACTTTTGACTGTAAGAATATTCACGCTATTCTTGTTTCCGAATCTTGGTTAAAACCTTGCCTATCGTCTGTGTCTTACTCTCTTCCTAACTTCCGACTCATTAGAAATGATCGTACCGACAGTGGTGGTGGTGGTGTTGCCAATTATCTCCGTTCACACATTCCTTTTAATGTTGTTAGTATGTCAGCACAACCTCCACCGCTTAATGCCGGCGAGCATCTCTTTGTGGAACTAGATCTGGCTTATACCAAAGTTCTGCTTGGTGTTTTTTATTCCCCTAACTGTCGTATAAATTACTTCTCTTCTTTCGAACGTATCTTAGAAATTCTATCTCCTGCTTACAGTCATACCATAGTCAACACTTGTTTGTTGAAAAAGGATTCACGCTCATCTTCGTTGTGTAGTATTGTCGAATCTTGTAATCTGTCCATCCTCCCTTTAAATGCTACACATAATTTTCCAAATTCTACTCCTTCTCTTCTTAATCTCATGTTTGTCTCCTCACCTTCTCTTGTCGTCAAGCATGGCCAGCTTCCAGCTGATGCTTTTTCATACCATGACCTTATTTTTCTCTCCTATAAACTTCGTCTTCCTAAGACAAAAACAAAAATTCTTCTGCAACGTAATTTTGGTGGCATGAATCTAGAAAATCTTCGTACAGATGCTAGTAGGATCGACTGGAGTCCTTTACAGAACGCAGAGACCATTGACGAGAAAGTTGAGCTTTTCAGTAATTCTATTATTCGTCTATACGATGTCCATGCAGCAGTCCGTGCGATTAGAGTTAGACAGTTACCATCACCCTGGCTAACCACGGAAATTAAAGATCTGTTGTCCAAGAAAGCTATAGCCAAAACAAAATATAAATTTCGACCTACTTCTCGCAACTGGGACAACTACATTGCTATCAGAAATCACTGTAAAAAGGTGTGTAGGAAAGCACAACGCCAGTACATCCATAGCTCTGTTGACAACGAAGATCCAGCTAAGGTCTGGAAATTTCTAAAAACTTTGGGAGTTGGAAAATCATCACATGATCTTGTTTCTGATAAAATAGATATTAATTCACTAAATCGCCATTTCACTACTTCGTCTAAATTTGATCAGACAACCAAAGCTAATACTTTGCATGATCTTTTATTGCTTCCAACCCCCAATTATCCATCTTTCATTTTTAATCAGCTATCTGAGTGTGATGTTAAAAGGAGCGTATTATCCATTGCCTCTAACGCAGTCGGTAATGATTGTATCAGTCGCAAAATGATCCTTCCCATATTAGAACAAATCCTTCCCATCTTCTGTCATATTTTTAATTTTTCCTTATCTAGCGGCGTTTTTCCCAGCGTATGGAAAGACGCCCAAATTATTCCTTTACCTAAAAAACCTAATCCGTCTTTCTTTTCTGAATACCGCCCAATATCCATCCTACCATTCCTTTCTAAAGTGCTCGAGCGCCTTGTCCATGCTCAACTTAGCACATTCCTCAATAAAAACCTTCTGTTCAATCCACTCCAATCCGGTTTCCGACCAGGTCACAGCACGGTTACGGCACTGATCAACATTACCGACGACATCAGGCTCGGTATGGAAAATGGCAACGTGACTGTCCTTTGCTTACTTGATTTTAGTAATGCCTTCAATACTATTGATTTCCATATTCTGCTTGGCATATTGCGCTCTATTAACATATCTCCACCAGTGATTGATTGGTTTCACAGTTACCTGTTTGGGCGCCGACAACGTATACGGATTGAAGACTCTTTGTCTTCTTGGTGTACATCTACAGTCGGCGTTCCACAGGGTGGCGTTCTATCTCCCTTGCTTTTCTCAATTTTTATAAATTCTATCTCTTATCAACTTCAGTCATCCTACCACCTTTATGCAGATGATCTCCAAATTTACACTCATGCTCCTGTCCAGGAGTTGTCTGAAGCAATTCGTATAATAAATTCAGATTTAGATCGCATAGCTGCGTGGAGCCTCAGATTTGGTCTCCAAATCAACCCTACGAAAACTCAAATTATTGTTGTTGGTAGCCCCAGATTGATTGCGCGTATTGACTGGACTTGTTTACCCCAAGTTAACTTTAATGGTACTCCTTTACCCATAAGTGATTGCGTGAAGGATTTAGGAGTTTATATTGATAAAACTTTATCTTGGGGCCCTCAAATTAGGGAAGTAAGTAGAAAATTGTTTTCTGCGGCTGGAACTTTACGAAGATTACGAAACTTTCTGCCGACTGCCACTAAGATTGCGCTTGCAAATTCTCTTCTTCTTCCTATCCTTGACTATGCCGATGTCAGCTATCTAGATCTCACGGAGGAGCAACTTGATAAGCTTGAGCGACTTCAAAATTTATGCATTAGATTCATATTTGGATTGCGCAAATATGATCACGTTTCTCAATTCCGCAATTTACTCAAGTGGCTCCCAATTCGCCTTCGACGGAATACTCACATACTTTCTTTACTGTATAACATTCTCTTCAACCCTTCTACTCCCCATTACTTAAAGGAACGCTTCGAGTTCCTTTCTGATACGCATTCTAGATCTCTGAGGTCACCGGTGAATTTGAGACTGGCAATACCAATGCATTCCAGTCGTTTTTACGATAAATCATTTACTGTTCAAGCTGCACGCTTGTGGAATGCATTGCCGATGTCAATTAAACAAGCTCAATCACTAACATCATTCAAGAAACTACTCAAAGAACATTACATGTCCTTTTAACCCTATTTCTCTTGTAATTATCATTTTTGCTAATTCCTTTAGCTTATTTAGCACTAATTTATGTATCATTAATATTAATATCTATGTTTTTTTAAATTATATATTTATGTAAGTATATAGTTATTTATGTAAGTATATCGTAATTTAAGTATGTATACGTACGGTTCATTATCTACGTATATATTTGTATTATTAATATTCATCAATAAAGATTGCCAAACTACCCTCTTTCTGAATCCGTATATAGTTCTTATCCATTCAAAGGTTGCCTGTAAGAGATTACTAAATAGTGATAAGGCCGCCAATTGTACTATCTGTTATTTTTGTTAAGATTTCATTATTGTAAATTTCTTTGGTGCAATAAAGATGATTATTATTATTATTATGGCATGGGAACAGGCCTGGTAGAATGTCACCTAAAAAGTGAGGTTCGTGTAATTATTCTGTAAAGCGAGAACATTTTATCAACTTCGCAAGAAAAACCCTAGCCTGCCCACTGTGAACTGAGCAAAGTTTACAATCACTACAATAAACATTAACAAAGTCTATTACTATCGGTCGCCACAGCAGTAGGGTAGGTACTTGGTTTTGTCTCGTTCCCAGGATTTCAGTTTCAAAATCACCCGAACTTGTGATACCTAATTCTTTATGTACTATGTGATACAGACTAATGACTAGTAGGTAAATACAGAAAATATGCACAGAATGATCACAATATTTTATATAATAATAATATAATATATTAATAATATAATATATTAATATCTTAGGACAATTCACACAAAGTCATCTGATCCCAAACTAAGCAGACCTAGTATACAATATAGGCCGGACTAGCAATCAGATAACAGATAAAAAGACGTGGATCCAATAATTGTGCTCTACATACAAAGATTTGTTCTAATGTGGCATCGAACCCGACCTCCGGCTTAGCAGTCAGCATCACTACTCGCTAGGCCAGAATGGACCTAGATTATTATCATCTATTATTATACAAATTTATTAAAGCTGAAGAGTTTGTTTGTTTGTTCGCTTAGTTGAACGCCCTAATCTTAGTAATCGATTGTCCGATTTGAATGCATATTTTTGTTTAGGATAGCCCAGTTATGAGCTGCTGGCAGCCGGTGGTCTGTGGTGGTCTGTGGTGGTCAGTAGCCTTAAATAGCGCGGACGTAACCGCGAGCTTGTTTAGTTTGCATTTAAGTAAAAATCCATCGCGAACTCGAGAACGGCTGGACCAATTCGGCGACCAGAGGAAAGATTCACGAGAGAATAACGACAAAATTGCAAGCAAAATGGTAAAAAACACAATACAAACCACAGAATTAAAAAATTAAAACAATACCCCTCTTACATAACATATCTTCACGCCTTTTATCCCCGAAGGGGTAGGCAGAGGTGTATTACACACCCACACTTCGCCAGATATGTTTCGGTCCCAATGTAATAGGGGGCGAGCCTATTGCCATCTACCGGGCACATTATTAAGCGAGCGATAATTAACATTTTTAATATGTGTATTAAAAATGTTAATTATCGCTCGCTTAATATAATAATAACTTCAAAAAGTCAGAGGTGTGTGCCCGAGGTACCTGGGCATCGAACCCGAGACCATCGTCTCGGCAGTCCGTTACGTACACCACTGGGCTACCGCCGCTTTTTTTTTACCCCTCTAACAGTAAAAAAAAATATGTAAATCTAAGCAAGAAAGGGAGAATTAGTATATTCTGTAGTATATCTTCATAGGACTGTATGGTTAATTTTAATCTATGATTACACCACCAGATACATAGTGGACATCCAGTTATTGAAATGGGCATACATATTATATAACATACACTTTCTCATAAACATACAAAAATACAGTATAATACTTGTTGCAACATAACTTCCATTGCAGGCACAAATATACTTCGCACCAATTTCATGGAAAATTTTGAGGAAACAGACTTATTTTGTGTATATTTTTTTTCTGTTTTTGTCCTTACAATTTTTAAATACAATATACAGAGGGCAAACATATATCTGTTTTATTGATTTTCTATTGAACTACGACAGGTGAATAACCTTGCAATAGTGTGAACTCAGGGCCAGCAACAGGCAGAAAGTAGAAAGACAAGATTAAACTATCACATTATTACATCAATCTTGCAGCATACGAAGTAGGAATCCTATTTTTGTAAGTAATGTTCATATCACAGGTTCATTTCCATTATTAATTCATTACTAAATAAAGAAAGTAATTATTGTAAAATAGGTTCTATTTTATTTTCTATTAGGCTACGACAGGCCAATAACTTCACGCAGTACGAAGTCTATCGGGGCAGCTAGTAATATAATTATAAGAATAATATAAGGAAATATGCTTCAAACCTTTTTACGCTCCACAATTTCGTGGTAAATTATGCAAGGAAAAATAAACCGGTCTGACGAGATGTCTCCGTGGCTACTTACTCATAATATTTTTTTTGTAAACACATAAGTACGTCATAACATAAGGAAACTGAGAGTAATTGTTCTAGGTTTTACCTATTTTTATAGTCAAACCGAGTAAGAGGTAAAATACTTAAGAACGAGTAAATAAACGAATGAATAGTATTTATATAAGTGACTTAGTTACTAAAATTGGATGAGCAACTTCTCTTGCCCTTTAAAAACATAGTTGAAATGAGAACCTGCTACGTTTTTTTTTGTCGAATAAAACGAAGTAATGATTATGCGTCGCTTCATTTAAGTACCTATGTGACGATATACACGCAAGCTTGAGTCCAAGGTTACCTCCGCCTAGTAATCAAGTTGACGCATAGAACAAGTTTTAATTATTATACCTCGGATATATGCATTAAACTGGATCAGTTAAGAGTTGTCTCATTTTTCCACGCACTTTTGGGATTAGCAAGACTAGGTTTTCAATGTTGCTTACAAAAATATGTTTGAGCAAGTTGTCAAAATAACTTAGTATACGGTATTTTTAATGACTTTGGAGGATAAAGATTCCATTGCGCAAAAGGCTGTATTTGCGACGGAATGATTTAATCAATAGTTTTATGAATAATTAATCAAAATGAAATAATAAACCCAAAACCATTTTACCATAATTACATTGGCTCTTTGTATGGTCGTCGTAAAAATATTTTTATGCCTAGTTTATCTCGATTAGGGACCGGATAGCTATAGAGGGTCTAGCTGAGTATTTCTCGTCCTGAACAGGTTCAAGGGCTTGTTAAAAAGAACAAATATCAAATCCTATATAAGATCAGCATCCATGTCCTGTTTTATTATTAAGCGAAGATCAGTGCGGTTGTTTCAATTCAATATAACAATTATGATGTGGGCAAGGGTAAGCATTAGTTTATACATGATATTTAAGCATTTTACATAATACTTTGTTTACATTAGACAAATAAGGCAGCGATAGCCCAGTCGACATGCCAACAGACTGCTATGCTAGTGGGTGTCGCGTTTATTCTCACGGCGGCCACCACTTACCTTTCAGTATTACGTTTGTAGTGCCTCAGAGAGCATTTCAAGCCATTGATCCCAACTGTAATGAACATTTGTGACAGTTGGTATGAAGAGTCAGAATGCTTGAATGGTATATTTAGACATTCAGACACTGGTCCAAGCCATGGTCAATGGCTATTGCTTTGGGTCGCGGAGATCAGACGACAGTGTCTCTGAAAAACATAATATTTTGTCAGATCTGGCTAGACTAGAAAGCAGATCGCGGAGTCTAAGAGGAAATTCTTGAATGCAACTGGTGTAACGCTAGGACGACTATGAATAATAATCCCTGCGTTCCTTAACATTACACCAACTTAGGCAATTATTGAAAAATACTTTACGATATCATTCGTGATTTATGCATTTATCTAAAAAATATTGTTTTCTGATAAATTGTTGGCAAAAAGCACGATTAACCCGTTTTTACATAAAGATATTTATATTTTTGTGCGGATGTTTAATTATAGATTCTCAATAATAAAAGTACCTAACCAGTTAGTAAAAATATGTAGGTATCCAATGCAAAATAACATTCAGAAATGCTTATTTACATTCGACCTATATCTTAATTAAAATTTTAGTAACATCTTAATATATAAAATCCTTGCGTTACTGACTGACTGACAGACACGCTACAGCCGAAACTATTGGGCGCAGGAAGCTGAAATTTGGCATGTGTGTGCCTTGGGGACCGTAGGGGTGCACTAAGAAGGGATTTCCCGAAATTCCCACGGGATCGGCCACAACGGGTAAATTAAAAAAAATGCAGGCGTAGCTGCTGGCGTCCTCTAGTTTCTTAATATAATTTGTGCAAAAATATGAATTTGATACTATAAAATTATATTGGTCTCGCGGCATAAATGTGCGCGTGGGATTGGGAGGTCTCGGGTTCGATTCCCGGGTCGGGCAATGTGCTATTGGGTTTTTTCGTGAGGAAATTCTCAGTAGCAGCACGGAGTCTGGTAATGTGCCCGGTACGGCAATAGGCTCGCCCCCTATTACGTGGAACCTAAAAATTCATGGCGAAATGTGGGTGTAATATTGCACCTCTGCCTACGCCTTCAGGGATACAGGCGTGAGTCTATAAAAAAAAATATATTATTTACTGTAAAAAACAAAAGATACATGTATTTATTTGATTACCCAAAAGGGTAAGGAAATAAATACTTGTTTAGGTAATGCTAGCTGGGGGCGATTGCTGCGCACCTCTATCTTATAGCGTGATGTTATATACGTGCCTTCCAGAATAAATGGGCTAGCAAACACAAACATATTAAACCAGTAGGTAGTTTCTGAGATTGTCGCGTTCAACCAAACAAACTCTTCAGCTAGTCTATACTAATATTATAAATATAAATATTAGTAGGTATAGATAATGACATAGCTATAATAATACATATTTATTCTTAAATATTTTATTTGTTTCAGTTTTTGATAACATGTTTACTATGCGTATTTATTGGATACGTGGCAAGTATCCCATTGTCGGATGAACAAGAAGTTGAAGTCAGGCAAAGAAAAGCAAACCCAATCCAATCCCTTGGCGATTCTAGTAACTTACCTTTCGGATTACCATCGTAAGTAACATAATTACAATATTGCATTTAACTATAGAACGGTTTGTGTGTAAAGCTTTGGGGAGGCTTATGTCCTGCAGTAGACGTCTAGCGGCTGACATACATACATACATAGACTCTTCCATCAAGTTTCTCATGCATGCTCTTCTGTTTAGGGTACTTCTGATCTGTCCTTTTTTTAGGATGTCTCCAATCTCGTCAGAGAACGTCCGCCTAGGTCTTCCCCTTCGTCCTGTCCCATTCACATTCGCCTTATATATGTTCTTTGTCAGTCTTTCGTCTTAGCGTGGTCGTTAGCGGCTGACATTATATTCTTATTTTTTTAAGACAACTCCCGCATAAGGACTATATTATTATTCTGCGTCGCGGGGGACTTAACAAACATACATCTAACGGATACAATGAACACCCAGACTCGAAACAAAAATATATGAATCACACAAAGTGTTGTCAAATATTTATAGTGTTTTAAGTCGCATGGCACAAGCGCCAGAGTTTAAATTCTTACAGCCTTTAAGATGCTCATTCGCCACTTATGTATAACCATATGACATACTGCAGCCAAGTTATGAGTGAAGCACATGTAAATACATGAATTTGGAATGTATACGTGATGACTTGTTATTGGCTTAATGTTTACCATTCTGTTATTACATGTATATTTCCGCTGTAAGTCATCCATGTAACCTAAATAAATATATGTATTCTTCGTTGCCTTGCCACTACTATGTACTTTAGTAAAACATACAAACACTTTCTTAATATTTGTCATTATTTCAATATTAGGCGTTATGATAATCCTTTTTTGTGTTAATTTCAGACTACCACTGTCTTTACCAAATCCCGTTCAGGAGACTCTGAATTCTGTTGGTAATTTACTATCACCAGGTGGGGCATCTCAAAATGAGAATAATGCTGACAAAACGGAAACTAACAAAAAGAAGAGATCTACACAAGAGTCCTTAGTCGATATCCCGCCAGCAAATAATGAGAAGCCGAATGAAACTACTGAAGCTTCACCTAGTGAAATACTGGTCAAATCTAATACAGTGAAGCAGCACAAATATACTAATATACTATAAATCAGCATGAAGGAGGAAAACTTAACACAGGCTTAACAGTGACAATGTTGACAAAGGTCATATTTGATGACGTTGAAGACAATTAAGATAAACCTGTAAGTATTGACGAGTTTTAGAATGAATATCGCTTACATTTGCGCGGCTGGCGAGCTGTTCGCGAGTGCCGCGCGAACGGCACGCTAGTGGTGCATTTGTCTGAGGGCCAATTCTCGTATTATATGTGACATCGATACTGTATTTTGAACGAAATGAGATTAGATTTTGAATTGACTCTCGGTATTCTGCTAACTTAATGTCACTTACTTCTAATTTCACTAACTTAATGTCACTAACTTTGAAATTTGACGATAACACATAGCTTGACACATTTTACAATTTACGATAGTCTCGATATCATTCAAGTATCCGTTCATTTAGGAAAATAAAAGGAGGAGAATACCATTTATGACACATGTATGACACTGATCGAAACTTAATTTTGAACAAATTTACTTACGAGATTAGGCTCTCAGATCTGGATACGCCTTGACGGTTCCGTAATTTGTTGATGGTTCCGTAGTTTGGTTGAACGTTTTAGCTACACGTACTTGGAAAGTTATGCTTGCCCAAACTATGAGTATCATGAAAGCGAAATCAACGAGTTCATTATTTATTATTACAGTAGGTAAATGTTTGGATTGCTAATTATTAGAAATGGGTTAGGTAGTTTGTCCCATGTCTTTTTTTTTCTTTTAAGTTTGGCATCGTCTAAAGAAATATTCTGATACAAATGTCATTTATAATTATCAGAATACTTCCTTATTGGTTTATTTAGGGCATAAACTATTTGATGGCAACTTTGGTGCTATCTACTCCGCCTCGTGCGGTGGGTTAGATCCACATAAATGGCAATACTTTTTCATTAACAACTACCTCTTACTGTGTGTAATTCGAATGTTTCCATTGCAGCGGCACAATATGGTAATTGTTAAATTATTATCATATTATGATTCCAGGTTTAATTTGGCATCAATACTCCATTCATCTAAGGGGTAGAGAAGCAAATACCAATCTGCTCCAATTAGAAAATGAGCTAAGCATGATTCATCTACTGTCTCCTAACAATTTGGCACTCCACGTTTGGTTACACATAAGATAATAATTGTCAACAACTCATCAGCCTGTATAATCTACGTCTACAAAATAAATATTGTCATCTGATTGGTCTGTGTATTTACTATTTTTATATCCATGTTTTCCCATACAGCTTATCTTCAAACATCTATACATGCCATAAATAAAATATAGCGTTTTTCTGTGATTTCAAACTCCATACCTTTGTTTATGTTAAAACCTTTAAAAATATATTTATCTGTCTGTCAGTCTGTCTGTCTGTCTTTCTGTTTAATGATTGGAATCGTATTATTATACACTACCTAGAAGATGACGATTTTACTTTTTCCGTTTCCTACAGTAAAATTAACCTATCCAAATATATAATGCATGTCATCATCTGTAGACCAATTCTGTATAATAAGATATGTAATAGACACATGAAAACATACCTAATCAGTATTTTGTTGAATATATCGTTGCAATTAAAATTGATCAATAAAAATCTCATTGAAATACATAATAAGTATTTTTATCTTCGTGGCATCGCTGATATGGAGAGGGAGCGCAGGGCGCTAGCCGTCCGTTGTAATTTGATATCCCGCAGGTTTGCTCGTTGCTCTCGTGACGTCAAAATCACATTATTTAAGGCATATTGCCAAAGCTTTTACACATGCAGCCTGTGTGTGACATATACGCAGCGGTCGTACAGCGCCCTGCGCGTACAATACAATAATGCCTTTAGGTTGCTGTTGGGACTGCCACGCTTCTGTAGTGCTTCTCAGAAGTTCGCTGAGGCTCGAGTTGATGATTTTTATGCCATCCTAAGAAAAAGAGCGGCCTCCATCATGCACAGAATGCGTGGGAGTGCCAACAGTATCCTGGGGACATTAATTGTAAAAATGGATAAGCCTTTTTTAAAAAATTGGGTAGTCACGCATATCAATACTCGATGCTCAAGACCCCGTTACATGTTTTTATAAGAAATTAATATAACTAACACTAAATTAAATTGAATTGAATGTATTGTAATTACTAACAACAATATGGATGTATTTTTTCCGAAATAAATAAAATTATTATTATATAAAACTTATATTAAAAGAGTTTTGTAATAAAAATACTCGAAAACATACTCGTCAGAAAGACTTATCCCAAATTTGACTACAATAACATAAAAATAAGTAAATGAATGTATAAAACCAGACCGTTTTTCCTCTAGAAAAAGTGATTGCTGCTGCACTTGGTAAAAAAACCGGTAAAAACCGAAGCGATATAATGCCTTGATTCCAAGAACATAAAAATAAACAAGTCTAGTTTAAGCCAAACACTTGCATCGAGACATGTCTCAATTATGACAATAATGTGGACTCGACGATCATCATTAAAATTTTCAAAATAATTATGTTGCAGCAATAATTGTTTACAGAATGCAATTCAAACGGATGGCAGCAGGTCTGTTGGAAAACTAAGCGAATATTCCAATTTGGTATGGTTAGTCGGACCGCGGGCTCCAAGACAAAAAGTGGATGCAATCAGGATAACACTAGGATGATGATGATGCACTATTATAATAATAATAAACGCTGTTTGCATTAACAGTAACAACAAAGCGATAATTTAATAGGTTCTCAGATATTAGAAACTTCGTCATGAGACACATAAGTAGTTACACTTTTAATTAACTATGCCTTTGACTTCAAATGAGTCTTCCGAAGTCCTTACGTACTTTACTTTATCCATCCGGAATTACGAAATTATCGAGCGCAAGCAACTCTAGGTCAATTCCAATTATTAAACAGGTTTAACCTTTGCTCAAAATAAACAGTCTATTTTTTATTCTTTTTACATTAATATATTTAATATAATAATAATAACATTGCAGGTTGACAGAATATACTTATATAAAAGTATAGTTGCCTAAATAAACTACAATCATAGCAGATTAGTAGTGTTCTTCTAGAAAGCTTAACAAAGTAACCTGTATTAAAGAGTTACAGGGTCGAATAGTGTATGGATGAATTATATTTCATAGTTTATGTATATTACAATGCATTTTTTTATACATGCGTGAGTGTGCATGTATGTGAGTGTGTGTGTGCGTGTGTGTGAATATATAAAATACATGTTCCGTTTACCTACCTTAAACAAGGAACAGTTTCAGTGTTGAAAGCTCGATCCAAAAGCATTTACGTATTTAACCATTTGCAATATACTTACTTTTATAAAATGAACACAATTTTGACGAAGGTAAAATTTTATTTCATCATTACGTTAAGATCAAACAAAACACATGCAGTTAGCAACACATTAAGTTTTGTATACAATCTGAATCTGGTAAATACTTATTTCTCCTTTTAGTGCGTGGTGTTATGTTTTGTGAGCGGGCTTATTGGTCTCACAGCAGGCATACCTGTGAAGGATGACACAAAATCATCTGATGAAAACGACTCGCTGTAAGTATCGATACACACTATTAGACACGTATATATAAAAAAAAATTGAATTTAAAAGAAATTGCTACAAATTTTATGGGAACAAATGTACTATACAAATCTAGAAATGCCATAGCTTCTCCAAAACTTTTCGTAATTGTACGTCACAACTGTACTAGAGAGACAACTTTGGTTTTGTGGCACGCATAGCGTGATTTAGCTTGCCGTTCGTAATAGGTTGGCAAAGTTAAGCAACCCTTGCACAGATTACCACTTGGATGGGTGACCGCGAGTGGCATTTACAGCAGAGTGCTACCATGCTTCGGAGGGCACATAAAGTTCACGATATCGGTTATTGTCTCAGGACAAGAATTGTAAGGCCATGTCGGAGGCCTTCGGGCGGTCTTAAAACCCTGGTCTGGTCCCACAACAGAGTTGGCCTCACACTCACTCGAAAAGGAAAGTAAATTTAGTGTAAAGTTTTAACCTTATCTTTTTTCAGAAAATCATTTTCAATACCAAATCCCATAACAGCTGTAAAACAAACGTTTAACAGAATCCGTGACTTAGTTATACCTGCATCTCAAAACGAAAGCAAAAGTATTTCATCCATTATGCAAGATTCTAATAAGAACAAACGATCTAACAGAGTTTCATTAGTTAAATTAACTTCAGATAAAGAAAACGGAAATGAAAGTACTGAGGCACTTTTAGCAAAGTTGGCAAATAACACAGTCAAACAAAATATTAAATCTGATAAATACAACGCAAGCACAAACGAAGACCTTACCAAAGAAGATAAAACAAATCACAAATCTACTAACACTACGACTGATATTGACCAAGAATTAATAGATTTCATATTCAACGCTGCCACGGAAAAGGACGACTCTGATATAGGTGATTATGAAACTGTAAGTATTAAGAACTGTGTGTATTTTTAACTCGTATGTTAAGCTTTCTACTGTATCTTCGTGAGAAGTGTTTGTCTCGCTTAAGCTTTTACTTCTATTGCGCATATGCATTTAACGAATCCATTTAGTCAAACTTAATAAAACATATACGATCATCACTGTTTATAAAACTTTTCCAGTACTGTATGTTTCTTTAGGAGAGTAAAAAAGTGTCTAAAGGGGTAAAAAAGTATCTGAGTTTGTTGAATCTTTTATACATATATGTGTCATTCACCCGCGCATCGTAGCGGGCAAAAGCTAGTCTACTATGAAAGTTCACTGTTCACACATTCTGAGTATAAAAACGACTAGGCCCCTGACCAAAACTTGACATGTTTGAGAACAATATGAAAGACTCTCTTTCTTGTTTTTCCTCATAATGTTTTTTTGTAGTGATAATGCAATTAAACCTTTTGAGCGCCATAGTCACATAAACGTGACAAGCGAAAACTGTCCCTGGACGCCAACGTCACAAATACGTGACAGAAAAAGCACGAGAACACACAAAAACACGAAATAAACTATTTGAACATTACTTTAATGCCTGTTTATTTATATTACGAGTACCTTAAAATAGAAGTTCTAATTCTTGTTTATTTCTGTTAAACGAATTAAATGGCTTTATAGATATTGAGATCTTTTACGTTAAAAAGTAAGAAATCAATTCTTAAAAAAGAATGTTCCTCACACGCCACAGTCACAAATATGTGACCGCTAGTGATGTAGCGCATGTTAGATAATATCAAAAATTTACATCAAAGATCATTTTAAAACTGTCTTCTGCAATGTATGTATGTATGTGTAATTTCGTACGCAGATAAAACAGCATTAGTTTTATAGAATCAGTCTTAAAACAACATTTTAATAGCTACATAGTCAAAGATAAAATTGGTTGGGGCGAATTTCGATATTCGCTAATCCTGACTCAGGCGCATCCCTAACTCAACCCGAATTATCAGTGCCTTGTACGCCATGGTCACAAATAGATGACAACATTGTGACGTCACAGTCGTCAGAAAATAGAGATGAAAATGAACAATATTGAAATATTTATTATTTATTTTATATTAAGTGATTGTTAAAATGACTGCGAATTTGATGACTACGGAGGCACTTCTTCGCATATTAGAAGGAGTTCCTGAATCCTGATGACGAAAACTTTTCGGAAACAAAATCTTTAGAGTCTAAAGATTTTGATAGATCATAGTCGTCTAAAGTTTAGACGACTATGATTTAGAGTACCTAAGGAAGTACCTACTGTATTTTTTTTCTGCTTTTATTTTAAGCAAAAATGAATTTTATTAAAAACCAAGATAATATCAGTAGGTATGTGACCTATTGGTGTTACAAGTCCAAATGTAACTTATTTTTGTTAAAAATAAGTTAGTTAGATACATTTGGGAATGTTATTTTTTCGTGAAACAACTATAGATATTTTTTATGTTTATACGTACCTATACATATACTTAAAATGTTTGAACATTCGGAATTATAAAGATTATAAATGTACCTAATTTAAAAAAAAACGTGTTTTATTTAAGTTTTAAAATAATATTGTACGAAAACACATCGATAAGCGAGATATTACGTTGCTACATCCTTATTTCGGAAGCAAAATAGTCATACAAATGGCGAGCCGTCCACGCCATGGTCACAAATAGAAGACAGCAGATAAAGAATAGTGTTGTGCCTATAGTTATTACAGTTAATTATATTGTCGTCTCATAACTGCCATTACGGTGTTATACAAGTCTGTAAATTATGTATAACCATTACTATAGTAGGAGGAAGTGTAATTAGGAATTAAATTTCAATGTTATAAGGACATTCATATTCTGAAATCGTAGATGAAAATAAAAATACCATTGAATATCGATGTAGTATTGGAATCCCTATTTCTTTCGTAGGTATTTGCGCGGCATTTATGGCTTGGCGTTGAAGGCAGGTTCATGTGGTTTTGCTCTGGCGTTCAAAAGGTTAAAATACATACAAAAGGTTATCATCAGTATCTGCGATGGGATTTTGAGATTACTGCAGCCGATCCCTTCACTAGGCTATCGCCGCTAGATTGATAATCATGTCAAACTATTCTAAACATTCTAATAACCACATTTTATTCCAGACGACAACGGATGAAGATATAATTCGAGTACCGGCTGCAGTTTTAGCATCATTGCTTGGCAGCGGATAAACACTGAATTGAAAAAGGTTTATACCGTAACATGAGGCTATTTACAACGCTAACACAAACATATACGAAGATAAAATTTTGTCTACATTAGATATAAGCTTGCCAAATTGCTTATGAAATATTGAAAAGAATATGATAACGGTAAACACAAACATGTTGTTTATAATAACTATGATGTGGCAAATATGTATATTATTTAAATTAAACAAATTGTGATGATTTCTTTTGCAATTAAATTATTTTAATATTTGATATGTACAATATTTTGATATTCGTTATGCTTAACATGATTAAGCTAAAGAAAACATAATTTAATAAAAGTTTGTTTCCTAGTATCGAGACATATTTGAATTACCAACTGCACAGAACGTTCATTTGAATAAGCTAGTAATATTTAAATCTCCTATGACAGACCAGCGAAAATTTCATCGCGCTCGACGCGGCATGATGCCAAACCTTCCATTGAACTTCACATCGCGTATAACGTACACGCAAAGCAAATGTTAGCCGCCAACGTCACTCAGCGGACTGTTCGGCGCGTTTGGTGTATCATGTTGAGCGAATATAACGACCGATAGGTCAGTCACTGAAACTTTGATGCAAACTTTCAGCAGGTGTGTCGCTACCCTCAGGCGCAGCTATACCGTTCATCTAATTGCTCCCAAACCTTATCAAATTATTCGATGCACTTACTACCTATCTTCAAATCTGATTCAACTTCAGCTTTATTTATATATATGAATGCATATTTATAAAGATAGTGTAACTATATGTAAATTAAATATGTCAATTCATTTTTCCTTCAGGTGCCAGGTCATTAGTCATTTCGATAAATACTTTGATATGCTTAGTGCAAATTGTAAGCAAATCTTACCGACATACAAGTATTATAAATTCTAAGAACCTATAGTTGTAATTAGCGACTTTATCAAGGTTGAATAAAGCAAATATCTATATAATTATTTTTGTATTATAGTTATTATACATCTCTTAATCAAGCTTCACTTGCTTGAATAAATTTTTATCTCATACAGATACAAAAACTACGTGTTATTAAGTAGTAGTACATTAAAATGACACAATAAAATTAATTAAAAACAGGAACTGAATGTCGTACACGTATCGAGATCATTTACAATTAAAATTGACTGTCAAATATTATTAAAGAGAACATGTACTTCAAGGATCGATTCGATCCTGAATTGCAACTGGATTTTGTGAGGCATATCTGTATGATTAGCCGCCCTTTACGTACAAAAGAATAATCTGGTATGATGTAACGCATTCTATGACATACGCATTTGCATGCTACGAGAAAATCTTCTTGTAGCATGAAATAAATCATCTTATAAAAACGCTCATAAATATTGTCTGTAAGCATTGATTGCATTATTCGACGCAATTATGTGATAATGGCTAGCTACCTATAACTAGTAATTATTTCGAAATATGTGTAGCTAAGAATCGTATAATTCATGGCATGTCTTTATCTACACAATAGGGAAGTTTCCTGCAAGTGAAATAAATTTTACAAGTATTTTTATCTAGTGAAACATGTCAAAATAATAGTAGTTTCATTTATCAATTAATGTTCAAACTTTATGTGACATTTTTTTATCGTCAATTTATTGATAAGTAGTATTCTACTTGATAGCAAAACACTATGACGTCATACGTCATATATCTTTATATATATATTTCTTGTGTGCGTGTGTATGTCAATGAACTCCTCCTAAACGACTGGACCGATTTTGATGAATTTTTTTGTGTGTGTTTAAGGGGACTTGAGAATGGTTTAGAATCACAATTTAGTCTACTGGAAAATGTATTTTAATTAATTTTTAATTTGTAAGTAGTTGTTGATTTTGGCATGTTTCACATTGGAACCGACCGACTGCGTTACCATCGCAGTGTCAAATCTATATTTTAATATATTTATTATAATCCTTACCTGAATAATAAAACATTAAAAAATAAAGATTTCGAGTCGACAACATATCTCCGCAAAATTCGGATTGTCGAGTATTTTGTTAAATTCTAATGGTTCTGACAGAAAAATCGCAGTCGCCATATTGGTCACTCTAGCGAAACGTCACTGATACCGGATAACATTTTGAGTACTACTAATCTATAGTCCATGCCACGAGAACATAGACTTTTTGTAAACAAAGAATTTCTACTAAGTGACTTAGCGATAGTTCTGTCAAAAACAAATAATGTCAAATCCAATGAGCGCAACGGTACATAGATACGTGTCATTGGAAAGTAATATACCAATGGATCGGGTTTTTATCGATATAATGCGCTGTCAACAGGATCTTATGATGTTTTGAGGTACTTATGCCTAGAATGTCAACATTTAGCGCTAGTTCATTGAAATATTACATTCTTGGGCTTAACATGCATTTATCAGAGGAGAAAATAAAAAAATTTAGTTATCAAGAAGAGGTAAATGTAAAGGTAAATACAAGTTTACAGGAGCGCAACGCTCTACCCGCTGCTGGCATCTCGAAAAAGCGGGTGCAGAATAGCAGATAGCAAACTATTAGTCGCGCAGAAAATTATTTATTCTTACCTAAAAAAGAAATTGCGTTTTCAGACTGCCGTAACTTTTGATGGATTTTGTTTGAGTTCATTCTGACGATTTCATTCACAGAAAACGTAAAATCTCCATGCCTAGATATTCTTATGCAATGTACTAGCTAGTTATCTGTAATATTATCATTGTTGGTCAATAAGTTAATATTTTAGGATAGCTAGGCTACTTTGCAAATGATTTAATGTCTATGATTTAGAAAAAATCATGTCAAGAATAGAGTAACATGTACTCTATCATTTACATACATGATACTCTATTTTTTCCTTAATTTACAGAATAAATTACGTGTAAAACGACAAAAAAATCGGCAAATTTATGAAAATTCGACCATTCAAACCCAAAATTAAATATTTTTACTCCAGTAAAATATAACAATATAAATTTTAAAACATAGTACCATAATTAGGCGTTGAAAAAAAAAGACTGTCCAAAAAGTATAAAATCTAAAACAACTGTTTGAAAAAAGGTTGTGAAGCCCTGAATGTTTGTTTACAAAAAGTCTATCTTCTCGTGGCACCAACTATAAAATATACAGATCTAATATTGAATTTCGTAACTTAGTCTTAGTACTAAGTAGTTTGTATGTGTAAATTCTTTTTGCAGTTATATTTCTTAAACAGTTAAAACGACAATTATGGAAGTATCCGCCCAATAAAGAAGATTTGTATCAAATAAAATAAAAAAGTTTAAAATTTTCAAATTAAACACACGTGTACAGGACAACGTCTGTCGGGTCCGCTAGTTTCATATAAAACCCTAGGCAAAAGTCGTTTTAGACATTTCATTAAAAGTGCTTGATTTGACTAGTTGGAAACAACCCTATTATATGTATAGGTACTTTGATTAATCTGAAATGCATGCAAATTCCAACTCGTCCTGACTTTTTACAAATGGCTTTTTGCTAACGTAACAGCCATTAGACGGGTTTTCTATTATAATATGCTGTCTTGTAGGTGCAAGGTCTCGAGCTTCTACCAAGAATTTTGTACAAATGACTATTTATAATACTGTATGCGATGCTGCAATCAAAGCACGTTGTAAAATTGTAACGGCAAATTTTCTATGGAGTGAACTATGATTTTAAGGATAATATGTTTTTAACGGTTACAAAGTTTATTTTCATTTCATTTATTTTAAGTTTGTAGCGTCTCACTGCAGGGTAAAGGCCGCCTATCGTTATGGCAGACTTTGTTTACCTTGGTGGCTATTTAGAGAGGGCCCATCTAGTGAGTTGGCGAGTCACCGTCTGCCCCTTTTCGACGTACTATAAGAGTTAGGACTAGAATAGAGACTTAGGGCAGATGCCGGTTTTCATCCATAATTTCCATTTTCACTTATACATTGAACACCCACCACAATAGCCCAGAGTAATTAGTTTCCATACAAGTAGCAATAGTCCTACACCTGCTGCGGCTAATCCGTGGCTGTACTTCATAGTGCAGTTATGGGGCTCCTCAGTAGGTGTCCCATCACATCCTAGATTAAAACTCTCAAAGGGCCTCTGCGCTTTGGACCTATGTGTCCGTGTACGCCTGCCAAAGGGCCGTGAACTTTTTTAACACCATATGTTAGAAAAGTACGCGTGCAAGAGAAAGAAATAATGATAATAATCATCTTTATTGTACAAATGACAAAGAAACTAAAATAATTTATTTATTTATTAAAGAACTGCCACATGATACATATTAAAAGTACAATAGATATATAATTATGTCTATAACACAAATGTTCTGATATGCATCAAAATAACGGCGTCCATAACACTTGCAAACTTAGTAACTACAGTTTAGATCAAGACAATTTAATTTTATAGGATACAACATAAATTAGGGACAAACAAAAAGTAAATGTAAAAGAAATTAACGAACGGAACGGAACGAAGATAATCTTTTTATGCGACTTCTGGAGTATTTCTTAGGCACTGACAGGGATACGCTTGAGGTTAGATCACTACAACTTAGACTGCCATTAATTAATTTATGCAAGAAAACCATGTTCATCATCATTCTTCTATTATGAAGACTTATCATTTTAAAGTAAGATAATCGTTGGTTGTACGGTTGTCTATGAGAGAATCCGTGAGTGCTCAAAGCAAGATGCCTTGCAAACGTTCGGTGAATACCCTCCAACATCTGCGAATGTATAGAATAGTAAGGGTTCCAGACACTAGAGGCGAACTCGAGATGGCTGCGCACTAAAGTGTTGTACAATAAAATCTTTGTCCTGACATAATGGAAGCCTTTAGTGTTGCGTTTTAAAAATCCTAAGATTTTTGTACCTTTGGCTACTGTTGAGTCAATATGTGATTTAAATTTGAGAGCCTTGTCAATAATAACTCCGAGATCGCGTACTTCATGTACCTCAACTAGCGTTTCGCCGCCTATCTCGTACTTAGTAGCAAGAGGTCTACATAATCTACTATATTTGATATGGTAGCACTTATTGACATTGAGAGTCATGTAATTTGATCGACACCAATTATAGTAATTGTCTATACGTGACTTACTACGGAATTCAATATTTGATCTATAGATAGATCTGTAGATTTTAGATTCGTTTTTGACATAAGCTCCGTACAAAATATGTCAAACACGAATCTCGAATCTCAAAATCCATGTATGGATCGAATATTGAAAATGGCCGCTGATCATTTTGTAGCAATTTGCTGTCATTGACAGATTTACTACGGAATTCAATATTCGAAATATAGATAGATCTGTAGATTTTAGATTCGTTTTTGACAGTTTTTGACATAAGCTCCATACAAAATATGTCAAACACGAATCTCAAATCTACAGATCTATCTATAGTTCGAATATTGAAAATGGCCGTTAATCGACCTACATACATACATAGACTCACGCCTGTTTCCCCGAAGGGGTATGCAGAGGCATATTAAACGCCCACTTTTCGCCAGTGTTTTGATCCCACGTAATAGGTGGCGAGCCTATTGCCGCTTATTGGGACATTTTGTTTGCCAGAGCCTCGTCCGTTGATCGGCAGGTGCACCACTTGTAGGTGAGGTTGGCTTGGGACCCTAAGTTCTTGGTGGGAACCCTATGCACCCAATCGACCTATATATCTTCAAATCATCTGCGAACATTGAGAACTTACTTTTTTTTATTTCAGAGGATATATCATTGATAAAAGCCCAGAAAAGTATAGATCCTAAGTGGGAATGAGGAGGCATAGTAGCATGCAGATGTATAGCCATTAATAACCATTTCCTGGGGTCTTCCCCGTAGATAAGATTGAAACCATTGCAGAAGCAACAACGAGTGATTTACCTTATCAAAGGCGCTACTGAAATCGGTGTAGACCGCGTGGACTTGTAGCTTTTTATCGACTTGTCACGATACATCTGACACAAATGCTACTAAGTTTGTTTGGACAGAGCGACCTGGCAAAAATCCATGTTGATAATCAGATACACGTCCATGAATGACGCTGGAAGCTACGGGACATATTAGGGACTCAAACAGCTTGGCAAAACATGAAAGAATTGATACAGGCCGATAGATCTTCACACAAGCTAGATCTTCTTTCTTATATATGGGAACTATGCGGCCCCTTTTACATATATCAGGGAATGTGCCCTCTAAGAAGGATTTGTTATAAATTAACGTTAAAGGTAAAGCAAGAGTATCCATGCACCGGTTAACAAACAGTGGAGGAAAAGAATCTGGTCCCGCCCCTTTAGAAATATCGAGTCTTTTAATTTTATTTAAGACTTCTCTTTCTGTGTATATTAATTTAGATACCATATGATTTCCACTGTTTCCAACGCCAGCCGCGAAGTATCTGTGTTACCAATATTAATAATTGTTTCGCAAATAGGTTAGCTATATCTGGGCCAGTTTCTACAACCGTGCCGTGTTATCCAAGCTCATTTTCCCAGACTGAGATTTATTTATTTACTTCATACACTTACATCTATCATTACAGTAACAAATACTAATACGATAGAGAAGTTACACAATTTACTTAATATTTTAAAACAAAAAAAAAATATAAATATATCATTACTAACTACCCAGTAAGTTGCCTTTGTGCAATCGTTCATCGAACATAGAAACAATTCGGTGCGCTCAGCGACGTTGTTAAGGGTGCGCAACGCTCTCGTCAGCGGCGCTTGTTGCAGCAAGTTTGTCCGCGCAGTTGGTACTGCCAGTAGCCGCGAGGGCCGTCGTCGTCCCACAAAGTCATCCGGAATGCAAAACCTAAGCTCACTAAGTATTGTCGGATTATGAATTTACCCTCGTAATAATCTAAATAAATACGTAGCAGAGCCACATCCCGTCTCACCTCCAACTTATAATACCCTACCATGCCAAGTAAAAACGATGTTGGATAGATTAAAGGATATGCCGGGTAAACTCCATATAATTTGAGGTACAAAAATCTAACAAATTTGTTCTGAATTCTCTCCAACATTGCTTTATACTTGGCTTCATTCGGATTCCAAATACATGCATTACATTCTAGGTGACTTTTTACTAATGCTTCATACAAAGATCTTATGGCGTCAATATTAGTGAAGTCATTCGCCTGTCGCAATAAAATCCCAAGATTTCGATAAGCCCTTTGTCCTATATGCAAAATATGATTACGGAAATTTAGGTTCGCGCTGAAGCGAACACCAAGATCCTTTATCTCCGTGGCTCGCTGTAACAACTGCCCTTCCATCTGGTACGGATAGTAACTTGGGCTGCGCGCTCTTGTGTATGACAGTAGTGAACACTTGTCTCTATTAAAATATAGTTTATTTTCCTTACTCCACCTGTTAACATTGTCGATGTCTTGTTGAAGCAAGCAATGATCACCAACTTCTTTTACTATTAAGCTAAGCTTAATATCATCGGCAAAAAGAAGACATGTAGCCTGTTCTATAACCTTCGGTAGGTTGTTGATCATTATTATGAAAAGAAAAGGTCCCAAATTACTCCCCGGACTCACTCCTGACCATGTGTTGTAGGGCTTAGAGTGACATCCCTTACAGTCGACAAACTGACGCCGATTACGTAGATAGCTGGAGAAAAGAAATAACGTATGGGGTGTAAACATATGGAAGCTAGTTTCTGAAGTAGAACATCATTGTCGACTGTATCGAATGCTTTTCTGAAGTCCAGATAGGCAACATCCACCTGTAGTCCACTATCAACTGCTGGTATCATCATTGTCATTTGATGCAGCAGATTACCCGTTGTTCCCCTTGCCGGCCGGAAGCCGTGTTGTGCATCAGATACATGTGCGCTATCTTTTGTATATAAACATTGATGGATAGTCGTCTCAAACACTTTAGCAGGAGCGCAAAGAATCGCTACTGGTCTGTAATTGCTTGCTTCCTTACCACCCTTACCTTTTGGAACCGGCACTACTTGCGTTACTTTCCAACGATCTGGAAATTTAGCGGACGTAAGAAAAATATTAAATAAATGCAACAATGTTTCAACTAAGACTACTCGACAGTCCCTCAGTATAAAAGGTGAAATGCCATCTGGCCCCATTGACCGTTTGGCTGGAAGTCGAGCGAGCGCGCGCCACACATCTCAGAGCTCGAGGCGGCCGAGGTACGCCCACGCACCGCTCGGTGGCACCGCAGCGCACGCCGCTGCTACATCTAGCGCGCCGCTGGTGTTGAGCTATATACTGAGGGAAAATATCGTGCGAACTCCTCGGCACACTCTATATCTGTCAGTGCACATCCATTTTTTATCAACATTTGCTGGTTAGAGTTACCTCTTTTTGATCTAATATAGTTCCAGAAAGCTTTTTGATCTGACGCCAAATGACTTTGAACGCGGTCCCGATAGCGGTCATGTACTAACTTAGTCTCCGCCTTAACTCTCGCCCGGCATCGAGAAAACGTATCGTAATCAGCACACGACTTTGTTATTTTAAACAGCTTATGTATATTGTATTTTAGGTTTATATTTTTTATAATATCTGGTGTATACCATACGGGGTAATTCAGTGACTATTTTTTTTTCTTCTTAACAGGAACACAGACATCAAAAATTTCGGTCATTTACTGATAAAAAAATCTTATGCTAAATCAGGCTACTTCCTCAATGGAACAACACTGGAACAGGTGGACAACATTCGAGACCTAGGGGTGGTATTAAGTAGTGACCTCTCGTTTGTCGCACATATCGACAACATAGTAAATAAGGCATCCAAAATGGCTGGATTCATCAGTAGAGTGGACAAAGAGTTCAGGGGTACTCTTGCGATAAAGACGCTGTACAATTCCTATGTGCGAAGTGTTGTCGAATACGCATCACCGGTTTGGAACCCAATATACAAAGTCCACATTGCACGTATTGAACGAATACAGAAAAAATTCACGAGATATTTGAGATTCAAGGACCATCAATGTCCATACAGAGCCGATTATGCGCAGAGACTTAAATATTTTAACCTGGTCTCATTGGAACGGCGTAGAACATTGATTGACCTAAGTACTCTGTATAAAATTGCCAATGGGTTGACATCAACACCTGATCTAGTAAAAAAAATAAACTTAGACGTACCTCGTCAGTGGCACGTTCGGTCTAAAAAAATAACAAGAACTTTCGTTGTTTGATCATGTCGGACAAATCTCGGCCAACATGCTCCCGTCAACAGGATGATGTCCACTTATAATAGAGTCTGCTCATGTAACTGTGATATTGACATTTATTTCAACAGTCTTAAGATATTTAAGGATAGAGTTGCACATATTGAAAACTTGTAGTTCTTATTTCTATTTGCTTTATGATATTTTTTGCTTTTGTTAACGGTATTCTAATTTTATTTGATTTTATTGGATCCATGTTCTTAATTGTGACAAAGTGTATTTATTCACTTTTTCTTTTATTTTATTTTAATTTAGTTTACATTTCAGTTGATTTTGATTTAATTGTTTGTTTAATTTTAACTTGTATTTAATTTGATTTTGATTCAACGAATATTTAATTTTAATTTTAATTTCATTTGATTTTGATTTAATGTTTATTTAATTATAATTTGATTTTGATTTAATGTTTATTTAATTTTAATTTGATTTATGTTAATTTAAAATATATTTATTTTTAATTTGATTTTATCCTGACATTGACTTAATTTTGTCTTGAATTAATTTTGATTTTATTTGGTCTCGATTCAATTTAAATTTAATAATAGCAATTAATTAGATTCTATATCACTGCAAGTACCAATTATATTTCTAAATTGTTTACCATAATCCACGATAAATGTACCATGAATGGTGTGCGCACCTTTATGTGACATATTTACACAGCATTAGAGATGTATAACCAAGTAAAAATGTTATAATTAAGATTTTGTAATTATGTTGTTGGTGTGCCTTAAATAAATAAATAAATACTCACTCTCATCAACTTGTGGTGGTATATAGACAACACACCATGTAAATAAAAAACGATTTTGCAAATGAACGGTCGCAGTTATAAGTTCAAACTTATTGTTATCTACTATTATGTTACCGGGCATTGGTACCCGCCGCAACTCAAATCTCGGTGTGGCCACTAAAATCACTCCGCCTTGTTTGCGTCCATCAGCTCGATCACATCGCAATACAGAATAACTCGGTAATACTAGCTCCGCATAATGAATTGACTCGTTACATCCTGTTTCTGTAATTGCTATTATATCCGACGATGACGACTCTTGCAGTGACAGGAATTTGGTTAATTTAGTCCTGAGTACATTTTGATAAAAAAATTAGATTATTTTACTGGGACTTGCTGTTTGTTGAGGTTGGGGTTGAGCAACGAAACCAAATCCACTCGCTGAACTCCACATTTAGAGGCCACACAGCTGAATCACACAGTTTTTCAAATTGACTCTCAATAGCACCAATCTTAAATGAGGCATAGTTTCTATCAGTCTTAGGAATAAGTTTCATAATTTGTAATTCAGATTCATCTCCCAGTATGCTCTTTATGTACTGAGCTAAGTCTGCCTCAGTAGTTGTCTTATCCAACCTCCCGACATGTAAGTATTTCTTCCGTTCGACTGCTTTCAACGATGCAGTAAGGGAGGTTTCAGATTAGCGTTTTATACGCGCGTATAAGATCGTTTTTGGAAGCGCACGTAGGCGCGTATAGGCGCGCCTTTCTCGTATAAACGCCAGCCGTCAAAATCCATGTTGACACTGACAAAATGTCACTAACGTTGCGCGCCAACACGCCGAAATACGTGAGTCTGGTTTTTTGAAGCACGTAACGTAGCGCTCGTGTAAGCGCGTATGCTGAAACGACCGTATACGCGCAGACAAATACGCTATCTGAACCCGCCCTAATACAATTTCCACCCTTTTTGATAGGATTATATCTTGTTTTCTTTCCCGCTTGTGTCCAAACGTTATTGTCGGGTGTTTCTGCTGTGTTCCTGGCCACACTAGCGTATGTCACCGATGTAGCAGCCGGCGGTGGTTCCTCGGCGCCCGCGACGCCAAGTAACGGCGGGGGAGAAGTCGGCGGCGGCGGCGGCGGCGGCGTGCGCGGCGACTTCTCGTGTAGCGATTTATTCGCGCTGTTTTGCCTAGCTACGTTCGTGCCTGATGGTATTTCAGTCGTATTCGTTACCGGCTTCGATGCCGGTGGATGTAACATGCTTTCAGTGCGAGTATTGACTTTTATGAATCTGCTATGTTGGCTGCCTAATTTCAAAACTTTAATTTCCTCTTCCAAACTAATACATTTTTTGTTACAATTATTTAAATCTACTTTCAGCTGACTATTTTCCAGTATAAGGTTTGATAATGTATTCTTTATTTCTTGCATAAGTTTTGTTTCCATAGCATTTATTTGTGTAGTAATACTCTTATTGACTTTTTCTAAAATATCCGACAATGATTTAGTATCACGCTTGCTTTTGATAAATGTCCAGAATGCTTTTGGATTATGAACTATATTAGCGTCTTTTTTTTGTTTAAAATAATTGTAACACTTATCGAACAGTTTGTGGCATCTGCTTCGAAGTAACTTAAATTCCAATTCATCTCTAGGGTTTGTATATTTACGAAATTTGATTCGGCACTTATCTTTTTCAGATAAAAACTTGACTAGGCTCTAGAAAACCACACAGGACGATTCGATTTAACGGCATGACCCTTAGGCACAAATTCATTCCTTAACGAAGTCATTTAACTTACAATTGATTTCAGAATAATCGGCTTCATAATATTTTATACTATGTTACTTTTAGGCTTTAAATGATGTGTATTAGCACGGGGACTTGTCACCAATAGATTTGGGTGATGTGAAGAACACTTAGTTAACAGTTGTAGTGGTTAGTCGTATAAGCACTCTGTAAGCTATACAATATCAAATCCAGAAACCGATCATAGTAATTTGCAATATTATTGGTTTGATATAAATTATTAGCAAAAATAAAATCGACAAACATATAGCCCAGTGTTGAGTTGTATTTGGCTGGGGTCATGAAACCATGAGCTTCAGTTATTGTCCACTCTATACATCCAAGATTGAAATCACCGAGGATCAACACATCATCAGCTTAACACATGGCATTTTCTAAAATATTTAAAAATTGCGATAGAATATTAACTCTTACCGGAGTGGGTAAGTACACAACACAGATTATGAGGTTAATCTATTATTCAATTCTACTTGTAAATTCACCCAAATACATTAAATATCTGATTTCCAATTTAATAATTGAACAGACGGTATATCGCTCGAAACTGCTAGTAGAACAACGTCGATCCCTACGATACAGAACGTATCGTAGGGACGACGTAACGTATCACTGTCAAATAGTTCATTACTTGAAATGTTTGAGTTCAGCCAAGTTTCAGTGTGATATTACTCAATAATCAGAATTAGATATATTTTTATAAACATCATTAGGTTTTGTTCTAAGTCCTTGAACATTTCGGCAATACACCTCAACCATTTTTAACACAAAATATGAACTACATTGACCATGTGACTCTAAAACAAACTTAATTACCGATCAGTTTAAGGATTTCTGTAGATCTTATTAGTAATGCCTGACTATTTTCGTCGTTACGAGCATAAATTCGACCATTGCGAATCCAAACGAATTTATATGAGAACTCCTTGGCCTTTTTACGAGTAGCAGCATGCAAAATCTTGTTTTCAGGTGTCAAGTGTTCCGCCACAAAAATTGGTACCTTGGATCCTCCAATACCAAGGTGGCTAGAAGACAACTAATCTTGAGTATTTGCTTTGTTAAATTTTGTAACAAATGCCAACACAGCATCTTGCACTTGCGGGTTACATAATTTGGCTATAACAGCTCTCGGTCTGCTATTATCGTTAGAATGTTTGGCAACTCTTGTTACTTTCACTATGTCTTGCCTAGCCAAGGGATTGTCCACTACTTTGCTGAGCTGTACAATTGTATCTACCAAGTTTTCAGATCTGTGCTCTGTGATGCCGTTTATTTCTATATTGCTCTCTCTCAAGTGTAGCTCAACTATGTTTAAACGTCGTGTAAGGTTGGATGTAGTAGATTTATGTCTAATGTTTTCAGCGTTTAATTCAGTAACCAAAACATCTTTTTCTGATAAAGCAGTACGCATATAATGAATCTTAACAACAAGAAAAATAACAGATAGTACAATAGGCGGCCTTATCGCTATCAGGCTATCTCTTACAGGCAACCTTTGGATGGATAAGAACAAAACGGATTCAGAAAAGGGTAGTTTGACGATCTTTGCCGATTTAGATTTATTACTTACATATACATAGATAATTATACAATACATAATATTTATATTATTGATACATAAATTATTGATAAATAAATGAAAGGAAATAGAAAAATAAGAATTACAAGAGTAGTAAGATTAAAGAGACAAGTAGTATTCTTTGAGTAACTTATTAAACGATGTTATTGTTTGAGCTTGTTTAATTGGCATCGGCAATGCATTCTACAAGCGAGCAGCTTGAACAGTAAAGGATTTATCGTAAAACCTACTGGAATGCATTGGTATAGCCAGTCTCAGATTCACCGGTGACCTACGAGAATGCGTATCAGAAAGAAACTCGAACCGTTCTTTTAAGTAATGGGGAGTACAAGGATTAAAGAGAATGTTATAAAGTAAAGACAGTATGTGAGTATTCCGTCGAAGGCAAATTGGGAGCCACTTGAGCGAATTGCGGAAATTGGAAACGTGATCATATTTGTGCAATCCAAATATGAATCTTATACATAAGTTTTGAAGGCGCTCAAGCTTATCAAGTTGTTCCTCCGTGAGATCTATATAGCTGACATGAGCATAGTCAAGGATATGTAATAGAAGAGAATTTACAAGCGCAATCTTGGTGGCAGTCGGCAAAAAGTTTCGCAATCTTCGCAACGTTAAAGCCGCAAAAAACAATTTTCTGCTAAGTTACCTAATTTGAGGGCCCCAGGATAGGGTTTTATCAATATAAACTCCTAAATGCTTCACGCAATCACTTATAGGTAAAGGAATACCATTAAAGTTGACTTGGGGTTAACAAGTCCGGTCAACACGCGCAACCAGCCTGGGACTACCGACAATAATAATCTGCGTTTTTGTAGGATTGATTTGAAGACCAAATCTGAGGCTCCATGCAGGTATACGATCTAAATCAGAGTTGATAATACGAATTGCTTCAGTCAACTCATGTTCAGGCGCTTGAGGAGGGGAGGTAGGATGACTGAAGTTGATAAGAGAAAGAATTTATAAAAATTGAGAAAAGAAAGCAATTTTAAAAAGATACGGTATCCCATGCAATTAATAATAATTTTCAAGCTGATTTCTAATAAAAAATCAGTGATGACAACTTATTAAAGTTGTAAATTTAAAATTACATTTATTTGATCCTTGACATAAAATGAAAAAAACCGCACCAGATCGTTTTAAGGCGCTGTTATACCTCAGAAGCCGTGAAACACCTAATTTTTCGTCGCGCATCTAGCCATAACGGTACATATTACAAACTAGCAAAAATTAGAGCTTAAAGTCAAAAGTCTGAACAAAAGACTTTTGAAAGAATTTTTCATGTACGTAAAATAGAATCACGGTAAAAAAATCACAAAATCGAGGCAGAAAATAATCTTTCGTCTCACTGTTTGCAATATTTTGATCGTAAGCTGTCATATTTTTTTTGATAATATTGTAGGAAATCTAATGAACTAAAGAATTACCTAATTTATTTTCATATTATACGTGTATATTTTGTAAAATTAAATAAAATCTGCCAAACGTCTATGATTTTGACGCTCGGTAGATCCTATCAATATCAAACGCTTCAGCAATTTAAACCTTATTAGCATAAGCGGTGTACTGAGTGTCAGTTGCTAGTTTACGCCCCGCCCAGACCTCATCATTCGGCTATGAGCCCTGTGAGAGATAGGTCATGTCGCTTGCGTCTCCGCTGCACGAAATTTTACGTAAACCTGTTTGTTATTATAATACGCCGATTTGAGTTCGTAATTTCATGTTTTATGTTATAGACTGAATACTTTGAATCAAATAGGCTTTTCATGTAACTATGGGCACATATAATTAGGACCTAAGTTTATACTCTTGTTGCGTTTAATGTGTTATTGTTTCTGTGCTCATAAATATATAATTAGAAGAATAAAATATGGACAATTAGAGAAATGAAGTTCTACGAAGGATTTGTACAAGAAAGCGTCGTAATAAAATAGAAATTCATCCATGGCCAAGTGATTATGAAATATGTAACATTTTTACACAAATTATTTTCATAAGAGTCTTTTATGACTAACTATGTTACTTATATATTATCGATTATGCATAATATAATTATATAAATTATTCTCACAATACATAGCTGCCATAGTTTTCAATTTTTGAAAGAGTAATAACATAAAATCGAATCATTTTATGTACCTATATTTCAAATTCATTAGCTTGTCAGAGCGCCTGGAGCGCTAAGATGCTGCCACGGCGAACAATAATGATGACAGCGCTAATATGTCGCTCCGCAATCCGCATACAAGCGGTAACGAATGTTGTATTATTGTGTTTTGAACATAAACCTTTTTAAGTACATCGGGTAAAACTTTGATTATTCATAAACTATTAGGTTTTTTTTTTTATTAAGAACAACAAACAGATATACAATACAATATTATATCAGAAATTACAATAAGAAAATGACAATTGTATATCCAACCACGTTATTCACAAAAAATGTAAGAAATTTTGAAATACTAAAAACTACGACGTGCTAATAAAACTGTACCTATATCTCTTTTTTTTTTCTTTCTTGTGTGAGGATAGCCTCACACAAGAAAGAAAAAAAAAAGAGAGAAGAAAAAAAAAAAAAAAAGTAGATACTTTTTTTTCTTTTTTTTTTCTCACATGAAATAAGAAAAGAAAAAAAAAAGTCCCTTCATAACATGGTGTCACTAAAAGGTATGTCTCAGTACATCTAATATCTTTTTAATTTCTAAAATCAATCATTTATAAGTAAGAAGGTGACTTCTCTGTTTGCTATAACACAAGATATAGTATTTTATTAATAATAAAGTACGTAACTAATTATCATTATTGTAATTACAGTGAAGTTAAAGATAACAGTTCTGCAACGTCTTACACACATTTGACTTCAGTCATTCCTAACACGATCTGTTCAAGAGCCAGCCAAGAAATGCCAAACAATTTTTTTAACAAATTTGACTCGAATTCCGTACTGATAAGCAAAAATTACAAGAAGGATAGCAGTGACTGGTTCGAATTGCGTAAGAATATGTTGACAGATTGAATTTTTTATATAGTGGTAAAAAGAAGAGATAACAGCAGTTAAGACAACTTAGTAAAAAATATTTTTGTACAAATAAAATATTTGCAATGTTAAATCGGTTGCGCATGGAATCTAAAATGAACAACTGGCTTTGCAACAACTGGCGAAGCAAGAAAATGTAACAATCGAGCCTTGTGGATTATTCGATTATTGGTGCCACGCCAGATGGATTAATAGGTCCAAACACGATTGTGGAAAATTAATGTTCTAAAGTTGCCTATAAGAATGGCCTGGAGAATAGTATAAGAGCAAATAAAATACAAATATGGAAACATGATAAAAAGTGAACTGACTAGTCTAAACAAATATTGTAATTGTTATTACCAAATTCAGGGGCAATGCCACGTTACACGCAAACAAAAGTGTTTATTTGCTGTGAGGAGTGGCGAAAGTATACCACTAAAAATATAAATTATAGAAAGAGATGATGTTTTCTGGGAGAAACTTGTGGCGTTTTATATGAATTGGCAGTTGCCTGAAATTGTTGATTCTCGTCAAGCTCAAGGGATGGCATTGCGAGATCACGGAGAGGAAAATGTTTCATCAGTGCTTGAAGTTTCTACAATACCAAGCCGTAAAAGGAAAGTAAATGAAACTGTGCCTCATGAACAACAGCAAATAATAAGTCTTATCACCTCACACACTGCCTTTAACATTCGATGAGAATAAAGAAAACCTGCCGGGTTGTAGCAGACAGCTAACTTTTGATGAGCTGTAAACTCTGTATTTCGTTAATAAATTATAAATGAATATGAATAAATATCTTTTAATATTTATTTTCTTTGAAACAACACATATTTGAAGCGAAAGAATTTTTTTATATTTTTCCATACAAACATGTATGACGAGAGCTAACGAAAAAGCAGTAACTCAAATTCTAATTCTATAATTTTCTAAGCGACATAGCAGTATCTCATGAATAAGGTATATCCACATATATTCTTGATGTTTCATCTATTTTGAAAAATAATAATGGGTTGGGTTTCGGAACGAGTCGCCTGAATAAACAATTTCCAAAATTTCATAAATACTTCGGCAATTATGCAAAACGGAACATAGTTTTTATACTTTAGTACAGTTTTACAAATGTAATTTTTAGGTTTTAGGTGAAAAACGTGAAACGAAACGCAAAACTGCCATCTTGGAATGATCATATTGACAGCTAATGTCAAATTTGTGCGTCATTGCTTTCGAGTGCCTTGGGTTAGGTGCGACTGTAATAAGTAAATAAATAGGTTATGTTAGGTTCTCTTTTGACCCTTAATCTGAAAATAGGAGCCCTTCGCAGGGCTCCGACAACCTTAGTTTATTAAGCTAGTGTGATGAATGTGGAAGTTGGCAGTGCCATACACACCGATGTTTGGAGATTTTTTTTTCAGAGGAAACCAGGTATTTCCGGCAAGTGAAAATGGTGAGGGGGGTTTCAAGACCTCCCCTGCTCCCTCTCCAATCACTCACAACCCCTAAAAACGGCGACGTATTTCGAAACCTTTGCCATAATAATTATACCTATAATAACAATAAACATCCATAAATAAATAAAAGAAATCAACTTTTACTAAACTTCAATTATCTCGTAACACGCTTTAGTTGAGATACGGCTTTTGCGCTTAGTAGAGCAGTATTGTGTTTTTTAGGGTACCGTAGCCAAACATTGTAAAAACGGAACCCTTATAGATTCGCAATGTCTGCCTGTCTGTCCGCCCGTATGTCACAGCCAATTTATTGCAAAACAGATTTGAAAACTGGCAGGAATGGAATTAGATGTAGGTATTCTATGAACTGCTTCACTATTTTTATACAAAAACAAAACAAACATAATAATGGCCTCTCCATACATGGAACTGACTTAATTATTTTTATCATCTTACGTCACGTAGGTATTTACCTACTTTCGTCAACATTTTATACCTATAACGTCTAATGTAAACCAGTTTTGCTCATGGCTGCACTGAGAACAAAAATTGCGCTATGCCTATATATACAAACAGATTGATGTATGTAATATAAATTTTAATATCAGTATCTCAATTCAATATGCTAAAACGTTTTGCTTGCGATTTTGAAATATTGGAATACGGATGTCGCCAGAATACGGCCGCACGCGACGAGAATGAAGGGGAGCGCCCCGCAGTAGACGGAGCTAAGCTCCCTTCACCTCCCCTGCTTCACCCCCTCATTTACCAAAACAGTCGCTTAGAACAGCGCCTTAAGGCAGCCAACTCAAGTTACCAAAATTCTTATCCGGGGCTCCAAATTAAAGTGGTTTTAGCACAACCGGGTCAGCTCTAGAAGGATGTTGATGACGATGAACCAAAGTGACTAAAACTACATTTACCGCTAATAACTATTTCATATATTTCTATAACAATCAATACGATTAAGCTTGATTCTACTTGCAGTACATATAATCACAGCGGCAACCAAGACCTAGATAGTCACAATTTGCATATAATTCTATACCTAGAATTATGAATATCACTTTACTCTAGCTCTAGAGAAAACGATTGTTGTTGATCTTGGTTTGGTACTTATGCGAAGCAATTATGTATAAGCAAAAAACGTTTCTAACGAATATACCAAGAACGCTACGAACAGGAAACAGTGTTAGCTTCATTCATTCTCAGATTGGTACAGCGATAATACGTAAACAAATAAAAGACTATTTAGACAAGGATTTTAATAATTCTAATAATCTGTAATAAACCTAATAAGAAGTGAATGTGTGTTCAATTGATTGGCTCCAAAATATTAGACAGAAAATGGATATGACTATCACAAAGGTGAGTTAATTTTACTTATTTATATATGTTTGTTTTTATTATATGTATCAGTAGTACATATAGTACTTACTTGTCCGTGCGGTGACGGATTAAGAATACGGCATGTGCACAGAGGGAGCATATTATGCAGAGAACAGCACTGTAAGAGAAGGAAAACTTGGTACAAACCCTATACCAACTCGTTTGGCCAGCGTGGTATAGTAGGCCAATTCCTCCTTTCAAAGGAGAGGCCTAGTCCAACAGAGGACTGTTAAAGGCTGATGATGATGATATAGTACTTATAGTATAATAAACCAATAAAACCTTATAAGACTAAATAGACAATATGATTATATAGATAAGTAAAATGATGTTTGAAGTTCGATTCAAATAAAGCTTAAGCCGATATTAATACAATGAATGAATACTGTATTTATTTTAACTGCTTCACATTTGTTTCTAGTTTCATTCTAAATAGTATAAAGTATCTTGCGTTTATAGTTTTAAATGTCAATAATTTCTAATTAAAATTAGGCCACAATTAGCATCAAACATCTAAAATAAAATTATAAGTGACAATTTTACTCTTGATTATCACATGTGATGCTGCAACAGATAACTGTTTAGTAATCGATTAATTCTTTGGGTCACGAAACGTAACTAAACATAGTTATTAGACATAACAGGTTATCATAACCTTTAGATTACAAAGAAGCAAACTTCTTTATTAGTCTAAATAATCATCTTTATCGTGCATAAATTTGTCTTAGCTTACAAGTCTAGAGAAACTTTCTAGAATCTTGTGTTGATCAAACTCGTTTTGTATCTTTAAATTTTGTAATAATAATATGTTAATGCTAATTCCAGTATTATTTTATTTATTTTATTCTTCATTCATTTCTTCGTTTCTTTCCCTTCTTCATGTCTTTAGCATTCGCGCGAATGTTACAAAACAGAAAACAAACGATTGTGTTTTAGCGAGCATTCTTACGAATATTCTGGTGAGCCTTGGAATATTAAAAAATACATAGAAACCGCGCTACAACAGCGCAGCGATTAAAAAAAGTCAAAGTGAAGTAAATAAATATATTTAACTAACTTTAGTAGTGTATCTAATTCGTAGATTTTTCTTTATTTCATAACAATGTACATAATATTATTTATAATTAAACTTAACTTAAATATTAAAATACTATCCTAAGAAATATATACAAAACAAACAAAACGGAAAAGAAAATAATTTAGAGGGCGTCATAAAAGTCCTCCACATCGCCGTCGGCCGGGAGCGTCCCCAGAACGCTGGAAGCACTGCCACGTTGTATGGCAATGCTAAACTTTTGGGCCAAGTACACCCCAGCCTCCTGGTCACAGGAGACGTCGACTAGTTTCTTTGCGAGATCTCTAATAGGAGATCTCGCACTTGGACTCCATTGCCCCAACGTTTCGACCCCAAATGGCTCTAGTACGTAATCCCCTACTAGGTTTACATATTTGCGCCGTTTGAAGGTCTCCGCTGTAGCAGCAGCAGCGCCCGTACAACCTGCTGTGCCAGGAAGATGAGATGGCGCAAGAGTATCGACACACGTTGCGTCCCACACCAAAGGCTTTACTTTGATTTTATTTTCATCTAATCTAAGTACAATGTTGGTTGTGTATTTGTTATTGTATCTTTATTTACAAAGTGTGGTAAGTGTTGCATATTAAATATTACAATTATGTAATAGAACGAAAGATTTAAGAGTAAAATAAAATATACAAAAGACATTTTGAATCTTCGTCGCTTGTCACTAATTGTAACTTTGACTAGTAATGGGCTTACTCAGAATTAATATCGAAAAATATATCTATTATGTTTACAATACATCCTTAGATTTGGTTTACTCAGAATTAACTTCAATAGAATGTTAATAAATCCTCAATAACGATAAATAAATTTGAACGTAACAGTGAACAGACAATTGTATGATTTATTAAACCTGTTCAAATTAAGATCTTCATTTTATTATTCTCCTTTGTTTATGTATCTTACCTAGAAAGAATTCATAAGTCAAACTGAAGTAAATATATTGGGTAAAGCTGCTGTTGTAAGTCTGTTTCAATATATTTCTAAGAGAGAGTTCTCTCTAATATGTTTCTATATTCTAAGGATTAAAGTGTTCCCTAGAAAGATCGTGAAACTGTTCGTAGCAATGTTCGGCTCTGTTCGTTGTTCGGTTCGACAAAACAAAAAACGGCGAATCCTCGCTGTTCTGTTATAAGTGAATGCTCAGGTGTATCAGTGCCATAATGTAACAGAAGATGAGACACCCAATTCTCATTAACATTCCATAGGATTTCTTCGAAAACGAAGGCCTGTGAAAACTAGTAGATACATTTCCTATTGTCTTCACGTTTTTCTTCCTCCATCTTGTTTGGATTTGTATCGCAAAAAACATCTTGTGAACCTATTTGACCGATTTCTTACATACCACTTCCATGCCACTTACCACCCGGTAACATCCTGTGTACACACAACTGGTTATCAATCATAAACAGATTATTGTTTTTATATCTCAACATCAGAAAAATGAAGTTTTTGTCATTAACAAAAACTTTATACATATAAATAAATGACCTTGACTTAATAGTTTATATTGCAGACTACTTTGATGAATCATACATTTATTCGTTGGATATTTCCATACTAACTAATTATACCGACAAGGCAAAGCAATAGGAGGCAAATAGATTTAGGGAAAATCTCTTCCCAATTCAATTTTATTTGCATCGCCTGTACCTACTTAAGATTGACAATCGCAAATCAAAATCACAGTGCAGATAAAAAATTAGGTATTTAAAAATGGGCATACAATACCGTTCGTCTCGAGGTCTGTGTCCACAGATTAACTCTATCCAAAAACATCTGTGATTTCAGATCCTGATAACGTGTCTCGTGTGTGAACTCACTGGGCTTGCAACGAGTGCGCCTCTGAGTGAAGCGAATCGAAACTACACTAGAAGTAAAAGATCACCAGCCAACAACTTTTCATTTTTTGGAATAAGACCGTAAGTAAATAAATTATTATTTATGTCGTGTTCTGGCTGGACTTATTAGAACTAAAGACAAATATTTTCATCAGTGAGGAGCAGTTTTATCCTTTTTTACCTTTCATATAAAATAAATTATCAGTAAATAGATAATAAGTAATTGCCCAGGAGTTCCCTAAATTACCTATGTATTAAAGGTGATTTCCAACTATATAAAAAACTAGAGGATACTCGCAGCTACGCTCGCGCCATTTCTGCCCGAACCCATGGGAATTTCAGAAAAGGCCTTCGAAGTGCACCCGTGCGGTCTCCAAGGAACATACATGTCAAATTCCAGCTTCTTGCGCCTTATAAGTTTAGTTGTGCTTTATCTATCAGTCAGTATCGTAAGATCTTTTTATATTCAGATAAAATACTGCACGGAAGCAAAATATACGCGACTTAAAATAATGTCACAGCGAAAGCTATTATTTTTACCGAACCAAATCACGGAACCGACAAAGGCCAACCGCATACCGCAGTACACTACAAAAAGGCGATATGGTACATAAGCGACAAAGCCTTATAATAAATTAAATTAATAATTATTAATTATTTAAAATAAGAGGACAAGTCCGGGGAGATCAACAGACTATTATACATAGTTTATCTTGTTCCGCTCACCACTGACTTTTCAGCATAAATAATTTCAAAAGTCAGCGATCTATGTATAATGTTCTTAAAATATGGATGGTATGTGCCACCTCGCATGTACTCAACGTAATCACCGTCATAATTATGCTCTTACCCTGATAATAGCGAGTGCAGGCAAATGTACAACTTATATACAGGGTAGATTTCTTCTCAGGCTTAGTAGAACTCAACTCTGAACTTTTTATTTAAATATCTTAAAATAATGCCTGAAAAGACTCCCGTGGTCAAGTGGATAGCGGAAGCGTCTGCTAATTAGGAGATCGCGGGTTCTACTCCTGGGTCGGGCAAAAGTATTACTGGGTTATGCTGAATTTTCAGTAGCATCGCGGAGTCTAAGTGCCAGGTAACGGCAATCGGCTCGCCCCCTATTATGTGAGACTAACAAATGCATGTCGAAATGTAGGTGAATTATTACCTCTGCCTATAGGGATACAGGCATGACTCTATACAAGAATCTTAAAATAGGTACATATTTTATTTACGGTGAATGATATCTGTCAAATTCTTACGCCATTTAGTATTTAAATACTAATAAAAGAGTAACTTACTTTCAATTCAAATTAAGTGATCGTGTGTACTTAGAACTTGCTTACATAAATTAAAATTGGGCACATACATGACTTCAGTTATATAAATGTGTCATATCGTAAGTACGCTTCGTCAGCAATATGTCACACATACTAAATCAGGTTAGGATGGTCACGTCAACTAAAGCCCTTTAAAAACCGCGCTTGACACGTGTTGCACGGCATTATACAAACCATATACTATTGAACACATTCTGCACGTGTAAGATGTTGTAATTTGTTTTTATCCCTTACAGGGTCTCATTCATACCAAATCCAGTGATGACTGCTCAACAGACTTACAATGTTTTTGGCAATTTTCTATCACCAGCATCGCACAATCGAAATAATGTAAATACTATAGACGGTCAAAGTTCAGTGTATGGTAAAAGACCCGTGAAAGAACCGCCCTTCAATTCATCTCCAGAAAGAAACAATAATTTTTACAACCAGAATACAGCCACTATACCGCCAGACATGATACCTCCTACAAGAACATCAACGCAAAATATTAAGGAACACAAATCTTATGAACATGAAAAGGAAAATGCAGCTGTACCGACGATTAACAAAAATGAAGATCTAACCTCGAACAAGGATAATGATGTAAACAAGCAAGTTGTGAACCGTGAAGAACTTGACCAAACGGTAATAGACGCTATATTCAGAATCAAAGAGAGTACCACAACTGAAAATGACAGTACCACAACTGTTGATTATACAACAGAGACTGGCGACTATGAATCTGTAAGTATCATCTTTTCAAAAGCTAGACCAGCGATAGTTGATACGATTAACAGAACCCTGCTAGTAAATAAATAATAAATACGTATGAAACGTATCATACGTATCTATTATTTACCTATTGTTCACTTATATACTCTCTTTTGTCATGTATTTACTTTATAATACTTTGGAGAACTTCTGAGAACTTCTGATTGACTACCCTTAATCTACTTTGGACAACAGTTTTGTAAAGAAAAATAATTGATCAAACAGCAAGCATAAAGCAAATATTCATTTAAACAAAGGGTACATGCAATGGGTCATATATTTCGAATTGTTAGACAAAATGTCGATGTAGATCGAATGCAGAATTTAATTTAATTAAAAACCATTATGTTAATATATTTATTTCAGACTACTTCATTAGATGAATTCCTTCGAATACCAGCTCCAGTTGTAGCTTCGCTACTCGGCTAAAGGCTCAGGTGACGTGGGTGGCGCAGTAGTTGGCAGCAGCGCGCAACTTCCATGACAAATATGTGTATTAAGATAGTATTGGAAGAATTTGGCGACATCATCGAGGTTGGCCATCGAATATGAATAAACTTTTGACCCATCATCGTTATATTCTTCGTACAGAAGACTTTCTGCCTTGGAAGACCTAAGAGTTTTTTTAGCAGGATTCTGACGAGACATTCGACGATTGATTATCAAAACTCCTCGTCGTTGTCCAAGTAATACATAATGTGAGTTATTCTTTACTTCGGTGTCAGTTTTGAAAGGAATGTCTCTGAAACCAATACAAAATCAAATTATCCTCACTATTAAGAATTATGTTATTTACTTACAAGAATAAAACTTTTGTTCTAGCCAAGGATTATTAAAATATTTGAAAAGCAGTAACTACTCACATTTGAGCACGAAAATGTCTAGGTTTGCCATCGATTAAAGTATTTTCAGTAATATTGTTACTGCTGACATTGTAAGCCCTGCAATCAGGAAAATATACCATCTTAATTAAGTAATATATCTAGTTAATAAAAAATATTTATTGTGTCTATTTATAAGCGTCTCTTTTATTCATTCGACCCTTACATAGTTTAATCTCTAATCCAGTACGCTTATCTGAGATCATTGCTGGTACTTGTTTTATATGTAATATTTTAACCAGTGTTAAAATGTACAGTAATTAATGTAAATAAAAGTAAATTCTAATTCATCATCATCATGTCAGCCTAGAGACATCCATTACTGGTCATAGGCCTCCCCCAAGGTTCTCCACACAGAACGATTTTGAGCCACCCGCGTCCAACCGCTTCCCGCGATCTTAACCAGATCATCGGTCCACATTGCGGGAGGCCTACCCCTGCTGCGTCGTCCGGTACGTAGTCGCCACTCCAGAACCCGCCTGCCCCCACGGCCATCGGTTTTTCACGCTATGTGCCAGGCCACATAGCGCGAAGCATGAACTGCACACGCAATGGGCCTGCGCATGCAGTGGCATGGGCAGGCCCATTGCCACTTCAGCCTGGCTAATCGAAGAGGTATGTCGGTGACTGTGGGTCTCCTGCGGATCTTCTCATTTCTGACTCGATCTCGCAGGGAAACTCCGAGCATAGCTCTCTTCATCGCCCTCTGAGTGACCCTGAGTTTTCGGAAGAGGCCCATAGTTAGCGACCACGTCTCAGCGCCGTAGATCATCACTGGCAACACATACTGGTCAAAGACTTTCGTCTTGGGATACTGCGGGATATCGGACGTGAAGACATGCCGTAACTTCCCGAACGCCGCCCAACCGAGTTAGATTCGACGAATGACCTCATTCTCGAAGTGGGACAAATGATCCAATTGGGTAGGCCAATTGGATCATTTGTCCCAGGTAGACGTACTTGTCGTCAACTTCGAGTGTAGAGTTCCCAACCTGGATAGGAGTAGGTACGACATGGACGTTAGACACATGATTTTCGTCTTGTCCATGTTCATCTTAAGACCTACTTGTTGGCAGACTCTACAGAGGCCATCGAGCATTGTGCTCTTCTTTGAGGTCTTCCATGGTCTCAGCCATGACTACGATATCATCAGCAAATCGAAGGTCAGTGATGCACTCGCCGTTGATGTTGATGCCGAGTGCTTCCCAGTCCAGAAGCTTGAAAACGTCTTCCAGCGCAGCGGTGAATAGTTTTGGAGATAAAACATCTTCCTGCCTCGCCCCTCGCTGTAGCCGAATAGGTTTTGAGCTCTGGTCTTGGAGGCGGACTGACATGGTGACGTTTTAGTACAAACACTTCAGCACTTCGATATATCGATAGTCAATTTGGCACCGTTGGAGAGATTGCAGCCCTGCCCAGGTTTCGATCGAATCAAAGGCTTTCTCAGTCCACAAACCAAAATCTAATTACTTTATAACATAACATAACTTCACACCTTTATCCTCGAAGTGGTAGGCAGAGGTGTATTCCATGCCCACACTTCGCCAGTTATGTTTTGGTCCCATTGTAATAGGAGGAGAGCGCCTACTGCCAAATACCAGGCACATTATTAAGCGAGCGATAATTAACATTACACACATCACTCCGAAAAGTCAGAGGTGTGTGCCCGGGGTACCCGAGGATCGAACCCGAGGCCATCGTTTCGGCATTCCGTTACGTACACCACTGGGCTACCGGCGCTAATAGCCTGAATAATACATAAACCTATTATCGTCTATTTATTCTAGCCATCAATATGAGTAACAAAACAAAATGCTATTATAAACTCACTTTTCACTTACTCTTGGTTTATCACCTAATAGCTCACTGGCTCCATCGTGCACTGCATTGCTACCGTCATTTAAAAGATTTGAACTGCTGTAACGATAAGCATTTGTCTAATTATTAGTAGAATATAATGTAAATTTAAAGTACTTTGCGTACTTCTCAAATGATGCTATGCACTAGAATGTTATGCGAGAACATAAATGCCATATTTTGGAAGCGATAACCAACCATAGTAGCAAATATATTTTTATTTTGTATTCTTAATAGCTCACCACACGAGCGATAAGATATCTAAGAGCCCAATCTTTACCTTAGGTGAATACTTTAAACAGTTATAAACTTAGTTATTAGTATGATGTATAAAGGTATATACTTACTTTTCTTTATAGCTCTGCGTCGTATTATCACAGTGAACTATCGCAATAATGAGGCATATCTGTAAAAGAACTGCAAACATCAAATACTAAAATATATATTATTTCAATGTACAATTTATTGTTACAGAAATAATACCTACATACATACACTTTGCAATCCTCATTTTTAATGACTTTTGTGCTTATGAATACGAGTTTCATTACTTGTTTCAATCGAGCGCAACGTAGGAGTGATAAACAAATGATTGTTTTAGGTTAGCGAATGATACGACTGCTTAAAAGCAGGTTCAAAATTCCACACATACAATGGTTTACTGAACTCAAGCCGCTTCTAATTTGCATTACAGCAGCACCGTGAGACAATAGGAGGATTTGGCGTTCTAAGCCATGCTGGCCAGACCTGTATATGTCACCAGAAAATAACAAGAACCGTAAATTTATAAATTGCCTAGGAAATTTATAAACTTTCGTAGAATTCTAAACGAGAGATAAATTGTATTACTTTACGCAAACATTTCCGTAAATTTATCAGTTTGTGTCGTCTCGTCGTAAATGTGTAATATGTCATAAACTGACGGAAATCCATTCGTAAGATTCTACACGGTTTGACCAATCACAGAAGAGTTTTAATTTTACGCTTTTTCAAAATATGGCAAATCACACTGCTCTCTGATTGGTCGGTCGGTAATAATGAAGGTTCAATTACATCAGATCAAATTTATAGGTTATGTTAGATTTTCTTGTGAACCTGAACACAAAAATAGGAGCCCAGCAAAGCAGGATTCCATCAACTTAGCCTCATTAACATCGCTTAGTTCCGGTTTATTTGTAAAAATGTCGAAATATGGCGGTGGCGTGGATGGAAATGGAACACGTGACTTATTTAAACAATCAGAGCGCACATGGCGTTCGGTTATTGCTTACGTTTTATTTTACGATTGACTTCGGTAAGTTTATCAATTTACGACAATATGGGCGTAAAATAATACAATTTATCTCTCGTTTAGAATCCTAAGAAAAAAATTGAAATTTATAAATTTCCTAGGAAATTTATAAATTAACGGTTCTTGTTATTTTCCGGTGACTACATAAAGTCAAACTCAATATGTTTATTTTCATAAAAATTACAAAACAATTTTGGACACGTCAGAAAGTCATAGATAATAATATAAGAAAAAATAGTAAGTATAAATCATGGAAGAATAACTAAAGCATGGAATGAACGATATTTTTATGAACAAATTGAATACAGCTACACTCTTCACTCATATGACAAATTAGAGTTGCCAGAAGAAGATGGCACTATGTTTGTCAGTTAGGGCTAAAGACAATTTGAACACAAATTTCGTAACTTTTTAATTTTTTAGTGATTGAGCAAATCCGCTATCGATATCGATCAAAGTTTCAATAATATAGGTTCAAAATCAAACAGACTTGTAAAAGTAAGTATGTACATGTTATACATTCCGTAAGTTTGTGTCCACAGCAGTCAGAACGCTAGTTACATACATACATACATAACGTCACGCCTTTTATCCCCGAAGGGGTAGGCAGAGGTGTATTTCTACACCCACTTTTCGCCAGATATACTTTAGTCCCACGTAATAAGGGGCGAGCCTATTGCCGTACCGGGCACATTTCCAGACTCTGTGCTGCTACTGAGATTTTCGTGACAGAAAAACCCAATAACACTGCCCGACCCAGGAATCGAACCCGGGACCTCCCGATCCCAAGCGCACATTTATGCCGCGAGACCAACGAGGCAGTCGTATAGGGTTTGATGTCGAGTTTTCCGTCTATAGGCAAAGATGGTATTTGCATCGTGTTATCCCTTAGTCGCCTCTTACGACACCCACGGGAAGATACGGGGTGGTGACACTTGTATTCTATGCCGTCAACCACACGGCAAGTTACAGAACGCTAGTTAATGGATAGTATTTATATAATTATTACACAAACTTGCATTTTTAAACGGAATCTATATTTTTTTTGTTTCAAATGGGTACTCAGTGGCACATAATAATGAAGCGTCACAGCATTTTTTTTAACTTCAAGCTAATCTCACGTGTTTTGTCACCAGCCGCGCGTGAAAGGTATTTTTTAATAACACTGTTATTTTCACGTGATCTAAAATTATCAAATCCTTCTTCACGATATTTTCGTTTTGCAAACTATCAAGTATATATGGGCGCAAATTAATATATAATGATTATATTGTTACGAAAATGTTAATAACATTTAAGATTGATATTTAAATAACTATTTGTGAACACAGAACTGAGAACTTCACTACTTTAGAATATTAGACACTGTATTGACTGCTTCACTGTTTTATAAATATTGGGTATTTAATTTATCGCTTAGTAATTAAGATAACTCCAGAAACTTTCAAAGTAAAATCAATTAGTATTAAATAACATTATTCTGATACTTTTATGTTAACGGTAATAAATAACCTGTGCTTATATTTACATCCTGTTGATAGCATCCCATCACCATCTGTTGCGAATGTTGTAAAGCAGCGTTTGATTATTACAATAGATTTGTTATTCGTATAAAATAAATCATATGGTGTTGTGCAATATTCATAACAATATTAAAGTTGATTTTTGATAATTAATTGTACAGTAATTTCAATTATATGTTGAAAAGGACACTTAAAGTTGTTAACATTAAGTGTAATGACGGTTAGTTTATAAAAAGGATTGTAGGTCACATTTTAATTCAATTCTGTGCTAGAAATCGTCTGAAAATAAACCAAGTAATCTTACGTGAATCTTTTTATTATAATGGAGTCTGGACTGGACACGATAACCCTGGCGTATCGCCGACATATACGTGACTTCATAGCAATGTTCTTTTTCATCAGACGTTTAGAACGTTGTCTTAAATAGGTAATTAATTTTTAACAAACGTCTTTTAACAAGCTGCTCAAGGTGAAAATCTTCTTTTTGTAGTTTTTCTATTGTACGTAAGAGTTTAGCGCACACGATTTTCATCGCTTCTGTACCTACTGGCGGAGAAATTGTAACTAACGTAGGCGCTTTAGTGCTGGTTGTCGGAGAAACAGAAGATGTCTCATTTATGGAAGGCGCACGCGTACACTAAAGAAAGAAAAAAGCCACGTTTTAATGCAAAGCAGTATATTAAAATAAATAAGCATACCCTTTGTGTTTGCCACCTAGCAATCACTGATGATACCTACCTGAAGCTTGATTTATAGGCCAAAGCCGATTGATAAAAAGTACCTTACACCTTTTTCTGTACTCCCATTACTCCCAGCAACGTGTATTGAACTTTTTATGATCGATTGAGTAGTCAAAATGTGAAAGCTTAACAAATTAATAAATTCACTTACATTTATAATAGGTATTAGTAAGGATATAGTAAAACTATGAAATGAGTGGATGTCGTCTAACAGCCTGGCCACGAACGGCCGCGACACGCTGAGCGACAAGCGATTTCAATGTTCATGCCGCTCTCTATTCTGCCGCCGGCGCTGTCACCTCAGTGCAGAACTAAACTGCACAAATAAACATCGAAATCGCTTGTCGCTTAGCGTGTCGTGGCTTTTCGTGGCAACAGTGTAACTGCAGGTAGCTGGCTGAATATTGTTTATAACATACATACATAGGCTCACGCCTGTTTCCCCGAAGGGGTAGACAGAGGCATATTAAACGCCCACTTTTTGCCAGACTTTTGATCCCACGTAATAGGTGGCGAGCCTAATGTTTTGTTTGCCAGAGCCTCATCCGTTGATAAGCAGGTACACCACTTGCAGGTGAGGTTGGCTTGGGACCCTACGTTCTTGGTGGGAACCCTAACACTGATAATAAAATTGTAGAAAATATTAAAAATAAATTATTCCTTTGGTCGAGACATCGAATGGAGCCCAAGATCCGACTCCTGTTTGGCGCTGCTACCCTAATAAAAGTAAAAGCAAGTAATTATTTAAACACTCGCACTGATACGTTTAGAATGGAGGAGTAATGTTGGCACAGAATTTTCTTTTAGTCTGCGCCATCTGTCATTACTATAAAAACATTCCGCAGTAAAATGCTTGGAACAAATTCTATGGTGCTTTCTAGGCACCCAATTTTCTCCACGACATACTGCAGCAATCCACTTATTTTATAAATCTTTATCACGTGCACAAAGAATCTAAAAAATAACGAGATAAAAATATACGGTGGATAGACATATCGATAAGATTTCTTACAACACTTGAAAAGTCGATATAAATATTATACGGCTAAATTCAAAATCATGATAGAACTGTCATAAAAGATGAACCACTAAAGTTATATAATTTGATGGCATTAAATTGTCTAAATTGTATCTTACACGTCAGTTGACTGTGTTCAATTTTTCAGTACTAGGGCTACCTCTATGTATTATATATCCAATCTCTTTGGTATAAATGCATATTTACATAATTGAGCATTGAAAAAAAAATTGGTTGCCTGTAAAGTCGGTATACGGGCGAAAGTTTTACGTGACAACGACTTTGAGTGGTAAAATAATTTTAATGTGAATATTCATTCGTATAGTAGGAAGAAGGATGAAAGACGCGTGCCTTTCACTTTTTATGTCTGTCTCTCTCGCTCTTAGGCGGGACGCGTGCCTCTCACTCGCTCTCATTGTGAGCGCATAACGTGAGCGGAGCGTAACGCAGTTTCTTGAAGTGTCACCCGGCAAACCAATTTATAAGACGTTGTCACGTCAAAATGCCTGTTCAGAAAGTAGAGCTTCTGAGAAGAATCAGGCAAGAAACTTATGGCCACTCTTTTCATCGTCCAATTTTATACAATTAAATAACTAAGTAACTACATTGCATTTTTCATATTATTACATAGGGTTTGAGGTCGAGTTTTCCGTCTCTTCGCAAAGATACTATTTGCTACGTGTATTTTCCTCAGTCGCGTCTTACGACATCTTAGTGAGATTGAGAACTGACTACTACTGCCATTTTGTTTTCTAAAACCATTACCAGGTGGAGAACTAATCCTTAGTGGATTTTCCAGTTCAACAATTTCAGCTCAAACGGCAGCTTGATCATTTTGACGTGTACATATAATTAATTCAGAATCTTAAATCAATTAAATACATAACGTATTTAATTGATTTAAGATTCCAAAACAGCAACAGCAAGTGTGCCTAAATTTGATTATCTATCCATATCTATCGTCATATGATATATTCCAAGGTATATCAAAGTGTATGTGTAAACATTACAAGGACGATTAAAATGATCTACTTCTATAATTATATAAACTTATTCTTTGTAACGTCAATATTTTAAGATAGAATAAGTAGAAGATATAACAAATACAGAAAACAACACAATAAGCGCTTTTAGGTTAGTCACCATTTTAATAAAAAAAATTGACGACCGGTTGACGCCGCGGGAGTGTAAGCGACTGCTACGTCGAAGGTCGCGGGTTCGATTCCCGCTCAAGTCAAACATTTGTGTGCGTGAACATGGATGTTTGTCTTGGTCTGGGTGTTTCTATGTATAATATGTACCTATGTATTTACAAAAAAAAGTATATATGTATGTTTATCCATTATCTAGTATCCATAGTACAAGCTTCTGCTTAGTTTGGGACTAGATGGTGTTGTGTGAATGTGGTAGAATGTTATTATTATGCCGTTTATTGAATATTGTTCTCATGATCACATTTTACAGACTTAAATATTACATTAAAAATATAATTAAATATATAAAATGGGATTACGGAAACCCACCGGGCACCGGGCACAGGGACCAAGCTACCGGTGGTTAGGGCTGCAGAGAGAGGAACCTCCGAACGATGCGTGTCGTGTCCAGCAATGCTGCCTTCTGTATGGAGGACTTGATCCAGCCGTCTAACGAGAGCCTCTTGAGGTGGTGGTCGAGGCTCTTGGCAAGTCTTGAGTCCATTGACTGTCACGACTATCGGTACAATGATCGCCGAGTCAACATCCCACATGTCGACAACTTCGTGAGCCAGGTCCAAATACTAAATTTGTTTATCTTTTTCGGCTTTCACGAGATTCTCGTCATGGGGTATGGTGACGTCGATGATCATCAGTCTATCACCGCTATGTCCGGCTTGTTAGCCACAATGGTTCTGTCAGTAATGATAGACCGATCCCAATACAGAGTAGCACGATCATTTTCAAGAACTGGGTCGGGCACATACCTGTAGTACGGTATTTCAGAGTCGACAAGTTGGTACTTTAAGGCAAGTTGCTGGTGGACAATCCTGGCTACTTGGTTGTGTCTATGCAAATATTCGCCGTTGGCAAGACGAGAACAACCGGATACTATATTTCTAAGCGATTCACCAGGCTGGTGACATGCCCGACATATTATGTCGACCGTCCCATCCCTTAGATTATATTTCCGGTAGTTGTTCGTCATGACAACTTCGTCCATAATCGCAAAGACAAAACCTTCTGTTTCGGCGAAGAGATCGCCGAAACCCAGCCAGGACACCGACGCTGGAATATCTACGTCGGGCCCAAGCAAGGCCCGGTAAAAACGTCCATGCAACTCTTTACCTTTCCATACTTCCCTGCGCTCCTCTACACCAAGTACGGCAGGTTTACGCCAGTTCTCTTTAGCCAGACCTAGCGGGGTAAGCCCTCTGTCCACTGCATCTCGGTGCACACCCGCGTCGGTGTGGAGAAAGTATTCTCTGAGATTGCACACCTCGCGATTGTGGAGGGTCTTGGCACTCAAGAAGCCACGACCCCCACACTTGCGCAGGATGTACAACCTCATCACCGACGAACGCGGGTGATGCATCCGGTATGTCGCGAGTAGACAACGAACTTTCCTATCCAAGGCGTCCAATTCTGTTTGAGTCCATCTGAGTATGCCGAAGGAGTACATTAAGACGGGCATGGCCCAACCATTACAGGCACGCACCTTATTTCCGCCCGATAAAAAGCTTTTTAAGACTTTCTTCAGGCGGCCAAAGAAACGTGCCTGCAACGCCTGTTTCATGCCAGCGTCATCAATGCTTAATGCCTGCGACATACCCAGATATTTTTAGGTTTCCGTTACAGAGAGAGATCCAAGTTGTGTGAAATCTGAGAGCTCTATACTATCAGATTCCACACTCCTGCCTCGCTTTACATGCATGACCGCACATTTATCCACACCGAACTACATCTTAATTGAATTACTAAAGCTTTCAGTTATCTTTAGTAACTCAGTTAATTGGAGGTCAGTGGGGGCAAATAGTTTGAGGTCATCCATGAAAAGGAGGTGAGAAATAACTTGACCTCTAGTCTGCAACCGATAGCCTAGCCCTGAACTTTCGAGCAAAGTACTTAGCGGGTTCAGTGCTAGGCAAAACCATAGTGGACTCAAACTGTCGCCTTGGAAAATACCCCGCTTGATCCTTATAGGTACGCCATACCCGCAAGGCTGTCGACATCCTGGATAGCGAAGCACCGTACTCCACTGCCCCATACATGCCTTTAAGAGGGCGCATAGAGTTGTATCAACTTTGTACAGCTCCAGCACCTTCAAGAGCCACGTATGTGGCACAGAGTCATAGGCCTTCTTATAGTCTATCCAACATGTCGCCAGATTCTTTCGACTACGGCGAATCTGTTGGCTTATGATCATGTCGATAAGGAGTAGCTCTTTAGTACTACGGGCCCCGCTTCTACATCCATTTTGAGATACAGATAAGATGTTATTTCTAAATATGTGTGCTTCCAATTTTGTTCTCAAAATGGATGTAAAAACTTTATACAGCGTTGGTAGGCAAGTTATTGGCCTATAGTTCGTAGGCTCCGTGGTACTACCAGCCTTAAAGGGCAGATGAGATACGCCAGTTGTCATAAAAATTGGCAGCGATCCTGAATCCAGAGATGACTGAAATTGAGAAGCCAAACGAGCATGTGCACTGCGTAGCCATTTTAACCAGAAATTGTGCAGTCCAGTTAGCCAACTGGAAATCGGCAGGACCGGACCTGCCGATTTCCAGTTGGCTAACTGACGGACTGCACAATATACATCTGTGGTGTCAATGGCTACGGGCTCCATGTGAGGTATTGCCTCACATGATCGTTTAACATCTCTAATCCAGTCATCTTCCGTATGGCTGATGGGAGTCGACCATATGCTGCGCCAAAATTCAATCGTATTCGCATCATCTGGCCGACATCCATCATCCACACGTGAGTCAGGTCGCTCCCCATTTCTATAAACCAACTTCTCATCTCTTTGGAATGCGCGATTTTGGGAGTATCGGGCTACCCTTTTCTTGTATCGTTTGATACGATTTGCCCACGCATAAACTTTCTGCTTCAGGAGGTCGATGCATTCTGTGACCCGTGATGCATATTCTTGAGGACGAAGTCCCGTTCCCTTAAACGCCCGGTTCACAAAACGCTTCACCCTTGGGCGGGTATTGCTCGACCTGAAGCAGATTAGCTTGCCTATGAGTGCCCTGGTCTCAGCAATACGCCGCTCAATTCTATGCTGTCAAGCCGGGACGGCATCTCGAGGAGCATCATTATTATTATTATTATACTTAATACAATTATTTCGTACTAGCCGTTCCCTGCGTATTCACCCGCGTTATTTCCAGCATCTTAACAACTGCGTCATCTGGTCAAATTAAAGCCTATTTGAAGCCCTACAAAATACCTTATCGTCCAATGAAGGTCCCATGAAAATCAGTTAAGTCATTCCAGTGATTATACCCGACAAACAGAAAGAAAGGCATACACACAGAAAGACAAAATGTTTAAAAACTGTTGTTTTTGTCTTGGTATAATGTAACTAACGACATGTAGCATGTACTTGAAAAGACATAGTTATTTTTAATTCACGGATAGACACTTAATTTTTTTCATATGTATAGAAGGGTATAGACGGAATATCGCTATTCCTTCGGGATGCGGAGAGGTCAGACAGGCAGTCGCTCTGTGGAAAATCGAATATTCAGCCAAATCCGGTTATACTAGTAATCGGAACCCAGATTGAACCTGGGATATAAGAGAAAGAAGAAGAAGAATATAGATGCATATATTAAAAAGATAGTAAGCTATGACGACCCTTCTTTCTATATTTGAATTAATGTGTGGCTGCGGTATCAATCCTAAACAATACCTACATAGTTTTGCAAGAAAGGGGGGAAATATGCGTCTCATCCTATTGTATTTAAACGCGTGTAACATTAAAGTAGTATATTTATCATAATTTTTTATGACTCGTTACTTCCTATTGATTAATTAAAATATTTTTATGAAACATTATAAATACTTCTTAATATAATATAATTTGATAGTAGACTACTACCCAGTCCATTAAAATGTATCTGCCTAAAATCCTAATACGGGCGAGTAATAAAGAGTAATTATATTGTCAAGGATATGTCTACATCTAACCTTTGGACTATTATTACCCGTGTTAATAATTAAATCAAAAGGTTACGCATTGTTTGCAAGGTACTTCTTAGTTATAGTGTTGTACTAAGAAATCAATCAACTGCGTCACTCAGCTATTTAAAACATTGTTATATTAACGACAAATACTATCTCACTGTCAACGATGTAGACGTGACGAAAAGCATTATTTTTCTCATGTATCATTTACACAACTTCGTCAACCACAATTGAAGTCTAATAATTTGGAATGCAATTGGCACATGATGCATCTTGTATAAGGAAAACAAATTTTATTTACAGCCATGCAATGCTAATGACTGCAGCGGGATTATAAATTATTTTAAATAATCGTTGCTCAATATGTGATAGCCAAGTGGCAAAGCGATTGAAATATATTTCTATGATTGGTGTTGATGATTGAGTTCAAATGCTAGACGAATTAATAATCTTAAAATATGTACCAATTTATTTCCAACCCTAAGGTAGTCGCTCGCAGCTTTTTAAGCTGCGATCAGTAATTTAGACTTTAAGCATGTAGTACCTACATAGCATGTTTGGGTTAAAGTAAGATTAGTAACCAAAATTCATTTTAGTAGGCATATCAGTTCTCTTGATAGATCTAGGCCGTATCAGTGTGTGCGATAGTGAGTTGGGATGAGCGAAGCTATCGGTAACGGTATAAAGTTTTGTTTCGTCTAATGTTGTTGGGTTTTCTAGATACTCGTGAATTTAGAACTGCGGGAGTATCATAGCACATTTATAATACCAACATACATACGTACCTATGTTATATTATGAAAACAATCTCAGGACTCATTGACCAGTTTCAATAATTATTTTGTTTCCATGTGGAAATAACAAGCCAATTCATGCTTGTCTATGGATATTGCTTTATTAAAACTAAATGACCTTATGCAAATACCACAGGCAAATAGACATACTCACAAGCCCGGTAATGGCAATAGGCTCGCCCCCTATTACGTGGGACCTAAAAATTCATGGCGAAATGTGGGTGTAATATTTACACCTCTGCCTACCCCTTCGGGGATACAGGCATGACACTATAAATAAAAAACAATACAAGATACATAACTTTGTTGGTTGGTATGTTAGAGAACACCGGTACTTAATATCTAATGATCTATGTATTCCTAAATTCTACACATAAATATGTGCTTTTACTTAAATAACTACTATACTATAATAAAATTGTTAAATATAATCGCTTGCCGTATGCCTCGGAAGTATGCAGGATGCATACTATGATGATATTTCACAGTCGACTGCCGGCTTTTCATTGACAGTCGTTATGGAGAATCAGTACCTACTCTACGGTTGCAGAGACGACAGTCGCTCAGTGAAAACAGGTAATATTCCCTCTAACCTAGATAGACTAGAAAGCGGACTATGAGCTCCAAGTTAAAAGTCCTAGGTACAACCGGGATAACGCTAGGACGGAGATAATATTATACATAAAAATAAACCGCATAGTCTCTTAATCACAGCGCCATTATCTCTCACACACACACAAAAACAGTGCTAACTCTTCTAGCCACAATCGTTCTCTATATACCGTATTTCAATTAAAATGAACATTAATATCTCTTTATAGATGTGGTATCTCTAATGAAGACATAGTCAAACTTGATGATTGTTTCCTGTTAAAATATGATTAATGTAATGACAAAAACTAAATACATGGTGATAAACATATACATACTTTTTTTTAGCTGTCTGCACGTAGCTTATAATTAGAACTATATTTAAAAATTATTCAGGCTACGTGTAAAAACCTCGTCAAGTGTAATTTTGACGAGTGAAGAGGGTTTTGTATCTATTTTCGTGTTAAAAACTAACAAATTTTGCACGTTTTTATCCAAAAAGGCTAATAATTCCTCACAGCTGCTGAAAATTAATTAAAATAATGTAAAGATCTGTCATATTGCAGGCAGCTGACGACCTAACCGGGTAGGTACTTTGAAAGATATAGACCATGTTCAAATCTTAATTGCAAATAATAGTGTTTGATCACATAAATATCTTTTACTAGAGGACGCCAGCAGCTACGCCTGCATTTTTTTTAAATTTACCCGTTTTGGCCGATCCCTTGGGAATTTCGGGAAATCCCTTCTTAGTGCACCCCTACGGTCCCCGAGGAACATACATGCCAAATTTCAGCTTCCTGCGCCCAATAGTTTCGGCTGTAGCGTGTCTGTCAGTCAGTCAGTAACGCAAGGATTTTATATATTAAGATAATAGGTACGGCACGTCATACATGTTATATGTATAATTTTATATTTTATATTGAACTCTAAAAAGTAGCAACTTGAGTTATTGGCGTAGGTACTCAACATATTGAACATTCTATATCTAACAATCTATAATCATTAGATCAGTAAAAAGTTTAATGTATTAACTTATAACTGAATTAATAGTTATAGATTGATAAAATGATCATGCCGGAAATTACCGATCTTAAAAATCAGCAACTAATTTAGGTCGACATTATTTCTTTTCCGTTGTGAATGAGTCAACGCAAAAACATTAATTAACAGATTGGTATTTTTATTGCAGCAAGTTGAGTGTCTATTTATACATGTAGCTAAACTGGTAGGTAGAGTTAGCTGCATCGGTCCTAAATACGACTTTAAACGATTTTTATCTAAAGTGCCATTTTAGTCTTACATTATTGTCCGAACGAAAACTTTCCCGAAATTTAAAATTAAACATATCTCAATTGGCGTCCGTTATAAAATATTCGTAGTCGCCCTAATTATAATATATAATATACTTTATGCCTCCTAAACTCAAATGATTTTATGTTTATTTATCCTAATTATATTTTTAAATAAAGTATTGCAAAGCTTTTGCTGTAAACTTCACTCAGGCGTTACGTGGGTACGAATTAGATGACAGCGGGCAATATTTTTCTTACGCTTTGTTTTGGTGCACACGTTGACTTGTGAAGTCCAGAATTTCACATATTATTTTGCTTGCCTGCTATGACTGCACTAATAGCGTAATAGTTTAGGCGCAGGACACATAATTTTCTTTTATTATATGACTAGAGGACGCCAGCAGCTACGCCTGCATTTTTTTTTAATTTACCTGTTTTGGCCAATCCCGTGGGAATTTCGGGAAATCCCTTCTTAGTGCACCTCTACGGTCCACAAGGAACATACATGACAAATTTCAGCTTCCCGCGCCCAATAGTTTCGGCTGTAGCGTGTCTGTCAGTAACGCAAGGATTTTATATATTAAGATAACACGTTGCAAAATAAATAATAACTTATCAGGGTCTCAATGCTATGCCGGGTCCATCGAATAGATTCATCTTGAAGCCCTGGGTCGGCTTCCTATTCTAACCAATCTTTCTAAAATCAAATACCTAGAACATACAATGTTTTCTTATTGACCTCTATTGCGTCCCACTTTAACTTTATAATGGGAAAATGCGCGGATATATGTAAGTATTAATATAAAGATTTTCTCAACTGTTATTTAGGTTGTTTTGAGACTTAAAAGAATACTTTATTAATTATAACATGCGAAAATACAATTCATTGTCTTATCAGTTTTAAATACATATAAATACAATGATAATATTATCATTACACGCTATTAAGTAAAATTCGTATCCTACCAACTTCTAAAGATATTATTTCGCTCTACATCAAGCATTTACAAACCACAGGCGCTACGGCTACGTGGCTGTGTAATTAAACAAGTACCTGATTGATTCTTTTAACTAAACAATAAAACAAGCAGCAATTATATACAGCATACTTGTTTATAATTGTTATTTTACAAAAAGATTACTAAGCCAATATGGAATTTCTTCATAATTCGCCACGGTAGGTAATGACTAGGTATGTAATGATGAACTGCCTTAGGCATACCTATCTTCTTATAATATTAGTACATAAATAATGACAATGTGTTAATAGGATTTGCAATCGAAATACCACAATTAATATCCAACAACATCACACAAGTTGCGTAAATAGCTTAAATTAAGAGATTGATCATCATCATCATCATATCAGCCGAAAGACGTCCACTGCTGGCCATAGTCCTCCCCTAAGGCTCTCCACATAGACCGATCCTGAGCCACCCGCATCCATCCGCTGCCCGCAACCTATATAAGAGATTACTAGAATAAAAAAAAAAACAATTGATAGTAAATTGATTTAAATGTTGATACTAATATAAATACAAAGTGTTTTTGTTTCTTGGTTGGTTTGCAACTTTCATGTCGAAACTGACTATCGCATTTTTGTGAATGAAGATTGTTAATCGGCTGCAGAGCGACATATTTAATCACAACAATATTTTAAATTTACGGCGGTTGAAACCGCAGACAACAGCTGATTATTATTAATAATCCGGTATAAAGTTCTTATCGTAATGTTCATGAATCTGTACCTACGAGATTGGGCAAAGGTAGTTAAAGTAGGCTAATATACTTCACACATGATCCAATATCAGGGAAATCCAATCAAAACTTACTTGAACTAACATTGACCTCTAAGCTCTATTGCTCAGAGCCTATAACTAGGTATACAAACACCATCTGTATATAGTCCGAGCAATGTATGTATACAGCATACCAATTAATTATTATTCACCATCAAGATCCGCCAGTAGCCAAACATGTCCATCCATAATTGAAATGATCAACTAAGGAAATTACGCTATAAATATCTTAATGGTTTATGTGCTATTACTGAGAATCATAGGCATAGACGTAGCTGTATACGAATCCGTATAAGTATTGGTTATACAGGGTGAAAATTTGGCGTAGGTGTGTAAAAATAGCAATTTGATGAGCCGAAGAAAAGAAGATTCTGATTAACATAATGCCTGAGAAGATGTCGATGTAAGACATCCTAAACTTAAATACTTGCTGTGACAATAAATCGCTTGTGACATACTCTAGGTTTGATAACAATAAGCAATTCAATCTAATAGCTTAGCGAACAAAACAAGAAGTAGAATATTATAATAGTACACGCTTGAACCTATGTTTGCCTTCAATCTAACTAAAATATTTAATATTTATTTTTGTACCCGCCGTGGAAATTCTGTTGCTCCGCCACTAGAAATGATGATGTGAAACTTTTAGCTATCAAACGGAGCATACTCTCTAACAACGGAATTCAATATTCGATCTGTAGATAGATCTGTAGATTTTAGATTCGTTTTTGACATAAGCTCCATACAAAATATGTCAAACACGAATCTAGAATCTCAAAATCCATACATGGATCGAATATTGAAAATGGTCGTAAATCACTATGGTGTCCTCAACGAACCGTAGTGACGGAGTAACATGAATCACAGCTACCATACTTTGCCATGACATGGTCTAGAGGTGAACGGTGAACAGCCCGCCCCTTTGCTTACCACCCTCAGGCTATTCTTATGGATGGTACGAGGTAGCCACGGTCGCGATGTCTCTGATTTACGCAGTTGCGATTTGGTAGAGAACGACAAAGCGCGCTCAGGATTTCAAAACATCTCGTTTAGGATCATACAGCAAACCAGGATCGGGAACGAGACCTGGCCGCATCGAGACGACGTGACCAAGCAGTGACAATAGTTTTCTATGTACACATACACACAGAGATTTATAACACATATCATCGCCTTTGAATAAAGTGTCCTTGTCCCATGTAATTTGATCTTGCTATGCTATATAATTAATATTTAAGATTTAAGCGCATTGATTGCATTTATGCTAATGCATAATTTAACTTCTCCTCGTCTCAAAACTGTGCTCACATATTTTTAATTAGTTATCTCAAGATTTGATACCTCAAGATTTTAATTATATCTATGAACAAATGATTATAAATGGTATTTAATATTACTGCTGATGAATTTTATAAAACATTAGATGAGGCCGCGGTTACAACCGCGTTATGCAAAGCTACTGATCCGTTCTCCGGGTCATAGCATGATTTTAAAGCCCATAGCCTTCCTCGATTTTTTTCAAATCGGGCCAGTCATTCCTGAGATTAACGCATTCAAGCAAACAAACTCTTCAGCTTTATATATATTAGTACTAGATTAGATAGGTGACCTAAATAAGTAGCAGACCATGATTTTCTTTTAAATTAATTACGTTTTTCTAAAAAACTATTCACTAATAATAGACGACTACTTACAACTATGTTAAATACTGTGATAATAAAGTATTCATTCTATCGGATTGATACAAAAATTTATTTCACAACCTGCATCATTTATTTCACAATAACAAAGGTACCGGATTCACCAGCTCATAAAGTTTAGAACGACCATCAATGAAACAATAAAGAAAGTGATGAAACGGTTAATATTCTATACGAACGCATACAAGTGACAGTTTGTAACTTTTGTGTAATAAAATACAGGATACACAAGTGTAGTACGTGACTTTAAATAGAACAAACATAAATCTTGTATGAATTACTCAGTTTAGCATACAATAGTTCTTGAATGTCAGGACGTTACATACGTCATTATTTCTATTTACTAAGTTTCTTTTAACAAAACTTCATAACATAATATAACTTCCTGCCTTTTATCCCCGAAGGAGTAGGCAAAGGTGTATACACACCCACATTTCGCCAGTTCTGTTTAGTTCCCAATGTAATAGGGGGCGAGCCTATTGCCATCTACCGGGCACATTATTAGCGAGCTATAATTAACATTTTTAATACACACATAACTTAGAAAAGTCAGAGGTGTGTGCCCGGGGTCCCTGGGGATCGAACGCGAGACCATTGTCTCGGCAGTCCGTTACGTACACCACTAGGCTATCGCCGCTATATATAACAAAAAATCCTTGGTTTGATATATTGCATAATAGTTTAAGTAAGCCAGATTTCAGAACTTTCTGAAAAGTGTCCATTTCTTCCTTTGAATGCTGAATACATTTTATCAAAACAAAGCTAACTACTTCAGAAGGGCGAGAGATGAGAGTTAAGGCTGCAGAGTAACATAAGATAGTGTCGGAAAAATAAGAGAAATAACAGAGTTCTGAGCTAGCAAGCATCGATTATTAAGAATTATAAAGAACCAGCTCCTTTTTTTGCCATCGGTTACAAGAAGTTCCTTCGCATAATGCGAAGTAACCTTAGCTCTCTTCCACATTTATAAACTAGGACATCTCATGAATAGCTCAGCGGTCACCAGCTTCTGTACCGTAGAATCTGGCCTTCGACAACGAACTGTGCGGCTACTTGCTGTTTAACCATTTTAGACCACTAAGATGACATGCGACTCTTAAGGAGAAAATTTATACTACGCTGGTTTTTATGGATAAAACTGAACCAGATCAACTAGTGACTAAACGTATTCTATACCCAGTCACATTCATAGGAAATGAGACGGCTTGTGCGAGAACAAGAAAACGTAAATTAAAATTAACCTAAATAAAAATTGGTGAACGCCATTCGTTAAAAATAAAGAACTTTAAAATTCATTTAGACTGTATATTTACAAATTGCATGTATCAAATACCTTATTTTTAAGCAATAAATAAATTTACAGAAGTACACATTCTATCCTTGTAAAATAAATTACAAGGAAAACCAAACATGCGACTCTCTCCTCCTTATCCGTACTCAGTATGATGTGCACGGATAAAATACAAGGTAAATCATTAAAAGAAAGCAAATATTTCACACACAAATTAAATATTTATTCACATCTTGTCCTCCGTAGCCTTTCTCGGTTGATATTTATCGCCGTTATTCCTGCAGTTTTTGGGCCAATTTTGCTTGGTAAATAACGAAATAATGCGTGGAAATACCCTTTTAGTAAAAAACGGGTCGATTTTTATCTGGTAAAAAATCGTATAATAAAGGCTATTGTTTTGTTCGTTTGTATGTATGCAATGGTCCATACTGTGTTATATTTTCACACTTTATGTACTGGTAGACAATATTTATTTATCATACTTAGAAATTAACATCATCCACACATAATAATATTATTTCCAGACCACAACAGCGTTATAAAAAATCCTAGCAAGTAATCTATCTATCTAAATTTATATTTATAACTCTTCCGGTACCAACTGATAGACAGAGAACGCACTGCTGGAATTACCAGGCGCAAGAAGCAGAAATATGCCGTGTATGCAGTAGTATGGTACTGTTCGAGTGTAGGGAAGTACTAAGCTTTTTGGAAATTCTATTCCTAAGGCGTGAACATGTTCCACGCGAGCGGAACGGTGAGCAAATTCTAGCTTATTTTAAAATTTAGTGTATCAACGTGTAGCCATAAATAGACATCGTGTAAATACTAACCAAAAACATTGCATGTACTCATACTATTCTTAGATAGTACCTATAGAAATGTGAATCATGATTGTGGTAAGCATAACTTAAATATCCTGTACTGACGTATTATTTAACATTTTCATTAGTTCAACAATACACGTCTTACGAGTACGTTTATCGCATGGCATCATCCTGTTGTGCTCTGAAATTTCCATGAGAGTTCATTATACTAATTGACTTTACATGTATACTTAATTATTATCTTGCTCAAATGGGTTCATGTACCTGCTATTTACATTATGTTTCAGTATAATTCCTTTGTTTTATTTTAGGTATTGTAAAATATTATTTAATTATGCATTGTTTTCCATATAGGTACTAAGTATTTCATGAACTTATTCATACATTTGAACCCACTTATCTGTTACAACCCTGTTTCACTATCCCGTTGGCGTCCCTAAAGCTTTTTGGTCCCATACAATTACGATTAATTACAGCAGTGTTAATTTTCCGCTAGTATACACACGACAATTTCAAAATTCTTTTCTAGCATTTCCAACGACTATAGGTATATAAATATATCATATCTCTTTCAAATAACTTGATCTGTACCGATTACGTATCTGATTGTGATTAAATCTTTATTAATAGTAATGCTCGCATTGTTAAACTGGCATGTTTGTTTAGCATTTCTCATGTCGATCACATCATCGATCTGTATATGAATCAATTAGTATATGATAGTTCATTCCCCTGATATGTTTATACACCTATTGACACATACTATTCCATCGACTTGTTAAATATATATTTTCTTAGAAAAACCACAATCTCTTACTAAACGGCGACCGTGACCAAATAAGGTTATAGTTAGGTCACTGATTTCGATGATCGTGCAAATCGTCTTAAATCAGGTAGGGAATACGTGACACAACTATAAAAACGCCTACGACTCCCAAAACAGGCTATTCTGCTGGATGATTCAGAAATTTCAGCTCTAGTACTCACATGTCACAGACTTCACATGTCATTCGAGAACATTATGGAGAACTCTCAGACATGCAGGTTTCCTCACAATGTTTTCCTTCACCGTTTAGAAAGCGAAAATTAACAGTTTAAGTTATTGACTATAATCTGTTTAATTATAATTTAACTAGTTAAATTATAATATCACGCTTTTGACTAAATCCCTGCGACATATATATAAATTATACTAAAATAACACCAAGTCGCCAAGCAAAGACGTGGATAAACCACAATCTGATAAAGCTTGGATTTTTGCCATAACGACTGCTCTGAGATCAGTGGCCCAGCGGAATGAGGATTACGAAAATTAAAATTCTAAGTAAAATGCTCTTTATCGACACTTTAAAACCTATCTAGACCTGACCTATACATACTTTTCTTTATTTTCACTCTTTATTACTTTTATAACCCAGAACTTTAATGTTCGTATCACTTGTACACCGACGTCTTTCAACTCGCAGGCTAAAAGGAATATCCAGAGTGTAATCAATGATGTTTATCATGATTTAGTTAGAATTCTCCACTGGTCGTCTTCGAAATAGTACGAATTTTGTATCAATCTCGTCATTTTCAGCTATTGTCACTGAGCGATCACTTGTATAATGACGTTCACGTCTTATTTCTCTTCAATGGCGATTACGGCCACCTTCAACTAAGATAATCCAACTACGTCCGAGTCACCTAGTAATGCACAAGTACATTCACAAACAAAATTAAACTGTCTGATCATTATCATGTTGCCAACACTGCACACTGGTCGCAGGACCGCCGGCTGTACTTACGAAGTATAACACCGCCTACTGAGTCTGAGTTAGTTTTGACCAATTTTTGTACTATAATCCCAATATCTCTTCTACCGGACTGTTGAGGCGGTTAAATTACTTGTATATGAATTTTATTTCAAAGATAATAAGTGTGTGGTCTCAGAAATGACATATAATACTTAATATCAAAGATTCCATCGTGTATAGAGCTTATTAGCTGCAGGTAGCTTAACTCATTGACTAATATCCGTCATTTCATTGACCAAATTGTCAATAAATCAACAATTTTATAGTCATCACAAAAAAATGCTCTTCTGCGAATTTTACAAAACATAATGAGAATTCTATTTGATCAATGCCACCACAATAGAAAACTTAAGACGTTTTATATAAATAGACGTCATTTGAATAATCTTGCAAGGTCGAATTGTTTTTACATTATTAAACATAGATTTTTCAATGTAATTTAGTAAAGGCCGTAGATTTGACGTTCTTCTTTCAATAATTTATATATAATATAAAAACCATATGTATTTCAACCATAATCATCATTAGGTTATCAGCCCTATATTGTCCCACTGCTGGACACGCGCCTCTTCTCACTATGAGAAGGGTTAGGCCATAGCTCACGCTGGCCAAGTGTGCATTGGCGGGCTTTACGTGTCTTTCGTGAACGTTTATCTTCACCATTAAAGAAGCGATAAGTAACCATTTTTCACAGCAGGTTTCCTCACGATGTTTTCCTTCACCGTTTAGCTCTATATATGTGCCCTGAGTAAAAATATTTCACACATTGATTTTTCTAACACAAGCATTTAAGCACTCCACATTAAAAAGTGCTTAAACGCATTTGTTTGAAATACCTAAGACGAAAGTAGTGTTTAAACAATAGACTTAGTGCGGCTGGCTGAACAAGATGTCTATATTTTTTTGTCTTGCTACATAATTGTTAGAAATAGGAAATGTGACTGCTCAAAAAGACTTGTACAATTGTAATGTTTACTGTAACCAAAAAAGTATTTACATTTATTTTTAATACATAAAGTTAAGTATTAAAATTATAATTTTAGTAAAAAAGGGCATTTTATTTACCTAAGATATCATTTGCTGACGTCACTTAAATTGAATTTGGTTCTTCGGGACGGTGACCTCGGAGATCGTTGCGCTCAGGAAATAACACATATTTTTAGCAGTAAGATTATTCTTCTTCTTTTCTTCGCCTTATCCATTATCTAGGGTCGGCTCTCCTTGTCTGCCTTCTCCATTTTGCTCTATCTTGAGCGGTCGTAGCATCTACCCTCATGTCCTTGAGTTCTTATTGGACTGATGAGAGCCAGGTGGCAGGAGCAAGATTAGGTATAATTACAAAAAGTCTAGGACTACCCAAACTAATCTGAGCTTGTACTATGGCGATCAGATATCTGGTTATCTTAACCAAAAGATCTGTGATAACCAAACGATTCTTAATACATACATATTACAGATATTTTACACCCGGACACATAATATGTTACACAATGATTTGCTTTAGTTGGAAATCGAACCATCGACCTCCGGCGTAGATAAGTCACTTACCACAAAAGACCAACAGGCCATTCAATGAACGTATAGTCTTGACACTCAGGCATTGTTTATGAATTGAAATATTTTGCGTCCGGGTGCGCTATGACATCGCACAGAGTTTTTTGTGGATACGGGCGATTCGATGGCGGGGTTCCATTCCCACACGAGACAACACTTTGTGTGATCCATAAATTGTTGTTTCGAGTCTGGGTGTTCATTGTGTCCGTTGGTTGTATGTTTGTAAAGTCCCCCGCGACACAGGATTTATTCCTAGAGCGGGAGTTGTCTTTTAAAGAGAAAGAGGCACAAACTATCACATTAAGGACTTTTGTATTGGAGGTTGCCCTTATCTGTGATTTCTTGAAAACCGTCTGGGCTTGCTTCAAATACATATATTTTCTTTTCTATATGTTCACGTGTGTTTTCCCGTAGGGGAAGGCAGAGATGTAATATTCCATCCACATTTCGCCATGGTATGAGCTTTAGGTCCCACGTAATAGGGGCGAGCCTATTGCCGTTACCGGGCACATTGCCAAACTCCGAGCTGCTACTAAGAACTTGAAAAACCCAGTAACACTTTTGCCCGAATCGCGAATCGAACCCGGGACCTCTCGATCAGTAGAAGCATGCGTTATCCACTGGACCGCAGCGGCAGTCCATATACAAGATAAAGCCCTAAAGCTGTTTCTCTGTCCGCATTTCTGAAGATTACACGAACTGAACGTGCAGGTAGCCTGCACGTTCAGTTTGTGTAATCTTCAGAATATTGTCTGTGAACGGTGAACCTCAACCTCCTTCAACACATTTATAAAGAAAAATATCGACGAACCGACTTTCTTACAGATATTTTTTAGGCTGTTTAAAATATTAAAAAGCATAATATTAAATCGCGGTATCAAATATATTTAACGTGAAAGAGATTACTTCTCTTCCAAATTAACTAAATTCCAGTCACGATGTTTTTAAATTTTAAGCTCTCAGGAGCATTTAAATAAAAATTATCTCTGCTCTCAACCACAAAGGTCCCACAGGACTTACGGTGTACTTAGCTATCGCCTGCCAGCTAAATTACAATTACCGTCAAGAATAAATAAACTGAAAAGGTTCACAAATCGACGAATACAAGAAAGAAAACATTTTGTTCGATACCGCATGCATAATGCATATGACATCACACAAGAGTATCTAATCTGGGTATTTATTGCGCTAATACTGGCCAGTGCTTCGAATGCAAGATGTTATGATTTTAAGAAATAAAGGGTGAATTTATTTATTATATATCTTTGGACGTAAGTGAGCGAACCACCTGGTATTAAGTCAACTTTCTATTACACATTCACTTAATTGAACAAATTCACTTTTCATGGTTTGAAACAAATGTATGAGTCAGGGGTCCAATGTGTCAAATGGGGTTTACATTTGACATTTTCCACCAGGACTATTCAATTTACACACAGTCTAAGTTTCTTCGCATAAAGAAAGAAAGCAGGCTATATATTTATATGTGAACTTCAAAATCATCTCTACATCTTTTATAACTACACCAAAAGTTTCTTTGATTTTTCTGTCTCTTGTCCATCCTGGTTGCCTGCAGGATTTTTTTTGAGCGTTAAGTCCAATACATTCTTGAATTTCACTTTGTATCTTGTACAGTAGTAACAGTCTAAGTAGTGCACAATCAAACAAGTTCTTGGTTGATCAGTTTAACAACGTTTCCTTTGGCTCGCCCATAGAGTCGAGGCACACGCACACTAATTATACAAAACCACACCCCCATATTACATTTGACTAGGAAACTGGACCCGACCATGTCTTGCTGAGCGATTTTCGCCTTTATGGTGTACTAGCGTCAAGTTTGGCCATTGTACAACAAAGAATTTTCTAAATATCTTGGCGATGACTTTCACGATGCCGCTGGCGCTATTTATGGTTCTATGGTATGAACTTTTCTCGTAACAATATAGGTACCTAGTTTAAAGCATAATTAACATTCTTTGATTATTTTAATTACATTTTCGTAAAGCCATGACATAAAAAAAGTTATTAACGTTCGGCAATATTTCTATTGTCCATATTGATTTAGTAAGATGAATCATCATCATTGTCTTGCCCTGGTCCCGATTTATTTGGGGTCGACGCAGTATGTCCTTCGCTTCCATACTCCTCTGTCACCAGTCATCCGATCGTTTATCCCTTTCTCTTTCATATCCATCTTCACACAGTCCATCCATCTTTTCCTTGGCCGTCCTCTCCCTTTTCGTCCTTCTACGTGCATATTCATCACTTTCTTACCTACGTACATCTCATCTCTTCGCATAACATGTCCATACCAGGCCAATCGACTCCCTTTTACCTTTTCATAAATGGGCGCCACTTTCATACTACCTCTAATGTAATCATTCTTAATTCTGTCCATTCTTGTCACTCCACACATCCATCGTAACATTCTCATCTCAGCAACATGCAATCGTTTTTCTATCTTCTTTGTAGCCCATCACTCAGCTCCATACAGTACGACAGGCCTTATAACCGCCTTATACATGCGGCCTTTTAACTTCACAGGCATTTTGTGATCGCATAATGTGCCTGAGACCTGTCGCCATTTCATCCATCCTGCGTTAATTCGTTGCCTAACATCCCGATCAATTTCGCCGTCATCTTGCAGGAATGAACCTAGGTAGCGAAAATCGGAGCATACTGGTAGAGGTGTACCGCCGAGTGTCACCGGTATAGGACTAGAGAGACCGCCAAAGTCACAGAACATATACTCTGTCTTGGTTCTGCTTATTCTCAGGCCTACATTCTCCAATCTCTGCCGCCACTCCTCCAGCTTGCTCTGCACCTTTTGTCCACTCTCTGCTACCAGAACGATGTCATCGGCAAACAGCATGCACCAGAGTGCCTCTTTCTGTATGCCCGATGATATAGCATCCATAATTAACAGGAAGAGGTAGGGGCTAAGGGCTGACCCCTGGTGCAAGCCTACGGCCACATCGAATCTGGCTGTGATACCGGCTGCGGATCGCACTTGCATTCTGCATTCAGCGTACATAGCTTGAATCAACGTCAGGTATTTTCCAGGCACTCCTTTCTTCTTAAGGGCCCACCACAAGACTTCACGAGGCACTCGGTCATATGCCTTTTCAAGGTCGATGAATGTGCAAGTTTTTATGTGCCTCCCTGTATTTTTCGCACATTTGGCGAAGTGCAAAAATGGCATCCACCGTACCTCGACCAGGCATAAAACCGAATTGATTTCGTGAAATCTCACTCTCGTCTCGCAGGCGTCGCTCAATTACTCTCTCCCATATTTTCATACTATGAGGCATTATCTTTATTCCTCGATAATTGTTGCACTCTTGGATATCACCCTTATTTTAAAAAATGGGCACCAGGTATCTGTTGCACCATTCCTCAGGTATGGTCTCCTCGTGCAACAGATTATTGAAGAATAAAGCCAGCCACGTCCATCCATCATCTCCTAACGCTTTCCATGATTCCACTGGTATTCCATCTGGTCCTAACGCTTTCCCATTCTTCATTCCACTTACAGCCTTTTTTACCTCATCTTTATTTATTTCCTTCACTAAACCAATATTCATCACCTCACATTAAAGTTTTCCGCTCCAATCGTTCTCTTCATTCATTAACTTTTCAAAGTATGTCCTCCATCTTTCTTTTATTCTATCGTCATCCATAAGAATCGCGCCTGTTTCGTCTTTCATGCACTTAATATGGGATACATCCTTCGCCTTTCTCTCTCTAGCTTTAGCCATGCTGTATAAATATTTATGACCCTCGGGTTTTTCCAGTAACCCGTTCAAGTGGTCTAGAGCTTTGGATCTAGCAACAGCTACAGCTTTTTTGGCTCTTTTTTTACATTCATCGTATTCTTTCTTCTTATTTTCTTCCAAAGATTCAATGAATATAATGTCGTAATTTCTGGCAACTGCTTATATTTATTATTAAAACATATTTATTGTTGTAAAACTACGTCTGGTAACTAATTGGAAGGAAACACAAAGTCACATGATCTTACAAGCAAACAATTCAATAAAAATATTCTGACCTCATTTATGCCGAATTTAATTTATTTATAAATGATGCGGAGACATTTTACGACGCCTAAATCGAGTAAATATTTTAGTTTTTTTTTTGGCTTTTGTAAATATACTTACTTAGATATTAATATTACATTAGGCTTTATTTAAATTATAAAATTATGTAGATTTGTATAGCCAAGACTAAAGAATAGTATGTCATAATAATAAATACATTTATTTATATAAAGTTCAGTTCACCACATAAATGTCAGATCCCTCAATCAAAATAAGTGTAGAAAGACTAAAACCTGATAGCACTCGCCAAACACAATGCAGAAAATCATAGGTCAGTTTACACCGACGGCCTTTATGTGTTGCAGAAACATGCAACATCACTATAATAAAAAGCAATTCTATGTACATATATCAGCATACATTCAAGCTTATAGTATTTATGTGCAAACACATGACATTTTAGAATATTTACGATCAAGAATATTATATTTATTATCTATTTTATAGTAAACGAACCAAATATGACGTTGAATGTCGCGTAATATGTGTTTACCTTGATTTATGAATATAGAATTGGCTTTTGGCTTATTGCAAGTCAGCATAGTATCATCACCTAGCTCATCTTACATATAACACAGCTTTAGATAATCAAATAATGTTTAAAATATGTTGATACATTCTATACTTCACTGCAGCAGGATTCTCAAGAAATTGTACTAGAGGACGCCAGCAGCTACGCCTGCATGTTTTTTTAATTTACCCGTTTTGGCCGATCCCGTGGGAATTTCGGGAAATCCCTTCTTAGTGCACCCCTACGGTCCCCAAGGAACATACATGCCAAATTTCAGCTTCCTGCGCCCAATAGTTTCGCTGTAGCGTGTCTGTCAGTCAGTCAGTAACACAAGGATTTTATATATTAAGATAATCATTCTCAAAAATATGCTCAAGATTAAAACTACTTTTTAGCAGTAATTACACTAACGCAGAATGCTAAATACTTTCTAAAACATGTCCATTTAGACAGTCACGATTTAGTCAAATTATACTTCCTTGATTACAAATTATATTGATATATCTAAACTAAATTACTTTTCTAAACTCTTTTTATAACATTTAAATCAACCAATAATATAAGATCTGCAGTCATTAAAAATACCGTAGGGTCATAGTAATTATTAGAACACAGCGTTTGAATTGTTTCCTTTAATTTTTAGGCTTCAGATTTGCGTTTTATACGCGCGTATAAGCTCGTTTTTGGAAGCGCATGTAGGCGCGTATAAGCGCCTTTTGGCACACGCGCAACTCGTACGATCGTTGACGCGCTTCTTAGCTCGTATAAGCGCGTGCCGTCAGAATCCATGTTACCACTGACACGATGTTACTACCGTTTCGAGCGAATAAGCCGAAATTAGCCGTTTACGCAAGTCCGGTTTTTTCAAGCGCGTAATGTAGAAACGATCGAATACGGGCAGAAAAATACGATAATCTGAAACTGCCCTTACTGTTATTTTTAATACTTATAATTATAAATATTCTGTAGTAGATAGGTAAGTATCGTAAGGAATCATATAAAGCCTTATTCTTATCACACACACACGCAAGCCCCAATCGGCAGATGCATGCTCGCACAAATTAAGATTTAATTCTGTGTACTTATATTCAATTAAAAGACATTTTAATCCGAGTACTTAAATTGCTATTCACATAGACTTCGCTGTAGTCTTTAATTGCGAGACATAAACTTATTTATTTATTTATTTTATTTTTATTTTTCAGCCTGTAGTATCCCACTGCAGGGCAAATGCCTCCCTCTCCTTTTTCCACAGGTCTCTATTTTGTGCTAGCACAGGCCAGTCCTTCCTATACGAGTCCAGTTCGTCCCGCCATCGTCGTCTCGGATATCCACGTTGTCGCCTAGCACCTTCGGACTTATTGTATTTTATTTTATTAATTTACGAAACTTACAGCTGATGAATAAGTAAGATATTTGTATAAATAGGGCAAAGCCAATTAAAGCATGTAGGCAAAGATAAAACGCTTAGGTATTCAATTTTAATAAAATGCGCGGACGTAGCTGCTGGCATTTTCAGGTTTAGAAATAAATACATTCTCCATTTTGAAATTGCGTTTTGTTGCCTAATATGAATAATATATGTATCACTTGACTTTATAGACTCGATTTTAATAATAATAATCGAATCTATCGATTTCACATTTATTGCGTATTCAGATTTAAATTTAAAAATCATCTGTTACAAAATTTATTATATTTTAAGCTTGTAAATACTACGTCGACCTCGCTTCGTTTTGCCATTAATTAAATATTACGAAATTTGTAATCTGATAACATAACACGAATCTTAATACGACATGTTTTTAAAATTGCTTATTCTGCGAGAACGATAAACGTGGCAGGCAGATTTATTCTAGGCCATTGAGTCTCCTTAATAGATAAATAAGCAATTTAAAGGATACAAAACCTTAAACGAAGTATTTTATTTTTGTAGCACAAATCGATGTGTGAGACAGATTAAAATATTTGGATTTACGGGTATAATGATGAATGTGACTCCGCGGAACCCTGGTGTCTCAGCCACGGATCCCAGCTTAGACATCGCTGCTTTAGATTGACCTATTAAAAACGTTTTGCGTCATCTGAAGATTGATGCATCAGATCAATGAATACGGTTATCTTTTTAATAGCCTTTATTGTTATAAAATTGCTTTATTAAAATTGTCGATAAAACAAATCGTTTCGATTTAACCGTAAAATGGATATCACTTTGCTTGAGGCTTACAATCAAAGTAAACAAGAAATAAGTTGTGGGTAATATATTTATTTCCAATGACCGCTACGTTAAGGGAGGCTGAGGATATTGCGCCGATTTTTGTGCGCAGTCCTAACATCTTACAAGTGGGCGTCCCATATAGGTTACCCCTCCACCAGGCTCCTAACTTAAATATGGGTTGAGTTTCAGGCCAGATGTGTGGTGACTTGCAACAAGGGTTTTCCAATGCGAAACAGAGAAAGATTTTTTTATTATAATATTTTGGAGATTTAGTGATAAGCATCGAGAAAGGCATGTTAAGATGTTTTGGGAACATAGAGAGGATGGATGACGAAAGACTGACAAAGAGAATATATAAGGCAAGTGTGAATGGGACAGGACGGAGTGGAAGACCTAGGAGTTCTTTGACCAGATTGGAGACATCCTAAAAAGAGAGAGGTCAGAAGTACCCTAAACAGAAGAGCTTGCATGAGAAACTTGATGGGAGTGCATGAAGCAAGAGAGTTATTATGTCAGGATCGTTGCAAATGGCGTTCCGTAGTCTCTGCCTATCCCTAGGCGAAACAGGCGTCAGTCTATGAATGTTTATCTTTCCTATCAGGTCAAATCTACGGCACTCATCATTGAATTTTCGGAGTTATGTGAATTGTTAATTATCTCCTGCCCCGTGCCTCGGAAAGCACGTTAAGTCGTTATAAGGAGTGAGTACATCTAAATAAACTGACACCAGTCTAAACTAGTGAAAATCGCTATCTCTTTGGGTTAAGGAGGTCAGATTGGCGGTCGCTCTGTAGAAAAGCTCATATTCAGTCAAATTCGTTTAGACTAGTAAGCGGACCCCGCGTTGCACTGGGAAGGCCAGGATGACGATCAAGATGATAATCATCTTTACAAACTTAATTATTTTGCCAAATGAGTATCGTTTCAGTAAATCGCCTAATTTAATTGAATTTTCAAATGTTACAAATTATCATATTAACTATACTTTGTAGCACAGTAAAACATATTTGTATTTAGTTTGGACAGCAACAAGCCAAATTTTATGAAAAGATTGTTAACTAGTAAGGATGTATTGTAACAGATATGCTTAAACGAAATCTCTGAAATAGGGTTAAAACTATCTTATATATATTTTTAAATCTCTCTTCCTATTTAGGCGTTAACCTGCAGAGAACTTGTAATAGTTTTTCTACATATTCCGATTTATGTATTAAGATATAGGTATATTTATGTATTAAGATATATACCAGGCAAAAATATTGTGATACTTCATACATGGAAAGATGTTACATATACATATGTAAGACTGTAGGTGCACCTATAAGTTTATAATAAAATAACATAAAACATATGAAACAGATGGCGGGATGACATGGATGCATTTTACAGCGACTGGACGAACTTAACACGAGACAGGGATGCATGGCGGTCCAAGGGAGAGGCCTTTGCCCAGCAGTGGGACACACAAACAGGCTAAATAAAAAAAATAACACGGTTTATCTAAATGTTCGATCTATATCATAAGACGTATGATAATTAAACTCAGTAACAAAAAATTTAAGTAATATTTAAAGTGTCAATGACCGAACTCTAAACATTCATCCTTGATAATATTTTTATGATTCCGATTTTTGGTGAATAATATGTGCACGGATATCGCCATGATAAAGTAGTTAACAGCAAATAAATAAAGTAAACGCAAACACGGCCACTAACTGTGTTTGAGATAAAAAGCAAAAGCAAATAAATTTATTTATAATAAAGAAAATTCGCAGTTCCCGTTAGCTACACGGCCGATAAATTCGTGTAGGTGTCTAATTTAATCTCTACGCGAATAATGAAGTACGGGATAAGGGCGAAATTTATTGAAGCCAACTCCTACGAATCAAGCCAACGGAACAAAACCCAGATAAGATATCGTCAATCATCTGCAATTAATCTGCGTTTACTTTTTACCGATTATACTCACTAATACTATAGCAATAATTATGTCCGTTAGTATATATTTTTTACCGTACGTGAAACACCTTTATTTAGAAGATGATGTCGATTGTTTTTATAAATATGAAGCATAATAGTGTACCTATAAAATATAATTGCCGTCTATTATGTTTGTGCATAAATCCGCGTATTAACTGCTGTATAATAACAACGTCCGTTTACAATTTTGTAGTGCACAAGTATAATGTCCTTTTAATGGGTTAAGCAACATATTATGCGCTCGATGCTGTATTCTGAGGTTCCTTTTTGGCAATTGGCTTGTGTATATAAATCTCGAAGGTATACCTACGTACCAATTACCCCACCACGCGGTAAAACCGCTACCTATGTCCTGACCCCTCGTACGCTAAGCTACTCGCGTACATGTACTACTTTACTCAAATAACTTTTGTCGCCAGTAACAATTAGTCATAAGAAGGCAACCATTGTTTGCTACGGTTGTTCTAGTAACAAAAACATTGGAATACTCAATGCTTAGACTTTACTTTCAATCCGAAAACGATTTGTGCCCATTGTGTCGTTGTTAAAAAGTCTGGTTTTACCTAGTTGTTCAAAGATCTGTAATCGTAGCATCCGAGTGATCTTCGCTCCATTCATATGTCGATCTCTTAACGGCTAGCTAGAATTGGCTCAGTTTCAGCGCAGGCGGAGCTCAGCGCACGCTTGTATGCGTCCACCAGGCGCACACACCGGCCACTCTTAATATATAAGGAGATCTTGCGAAACCGTTAGCACATTCGGACTACAACCTGTCCAGGAAGTCACCTGCTTCTTTTGTCATCTGTGAAACGCGGCAAGATGCTGTTTATTCTGGTAATTATTGTACCGAGCTATGTGTTTTAATGTGTGGCGTACACCGATCAACAATGAAACAGTGTCAAGATTTGCATGGAAAATTGTGTCGATAAACAAGTGCTTCGTACCGTCGACCTTACTGTGATTGCGCGATGTCGGTGAAGATGTGATGTTGCAAAAACCTACGACTAGTGCTTGAATGTTTAGTTTTATCTAATGTTGTTGAAGGCATACAGGATTTAACCTTTGCTATATCTACGCCTACGATCATGCACAAATGATCGACGCCTTTAGCCCTTAAATGTGTACGTACATATATTTCAAAAAGCATGTGAAGCGTATATCATTATTGCGGTAAGCTAAATTAACTTCGAGTCGATAAATATATTTATATAATGAAGTATAATTATCTGTTGTTGGTATTGCAAGTTCTAACACCGACGAATAAAAGGTAAATATTATTAAGTTTGAAATAAAGAAGGATCAGCAATCACCTCTAAATTTATCTATTTATAAACCATGATTACATTTCTATGTTATTTAAGTAATAAAAAATTGTATTTTATTTTGTTAAGGTTGTATTCTGTATGACGTAATTTTATGTGATAAGAAAATGAAGGTCAAATAATCTCTTCAAGAAATTGAGGAATGCTTATTACCATAACGTAAACATATTTTATATGAACTCAAGACTTACCAATTTAAGATCAAGGTCGAATGTCTACACATGTTCTAAATATGGATTAGTTTATAGCTGCGATAAAATTTCATCGATCGAACTGTCTGTCTAGCTAGTGTATTAGCGAAGAATTTGGTTAAAAAAATAATTTGTGTTCACTGCGAAAGGGTAAAAGCTTTTACAGGTGCAATCTTATCGATATGTTAATGAAAAACGTGTTGACGTTAGACATGTGTCGTTTCGTGAGAAAGTTTTCATAGCTCATTAAGAAAACATTCACTCTGAATTTAATGTAAACTTTTGTCAAATTGCAGTGCGTGGTCTCGACTGTCATGGTGCAAGTGCTGAACGCCAGCCCCGTTGTGGATAACCAACCAAGAGCACAAATAGTGCGATACGATTTCGACACATCCAACCTGCCGAACTCCTACAGATATCAGTGAGTACTCAAACAATTATATTTAAGACTACTAGACTTCGCCTGTGGCTTCGCTCGCGTAAGTTAGGCACCCCAAACCTCTCAGGAAACACACATCTATTGATGAAAACCGATTAAAAATCTGTGCCGTAATTTTTGTGTGATGGATAAGGTTACTTTTTTAAATAGATGTAGAAGAGATTAAATTAGTTTGCTATATTCGTTGAAGGTAGGTTTCGTACTATAAATAATAGAACTCAGCCGTGTGGTTGACGGCATAGAATACAAGTGTCACCACCCCCTATCTTCTCGTGGGTGTCGTAAGAGGCGACTAAGGGATAACACGATGGAAACACCATCTTTGCGTAGAGACGGAAAACTCGACATCAAACCCTATACGACTGCCTCGTTGATCTCGCGGCATAAATGTGCGCGTGGGATCGAGAGGTCCCGGGTTCGATTCCTGGGTCGGGCAGTGTTATTGGGTTTTTCTGTCACGAAATTCTCAGTAGCAGCACGGAGTCTGGAAATGTGCCCGGTACGGCAATAGGCTCGCCCCTTATTACGTGAGACTAAAGTATATCTGGCGAAAAGTGGGTGTAGAAATACACCTCTGCCTACCCGTTCGGGGATAAAAGGCGTGACGATATGTATGTATGTATGTAATAATAGAACTCTTCTAAAGTTAAAATTGCCGTGCTAAAATTAATTAAAATGAATGATGCCGTTCTGTATAAAAAAGGTAGTATTGTAATACGAAAGGGAGAGAAGCACCGAACAGCAATCTAGTGGCAAGGAGGGTGGCGGCAAGTTGTGCAACTGTCGTGATGCATAAGTTCACGGAACTGTGGAAGAGCCATGCATTTCATATACATTTTTACTTGATTTAGAATACTACCAATTTCTAATACACAATAAAAAATAATATAAGGTGAATCCAAAGAATACAGCAATGTTATACATAAAAACACTTCGTATTTTCCAAGGTTACAGCATACACAATTATGCGAAGTTGGTCACAACACGAAGAGGTATTCAGAAGTCAGTAATGTTTATCCATAAATTACTTTCACGCGGAATTTTAAAAGGCAAAACAACAACTTCAATATTGATTAAGCTGTTTAACGGACTCGCACGTTTTTGACAAAATAAGAAAAATACCAACCAATCATGATTTACGATATTTAAAAAAGAATTCCTTTTTTAAAAAAATATATAAATTTCTTTCATAGTTTGGTTTTTGTTTGATACTTAAATAACTGATAAATAACCATACAAATACAGATGAAGACAACAAATCAATGTTTCGGATTCAAAAGCGTTTATTTATGTAAAATTAATTTGTTATCCTAAATCTCTAGATATAATGTACACACACGGCATTTTTATAATTCTATTATACTCTTAGTGAACTAGACGATAAAGGGTTTTCCCTTAGAGCCCCGATCCCCGAGGCACATGTTTCGGGGAGCACCGAAACCGATAAATTTCATTATATTTGTCTTGTTTACTTTTTCTAATATTTTCGACTTGTACCGTCGACATAAAAAGTGCATAAATGTATGAGTTTGAAATATATAAGACGAAAGTAATTAGTTTGAAATGTACAACACCAGCTCATAGATTTATTAGAGGTAAAGTTTTGTTACAACAGTTTTAATACAATCTTTCAAATAGAATAGGATATCAGAAGAAGAGAAAGAATATTACATATGTACATAATACAATATTATCAAATATATTCAAAATTTATGACAACAGTATTTTTCAAATTAGATGTACTTACCTACTGCCAATCTTTTTTTTAAACTTTACCATGACTATAAGTCGGTACTAATGTTGATTATTTTTATAGATGATTGTCGATGTCCAATTTTGTCAATTATGTTAATTTTTTATTTAGACAGGATATTTTGATTTCTGTGATCGCCCTAAGAAGCTCTACTTTGTATTTCTTTAATATTAACTATAGCCAAGCAAATTAGCAAAAGTCTATAATTTTTCCTGATCCTTAAATTTAAGTACCGTATTTAATTTTAGTAACTAATAATATTTTATAAACGGTATGTTTCTGTTGGTAACGGTACTTTTAAGCTAAATTTACTTTTATTGAGTTATCCAAGACATAAATGAATCAGGGCCCTCCGGTACGGGTGCCTCGGAGATCGGGGCACTAAGAAAATAACCCTCCATAAACACGAGAAAATAAATTTATAAAGATAGGGTACTAATTTTAAACGTCCATAATTATTAAATAATTTTCGGTTTACTATGCGTTTTCAATATAACGTAAAGGTTTTATTATTTGAGTTCGACCAATGTTTCTGCATTTAATTAAGCTCTATACATCGCAATAACTAGTATGTATAATCATGGTACATATGTACTATACAATGTTGCTAAAGTTCTATTATTGCCTTACAAAAATGAGTCAAGTACCAAAATCGTTGATTATCCCAAAATGAACAGGGGCGTCATTTCAATCTTATTTTTTTCTCGTGATCAGTAGAAGACTGCAAAATTTTTCTGTAAATTGATTAATTCAAATATAATTAGAAATCAGGATTCGGCTATGAAATATAAGTTTACACAAATATTTTACAAAAACATACATAAGCAATAAATATAACTCTTTCAACAGAACTTTGATTTCAAAAGCTATATATAATAATATTATCATCATCCTCTTAGCGTTATCCCAGCTTCAACCTGGGGTCCGCTTACTAGTCTAACCAGGGGTGCGATTCAGAATCGTTCGATATCTCATTTGACATTCGATTCCGTTAATTGTCAAACGAGCTACCTCATTTTTTGTCAAAACTATCGCATTTCCTATCAATTTTATGTATTCCGTATGAAGTAAATTAATAAATAAACCGAATTCAATGAATATTTGTTCAAAATATCTCTGATAAGCGGCTAATGGACGAGGACAATAATTTGACATATCGTACGATTACTTGTCGTGACATTCTTAATCGGCCTGCAGATTTGGCTGAATATTGGCTTTTCCACGGAGCGACTGCCTGTCTGACCTCCGCAACGCGAAGGAATAGCGATATTCCATGGTTTAGACTAGTGTCAGTTTATTTTAGAAGGTACTGACACCCTTTTTTTTTTTTTTTGTTTTACGAGGTGGAAAATCCCTTCGGATCTCCGACTCTTGGGGGAAATAAGAGCCGGAGTATGTGGTGTTTCCACTAAAAACCACCTCGACTTCCGCCATGTACCCGTGTGTCGGAGGGTGGGGCATCACCAAAGCACTCGTCGCCACCCTCCGACGGGTATTGGATTGAACCCGAAAGGATAGCCATGGTTTAGACTAGTGCCAGTCTATTTAGAAGGTACTGACACCCTGTAACGGCTGTCAAAGATCTTCATGACAACCGGGACCGACGGCTTAACGTGCTGTCCGAGGCACTGGACAAGCGATAATTAACAATTCAATACGCACATAACGCCGAAGTCATTGGTGCGCTCCGTGGATTCGAACCCGATACCCTCTGCATGGCAGTCTGTTGGTATCTCCACTAGGCTATCGCTGTCTCAGCTATATATTATAATATATTATGTTTAAAATACCCAACCTTAAAATACAAATACATAACTGATAAACTCTGCCAAAATCAAAGAAAAACGTTGTCTCATCTTTCTAATTAATCAAATGATATCATGACTAGAATATGAATATTCATACAATTTTAATAAATAATACACCAACAAGGTTCTTTAACGTTAAAGTGACCAAATTTGTTTTATCAAAATTCAATTATTCATTCGAGTTATTAATATCACATTTCATTTTCTTGCATCAGACATATTAATATCGGTAACTATTATTACCTTGACAATATTTTCCCATAAATTAGTTTATACTTTATTTATAGACGTTAGTTTATACTTTATTACGCCTGTACCCTGAAGGGGTAGGTGTAATATGACACCCACATTTCGCCATGAATCTTTAGGTCCCACGTAATAGGGGGCGAGCCTATTGCCGTTACCGGGCGCATTACCAGACTCCGTGCTGCTACTGAGAATTCGGAAAAACCTAGTAACACTTTTGCCCGACCCGGGAATCGAACCCGGGAGCTCCGATCAGCAGTCGCATACGCTATCAACTGGACCACGGAGGCAGTCACGGAGTAAATTAGTTTATACGTCATATTATATTACTGTACATAAGCGATATGAGTAACACCTAGCAGCTAGGTAATTAATAACCGAAGATATACAAGAAAATACAATGTTCGGCATTTTTGTTTAATGTTTTCTTTCACAAAAAATTAAATTACGGCTATCGCTGGACAAAATATTTGTTATTTTAATATGCGAGACAAAATGTTTACAACGAAGCTTATTTTTAAACTTCAATCCCTTTAGCTGTATTTACCAAAGTAGGTATAGATTATTAACTCAAATAGTATAAAACAATTTTTAACGACAAAGTAGGTGGTACAAATTAGAAAAAATGTGCTTAAACGTCCAACTAATATCAGGATCATTGATGCATTTGAATTTGAATAATCACATCATTTTTTTACTTCATTCTTACAGTAGCGTATTTGATATGATATACATATCGAGTTACAAAAACAAATTAATTTGAGGTCGACTACTCCTATACATTTGTTTAAGAAACTACCTATCTTAAATAAGAATAAAATGGGCAACGTAAAACCCACATTTATCACTTCGACGGAGAATATCTTTCTGAATAACTCCAAGACGAATCACTGAATTTGATTAACACCATTTGATGTTCGTTTAACATTTATAGTTTTTTCACATAAAGATTGGTAACGGGAAAATATCAAGAAAAAAAATTATGAATTATGAAATAAAATCTTTTTTGATACATGATTTTTACACTCAGCATATTTTATGCGTTGGCTGAAATTTGGGGCAAGATTTTTTGTTATAACCAATTAGGCAAACATTTCAGAGAGAATACGTTAGCCATATTTTTCTGTATCCGCTAGACAGAGGCATTCCAATTTGTTAAATTTAAATATTTGAATATTTTGCTTGTTTCAAGTCATAAGTAGTACTGTAGCATATTATCAAAAGAAATATTATAGTTAATAATAGCTTGAAACTGGACGCGTAATACGTAGGTCAGTTAATTTTAATCAACTTTAAACAATAAAATTTTGGTACTTAATTCTCTCTTGCCAATGCTTGTCACATTCACTACCGCACGTACAACGTATTGTGTCAACGACACAAAACGTAGACGTTTCCTAATAAAGCATTTCTAAATATATTTCAACTTAACAAAATATTTGCGTATCCTAGTAGCACATATCTAACTTATAATAGACTAACTACACTGCTCTTAACACATCATCATCATCATCGGCCCTGTATATAATTTGTCCCACTGCTGGGCACGGGCCTCTTCTCACTATGAAGGGTAAGGCCATAGTCCACCACGCTGGCCAAGTGCGGGTTGGCAGACTTCACATGTCTTTCGAGAACATTATGGAGAACTCTCAGACATGCAGGTTTCCTCACGATGTTTTCCTTCACCGTTTAGCATGCGATAATTAACAATTTTATACGCTCATAACTTCGAAACGTCATTGGAGCGCGCCGTGGATTCGAACCCGAGACCCTCTGCGTAGCAGTCCGTCGGTCTCTCCACTAGGCTGTCGCTGCTACTACTATCATAACACACATTTTATATATACCATAACTCTACATGTATATTTTCATAGAGATATGATTTTGCTGAAGCTATGTCCTTGACTAAATACCTATATGAGGATGTGCAATAAACGTAACTGACGGCATGTGGGTGTGAAACAATTCCATCTAACCTTTGAGGCTACGAGCATATTATGTAATACTAGAGGACGCCCGCAGCTACGCCCGCACATTTTGTTAATTTACTCGTTTTGACCGATCCCGTGGGAATTTCGGGAAATCCCTTCTTAGTGCACCCCTACGGTCCCCAAGTAACATACATGCCAACTTTCAGCTTCCTGCGCCCAATAGTTTCGGCTATAGCGTGTCTGTCAGTCAGTCAGTCAGTAACGCAAGGATTTTATATATTAAGATTATGGGTAATAATATTATATTCGTAAGCAAAACATAGCGACATTGCCTTTTTATTGCAAGAGCATAAAACGTACAGGATACTATGTAGACGTTCATATTACTTAATGGTATTATAATAACATCCTATATGAACAAAACTTGCTCTGACATATGGCTAATGCTAATTGCCACGTGATATGAAAATCGCGATGGCAAAAAATCTCGTATTAAAAAGTTTTTAAAATATACAAATATGTACAAATATGAGTGTCGTTAATTTACTGCCACCCACTAAATACGCCCAAAACTTCGACGTCTATCACCTATATATTTAAGCCTAATCGAGCTAAAGAGTATTCCTCTCCATTCATTTTTTTGTTTTAAATGAATAAAATGAAGACCCGTTCCCTTATAAACACTGTAGTTGAGTAAGTTATAAAATTTATCCAATAAAAAAGTAGACATCGAGCTCTCGAACTACAAGTACCTAACAGCTATAAACAACATATTCTTAATTATCAATAACGACTCAATCTAAGCAAAACTTGCCATAAAACGATCTTTAGTGTAACTATATATTATGGACTAGTCAGGAAATTGAGGCACATAATACGTACAAGTACATAGTTAGTAATCTGTAAAAAATTAATTCTTGCTTTAGGTACTGATGGACTGTCAGACTACGCATAAAAAAAACTATTGGCTTTAAATTATTCTTGTGCCAAAATACTATTGTCAAGCATATTGACTGGCTATTTTATTTAACTATGTTCGTGTTCCTTACTTCATTGAGCACTTTATGTTTCAAAGGTATATACAAATATACACAATACAGAACCACACCTTCCTATTATAGAATGAATAGGTGCAGCATTGGCTATCGTAGTCTTGGACAAAGTGAGTTAATACTAAAGTAGGGCTCAGCCTTACACAATAGAATCACGGTCATAAGCTTCGAGTGTATGCAAACTGAAACTCGATACGGCAAACGTTTTAAAGAACACAAATAAATGCAAAAGCGGCGATAGCCTAGTGGTGTATGTAACGGACTGCCGAGACGATGGTCTCGGGTTCAATCCCCAAATACACCGGGCACACACCTCTGACTTTTCGAAGTGATGTGTGTATTAAAAACGTTAATTATCGCTCGCTTAATAATGGGCCCGGTAGATGGCAATAGGCTCGCCCCCTATAACATTGGGACCGAAACATAACCGGCGAAAAGCGGGTGTGTAATACACCTCTGCCTACCCCTTCGGGGATAAAAGGCGTGAAGTTATGTTATGTTATCTTAATATATAAAATCCTTGCGTTACTGACTGACTGACACACTACAGCCGAAACTATTGGGCGCAGGAAGCTGAAATTTGGCATGTATGTTCCTTGGGGACCGTAGGGGTGCACTAAGAAGCGATTTCCCGAAATTTCCACGGGATCGGCCAAAACGGGTAAATTAATAAAAATGTAGGCGTAGCTGCTGGCGTGCTCTAGTCTTAAATAAATGCAAAGCATGCTATTACACTAAGACACAGTTTATATACCTCTTAATAGTCCTTATTTTCCAGATAAATTCAAAATTGGCACTACACTTTTATTAGTCATCTGACAAATTAATGTAACAGGAAGTTATAAGACAGCGGTAAAACTGGCCACTTAGTCTAGCCACGCCCTTGACTATTATAATTACAGATAAAACAACTTTCTCCTAAATGTGCCATCATCATAAATAAAATTACAAATTGATGCTTGCAAAAAATTGTTCGAATTTTTCAAGAGCATGTTATTATAATAGAAGACAACAATCACTAAATTACGAAGCTCGTTCGCCCACATCTCTAACCGGTCTACAAACCGTCTTCAATCACCTACCAGCTTACACGATCTAATTAATTATCATATAATTTATATGGAAAATCAATAAAATAAGATTAAAATCATTAGTTTTCAATAAATCAGTCAAATTAATATCTTCATTTTGACAAACGGATCTTTTGGGAGCGATTTTATTAATTTTTGCATAGATAACAATAAGTTTTATTATAATTATTATATCATTTTAGGAATGTCGTCTGCAGTTTGTCGAATAAGTGTCATATCAAGAATATTAAAGAAACAAGAATGGATTTTATTGATTCATATAATAGCGCTGTTATTTATTTATTTTCCGAACAATGTTTTGGTTTATCGTCAAAGGTTATCGTAGCTAATTTTATTCTTAAGCCATAGTCGTTACAAACAGGATCTTCTATTTTATAAATATTTTCACAAATGACTGCCTCCGTGGTCCAGTAGATAGCGTATGCGACTGCTGATCGGAGGTTCAGGCTCGATTCCCGGGTCGGGCAAAAGTGTTACTGGGTTTTTCCGAATATTTAGTAGCAGCCCGGAGTCTGGTGATGTGCCCGGTAACGGTAATAGGCTCGTCCCTATTACGTGGGACCTAAAAATTCATGGCGAAATGTGGGTGTAATATTTACGCCTCTGCCTACCCCTACGGGATACAGGCGAGAGACTATAAAAAATAAATATATAAATTTTAAAAATGGAATAAAAATTATTTTCCTAACGGAGGTACAATTTATAGAATGTTTAAATGTAGCGCCCATAGCGTAGCTTGGCTTTCTGTACTTTAATAAAAAAAATCGGTAAAGTTAAGGAATGTTAGCAATCAATGACGATCTGTCATATGGATAGGTGACCTTCTTGTGGCATTTATATCAGAGCGCTAACATTCTTCGATGGGCTTGCAGAGCCATATTATAAGGGTATTTATAAGGATTACATACATTGCATAATCATGGAAGTAAACATATAAATATGCACATGCAAAATATTATATTTTAATGTTATCATGTCTATGTAATAAATACTTACATATTTCATACCGGCTTAGCTAATATTGTTACTATGACGTAGCTTTTTACACGTAGCTTCTTCAAAGTGTTGAAATGTATGAAAAGTCACGATAAAATACGTATATTACGTGCATGGGGTTCCCACCAAGAACTTGGGTCCCAAGCCAACCTCACCTGCAAGTGGTGCACCTGCCAATCAACGGACGAGGCTCTGGCAAACAACATATCCCGGTAAGCGGCAATAGGCTCGCCACCTATTACGTGGGATCAAAACACTGGCGAGAAGTGGGCGTTTAATATGCCTCTGCCTACCCCTTCGGGGAAACAGGCGTGAGTCTATGTATGTATGTACTTCAAATCAAAAACGGCTTCCGAATTTATCAGCAGTTCAACGTAAGTGCAATAAAAAGATTGACACAGTAGTGACAAACAATATACGTGTAGCTAGTACTAATAAGAAAGTAATCAGGCTAAATACTTTATTTGTAAACAATACCCAAGACTTGACAAAATTAATATTCTAACAAAATTTTTGTGTAGGGTTAGGTAAGCTGTTATTTCGTTAGCATTTCTACTTAGTAGCAAATCTAGCTTTATCGTAATCAGAACATCACGTGTTAAAACAACAAACAGGACAAAGTTTAATTCACTTATATAAAAACAACATACATTTAGAATACTAAATGAAAAGGAAAGCAAACTTCGTCTGACTCACCCATAGATCGCCAAAGTAAATATTTGGCGGACACCGCGGAATGGCATGCTTATGTAAATTGAGCTTTATATTGTCCTTAACATGTGCAGGTGCAACCTGATAATCCGATTACGTGCTATACCATCTACATAGGCACTAACGCGTTGGAAAGTCAATATTTTGAATTCACTCTTCCGTGGTTTGTGTTCCTGTCTTTATGCAATTCATTTTTTTTAATCTAGTTATTAAAAGGTCGAGTATTAGTGCGCATGCAAACCTATTAGATAAGCAAAGTCAGGAAAATATTAACGTTTCATTATATAACAAGTATGTAGTCTCCGGTCTAATGTATTGATAGATCAACAATTTGTTTAAATAAACACGCACGGAAGCCTACTTTAATGTTCACAAAAGCATCGTTACGTTAAAATGAGATTGGTATTTCGGCGTATTGAGCGAACGTTTAGGGATCATCGCATCAATATTGATACGGCGTGACAAAGTACTAAACCTCCTTTGATGTAGGTATCTAAAGTATTACCCTACTTAGCATTTGGAAGTTGTACAACGATTTCACACGCCGTGTTAACCTTCCACTGAATAAGTTATGTCAGCCATCAGCAGATTAAGTTAACATAGCACATATAGTTTATAACTCATCAATTGTTCCGCAATAAAATTAAATATATTTCTTTTGTACGATACCTATACTCTCATATTATTGATGTAATGCTTTGACATTTTAACTTTATTAAAATTTTAAGCTTTGGGTAAATCATTTTAGTGTTAGTTAAAATAGAACACTATCATAATTTACATTATTATAGAGTTATGCAGATCTTAAATAAATGTCACAAAGAATTGGTGATTTTATTTTTAATAAGTTTTAATAAATTTTCATCAAAATTAATTCAATGTAATCTTTGACATATAATATCAATATAACCCTAAAATAAACAAATAATTGACTCTTTGCTTCTACTTTGCATCAAAAATAAAAAGACTCAGATCACGTCATATTGTCAGTTACCAACTGGTTGCTAATATCACCATTATGGCGATCGGTATTCATTACTAGGAAACGATATTCTGAAAAAAAAATGTTGATATTAATGATAAAGCAAACTTGCTGGTGCTAATGAGTAATGACTAAATATTATTGACGACTAATGGCTTAGTACATTGACCATCTTGGTCTTCTGTATTATCACGCATGCGTGCAGGAAATAATGTCTACAATTATCTCAAATTTAAGGCCAGTTTCAGACTTTCCGATAAAATCCGGTTGTGTCATTTAGTAAATTAAGTCATACTTCGTTCCAATTTATATAGGTATCTAGACTAGAAGATTCTCGCAGGTATGCTCGCAATTTTTTTGTAAGTAAACTATTTCTGCCCAACTCTGTGTGAATTTCGGTAATCCCTTCTTAGTGCTCCAAGTAACATACGAGTACATGCCAAATTTCAGCTTCGTCTCCATTGGGAGATAAGACTATTGAGTCTTGGCTGTACCTTGTCTGTCATTCAGCCAGACACTTATGATAATTTCTATCCAGAGTTCTTTCGGAAGGAAATCTGATAACTTTATTTATAAAATCCTTACGTTACTGGCTGACTGACGGACAAGCTAGAACCAAAACTTTTAGGCGCAAGAAGCTAAAAATTGGCATGCATTTTTCTTGGAGAAATAAAAATAGTTATAATAGCTAGGCCTCTTCTTTGCAATGAGGTATTGGCCTACTATACATACCACGCTGGCCAAACGGGTAGGTATAGGATTTGTTTCAAGTTTTCCTTCTCTTACAGTGCTGTTCAATGCATAATATGGTCCGTCTGTCGGCTCTTACAACAGCCATGGGATGATATGCGGTGGTGACATTCCGTATTTTTAATCCGTCACCACAAAAGAAAAGCACGTACAGCGTAGGAATAAACTAAGAAGAGATTTCTCGAAATTCCCGCGAGATCGAATAGATGTTCGGGCGGAGCTGCTCGAAATTTTATGTGCAACAGAAAAGATTTATTGTAGTCTACGTAACATATAGGAATACTTATTTATCTACACAAACACCAAACTAGTCCTGGATCAAACAAGGATGGTTGTCCGATTTTTTGTGATATTTGCATTTACCTCCTGAACTATATCTGACAAGGCTTGAACTTGTTTGATGACGTGAATAACAAAAAGTATGTATACAACCCAACCCATCAATAAATTTGGTACTATAGAAATCTACAACATTGATTAAAACTTTATTTTTGCACTAAAGTAACATGCATCAAAGGCTTTTACTTTACCTTGGAAACTCTATATTATTTATCGATAAAAATAGCAATGCCTTAATAACCCTGTTTATTTATTACCTTTAACAAATTGCTATGTTGTGCCAAATACAAATTGAATAAACATAATGTGGCAGTAATATATCATGATATCATGTTCCTATAAAAAGTTAACCTTCGTCGATTTCGCTACTCACAAATTATCTTTTCACTCATACGATAGAAATGTAAACTATGTGGATTTAACATATTTTACGCCTAATTTGAATATAATTAAGTTATACAGTTTTGCTTGTTTTGTGACAGCGCTTGAATCTTACTCTATGTTTTTAATAAATATTGTGCCAGCTAAATATGATTCAAATCTTCGGCAAATAGACCCACTTTTTTCTTCTCTATTTTTCCTATTTAGAATTCATATCGATCATTTTTATGCTTGATAATAAAAACTACTTAAGGCGCTGTCCTAAGCGACTGTTTTGGTAAATGAGGGGGTGAAGCAGGGGAGGTCAAGGGAGCTTAGCTCCGTCTACTGCGGGGCGCCCCCCTTCATTCTCGTCGCGTGCGGCCGTATTCTGGCGACATCCGTATTCCAATATTTCAAAATCGCAAGCAAAACGTTTTAGCATATTGAATTGAGATACTGATATTAAAATTTATATTACATACATCAATCTGTTTGTACAATATAGGCATAGCGCAATTTTTGTTCTCAGTGCAGCCATGAGCAAAACTGGTTTACATTAGACGTTATAGGTATTAAATGTTGACGAAAGTAGGTAAATACCTACGTGCCGTAAGATGATAAAAATAATTAAGTCAGTTCCATGTATGGAGAGGCCATTATTATGTTTGTTTTGTTTTTGTATAAAAATAGTGAAGCTGTTCATAGAATACCTACATCTAATTCCATTCCTGCCAGTTTTCAAATCTGTTTTGCAATAAATTGGCTGTGACATACGGGCGGACAGACAGACAGACATTGCGAATTTATAAGGGTTCCGTTTTTACAATTTTTGGCTACGGTACCCTAAAAAACACAATGCTCTACTAAGCGCAAAAGCCGTATTTCAACTAAAGCGAGTTACGAGATAATTGAAGTTTAGTAAAAGTTGATTTCTTTTATTTATTTATGGATGTTTATTGTTATTATAGGTATAATTATTATGGCAAAGGTTCCGAAATACGTCGCCGTTTTTAGGGGTTGTGAGTGATTGGAGAGGGAGCAGGGGAGGTCTTGAAGCCCCCCTCACCATTTTCACTTGCCGGAAATACTTGGTTTCCTCTGAAAAAAAATCTCCAAACATCGGTGTGTATGGTACTGCCAACTTCCACATTCATCACACTAGTTTAATAAACTAAGGTTGTCGGAGCCCTGCGAAGGGCTCCTATTTTCGGATTAAGGGTCAAAAGAGAACCTAACATAACCTATTTATTTACTTATTACAGTCGCACCTAACCCAAGGCACTCGAAAGCAATGACGCACAAATTTGACATTAGCTGTCAGTATGATCATTCCAAGATGGCTGTTTTGCGTTTCGTTTCACGTTTTTCACATAAAACCTAAAAATTACATTTGTAAAACTGTACTAAAGTATAAAAACTATGTTCCGTTTTGCATAATTGCCGAAGTATTTATGAAATTTTGGAAATTGTTTAAAAATATTTAGACGCAACTCCGGCAGCCAAAATTACTTTGAGGGGATTAAAACGAATTACCTTAAGCCCCCTACACTACCAATACCCTCAAATTCAGGCGACTCGTTTCGAAACCCAACCCATTATTAACACATAACATAACATAACATATCTTCACGCCTTTTATCCCCGAAGGGGTAGGCAGAGGTGTATTACACACCCACACTTCGCCAGATATGTTTCGGTCCCAATGTAATAGGGGGCGAGCCTATTGCCATCTACCGGGCACATTATTTAGCGAGCGATAATTAACATTTTGAATACACACATAACTTCGAAAAGTCAGAGGTGTGTGCCCGAGGTGCCTGGGGATCGAACCCGAGACCATCGTCTCGGCAGTCCGTTACGTACACCACTGGGCTACCGCCGCTGTTCCAACCCATTATTATTTTTCAAAATAGATGAAACATCAAAAATATATGTGGATATACCTTATTCATGAGATACTGCTATGTCGCTTAGAAAATTATAGAATTAGAATTTGAGTTACTGCTTTTTCGTTAGCTCTCGTCATACATGTTTGTATGGAAAAATATAAAAAATTTCTTTCGCTTCAAATATGTGTTGTTTCAAAGAAAATAAATATTTAAAGATATTTATTTATATTCATTTATAATTTATTAACGAAATACAGAGTTTACAGCTCATCAAAAGTTAGCTGTCTGCTACAACCCGGCAGGTTTTCTTTATTCTCATCGAATGTTAAAGGCAGTGTGTAAGGTGATAAGACTTATTATTTGCTGTTGTTCACGAGGCACAGTTTCATTTACTTTCCTTTTACGGCTTGGTATTGTAGAAATTTCAAGCACTGATGAAATATTTTGCTCTCCGTGATCTCGCAATGCCATCCCTTGAGCTTGACGAGAATCAACGATTTCAGGCAACTGCCAATTCATATGAAACGCCACAAGCTTCTCCCAGAAAACATCATCTCTTTCTATAATTTCTATTTTTAGTGGTATACTTTCACCACTCCACACAGCAAATATACACTTTTGTTTGCGTGTAACGTGGCGTTGCCCCTGAATTTGGTAATAACAATTACAATATTTGTTTAGACTAGTCAGTTCACTTTTTTATCATGTTTCCATATTTGTATTTTATTTGCTCTTATACTATTCTCCAGGCCATTCTTATAGGCAACTTTAGAACATTAAATTTCCACAATCGTGTTTTGACCTATTAATCCATCTGGCGTGGCACCAATAATCGAATAATCCACAAGGCTCGATTGTTACATTTTCTTGCTTCGCCAGTTGTTGCAAAGCCAGTTGTTCATTTTAGATTCCATGCGCAACTGATTTTACATTGCAAATATTTTATTTGTACAAAATATTTTTTACTAAGTTGGCTTTACTGCTGTTATCTCTTCTTTTTACCACTATACAAAAATTTCAATCTGTCAACATACTCTTACGCAATGCGAACCAGTCACTGCTATCCCTCTTGTAATTTTTGCTTATCACTACGGAATTTGTGTCAAATTTGTTAAAAAAATTGTTTGGCATTTCTTGGCTAGCTCTTGAACAGATCGTGTTAGGAATTACTGAAGTCAAATGTATGTAAGACGTTGCAGAACTGTTATCTTTAACTTCACTGTAATTACAATAATGATAATTAGTTACGTACTTTATTATTAAAAAAATACTATATCTTGTGTTATAGCAAACAGAGAAGTCACCTTCTTACTTATAAATGATTGATTTTAGAAATTAAAAAGATATTAGATGTACTGAGACATACCTAATAGTTTATGAATAATCAAAGTTTTACCCGATGTACCTAAAAAGGTTTATGTTCAAAACACAATAATACAACATTCGTTACCGCTTGTGTGCGGATTGCGGAGCGCCATATTAGCGCTGTCATCATTATTGTTCGCCGTGGCGGCATCTTAGCGCTCCAGGCGCTCTGACAAGCTAATGAATTTGAAATATAGGTACATAAAATGATTCGATTTTATGTTATTACTCTTTCAAAAATTGAAAACTGTGGCAGCTATGTATTGTGAGAATAATTTATATAATTATATTATGCATAATCGATAATATATAAGTAACATAGTTAGTCATAAAAGACTCTTATGAAAATAATTTGTGTAAAATTTTACATATTTCATAATCACTTGGCCATGGATGAATTTCTATTTTATTAAGACGCTTTCTTGTACAAATCCTTCGTAGAACTTCATTTCTCTAATTGTCCATATTTTATTCTTCTAATTATATATTTATAAGCACAGAAACAATAACACATTAAACGCAAAAAGAGTATAAACTTAGGCCCTAATTATATGTGCCCATAGTTACATGAAAAGCCTATTTGATTCAAAGTATTCAGTCTATAACATAAAACATGAAATTACGAACTCAAATCGGCGTATTATAATAACAAACAGGTTTACGTAAAATTTCGTGCAGCGGAGACGCAAGCGACATGACCTATCTTTCACAGGGCTCATAGCCGAATGATGAGGTCTGGGCGGGGCGTAAACTAGCAACTGACACTCAGTACACCGCTTATGCTAATAAGGTTTAAATTGCTGAAGCGTTTGATATTGATGGGATCTACCGAGCGTCAAAATCATAGACGTTTGGCAGATTTTATTCAATTTTACAAAATATACACGTATAATATGAAAATAAATAGGGTAATTCTTTAGTTCATTAGATTTCCTACAATATTATCAAAAAAAATATGACAGCTTACGATCAAAATATTGCAAACAGTGAGACGAAAGATTATTTTCTGCCTCGATTTTGCGATTTTTTTACCGTGATTCTATTTTACGTACATGAAAAATTCTTTCAAAAGTCTTTTGTTCAGACTTTTGACTTTAAGCTCTATTTTTGGCTAGTTTGTAATATGTACCGTTATGGCTAGATGCGCGACGAAAAATTAGGTGTTTCACGGCTTCTGAGGTATAACAGCGCCTTAAGAGTAGGTAGGTGATTTCCCTATTTACGTTGCCAAATATTTTAGCTCTTACTTAATACATATATGTAGACGTAGGCGGTAGAGTTGTACAATCTATTACATTAACGTAGAATGCACTGATGCATTTGACTCTAATTACTTTTTATTTATTTTTTTATTTATAGTCTCACGCCTGTATCCCTGAAGGGGTAGGCAGAGGCGTAAATATTACACCCACATTTCGCCATGAATTTTTAGGTCCCACGTAACAGCGGGCGAGCCTATTACCGTTACCTGGCACATGACCAGACTCCGGCCTGCTACTGAGTATTCGGAAAAACCCAGTAACACTTTTGCCCGACCCGGAAATCGAACCCGGGACCTCCGATCAGCAGGCGCATACGCTATCCACTGGACCTCAGAGGAAGCCACGGAGGCAGTCTCCTTACTTAGATCTACTAATTTTTTATAACTATTAGATAATCGGGATGCAGCCCAATAAACTATTGGAAAACCTCCATTGTGCCTTTAGGGTTTGCTGCAGAAATATGACGTGATAAATCATCTCATGATGCTGATGCAAGTCATTTTAATCACGTTTAATAGAGATTTTATTCCACGGATATGACCAATGTTCTGTCATCCTCTTGAGGTTTATTACGCATAGCCAATTAATGTGAAGTATTCTATGCACATATATTGGATGGATATTTCATATTATTTCTTTAATACACACACTTATACAATTAATTGGGTTTGTGTTTAAAGAGCTATTTTAGATTACGTTTTAAGAAAATTATATAACTTGTCGATTGTTTCAAGGGACAAAACCCCCTTTTTTCCAAATCCGTTGATTGCTCCACGGGTCAAATATCCCTTTTTTCTGAAGCCGTAGACTGCGCACAAGTAACTAATGTCTTTTTATTAAAACTTAACGAATTGCGCTATAATCTAGAAATAGACGCGTAATGAAATGAGCTTTCGAATGATACCAAATAACACCAAATAATATGCATGTAGTCCACGCAAGGGCAGTAAAAAAATAACACAGAGCATAAATGTAACCTTATCAACATACATATAGTATTTACATTCAATAAATAAGAAATGCCGTTTTTACTATAATTGTTTGTAAAAATATCTTAAATTAAAGTAATACACAATATTTATTATTTGTTTTGCTGTAACTTCGTAATTTATTAGTTTATTCACAATAAAAACATAAAAGTATCGTAAACAATTATAATATTTGATTACAATGATGTTTTTAATTCACAATTACGCCCCGCGCGCAAAATGCAAAGTCAGCGAAATAATATTATTTTCACATGCTAATATCTAAATAACATTTCAAGCAAGTATTGCTGTAATTTTATATATTTGTTAAGATAATATCACCAGGTATATAAAAAAACAAAAGGAACCAAGGTTCAACTCGTATTGTTATCACGATAAGCAATTGTTTCGACTTAGTCGTTAAAAGTCGTAATTGTTTACATAGCATCCGGTTCGTCCCCTCGCATAAAGTAAACACTTCATTCAAACGTAGTGTATTTGGGAAAAATATGAAAGAATAATTCATTAAGTTGAGCAAAAACATCACTTCAGCACCCTCACGCTACAAACGAATAAACAATGACTGATTTATTGAGTTCGCCCGTCAAGTGCTCGGCGGCGCATTGAGCCGTAAGTACTTGGGATTTTTTTAGGTACCTACGCGAAACGACGCAGCGGATAAAGAAGATGGCTAATTACAAGTTTTCACGTATACAGTAATAGATCTAAAATCTAACAATATGAGTTCCACCGTTACTCTTTGAAATTTTAACTTACACAACATCTAAAAATTCATACGCTTTGTTAGGAGTGTAGAAATGTTATTGACAGGATACGTTTACTAATATTAGCTTTGAATCAGCGAATCTTCAATTTTCGAAGTTCTAGACTTGACAAATACTTCAACCCATCGCTCACAATGGAGTCCATTAAACAAGCAAATTTACTTTACTTAAGATAATGTAATACGATCCTTTCATGTCAAGCACAAATCAAAGTTAATGCGATTTGCAATAGGTAATATTTGCGTTATTTTATGAAAATCACAATAATATGCGTGAATATCAGCATTAATAAAATTTGATTACGTCCCTATGTAATGTTATCAGTTTCATGGAATATATAACATTGTCAAACAAGTGTTTAATAGAAGTTTATACCGTATTACAGATAATACAATAATTATTGTATTATATAAAAAAAATCTTATAAACAATAGTTTTGATCAACCTAATAGCCGTGGTAGCAATTTACTCCTGATAATATTTTAAGGTGAAAATGTTGAACGTTACCTATCAGTCTGTTTTCTAAGCAATGAATAACAAATAAATAAACATTTATTTTTTATATAGATATGTAGATATTCTATCAGTACAAATATATTCAAAACTATCATATTTCGCATTGACATCAATTGCATCAAGGTTCTTAGATGCTCTTAGATAGTACAAATACAGCAAATGAGTCACATCAATATTGAACCCGGATATCGACGATATAAGCTCATTATCCCAAAAATATTCAACGTCATGCATGTATGTCACTTTGTGCTATAAAAAGTAGAATGGTGACATTGTTATCTGGGGTACAAAAACCATGTATGTGCTACGCCTCCTACGAGTTGAATGTCCTTTTGCGGTTCGAATACCCTTAAGACTCCGTTACTCGAATGATATGCCCTCAATTATGGAGTACTTAACTTTTATAAGGAACGAAAGCTACTATCATCGGCATCGGGTTTCGCTAAACTCCCAGTAAGATATAATCTGTTTAATCGTGGGACCATTACAGGTTCCGTTTTAGGGTATAATGGCCAAAGTGTTTTAAAATGTCAAAAATATTGCCATTACTAATAAAATGCTGAATTCACGGCATTATTATTTCCGTTTGTTAATGCCGATTAGTCAGATCAATGTTAAGTCGTGATAATGTTTACTAATTAGCATTTGATAAAGAAATAACATTTAATAGAATTGCCAAGATTCAGCACGTTTCGGTCTTGGTCTATAGTAGTAACTAAAAAATAAAGTAATTAATTTAACCCCCAATAATGAATAAAGTTTTATAATTAAAACTCCGTTAGAGCCGGTATTTATTTTTGATATACTATAGCCATAAAATTAAATGCCTACAAGTTCATCACTTACAAGTAGTAAGAATAGCAACTATTTATAATTCAGGATAAAATCCGAGATCGGTCGACATAATAGCGACGGATCTTGGATTATCAAACCTATCAAACGCTAATTATTAAAAAATCTAAACCAGATGACAGCAATAACAAGAAGGTCGAAACATAATACGTTAAAAATAGGCACTACACATTAAAAAGCGATATCGCTTTTAAAAGTAACCTGGACTTTACCTTAATAGACAGTCGCTCACGTGTATGCAAATATGGATATAACCTTTTGATACAAACGCATATTTTGGCTATTACATCACACCATCGAAAATTCTAAATATTTGCTCATACCTGCTCTCTCATATCTCCAAAGTTTACATTTTTTTTTCTCGCTGACGTAATTTTATAAGGTATTCAAGTATCACTTAGGTAACTTTATGAAGTGATTAAGTCGACTACTCTAAAAATTTAAACACACACAATAATGGACTTAATGAACTTTGTAAAGTTGGACAAAATGCAGCATAATGTGTGTATAAAACATTTTAGTAAAATAGCTTATATTTCAGAGTACCTAACACACACCACAGATGCTTTTTGAAAATAGAAAACTGATAGAGCATAAAATACTGTAACTTCTTGTTTGTGAACTAGGTGTCAGACCAATCCAGTGAATGAAATGAATCAAACCCAGCAGCTAACGGTCGTCTAAACTATCGCCAAAGGTTAGATCAGTGTATGCAATAAATTATTTATTTGCTGCCACTGCGTAGTATATAATCGCTTATAACTTTTTTGGATACGTCCGTATAGTAGGAAAATAATATTCAAGTGCCAATAAAAAATCACTGTAAGGAACTAGGAACATCTTAAACTTGATTCCTGTCAAAATGTTATTACCTAGATATTTTAAGTCTGCCCAAACACCCATTAAAACGCTCATGTGCAAGGGGGCCTCCCGCATGAAGGATTCTATGCCGTCTTATTATATGACACTGAACTTTTTGAATTCTTTAGTACTTGTCTGCACGGCTGGCGGCGCGGTATATAAACGACTGAAAAAATTAAAAGTAGCCATCAGGGTATTTTATTATTTGTGCAGCGATACACTTCCTATGTAGTCGGTTTATAAGACATAGTCTGTTAATAGACAGCCGGATTTCCAATTGGATTCGTACAACTCAACAAAACTAATTTTTGCAAAGCGCCTGGCGTTCTTATACCATTTCGACAGGCTTCATAAAACGTATCTTGCTATGTTAAAAAATATAAATTCTTCCTCAACTGGTTTATTTTGATAATTTAGACGGAAATAATATAGCATAAAGTGCCTGAAACCGTGATAGACAGTTAGTTGTGTTAAATCATTATTGTATTGACTGATCGATAATATAAGTCAAATAATTATAATCTATTTTGTGCATCCGCGTGTTGCATGTGTCAGAATCAGGGAAGCTCCCTATAGTGTAGAGACAGTTTAGATAAATAAAAGAGACAACTATCAAATCATACTTTCATTTATTCAGTTTGGCACAAGGATATATCTTTAGATTACGTCGTGATTCTACATTTACATTTAGAGCCCAGTTCGCAAAGCAAAGACATAGAACCAAGAGAAAGAACGGGCAATAAAACTCTTGGTCATTCTTTTCAATAATGAACAAACAGTGGTACAGCCAATCTATATAAAATATCAATGTTGTGGGTAGTTTTATATTACTAGAAAGGTCTGTCTTACAAAAGAACATAATAAGCATTATTTAGCATCAATACAATTTACTAAATGTATACCATAGGTATATAATGAATCTCATTGATACAACTTGATCCACAGTATATTATTCTATCCTATATTACAATCTTTAGTATCTCACAAATGATCAAACTACCCACAATCAATATCAATAAGATAATGATTACACCATCTTACATTATTTCCTAGATGATTAAACAAAAGAACAAGCAACACAATATTGAAACACAGTGGCAGTTAAATAGTCAGAACCATATCGTACCTGAGCAGTCGTCGAAGGAGAATAGGACGAACTAGCCGAGCCTGTCGACTTATATAGGTACACCTTATTTACACGTTTGACAGTTTAACTGTCAAACGTCATGTCAGTGTCATTTAATTGCCACTATCCTCTTACATATTATGGTTATTCTTCTGTGATGCTTTAGTTATTCTTCCATGGATATCAGTAATTTCAGCCCAAAGCCTAGATATTATTACATATCTCTCACATGCTTACGTAAATGCTTACGAATGATCACGCATTCCGAATTTCAATTTCTGAGAACATGTGGTTATTGATTTTTCAATAAAGAAATTCTGAATGGTATATAATGAATAAATATTGTTAGTGCAATGCAGAAATAAATAAATCATGTTCCTCTTTGGAGATAAAAACTTTTGAATCTATAATTTAAACGCTATATTTGGGTTTCTCAATTATGAAACTTACATATTCTAAAACATATACTAATAATTCACTTTAAATGTTTTCAGTTACGATGCTACCGACGGCTCTTCACGGAACGAACAAGGAGAAATCAAGAACCTCGGTACCAAAGACGCAGCTTTGGACGTCGCAGGCGCTGTCCGCTGGTACAACGACAAGGGACATCTCTACGAAATGACGTACAAGGCTGGCAAGAGAGGCTACAGAACAATCATCCATCGTCTATCATAATATATACTCAGCAATGGAAAGGAATAAAAGTATTAGGTCGAATGCTCTTCGATAAAGAAAGACTGGACAAAAATAGGTTTATTTATTACGAATTGAAATGTTTGTTTGGCGTAATTAAGCAAAAGTATTTAGGTACATCTACTAAATAATGTTGTGTTTTCAAAGAATATCTGGAACGGAGAAAGATTGCAAACAATTATTTTGAATAAGATTCAGAAATAAAATCTGGATAGTTTTGACAACATGCCTAGGAAATTGATCTGTGTCTTAGATGTTTAAGTATTAGAATTATTTCAAATTAATGCTAGTGATAAAATACTAATCTATAAATTATTAAAAGAAATTAAACTCTTTTGGCTGTATATTTGTTATCCCTCATACTATTTTATAATATACTAGTACTACAGCTACTTCGCCCACGACTGGGCTCGCGTGTGACTTTACGAGAGGAATTTCCCAAAATCCTGTCTTTGCTCCTTGGGGAGTGCTCATCTACACGCCCAAAGGAGCATTAATTTCAAATGTCAGCTTCTGGCCCCCTGTAGTTTCAATTGTACATTTTCTGTCAGTCAGTCTATATATGTATTGATTAGAAAATACATCCTATATAGGACATAATTACCATGAACATTTGAAACAGAATTGCGTTTTTTTCAATCTTTCAGAAAGAAGAAAGACAGCTTTGCTTAATTAATTAGTTTATATCTAGCAATAACAAAATACCATGGCATAGTATCTTTACGTACGTGTATGCATTCAAAGTAGCTGATATGGGTTTTGGTATAAATATACCAGACAACTATTGCTTTACATCAGCTGACATTTGGTATTACACTTTCAATCATTGATATCCGAGAGATGGGCTTTTCTTACGTAAAAGTGTTTGAGTCAGTATGAGTGTCGCCATTTTCCAATAGATTGAAACGACTCATAACAGATGCGATTGCCAATCAACTTCTACAAAATGGTTGCTAGTAGAGGTTAATTCTTGTTTAAATAAACAAATATTCGTTTTACGCCGATAAGCTATATCCTCCAAAATACGTATCGACACTGCTTCAACTATAATTTCTATAATTGACGACCGGTTGGCGCAGCGGGAGTGTAAGCGACTGCTACGTCGATGGTCGCGGGTTCGATTCCCGCTCGAGTCAAACATTTGTTTGCGTCTTGGTCTGGGTGTTTCTATGTAAAATATGTAGGTATTTACAAAAAAAAGTATATATGTATGTTTATCCATTATCTAGTACCCATAGTAGGTACAAGCTCTGCTTATTTTGGGACCAGATGGTGATGTGTGTATGTGGTAGAATATTATTATTATATTGATGTTGGTTTTACTGATCACTGATTACACCTCTTTTATACTTCTCAGTTTCTTAATGACTTAAACAGTTGGTCCAGTAGTGAATAAGGTCCGTTCCTCCTAATTTAGGATATCATAAACGTAATAAGTAGTCTTATCATTAACAGTACTTCTTGATCAAGGAAAATGATTAAGAGAGATTACGCAAAAATATTGTTGTACCGTTGTGTTAACGACTACTGCTTGCATTATTTATTATCAGGTCAACGCACTTGCAAACCATGTTAATATATTAATACAATTCCGTAAAATATTATTTAATTAAGTGTTTTATAAACCAGTGTTTTTGCACGCTTTTTTTAAGCGATATTTGTAGCTGCCTCATTTACGGTGACAAGGTAATTAAGCAGAATTAATTATTCTAGTAAATTAAAAAATTGAGTATATATTTTTCATTTTCCTAAATTTAAATTATGTCGAACAATTTTTCTATTTTATTTGCATAGCGGATCATAGCGTAAAATATGTGCATACAGAAAAATACAAAACAGGTTCCTATTAACTTATGAAAATACATGATAATACTATCAGATTCAGAGAAATGAGAGTTTATCATCAAATAGGATGCCTAAATCTTTTACAATTTGCTTGCGAGTAATAACTTGACCATCAATATTATAGTCCCATGCAATTATATTGTGTTTAAGAGTGAACGATATAATAAAGCATTTCGATACATTTAAAAACATGTGATTCCCTTTACACGATTCAGATATCACATTTATATCCTGCTGAAGGGCTAGGCAATCTTCTACGCTAGAGATTAATTTGAAAACCTTTAAATCGTCTGCGTACAAGACACAGTTAGAGGATAAGTTAATAAATGTTAATTAAATCATTAATAAAAATAACGAACGGCCCTAAATGGGGACCTTGAGGCACTCCGGATGTAACTGAGGTAGGTGAGGAAAGAAAGCCCTTCAAAACCACTAACTGAGTTCTGTTTTCAAGATACGAACAGATCCAACGATATAGGTTTCCGTGGATACCATATGCGGCCATTTTGCGACAAAGCATGTTTACTGCTTTAACATGCATATATTATGAACGTTGAAAATTTTAATTATCATTTTAGTCCATAAAATTTTAAAAGAGTCTATAAATCAGCTCGTGAGGTAAGTATTCACGTAGTAAACATTATTTAACTTTTTTGATTTTTTTTTGAAAGCGTTAGGTTGGTGAAAAATTATTACCTATTTTCGCTTGCAAAAAGTTCGAATCATCAATTCTGATACGGACGCCTTAATATAAAGTCCTTTTCAGAATAATCCATAAATAATATAATGCGATGTACCTACCTATGTGCAAAATTCATAAAATTTTAAAATTCTTTTAAAATCTCTCCAATCATCTTATGGGACATTTTCATTCTACAATGTTGCCAGTACTAAAGAAATAAATATATAAATCATTCTTAAAAAAAAATGATTTATGTTATGAATAAAGCTGTTCCGCCGAAATATAGATAATTCTAAATGGGGATGTTGACGAATTCTGCAAACCTACTTACCTTTGAATATAAGCTAGAAGAACTTGTTTGTGAAGTTATCAAAACTGAATCACCCTATGGCTAGAATATGGGTTAGTTCAACCTGACGGAGACAGAAGTATACGGAAGCACTGCTAGGAAATTCTTACTTATGGTGTTTTGACACTCAACATTTACGACATGTACTTTACTCAGCAAAAATAGACTTTGGCAGGTAAAGCCAAATCGGTAAGCAATGAAGAGCACATTTTATATAACGTAATTAAATATTATTTCATGCCTGATCAAAAGATGGAGGACTGGTAACTGTATGCATGTAGGTAAGACACAACACAAATAAAATACCTATATAAAAGATTTTATTAAACTGTTTCAGCATTATCAGATCAACTTGACCAGAGAAGCTATCACAAAATATCGACGTGTTTACAGTCTGAATGGTTGCATTTCTTTGAGTAAGACCAGATCTATAATTGTTAATTGGGTCAGTTTGTAGCCTCCTCTTGTCAATTAAAACTCAGGAATGGCTTTTACAAAACTACAAGAAGAACGGTCGTAAAATTAGTCAAACTATCTTGTATCTCATAGGTCCATCGGTCGAACATGAATCAAATAAAAACTAAATAATAACAGTCCGTGTGGTGACGGATTAAGAATACGAAATGTCACCACCCCATATCATCCCATGTGTCGTAAGAGCCGACAGAGAGAGCATATTATGCAGAAAACAACACTGTAAGAGAAGGAAAACTTGATACAAACCCTATACCAACACGTTTGGCGATGTGAGAATAACAGTTTACTTTTTTTAAGTTTTAAACAATTTTTTCGTAGATATGTTATAACTGCTGGATAGCAACCAATTCAATAAATAAAAACAGTATCAGTTATAGGAGGTGAAAAAGAAAAAATAGAACTTGTTTGTGCGACTATCAGTAAACATCATATTAACACCTAAAAATGGATCACGTTGGCCAAGGACTAAAGTTCGTGTGTCCAAATTTGTCGTGTCTAGCCTGCCACCCACGTAGGTGGCGGCTATCATATCACATGAGATTTATATACTAGATTTTAATGGTTAATCAGTAGGTAGGTATAGATGAAATAGTAATTTAGATTCCACAGCAAGTTATTTTATTTTGTGATACTGGTATTATAACCTTGACATATAGTCTTCAAGATATTACAACAACACTAGGGCGGTTTGGTGCACAATCAATATGCATAATAGTCATTGCCGTAAACAGAATTTCTGGTATGTTTTTATTGACAATGAAAAACTGCACAGTCTGCCAAACACATTGTAAATATAAGCCCCAACATACTTCACAACATGGTAAAATATAAACAACTAGGGGATGCCCGCAGCTACCAACGCACAGTTTTTTATTTAATCGTTCCGTCCCGATCCTATTGGAATTTCAACCCTTTCTTAGTGCATCTCAATATTCTCAATGATCCCCAAAGAACATAATTATATACCAAATTTTAACTTGCGTCGATGGGTCAGTAAACGGATCTTAATATATAAAATCCTTGCGTTACTGACTGACTGGCAGACACGCTACAGCCGAAACTACTGGTCACAAGAAGATGAAATTTAGCATGTATGTTCCTTGAGGAGTGTAGGGTAGCACTAAGAGAGGATTTTTGGAAATTCCACGCCTAAGGGGGTAAAACTGGTGGTCAAAGTTCGTATGAAACTTTTTATTCCTTCAAAGGATTGACTCCAAACTTTGTATATTAAGTTCCTCAAACGACGATAGTCAACACTAAGAATTATTTTCTGAAAATTCCTCCCCTAAGCGAGTAAAATAGGGGGTCAAAGTTTGTATGTATTTTTTTATCTATCTAATGGATTGACTTCAAACTTTGTATATTGGTTCCTTAAACGACGATAGTGAACACTAAAAATTTATATTTTTTTTAAATTCCGATCCTCAGGGGGTAAGATGTGTTACTTATTATTCCTTTAGTGGATTGACTTCAAACTTTATATATTGGTTCCTCAAATGATGATAGTGAACACTAAGAATTTGTTTCTTTGGAAATTTCTCCCCTAAGGGGGTAAAATAGGGGTCAAAGTTTGCTTGAAACTTTTTCTCCCTTTAATGGATTGACTTGAAATTTTGTATATTGGTTCCTTAAATGACGATAGTGAACACTAAGAATTGTTATTTTTTTAATACCTACCCTCAAGTGATAAGATAGGGGTTCAAGGTGTGTATGAAACGAAACTTATTATTCCTTCAGTGGATTGACTTCAAACTTTGTGTAGGTATTGGTTCCTCAAATGATAATAGTGAACATTAAGAATTATTTTTTGGGAATTCCACCCCTAAGAGGGTAAGATTGAGGGTCAAAGTTTGTATGTAATTTTTTATTCCTTCATTGGATTAACTTCAAACTTTGTATATTGGTTCCTCAAACGACGATGGTGAATACTAAGAATTTGTTTTTTGAAAATTCCTACCCCCAGGGTAGGAATTTTCGGGGTAAGATAGGGTTTCAAAGGGTGTATTAAACGAAACTTATTATTCCTTCAGTGGATTGACTTCAAACTTTGTATATTGGTTTCTCTAATGACCTTAGTAAACATTAAGAAAATCTTTATATAATTTCTTACCATACCAGTAATTCTAAAGGGTTAAAAAGTGGAGTTGGAATTTGTATGAAACCTTTTTATTCCTTCATTGGATTAACTTCAAACTTTGTATATAGGTTCCTCAAATGGTGTTAGTTAATACTAAGAAAGGAGTTTTCGAAGGCACTTATGAAAGGGTGTCCCATTTTGTAATATAAAAAAAACTTTAATGGATTCACTTGAAACTTTGTATATCGTTCCTCAAGCGACGTTAGTGAATTCACCACTAAAACGGGGAGTTTAAAAAGGGGTCCCAGTTTGTATGAAACTTTTAATTCCTTCACTTGATTTTTTTTCATCGTCCCTGATGTGCATTTAATTTTCATGAATTTAAATTTATGAGGCTTGCTCTCATCTAAGCGTTTTTCATCTTCACTAACTAAAATATATGATGGTTCTTTATATGACCAATAGAAGCCAAAATACTTAGAACCGTCATTTTGTTATTTTTATTTATTTTTTAAGCAGATAAGCACTTTTTATCAGTTATCTGCTTTGTCTAACTGCTGACCAAGGCTTCTCTCATTTCTTTAACCTAAAATACTAAGAAAGGGTTTTTGAACTTGGATAATTTAATTTACATTTTTTTACCATGTCGCTGAGATATACAAATGTATACTGCGACGGAATCCTTGACTAATTTAATTTTAACTAGCTTTTGCAAGCACCTACGCCTAAATGAAATATTCATAGTTTGTTCGAGAGTTTTCATGAACTATTAGTAAAATACACATCTAAATCGATTCAGCCATTTTGAGATTACCCCGAATAAATAGACAGACAGAAAAACAATCTAAATAAATCATTGGGGTACTGGAAACGGGTAAGCAACAATATGCAATACAGTTATTTTGAGATTACAGACAGTTTGTTTATTTTTTATAGTCTCACGCCTGTATCCCCGAAGGAGTAGGCAGAGGTGTTATATTACAGCCACATTTCGCCATGTTGCATATTAGGTCCCACGTAATAGGGGGCGAACCTATTGCCGTTACCGGGCGCATGGGCCGACTCTGTGCTGCTACTGAGAATTCGGCAAAACTCAGTAATACTTTTGCCCGACCTGGGAATCAGCACGCTAAGAGAGGATTTTTGGAAATTCCTCCCCTAAAGGTGTAAAACTGGTTGTCAGAATTTGTATAAAACTTTTTATTCCCTCAATGGATTAACTTCAAACTTTGTATACCTATCTATTGGTTCCTCAAATGAAGTTGGTGAACACTAAGAAAGTCTTTTTGGAAATTCTTACCCCAAGTGGATAAAAAGGGGAGTCATAATTTGCATAGAACATTTTATGCCTTCAAGGGATAAACTTCATACTTTGTTTATTGGATCCGCAAATGACGTTAGCGAACACAAAGACATTTATTTTGGAAATTTTCCCCTAAGAGGGTGCAAAAGGGATTCAGAGTTTGTGTAAAAACTTTTATATTTTCAATGGAATCATTTCAATCTGTGTATATAAAGTCCTTGCGTTACTGACTGACAGACACATTACAGCCGAAATTACTGGGCGCAAGAAGGTTAAATTTAGTATGTATGTTCCTTGAGGAGAGTAGGGGTGTTGTTACAAAATATTTTATCTAATCGTAATTTACGCGTGCGAAGCAGCGCGCAAAAGCTAATGTTTTTACATACAGAAACGAATAAGAAGGGCGTAATTTAAGAAGCCAGGTTTGCTTAACATGACAACTGCCATAAAGAAGCATCGTCGATAATATTGTAGGTTCTCCTCTGACGATAAACCAGAGAATTACCGATCCACTATAAAACAATGCTGTAGCCCGGTAGTAATACCAAAATACTGCCAGGCAATAGGTCTTGGGTTCACTACTGGCTACATTGTTAAATATCGCTTGACTCTTGCCTCGGAAATGACGTTAAACTATCGGTCCTGGCTGTCATAATTGAATACAGTCAAATATCTTGATATTAGTTTAAACCATAAAATATACATAACAATTATTTTGAGTTGTACAGGTCAAACGGCAGTTACTATGTAGAAAAGTTAATAATCTGATGAAACCGTCTATAACAACGATGATTATATTATCTAATATACATGATATAATAATATAATTATAGAAATAAATTTTTACGAGACAATTTATTATCATCATCGTCATAAGGTAACGTCATAACTGAGATACAGTTGTAGGTATATTCCGTGGAGCACGGAATCCGCTTTATAGTGTAACTAGATTTTACGGAATAATATCTCTGCAGGAGAACTACTGTCTGGTCTTCGCAACCCAAACGAATAGCAGATTATGGTTTAGATCAACGTTTGTGCCAACGCGCTCTCCGAGCTAAGGGCATTCGATTATTTGAACTCGATACTCTCTGCTTAGCAGTCTGTTGGTATCTAGGCTAACCTGCTTATTGGTGCCAGTTATTCAGCAACTTAGACGAACCACTTACCAAACTGTTACTTTATAAGCTAAATTTTAATATAGGTGACAAATAGCAAAATGTCATAGCTCTTCAGTGTTCAAGAAGTTCTTAAAAAGATAAAAGTTAGACACTGAAAATAATTTCCACTTATCGTATCAAAGGTGAAGGTAATTTGAAACAGCTGTGTTTTAGGCGCGTATGTCAACTTGTGCGCCTTAAACATTTCATCACCTCAATCGAGTTATCACCTCAGTTACATACAATACCTATGCATTCGTCAATTGCTGTAACATTGACAAACGAACAAAGTATTTAAGGAGATTTTCGGTTGTTTTCATATCATTCACCAGTTCAGCACACTTGGACATCTAACAGCCATGATTGCTCTGGTAAGATTCAGAAATAATATATTTTGATATAGATATATTGGCAATGCCGTTTACTTTAACGTTTCACTTAGACCCATTTTCTCCTACCTTTTCTCTTATTAGGAACTATTTTTTTTTTCTTGAAGTAGTGTGTTCACAAATATATGCCTACATAAGACCGCAATTTGTCAAGCAAAGCGTAGGCACGAAATCAATCATAACTTGACTTATATGGACATGGGACTGTTTATATATGCAGCCGTCGACTTGTAACGAAAGGTTAACAAAATAACATTCATCTACGAATTACTAACCAATGAAAATATATTTACTAAATTGCCACTATACTTTCACTTGTATGTTTCAGAAACTTTCCGTGCTCGCGTTTATCGCCGTCGTAGTAGCAGCTGAGAACAAACCAGTTGCTGAAATTATCACAGAGCACTCCATTGTTAATCCTGATGGATACAGTTTCGAGTAAGTTTTAATTTCTTTTTATAAAAGACAAGGTGGCTTTCATACACATTTAGCTATCGGGTACGAAAGTTCGAGACAACAATGTGTACATCATACAAAGTGTTGTCCCGTGTATGTATCAAAACCACATCCCGCGGCGCATTGCTGGGCGTTTAGGTTAACGTTTGAAACACTTTGACAACTACGCAGTCTATCAGATTATTTACTTAGGTACTTTTTATTAGTTGTCTGCCAAAGTGTACATAGTTTTTCGTATCCATAAATTGTCACAAATAGCTCATGAAAATGTTTACCTAGACGGGCGGAGATTTCTAAAGACTACCTACACATAGCAGAGAGTAAGTTAATTATGCAAATATTGCACAGTAATGTCAACTTCATATATTTGTCTACGGATTTAATTACCTAACTGTTCGAAGTAAAAACGTAAACAGGACAATGGCCAAACTAAAATTTAATTTGTACTTGACCTAAAGCAAGTGTTATGTTTGTATTAATGGTTTAAATACGCATGTACAGGCGCCTGCCGTAGAACAACTCATCGGACCTTGTTCAATGAAGTATCAATATACTCATATTCATGGCTACGGTTTTTATCAGACTACGGCAAAGCTCAAATGAATATTTTGTTATAAATCAACCATGGTCTATCTGAAATTCAAAATCAGTACTTTATTATTAAAGAGCAGAAACTAGGATGATAGAATCTTTATCTCTCTTCTTTCACAATTTAGTACTGATTTTGAATTCCAGATAGACCATGGTACAAACTGAAAGCCTTAAGTCGCAATATGTAGAATAATACCATAGAAGCAGCGCTGGCTGAAGACAATATAGTGTGCTCCACCAATAAAACTGCGCTCTCAATTTGATAAGAGCTGAAATACAACCTTTGACTTTGCTACTTTTTACAGTTTCAAAACCAGCGATGGTGTATCACGTCACGAAGAGGGTGAGCTCATCACTGTTGGTGACAAGGTGGGCATTGCGATAAAGGGCACATACTCGTACCCTGGACCTGACGGCGAACAGTACGAAGTCACCTTCACCGCCGACGATAAGGGCTACAAACCACAGATCCGACTTGTGCCAACACAAAAATAATATGTAAAATATTTGTATCTTTATACAGGCATATATTTTATTATAGTTTAAACACAAACCTTAATTTTTTTTTTTCGTTATTACCTACCCTATAAAATTAAAACTGTCTTTGATATCTATCACTATTTTTGACTTGACATGTGATATTTAATTTTACAAAAACAATAAGAGCTTACTTTTAGCAGGTAACTTTCCTTAAACCATTTATAGCATAGTTATAACTTAAAGCGCCTGCGTAAGCCTGGTTATAATCGAGGCGATGCGTAAGTAAACTTTATGCTATTATGAATTATAAAGGCTTTACAGAACAGATTCGATTTTAGGCTCATAAAATGACGTGAACAATGCAGGCAAGCATTTATTCTTCGAAATATTCAAGCATATAGCTGAAGCGCCTTATCATTCTGGAGCAATAGGAATTTCGTTCGTTTCCGGAATCAAAATGAAAAAAGTATTAGGACCTCTACTTCCTAGATATATTAATTTTGTAGCTTTATAGTACAAAGAGACATAAAGTCCATCATAATCATCCTAGCATTGTCACGGTTGCGATCCAAGATACTTGATCTTGGATCCCGGTATCCGCAAAGAGACATAAAGATCATTAGTCAATTTTAATCAGTAGACTTAAAATAACGCAAAACGATAGAAAAAAATACCTTGCGGCTACCATAAGTATAATAAAACTAGCTGAGCCCGCACGTTTCTTCTCTGCTGCCGAAGCGCATACCGCGTGATGTTTAATAGCCTATAGCCTTCCTCGATAAGTAGGCAGCACAAAAATAATTATTCAAATTCGAACTAACAAATTCTTCAGCTTAATTATATAAGTAGAGATATCAATAATATGCTACAATTAGGTATTTCAATTCTAATAATACAAATATTCTGACTATCAAATTATTAATATCATAGTGGGCAGGCGACGCTGTAAGAATACACTGCACCAAACGTAAGAGAAGGACCAAGTGAAAAATCGAAATGATAAAAAATATTCGTCTCAAAACAATATATTTACAAATCAGGTTGGCAAGAATCTGCCACGTCTATCAGTGATAAGCGGCTTGTAGAATTTATTTAAACAATATTTTATTCTGCTATTCGTCAAAGTTTGACTAGGTACATCATAATTTGGCGAAAGGGCAGACTGAATTTTAACTCAAGATCATTTGCGTATTATTGGCTCTTAGATCATAGAATTTAAAGAAAACGACTGATGAGAAATTTGCCTATGATAAATAATTTAGCAACACTTCTTTCCAGTCGTTTTCTTACTAGTCTGTGTTATTCAAACTGTTGCAATCGCTTTGTTGTCGTGATATTTCGCTTAGGTAAGTCGTGATACCATTCGTTAGCAGGTGTTCAGCGTATGAGTTTTCCTAATACTAGCTGAAGTATTTGAAGGGCAGCAATGTAGGCTATTAGATCGTTCTTCACTGCAACGCCAGTTTTGTGATAATGGTTTGTCAAGTAAAACAATAACTACGAGACAATCAAGAGCATACCGCAATGGCCTTATGGCTTATATTCCTATCAGAAGCAAATAAACAAACTATAAACATCTATAAAACTCTTTACGATAACGATTATCATGATCGTCCAAGCCTTATTCCAGCTGCATCCAAGACTTTTCACCTACAAAGCCCGGGGCCCGCCTAATCAGATTTGACAGAATATTAACTGTTCCACAGAGCGACTACCGTCTGATCTCAGCTCTTGTAAGACCTCCCACGATATATTTTATTTATGATACAAGCGTTGCCTCTAGGAATAATAGTAGCTAACCAAAGAACAAAGCAATATAGCCGGACGATTGCAAACAATAATGCTTTAGATAAATGTGTAAATAAATCATTTCTGACTGACCTGGGATGGTTCCCAGATAAGAAATGAGAATCAATATAAACTAAGTATCTTGTTAGACATTGTATTTAAATAATTTGACATATCAGTTCATAATAAATTGAATCTGTTGTAAGGAGTCGATGATCTCTTCTTTTTGTAAATTAGCTACACAGTATTCTGAATTCCGTTTTATTATTCTACCTACAAAAAAGAAACAAATCCTGAACAATTTATGCAAAACTTACGATAATATTTCGTCATCAGTACATCAATCACGTCAAAAATTACAATAAAGTTATTTTTTGTAGAGATATAGAGATCAAAGCAGAAGAAATAATAGTGCACTGCCCTCAAATATTTCGACTATTATACGTATTACACTTGAGAACCGTATTATGTACGTAATACGAATCGATTTGATTGTTTTACAAGCTTGTGCAGTAAAGGCATTCAGTAATTTATCCACAGCATTACTGGCATCAAAAGGTTGCCATCACAAGTATTACGCTGACCACACTTTTAACTTTCAAATTTGAATTGCAGTGGTAATTACCAGTTTGGAATCAAAATTACTTGAAAGCTGGATATATCATTTTAAGATAGTCACTTCCCTGCAAAAATTATCTTCTATGATTATTATACTACTGGATTACTTTCTATCACTAAATTCTACGCCTTTCAACATCTCTCCAACTTGATGCACCATCACTCTAGATCAAACTGACCTAGCAAACATAATTAACCAGTTAAATATTATTCCAAGGGTATGCTTAAACAATAATACTACAACATGATTTTTACTTAACGTTTATTCCATGGCAGTGTTAAGTATACTTTGCATTATACTCAAATATATTTGGTTTTGGCGGCAGTAGGTTTATTTACAAGTATCTTGAAGTGAAGTGCGATCGTTTTAAGCTTCAGCGGGTTGTTGGGGAGCTTGAGCGGGTTGTTGGGGACCTTGAGCGGGCTGTTGGGGAGCTTGAGCGGGTTGTTGGGGAGCTCCAGCGGGTTGTTGAGGAGCTTCAGTGGAAGGTTGGTAACCGTCCTTGTCAGCAACGAAAGACACAGAGATTTGCTGACCATCAGGTGCCGTGTATTTGTAGCTGCCCCTCACTACAAGACCTTGCTGTTCAGTGTCATTCTTGTATTCACCCTGCTCCTGTCTGGAGGTGCCGTCGCTTGTCTCAAACCTGGAGAAAAATAGGTTAGTAAGTTTTTATTAATGTGAAAGACATGTCATTTGCATTATCAAACTAGTTTAGTTTCAAAAACTTATCAAATTTAAAATTGGATATTTATACGGTGATTTGCTTCATTCATAAAATTGATGTGATTTATTCACTTTTGATAAGAACTTAATTTTTGTTAAAACACCATGCAATTAAAATATAAAGTGAATGTATTTAATTAACTAAATAGTAAATCAATGAGTAAACATTGCGATAAAATACGGATTGACTTTAAATCCCATGGAATTGTATAAACCATTAACTAGTACGTAAAATATTAATGAGTTATAGACAAGAACAGATACTTGTTGATTCTGAATACAAATGACCATAAACAAGCCGTCGCGACGGCTATGCCCTTTTCTAAACAATGGATTAAGTAAGAACTTGCGTCTTGCAAATTTACTTATAGCAATATGAAACTTAGCGCATTGCCCAGTTATGAGTTATTTTTAGGCTAATGACCATAAAACGACTATTCTACACGCCTATATGCGGATGTATGACTATGGTGTTAAAATCTTCAGTTACATGCAAAATGCGGTCAACTTTGTCTGACAATGCTTTGGCGTTTTGTTTGTTACAAAGATGCTGTTATTTCCTTTTGTGAGTATATTATCATGTATTCTTTAATTACCTAATCAATAATCTATACATATTATTCATTTTATTGTGGTATTAAATATCCGGCAACGATTACGAATCATATAATAAAATACAAATTAAATTGTTTTGGTATATGAACAAAGTGAAACATTTCTTTTAAAAGTAAAACATTTGTTTTATTTTCTTATTTAGCCAGGCTACGATTTCGAATTCATCTTATCCCATTTGGAAGTAATTATTATTTATTAAGTAGTTTAAATCAAATTATTTTAATAACTTACTCGAAGTTGTACTTGTCAACGTCGACCTCTTCTACTTGCTTGACGATTTGGACAGCGGGCTGGGTAGCGGCGTCATCTCCATATACACACACCAACGCCAAAGCGGCCACAGCAATAAGGGTCTGTAAGAAAGTATTGATTCTGAAGCGCCTTCAAATATTATTTATTCAATATTTTATTAAGTTTTTACAATATTTTGCGATTTTTTTACATTATTAACAAGTGCAATGATGCTGGTGTATTTTAATTGCTTTCGTAAAATAAGTGATACTTAAACGTATGAGGCTATTCAACGTGTTTGATTTCAATTAAAATGGAAACTCGACACAATTATAAAAAGCAGACTTTTTTCGGATGGTGTTTAGAAATTCTCAAGCACTTACGATTTTCATCATTTTGAAGTAGTTTTTTTTTTATATTTTAGGAGTATGTTGATCGTTGGACGAGTCCTGAACGTCTATACTCAGAAGGGTCAAGTTGAGGTATAAATATCTTTGAACATGTGTTGACAATGCGCTGTTTCGAAGTTTCAATGATACACAAAGGTGTTAATCATTATCATGCAAACAGTTTATTTAAGGTGATCTAACAATTGTTACAGGGATTTGTGAATTGTGTAAATTGTTTGCGTAGCGCGGCAGGCGTGCTGAGTTTAACCTACATGAGACGCACACATGTGCAGTCTACGCTCACATATTTGAAGGTTTTATTGTATCATTAAAGTTGACAAATAATTATGTGCAATAATATTTCCCTTTCCTCGTTACCAATTAGCAAGAATTGCTAAGTACTCAATCTATAGTCACAACTTATTAAAGCCTGGGGATTTTTGTTTCAAGGTTTACTTACTAACGAAATAATTACTGGTGGATTTGATAACTCAAAAAAAACAATGAACTCATTCACATAATGATTGCCAAGGTTACCAATAGGCGCTTCCGCTCGTCGTAGTTCTTCCGGTGACCAGCCCAAATATACTTCTCCTCATTTAGTTGGCACAAAGTCAAAGAGGCTGCCTTAGAGTAATGTTCGTAGCCTCGCGTTATGTTAAAGGATGGTTATAATAAGAACAACTACCAGAAATATTCTAGCTTAAAACTTATTTGTTCCTTCGAAGTAACTATTAACATTTTTAAGATTACTTATTTGCCGTGTGGTTGACGGCATAGAATACAAGTGTCACCACCCCTTATCTTCCCGTGGGTGTCGTAAGAGGCGACTAAGGGATAACACGATGCAAATACCATCTTTGCGTAGAGACGGAAAACTCGACATCAAACCCTATACTACTGCCTCGTTGGTCTCGCGGCATAAAAGTGCGCGTGGGATCGGGCGGTCCCGGGTTCGATTCCTGGGTCGGGCAGTGTTATTGTGTTTTTCTGTCACGAAATTCTCAGTAGCAGCACGGAGTCTGGAAATGTGCCCGGTACGGCAATAGGCTCGCCCCTTATTACGTGGGACTAAAGTATATCTGGCGAAAAGTGGGTGTAGAAATACACCTCTGCCTACCCCTTCGGGGATAAAAGGCGTGACGATATGTATGTAAGATTACTATAATAATATTGATGCTGATACATAGCATTCTTTTACTTTTCTGTATTTCATCAATGTATGTATGTATGTATGTACTGTTTTCGTGGTCTAGTGGATAGCGTATGTGTCTACTGATCGGTCTTATTGCTGATTGATAATAACCATGGCAAAAGCGTTACGGGGTTTTCCGAATTCTCCGTAGCAGCACGGAGTCTGGTACTGTGTCCGGTGAAGGCAATAGGCTCGCCATCTATTACGGGGCACCTAAAAATTCATAATCTGGCGAAATATGGGTGTAACATTACACCTCTACCTACCCCTTCAGTACAGTACAGTTTTTATTTTCAAAGGAGAGAAAGGAGAAATGAGTTCATGTATCCACGACAAGTCCGATATCCTATATAGACATGATACATAAAAGAGTCTCTCTATTGCAATGTCCGACAAATCCGTAAGTAAGAGGCAAATTATAATGAAGCGAGTATGTCTGTTCATACTTCCAATTCATTGATGTAGATACAGGTCACGACCAATGTGACGTCACTCACGCGCGTTTCCATCCAATATTACCACGATGACTTTTAATTACCAGTTGTACTATTCATTTAAAGAGGTCAGGTGAAATGAGGAGGACATATTATGTTATCCTTAGTATTTGACGGAGATAGAATAAATATGCAACTATGTAGGTATGTAGATACATCGCAAATCAGTTATGTAATAGAAGGCTGCGGTAACCCACACCGCGCAATATGTCACTGTAATTGTATTTTCAATAAAACGTCTTCAACTTGTCTTAGGGTTGTCTTCGCATATTTTAATATCGGTTTCTATATTTCATTATTGATCCGTATAAATTGCCTGACTGGGCAATTAAATGTAAGACGCAAATAAGAAAAACTTTACTGATAAGGAAAATAGTCGTAGAAAACCGTAGCCGTCAACAAAAGTCCAGCAACCCTACTGATCACATACAGTATAATACAGGGTGTAAAAATACTCTTAACGAAAACTGAAACCCCATATTGTACCAATCATGACGAAAATCTTATACTTCGCCACCATTCCTGGGAAATTACTGGTTACACCGTGCCATTTTTTCAAATAGATACAAAATCGATGCATTTACTGTTCTACAGATGTCCTATGCACCCATGGATAAGTAGTTATTTTGCACATTGCACGCGCCCACTTTTAACTGGGAATTTAAAAATATGTAGATAAAAAAATTAATTCGTTTCCCAAGTATTATTTTTGCTTAGTAACTATGACTTGACATGATGTCCAAAACGAGTAGACTTCGGCATGCTGATAGGTCTTGCACACACTATTTGTATACGAAATTTGGTTCTCTATAATCGTTTATAAACTTTCGCGACTTGTATACTTCATACAATGTAAGTGGATGCTCCTGTTTCACCATGTCTATTCTGAGGAGGCTAACTAAATGAACATCAAAATTAAAATTAAGTATTATGCTTGAGTATTATTATGTACAGTAAATACATATATACAAGTGATATAGAAGGTGTAACAGTTGCAGCATCTTCCAGAAGAAAATTATGTGTATTATGCAAAACCTGGCGATGAAAAAGAGTGACCGTGAGTTTTATTTTTTATCTCATGGTTCTACGCCCTTGCTTTGCGAACGTGGCAGTAAATGTAAATGCAGAGTCTTTAAATAATTATTTTATAAATTTATTGTTTTGACGTTCATAAGCGTCACATTGTGACTGATACGCGAACTGAACGCGTGCCTCGGGGATCGGGGCTCACGGGCATCGGGGGGGAAAAACCCAATGTAAGGTAACCGTTGGTTTTACTCATGTTATAACATCATAAATTATAAGTATACATACTTTTCATTACATTTAAGATGTGTGGATTATACATGGTAATTATTATATTAAGTTAAACATATTTTTAAAAGAACTATAAAAAACCACCTGCAGCTGGATCGCAATAGAGTTTTACAAGAAATGAGTAAAATAATTTTATGAAAATCATATTGCTAACTGCCAGGCGCCAGCCCTGGCTGTACATAGTTAGCCAGTGGTAATTCACATTGTTTGACCTCGTGTTCGTGTACCCACCAAATACATTGCTTATGGATTTCGTCTATAATTGAAAAAAAGGTTATTTATCACTTCAATGCGGAATCTACTCGTCTGAGAGGCTATAATAACAACGTAAGGTTTTTTATCTTCATTTGGTGTTTGTGCCTTAAAGACGCAAAAAGCATATTGTATTCTTGCTTCATTACGTAAAGAATTTTATTGTGTTAAGATTACTTTGCATAAAATTCGTAACGTTTTATATTACTGCTGTTATTATTAATATTAGATATAATAATCTACAGTATAGATTGGCAAAAACATTACTCATTACTCCTTATTTAATTTAGATTTATGTGCTATGTATCTTTTACAGTATAGTGTAAAGGTATTACTTTTTAAAGACGGTAAAAATTACTGACTCACTTTTATTTTTTGTGTTCATAATTTAGAGAACATTTGTATACACAAACCAAACTTTAATATTTGGTGATGTCGTGCTTACAGCACAACCAATGCTTACAGCACAACTTGAAGTGAACAAGTACCTAAGGTAAAACAAGTTTTTAAAATACTACTACAGTTAATCCATTTCTAAAAGTAATATGTGTTTTAAAACTACTCCATAACCAATCCATCTTGTAACTAGAATGTAAGAAAGAAAAAGTTCAAAATAAGCCTATTACTGGCAAATGGAGAGCTTTAGGCAGTTATGTTTTTCTCCAGATTACTGTAAAATGTGTACGATTAAAAACCTATATGTGGTCAAATAATATTTTATCTCGATGAAACACCGTATATTTACTAACTGCATTATTTAATGAGGTCATTGTCACAAAATTTTCAGGCACATTTCATCGTGTCATGGCCACCTAAGAAGGCAAATTAGCCAACACTTACTTCAAATGTATGTATGTATATATTTTACTCATAGGCGAAAATATTCAGCAAGTCTCTAATGTATTAATTACCTAATCAGCATATCTGTCTTTACCGAGGATAAATTAAGCTGATGGGCAATCTTTATTTTGTTTATGTCTTAGTGATAATCTTAGTAGGAGATCCGTAAAAGAACATCCTTCACCGATCTGTTTAATGAATGGAAAGAATGACATATTTAATTGCGACGTACAGTAACATTATTAATGTGTACGAACTTTACAACGAATTATTGTAATAGCTGTGCTTTGTGTGTGTATTAGTTGACTACTATGTATGTATTTTATTTGTTGTATTGTGAATTGTATAGGTACCTAGCTGTTTGTATTATATTTATTATATTGTGCGTTGTATTTAGTGTGTCAATAAATGATTTACTTACTTACTTACTTAATTACTTGCTTACTGACTTACATATTAATATCAATTTAAATATGTTGTAATTACATCGCGAGTGAGTCGGCTAAAAATCACCTAGCTATCTTGAATATCTATACCCTCATATACCTACCTCGAGTCTCAAAACATAGTTAACTATGATGTGCATTACTGAAGCAGTTCCACATAATAATATGTACAATGGAGTTGAGAATAAGTATAATCAGAGTATAATTACTCACACTACAATCACTGGGCTTCGCCCGCGGCTCCGCTCGCATGAATTATACACCTAAACCTTGCTTAGAAATAAAACTATCCAGTGGTGCAAACCAAATGTTTATCACGTTCGTACAGACAAGCAGAACGCGCCGGGGACTTATTTTATAATATATATAGGTAAACTATATAAAGTTTGAAAAAATAAGTGTGTGTGAAGTAAACAAGAAATATATATTATTTATTTAATATTTATTTTATATAATACTTATAATGGATTTCGAAAGGAACATTATATCTCTCAAATCCAGCCCCTTTCATTCGACAAAAGTCTTATTTAATTTGTTCAAATGCTGCATTGATCTCAACTTTTTGCAATTTTATCATAAAGCTAGGGCGAATGATAGCTATAACTACTCCAGATGATTCAGAGATTAGGTATATTAAAATACATAAGTGATTTATTGGTCAGTGTACTATTGAATCAGCGTTTGTTCTAAGACGTTACCTTTGGTACCTACATGTGCATTGCGCATGAGCGTTCCTTGAACGTGCGCTTGGCGTGCGATTGCAACGATAGGTCGGCCTAAACTTTATTTAGAGCTCACTGAATAGATTGCACTTATTGTCGATCTCAAACTGCTGATATTTACTTATTTAACTTTTGATGAATATGCATTCTATATTCATGGATAACGTATTCAGATCTTTTTAGTACAAGCTCCATTCTTGTAGGTTGCCTTCTAAAGTAAAAAAAATATAAAAAATACACTGCAACGCAAAGTTCAAGCAAACTTAAACCAAGGCTGTATGCACATCTATTATGTAAAATACTTATATGTAAATAAAAAAGCTCGATGATTTATTATTACCAAATATAAATATTTGACACTCATACGAAGACGAATGGTGCTTTACACTTTCACAAGTAGATACTTAACCTAAAAATGAGTAAGTACTGGATTGGAATACAACACAGAGTTGCGATATCACTGATTGATTGACTGTTTCTTACTTTGTAATGTCTTGATGGTAAAGCTCACACTAGCCTTTTTCGTAAGATGTGCAAGAAAAGATAGTTTTTGTTGACATTCTTATAATATTTATGATGCCTGAAACATCGCGAGCAAATGTGAGAAATTATGCCTAGCCATACTGCACATATCTGTCATATACATTATTTAGGTATATTATATTTTTGGTATCTATCCTTCTAGGGATTAATAGAAAAAGTTTTGACATAAAATTATAATTTCCTCTTATCACCCAACGGCACTATTAAATATACTTATTCGTACCTACTTCTTGTTTTAAAGCAAAGACTAGAATATAAAAATAATAATATTTTACCACATACACACATCACCATCTAGCCCCAAACTAAGCAGAGCTTGTACTATGGGTACTAGATAATGGATAAACATACATTTATATTATTTTGTAAATACATACATATTATACATAGAAACACCTAGACCAAGACAAACATCCATGTTCATGCACACAAATGTTTGACTTGAGCGGGAATCGAACCCGCGACCATCGGCGTAGCGGTCGTTTACACTCCCGCTGCGCCAACCGGTCGTCAATATTATAAAAAAGTGTTTATTGTATAGTTTATATTGTATAGATAATAAAACCGTGGCCAATTTCAGGTCTCTGGTGCTCATAGCTGACGCGTAAAACCGACAGACGAACGGACATGGGACTACGAATGACAAAACTATAAGGGTTCGTTGTAGTTTACTACGGAACCCTAAAACCTACTTCACAAACAAATACTATGATACATTGTTAAATATAACTTACTATCTTTAAGTATAATTAATAACGTAGCTTATGCAATGCAACAAAGTGTCTAAATATGTTGTCCATTAAATTGTTTAAACAGCAATATATCCCTTTATCAGTTGCTGTCAGAGAATTACACATCATTTAAAACTCGTACTTGTGATGATTACTTAAGCACCAATTTTGCAATGTTAAGGGCTGCTTAGGCAGCGATAGACCATTGAGAATAACAACAAATTTCTATGCAAAGGGTGTCAGCGTTCAAATTCTGGTAGACCACAGACTTTTTAATATATGTATTTTTTTATATAGACTCACGTCTGTATCCCCGAAGGGGTAGGCAGAGGTGTAATATTACACCCACATTTCGCCATGTTTCATATTACTCCCCACGTAATAAGTAGGGGGCGAGCCTATTGCCGTTACCGGGCACATCACCAGACTCCGTGCTGCCACTGAGAATTCGGAAAACCCAGTAACACTTTTGCCCGACCCGGGAATCGAACCCAGGTCCTCCGATCAGAAATCTGTAAAATGTTAATCGTCACTTGCTCTGTGACTCGACGATAAATCGTCGGTCTCGGCTGTCATGAAGATCTTAGACAATCGATATGTACCGTTGAAAATACTGGCACTGGTCTAAACCGTGTAATATCTCTGACTCTATGGATGGCGGTGGTCAAACGGCAGTCGCTCTATAGAAAGCTAATATCAGGTCTTCAAAATCGATGATAATTCCGTAATAAAAACTGGCGAGTTCGTTTGCTTCGGCCGTAATATGCGATATTAAGTCCTGCAGAAGTCGTGATCACGATGACTGTCACCAGTCTATAAATAAAGAATGGGCATCATGCGCTGCGGTTTCTAAGTTGAAGTGACTCGCATCTCGTTAATTCGAACTACTAGCTGTGGCCGCATTTTCAGAGTGCTTGTTCCAAAATCAGCGAAACTTTAGATACATTTTCACTAGCTATTTTACCCTCGAGGGGCTCATATTAAAATACTTACTTGCCTACATTATATCAGGAACCCATTGTCATCACTGCATGCTTCTAGTTATAATAGTTTAGCTTTTGCGATTATAAATCGAAAAAGCCAAAATTGGACTCAGTGCCATGCCATTGGATATTATAGCCAGTAGTGGAGAATGGCAGACTAATGATGGTGATGATTATATATCAAACAGGACAAGTCAATTTATAAATAAGACTAGATGATCCCGCGATTACACCTGCGTTATTTAATGCTACTGCTCCGCTCCCGTGGCTTATAGCGTGATGTTATATAGCCTATAGCCTTCCTCGATAAATTGGCTATCTAATACTGAAATATTTTTTGAAATCGGTCCAGTAGTTCCTAAGATTAGCGCGTTCAACCAAACAAACAAACAAACTCTTCAGCTTTGTGTATTAAAGTATAGATGATGATGACAACCTACTGTATAATGAATTTGAATGACTGCTACACTTGTACCTATAACACTGACTTATACAGTTGCATCTCTGTGCAGGTTATATATGACATTCAGTATAAACGACAAATTTGATACCCTCATATTATAGACAAGTTGACCTTAAGTATTTACTTAATGCCCATAGCAACTGGAAGGCCAAATGAGTTTATTAATGTTTAGTAAGATTCAACTTAGCACTTTTAATAAAATTATTCATTTATTCACAAAAATGCCAAACCGAGTATACAAGATAATTAATCTGTTAGTGGTAGAAATGATTGGCAATTTTGTGCAAGTTTGTATACATTGTATGGGTATATCAAGTTTGTAATAATAATTCAAGAAAAATAAGGCAAGAAACCTTCAAGGCAAAGCTTTAGCTTATCTTGTAGTTGTTGGCTATTTGAATGGGATTTAGGCATTCTAAGGACCTCAACCTTAAGGTGACTACTTACACCCGCTCTAGAATTAAAAATATGTTTTTATCGGATTTATATATAAACAGACAGGTCCAGGAAAGTAAATAGTGAGTGTTTATATTTTGCTATTATCTGTATCTATACTAATATAATAAAGCGGAAGAGTTTGTTTGTTTGTTTGTTTGTTTGAACGCGCTAATCTCAGGAACTACCGGTCGGATCTGAAAAATTCTTTTTGTATACGATAGCTCAGTTATTCCGAAAGGCTATAGGCTATATAACATAGCGCTTCGACCCTTTGGGGCCGGGAAAAAGGCTAAAAAGGCTAAAACATAATGTCGGCTAATCTCAGGAACTAGCAGTGGGATTTTAAAAATTGTTATTGCCTATGATAGCCCAATTATTCCGAAAGGCTATAGGCTATATAAAATTACGCCACAACTTTTATGGCCAGACAAAAATAATAAAACGGTCAAACGAGAAGGGGGGGGGGGGGGGTCAAAGGCAAAAAAAGGCTAAACGAATAGGATACAATGTATATGGGTATCGGTTTCGAGATTTTCGGGACGCTGATTAATAATATGAAATTTATTTAGTGATCCAAGATGGCGGACGGGAAATCAAAGATGGCGGATGAGAAAATTTTAAATATCAGTATGTGTATCGCATTCGATATTTTAAGGGGTGGAGAATCGAAATACAACATCTATTTCGTGATCAAAGATGGCGGATGGGCAATCAAAGATGGCGGATGGGAAAATTTAAAAAAAACAATATTGGTATCGTCTCCGATGTTTAAAGGGATGGGGAATCCAAATACAACATCTATTTTGTGATTCAAGATGGCGGACGGGATATTTTTTAAACTCTATATTTTAAGGAATGGGCAATTCAATATTATATAAAAATCTATGTTTGTTTTTGCATCATTTATAGACCCTGCAATGATAAGTGATTAAGCGCTAAGTCAATGGTAACTTGGAAAAGGGGCTTGGAAAAAAGGGAATTCAATAAAAACTCTTAAAAAGGCGATACGGAGTTCGCTGGGTCAGCTAGTATGTATATAAAATTCTTCCGTTACTGACTGACTGACAGAAAATGTACAGCCTATTGAGCGCAAGAATTTGAATGAGGACAATTTCTTCTTCGGGGACCGCAGGGGAACACTAATAAAGGATTTTTCAAAATTCCCAAGAAATCGGGCAGAACCAATTATATTAAAAAATAATGACTGCCTCCGTGGTCCAGTGGATAGCGTATGCGACTGCTGATCGGAGGTCCCGGGTTCGATTCCCGGGTCGGGCAAATGTGTTACTGGGTTTTTCCGAATACTCGGTAGCAGCCCGGGGTCTGGTGATGTGGCCGGTAGCGGCAGTAGGCTCGCCCCCTATTACGCGGGACCTAAAAACTCATGGCGAAATATGGGTGTAATATTTACATCTCTGCCTACCCCTTTGTGGATACAGGCGTGAGACTATAAAGAAAAAAAAAATTGGAATTGAAAATGTAAATGGGCGTCACTGCGGGCATCCGTAAGCTGTTTATAAAATATATTTTAAAATATCAATTAAATATTTGGAGCCTCCTTTTATGCAATCAATGCCTCTGTTAGAAGGCTACCGGAAGACTATATTTAAAATTGTGGCTTACACTAATGAAGTTATGTCCTACAATAATATAGTTCTATTATCTATTTAACGCGCTAGCGCAAAAGAATGACAGAAGTAGAAGTTTCTGAGGTATCACTGTCACAGTCCACTTGCATATTGCATGGTAGTATAATCTTCTGTATATATAAAATCCTTGCGTTACTTACTGATTGACAGACACGCTTCAGCCGAAACTACTGAGCGCAAGTAGGTGAAATTTGGCATGTATGTTCCTTGAGGTGTGTAGGGGCGCACTAAGAGAGGATTTTTGGAAATTCTACCCGTAAGGGGGTAAATAGGCTTTCAAAGCTTGTATGAAACTTTTTATTCCTTCAATAGATTAACTTCAAACTTTGTATATTGGTTTCTCAAACGAAGTTAGTGAACACTAAGAAAGACTTTTTGGAAATTCTTACCCTAAATGGATAAAAAGTGGAGTCAGAATTTGTATGAAATACTTCAAGGGATTAATGTTTATTTGATCCGCAAATTAAGTTAGCGAGCACAAAGACATGTATTTTGACAATTCTTTGTCTCTCGTAAAACCTTTTATTTTTAAATGGAATCACTTTCATCTGTATATATAAAATCCTTGCGTTATTGACTGACTGATAAACACGCTACAGCCGAAACTACTCAGCGCAAGTTTGTGAAATTTGGCATGTATGGTCCTTGAGGTATGAGAGGAGTTTGTACAAAACATTTTATATAAGCGAAAGCGCATGCGTAGCAGCGGGCAAAAGCTAGTAAATGATAAGAAATCAATAGTTGACACCTTAACTTTCCTTTGTATAAACTCGAAGTATCATTGACGACGGTGTAATTCTTTAAATGGAAAGCAAAAAACCACTTACCATAGTTCAAAGGAAAATGATAGAAACCACACAGACCTTTAGTTAGTTAGTTCACTGCAACCTTGACAGTCAAGCCAAAACTAGCAGGAAAGGAATCTTTAAATCAAATGACCAATTTTATGCTTCTGAACATGATGTACTGTGTTGCAACTGGATTGCCTCAGTACTTAATAGTTCTATATGTTGTCAATTATCGGGAACTACACCTTGCCGTGCATTTCCTTAAGTTAAATCTATAATTGCATAGAAACACATATGTATGTCTTCCGCCATAGTACATGTTATAATAATCAGGAAAATAAGGCTCAGGAGGACTGAGGTATTGACTCACTACATTACAAATGGCATAGTAGAGATCCTATAAGCTTCATAGCATCCGTGCAGTCTGTATAAGCCCGAACACCGGTCCCATGCATAGCTACATAATCGAAATATCAACTGAAGTTTCTTTACCTTGGCATTACCAACGCCGCGTTCATTAGTACGAGAATAAACCACACAATTGTATACAGATATTATTTTTGTAACTGAACTTTATAGTATCGAGTTACCTTGGTCCTGTCAAAACCATAAATAAAAAACACAATATGCAATTAAATAAAGATTAAAATCAACGGACAAACACAACAACTAACAATGTTGATTTCAAGGACATCGTTTTGAAAATTATTGTAATTAATATAATGTTGTAAACCGTTACTGTAGTATGGAACGTTTGATGGCTGTCAAAGATCTGAGGTGCGAACGCAATAAATCTTACGTAGGTACTTATGACATGTTATGTATTGTGTCGCTATCCTAATTAACCGCACGTTGTATCGCTTATTTTAATCATAATCAGATATGTTGTCTGCCCCGCAACGCTACACGTGCTCACAATTTTCATCCCTTATTTTATCTCCTTATGACGAGTGGAATATAAAAAATTCTTACATATATTAAGAACCCATTTTCCAGCTTCATTAGACTACAGTCTGCGATAATATGTTAAAAACTCAGAACAAGTGATTTTAATTATATATGATGATGGTTTGGAAAGTTGTATCTTATTGCCTGATGCGCTCACTTTACAACGTCTATGTTTAAATCGATAGAATTTTATCTTTTATCATAAATTGGAATAGTGTAATAACTGTTTTTTACAAAAAAAGTATATATATTATGTATGTTTATCCACTGTCTAGCACCTATGGTACAAGCTCTGCTTAGTTTGGGACTAGATGGTGTTGTATGAATGTGGTAGAATATTATTATTTATTATTATAAGTCATCGATACATATCAAAATCACAGCCAGAGACGATTGATTATTAGGGTACGATTATCTAATACGAGTACAACTTATAACATTATAAACAATCGACAAACATGTCTTCAATAGGTGTTACGGAGCCCGACCTATTTGGAAAGTTAGTTGAATTTTAGCAGTAGGTACATATCGGGAGGATACCAACATCTGAGGCTCTATTGGATACATGCTATGTAATAGGCACAGTCACTTGTTATTCACCACAAACATCGGTATAATTTGACACTCTTGAGTCATCATCTCCGTAGGTCAAGGAGATGTTAATTACCGTCAGTTATACCAATAATCTGTAAGCTAAATTAACTATTTTATAAGAGTTACATTAAATTGCAACTAGAAAAAAATCATAAACCTTCATAACATTTACTTTGATAGGCACTCATAACTCATTTTATACGACCCGTGCATATCAGCTGCATTTTGCTCTTTGTTTGTCATTGAAACAAACTACTTGGTAATAATTTTCACATTTAAACATTTCACAGACAGATATTTTATAATACAGGCACAATGCTTTTTACTACAGGAAAAATGCATATTTTGGCAGCATAATATGTACAATCAAACAAGTCGGCGCTGGACCAGTTTGAAAAAAAAATCCCTTGGCACGGTCATAGAGTCGAGGCACACTAAAAACTGGTTTTGTATACGAGGCTCAATGTGCGTTTAAAGTAGCACTGGAAGCGACGATGTCTCGCTGAGCGATTCTCGCCCTTGGTAGTCGAGCAGGAAGTTGGTAGACTGTACATACATCAATTAAACTTTGTTTATCTTACCAAAATTTAAGGGTCGTACCCCTCTGAGTTGTGAAAAATGAAAATGCACATTTAAGAGTCTAGTCGAGTGAGGTATCATTTATTGCAATTGTTCCAACAAATGGTATGAGGCCATGGTCATACGCATAGGGTCAATAATTTGCTAGATATGAAGGGTTCCTGTTGGATGTCTACTCTTAAACACGAAGCATCTTTTACGATGTTGAAGTACTAAGCTTTTATAGAAACAACATGTGAGTGGGACAATCCTTTTACGATGGTTGTATACCTAGATACATGTGAAATAAATACCAACTTAAACACGCGGTGACTGGCAATAAGATGAATACAAAAGACGATCAACATTATTTGCAATAAAATATACAATCACAGAGATGTATTATACACCCACATTATAATCCTAATATATAAAATCCTTGCATTACTGACTGACTGACAGACATGCTACAGCCGAAACTATTGGGCGCAGGAAGCTAAAATTTGGCATGTATGTTCCTTGAGGACCGTAGGGATGCACTAAGAAGGGATTTCCCGAAATTCCCACGGGATCGGCCAAAACGGGTAAATTTAAAAAAATTGCAGGAGTAGCTGCTGGCGTTCTCTAGTTCATCATAAATCTCTATACTTAATACATCTCTGCCTACCCCTTCGGGAATAAAAGGCGTGAATGAATGAATGTTATGTTCATACAATCACGTGTAGAATATTTCTAAACAAATTTGTTTTTTAAATGTTCAAATATCTATACATATTATAAAATGAAGTCTTCCGGTCGTCCTGTTTGTCGGTATGACCGCGATACCTAACCTGAAAAACTACGGAACGGACTTTTGTACAATAGATACCAATAGACAGTGTCATTACCGAGAGAGTTTTTGGTATATAATTCGCGAGGGCGGGGCCGCGGGTGAAGTCTGATTAATTATAATATTGTTAAGACTCTAAGGACCAAAGACAATAATATTGAATTGTTTAAATGAAAAAATATTGAAAACTAGCTGTTTCCCGCGCTTTCACCCGCGTCCTGAGGAAACTACTTACCGCATCTGGTTAATTTATAGCCTAAGTTACTCCTTGGTACATCAGCTATCCGCCAGTGAAAGTTCCTATGTGGTATACTTATGTACCGTGTATGCGTCCGGCGGTTATTTTAATATTATAAACAGAAACTCCAATTTTATTTATATGTACATAAATAAAACTGGATTTATCATAGATTAAATAAGCTATCCTGGCGTTTCATTAAGGTACTGCTGATGGTTACAAGTAATCACTCAGACAGTAATAATATGTTCTGCCTAACTTGCTTAGTCGTTGTACTTACACAGGTGCAACACAAAATCTGGTAAAAATGTTTTCTTATATTTCACAACAACTAAAGGAAATCATTGAAACAATTGTATTTTTCATTCCACGCTTCACATTTATATATATTCATACAGATAATCTCTTAGCTACTTGTAATACTCGGACTGACCCTGGTCTACGACGTCTAATGATCATTAATAGTGTTACAGGCCTTTGGTGTGCTGAAAACTGACCACTCCAAACGAGCTTCCTTTAGCCTCAAGTCTTACGTGACTCAAGGGTAGAGACGGGTCTCAACCGCAATAATTATGTGCATAACTATAAAAAGTAGTTTACATATGACATGCTTAAAAACAAGCGACAACCGTTTACACATGATTCACTGTACATGTAATCGAAGTTCATTCATCCGTTGCTTAAGAGCTGAGACCACCAACATTACATATTTATAAGTTATAAAACTGTTGATAGCTTTTTAGCAAGGCTTACGTAATTTGACAACGGCGTCGTGGCGTATCACAACGGACTATCATCTAAAACAAAATTATCAAGGGACACTTTTTAAAAATTATTCTTGCACAAGGAGTTAATTTTATATCCTTTTAAAACATTCAATCAACGGACACAAACACACATCCAGACCATACAAAATAAATTAGCGGGTCTTAATCGCGTACAATTAACTTATTTAAGGTATAAATACCTATTTGTTGCCGACGTTTCGCTCGTCTTGCACCGAGCGTGGTCGCGGAGAAACTGATGAGAGCTCAGCGCCGTCTTGTTAAAGTGCGGGTTTCGGCACCTACCCTCACTTTGTCTTTATTTAAGTACGCACTGTCGGTACTCCGACACACTTCACTAGTGACGAATTAGATCCACAATTTGAAGATCGATTACACAAAGTTTTATTTCGTATGTGTTTTGTGTAGGGATCGAACTCGACTTTGTGCCAAATGGCGAGGCGACCAGGCCGTTACACCATGCATGTAGACAAAGTACCTACCCACTACTTTCCTTCTTTTCGTAAGGCTTGGCCCGGCCTGTTTAACGTTACCAAACAGAACTAGCCATAAAAATAGGGATAACGGCTTCACGCATCCTTCAATGCATCATTACATGCTTGGTCGCCATGCCAAATTTGAAATTCAGCAATTTTGTTTAACTTTACAGATCAATGTTTAAGACAAATCGCCCAATAACACCAGCATATCAAGTAATGAAAAATATAGTATTGATTTGAAGTCTGTTGAAAAATATTAACCATTAGTAGTAACCATTCTAAGTGGTCCGTGTGGTGACGGATTAAGAATACGGATTGTCACCACCCCATATCATCCCATGGGTCTCGTAAGAGGCGACAGAGGGAGCATATTATGCAGAGAACAGCACTGTAAGAGAAGGAAAACTTGATACAAACCCTATACCAACCCGTTTGGCCAGCGTGGTATAGTAGGCCAATACCTCCTTTCAAAGGAGAGGCCTAGTCCAGCAGTGGACTGTTAAAGGCTGATGATGATGATGATGATTCTAACTTAGAGACGTCCACTGCTGAACGTAGGACTCCCCCAAGATTCTCCACTCAGACTGATCTTGAGCCGCCCGAATTTGACCGCTTCTCGCGATTGTAAACAGATCGTCGGTCCACCTTGCAGGAGGCCTACCCCTGCTACGTCATCCGGTACGCGGTCGTCGCTTCAGTACCCTCTTGTCCGAACGGCCATAGGTTCTGTGGTTCTTCAAGCTATGTGCCTATTACCACTTCAGCCTGGCTATTCGGAGTTTATACATTAAAGTACATAATTATAAAAGTAGTTTTATTAAACGTATTTGTCGTCTTGATGAGTCTCAAGACTGTTTGGTCAGGTTTTGTTCATTTTAATGATAAAACACACAATTAACTTTGCTTGAGATACTAATTTAAGATCTGACAATCGTGTCTTCACTATAAAACCAGTTTACTATATTTAAAAGACCATATATTAAAGTAAAATTTAGTACATTTTTATGATTTATCTTATCTTAAATTACGTATTATACATATTTTAGAACGGGCAGGCGGACTAAACAGGTAATTAATGTGGCTAATTAAAATGTTTACGAGTTTGACATTAGGCTGTTTTTATTGTTTTATTTTAACTGTTGTGAGGTTTTTCAGGTTCTCAAATATGTACCAACAAATACATGCAATAATGTCAGTTATTGCTTGCGCCGTTCCTCGGATAGTACCATGAGCCGACGGTCCCGGCTGTCATGAAGATCTTTGACTGTGGTTACAGAGAGTCAATACCCTCAAGGACCCTCACAATTTTGGACTAGTGCGTAAGTCTTAGATGCAACTGGGATAACGCTATGAGGATGATGATGAGGAATAAAGCATTATTCCTCATCATCATCCTCCGTAACCACATGGAGAGCACTCCATGTGGTTACGGACTAAGAATACATATCACTACTGCCACTATTCTATTTAATAGACTAAGGAAAAAACAAGCAAATAGATTCTTGCAGAAGAGATGGAGAACCCGACATTAAGCCTTATACTTACCAAACCTTCTGGCCAGTGTGGTATGCTAAGGCAAATCCCCCAATTGACTTATAATGCCATTGTGACTCCAATTACGAGAGGCCTATGTACAGCAGCGAACCGAGAAAGGCTGTATGACGATGTATGCCACCTCATGATACAGCCATTAAATTGATGTTCATATGTTATTTAGGATATTTACATAAACTATCTGCAAACATCAGCAATAGCTTGGTTAGGAAACCGTTATATTGCCATGCTAAAGGCTGAAAATGTTGTAATTTTTACTGCAAGCAGTGCGCATATGAAATGGTTAATAGTAACTTGCCTCATACAGTCAAAGTAGAATAAATCCAGCAGTGGACTACAGGATACTTATGGGACAACCCGCCTAATACAGAGTGGCGCAAAAGTAATGACCCTATTTGGTTCAGCTACAACTTCGCTTTTTATGTCATTTTTCATAACTAGCCGTAACACTTCCTGCGATATGTTTCTTTTTTCTTAGTGTATGTTTTCTTTTAAAGCTAGGACAGGAGATGTCATAAAAAATAAGAAATTTCTATAGGGTCATTCACTTTTGGGCCACCCTGTACCACAGTGAGTATTTTACGACGTCATCTCGACAAACCTAAATGTTTGACTACTGTGGGAGTCAGTAATCGTTCAACACTGATATTAGACGTAGGACATATTCATTCTTTTGGAATGCATACATCGGACAGCAGTCACTCTAGAAAGGCTTCTTTTCTACAGAAACTAGTTAGACTAAAAAGAATTCCCTGACACCTAAAACTAAAGTCATCAATGATGGGTTGATGATGATGGCATCTGTAAAATAAAGTAAGGTAATATTTCAAGACCAATGAAAACCAGTGAATTGTTATTTTCCATAACAAAACATTGAGAACAAACAGATTTTTTGGCTTAATGGTCCAACCGCAACGAGTTGGATTAAGTATACAATAAAAATAACTGGCAGGTTAGCCAATCTGCGGTTATAATGTAGGTATACTAATTTTACACCTACTGATAATGTGGTGTGTAGTTATAGCGTGAAGGTTCTGAGTTAATCACTTAAGTACTTAAATAAAGAATTATGTTTTAGGTATGATAACATTTTGGCAAAATAAAGATTCTGGTTGCTAAGCCGGAGGATGTAGGTTCGATTCCCAGACAGGACAAATGTTTGTGTAATGAACACGATTATTTTGTTGTGTCTACTATGTGTAATTTATATATAATATTTAATAAAGAATATATAAGTATTTATATGTTTAACAGTCATCTGATTGCCATAGTATAAACTCTGAATAATTTGGGATCAGACGACCGTTTGTGAATTGTCCTAGGACACTGGATTCGCACATTAGGCATCTCAGACATCGAGCTCCAAGTCGATTGCCTTGGATCGCAACTGTGACAGCGCTAGGATGATTGTAATAATATACCTATATTATCTAAGTTTGCATATTTTCATGTCTTCTTTATTTCTGAGGATGGTGTCCACTATAAACCACTTTCGCAGAACCTATTTTCAACCAGTCTTGGTATTACAACCGTAAACTATTGCTTTTATCTAACATACGAGTACCAGCGGCTAGCTGCGTGAGCGGCGTGAGCGGATATGTTCCTTTTGCCATCGAATTTCCTAGAATGTGACCGATTTGTCAAGGCTATCTAGATGTCCTTGCATTAACATAACCTAAGTCTATATAGTTGGTATAGAATGAACTTATCAGCATTCAGCGATGTCCATAATAACACAACATTCTCTGAAAGGCCCACATCTAAAAAGCTAGGATTCTCTTATCTTTTTAGCAAGTTTGTTTATAATTAGTAAATGATTATAAAAAATGGTCATAAAGCAAAGTTTCGTTACTCATTTTATTTCTAGCTTTCACCTCTTTTAATATTGATGTAACTTATAAACACAAATATTATAATCTCTTTTTCTGCTTGTACCTACTAAATTATTGCTGCGAATAACTAGGCAACACCGAATATTCTAATAAAATCTCAAGTCATTAAAAAATCTTACATATAGCACCTCGACCAATATTTCTAAAGTTCTCACGGCGATAACTAATTAGTATTATATTGTTTTATAATAATTGCGTAATTATGTTTTATTCATGAATGCAGTTAGTAAACAAGCATTACATAATTCACTTCAATATTGAATACTATCATAATTAATAGTTAGTCATAAAACTACACAAAGTTTAACGTGGCGATATCAAAGTGTTTTACCGTGTCTTTCGAAATCAAATACCTATTTATAATTTGTTAATCGCAAGTATACTTTTCTTTTAGGCCTATAATTTTACAACATATAGTATGTTTTATTATTGTATGACGACTTGCGCGCTGAACTGATTTTTATAATTGCGATGTAAACCTAGGGTGTTCATTATTCAAAGTAGATCCTAAAATGAGCATAATAAAGATTTCGAAGATATGAAAGTTGAACTCGGTAAGAAATCTTGCTCGACGAGATGCATCTCATTGTGGTGAATAAGATACTGAACTACAATACATAAATCCCCGTCAAACCATCTTGACAGCATAGCTTACTTGCTCAACATGATCTCGTTGAAACACTCAAACTCTCTCTGTCAATCAGCATTTTAATGAAATATGGAAGACCAAGCATGTCAGAGAAGGTCATAATTATCAATATGAGTTTACCTGCTGTATATGTTATACCAATGAATAAAGTTGGTCATCAGAATTATCATCCAATAAAATATTCTTATTTTCATCTTTTCAGATATGATCTGCGATCCATTTCTATCGTCTTGCAGTTAGCTTTCTAGCCTTACGAAAATAAGATTATTTTTCCACATAATCTCCGCAAAGGGATAGCAGTAGCTAAGCATAACTCTAGAATAATTCTAGAGTTATGCTTCTGGAATTTTGTGCTCAGGCACGATTCAAAGGTTAATAAAATTAGCACTTTAAAACATATAATTTCAACCGAAATCTTATGATATCGTGTAAACTGAGCTATAGCTGCCCTAGTTCTATTAATATTTCGTGTCGTCTTCGTAATAATATTGAAATTACCCATTAAATATAAACCAATTACTGTGGTATTGTTTTCTGCACAATTTGTGCAAATTTTATAATACACTAGAGGATTCCTGCAGCTACGGCCGCATTTTAATTTAACCGTTTCTGACCGATCCCATAGGTATTTTGAAAAATTCCTTATTAGCAGTACCAAACAAACAACTATGACAAGTTTCAGCTTTTTGCGCTCAAAAGTGACGTAAGAATATTATCCTGTATAATATTCTTACGTACGCGTGAGCGCAAATTGTCCCCATCTGTCATCCGTTACATGAATGCAATAGAATATTGTATGGTTTAATTTAGTGTCATAGCTTTTTCTTTCAATTATTTATTTATTTGAGGGTTTTGTCTCCCCTAAAAGAGTTTCCAAGATAAACATGACGTCCGGTACCAACTGACTGAACATACTCTTCGAGTCACGGGACAAGTGAGAATTAAAACCTTAATATGCATTTAACTAACAAAAGACAGTCATTTACGCTGAGGATTCGAATCCACGACCCTATGCATTTTGCTAGGTTGGTCTCCCTACTAGTAAATCACTGCTGATTGCAGAGCTTATGAATAAATACAGGAAAAAATGTTCTGCCGAGTGCGTCATCCAGAAGCACTTTTTTGAACAAAAGCGGCTATTACTCAAAATTCACACCAATTGGTTAAGACTATTATACCTTTTTGGATAGCAGGTAATACCAGAAAGTTATTCCAATACTTTACATAACATGTCACATATTATTTTTTTCAAATAATTGCATTTTTGTGGTGTCATTTTATTTTATTCGATCATTTTTTGTGTGTTTTTTGGCTCTATTTTCAAATTCCACGTTGAGCTAGTAGGTTCATTTTATTTTAAAAGATGGACCATTTAATTGTCTTTTAAATAAGACCAAATTTGCCACCAAGAATTGTCAAAATATTTTTTTAGAAGATGTTTATAACAAAAATTTGGGATTTGCTCAAAAAATCTTAAAAACCGTTTTATTCCAAAATGGTGCATTTTGGACCCCCATATATAGGGGGTAAAAATACTTCATTTTGACCCTAGAATCACCTCCTGAAGGGAATACGAGCAATTACAAATCACCCTGTATATTACAGACAGAAGATTGTACAGAGATTGAATGATGAATCTTAAAACTAGTGTATTCTTTTAAATATGCCATTACATTGTTGTCTTTGCCAGTTTACAACTACTAACGCGGAAATAAACTTAATCGTTTGTAAAAAAAAGTAATAGCCCTACGACTTTGTATTTAATTTATGGGTTTTAACTTATAATGTTATTAGGGGCAAATAAAGTTATGATTTTAAGGTCAGTATGAGATCAGCAGTTTATTCTTATCTGCTTATTAACGGAGATAAAACTTGCTATCAAATATGTAATGAAACTTTGTCACTCAATAACCTCTTAATCAGCTGACATTAGGGTTGTTTCCAACTAATCAAATCAAACACTTTTAATGAAATGTCAAAAACGACCTTAGCTAAGGCTTTTGTATGAAATATGACGTAGTGACGTCATAGTGTTTTGCTGTCAAGTAGAATACTTATTATCAATAAATTGACGTTAAAAAATGTTAAGCCTGCAATACATGTTGGTCGAGCTTAGGCCAACGCGAGCGTAGGCAAATTAATACAAGGCAAGTGTTACCGCCTACACGTTCGGCAAGTATATCGAAAACCAATGCAAATGGCCAATACAGACGAATTTTGAAGAGATGCCCACACGTTGGGCTCCGTCAGTTTGTATTGTTAATAATTGAAACAAGATGGATGACGACGACGTAGAAGTTATTGCAGCTGCTGCTATTTATTTAATGAGCGCTTATAATTTTTATGTCAGTGTATACCGCACTAAAGTTGAGAAAAAGAAAATATGAAAAATAAGGTGGTGGATGTTGTGTATTCACAAAAATAGAACAAATAAAGGGCGTAATGGCGCGCTGACAAACATGTGGACACTATTGGCCGAGTGCGCGCGAGCGCCTTTGATTTGTGCAGAAAAACCGACAGCGCTCCGAAGTGAGGCAAGTGGTCGCGAGCCACCGCAAGTTGTGACAAGCTACGCCAAATGAGTTCTATACACGTTGGCGCTTGACTTTACTCGGCCAACTAGGCGAGCGATACCGAGCGATGGCAAGGCAATGCAAATATACTGTCTATACGTTGGTATTGGCGTTCACTCGGCGACGCTCGGCCAACATGTATTTCAAGCATTAAATAAAGTTTTAACATAACCTGATGAATGAGACTACTATAATTTTGACGTGTTTCACTAAATGAAAATACTTGTATAATTTATTTCACTTGCAGGAAACTTCCCTATTAATATGTGGCTTAGGTATCGACGAAATTTGAATGATACAAGGTACGAAACTAAAATACAGCACATATATGTTCATACATATATACTCAATAATACTCATCTACAGCTGTTCTCAATATTTTATCCATCGATGTATTTGGCTATTATTAATATAATTATGTTGGACATATTTGTATGGAGCTTATGGTAGCAGCGATAGCCTTGTGGAGATACCAACAGACTGCCATGCAGAGGGTATCGGGTTCGAAACCACGGCGCGCACCTATGACTTTTCGGAGTTATGTGCGTATTAAATTGTAAATTATCGCTTGCCCCGTGCCTCGGAGAGCACGTTAAGCCGTCGGTCCCGGCTGTCATGAAGATCTTTGACAGTCGTTATTTAGTGAGTCAGTACCTTTAAACAAACTGACACTAGTCTAAACCATGGATTATCGCTATCCCTTCGGGTTGCGGAGGTCAGACAGGCAGTCGCGCCGTGGAAAAGCTAATATTCAGGCAAATCCGGTTATACTAGAAAGCGGACCCCAGGTTGAGATTGGGATAACGCTAGGCGGATAATGATTTGTATGGAGCTTATGTCAAATATATATCTACAGTAGCCAAACCCCTCCATAGATAAAATATTGAGAACGGTCAATAGCCTATACGAACATCGGCACGCTATAAACTCCTGGTTCTAACACAAGTGTGCCACCAGTTCATGTTCAAACTGCAAGTCAAACCCACAACCTTTTGATCTTGAATACCAAGTGAACTACAGCTGAGCTGCTGCTTCATTAGTTGTTAACACAATAGTCTATTTCGACAATATAATAAACATTATTTTACATTTGAAACATTTGTGCACTGTTAAATACAAACAATATAAATACACAATTGATATTTCTCAGACATGTAGAATATTAGTTTATTAATAAGCCAAATGAAGTAAGTCTTCACGACGAGATTATCTTGTTCTCACTAATCCTAAAACATTCGACAGAGCTTTAGCAAACACGACAGTGATACGAAGCTTTCAAATGAACCCATTGTGTTTTCACTCACGTACTATTTCTTAATGTGTTTGTCATGATTCTGTCTGCTTTTTATTATTATTTCAATTATGTTTTTAAATAACTGCGCGTCTCATATGTAGCGCGCTACTTAGATACATCCGTTCTGTATTCTTTTATACAAGGAGTTATTAAACTTTCGCGATTTGATTACATCATACAGTATTATTTAGCGGGTCTTAGTCGCGATAATTTACTTATTTCAAGGCATAAATACCTCTGTTATTCTCCTAGATTTCTACCGGCTCGCAACGGTCGTGGTTGCGTAGGGACTCAGTCCCTCCGCGACCACGACCGTTGCGTATTGTATGATATATAAGCAGGTTATTCTATGTATGTATGTACTTAGTTAAATCCAGGAGGCTGGAATCTCTAAGATTTATTGCAAAAATATACGCATATAGTCATAAAGTGAAAAATGTGTATTCTGAGCATTAAGCAACATTATATCTTGTCTGTAAGATTTTAAAAGCTATTATGCAATGGGATGCAAATTAATAAACAGAGTTATTGATTGTTTTGGCAAAGATTATTCTTCAGAAAAACAAATATTTGTCTAAAGAGAATTCACACTCGAACTCTATAAAACCATATTGATTTTAACACGTGCCATTGTTTGCACATTGTATAAACAATCAAAATAGATGATGATTTTATAATTATATGGAATATCCTATTTAATTAACTAGTTATAATGACAAGTTGGCACAAAAACTAATAATAAAAGTCAGTTTGTTTACATTCATACAGAATACTTAGATAAAGTACACGATTATATAATTATTAATCATCGCTTTATTCGTACCTTAACCACAATTTATTCACACTAATATGCCATGGGCAATTTACTCACAAGCATGTTCATTTAAATCATTTATGTTTTGTTAATAACGTAGGTACCTAGTATTTCCTCAAGAGTCTTCATCTTTTATAACAAATACAACCTTAAGATACTGCCTCCGTGGTCCAATGGATAGCGTGTGCGACTGCTGATCGAAGGTTTGATTCCCGGGTCGGGCAAAAAGTGTTACTGCATTTTTTCCGAATACTCAGTAGCAGCCCGGAGTCTGGTGATGTGCCCGGTAACGGCAATAGGCTCACCCCCTATTACGTGGGACCTTAAAATTCATGGCGAAATGTGGGTGTAATATTTACGCCTCTGCCTACCCCTTCGGGGAGACAGGCGTGAGACTATAAATAAATAAAAATGTATACAATCTTAGGATACCTATAAGTGATCACCCGCTAGCTTTCTGATCATCATTGCCCTATCTATCAGGTTCTATTTACATTATCAACGACCTACTTATTTACATTAACCAATTCAAAATTTAAACCATGAAATCATCAAAACCATGAGCTGTTATACCTTATTCTTTTCAATTGCAAACATCGTATTGAAATAATGTTACTACATTTGCATCATGTAACAAGTAATAACTAGTTACTCCAGAATTAAATATAATAAAAAGTGGAACATATTAAATCAGAGCTTATAGACACTTACACTTTTCAAAGTAATATAAAACAAGAATGACCGTAGTCAAACAAAAACGCTGCTTTTTATACGATGTTGTCTCAAAAAATTAACGTAATTATAGTCATCATCGCGCGAAGATATTACGATATGTCAATTACGTTGCTATTTTTAAATAACAATCATTACCTAATATTGCAAATAATAGTATCTCTGAATAGGAATCTGATTTGCGGCCACGACCAAAGTTCACAAAAAAGTGTTGAGGTCTCTTGAGCATAGAGTGGAGCGAGGAGCGCGTCACCGCGACCCATCCTCACATGATGTCAGCCTTCTGCAAGTGCTTGCAACTCGGGATATATATAAAATGAACGATCTTACACTAGTTACTCATTCGTTAGTTTGAACTCAACACGAATACTAAGCATCATGCTCAAATACGTGAGTCCAAATTGTTTATTTTATATTTTTATCTTAATACAATAATTACATTAAGCATTGCGTATAATGATGTGCCACAAATGTTTCAATTTTATAATTAATCATTATGGACGTTGAGAAAGTGTGTCGTGGTTCTTGTGAAGCTTCGCCATAAGGTGTAGAGAAGGTTGGCAGATGCGCAAAAACAAAGGGTGGAGGTGCCATACCGAAGTGTCTAAATGCGTCTTAACTCATGGGTCGCGCTGCAATACTTAGACTAATCTTAGTGTTTTACTCAAATTGGATTTGCGAGTGGTTTTTTTACTCTAAACGATGGTAAAACAGGACTAATCGTGTTTTTAATATATCATGGTGTGTCACTGTGATATCAAGTTTCTGAAAAATAAATATGCTGTGTCACCAAAACTCGTTCACAAACTCCGTAGCTGCCACCAATTCTATATAAAAGTCCTTCAAACATTTATTGGTATCATCCAGTAATTGTTCAGTGTTTAACCCATTTTATATACAATGATACATTCAGATTGTACAAACCTGTTAGTTCACCTAACATTTATTCAAAGGTTGAATCCTATTGCATTTATAACGATCGTAAGAATGGGGTCATATGTTTAAATGTTGCTGTTAAACGTAGCTACCGAAGTGTCAACAGCGCAAACCCTCTCTATAAGTATAAACTGAAACAAAAGGCAATAGGAAATGAAATGAACATTCATAGTATGAAGTGCAACTATTGATTTGGTTGAAACTTATGCTTATATGCAATGGATTATGCAACTGCTTAAACGACAAATTACATAGTAATATGCAAATTATGGGCGTGTGTGGCTATTCAATTACACCGGCGAGTCGTTTTAGAATTGTTCATGTGCCTAGAAATTGTCTTATCTATTGAAATTAATATATAGTTTCTTTAAAACTTAAGGAGAAAGTTGAATAAAAATTTGTGACTTCATTATAACGGCTATGCCATAAAAAACTATAAGCAAGCATCCCAGTTTTTGGCGGTAATTATTGGAGGAGAGGTAATAAATCTTCTTCTTTGCATATCTTTTTTTAAAGTCGAGTGCAATATTGCTGTCCAGTTTTATTCTTATAATTTTTTAATTGGGATTGGGATTCTTTTAAGATATGCGTAAAAATATGCAGGTGGAAGCTTGAATTATTAAAGCTCATTTATTTAAGGGTCGTACTTTTTTACAATATACTGAGTACATAAAACGACAATACATGAGAATGAAATAAAAATACAGAAAAGCTGTTGCAATAAACGTGATTGTAAATATCTGAAGGCGAAAATGTTATTCAAATATTACTTAAAGCGCAATGTATTTGAACAATGCATGTTTGCCAACCTGCAGTGGGCCAATATGATGGGCCACGGCTTTGACCTCTCACTTGTCCTGAGAAGACGACCATATAACAAAGCATTGACGGGTGTATGAATACATTAAATCTGGGCAATACAGGGTCGTAGGTATCTCAGTTTAACTTTAACTTATAGGTGGGAATCTTCGTAACCAAAGATACTTAATTTAAATACGTCATGTATCTAAACTATCCTCTCGAGATTAAGCAGAGTATTGCTCCTATAATTAGATGTTTAATACATTTTGATCGTTAGTTTGAAAAGAGTATTTATGGGTGTCTTGGCATTTTCTTACAAGTACTAATTAATTTCATATTTTCTTTGTAATATTTTTGCTCAAACTTACGTATGATTATAGACGTATTAAACAAATATTGAAAATATTTTTAAACAGGTTTGAAAGATATTTGAGATATAGGGCCAAGGGCAACACGTAAACTATGCATTAAGTATCGGTAAATTCTCTGCCAATTATGAATGCACACAATAAATATGCATATCTTTCCACCAATGATTAAAATATACAGCGGTGGATAGATGTGCATATTTATTTTTCTTACATAAACTATTGATTACTTCGTCACTTTAGTCACATTTATTTTTTTATGCCAAGTGGACAATATACTTAATATGCTGTCATGCTGTCACCACAAGGTTGATTGAGGTACTCGTGATTCAAGACATCTAATGGTATTTTATGATACTATTATATGGATGAAGTCATTATGCAACGGAGCGAAAAAGGCCCAATTGAAACTAACTTTACATCTTTTCCAAGCGTTTTTATTATGTGTATTGATTATTCAACCCCCAAAACAAATTTTGACAAAAATATGCAACAGTGTTTTCTATGCAGACTTCAGGCTGCATCTTAATGACTTCATAAGTGCCTATACCGGTTTATTTACTCATGTGCCTATACTAAGGATATCTTCTTTATGTACAGGTGACAGTAGTATGCGTGTTGGCGGCGGTGTGCGCGGCTGCTCCCCAGAACCCGCAAGATGTGCAGATCGTGCGCTTCGATAGCAACGTCGAGCCTGATGGCTACAACTTCGCGTAAGACTAACTTTCTTTTACTCTACTTTCTATTTTTTTTGGTCTTTAGACTATAATTTAAGTTCTTATAAATAAATAAAATTATTATGTTGCACTTTTAGAAGATATGTCTTATTTAGAAGATAATTATGTCTTAAGTGTTTAAAATGACACCTAAATGAGATTCGCCACTTGTCAATATATTGAAATGACAGATGATAACCGATTTTGTTGCCTACGAACTCTATGAAGCAGTGACGAGTTGGTACAAATATGTGCTGTTATAAAGTGCACTTATTACATCTGCTTCAATATTTGTTGATGTCTGTTCAATAAATAGAAATAAATTATAATTGCATGTATTACATAACATATATAATTGGTATAGTAAAACGACAGGATTCAATTCGGTATGTGCATTATACATACATATATCTACTATTATGCTGATTATCTTAAATAATCACTGGCTCTACAATAAAACACCCAAACGAATATGATGGAAACATAAATATAATTACTTAATCGTCAATGATATATAACTATTGTTGCTAAAGGAGCCCACTTATGTGGAGGTGATGACCCTTCGTTGCGCAACCACATACCATTATACAACTGCGCTTGCAAGCTATAAAAAACACTTGAATGGAACCTTTTTAAGTACCTATCTAGTAATAATACGCTGTAGGGTTTCTTATGTAATTCGAAAGCTTACGATTCATAAAGCATTATACATATTTATAAGTTATACACCGATGAAATATTTTTGTCATTCTCGAGTTGAAATTTGAAGATGAAAATGCTTGCACGCGTTGATGTCTTTTTAAAGAACTTGCACTATAGAATAATGTCAATATTAAATTAAAAGTATATTGTGAAAATATATTCATTTGGTGATTTTTTTAAGAGTTAATAGTTGAAAAGCGACCAAAAATTTGTAAATAATAATAAATTAACGTTTACTTTGCAATAATTTATATTGGACTCGTAATAATCCGTTGCCCAAAAACAAGTCAATGGCACTCAAAAACTCTTCAGTGTCAGATTAACGCATATATTTCAAATATGTTTTGTAAAACAGGTACGAGACCAGCGATGGCACATCCAGACAAGAGGAGGGCAAGCTTGACAACCCGCAGTCAGAGAACGCCGCTCTGACAGTGACTGGGCAATACGCGTACGTCGCTCCTGACGGCAAACATTACTCTGTCACCTTCACCGCCGGCCCCAACGGCTTCCAGCCCAAAACCTCCCTAGGACAGTAAATACCCCTTCGAATACCTTGTAAATAGTTAATACTCTTACTTGCAACAGTTACAACAAAACTTGTACACGAGATCTCACTATGCACTGCATATAAAAGGGATCCATCCTTCAAAATTCACGTGCCATAAGGACGTCTTTTTGTACTTTTTTATTTATTGTAATTAAAAGTTTATCAATAAAAGTTTTTTTTTGCTAACCTATGTTTTATTTAACGTCATCTCACAGCCAATTACCAAAAACTCACAAAGCGCAACTCTGACAATAACAGGTCACTACGCTTATGTCGCCCGCGACGCAAAGCAATAAGGTTATGGCACATTATGCAATGAACGTAACGGCATGGCTGCAACCAAGCGATTAACTATAATTTTAATTGGACCTTTGAATCGAATGTCGTATAATATTTATTTTTTGCGTTAGGACAATAGCCAGCTGCGGGTTGTCAGAACGCTTGCAAGTAGCTAACAACTTGGAAACAGTGCCGTGCTGCAGTTGTGCCGATGTGATACAATATAGTTTGCCATGACATCTGTTATTTTACCCCCTACCGGCACCAGACCAAACGCATTCCAGCCCAACAGTAACTATCCTTTTCAGATACTTTGTACGACGTTCGTACGTAAGATTTTTGACTATTTAGACCAAAATCTTACTTATAACAGAAGAGCAATAACACCTGTTCACAATGCTCTAGCAGATAAACAGGGATTTGGACAACGTTTGCTTACAATAAGGATATTTTTTTAATTTACTTTCAACAGTTTTGACCAATTACGTAGTGCAGGCGTGTGATTATTTATAACAACAGCGTATTGGTTCAAGTTATGAACGTGGCGCGCTGGTGTAGTAAGTTTGATTCTCACCCAGCACAACACCTTGTGTGATCAGTAATGTGCATGTGCCTGGTCTTGGTACTTTTTGTGTCTGTTATTTGAATGTTTGTCTCGTGATCCAGAAATTTTTAGTCGCCTTTTACAAACGATACATTAAAATTACAGATTTAAGTAATTTCTTGATTGCAAATATACCAATATATTTTTTTTTATTAGCTTAGATTTCCCTTACTCATGTTTATGTTTAATTATGTATATTATACTTTATATTGTCTTTGTATTGTTTAGCTTTTATATTTATTAGTATTTAAGTAAGTATTTCAGGTGTAAGGGCCGCCTTGTGCGGTATAATCCTCCTCCAAACTTTGCCAAGTGGCTCTGTCTTGTGCCAGTCTAGGCCACAAGTTACCTGCAGTTTCCACAATGTCATCACTCCATCTTTTAAGTGGTCTGTCTTTCCTTCTTTTGCTGTCTTGTGGGTACCAATTTGTTACTACCTGCGACCATCTTCCATCGGTTACTCTTTGAATGTGGCCGGACCATTTCCACTTGAGTGTCAGAGCCTGTTTAACCACGTCTCGTGCTTTAGTTTTTTCCTTATTAGTGTATTTCTTACTCTATCCCTCAATTTGATATTCATGTAGCTCCGTTCTATTCCTCTTTGACAAGTTTTTAACTTGTGTAGGTGTGAATGCTTGAGAGGCCAGGTTTGGCATGCGTAAGTGAGAATCGGAGTAAGACAGATGTTCATTGCCTTGGTCTTCAATTTTGTGGGAATGGGTCCTTTAAAATTTCTTTCAGAGACCAGTGCTTATTCCAAGTGTTCTTTACTCTTCGATCTATTTCTTTTTCTGTACAAGTTTTAAATGAAATGAGATGTCCTCGGTAAATATAGTCTTGAACGTAACATATGGGTTTTGATTGAATGGTTACCAATGTTTGTTTGCGATTGGTCATAATTTTAGTTTTCTCCCAGTTGATCTGGAGCCCAACTGTCTCGCTTTCTTGTCTGAGTGACTCTATCATGTAGTTGATTTCACAAGGATTTTCTGACATTAGGACTATATCGTCCGCGAACCGGAGATGTGATAGGTACTTGTCATTGATTTTGATCCCTAATTCGTTCCACTCGAAGTTTTGGAATATCCCTTCTAAGACTGCGATGAAAAGTTTTGGGGAAAGCGGGTCTCCTTGCTTCACACCTCTTTCTACTTTGAATGCTGGTCCTCTTGCCACTAGGCGTACTCTCGCTGTGCTATTCGAATAGATAGCTTTTATGAGTTCTATATAGTCATCATTCTCTCCTTGCTGGTATAAAGCCTGCTATATAGAGTCATGAGTGATAGAGTCGAAAGCCTTCGAGTAATCGATGAAAGCTAAATATAATGGTAAGTCGTATTCCGTAGCCCTTTCGATTATTATTTTTAATGTGTGTATATGGTCGACCGTAGAGTAATGTTTCATGAAACCAGCTTGCTCTACAGGTTGATTTTCAACCATTTTCGGTGCTATACGTCTTAACAGAGTCGATGCGCATACTTTGTACAAACAGGATATGAGGCTGATAGGTCTATAATTAGTTATCTGCTTGGGGTCACCTTTTTTGTATGTATAGTAGAGTTATTTCTGAGCATGTCCATGTCTCTGGTATTTCTTTAGTTATAAGTACTCGATTGAAGAGCTTGGTAAGTGGCCTTATTAATTCTTCTTTGGCAGTTTTGATCATTTCGTTTGTTACACAGTCAGGCCCTGGACTCTTACCAGATTTAAAAAAAAATATTGACAATTCTATCTCACCCTCTAAAAAGGGTGCTACTGGTTCTTTATCTAATATCGAATTCGCAATTATCGGTTTGTCTTGGTTATTCTTTGTATATGCATATAGGGTTTCGTAAACCTGTTTAGCTATTGCCATTAAATCTGACCTATTTATAACAGTGATTCCAGTAGCATTCTGTAGTTGTGTCATGACAGGCTTTGAATTTTCCAGTTTTTTGTACGCTTTTCTTGCTCCACCAGTTTCTTCTATAAATTTACTGATAGTATTTAGTCTCTTATTTTTAATGTTCTGTTTTATTTTTTTATAAATCATTCTGTAAAGCTTACTAAGGGTTGTCTTTTCTTGCCTACTTTTGTTTTTTTTTTGTTTTTTAATTCATATTTTTTGACTATCAGCAACTTCATTTCTTCAGTTATAATTTCTTGATTTTTTGTTTCATCTTAAAGAAACCCTTTTGTAAGAATGTTTCAATATTTTTGTTAAGCTGTTGCACGTTATCATTTTCGCAATCTGATAGGGATGACGGCTCTGCATTTCTTATGTCTTTTTCCATGTTTGGTTTACATATATAGTTAGCTCGTGACTCTAATCATTCTGTGGTCGCTGGGGTGTTCCAATTTGTTCAGTACTTGAACGTTTTGTATACTTTTAGTTATATTGGTCGCTATGAAGTCAATCTCGTTCTTCGACTTCCCATCTGGCGTCATCCAGGTCCATCGGAGCTGATTAGGTTTTTTGAATAGAGTGTTAACTATTTTTAACTTATATTGCAGGCAAAAGTTAATGAAAGTTTTTCCTCTATTGTTTCTTTTTCCACAACCGTATTATCCCATTACTAGGTGCTCATTTTCCTCGGGAAGGCCAATTTTTGCATATCGCCCATGAATTTAGTATTTTTTGTGCATTTATGCATAGCTTTATCTAGATCAGAATAGAAGTCTTCTATGTCTCTATTTGTGCCTCTTTTGGTGGGCGCATATGTTTGAATTATAGAGAAAAGGGATCCATGTATTTTTACTTGTAGTAGAGCAACTCTCTCGGATATAGCGATGAAGTCTTGTACTTCTGTTTTGGGTTGTTTCTTCACTAAAAAGCCGACCCCTTTCTCACCTTTTGTTTCGCCGTAATAGTAGAGGCGGTATCTGCCCCTGTCTTCTATTTTATATCCCATTCTTCTCACTTCAGCTATACCGATAATGTTCCAATTAATGTTAGATATTGCATATTCCAATTCTGTGATTCTAGTTTCATTTGCTAATGACCTGGCATTAAATGTAGAGATGTAGTATTTTATTCTTCTCTTTGCTATGTTTGGAGGGTGATCGTCTACAACCCCCGCGGTGACAAGCCGTTCTGGGGGAGATTTATTTCTTAGTCAAGATTTTGATGTTTTTGAGGGTGCGGTATGGTAAATTATTTACCATGCCGCCTTGTTTACAATTGTTTGGAGTGGCTTTATTAGTTGCTATTGGTCACCGGGCAAGGAGATTCCGTAAAATTTTAGAGAGGGTGATGTACAACTATTTTCTTCATTTAGGAAATTCTCCATAGAGCTTTGACTGGTGCCTTGTTGGTTGGTAGTATTTTGTTTTTCTTGGCTGCTTGTTGTTTTGTTGATTTTCTGTGGGGGTTCTCATTTTGGTGTGGAGGTGTTATTTCTAGTACTCTCTTTTGGTTCCTATTATCGGCTTTTTCGTTTCTTTTTGTTGGTTCTCTACTATTAGTTTGTCATAACGGATATGGGCTATATTGCCGGCTTCTTTTTCTTTTTGCAGTTGTTCCTGTAGCTTTTTCCTAGTTTCAAGAACTTTGAGTGGAAAATCTTCTTTTATATAGATGGTTCCAGTTTTCATATTCCTTTTACTTTTTAATATAGTGATTTTTCTGCCATAGGTAGACAACGTGACAACAATAGGCCTTACTTTATTTTCTTCGTATTTACCCATACGCCTGACCATCTGCAGTTCCATTTGATCACATTCAATATTCAATTCTTCTTTTAATGTTTTTAAAATTTGCCCTTCCAGTTCGCTATATGATTTCTCTCCTTCGTTAATCCCAAAGAATATAATATTCCTCTCTCTGCTTTGTTTCTCTATTTCTGAGATCCTATTTTCATAATCTAAGTTTATTTCTTTGATTTTGTAATATATCAAATAAGGCTCCTTAATTGATCGTATTTCAAGAATATTTTCAAAAATTTCCTATTCATCTCACACGTGTACGAAGTTATTTAGCTAGTTTTAGATTCAAAGCGTGCTCGGTTCGACCCCGGACCGTTACGAGACTCTGAGATCAAACAACGGACATCATTAATACCAAGCGGGGCAATATTACTTCACCTTATGTAACAAATGCTTGACAAACACGTTTTTAGTTGTAGTTAACATGAACAATCTTTGAGTCTTGTTCTCAAAAGGCATCTGAGTTCTTCTATGGCTTTTAGCAAGCTGACAACCAGACTCGTTGTATAGAACAGTTATTATTCCGAGGATACCTACAGGACTCTTGTAACTAGCTTGCCCTCTGAGTTGCCGTGTTTTACAGAAGACTTCCACATCATGGTTTTTACATGGATAACAATATCCCATCTATAATCTATACATACAAATTGCTTTACTTTACTTTTATCTCATGCGTACTGGAAAATGAGTGAATAGGTACCTTCTTCGCAAACAAGCTCTATCATAGTCTGTATCGTCGCTTAAGATCAGCCGAGATTATAGCAAAACGTTAGCCTCAGATAGACAACATACAACCGTAACTACTGAGCCCAAGAAGCTTAAATTTGGTGGGGTATAATGGACCTTGGAGAGCGTAAGCATGAACTAAGAAGGGATGGCCTGATATGCCCACGGAACCGGCAACAAATATGTATTTAAAGTTATCAAATAAACTGTGATCGTAGTTGCTTTAATCCTCTACTATTAAATAATAGTACTCAAATCTGTACAAACTTTGTCTATTTTGTAACAGCAGTTTTTTTATGTATGCACAAACAAGATGTGTACAATGGTGGACATAATGCTATAAGCATTCTCTTTCTGTCAACCTTAAGGTTATGCAGAGATAAAAGTGCATTTTAACTATAAACTTAACAAATAGTTACTAAGCTCTTCGTGCTGTTGTCAATTTGGCTGAAGCATAGTATTATTTTTTGAAGAGACGGAAAGCTCGACATCGTACCCTGTGCTAACCGCGTCTGACGAGCGCGATATAGTAGACCGAATTCTTTTGTGGCCTTACAACTTATGTAACAGAAATTAAGAGTAATAACATCCAGCAGTCGACGAAAAAGTCTGTATGATGATTTTTTTTATATCTTAAAAATTAATTGATAAAATTTTCTTGAAAATGTCATGGTATAACTATACTGTAAATATCGATAAAAAATATTTGTAAGGCACCGTACAAGGAATAAATCCTGTGTCATGGGAGACTTTATAAACTTGAAATTGACAGACGCAAAGACACAAAGTCACAAAGTACACTCAAATTCTAAACAACAATTTGTTGATCACACAAACTCTCACATGACAACACTGGCCGTAAATAAAAAAAAACTCAATTTTAAGTAAGTTTAAAAAATGTGTAGATACTTTATCTAATCTGCGATTATCTATTTACATTTCACAGCTAGTAATAAATAAAAAACAAACTCTATAAATCGGTTAAGATCACAATCTTGATGTATGAACCCCAGTAAACTAGTCTGTGACTTGAATTAAATAGGTAAACTTCTGAATATGTAATGTCGTTGACCCTTCTTAGTCAATCAACGCAAAATAATTAAACAAATAATTATAGGAGGCTAAGGAACATAGTTTTATTTAATAACTTGGATTTATGAAAATGGATTGATTTTTGAAAACTGCGGTTTTTAGAAAATTTGTCGCTATCAATTGTACTAAGTCATCGAAATCTTCTTAGTTTTCTATGATTCGAGGGATGAGCTTTTCGATACGATTTAATAATTATTCTTATTGTTTAAAGGCTATGATCACGCTTGATCTTAAGCGATGATATATCCTACGATGGATCACGTTTGCCTAGAAGGTACTTATTCAGACACGACTTAAAGACATCCAGATCGTACTCATCAGGAAACACAGACTCTGGCAAGGAATTCCATACTTGACAGTGTGCATGAGAATGGAGGAAGCGAAGCGCTTCGTACGTATAGTTGGGATGTCCACCATCTAACGGTGACGCTGAATCGTTTACCTGGACGTCCAGGGGAGCGGAGGATTTACACTATGGAGCTCCTCTGCACGATCCCCGAAATGTACCCTGTAAAACATTGACAAACTCGCAACCCTGCGACGATGCTTCAGACTTTGGAGTTTTGTGTCAACCATCGGTCATCGCCTATGAGTCTCCTAACTTTTCTCTCAATTGAGTCAAGAGCCTCTAGTTGGTATTTAGCAGAATCATCCCACAAGTGGGAACAGTACTCCATTTTTCTTTTCTTACTTTCTCATGTACTCGTGTGTCGGGTATCGCCGAAGCATTCGCACGAAGATGGTCAGACGGGTCCCGAACAAAACTCCCTTGGCGGCGGATGAAGGTGTTGGGCTCCGCCGCCAAAACACCCAGCGGCCGCAGAGGATAGGGAGGACGGCAACGCCACACCGCATCTCCTCTTCCTCTGCGGCCCCACCACGACGCAACGATGGTGCGCCCCCATTTGGTCGCGGGAGATAGGGCTCGTGGCAACGCAACACCGACACGCCTCTCCTCCCGCGACCGCACCCGACTGCGAGGGACAGACAGAACTGTCCCCCGCACCCGCACTTAGGACGCATCCTACGCAGGCCACACCGAAGCCCACATGGAGCGTCCCCTCTTCCGGGGCAGCTTCACCGTGGGTGTACCTCAAACCCACGGTTACTGAGCCCCCCCACCACGACGAGGTGGAGATCCCTCAGAGAGTATCGGACTAATATAGGGTTATGCATCACTAACACTAAGTTCATCATCATCATCAGCCTTTAACAGTCCACTGCTAGACTAGGCCTCTCCTTTGAAAGGAGGAATTGGCCTACTATACCACGCTGGCTAAACGGATTGGTGTAGGGTTTGTATCAAGTTTTCCTTCTCTTACAGTGCTGTTCTTTGCATAATATGCTCCCTCTGTCGGCTCTTACGACACCCATGGGATGATAGAGGGTGGTAACATTCCGTATTCTTAATCCGTCACCACACGGAAAAACACTAAGTTAAATTAAATAATGAAAATTTCTATTGGCCATTTAAAACCTTACCACAAGCACTTTTTCTATAAATATTGCGGCAATAATTTAGATGAATATTGATAAAGCTATTTAACTATTTATTTTTTGTGTAGAATCTACTATTTTGACCGTTTTCAATGCTCACGAATGATAATTTGTCCTCATTGAAAAACATTTAAACACGGAAACAAAACATCGTTCCAACCTATTATTTTTAAACACCCAATAGCGAGTACTATTTATATTATTACCCTCGTTAAAAAATTTACATTAAAACCTGTTGTTATATTTTAATCCGTCCAATTAAAATAATTGAATACGTAGACTCATTATGTCGACTCCACCAATGAACAGTATTTCACGCCCACTCCAGATACATAATTTAATTGTTATTGGATCAATAAAATACATAAATCTCATAATGATGTAAATTAATTGAAATATCACGATTTAATAAAAATATCGTGCCTAAAAAACTTTTTTAGGTATATGTTTTAAAATTGATTCCTAAAGTAATTTTTTGAATACATATTTTGGTTGTGGACGATTTAAGGAAACTGTTAAAACATATTTTCGAAAACGCGATAGTTTGTGAGGATGGATAGATGTTTATTTTTCTTTCAGGCAATAATTACACTGATTTTTTGGACACTTTGCTGAAAAACTGAAAAACGTGTATAGCTTATTTGCCGATATAAGCAACATTCACATAACCAAAGCCGCGATAGCTAATATTATATTATATTACATATTAAATTAAATAAACGTCATGAAGCGATAGTATATAACTTTGTCCATCATCATCCTCCTAGCGTTGTCCCCATACGATCAAAAAAAATACAATAACGTTCAGATTTTAAGGACCAACTGACCTGCAACATAGTAAAGCTTTCATTCTACTAGGCGAGCATCCAAAAATCATCTACGTGTCATGTTTATGACGGCTTTATCTTTTTTGTTTACTAGTGATTGAAATCGAATTGTCCTATGCTATTATTTAGCTTATTTTGTATTTATTATGTAGCTGAGAGAGAACGAGGTGGATTTGTGGTTACAATAAAATGACACTCAAGGTTTTGCGGTCAAACATTATTAACCGGGCAAATTCCTATTCGCATTTATAAATAGAAATGAATGAGAGGCCTTATTTGCCTGTCCCCAAAACCACGTGCCGTGGGAAGCGAGCTTTAGGCGTGTAATGTTATTGGATTTGTAAACATATAAATCGATCAAAAAGAGTCACCAACAGTATTGAATAAAATTAACTTATAGATAAAATACCTGCTGACATAACAGTACAATTTAGATAGGCCAATTAACTGAATGAAGGTGTGCACTTACACTAGGTGCATACAAACACGAACGTTGTAACAGCATGGGCTTATTAATATTCTTACAAACGTACCAATATAGCGACAAGCTTGTGTTTAGCGTGGGTTGACGACGAAAGGCAATTTCGTGAGATTTGAGCCCGTAACCTTTAGATCTTATCCTATGTCCTAATCGTGAGTGATTGCTATACGCTTCATAGCGTAATTAAAATCACACACTGCTAAATATGTCTTTAAGCATAATTGAACGGCACTATCAGTGACTCATGAGTGAGAGTGTCGGAGGCCCATACATTACTTTCATATTAATTCTACTCCTTTTAACTTATTTTATCCCTAGGGTAGTCATTGGCTTAGATGTTTTAAGGCATTATCTATTCGTCAGGCTAACAATTTGCAGAAGAGCGGTGAGCTTCTGAGCTAAATGCCTGCTATTTTATGGCCATTTTCTCAACAAATACAGCCTTAAAGTCATATTAGCACCACTATGATGGCAATAAAATTATTTGACCACCCGTTGCTACATCGTTAGTTATTGGTCCCAAATACTTATAAAACTAAAAGTATCATCGTGGAAACCTGAGGTCTCACCGCGCAGTAGTTATTAAGACCTCGCCACAGAATCGATCGGGTAAATCTACTGAAAAACTTAAAATTATATCTTCAAGTATATAGGTTGATCCCCTTTTATGTAGTCGCATAAATAGAACGCATATGTCTCTTGTTAATCTCCTTGTGAGAACAAAACTCACGTTGGATAGTATTTAATAAAATGCAATATTATTTGTCATCATCATCATCATCAGCCCTTTAAACTGTCCCACTGCTGGGCACGGACCTCTTCTCGCTATGAGAATGATAAGGCCATAATTTACTCAAAATACATGCTTATCTTTGCATGTTATGTACCAAAGTAGTTAGGTACTCCATTCTAAAAAATGAAGCATTCTCAAATGTGTGTTGCAACAATTTACAAGTGTTTCGTTATTGTTATTTGATGACAGAGCAAACGATGTGTTTACCAGCACACAAGGACGACTGGTAGCACATCACGAACGCTTGCGAGTTACGATTACTATAGACATGTGCCACTTTTATACTGTATCTTGAGGTAATCTTTGCTCGGGTCAGACGGCACCCGTTAAACGTATGCATCAATATATATTTGAATGAAAGTATGCCCAGAAGAATGGGTTTAATTAGCTTAATAATTCGTTAAGAAGAATCATGTTTAGGTTTAGAAATCACAAATATTACATTGAACGTATAAACATACACATACAGTTGTAGAATAACATTAAAAATAAGGATCGGCTTGGGTGTTACAATATTACTAAATTTCAAAGATATAATTTAAAAAAGTAACGTTTGTTAAATCAGCTAAGACTGAAACTTTATACAATTATCTCAATACTAGGGGCAAGTGAAGACCACTACTCCGCATGAGAAAAGATAACACTGCTAACATTTTTTGAAAGCTGCTTCCTAATAGAATAACTGGTGTTGAAGATGAAGCTGTGTTAAATGTATGAAGCACTTAACACATGGTTCTCATTTGTAGCTAACAATTTGTAGCTATAAAACTTGTTTAATGTTTCGCCTGAAAAAAACAAACAAGGCTCTTTAAAATAGTCATTACAATATATTTTATGATAAATTACTCTTGGGTAACCACATGTTACATTAAGTCTATCCTGTTACTCATTAAAAGATTGACTAGTTGGTCGTTAATAATATTAATTGTCGACACATGACACCTCTTCGTGCTTAATTCCTTAGAAATCAAAGAAGATGGCTTCACTGCAATTGTATTAGGCTTAGAAATTTCACAGAGCCAATGTTCGACTTATGTTTCGCAAATGTATCTAAATGCCAAAGCACACAGAGAGCTGAGAATGTTCTAGCATCCGTTTATGTTACATACATAACAACATGATGTATGTTTGTATGTGCATCTTAAACCTTCACTTATCACGATAACTCTTGTGACTGACCGGTAATTAATCATATTGTTATATTTCAAACTTCAATTTTTAAAACCTTTAACTTTGCCATGGCCAAATCATTTGAGTTTGACCAAAGTATTTTTTGCTCCGGCGGTCATATAATACAGAAATGAGATGATTAATGACCAGTTTTACGTGGACACATAAAAACACGTCTGTCTTCTTAAAGTCTTAGACAAAAGTACATTCAGATACATTTTCAGACTTAGTTAAGTCTTATGATGGTCATGACGCGATTCTGATAGTATCCGTCTTGATTTCTAATATAGAACTATGTGTAATCATACATAAGAAACTTGATGGAAGTGAATGAAGCAAGAGAGGTATGTCAGGATCGTTGCAAATGGCGTTTCGTAGTCTCAGCCTACCCTCCGGGAAACAGGCGTGAGTCTATGTATGTATGTAATCATACAACCTTTTGCAGTCCGCCGCTGGACAAAAGTCTCTCCTAATTTGCATCATAATAGCATTGTAAGTCAATAGGAGGATTTAGCCCACTATATATACCACGCTGGTCAAACGGGTTGTTATCTAGGAGTTTGATATCGAGTAGTTCTTCAGTTACCAAAGACTTACAACACGCATGCAATAAAATATGGTTGTGGCACTTTGTTTTACTTAATCATTAACCAATAGGAGAACCATATAAGAGAACATTGGAAACAGTTAGAATTAATTAAAAGTTACTTAGAAGACCGCACGCAATGCGTAAGAATCGGTAACACAGTCAGCACTGATGAAAATAACACGTCTTTCGGAGTCCCCCAGGGAAGCATCTTAGCTTCTACACTATTTATTCTTTATATAAACGACCTTTGTAATCTACACATAAATAACGGTACTATCATATCATACGCTGACGACACTGCTCTACTTTTTCCGTTGAATCAGAAAAAGATGTTTTCGAGCATGCGCAACGTGGATTTAATTGTGTTCAGCACAATTTACTAACACTAAATTGAAAGAAAACCAACTATATTAAGTTTACGATACGCAAATTAAGAGCACAACAAACTAACACACCATTGTACGCTCATCACTGTGACGCAATTGGGTTGTCGTTGCTGTGGCACCTTTCCTAAAATTCCCTGTGCATGTCCGTGTATCAATGGCACAAATAAAATAAAATATCTGGGTATCATAATAGACCAAACACTTTCTTTCAAAGAGCATATCGAGTGTTTGAACGGTAGAATACGTAAGTTACTATATGTCTTCAAGAAAATGCCAGATATTGCAGACCCAACATTAATAAGGCAAGTGTACTTTGCTCTATGCCAGTCAATATTAAAATATTGTATTACGACATGGGGGAGGGGCGTAGGAAAAACTTTGTTATTGTCTGTTGAAAGAGCTCAGCGAGCAATCCTTAAAGTATCAACTTCCAAACCGTTTCTATATGCAACTAACGCTCTATATCAAGCTGGTAAAGTACTAACAGTTTGACAACTATTTATTAAGAGTATCATATTAAAGCAGCACACAGCCCTTCTCTACAGCACTTTATCTACCAACAAAAGGCGACATGATATAATTTTTCCGACTAAAATACAAACAAGACATTCATTCACATCCAAATCTTATATATTCCTGGGACCCCTACTTTACAAAACACTTAACGCATTAGCTAACCTAACGCCCTGTACCTACTTCAAATGTAACAAAATTGTCAACAATATCCTTTTGAATATGTCCTATGAAGATACAGAAAAATTATTAATTGTGTTAAAGTAATTATCACAAACAAAATACATGTTTATTTAAATTCATTAGTTGTATTAATGATAAGATATTGTAGATCTAGTAATACTGTACTAAAACGTAACGTACTAAAAATATTGTAGTAAGTAAGTGAACTTACTATTTTGTTTGTGATCATTATTTTAACACAATTAATATTTTTTTATATATTTTATTGTATCTAACTAGACCTGATCGCCTGAAACACAGGTTTATCATAGGCAGGCATAAAATTTTATATCAGGAACCTAAACTAAACTTTTGTACTCTAAATAAGTAAACTGTACTATTTTAATAAACAGAATAAATTGAATTGAAATGAATACTGACTGACTTTGTTACTTTACTGACCACTGCGGTGTTCTCGATGCCCAATAGCGGTGAAATACCAGCCCCCTTAGCCAAATGGCATTCGATTAACGATATCGCTGTTCGCTAAGTGCAAAAATGTATGAAACTGACATAGGCTTGCGATATGTCACGTAGTCAACGAAGAAGAAGTTCCTTATGTTGTCATGGCAACCAAGCGTTAGCGAAAGTAGAAAACTAAGCGAATGCTATTTGGCTAGGCCCTTTCCGATTAACGACCCAACGTTTAGGCCAGGTGAGCCTCGTCACCTCCGTAATTTCTTTTGTCGCAGGTGTATCAGACATTACTTTTCCAAAGTTTGTCGCAGGTGCATCAGACATTAATTTTCCAAAGTGCTGCTTTGATCACATTAACCTAAACATTTACCTACTCCGTCTACCATTACTCTAAACGAGTTCGAAAACACAACATAGATTTTTTATTCGCTTCTAGCTGACCCGGCGAACTTTGTACCGCCATATAGGTATGTATTATACATATAAACCTTCCTCTTGAATCATTCTATCTATTAAAAAAAACGCATTAAAATCCGTTGCGTAGTTTTAAAGATTTAAGCATACATAGGGACAGACAAACAGAAAACAGACTTTGTTTTATATCATGTACCTAGTGATGATTAACCTACTGTTCACATTCTATTATTTTTCGATGACATTCAAACTTTATGTATTAAAATAGATGGAGCTGAATAAACATTTATTATGATGATTCCATGATAATAAAGGCCATAAAATTAATTAGTTAAATAAAACATTTTTTAAGAAATATAAAGTATTTTCACACTAAGAGACCTTGAAGAACCATTATGATTCTTATTAAAAGCCGCTATTTTATTCGGTTTTGTTTACAAGGTAATTCAATTACTAAATTTAACGTTGTACCTATATATAAATACATACAAATTTCAATTGCTGATTGGAAAATCACTAATATGACTAGACCGATTCCAATAATTTATGTCTCATTATTCGGGAGCTTAAGGCACATCAAGCAGATTCAAAATGAACTGACGATATCGAAGAAGCGAAATAAGTGATTTGTATGGCAATTATCACTTCGCCCGTTTTACAGGAACATTAACTTAAAAATAGAACAAGTTTTATACCATGACACCTGCCATGAAAACCTATAGCCTGATTAAACTGGCATCATCCTTAAAAAACTACAGCAAGAACTCTAGCCAATAAATAAAATCATGCGGGCAACAAAAGCAGTATGTAAGTAGGTATCTTAGAAGCATCAAATAATAATGTATTTTTTTCTAAATTGCTCGAAAGGCCTTGAATGTTTATGAACTCAAATGAGTAAGTAAGCATGAGATGTCAAGTTTGTTTTATATTTTACGCAACGTTCGAGTATTGTCATCATGCGACGAATTAAAGTATGCTGCGCTTTGGACAAGTGTTAGTAAACCTTCGTTATTTAAAATGGTTACAAAATAACTGTGATGAAACCAGTACCTAACCTTTTGTACCTCTAAGCGCTGGGGTCACCGACGCGACGTTTGCCAGACTGCACAATTTCAGTGTACGACCTTTTTACCTGATTACGTTATTGAAAGACGAATTGCAATGTACATTTGGCACATGAGTTTGTTGCAAGTGTCCATCGCAGGATTTATTATGCTAACTTCTAATCTCTTTCTGTAAATAGGATAGGATAACCTGATGGAAAGAAACAGGAACCCACCACGCACCCTCGGATTGACCAGCCCAACTATTGGAATAAAAAAAGGTTGACAATACCGAACTCCTGTGAAAGGATAAGAGATATATACATACCATGCCTGTATGGGTTCCAGGAAGATACCTCGCTTGCAGTGGTGGGTTCCTCTTTCTTTCCATTAGGTTACAATGGAGTTCCACCACGTAACGCCTGATTCAATGAACTAGGATAGGATAATTTGAATAAGATGTTTTTTCTAGGTACCTAGATAATTTAAAATAAATGCCGTCTTATGTTTTAATAATAGCCTTGAATAGCTCTAGTTGTTTCTAATATTTATTGATGAAAAAATGCTGTAAACACAAAATATGTATAAAGAAATTGAATGTATCTGGCCTAAAGCCTGAATTGTGCAAATTGCCTATCTAACACGAGTATTTACCTAAACAATACTTATAATATTGAAGTTCTATTAGCATATAACTCTTTTTTTTTGCAGCTTTTAAGCGACAATGTTACTGTTTCACTCAATACTTTACTACTAGACTGTGGTCAATTACAAGTATTAAAAGGACAGCGTATCGAGCATGTCCTGTTTTGACAAATGGCATATGTATAACACAGTATCTTAGTAAAAAACAGCATTAACCAAAATATTGTATCAATGCATCAATTTTAATTAATACGTTTCCGCTATTTGTAAATTGTTTAATACGCTTCGTTTGACTCGTGAGAACATTTCGTTATTATACAAGCCAAATTATAGTAATCAACATATTTGTAATAGTTTGATTTGTCTTTGTTTATATGTATAATACAGGCAGCGATAGCCCAGTGGAGAGACCGACAGACTGCTACGCAGAGGGTCCGGGTTCGAATCCACGGCACGCACCTATGACTTTTCGGAGTTATGTGCGTATTAAATTGTTAATTATCGCTTGCTAAACGGTGAAGGAAAACATCGTGAGGAAACCTGCATGTCTGAGAGTTCTCCATAATGTTCTTGAAAGACATGTGAAGTCTGCCAACCCGCACTAGGCCAGCGTGGTGGACTATGGCCTTAGCCTTCTCATAGTGAGAAGAGGCTCGTGCCCAGCAGTGAGATAGTATAAAGGGCTGTTGATGATAATATATAGCCAGAAACAAGTAAAATATGGTGTACCACAGGGCAGTGTCTTAGGGCCTTTATTATTCATTACTTATAATAATGATTTTCCATCAGCTACAAAATATCCAATGATTATGTTTGCTGACGATAGTACAATTGGTATTTAATAGTGAGTATATACCAGCTCTAGAAAATTACATAAATCAAAGAATTGACTCGGTAGTAACTTGGCTGACATTAAATAATCTTAGAATAAACTTTGACAAGACGTATATTATGCAATTTGGAAATCAATTACATAGTAATAATTTAAATTTAAATATTAATTATAAGGGTACAAGAATTAATGAAACTGACATAACAAAATTTCTAGGACTTTATATTGACAATACATTAAAATGGCATGAGCAAATTGACAAGGTATATACTAAATTACATCAGCAGTCATATACCTTATACAGGTTAAGCAAACCTGTGGGTCAGTCGGTTTTATTGACTGCATATCATGGCTTAGTTTCCTCATCTCTTAGGTATGGCATAATATTTTGGGGTAATGCTACGGGTAAAGAAAGAGTCTTCATAGCGCAGAAACGCCGCATCAGGGCAATATACAACCTACAAAGGGATAACACTTGTAAGCCAATTTTCAAAAAGCTGAGAATTTTAACTATACCCTGCTTATACTTATATGAAACCGCCATGTTCGTGCGCCGCAATATAAATAAATTCATAAAAGTTACTAGCCAAAGAAGGGCTGACAAACTACACTTGGTACCGAGTAAAAGTAGCCTTTTTCATAATAGCATTTTTGTAATGGCCCCAAAAGTTTATAATAAGCTTCCAAAATACATACGAACAGCCGAGAGCATAAGCAAATTTAAAAATGAATTATTAGCATTCTTAATTGAAAAATCATATTATTCTATTGCAAGTTACTTCGAAGACATTGAATTGTGATAATTATAATGTTAGAATCATGAGAATGCCAATGTTGGTAAATGGTAATATTAATGTCGTAAATTTTTAATTGATTATTATTTTGTATTGACATGTATGAACAGAGTAATGAATGTAGAGGAAGCGCGTGAGGTTTGTAAGGATAGATGCAAGTGGCGTTCCGCTGTCTCTGCCTACCCCGACGGGAAAAAGGCGTGAGTATATGTATGTATGTATGTTTGTATTGTCCGTGTGGTGACGGATTAAGAATACGGATTGTCACCACCCCATGTCATCCCATGGGTGTCGTAAGAGCCGACAGAGGGAGCATATTATGCAGAGAACAGCAAAGCAGCACTGTAAGAGAAGGAAAACTTGATACAAACCCTATACCAACCCGTTTGGCCAGCGTGGTATAGTAGGCCAATTCCTCCTTTCAAAGGAGAGGCCTAGTCCAGCAGTGGACTGTTAAACGCTGATGATGATGTTTGTATTTAATTTCTTAATTTAATTTTAATTTTTGACTTAATTATCCTTTATTTACTATATACTGACATATATATTAAATCTGACTAAAATTATGTTATTTGATTATTATAATTTTTATTATGTTTTCAAATGTATTCTTTAATTTTTGCATTGTATTAAATCAATATGAAATTTTATTCATTACTAGAGGAAGCCAGCGGCAACGCCCACACATTTTTCAAATTCACCCGTTTTGTCTGATCCCGAGTAAATTTCGAGGAAACCCTTCTTAGTGCGCCCCTACGGTCTTCAAGGAACATACATGCCAAATTTCAGCTTCCTGCGTCCAATAGGCTGTATTTGGCTGTAGCTTGTCTATCAGTCAGTCAGTAACGCAAGGATTATTTATATATACAGATAAGGTAATACATTTTGCATGCCGCTCTCCGCACGGTTGATCGTGGTGACACAATACTTTACCTGTATCCATCTATTTACCCAAGTATCGCAAAATAAACAATTTCATTTCATTTCATATAATCCTTTGTTACCGGTTGGTTACAGCTTATTGCCATTCAGAAAAAATGGTAACCTTTAAATATTTCTTTACAAACCTTACAAATTTGTTCATCCAGTCTATTACAATTTGGCAGCTATTTAAATATGCACAGACAACAGCTCTTCATTGAAGCTATTTTGTTTTTTAAAGATTACTCTCATTGCAGCACTAGCCACTGTCATAAGAGAGAGTTCACAAACATCAAAAACGAGTGGGTGAAGATTTTTTGTAATTGCTTTCGGTGGTATTTAAGGAATTGGTTGCCATTACGTAGCATAGCGCCTGCTGATATTTTTACTTAATTTGGCACATACGCTGGTTTATTTCAGTTAGTTGCGAAGTGAAGGCGCTGTTTTGTTCGAGATATTGTGCTGTATAACATGCAATTAGTTTAGTAACACCTATACCTTATGCCAGTTGATAAATCTCATTCTCTGGGTACTGATTTTAAAAGCGACATCGTCAGTAATTCACATACAGAATTTATATTTTCTGGCTTGTCTACTATGACAACATAATTTCTAATAGGGTTGAAATAAAACTTCTTTTAAACACAGCTTATATTTTGGAGCCACATTAAAGAAAACTAACATTATTTGTACTATGTATAATTCCGTTACTGGTCCACGCAAATATTGCGCTATAAATTATATTAGTTCATGACATTTTAAGTAGTTTAAAATATCACTAAGTAAGATAATTATGAAAAGTAAAAGCTACATTTATCGGCATTGCGGTTGCTTTTCATCAAATATGGCCAAGAGTGTTCTTTGCCACTACATACGCCTTGACTATTAAAATAATCCCTCATCAATATAACATAGCAATACCTATTGCAAATAGCAAAATATTCATTCAGCAGGAGTCCGACGTAAGCAATTTCATTGAGTTTTATTTTAGTAGATGGCATTACTGTGCTTATTATAACAAAATATTGACGTTCTCAATTTATCGAAATTTATTGAATTTATATTCAAGAATGACATAATGATGCGTGCTACAAACACGTTATAATTCTATTAACACCTGTTTTGACGTATATTATGTTTACATAATATATTGCTAATTGATCTTATAAAATATCATAATTACTATGACTACATTAGAATCTAAAAGATTTTGACCGGTTCGGCACGTCAGCTTCGCAAAATCTTATTATTAGGCTAACATTGTGCCACCGCACCAAAAATAATATAACATTTGCAATAGCCGTATCATATCATTTTTATAATTTGCTAGAGGATGCCCGCGGTTACATCGTCTCCCGTCGCGCATAGCGTGATTTTATATAGCCTATAGCCTTCCTCGATAAATGGGCTATCTAACACTGAATGAATTTTTCAAATCAGACTAGTTCTGTTCACACACCAATCAGATCAGTTCCTGAGATTAGCGCGTTCAACCAAACAAACAAACTCTTCAGCTTTATATATTAGGTAGTATAAGACTTTCTCTGGTGTAGAACATCCTTATATATATAAAATATTATATTCCGTTACTCACTCGCAGTCAACGTGCAGGTGATACTACTGGACGCATTGTATGTATGTTTCTTGAGGACCGTAGGGGTTGCACTAAGAAGGGGTTTTGCATGTTCCCACGGGATCGAGCAGAAACGGTTTCATTCGCAGCTCCGCACAACTTCTATTTACAAATAATGTAACGTAACAGAATTATAATAAGAACATTTATGCATCGATATTTCATAAACTCGAATTGTTTATATTAAACTATATTATAACTGACAAAGTTTAGTCAGAATAATGCAATGAAAACTACAGTCTTAATATTTAGTATCAGAATTTCTTATTTATTCTGTTTAATTCACATAGAAGATAAAATTTACACAAACATATGTTCAAAGAATTAATACATAGTAAACTAACAAGATAACTGTTTATATCTGTCATCCGCCGCATTAATCTTGTAAGAAGAAGCAAAGAAATACATATAATTAATTCAAAGATATTTAAATACAATAAGCTTTGTATCATCGCAATATTTAAGTCCAATGTAAATTGTATGCGTGACGGTGTCATCAATCGTGACTGAGTGGAGTTCCTGAACTACATAGATACCTGACTGCACACATGTAAGAAAGGTCACTCATGATCTAATAAACAAAGACCGCGATTTCAAACCATTAACATAGCTGCATACAATTATTTTGTTTATCGTTGCCAGGATAAATTGATTGTACAAAAGTTGAATTATTCAGAATTGTCATACTGATCGGAGGTGCCGCTTTCGATTTCCGGGTTGGACAAAAGTGTTACTGGGTTTTTCCGAATTCTCAGTAGCAGCACGGAGTCTGGTGATGTGCCCGATAACGGCAATAGGCTCACCACCTATTACGTGGGACCTAAAAATTCATGGCGAAATTTTGGTGTAATATTACACCTCTGCCTACCCCTTCAGGGATACTGGCGTGAGTCTATAAATAAATATAAAAAGTCATACTATTCTAGCTTTAGGGTTTTAAATGAAGCTTAACTTCATAGAATGCAATTAATAAGTTTTACAAAATATATATCATCCGAGTAGAGTAGGGATTACTAGTGTAGAGATGTGGTATTTCCAACTAGAAGATTTCTCTGATCGAGCTCGCTGATCAGAACTAGTGGTCAAACACTGGTTCCAACTTTGTTAAAATAAGGCAACCCATCAGCGTATTAAGCCACGGAGGCTATGCCGTCAATATTACCCATACCTAAAAAAACACGCATTTTTTTTTAAGTTCATTGCGTATTAGTCTAATTGGCTGTGATAATTTGGCTTGTGACTTAATGAAGCATACCTAATAATGTATGTATAGCGCTACTTAGAATATATAAGTGAACAACCCAAATTCTACTACGTTTTAGTTCTAAGAAGATGAGGCCACGTAATGATTGATGATGTATACCAAATTTACCGCCAACGGTTAAACTCTAGATTATATGTATCTTTTCTAGAGTTGTTATTGACAACTCTTTTTCTCCGAGACGATTTATCAATATATCTATATATTCTAATTTGACGCGTACAATACTCTGAAAACAAAGTGGTATACACAGTAGATTCGAAAATAAGAAGAGTATTCACTTTCTTCCTGAATGGTAGGCGGATTTGAAAATGTCTCTACAACTCTAATCTAGAAACATTATACTAAATATTAGTGATATATTTATATACCAGCAATATTTTTGTATTTTCCATGTGTTTGCTTGTTTGTATTCTACATAATAATACATATGTATGTTAAATTGGTGGGTAATTGCTAACAGCTTTGTTGAATAGTAAATTGCTAATACTGTCATGAAACCAATGAAAGGAATTGAAATGACCACACTTGTTAAACTGTACAACATGTTTATATGACGAAAAACGCGTAGTCTGTGGTAGTTTTATTTCATATGATATTAATAATAATCATCAGAAATCAATATAAAATTTTACGACTTATGCAAAGTTTTAGATTCCTTATTTAAAGTAGATATGTTTTGGCTAATTTATAACTCTGTTTACTGTTGTTCATGTAAAGGATTACAAGAGTTTCAAGCATACTAATTTATAGATTTACTTCGTTCGTAATTTATGATATAGACATAAATCAAATTTTAATAATTTGACGCTATGTAGGTTGATTATGATGTCAACGGATCATAAACCAGCAAATATTAAATTTACATTTTACCACACCAATATAATTACGTCATCATCACTCAAGTTTGACGCGTATTATGCGTAAATATAGAACTGTACGCTATTTGTTTTGAAGAGACTAAACAAAAGTATTATCCTTATCCTAATTTCCTGATTAGTTGACCTGGGGATATACGTGCGTGAAGTCACTGATGTAATGCGAATTTTTACCACCTAACTTGATAACCAACTGATAGTATATAGTGCCGAGGGAAATTGTAAATACTTCTTCAATAACTTTGCATTGATGACCTTCGCATTGGACGTAGTGTAACAGATAAATATGGGTCTAATGAAAAGTCTTAGGCAGCTAAGAGCAAAGTAATATATTATGATAATATTTAGACGACTGACAATCTTAATGACCTTTGAATTGGACACAGTGTTACAGAAAAATATGGGTCTAATGAAAACTCTGAGGCAGCTAAGAGCAAAGTAACTTATTATGACAATATTTGGATGACAGAGTATTCGCTAATCGCTTTGATAAATAAACAAAATGTATTTAAGTGACATTGACATTAGGACCTACTGATATCATGTTGTGTAAACTTGGATTGCCTTCTAAATAATTTGAAAGAATTGAATAAATCTCTTAAGATGTGTATTCTTTTTTGGTACGACCAGCAGGAAATCTGCAAATATTTGTAGCTATTAGGGGTTAAAGTATGAAATTGCCGATTTGTACTGAAAATCAAAATTGATTATTTTTTAATTTTAACATATTTATTTAATCAAAATAGTTACCATTATTATCTATATATTGCTGCCATCTAATAGGAAGGTCATTTATGCCTTTGCGATAGAACTCTGAGGATCTAGACTGCACAAACTGTGTGAAAGCATTTTCTTCTGCCTCCTGGGAAGAAAACTTCTTATCACGTAGATAAATGTCCAAATCACGAAAAAAATGGTAGTCCGTTGGAGCAAGGTCTGGCGAATACGGAGGACGAATGGTTTCTAACTGCAGTTCCTGAAGGGTCAAAACGGTTTCTCGTGCTGTATGAGGTCTCGCGTTGTTATGGAGCAATAATGGTGAAGATCGATTCATGAGTCGGGGCTGTTTTACTGCTAGTTTTGCCAACATTGTTCGGAGTTCGGTACAATAGACATCTGCCGTTATTGCTTGACCAGATCGGCGAAAACTATAGCGAATAACACCATAATGAGACCACCAAACAGTTACCATTACCTTTTTATTGGTAAGCTTTGCTTTAGGACACTTGTGGCGTTTGACCTGGGGTCAGCCATTGCATTTTTCTTTTACGATTATCATAAAGAATCCACTTTTCATCACATCTCACAATTCTATTCAATCTTCCTTTATTTCTGTACCGATTCAACAAGGCAACACAAGTTTCAACACGCGTTTTTTTCTGCAGATCAGTCAAATCATGAGGCACCCATTTTTCGTATTTTTTTATTTTATTGATTTGACGCAAATGAGTCAATATTGTGGGTAAGGTAACGTTAAACCATGCCACTAATTCCTGGGTAGTTTGACCAGGATCGGCTTCCACCATCTCTCTTAATTCATCGTTATTCACTTGTGTGGGCGTTCTTCCTCGTGGCTCGTTCTTCAAGTCGAAGTTTCCACCGCGAAAGTGTTAAAACCAAAATCGCACGGTGCATTCATTAGCAGACCCCTCTCCAAACGCAACATTGATATTGCGGGCTGTTTCTGCCGCGGTACTTCCGCGTCGGCACTCGTATTCAAAAATCACTCGAATTATCGCAGTATCCATCTTTCTTGTCTAAGTTAAATAACAAAAACAATTGAAAGTCGATATTCAAAGGAGAATGCCAGTTTTTGTATGGAAGCCTTTACCGTTTGCTTTTTCATGAAATGAACATTTTTAGCTTATTGATTAATATTACCGTAGGCATGAAGCGTTTTTGTTTTCGAATCCGCAGTTCGGAGATTTTCACATAACCATATTTTTTTAAAATCCGCCATAAATATTGCAAAGGAAGGAATTTGTCCTTGATTTCTAATTATTGATAACAATATCAATAAGTGAATGAAGTTACAATTTAAAAGAAACCTAGTTTCGACCCAGAAGAACAAACCTCAACTCAACGGATAAAAACAAAATAATAACACAAACAAACACGATCGATGCGTAGGCGACGTTGTGTGGTGTTGACATTTGACACTTTTGACAGTTGCTCAAGATAACAAATGTTACCCTGCAAGTGTTGCTATCTCGATTCAATTATATCTAAATCGATATCACCTAAAAAATAATCGATTAATGAATAAATTGCTCAACCAAAGACTGAAATCAAGTTAAGTAGCTAAATATGTACTTCTATTTAATAAAATCACACAGAACACCGTTTTTTTAATTCACTATCATAGTGCCTTCTATTGAAATCCAAAATAATTTAATCGTGTAAGCAATCGTTAATGTTGAGAATATTACACTCGATGTTTTGTCGCTCGGAATCGACTTTTTTTGTGCTGGCAATGTATGCATTCGGAAGTTGTTGATCTAAGTTCTACTTTTTTATAATATTTCGTAAACGCGGATTTAATAATGATTCATAATTTAGTAATGGCATTCAAAATGTGTCAAAGAATTAACGGTATACCATTTTTTTAAATGCAATTGTTACAGGTTCCGGCATTCTCCTTTTCACATTTTTAGAAGAAGAACATCATAGAAACCATGTGAAAAAAGTTTCATTCAAAAACCTCAAACCATGAAGATTCTATGTCAATTCAAAGTAGCTATTACAATAAAACGGCAATTTCATACTTTAACCTCTATTATTATTTTGCAAATTGTGGATCATTTTTATATATTATGTAGAACTATCGATAACACCGAAATTTTAATACTACCATAGAACAAGAAGGCTTCGCTTTTTTCATTCTAGTTCCCTTAAAGTAGAAGACTGAAAGAAACAACCATACTGCCGTCCGAAAAGCAGAACATCTAGTTTTCGTTGTTGCGATATTGTCGACAGCCAACGGCTGTCTTCTAGTCGTTTTTTATCATCTCGCAGCATTATTGGACACGTAGTAGTTTCTCTCTCATGCAGCATCCATCGAGTGCGATGCTTTTAAACCTGCAGATAAACATGTAATTTTTTGCACTTGGCTTATTCCAATGGCTGTAAGAATTTGCTGACATTTAATTTCTTTGTCTGTTGGTAATTGTAAGATCAATATTAGTTTCCGTAACCGCAGTCAGCGGCCGGCCTTCATGTTCATCGTCATGGAGATTTTCACCTCTACGTCTTAATAGGTTTGTGTGCTAAAATGTAATTAGCGATTGATTCGTACCTTTATTAGATGTTAAACTGAAATACCTCATTTTTTCTTCAAAAATCGATCAGCAACATACATACACATTAGTACATTACGGCTTTTTAAATACATTTTTTAATTTAACACGAAAACGCTGTAAACCATCATGGCGGTTGAGTGATATCACAAAGTCCAAAACAAAACAAACTGTGAATGAAGTCTGGTCTGATGTACCCACTTTTATTTTTTTATATTTGATTTGACAGGTAGAAAGTTTGACGTTTTAGTTGTATTTACTACTAAAACGTCAACAACATGAATGGCGGACGTACTGTTTGACGTAATGCTCTCTGATTGGTGTTCACTGTCACAAGAATAAACACATTATTTTTAGCTATATATAATAAATAATAAACTTTATTGACATCTTAAAATCATAATGATTCTATAGATACTACAATCAAACCGATTTATACTTAGTGGACACAAGCCTATTATCTAAACCACACAAATACACAGCGCTGCGACAAGGAGCTTCATCGCCAAATGCGGATAAGAGTGTAAGTCTTTCTTGTTGAGTTGCACCACAATGAAAATCGTAAAAAATCTTTCAACAAAAATGTTTACGAGTTAAATAGCGACGCAAAAAAAATGACAAACTCGTAAATTAATAAAATCCATATCAATCCATCCCAAAGATTTTCGAATTCCAATATTTTTTTTATTCTTTAATAGGTTGTTTCCAACTAGTCAAATCAAGCACTTTTAATGAAATGTCAAAAACGACCTTTGCTACGGCGTTTGTATGAAATAAGACCTAGTGACGTCATAGCTTTTTGCTGTCAAATAGAATACTTATTATCAATAAATTGTCGATAAAAAATGTTAAATAAAGTTTTAACATTAATTAATGAATTAAACTAGCATTATTTTAACATATTTCACTAGATAAAAATACTTGTATAATTTATTTCACTTGCAGGAAACTTCCGTATTGTAAGTGTTCAGAAACTGTCAGTATATATCCCACGTAAATGGCAACAAAACGCATCTCGTAACCCTGCAATACTGATACCAGAATCTACGGGTAATAAAAGCTCCCTAAAAACCGAATCGAAACCTGACAAAGATACTAAAGCTATCTGATGCGTCTTTCGTCTATATATTAGCTGTTTCTAACTACCCCGTAAAGTCTTCTGTTTCGATACTTCCTTTTGTAGATAATTACATAAATCTAATCGAAAAGCCAACAAAAAAATTCGTCAGTGAACTATTTGCTTGCTTTATCACTAAAACGATATAAGCTGGGGTATCAAAGCAATTTTTTGTGTTAACATATAAGAAATTTACTCAAATAAATTATTTTAGTACCTAACTTAAATTTATACTGGAAAATTGATAATTAGTCAACAATATGTATTAGTTTACATGTTCTTATATGGGTATGGTGCACAAACAATAGAATTTAGGTTGTGCAAAGAATATGCATAATATGACGCTTCACGCTTTAAATTTGTTGCTCACGATTCCTCTTGATCGATTTTATTTACCTACCAAGAATATTCAAATACATTGGACATTGTCCAATATATTTGTAAATCACTTCGATATTCCGCAAGCGATGTTTGGACTATACATGAATTTACTACTTACATTCGGCTTTAGTTTAAATTCCGTAATAGATAATATGTGCATCAAGCAAATTCTTTGTAAGCCTACACCCGCATTCATGGTACTTTATGATTAGTAAACTTGGTTCTAAATCTAATCTAATCTAAAATAATATTTACTCTCTCTTAAATCAAAATCCATGAAAAGTATGGCAAGGCATCGTGGCAAAACCAATACACGTTAATTTAAGTAAAAGCTACTATTACAATATTACCTACAATTACTACTTAAAACTTATAGCATGCATAAGATATATTATATAAATCGTGACTAGCGCATGCTTTGACACAGTTTGTCATAGACGGTCTAAAAATCGCAAAACTCAGCATAACATTTCCTTCCATTTGCACATCTATACAAAACAAAATTGTAAATATATGGCCCACGAATAAATGGATTTCATTAGATCTGTCTGAGGTCACTCATTTTTCAACAACTATGTCATTTATTTGCAAAATATCTATTCACGGGACTTCTACCATATATTAATTAATTTACTCAAGCAAAATGTCAAGATGATCTGTCGCGTGGAAATTTAACACAGAACTTGCTCCACCATCAATGTATCACCGATATTGATTGATTCAGGCGATAAACTATTAGTGTAGGTGTCAAATTTCATCCAAATCTACTCAGTTGTTTTTGCATGACTGTATAACAAACGCCTAAACATTCAAAATAATATTTGCAGGATATAAGTAAAGATTATATTTTAGCAAACACTCAAAATATAGTTAACGCTAATTTATCTTATTATGATGTATTAGACATAATAATAATTTATGTACATGTTACACTTGCTGAGTTATTAATGAATATGATTTTCATCGCGAGCAACGCATCCTACGTTATAGTAGTTTACGATGTAGTTAATTAATTAGCATGGCTTGAGTAATATAATAACGTAACTAAACGATGGCAATTAATAAAGCAGCTTTACTTTGACCATACATTTAAAATTTGAGTAATTTTTATTACCATCTTAAGTATTAGAATTTATTTGCTTTCTGTGTGGTAGACACGTTAGTAGAAACACGTGTTGACATATTTAATATAAATAAATCTAATCCATCTACACATATGCCTACATAATTTTTACATACATATATAGACTCACGCCTGTTTCCCGGGGGGGTAGGCAGAGACTACGGAACGCCTTTTGCAACGATCCTGACATATCTCTCTTGCTTCATTCACTCCTATTAGATTCCTCATGCATGCTCTTCTGTTCAGGGTGCTTCTAACCTGTCCGGTTTTTAGGATGTCTCCAATCTGGTCAGAGAACGTTCGCCTAGGTCTTCCCCTTCGTCCTGTCCCTTCGACACTTGCCTTATATATCTGCTTGGTCAGTCTTTCGTCATCCATCCTCTCCACGTGCCCAAACCATCTTAGCATACCTTTCTCGATGCTTGTCACTACATCTTCTTTTACCCCACAACACTCTCTTATCACACAATTCTTTACTCTGTCAGTCAAAGAAACACCACACTTACTTCGCAGTGCTCTCATTTCTACAGCATTTATTCTACTTTCATGACTCTTCTGCCATACCCAACTATCACTACCATACATAAGAGTAGGTACTAACACCCCTCTATGGACTGCCAAACGTGCCTTTTTGGACACGTTTTGGCTATTCATAAACGCCTTCAGAGCTCCATTCACTCTATTACCTGCATTAACTCTTCTTTCAATATCTTCTAAATTCTTACCATCTCTTGTAAACAGCGTACCTAAATATACAAACTCATTCACTTGCTCCACTCGCTGTCCATCGATCATAACATTACAAGCCGTAACGCATTCCTCCTTTTCAAAAACCATAACTTTCGTTTTACTTACATTCACTTTCATTCCTTTCCTCTCTAACGCACCATGCATGATTGTTACCATCCCCTGCAACTCCTCCGCTGAAGACGCAAGTATAACCTGATCATCAGCATAAAGGAGGCATTTGACAAGTAACTCATTCATCCTTAATCCACAGTCAATATTTTTCAAATCTTGCAAACAAATGTCCATGAAGAGATTGAACAGCCACGGCGACGCTACACATCCCTGTCTAACACCTGTCTCGATGGTAAACATTGGTTTACCTTTTTTAGTTTTAATGGGTCGTACACGCATTGCCGTTTACGACCCATTTATGCTCACACAAGCTCTAGAATCTTCATAAAGGGATTTCAGAGCTCGTATGAGGCTGCTGTTCACCCCATACATCGACAGTACCGACCACATTTCATTCCTCACCACTTTATCGTAAGCCTTTTCCAAATTCTCGAATGCGCAATAGACCTTTTGACCTTTGGCCAAGAATTTTTTGGCTACGCACCGCAAGGAAAAGACTTGATCCCTGCACCCCATACCCTTTCGGAATCCTGCTTGTATGTACATCCCATATTTTCTTGTCGATTACTTCCATAACTCTTTCAATCAGTACCTTCGCATACAATTTGCCAACAATTAGTTTAGCTAAAATGAAAATATACCTATTTCAAAGATAAATTATTGTGTTCAATCAATAATTGCAGAGAAAATTGGATCTCAGCAACTACATCTAAAGATGATAGGATATTTATTGATTGGTCATTAAATATCAAAATGAGATAATTATGTATAATACTAGTTGCAATCGTTGCAATTTTCATAAGTTTAATCATAAGTTTCAACATTCAATGTTCTTTTTCAATTATAACTTGAATCTGTCAAAAAGTATAGCGATCGTTTCTAACAGGGTCCAGTCATCATATACTGCGATCCAATGTTAAGATAATTCAAATTAACTAAGTGTACCATTTTAAATAATGTTACAACTAGATGTCGTATAACTTCATGTTGAGCATAATCAATAAAATGAGGAGAAAAATATAATATACATGCTTGTTATATGTTATTATGGATTTAGCAAACGCTGGACCTAATCATTATTTCAATTCACAGGAGGACATTTTACAAATTTTGACAATCTTTTAGAAAGCAGATATTATACATCTAACCTCACCTAACTATAACAACTTTTATGTAATAGATCTCTGCATATTCGAAAATATTTGCCATTCATCTCAAAGGTTTGAGATTGCCTTTATTTGTGAGTAAAGTAAAAATCCGTTCCATCGATATTATATTAATGAATGTACAAATTGCGAAAGTTTAAAACTATTTATGATCCGTAGTGCCAGAAATACCTATGATCAATACGCAGTATAATGCTAAATTGTCAGACCGATATACCTAATGACTTGAAAATTTCCCCGACATCATTATAACAGTATATGCCATAAATATTGGCAATTAATTTAAAATATTGTATAATTATTACATATAAATTGATATACGGTTGCTTTGCGTGATATGTTTATAATAAGCTTTAAGGAAAGATTTAAGACGCACAGGAAGCAACTTATAAATCAAGATAAAATAAGATGCAATAGGAGTAGGGTCAATAACATTTCCCCCCCGTGGGATCTCCACCTTGTCGTAGTGGGGGAGCTCAGTAACCGTGGGTTTGAGGTACACCCACAGTGAAGCTAAGCGGGATCCCGGGAGGGGACGCTCCATGTGAGCTTGCGTGAGGCCTGCGTAGGATGCGTCCCAAGGTGCGGGTGAGGGGACAGGTCTGTCTGTCCCTCGCAGTCGGGTGCGGTCGCGGGAGGAGAGGCGTGTCGGTGTTGCGTTGCCGCGCGCTCTATCTCCCGCGACCAAATGGGGACGCACAATCGTTGCGTCGCGGTGGGGCCGCAGAGGAAGAGGAGATGCGGTGTTGCGTTGCCGTCCTCCCTATCCTCTGCGGCCGCTGGGTGTTTTGGCGGCGGAGGCCAACACCTTCATCCGCCGCCAAGGGGGTTTCGTTCGGGGCCCGCCTGACCGGCGGGCCAATATCCGTCGGGGGGTAGCGAGGAATGCTTCGGTGAAACCCTACCCTCCGACACATGGGGATGACGTACATGAGGAGCACGAGTTGGTTTTTAGTCAGTAAGAGTCTGACAGTCCCCTTCGTCCTCTTCCCCCCCAGGGCGAAGGGACTCCATGAGGATTTTCCAACCCGACGCAAAAAAAAAGACGTGTCAATAACATCTAATAAATTTGTTACTAAGTGGAAAGGGGAAGGAGCGTAGCATCCTTGGTATTACACTCAAAGATGGGACACGAAACACTGAGCTGCGCTCAAACTAAAAATAAAGACGTGGAAAAAACGAGGGTGGTTGGACGAAAATCTTGGCACTGTGGGGGCCAAGGATGGACGAAGTCACCTGGCCAGATTTGAAAGATGTGGCGAGATGATTTAGATACCTACCACAAGAGCTGGCTTGAAATTGCGTGCGACAAGCAAATATCACAAGATTTGGGGGCGGCCTTCGCCCAGCAGTGAGACATTAAAAAGAATTGGAAAGGAGTCATTGTGACAAAAATGTACAAATCCATTCAAGAATACCTAATTAGGAGATTGGCTTTTTGTTTTAAATGAACCTATCTCAGAAACTACTAAGTAGTAATCTCTTATTGAGGATTGTTGGATTGTTTTATTAAGGAATTCATATTTTGTACACTGCAATACCAATAAATCCTTTATCCAAGGTTTGTTGGCAGAAAACTCAGTGTTGAATTAAGCTCACTTTTGTACATAAAACCAAATGTAAATTGTATATACTTTTCCTTTCATATATTTTCAAAAATCAAGGAGAGATATACGCTCTGTAATATAATGTTATGACTCTAAGCCCTAAGGGATCGAGTAAAAAGAAAACGGCGAAAGAAAAGACATCAGTATCTATTAAAATATCCTACCTATTGTATTAGGTATTTCTGTAGTCCCTAACACATTCAGCAAAAGTCTTTCTATATACTTAGGTTCTTATACGTCGCGCAAATTATTTGTGTCAATGTCTTCTGACGGCAAACTATTTAAGTACGTAACATAATAAACCACCACATAACGGTCATTATAAATGGATTAATACTGAAATAGACAAAAAAGCATTTTGAACTTTAAAGTCACAAGTTCAGAGGTTATGTTTACAATTAGATAAATGATTCAGATAACAATATTTTAGTGTGATCATTGCCGCACGAATAATAATTTTGTGCAGCTATGTCATATTAAAAACCAATACAAAATTACAAGATCTTTATTATAAAAAATTTACTACTAAGATAATCTCGAAAGTTTATGATAATGAATGGTTGTATGGATGCTTTTTCATGCAAAAATACTAAACGTATTTTGATGAGACTTTGCAGTAATATAGCTTATACATCAGAATAACACACTAGCTGCCTTTTGTTGTGATAGGCGATAACCACGCGCAAAGCCACGGGTAGAAGCTAGTTTTAAAATATACATCGTTTCGCAACATATTCATTGAAGCGGCACTTGAACTTCATATTTCCTACCTATTAGTGTAAGAAGCAACAATTTCCTATTTTTGATGAGTACCCATCTACTTACCAAATCAATTGAATGCGTCTGCAGCCTTCATTGAGCCGGTTAATATTAAGTAAACACTTAATATTGTTCAATTCTGACCTTTGTCAATTAGTTAGAGTATATTATTTGATGCTCAAGTTCATAGTAAAAAATTTACCCAATATTAGAATATACATGTATTAGGCATTCCGTTTATTTGTATGCAAATCGTGTGTTTAGAATTTGTTATTCAAAACACATCGATTGTTCTAAAATAACGAAGTTCACTATGGGCAAAGCGCAGATATAACTACTTAACCATTCTAAAAAACCGGCCAAGTGCGTGTCGGGCCACGCGCAATGTAGGGTTCCGTAGTTGCCCATAATGACTTGCTGCAAAGGGTATTAATGTACAACAAATCCGACTGTTTATTTTGCTGAAAAAATAATTTTAATAACACTATTATAAGAACCTAAGTTTTGTTTAGAAAAATACTAGGTATGTATCCAGTTATGTATTGTAAACATAAAATGTGGTTTCCAAGATATACTACTACTATACATACGTAGTACCGTAGTACATTACATACCAAAGTACGTATACCTTTAAGATTAAGCCAGCGCGCCCAATGTAAACTCACAGAAATAGGTATTTATAAGTTAACCGACGATTACTCGTAAACTAGTGATATCTACTTAGCTGTGATAGTTTTCCTTTTAAATTCGTTATAAGTACTACATTTGTGATTATTTTCACCTCTTCCAAATTAATAGTTTAGCCGGCAGAGGGGGGGGGACACTTGAGTCTAACAATTTTTTTCACTTCAAAGCTTGATATTTGACAAACCAATCACTTGATCGAAAAATGATTTGAGCAAACTAATAATATTTTTTTTAAAACCTATCCAATGATACCCCACATGATGGGGTACTCAACCAAAAAAACATTTTACCCCACTATATATGTAGGGGAGATACCCTTAAAAAAAATATGTCCCTAAATTTTATTCTACAGTTTAGTTGCAATATCTTATGTCTATATTCATGTCAAATATCAGCTTTCTAGCACCAGGCGTCTTTGAGCTAGGCTGCGGACGGACAGACGGACGGACATGACGAAACTATAAAGGTTCCTTGTGGTCTACGGAACCCTAAAAATACACGTCAGCTTAGACGAACAAGATTGAATGTGATTATACGAGTATATTATAACAATCGAAGTTAATTAGTGATCTTAACAGTTACCTAACTTTACAGGGTAATCTTCATTATCAACAGAATCGACATCCATTTGGTATAGCCAATATTATAGAGAAAAAGTATCATCATCATCTGCTGTATGTTGATACAGCAGATGAGAAAGAAGAGCCGCGATTTTGATGTACCAATGCTTCTGAGCTTTATTGGTTACGCTAAAGCATTTGATTGCTCAAGACGGAAAACTGTAATTTATTTAGGTTTGCTTACAGTTATTATATTTAATATATATCTTTCTTATGCTTAGACAGAGTTTTACATCAAAATGCATAACTACTTACAAGCAAACACATGTAATGACATGTGTAATGACAATCCTTCGAGCAGCTTTTTCCAAGCTTCTATGAAAATTGGGAGACCGCCCTAAAAGTGATCAATGTGGTGTCCAATGCCTTTAAAATTAACAGAGAGGTAGGCATACCAGGGATGTATTATATCCCCCGTACTTTTTCAACATTTCTATAATTCGATATTAGATGACGCCACCTCGTTTGCATCGATGGAACATAGCCTAGCAGAACTGTTTAACGAGGTTAAGCATGAACACGACAAGATTCGACCCTCGATCAATAAATCAAAGACCAAAGGCATGGTTGTTAACCGAGATTGACTGAGTTGTGTCGATCACACGCTCTTCCAAATTGGCAAACACAAAACCAATAGTTATTCCCAAAAACTCCAGTATTCTCGACTTTCTTTTTTCGATCTCTGTCAAATCGCGTAATGAACCGAAGAAGTATAAGGCTTTAGGCATTAGAGATATTGTATTCGATAAGAATGATGCGCCGACTACAATCAGAAAGAGATGCACCATTGTCTCTACCAACCATATATAAGGGTCATGCTATTGAGAATGTGCTACTAACGATTTCAAGATTACTTGGATCGTATCATCCGAAGACTATTAGACAGCCTTGACAAACTTGTTGTAGTAAGGAAAGTTGAGAATAAAAAACCACTAACACAATACACCTATCTGCTAGTTCAACCAGTTCTAAACAATATAGATTTCATTGTTGCTTTGCTACTACCCTGCGGAAAGCCAAAGATTCCTTGAAAATCTTTTGCAGGCACAACCTTCAGCAATGATATGAATATGAATGATATTCGACTATTTTATAACATTCTAAAGGACATACAGCTCATTTAACAAAGCTTTAAAATAATGATTTAAATTTAGCTATTTAATTGGTTGATATACCTTAATTAAAGATGCAATAATTACAGACTACAACTGCATCAAACAAGACATAAATCTTCTAGGGCGTTTCGTCTATTAATTTTATATGATGGGTGATATAATCACTAAGATTTGCGATATCAATTATAGTTTCCAAAGGCTACGATGAATATTGAAAGGTATCTTTTTAGGAACTTAATTATTTGGTTATTTAGTACGTACGTGTGTACGCATAAATCAATCTAAATATACTTGTAACTGTACCACCTGTTAATGTTGAGGTTAACGGACGTATTTAAAAAGAAAACCGTTTGGAGATTCAGTTAGATGTCATAAATAATCGTAATTATGGAAATTATTTCGACGGGTCAAAAGGCAAAAGAGCTTAAGTGACATTTTTGATAAATCAATCGAAACACGGATACTAGGTACATATTTTCTAAGGTATAATAAGTATAGACTCTGATGTTGATATTATATCATACAGCCTTTCACAGGCCACTGCTGGATACAAATGCCTTCTAACAATGGCATTGTGACTCAATAGAAATATTTGGCTCATGGTGGGAAGACGGTTTGGTATGGGCTTTGATGGCGAGTTTAAGGTCTCATACTATTTTACTACTATTTACTTTGTATCACCTCTTATAACCACAGAGTGAAATGAAGAAATGACACCTTATATTTTTAATCCGTCAGCGCACGGATATTCACAAAGCCGCGGTTTATACGTTATGTTATCAAGAAGTTTACGTCGTGGCAAATTTATACGATGCTACACCGATACAGCAGAAGAGCTATCTGTAATCATCATAAAATAAATTTATTTATGCACAAATGAAACGTGATACTATGTAATAATAAAATGTCAACAGATTATCTATCATTATTGGCTCAAATTCACAAACCATCTATGCTTCTGTATATTGTGTTAGAGGTACATTTTATATTAAATTATGTATTTAATACGACTATTGGTTTGAGATTTTCATCTGATTGACACTGATTGGCTTATTTAAAAAATGTCCACGTCTAATTATGATTCATAATTGTATTATAATGCTAATTACGTCTTCTCAACACATTCATAGATCCATTATGATATGTATCACTAAATGTATTTATATAACGAATCATAGTTTGTATTCTCACGATTTTGTCGTATCTAATCAAGTTTGCCTTTACTCAATATGAAGATTATATTTGTATTGCCAGTATGAATATAAAATGAAATAATAAATGCTTTTTATATTTTCCACACTTTTATAATAAATAATCATGTCCGCATATTTTATGTAGATACTACTTTATTATACCAAAGCATTCATTTTAAAGTTTAGTGTCCCCTTGGTTTACTTTGTATTCCTTCCTTTAAATAATACCTGCTACTCCACTGATCAATGAGCTTTTTTCTTAAACAGAACTAGAAGTCATTTCTGAAGATCGTATTTTTATGCATCTTTATGCATTATCCAATAAATGAGAGCTTAATGGATTTAGATTTGTTGCAATCCGGCATCCGCTTACTAGTCTAACCGGATTTGGCTGAATATTAGATTTAGCACAGAGTGACTGCATTTTTGACATTCGTAACTGAAAGGGATAGCCACTTTGCACTGTAACGACTGTCGAAGATCTTTATGACAGCCGCGACCGAGGGCTTAACTTTAAAAGAATTAAAAGATAAATTAAAGATTCATATCAAATACAATCTATAAGATTGTTTTTAAATGTAATCTATGTAATCTTTTTATATCTACGAGAGGATAGCCGCAGCTACACCAATCACAATCTTTTTTCAAATTTAATCGTTTCTTCCCGATATCGAGGGAATTTTCTTAGTGCCCCAAGGAACACACATGCCAAATTTCAGCTTCTTGCGCCCAGTAGTTAGGGCTGTAGCTTGTTTGTTAGTCAGTCAGTAACACAATCTTATACTACTTACTAATATATAAAGCCGAAGACTTGTTTGTCTGTTTGGTTGAACGCGCTAATCTCAGAAACTACTGGTACGTTAGTACTATTAATTATTCTGTGCTACTGGTCCGATTTGAAAATTTTTTTTAAGTGTTAGATGGTCCAATTATCGAGGAAAGCTACAGGCTATATAACATCACGCTATGAGCGACGGGAGCAGAGTAGTAGCTCTCATCTATTGGATTGATATTTTGAATATTATGATCACATAACCACCATATTAATCACAAGTTAAACCAATGGATATGTTAGTGCTCAATTAATCCCACGTTACTGAATTCTCATTAAAAAGGATTCGTTCTAGCATCAATCTTTCTGTAGGTAGGTGTAAAAAAATATGCATTCGGCAATGTATTTACATAATTATAATAAATCTTGAATAAAACTGTAATTAGTATGTAATTATTAAATGTTGTCGTAGGACGAGTGATGTAAAGTGCTTGGGTGCATGTGGTTGTTATTGTATATTTTACATAGACACTAGCTGTTTCACAAGATTTTACCCGCGTTATTTTTTAAAATAGACAACAGGGTCCATTCATCATCATCATCATCACCCTGCAAGTCCAAGAGTCCACTGCTGGATATAGGTCTCTCCAATGGCACGCCACTGAGCCCGATTTTCGGCTTTTCGTGTTCAGCCGCTGCCAGCCACTTTGCTAGTGATTCTTGAGACAGTTTGGTCTCAGGAACCACTTACGCCTACAAAGACAAACCATCTGAGAATAATTTATTTCCAATTAAATTTTTCAATCATATTAGACAAGTCACCGTCATTTCTAAAAAAACATACATACATACATACATAGACTCACGCCTGTGTCCCCGAAGGGGTAGGCAGAGGCATATTAAACGCCCACTTTTCGCCAGTGTTTTGATCCCACGTAATAGGTGGCGAGCCTATTGCCGCTTATTCTTGGTGGGAACCCTATGCACTAAAAAAAATATGATATTAAAAAGAAGACAGGTAGCACTTGCCTAAAAGATATCCATCTGTTTAGACAGACTTCAGTGATATACGTCATTTTAAAATTGCAAAAGGTTAACTTATGTTGGAATTTAACGGTGACAAATACACACCGGCAAAAGAATCATATCTTTGTTTAAAAAAAGGTTATAAAAAAATAGAGGATGCCTGCGGTTACACCCGCGTTATTTAAGGCTACTGCTCTCCTCCCGTCGCTCATAGCGTGATGTTATATAGCCTGTAGCCTTCCTCGATAATTGAACCATCTAACACTAAAATAATTTTTAAAATCGGACCAGTAGTTTCTGAGATTAGCGCGTTCAACCAAACAAACAAACAAGTCTTCGGCTTTATATATTAGTAAGTAGTATAAGATTGTGTTACTGACTGACTAACAAACAAGCTACAGCCCTAACTACTGGGCGCAAGAAGCTGAAATTTGGCATGTGTGTTCCTTGGGGCACTAAGAAAATTCCCACGATATCGGGCAGAAACAGTTAAATTTAAAAAAAGATTGTGTTTGGTGTAGCTGCTGCCCCTCTAGTAAATATAAAAATATAACATGGATTACATTTAAAAACAATCTTATAGATTGTATTTGATATAAATCTTAAATTTATCTCTTAATTCTCTTAAACTTATCTCGGAGAGCACGTTAAGCCTTCCGTCCCGGCTGTCATGAAGATCTTCGACATTCGTTACAGTGGCTATCCCTTTGGGTTACGAATGTCAAAAATGCAGTCACTCTGTGCTAAATCTAATATTCAGCCAAATCTGGTTAGACTAGTAAGTGGATGCCGGATTGCAACTGGATTAACGCAAGGAGAGTAATGACTGTAAAAACGCAACAAACTATCTAAACCTATTAAGTTCTCATTTATATAAAATGCGCTTTAAATAATATAATATATACATATAGCGAAGTGGTTCGATATATTAGTATTATTCTTCATTGATAATAAACTTTGAAAGCAACAAGCAATATTACTAGAAAAACATGTCTGCAATAATGTGTCAAATGTCATACAAAACACGTGTTTTTATATAAAACATGTAATTATAGTGTCATTTGTAATCAAATGACCAATTCATACATCACACAAAACCCGAAATTGAAGAGGCTCATGCAATAACCAATATTAATAAATTCAAATAGTTAATATCTATGCAAAGTTTTGTCTGATGAAAAACGAACTCGCATACGATACAAAAGTAACTGCAAACAAAACAACAAAGTGTTTAAATTTACATTGCTGAATTCAGAATGAATAATCTAAACTCTGAGAACAAAATATGTGTAGGATAATATTTCAGTAATGCAAATAATGACCGGTAAAACTGACATATTTTTCAATAGTATTTGTAATTAAAACAATGTTTTAATCTTCATAACAAGTAAACCGAAAGCTGAAAGTGCAGTACAATAATGAAAAATTTAAACAGTAGACATAGTTTAATATCAGCGGATACATCGAAAGTTTCAAGATGTAATTTTAGAATCAGTCAATTAATATTACTCAGTAAATTTATAACTAATTATTTATCACTTGATAGAATAAAAACAATAATGCACTTGGGAACAACATGAATTATATTGATCCGTTTACAAATCAAACAGTATCTGTCGGCAATATTTCACAATTACATTATATAATTATACGATGTTCGTGACATCGCGACCGTGATCATCTAGTGCGGAAACAAGTAGCAGTCTCGATATAAAATATGCCCATAGGTACAAAACTATGACGTTACTGCTTGTTCTCCGTCCAGATATTCTAAGCACAAGTGTTAATAAATTACGTGATCTAAAGAATCGACACAGTCGCGTGCGAACTCTTGCGCAACAGGCCGCGAGACGCCGGCAAACGAACACATAGGATTAAGGATATAAGGTGAGTTGATACGAGTATAGTAATACATTGTGAAAAAAAAATTTGTAAACGTGAAACGTAAACTGTGTAAACTGGTAAACTGTGGCAAGTGCATAACGAAATATGTGCAGACAAAGTTATAAGGCAATTAAAGTAAGCTCATCGGAAAAGTGATTTTCATATTGCAATTAAAATTTGATAAAACAAAATATATAAACGATAAAAATAAATATTACTTATGTATTTTTATCCATTTAGTATTAAAAAATTAAATTTTAATTTAACCTTTCATACAAAATTATTCATTATAGAATTTATTTTGGCTCACAAGTATTACGTGCTTTATTGTTTTACTGCTCGAGTGTAATGAGCAATAATAGCTTAAGTACTACATTTAGCAAATATTTAAAAGTAGAGTTCAATCGTTCAAATTTTATTTGAAAGCAAATGTTCTTTTCAACAAAAAATTACTTACTACTTATCAAAAAATAAATTTTGAAATAACACATACGTCGAAGAAATTAACTAAATAAACCCCGGTCAAAAATTTACGAAAAACCGTTTTCAATTACCATCTAAACATTAAATGAAATGTTAGACAAAGTTGGAACTTTAGATTGTGTGACTAAATCAATGAATGAGCATTATTAGGAAAACACAGCCTTTTCGAACGTAAGGTCATCATTGAAAGATAATGTTCATTCTTTGCAACTTTATTTAAAACCTATGTATGTGGTATAACTGTTAACGCTAATGAAGCAAAATCGTAAACGGTAGCTTGATTTCAAAAACTAACAATTTTTATTTATTTATTTATTTATACACTAGATTGTGTACAGGTTGACTTAATGCCTTGGGCATTATCTATATATATATATATATATATATTTATACACTATACACATATATATATATATATATATATATATATATATATATATATATATATATATATATATATATATATATATATATATATATATATATATATATATATATATATATATATATATATATATATATATATATATATATATATATAAAAGGAAGGGATAGTAAGAAGATTATTAGACGACCGCAAGTTTCGGTCGTGGTTGGAACACGGAAACTGATATTGACCATAGTCGATTAAGGGAAAAATCAAGGTCTGCACAAGCATTGTCTTGGACTTGGATGGGAGTATGTTCTTGAGGCGGTAAAGAGTCCGTAGAGTGCCGGTGACCTTTTGGGTCACTTGAGTTTGCCAATTAAGTGTAGCATCCATATACAGCCCAAGATTTTTAACCACAGGGTACCAATCTATGTCCGTACCGTTGTATATGATGGTTAGCAAAGATGTTGTGTTTATTTTTCGTATCAGGCCTTAGCTGCCCAAGACAATAGCCTGACTTTTATTTGGATTTACAGTTATCCCGAAACTTGTAGTCTAATTCTATATTTCAGCCAAATCCTTATTTACCATATCAACTGCCGTAGACAACGACTCTACATTTTTTTCATCATTATATAACCTTTCTCAGTTTAAATTGTTAATTATCGCCTCGGAGAGCACGTTAAGCCGTCGGTACCGGCTGTCATGAAGATCTTTGGCAGTCGTTATAGGGCGTCAGTACCTCTAAATAAACTTACACTAGTCTAAATGGAATATCGCTATCCCTTCGGGTTGCGGAGGTCAGACAGGCAGTCACTCCGTGGAAAAGCTAACATTCAGCCAAATCCGGTTAGACTAGCAAGCGGACCCCGGAGCGGAGATTGAAACTGGGATAACGCTATAGGAGGATGATGATATAGTCCTTTCTCAGTCCTTTGCTAAACATAGGCTTCTCCATCTTTGCGTCATAACAGCACTGTAACTTAATAGGAAGATTTGGCCTAAGTACTATTATACCACGCTAGCCATAGGGTAGGCATAGAACCCGATGTCACGTTATCCGTATCTGCCGCAAGATATATTATTACTTGCTTCGTTTATTTTCCTTAGTTGCCTCTTACTCAATGAAATGGGGCAATAACACTTTGTACTCCTAATTCACACGATTTTTTATCCAATACCACATTTAAGATAATCAAATAAATTTATCTGAAATTGGTATGCACAAATTTAATATTCTTGCTTTCCACGTGTTTTTTCATAATACTATTCTCGTACCGCATTCGAGCAGTTTCGAAATGTACAACAAATACATACATTGTAATTGTTGACATGTACTTGCATGTCACAGCATGTCATAGTGAAAATATATTAACGAGCACTGTAAACCATAACATTACAAAAACTATACACAGCAAAGATGTTTTTTTGCTCTGCAAAGATTGTTTTTATTATGACATATGATAAAAAAAACAAATAATAACCTTAAACAGAAGTCGTAAAACTTTGATAATTAATGCCACCTTGTAATATATGTACCTACCTACCGTGTAAAGATGTCCGGTTAAGTATTCCAAAACGCTCAGTACCTACAAATAAAGTTTATGAAATTAAATAATTTAAGCGTTTCTTCCCGATCTTGTGGCAATTTCGGGCAATGCCTTCTTAGTGCACCTATCGTCCCCAGGTTTTTGGTGCTGCATTTTCTCTCAGTTAGTTAGTAACGCAAGTGTTTTATCTATACCGATAAAGAATACCGACTTCAAAAGAAGATTCGAATAATTATTTCGATCAAGCAGTTCCAATGTCGTCAACAGATTTAAACCAAATGTGTATAGGACCAACGCAGCAGTAATCTACATTCCAAGATTGGTTCAAGAATGTAGAAAATATTGAGCTTGACATTAATAAGCGACTTCTATAATGTTATTTAACTTGCCATGCATCGGTTATAAGTAAGTCTGAAGTGACAACCAATAAAAGTTAAAGAGTACGGCATTGAAATCAATAAGTTGTAAATAAGTGTTAATAAGTCGAACCGAAGAACAATGTAGAGTGGTGTACAGAATGTAGGTAGTATGTTATAAAACGTTTAATATTAAAATCGTTATTCACAATAATACGAATCTAGGCAGTCTTGTCATCGATAAACAATTAAAAGTTACCATAGGTATAGAAACCTTTTTACTTAATATTATCATTTGACATACTACCATCATAATTACAATTAAATATGTACAACTAAATGATAACACGATGCAAATACCATATTTGCGTAGAGACGGAAAACTCGACATCAAACCCTATACGACTGCCTCGTTGGTCTCGCGGCATAAATGTGCGCGTGGGATCGGTCCCGGGTTCGATTCCTGGGTCGGGCAGTGTTATTGGGTTTTTCTGTCACGAAATTCTCAGTAGCAGCACGGAGTCTGGAAATGTGCCCGGCACGGCAATAGGCTCGCCCCTTATTACGTGGGACTAAAGTATATCTGGCGAAAAGTGGGTGTAGAAATACACCTCTGCCTAACCCTTCGGGGATAAAAGGCGTGACGATATGTATGTATGTATGTACAACTAAATGAAACTAACTTATTCTTAACTACTAAAAAGGCAAAAGACTAAGTAATAATAACAATTAGAAAGACTTATACATAGCTTACATTTATGAAAATAATTTTAATAGGTACGCGACCATTCTTTGACGAAAAATTCTAATTGATGTGCAACAAAGCACAGTTTTTAAACAATAAAACCTTGCTCCTTTTAAAGTAAGGCAACTATTAAAATAAACAGCACATACCTATGTATTCGATCACTAATCAACGAAACCGAAATGTCATCAACAGAATGAAAAGCACGTGTTCCATGCTTACAATATTTTGTAATACAAGTATCTCGTCGATATACAAAATGTGGTTTCGTTTTCCACACGTGACCACACAATACAATACATAAAGCTTTATATAAGCATGTTTCAATAAAACACCGTCGTTAGAGACATTATTTTTTGTACTATAAAGCTTAACGATACTGATGACATTATTTACGATATAAATTCTTATATTCTACTACTATTATAAACGTGGTTTACGAGGATGGGACTCTTTCACGCAAAAACAGCAGATCAAATTTTTACGAAAATTTTGCAGTAACAGCTTATTCGTTAGAAAGACAGAAAGCATTCCTTTTCAGGACCACTGACTCTAATGCTGGAGAAATCATATTTTTGACATATTTACATGCAAAGCTTAATTACTATATATTTAATACCAATTATATTATATTAGTAGGTAAACTGTATTGTATAAATTTACTTCATTATCTCTGAAAACATTTTTGTCGTAAATATAAACACAATGAAATATTTTATCTTAATGCATCCGAATACTTTTCTAATAAATCCTTGGATTGACTAGACATGATAAGTGGATATTAAAATATTACATTTAATTTTTATAAATAGTAAATGTCTTTCGATACTTAAAACCTGCTGATGTGTTATTAGATGAATTAGAAAATGACTAAAACACAAATTATTCCGGTGGGTCATAGGTCGACAAACCAGTAATGGCTTTGACATCAAGCGAAAAATACCTATGTGTAATAATTTCTAACCAGAAACAGAATTAATATTATGTATACTAGATGATGCCCGCAGCTACACCTGCACATTATTTTTCTTCTAATTTTACCGTTTCTGCCAGATCCCGTGGGAATTTCGGGAAATCCCTTCTTAGTGCAGCCCTGAGGTATATATTATGTATGTCACCGGAAAATAACAAAACCCAGCAAATTTATAAATTCTAAACGAGACATAAATTGTATTATTTTACACCCACATTATCGGAATATCGGAAAATATATATATCGGAAATTGATAAACTTACCGAATTCATTCGTACAATAATATGTAAGCAATAACCAAACGCCATGTGCGCTCTGATTGGTTGAATAAGCCATGTGTTCCATTTCCTTCCTCGCCACCGCCATTCTTCGCCACTTTTGAATAAACCAGAACTTGCGATGTTAATTTTTGTGTTTAGGGTCACACGAAAACCTAACATAACCTATTAAGTTGAACTGATGCCGACCTTACTACTTTTATCACCGATCGACCAATCAAAGAGCCGTGTGTTATTTGCCGTATTTTAAAGAAACGTAAAATTAAAAGCTCTTCTGTGATTGGTCGAACCGTTCAGAATCTTACGGATGTATATCCGTAAGTTTATAAATTTATTTACGACGAGACGTCGCAAATTGATAAATTTGTGAAAATGTCGACGTAAAATAATACTTAAAATTTATCTCCCGATTACAATCCTACAAAAGTTTACAAATTTCCTAGCAAATTTTAAGTTTTTGTTATTTTCCGGTGACATATATAAGTACATGCCAAATTTCAGCTTTTGCGCCCAATAGTTGTGGTTGAGCGTCAGTCAGTAACGCAAGAATTTTATACAAACAGATATCTCGCTGCCAATTAATAGCTTAGCCTCTTCCTTAAACGGCGCCTTTCAACTAGCAGCCAGAAGTGTAGTAATTCAGTCTGATAACATTTAATGAACCGTCTGGCTAATTGCTTAGGCTATTTATATAAAATTTACGGAGTGACAAATCGATTTAAATATTGTTTTTATTTAAGTATAGGTTATGTTAATGTTATGGAGCTTGCAAGAATTCATGTCATTTCTGCACATTCTTTTAGGTAGTAGAGCCTTGCTGATTTCAGTATGAATGGGCCGGCTGGACCGGGGAAGTACTACCCTCTCACAGAAAATCGACGTAAAGTAACAGTACCTGAACTGTTGCGTTTCGTTCGGTGAGTGAGAGTGCCGGAGGCCCTATCCCCTGTTCCTTTTCCCTCATCCTATCAATTTTCCCAACCCCAACGAGCGGCAACGCACTTGTGACTCCTGTGGTGTTGCTTGTGTCCATGGGCGGCGGTATTTGCTTACCATCAGGCGATCCGTCTGCTCGTTTGCCGCCTATTACCATAAAAAAAACATGAACTGAGGACACTACTTCGGCGCTGATCAAGAAAATATTTTTCTTAGTTCGCGCCTAGAGCCGAAACATACCTTACATGATGATTGGGGTGTTATCTTCACTAGACACTCTGCTCTCAGTTTTTTCACAAAACCTGCACTGAAAAAACAATTATTTAAGTGATTTGCGATGCACTATGTTTAAGAAGAAATTATTTATTGTTAGAAATTAATATGTGTGGTTGTGTGTTGCTGGCTGGCACTGACTTAACAAGTGTTTGTAATTGATAAATATTTTCTTTCCATTTCATTTGTCAAATTTGAAAATTAGCTTCATGATTTTTATTTAGTCATACATTTCAATTTACTCTACTTATGAATGTAGGTACCTATTTCATTAATATTTTGTAATGGAATGCGTTAATATTCTTATCTCAAAATCTACTGAACTGACTACTGACTAAGTTGAGATATAACCAAAAACAATTATCTCGATATGACTTTTGGCAGTCCGTGTGGTGACGGATTAAGAATACGAAATGTCACCACCCCATATCATCCCATGGGTGTGTAGAACAGCGCTATAAGAGAAGGAAAACTTGATACAAAGCCTATACCAACCCGTTTGGCCAGCGTGGTATAGTAGGCCAATTCCTCCTTTCAAAGGAGAGGCCTAGTTCAGCAGTGGACTGTTAAGGCCTGATGAGGACTTTACTAGTTTACTTACTTACTTTTTGGCAGCCGATAAACTTGCGGACTAACATACATATTTGCATACATTACGAAATTTAGCACACGAGCTTAGAAGCTTACCTTTAGATCATCAAGCAGCTGCCATGCAGAGGTTATCGGGTTCGATTCCACGGCGCGTATTACTGACTTTTCGGAGTTCTGTATAATTTGTTAATTTTCCCTTGTTCCGTGCCTCGGGGTGCACGTAAAGCCCGTTTCAGTTCGTCCCGGCTCTCCCATTATACACTCAAATTATATAAAATTCTAACAACCACATACATACATATACATATATGTATCAGTCACATAAATATATGTATATACATAACGGTAAAATCGATAATTTCTTTTTTGGTATTCGGTTAAAAGTAGGAGACCGTGGCTTGGACACCCGCGGTGAAGCTAAGAGAGACCCCGGGAGTTGACGCTCCGCGTGGGGGCCTGCGCAGGATGCGTCCAAAGGTGTGGGTGTGGGGGACAATTCTGTCTGTCCCTCGCAGTTGGGCGCGGTCGCGGGAGGAGAGGCGTGTCGGTGTTGCGTTGCCGCGCGTCCTATCTCCCGCGACCAAATGTGGGCGCACCATTGTTGCATCGCGGTGGGGCCGCAAAGGAAGAGGAGATGCGGTGTTGTCAGGTTGCCGTCCTCCCTATCCTCTGCGGCCGCTGGGTGTTTTGGCGGCGGAGCCCAACACCTTCATCCGCCGCCAAGGAGGTTGTAGCCGTCGGGCTGTCCGCCGGGGTGTCAGGGTAGACTGCTAACGCGCCTAGCGCCTCCAAAAATGGCGTTGAAGTATGCGCTGTGGTTTTAGTGGCCTTGCACTCCAGCCGTCGAGTCCCACATACGTGCGTAAATGCATTTCCACAGCCAAGAAAAAAAACTAAAGGCTAGTAAGTGAACGGTTGAGTAAGTTAATAATTTGATGTTTACTGTAAACTTAGGTAATATTTATCTTTACATCTTTTTACAGCTGTCTTAAGCCTCTCATAAGGCGCTTCACAGTATCTTTGTGATAGGATATATCCTCAATAGGATGATTGGTATAGTGAGCCACTATACCACACCAGACCAGCGTTGGTTTAGAGTTTAATGTTAAATTTGCCGACTTTTCGCAATGATAATTATTATTTGCTTCGCCTATATTTATTAGTTTCTTAATGGACGGAATGAAATGGGGTAGTGACATTTTTTATCTTTAATCCAAACAAAAATATTTAAAGCAAGCAATTAAAAATTAAGGAAGCTATTTGCTACCTAATTTATTATACTTATTTATTCATATTTCGGGCATCTATATACAAAAAAGTAATAAATACGACATAATAATAATAATGACCATTGTTGTATTTTATAGTAATATCGGTGTGTCACGTTTAATAATTTTACAGCCACATAAACAATGTAATAAAACTGTTCATTTGGAAAATAATCTTTTATTATATTATATTCTAATAAGAATTTTAGTATCACCAATTAACATAAAATTAAGTTTTCCATCCTATTGCAAATAAAAGATACAAGAGCATAACTGCTCAGCCATTGACACTTTCACGTGTTTAGGCCAAATAAAAACACAGAATTAATACAAAAACCGGCTTAACAGGTGTCGCGTTACCAAATCATTCACGGACTTCAATAATAATATTAAGTCCGAATTATATATACATCAATCTTACGCTTCTCAAATTAGGGTCATTTAACTTCTCAACATCATAATAAACACATTCAATTTTAATCAAATATATTCATAATAATGCTAAAATTAACCATAAAATGTGTATCATTTGTTCAAATGGCCATAAATCTTGTACCTAATCTGTAACAGAAGCATTAAATGCTCTATATCTCATTTAGTGTCATTTATACTGCTATAAAAGCAATAATTTAAGTTTGTATAATGAATAGATCGTGATATTGTTTAACACGCATTTCCTATACATATTGGCGTGTATAATTTGTGCAAAATATTTATATTGTCTGAATAAAATTAAACGTATTACTGGATAAATACCGTGTCACTCTTTTCGCAGTGTTTGGTAAAAAACGAACATGTTTAACTGGTTTAACGTTAATTAAGGAGCGTCTGTATTTGTCGGACAACACATCACTACCTTGTTACGATAATGAACCAATATCACCGGGGCATTCATTAAACATCTGCTATTATTTTTTATGTAGGCTATAAACGCTTACTGATCATAAACTGTGACACGGATTTGAATAAATGTCAATTCATATTTAGATTTCACAATGAACTGTTCTGTTTATATCCAATATTTGAAAATATCGTAAATTGGACTCAGTAGTAATTAAAATACAAAGATAATCAAAAATATTTTAGACACATATAAATACAAGATTCGGCTAGCATCAATATCTCTGCGGCTACTATTTGTATGTTAATAAACTATTCTTATCTAAACATTACCATAAAATAACGTCATAATAAACAGTTTTTATAATTCGGTAACAAGAGATATTAATTAAGACACAAAATCATTGATTTCATTCAAATGCCTCGGTCTTGGCCTTTGACATATTGTCCTTTTTCAAAATACTACGGACGTAATGCATTGAATGTTCAAAATAAATTAAGATATTATTTACCTATTACTAGCTGTGTTGTAAGCCTGATCAGAGACATTGACTAGCCGCTTTACTATGGGGCAAACACTTAAATAAATGTTATAAATACTTTATAGTCGCTACAGTGTAATGCAGTCTATGTAATACAGTCGTTACAGGGCGTCAGTACCTACCTTCTAAATAAACTGACACTAGTCTAAACCATGGAATATCGCTATCCCTTCGGGATCGTTGCGGAGGTCAGACAGGCAGTCGCTCTGTGGAAAAGCTAATATTCAGCCAAATCCGGTTAGACTAGTAAGCGGACCCCAGATTGCAACTGGGATAACGCTAAGAGAAAGAAGATACACCATCCTTACCTTTCAGCCGTTTTATTGCGAGAGATAATACGAGAGGTACTCTCACACTACATCTATAATTTTCACAGTACGTGTATCTAAAATATCACGATTGCGAATTCTATTCAAATTGAAAGGCACAGAGTGTGATGGTATAAGTAAACAGTCTGTGTATATAATTTTTCCACTACTGGCTGACAACGTATAGACGCAACATATAGTGGTATCCCACTGAGCGCAAGAAGCTGAAATTTGGCATGTATGTTCCGTGAGGTGAGTAGAGGTGCCCTAAGAGGGATTTGCCTGAAATCCATGCGGAATCGAAAACGTCAATAACGTGTGGGTTAGCTGCGGGCATCCTCTAGTCTATACTAATATTATAAATCTGAAGAGTTAATTTTAGTACCACGCGCTTATTTTAATGAAGTTCTGGTCCAAATTGAAAATTATTTTTTTGATAGTCGATTTATCAACGAAGGCTATGTAACGTTATTAAAACGATGACCAATATAATGTTCTACCCCCAATTAAACATGTTGTTACAAAAACGGAAACATATTACTTTCGTAAAATTTACGCCAAAATTAGGTACCCAGTAATAATGACCGGATTGTTTCCCTTTAAAGATTAAAAATAAAATCCGCGACTGAGTATAAAATAAAAAACACGCAGTGTTAAGTGTTAACTCTTGTACGATGGTTCGAGTATATCTAATGCCCTTTGTGTGCGGATCGAACTCGCAGTTCACCGAAGCTTTTAATTATTTCTGGTACTTATTAATTACGTTTTACTAGTAGGACGACAGTCTCACGAGGCGATAATATTTATTCGGAAGACGTGTGACTAGTCAAAATGTTTGTTGAGGAAAATACCTTAAAATCAATTAAAATTATATATCTACTATATCTACTGTCTCAAATTTAAAACACGTGTATTAAAAAGCTCCAAACGAAATCACTAATTAGGAAATAAATATACCAAAACACTCGATGACAAAACGTTTATAATAACAGTAAATATTCACAAAAGCAAATATTTTCCATGTTAATAACATTATTTAGACACTCGTCTGCTCATAAATTCAACGTAAAAGTAGTTAATAAATGTTTCAAATGAACGTGAAGACGAGATACATATCTAGTATCGTTCTTTAATTAATGGCATACATAAAAAAAAGTTGTCTCAATTAATCACTGATGTTAATATGCTACTACATGACCACAGATGATTAATACCTGTAACATCCATTAAATATTATAATTATCCGTCAATATACCAGGAAACCAAGTTACGCGTTCTGATACACATTTCTTATTCAATTTTCTGTCTGCATAAAAACTCTCGAACGCAAGCTAATATGTTAAAACAAACATTGTACGAGCAAATATATTAAAATGTATACATTTATGTCTCTAACTACTAACTTAACTGTCAATTATTCAAATGCTTGCCGTGGAAGTTTATAGGTTTGTTATTTATTTTGATCATTGTCTTACAATGACTGTGTAAAGTTGTTAATATTATATTCTGTGGTCATTATATAAAATCTTCATGTCTTGTTATTAAAATATTAGAAAAAAATACATACTCATTTCCATCTTGCTCATCCCGCTCCTATTCGTTTTACCATCCCCACGATAGGCCGCGGCTTGGTTGTGTTTTTACACTTACTACTTACCATTAGGTGGCCTGCTCATCTGTCTGTTGCTAGTAATAAAAATAAATGTATTAAAGCTACATGACACTCGAACTCATAGTAACTTATCTGTTGTATCTGGAAATTTCTCACCTTGCTATCGAGATGACAAATTAAAATTCTTTTTTATCTGCCCATGTAAAAGCAACGCTCTCAAGTATTCGGAGAACTGGTGGCATGTAAATAACGCTTTTTATTCTATAGCTGCCGATAGTAAATTTTTATGATATGGTAATCCGAAACAGGTAAGTTTCAGCAGTATGTTTAAAAGCTAGTAGAAGTTTAAGTCTGATTTACTGCCGAGGCGCCCTCTTAATGCTTAACATTAAGGCGCTGTCCTAAGCGACTGTTTTGGTAAATGAGGGGGTGAAGCAGGGGAGGTGAAGGGAGCTTAGCTCCGTCTACTGCGGGGCGCCCCCTTCATTCTCGTCGCGTGCGGCCGTATTCTGGCGACATCCGTATATTTCAAAATCGCAAGCAAAACGTTTTAGCATATTGAATTGAGATACTGATATTAAAATTTATATTACATACATCAATCTGTTTGTACAATATAGGCATAGCGCAATTTTTGTTCTCAGTGCAGCCATGAGCAAAACTGGTTTACATTAGGCGTTATAGGTATTAAATGTTGACGAAAGTAGGTAAATACCTACGTGCCGTAAGATGATAAAAATAATTAAGTCAGTTCCATGTATGGAGAGGCCATTATTATGTTTGTTTTGTTTTTGTATAAAAATAGTGAAGCAGTTCATAGAATACCTAATTCTAATTCCATTCCTGCCAGTTTTCAAATCTATTTTGCAATAAATTGGCTGTGACATACGGGCGGACAGACAGACAGACATTGCGAATCTATAAGGGTTCCGTTTTTACAATTTTTGGCTACGGTACCCTAAAAAACACAATACTGCTCTACTAAGCGCAAAAGCCGTATCTCAACTAAAGCGAGTTACGAGATAATTGAAGTTTAGTAAAAGTTGATTTCTTTTATTTATTTATGGATGTTTATTGTTATTATAGGTATAATTATTATGGCAAAGGTTTCGAAATACGTCGCCGTTTTTAGGGGTTGTGAGTGATTGAAGAGGGAGCAGGGGAGGTCTTGAAACCCCCCCTCACCATTTTCACTTGCCGGAAATACTTGGTTTCCTCTGAAAAAAAAACTCCAAACATCGGTGTGTATGGCACTGCCAACTTCCACATTCATCACACTAGTTTAATAAACTAAGGTTGTCGGAGCCCTGCGAAGGGCTCCTATTTTCGGATTAAGGGTCAAAAGAGAACCTAACATAACCTATTTATTTACTTATTACAGTCGCACCTAACCCCAAGGCACTCGAAAGCAATGACGCACAAATTTGACATTAGCTGTCAATATGATCATTCCAAGATGGCAGTTTTGCGTTTCGTTTCACGTTTTTCACATAAAACCTAAAAATTACATTTGTAAAACTGTACTTAAGTATAAAAACTATGTTCCGTTTTGCATAATTGCCGAAGTATTTATGAAATTTTGGAAATTGTTTAAAAATATTTAGACGCAACTCCGGCAGCCAAAATTACTTTTAGGGGATTAAAACGAACTACCTTAAGCTCCCTACACTATCAATACCATCAAATTCAGGCGACTCGTTTCGAAACCCAACCCATTATTATTTTTCAAAATAAATGAAACATCAAAAATATATGTGGATATACCTTATTCATGACATACTGCTATGTCGCATAGAAAATTATAGAATTAGAATTTGAGTTACTGCTTTTTCGTTAGCTCTCGTCATACATGTTTGTATGGAAAAATATAAAAAAATTCTTTCGCTTCAAATATGTGTTGTTTCAAAGAAAATAAATATTAAAAGATATTTATTTATATTTATTTATAATTTATTAACGAAATACAGATTTTACAGCTCATCAAAAGTTAGCTGTCTGCTACAACCCGGCAGGTTTTCTTTATTCTCATCGAATGTTAAAGGCAGTGTGTGAGGTGATAAGACTTATTATTTGCTGTTGTTCACGAGGCACAGTTTCATTTACTTTCCTTTTACGGCTTGGTATTGTAGAAATTTCAAGCACTGATGAAACATTTTCCTCTCCGTGATCTCGCAATGCCATCCCTTGAGCTTGACGAGAATCAACAATTTCAGGCAACTGCCAATTCATATAAAACGCCACAAGCTTCTCTCAGAAAACATCATCTCTTTCTATAATTTCTATTTTTAGTGGTATACTTTCGCCACTCCACACAGCAAATAAACACTTGTTTGCGTGTAACGTGGCGTTGCCCCTGAATTTGGTAATAACAATTACAATATTTGTTTAGACTAGAGTTAAATTCTCACGATCGGGAATTTAATTAAAAAAAAATATTTATTTGTTACAAAAAGGATGTTTATTCTACTAACAATGACAAAAGACTGACTTAATTCTAACTATAAATTGAAACAATGAAAATGCTGCGCTGACAGTTTACGCTGCTCGTGGTTTGTGGTGTAGGCTGCAACGTCGGCAGAAAGGGGTTGCTACGCCGTGGTAACTCCTCCCTCCTTAAGACGGAAGCAGGGGCTGCTTCCGGTAGCGTCCTCGCTACCTTCGATTTTGTCTGTACTTTTATTTCGCAGGGATGCTGCAGCTCTCCAAAGGTATATTTTTCGTAAAGTAGCTGCTATCAGCAAGATGTAGAGCAGCAACGTTGTCCAGCTTGGTGTTGCGACAATCCGAGGCCACTCGACGTCCTTGTTGGCAGCTATCTCGTTTGCACGGTTGATCAGCTTATGTATATTGTCCAGTGATATTTCTTCTATTTTCAGCTCGTATTTTATATTTTCAGGCAACGACTGTTGCTTGGGTAACGGGATAACTTCGTTGATGACCAGTGTACTCGTGTGGGAAATGAGGGTTGTATTCATTACGGATATCTTGCAATCTTCTGTTAGCGAGATGATCATGACTCCGGCTGCTCTGTTGTATTCTGTCTTGGTGTTGCATTCCGTTCTGAGTACTTGATCTTCTGTCAGGACCACCAGCCAGTTGCTGTCTCCGATCTTCTGTATCTTGCCCTTGGCGAGGTTCATCTTAGCATGTGTGCAGTTGGCTGTTCTGTGTTGTACCAGGGACACGATGCAGTCTTCAGCGTCGTCCGTCTTTCTTGTTTGCAGCGCTTTGCAGAGCTGGGTGTCATCAGTCAGCGAGTCGCAGCTTTCCTCCAGGTAAGTGTACTCATCGTAACCAAGTGCAAGGTATTTGGACTTTGGAATAATGGTAAGGTTATTTTTATCGGGAATGGAATAAAGGTGAATTAGGTCATATGTTTTGGGAGATACTGTTGGGATTTCTAAGATGAAGTTAATTGAATGTGCTGTGCTATATGCTTTAACTCTTATGGATTTTTCTATTATATGTATGTTACTAACGTTTATTTCAGCTACTAATCTAAGGTTATCTATTTTATTTAATTTATTTAATTCTACTATTAAATTTTGTGTGCTAATAATACTCGGGTGCATCGTCCCTAAACGGGCAAAGGTCATTGCATCTTCTAAAAGCATTAATCTATCTAAAACTATCTGTAAACTAAAATCTATTTGTACGTATACATCTAAGAAATGCAAATGATTTTTAACACTATTACTATCTCTAGTTAAATTTCTAAGAACATCTGCTAAATGCTTATGATTTTCATCTAGCCTAATTAACTGATTACTAAATTCATCTATCGTATTTTCTGCTAATACTAAAGACTTTTTCTGAGAACTTTTAATGTTTATCATGTCGTTTCTAAGATTAGCTATTTCATTTTCAAACTTAAGTGCATCGTCGTTATCGAGATTGCCTGTAATTGCCTTGACTACTGAACCTAAACCGTTAATGATGCCACGCTTTTGCCTAATGTGAGGTGTTAAGAATTGAAACTTTTTACTAATAAGGTTAAGACTGTATTGAATTTGGTCTCTATAAGTTTTATGGAGCTCCCCGAAAGCTGAACCTTCAGCGGCTTTAGTGCTTGCATATAAAGCCATTAGCTTCATAGATGTAAGACGTAAACTACTTATATTGTAAATACAAACTAAACTAAAGTAATTATCTTGCTTAAGAATCTGTCCTTCTTTAAGCAAAAGGATGCCATTACCGTTATCGATAGATTTTATATTCACGGTGGCTGATGCGTAGAGCACGACGGCTCCTGCGACGAGGGCCCTGTAACAAGATGAGGCCTGCGTAGAAGTTTAAAATGAACCCTAATGGACTTAGAATTAGGGTGATTACCTATTATCTCGGCGATGTTGTTCGGATGCAAGTGAATGATCTTGTAGGGTCCCTTGTAAACTGGTTTCGTTTTGTCGCTGCGTGCTGTCTTCGCTACCTGCTTATAAACGGTTTCACCTACCTTGAACATGATTTCTTCGGCTGCCTGGTTTCTTTTAGCTATGACCTGTTCCTTATTTTTAGACATTAAGGCCGAAACACATTCCTGAACCGCTTCAGCGTTTGCACGGTGTTTAATAACGTAATCTTGGTAGAACTCTTTTGGATAATACAATTCTAAAGGGTTTCTAGAGGCTGTATGACCGAAAAGTAATTCGTGAGGTGTGTAACCTGTAGCAGAATGGATTGCGTTATTGTATGCTATAATAGAATACGTCATTATGGACTGTATGGGGTCATCTTTGTTAGTCATTCTTTGAATGCGGATTATTTCTGCTATGGTGGAATGAAAACGTTCAATTGGTGAATTTGAATTGGGATTATACGGCGTGGTGAAATACTGGGCACGCCCTACTCTATCCAAAATATCATGTATATTTGGCAATGGGTACTTGTCTTCAATTATTCGATCGTTCAAACGCCTATAATCTATTACAAGTCGCCATTTGACCTTCCCAGAGGCATCGGCCTTTTTGGGCACAATATGCACGGGGCAAGACCACGGAGATATGCTTTCGCGTATAATTCCTTGCTCTAAAAGTTTATCTACTTGTTTACGAATTTCGTTTCGCTGTTTAGGAGCTTGCCTGTAACTACGTACAAATATTGGAGTATTATCGGTAAGTCTAAGTTCGTGCTTGACAGCGTGAGTAAAGGTTAGTGGTAAATTTTCTGAAAAGAATAAATCTCTGTATTGATAACATAGCCTATTAATTTCGCGCTTCTCCTCTTCATTCATATGACTGGTACGTATTTTCTTTAAATTTTCACAAAGCTCTTTATCGACATCATTTAATTGCATGCTATTTAATTTATATGTATTTTCTGTTTCAGGTTCTATATAATTCTCTAGCGTTATAATCGACTTATTGGGTACGTATTTCTTTTCATTACTATAGTTAATAATAGAGGTTTTAAACGAACCATCGGTCACGTTTACAATAGCTGCGGGTGAGAATAAGCGATCCGACCAATAAAAACTATCATGTAAGTATTGCCCGTCTGTATAGTGTGTTTTAACGGTAATTATCTTTTCACATTTAGGTTCAATTTTAATCTTTTGAATAGGATAACTGAAATGTATAGGAATATCGGCAGTGCATGTATGTAAAATATTATTATTAAGATCAATATTACAGTTTAGTAATTTAAGCAAGTCACATCCTATAACACCTTTATACTTGGGGTCTAAATTAAAAATTAAAAACTTATGCGTTAATTCACAGTTAAATGCTGGCGGTAAAGGGAGATATACTACTTGATTATGTAGCGATGTACCGTGAGCGGTTACTATTTGGAACGGTTCTATGTCTATAGAATTTTCAAAAATAGTGCCGAAAATAACATCAGATGCTACTGAAGATCTACTGGCTCCTGTATCTATTAGAAACTTACCATTAAATTCTGGTAACTCAATATAAGGTAAGTGATCCTTATATTGAAAGTTAATTTTAACTAGCTCTGGTTGTCTGGATCCTCCTCCGAGATAAAATCCTGATCATAGTTTGCCTCTGCTTCGTCGGTACACGGCTCTGAGTCTGCGTGATCGTGGTTTGGACCATCGTAAGTATAATACTCACTTTCGTCGTAAAACGGTTGCATTTGTTCTAAGTTGCTCGGTGTGTAAAACAGCTCTTGTTTCGCAAACTGCGGGGTCGCGGGTTTGTTAACGGAACGCATTGTGACGTCAGATACTTGCTGTGGAGGGTTTACCTGTTGTTTCGGTAAGTTCGGCTGATTCCGGAAGTTACCGCTATTATTCCTGGATAAATTAGGTCTAAAATTACCTGATGCAGGCTTATTCGGCCATGGCTGCGACCACTGCGGCGGCTGCCTAGGGGTAAAGCTACTTTGTTGCGGCGTGAAGTTACTCGCACCGAAAGGATTATTAAAACTATTTGAAGGGTAATTAAAGTTAGGATGCGGCTTAGGCGCATTATTAAAAGCATTACGGAACGGACCACTGTTACCGTTATTTTGTTTTACTAATTCTTTCGGCTTTGACGTTGAAGGTGAATTAAATGAAGTACTAGTGGATCTATTATATGCAAGGCGATTTTCCTCCTGCCTAGCTGCTATTATGGCTAGCTCAAGGGTCTCCGGTCTAGCTATTTTGACACCTATAGATACTTGGAAGTCAAGCTGGTTGACATACTGCTCTATGACCATTTTCTCGTAATACGTCTTATTCACATGTTCGCCTATGGAGTAAAGGGTATCTAGGAGGTCGCGTAAACGCTTGCCAAAGCTTTCGGCGTCCTCATTTCTATTGCGCCTAGTGCGCGTGAGTTCCTGCATAACTTCAATCTCATTACGCGGTTCCCTAAGGCGACGTATTAAAGCGTGCTTTATTACGAGCCAATTACTTAAATCTTCATCATACGCAATTGCGTCGATAGCTGTACCGCTTAACTTACTTTTAATTAGACATATTAATGCCGGGTGTGCACGATCTGCCTCATCCATTAAGCACAGTAAATTTTCTACTTCCCTAATATAATGGTTTAACCGTTTCGGATTGCCATCGTACTTAGGCATAAGGCTAGTAAGAATCTTGAAGTGCGCATTATCGCAATCTTTAAGAGACATTTTAAAATAAATTTATGAAACAATGGGTATAGAACAATAGGCGTGTATGGTTACACGTTTCTAGGTACTAGGTACTCGGACGCGTTTATGCACCGATTTAGATGTACTTAGTAACAACGTTATTATAATAACAATGTCGAATGCCCTACGCGATTATAGCATAAAGACAGACACACACAATAAGTAAAACAATAAACAATTACACGGGAAATATAGCAGGGAACACTTGTTAGTTACGAGAGTACTTACCAGAGTAGTCTCTGCATCGCCCGTGGAGTCCTTGTCAATGCAGCAGCTTCTCTATTGCTTCAGAGTCTCTGCTACCGGTGCCCGACCGCGCGTAGGTTCTTTATACGGATCGCGAGGTACGATTTGAGAACCGTCACAGCTTATCTCAAAGAGTTCGATTTGGGATAGCGTGCCGCGATCCTACCGACTGCGCCAGTTAAATTCTCACGATCGGGAATTTAATTAAAAAAAAATATTTATTTGTTACAAAAAGGATGTTTATTCTACTAACAATGACAAAAGACTGACTTAATTCTAACTATAAATTGAAACAATGAAAATGCTGCGCTGACAGTTTACGCTGCTCGTGGTTTGTGGTGTAGGCTGCAACGTCGGCAGAAAGGGGTTGCTACGCCGTGGTAACTCTAGTCAGTTCACTTTTTTATCATGTTTCCATATTTGTATTTTATTTGCTCTTATACTATTCTCCAGGCCATTCTTATAGGCAACTTTAGAACATTAAATTTCCACAATCGTGTTTGGACCTATTAATCCATCTGGCGTGGCACCAATAATCGAATAATCCACAAGGCTCGATTGTTACATTTTCTTGCTTTGCCAGTTGTTGCAAAGCCAGTTGTTCATTTTAGATTCCATGCGCAACTGATTTTACATTGCAAATATTTTATTTGTACAAAATATTTTTTACTAAGTTGGCTTTACTGCTGTTATCTCTTCTTTTTACCACTATACAAAAATTTCAATCTGTCAACATATTCTTACGCAATTCGAAACAGTCACTGCTATCCCTCTTGTAATTTTTGCTTATCACTACGGAATTTGAGTCAAATTTGTTAAAAAAATTGTTTGGCATTTCTTGGCTAGCTCTTGAACAGATCGTGTTAGGAATGACTGAAGTCAAATGTGTGTAAGACGTTGCAGAACTGTTATCTTTAACTTCACTGTAATTACAATAATGATAATTATTATTAAAAAAATACTTTATCTTGTGTTATAGCAAACAGAGAAGTCACCTTCTTACTTATAAATGATTGATTTTAGAAATTAAAAAGATATTAGATGTACTTAGACATACCTACCTAATAGTAAATACCTAATAGTTTATGAATAATCAAAGTTTTACCCGATGTACCTAAAAAGGTTTATGTTCAAAACACAATAATACAACATTCGTTACCGCTTGTGTGCGGATTGCGGAGCGCCATATTAGCGCTGTCATCATTATTGTTCGCCGTGGCGGCATCTTACCGCTCCAGGCGCTCTGACAAGCTAATGAATTTGAAATATAGGTACATAAAATGATTCGATTTTATGTTATTACTCTTTCAAAAATTGAAAACTGTGGCAGCTATGTATTGTGAGAATAATTTATATAATTATATTATGCATAATCGATAATATATAAGTAACATAGTTAGTTATAAAAGACTCTTATGAAAATAATTTGTGTAAAAATGTTACATATTTCATAATCACTTGGCCATGGATGAATTTCTATTTTATTACGACGCTTTCTTGTACAAATCCTTCGTAGAACTTCATTTCTCTAATTGTCCATATTTTATTCTTCTAATTATATATTTATAAGCACAGAAACAATAACACAACAAGAGTATAAACTTAGGTCCTAATTATATGTGCCCATAGTTACATGAAAAGCCTATTTGATTCAAAGTATTCAGTCTATAACATAAAACATGAAATTACGAATTCAAATCGGCGTATTATAATAACAAACAGGTTTACGTAAAATTTCGTGCAGCGGAGACGCAAGCGACATGACCTATCTCTCACAGGGCTCATAGCCGAATGATGAGGTCTGGGCGGGGCGTAAACTAGCAACTGACACTCAGTACACCGCTTATGCTAATAAGGTTTAAATTGCTGAAGCGTTTGATATTGATGGGATCTACCGAGCGTCAAAATCATAGACGTTTGGCAGATTTAATTTAATTTTACAAAATATACACGTATAATATGAAAATAAATAGGGTAATTCTTTAGTTCATTAGATTTCCTACAATATTATCAAAAAAAATATGACAGCTTACGATCAAAATATTGCAAACAGTGAGACGAAAGATTATTTTCTGCCTCGATTTTGTGATTTTTTTACCGTGATTCTATTTTACGTACATGAAAAATTCTTTCAAAAGTCTTTTGCTCAGACTTTTGACTTCAAGCTCTAATTTTTGCTAGTTTGTAATATGTACCGTTATGGCTAGATGCGCGACGAAAAATTAGGTGTTTCACGGCTTCTGAGGTATAACAGCGCCTTAAGAGGTCGCCTCGACTGCGGTAATACTGCCCTCTTAAATCTATATCTCTCTGAATATTGACTAAAGTAACGGTTCAGTGACTGGGAATGCCGCACACAAGTGCGTTATCGCCGTTGAATGGAAAAGTGCCAGATGAGTAACAATACTCATCTGGTATTGCCGGTGCCCATTAGCAGCGGTAATCTCTTACCATGGGACGATCCGTCTGCTCGTTTGCCACCTATGAGGTACATAACAAAGTAAATAGTCTTGTAGTAGTCTTAGTAATAGTCATTTGATAGAAAGGTGTGATTTCTATAAAGATATATTTCTTGAAAGTACAATTCCTGTGATATAAATTGATCATGTGCCTATTCTTTTTTGAACGACAACTCCCGCAAAAGTCAGATATCCTATATCGTAGTTCACAAATATTTTAGAAACAACAATGTGCGGATCACACAGTGTTGTTCCGCTAGTACTGTGGGAATCAAACCCCAAAAACACTCGGCATAGTGGTCAACGGCGAACCACTGTAAAACCATAAACCATAGGTGCAGTGATCATCGAAGGTGTGTGTTAATTGTTAAAAAAATATAACACAAATTAACATACGCCAATATTCAAGTTCCGCCTCGCTAAAAAAATATTATTTGCTTTGTTAATCGATATTATGCAGATAATACTACTCTATGTTGTGGGCAAGCAGCAGACACTATACCTATATCCCAAGAATAGAGATTGGTCATCAAGATTTATCTTAAAAGATGACTAAGGATAGTTATCCAAAAAATACCAGACATCGAGATATTTTAAAATTATTTGTCAGACTTGCCCAATCTCTGTGCTTAGTGTAGCTCAAAGGCTTCACCGAAACCACAAAGTGGCCACAACTTCTGGTATCCTATTGTACATACATCACATAAAATGACTACCGAACCCTTCCGGTCGACTGATATAGACCCAACTGCAACGACAAATATAAACTTATTAGTAATGGGATATTGGTGTTATACATTTTATATAAAAACATCTTGAAGTAATCTCAAAAATTTTAATTAATTAATTAACGTGAAATAAATTATACGCAGTTTATTTGCGTTTCCATAGCTATATAAATATCACTACCGATTTTTATCTTGTAAGCGATTAATGGACTGGTCTGCTATATATTTTTAATTTCTACAACTAATTAATTATAGCTATTAACATACTTTATTACGTGAATCAATTTAAGAAACCCAGACACGAAAGAAATATGATTTGACCTTACTAGAGTATAATAGCAAAATCTTATATTCACCACACCACAATTATTAGGTATTAAATAAAGAATAATTGATCATAAGAACAGATTTTACACAGCCTTTTTTTTAATTTAAACTGTTGCAATTTGTGTGTACGGTCATCTTTATGCCTAATGTTTTACTTCAGATACATCGAACAGTAATCTTAGGTATTACTGATTAGTTCTGTACATTAGTATGAGAACTAACTTCAAAGAGATATACAAAAATCAATATCCTCCGACAAAGTTGTTATACTCATGGATTTTAATTCCTAATGTTCGCAACAATCTATTCCACATTATACCGCGCTTTGAAGTAAAATAATTTTCAACTTTACAATGACAAACGAGAACACCTGCACGAATCTGGCAAGAAATATTTATAGAACTGTTAACATAACGATGGTATAGGTAGTAATATTACGTCATGACCGATAATTTCTTAGTTTACGCAGTTTATACGCACAATCTAAGTATTTAAGCACTCAATATGAAACCGCGAAGAATGATGTTTATATTCTCCTTGACACCAAGTTCCGCTTCTACTAATGACATAATATTTAGGAAATAGGTACTTCGAGTAATTGACCACTAGCCATCTATTCTTGATAATTGAATAGAAGGTTTTGTTCTGCCTTTTTAGAATAACAACGTGAAAATTATTCCTAATCAGAAGCTTTTTATACATGCAAGTCTATAAGTTCGTGTTTGGATTTATAATAATAGTTTAGACAAATATGTACGTAACTCTAGTCCTTACAAAACGAATTTATTTAGTGCTTCAAGTAGCTGGCGCCATTTACTATTTTATTTATCTATCACATATTTAGCACTGCCTAGTATGTATTTGATCAATATAGTATTTGCTTTCAATGTTACTTATCAAGTTCACAATAAAATTGATTTGCACTTACTAGTATGTGCAAGAAACAAACTAAATGGGGACATAAATTACATATGCCAAATTGTATTAGTTTAAAATTGAAATACTTAATATTACTATGCAACTTTACTAGTTTCAGCCTGAAAGGTCCAAATGGCCGGCAGCGTGCATGCGCAAGCATTTCATAAAACATACCTAACGGTAAATTTTGTCTAATAGCAATTGGACTTCTATGAAGGCTGGGACCGTATTACGCTTAACAATTTTTTTTTCCTTCTCCTCGATAAATTAAAATGTGGCAAAGGTTCTGTAACGCCAAAAGATGCCACAAGTAAGAAAAATATTAATTTAAAAATTATTCAATTCCAGATGTATCATCTAAGAAGATTTACCCTCGCTTTAAGCATACTAGTATGCTTCATCCTCCAGGCTCAAGGTGCCGATAAGGACACGGATGAAAACCGACCATACGAGTTCGGCTTCAACGTTGAAGTCGAAGGCCAAAAGCAGCAGCATAGACATGAAAAAAAAGGTACGAGCTTGTCTACATGCAAATTATTTTATTAACGTTAAAATAGAAAATCATGTTTTCTGAATTTAGTAATTCTTTTTAAACAATTATTACAGCAATCATTATTAATAGAAAACTAATCAAGAAAAAATTCGAATAATAACTTTATACGAATTTTTTTCTTGATTAGTTTTCTTTCAATAAAATAACATACATAATTATGTACATACATACATAGACTCACGCCTGTTTCCCCGAAGGGGTAGGCAGAGGCATATTAAACGCCCACTTTTCGCCAGTGTTTTGATCCCACGTAATAGGTGGCGCGCCTATTGCCGCTTTTCGGGATATTTTGTTTGCCAGAGCCTCGTCCGTTGATCGGCAGGTACACCACTTGCAGGTGAGGTTGGCTTGGGACCCTAAGTTCTAGGTGGGAACCCTATGCAATAAAAGCGCGAATAAAATAAAAGCGCGAATAAATGGTTGACCCCCTAAATCCATAAACAATACCGATAAAATTGTGAAAACAATAGCTACTGACAACGCAATGTAGTAGTAAACTTAAATGGGCTATTACTATTATGTTTAATGATATTCAAGTACATGAACAATACTCAAAACAAATAAAAGAAATGAAAGCAACACGTACCGACGGTATTAAGGTCTTAGCCCACTTTGCCAATGTAAAGAATACCTAAAGAGCAAAGCTTAAAGCTCATATTTGAATGATATATTTTTTTCGGTGGGAGCAGAGTCGTGTAAGTGGGCTAAGACCTTTAGAGTACTATCTATTATGTGCCTTTAATCCCCCGCAGTGAGGCTTTTACGACAAGTCACTATCCACTTATTTTTTATGACTGTTTCTTATCTTTGACCTCTGTCACGGCCTGTATTGGTTCGGTGATAAAGTTTCAAACTACAGCCTTCGTATCTCAATATGACCATTAAAGTGTTTTGGTATAAAATTAAGTTACGAGCGAGTCGAAATTTGTCATAATACTACCGAGGTGGCAAATAGATATACTGCCCACATAGTAGTAAACGATTATTTTACGTATTAAAGAGTTGAGATTGTAAAGCAATATCTGAATCTAATACTTTCCAATTGGATTCAGATATTTTTTAACAATTCTGTCACAGGTATAACATCTTTTCATTTATTACTTTTTCATTAAGTCAAATTTACTTATATGAACCAGTGCAAATTCCATAATGGTTTTTCTATTGCGCAATAAACGAAACAAGCACACATAGTTTTCAGGTGCACAGATACACAGACAACAAAAAAATAAACCTATTGATCATTATCTCAAATCATTACATAATACGAGTTATATACATTCAGTTTATCTTACACTTAATGACTTCTTTATTCTACATGCTTGCCCTTTTGTGATAAATAATCAATATATCAGTTTTAATTCAGAGTCAAAACTGTACCCACAATCAATAATATGCTTTATTAAAAGAATAGGTACATAATATGTACACTGCTATCATCAGAGTATATGTAGGTATAATGCAGCTACCGACTGACCTTAAAGAATGGAATGGAAATGTATACAAAATTAATAAAAAAAATGGTTAATTGAAAATGTATTTTATACTTTAAACACATTCTTTGATAAGCAGTAATGCCTTGTTTTTGTTACCCTGTTTCTCTTATATTGTCTTTTTACATAGGTATTTCATGATTGATATGGACTTTTGTAGTTATTGCTATTGCATTACACGAGACGCTTCAATACAATTTATTGAGCTGTAACTCATCACGTTTAAAACAAAAAACCGTCGCTCTAAAATCAATGCAAAGGCTAAATATTTTAGTTTTGTTTGCTAACAGTACACATAATTATGTACATCGCATTCTAAACCGATTAACTTTGAGACCTACACGCTCACCGCAGGCATAAGGTTATTTGCTTAAGACTTATACGTGATGTACTCGTAGCTACTTCTTAAAATTTTCAGCGTTATATTTAATTGACAGATAAAGATTTGATGTGCTCAATACATTTATACTTAACTTTTACTTTTTATCACGATTTTTGGGAGCACTTTCAGTAATTTTGTGCTGAAATTCTCTCATGTACATAATTTAGTATTTGATATTTGCGCAAATATTATGATAATCTTAGGGACTAGAATGGTTAGATATATCTAAGAAATTAAAACATGGTATAAAAAGCCGACAGTTGGCCAGGTTAAAATAATGTTTATTATTTTAACCTGGCCAACTACTATTTATGAAAATTTACAAACTTATATTTTTACCTCAAGTCTTAAAACAAAACTACAAAAACATAATCATCTGTAGATAATAGTAAGAAATTACATTCGTATAAAGCACTATCAAATACTGTGCTGTAAGTGAGAGCTAAAAGTTTGAAATAATATATTTGACATTTTACCTGGCTAGTTATCGTACAAATAGTCAAGAAATATCGCCCCCGTGCCTAAAAAGTGACATTAAACTGTTAAATTATATTGTTAGTATTGATATTTGTTAAATTGACGTCCATTGCGTCTCATATAAATATCATAATATTTACGAGTGCCTGTTGTAGATAACTAATCATCGAAGCATATATCACACAATAACCAAAGGATTTGCCTTTGCGGCGATGCGATTATCGCAGTATTCAAATGTATATATCTGCTAATATTTAATGTATACTTAAAATTGGTGAACAGATTTTAAATTACAAAAAATAAGACAAATATACTCTGATCTCCATAAAGCAACAGGTTACAAATTTAACTTCTAACGGCTTATTAACATTAATATGCTATAATCGCGGTACGAACAATCAAAACATACATTTATATAAGTTTTGAATTTTCTGTAAATTTAAATTATTTTAATACATTTTTTTAATGATTCTAGCGCTGGTTACTAATAAAGACTGATATATACATATATTACAATAATTAATATTCTATTGTATTTATTAATTTAAAACAATAAAGATTATACAGAGCTTATTATGATAATATGGCAATTTTGGACTGCACTTCTGAAATAAATGTACACTAATGAATAAAGATAATCCATTCTTAATGAGGGACATGCATACATTAGTACACGAATCGTGTTATGTTATTTATTTCTAATCACAGCTGTTGCCACTAGGTAGGTACTGTACTATTGTTGAAAACCTGTTAAGGAAATTTTATTGGAAATCGTCCAATCAATAATTGATTGAATGCTATTAGGATTCTTAGCATACAAATCAATTTCATTTTATTTGGTGATATCATCAAATAAAATAAGGCGAATTTACTGGTTGTATGTTGGTCATCCAATGTTAGATAGATAACATAAAAGTTTGAACATATGGTAAAATGAATCGTTTAATTATTCAACATCTTTAAATTAATGCTGTTTACATTTCGTAAGAAGCTGGTACGTTAAATTTTCCAGACTGTTTGGTGTTGTCGTTATTACAAGGTCGCTAAGATCGTCTTGTAGTCTCGATGTGTAACAAGCACTTGATCTAGTCGCCCAAACTACGTTAATGGAATTTTAATTATTTTTGGATTACTTACTCATACATTGACTTATGTTATTAAAAATACGTATTGCAGAGATATGATATGACAATTATAAAAAAGCTTAACCCGAAAACTGGTTTACGATCTAGTGTTATGTAGATACATACATAAAAATAAATAAAATTTTAGTTTTTAATTTGACAATAATATTCTTATGCAAAATAGATCTGTACGATAATTTTAATTCAAAAATTAGTTACGGTAAGTATTTTTCTTTTTTGTTTGTAGAACAAACAACCGAAATTGTTTAAAACTAAAGGAAGAAAAGGCTAGATCCATTTGGAAGCAACTGTTTCTAGAAGTAAGGTTACAAAACGTAACTTGTCTCTCATTTGTTTAAACATATAGAAGGGTTAGGTGAATAAATTAACATCGCTCCCAAACCGGATATAGGTACAGGTTGTCGACATAGAAAATGGCGGGTGATGTCACGTTCCAAAATAAAATGAAGTGGCTAGCCCTATAACGAAAGCATTCGATTTACCTTTGACACATTAACGTTCAATATCACTTATTATGCACACCTTATTTATGATCAGTAGCATTTGGTTAGTTTTAGCAGCTTAGTATTATAATTTTTTTTTATTCAAAAGATCTTCAGCCTTATTTTTGTCTCATTAAAATCTATATATATCTTCATTATATTATTTTGTTAAAATACAATTTAAGTTACTCCTTGCTGTCTCATTTAAAATCTGTGCAGGGGCCATGATGTTATACTGATGATAATAAGAAGGCCCCAAATCCCCGTGACCTAAAGACCGATCATTTTCCTTAAGCAAAATTTAAGTAAAGAAGTGAGTCGCAATAATAACATCCTAGGATAGATCGAATTCACACATGGTCATCTGATTTCAAACTAAACAAAGCCTGTACGTTTATAAACAGATGACTGATAAATATACTTCAATATTTATAAATAAATAAAAATTATAGATAAAATTCCATACAGAAAATCGACTCTATGTATATATATTTTTTGTCATCAAACTAACATGTTTTATTTGCCTAGCCCCGAATAATAAATGAAATCATTTTATATGTACCCAAGATATAAAATTATTTCATCTATTTAAATTTAGCAAGTTCAAAATCATGACCATCAACATCCATGCTGTGATTCTTCCATCAAAATTTATGAAACGTTATTTTCGCATCCATTATAACTACATAAGCAAAGCAGTAAATATGTCACGTCATAAATTACAAGAACCTTGACAGGGCCGTTTACCATTATCTATTAATTGACTATTTACATATTTATTCAAATAAAATGTAGGCTTGATAATAAAATTGCTTGTATCGTTTCAGACAAAGACGGCATTATAATGGGAGAGTTCGGTTTCGTCACCGCTGATGACGTCTACCACGTTACCGTCTACGCCACGGATAAAGAAGGCAGATTCAAGATATTGTCGGTGAAGAACATTCACCTAAAATCATGTAAGATTTTAATTATGTTTTTATAGTATTTGCTCTATACTGTGTGATTACAAAGTAATAATCCATTTAATATTGATAATTAAATGAATATTTTAATATTACAGCTCCAGGTGCCGGAGCTGCTCATTCTGCAAGACAAGGACATTCTCTTACATTACCAGCTCAGCCCGCTGCGCCCGCTCCCCAGGCGAATGCGGTACCTCAAGCATCTCAACCTCCAACACCTCCCAAGCCAGTAGTTCTACAGCCACCTGGCAGATCATGCTCATCTTGCAGTATTCCAACAACAACACGAGTTCCACCTCCAGCATCATTCACTAATCAAAATCAACAGACGTACGCTGCTGCACCTGCTTTACCAAATAACGGAATACAAAATGGTCAACCCAACGGATTCGGTCAACCACTAAGTCCACAAAGTGGATCTCCTAACTATCCTCAGCAAGGAATTGTTGGATCTCAAGGCGCACAAGGCTTCGCTGGTCAGCAAGGTCAATCACACAACCCACCAAATGGATCCCCTAACTATCCTCAGCAAGGAATTGCTGGACCTCAAGGCGCACAAGGCTTCCCTGGTCAGCCAGGTCAATCACTCAGCCTACCAAATGGATCCCCTAACTATCCTCAGCAAGGAATTGCTGGACCTCAAGGCGCACAAGGCTTCCCTGGCCTCCCAGGTCAGCCTCAACAAGGCTTTCCTGGCCAGCCAGGTCAGCCACAACCAAATTTCCCAGGCTCTTCGAACGGTGCCCCTAATTCCTTCACACCTTCTTTAGGTTCAGGTCTATCTCCTCCACTCGGACAGATCCCTCTTCAAGGTGATCAACTAAACAATCCACAATACTCAAGTGGTCAATTCCCTGCACAGAATGTAGCTCCTCAAAGCACAGTCGCTGGCCGTACTTCAAAACAATATACCGGACCTGAGCGACAATTTGATTCTAATCTTGGAACTTCAGCGCAAGGTCAACCAGGTCCCATGAAACCAACTTTAGTTTCCGCACAAATGCAAATAGTAGATAAGGACACAGACATCCATTCACTACGCCCTGGAGAAAAGCCAGGTCTACCGGCTGGGCTATCTCAAGATGATATGACACAGCTGCTATACACTTTTAACTACACGGTTGGCTTTCATGGTCATTTTGAAGAAGGTTACCGAAATGGCGCTAAGAAAGGTTACTACTACGTCACAGGACGAAATGGCGTCAGAACTAGAATTGATTACACGGCCGATGACACCGGTTTTCATCCAAAGGTATCCCAAGAAGTACTGGACTTATTGTCCGACGATGTACCCAAACCAGAAACAGAAAAAGATGAAAAGTATGGTCTCAAGGGCTACGAATTCAAATGGTTGTACTATCCTGTTGAGTCAAACAGACGATAAACATGATGTTAGCATCTTTGCGATTTGATTAGCTTCAAGCTTATGTGGATCTGATCCTATTAGGCATGTAAATTTTTTAGCTTTATATTTCGATTGATAATTCTAGTTTAAGCTTTAGATGTGTAGAGATTTCAAAAGTATTACAACATACATAATGTACCTTACAATAATATTACTCAAAGTAACACACTGCCTTGTAACTGCCAATATTATAACTAGTGGATACTTTTAGAGATTATAGTAATAATATAAAATTAGAAAGAAATAATTGTAGAAAATAAAACATCAAATAAAAATGATACGCGTTTCTGTTTACCTTTTCTAAATATTCATAGAAACATCAAATTTACATCTGCTAATAGAAAAATCTATCAATACTCATAAATTACATGAATATACTTAGATTTTACCTATTATATATGATGACATTTAATGTTTCTCTCAACAAACCTATTAAAAGTAATTACTATCAATTTAATCTGCATAATTAGTAATAAATACGGAACTTAACACCTCAAGATGCAAAACAATAAATTATTATTATACATAATGTATTTGATAGTTAATCGATTAATGCAAGTATATAACAAAAGTTGTTGGTACAACATTCTGAATATGTAATGTAATTCACATTAATTTGTATTCGGGTCAGTGACTCGTAATTCGTGTAAGTTCATGGTAATTTTCAGAATTTCTGCCCGATCCCGTGGGACTTTCGGGAAATTCCGTTTGATTACGTCCCTACGCCCTCCAACCGACATACATGCCAAAATTTTAGCTTCTTGCGCCCAGTAGCTGCAGACAGTCAGTAATGGAAGATATTTTTATATATTATTGATATGTGGAAAGAGGCGGAATTTGCCCTGCAGTGGGACGCTACAGGCTGAAAATAAATAAATATTTCATATAACTGGCTGCGCTGGGCGATTTTGTTTGTATCTGTCAAAAGTCACGCGTTCTACCGCGCTCTCGGAGTCAGATAGAGTCACTCTTTTACCTTACCTTTGAAAGTATGTAAAATATAATCCGTTAGAAAAAATCAGAACCTCAACTATCCTGAACCGGACGGGGCCTAATGGCACGGTCAAGACATACAGCGGCAGGGACCGCAATTTCGATGTACATGTTGCGTTTACTGTGACGGACGCGACATCGGCCGATCGCGCGGCCGTGGCGGTGTAAAGCGCGCCTTATACATCAATGTCACTGCCGGCCGCTGCCACCCGCCGCTGTACTTTGTGACCGGGCCGTAATTATAATAGATAACTGAGTACAGTGACTGTTGTCCGATAGTAGCTCTGGGGTAATGTTCTATCAAACCTTTAGACGAGATGATGACCTTTGGAAGTCATCGTTATTATCAAACTATTAAAACGGGATAGCTATAGTATAACGATAATGGCTTTCTACATTAATGCAAGAATATTCTATCTACTACATTCTACCGCTTTTGAAACCTGTAGTGGACTGTAGGTTTTGCTAGTCAATTTCGACAAATTCTTGAAACTTATATAAATAACTATAGAACTTCTTGGGTGAACGATTAAAAGATCAACTGTTCGGTACAAAGGTTTAATGTGGAGTGATCATGATATGCATTCTTTACCGGCACGAGACACAATAGAAAATCAATTCTTATGAATCCCAAACGCTACATGGGAAAGTGAATACTGATTATGACCACGAAAGTTTAGGTAGGCAAAGCGCCTGACACAACTAAATAACAAAACATAACAGTGCTTAAACTAACTACAGCCACAGAAGAGCCGTAGGAGCTTAAACAAAACCTCTATTTGATAATCATAGTGTGGAGCTCGTAATTAACTCTCAAAAATAGCTTGAAAGGAACTGCACCGGTTTATTTCTACGGCGCTACGTCAAGCTTTTTGCTCAAACTCGGGCCTCAGATGGAGACGTACATAAAGCATATAAACACAAGGCTCAGATGCTAATTTAAAAAACGATCAAACAAATAATATAATTATTCGACGAAAGGTACAGCTTGCCCCACAACGCAAGAGAGCTTAAAAAGGGACCTCAATAAATATGTCATCATACATCTCCGATCGAGTAAAAATAGTAGCTTATTCACTATAAATAAAATAGATGCCAGTTTTATCAATATGTTAGGAAATAAATATAATTAAAAAACTAAGGCACTAATAGCCTAGTAGAGATACCAACAAACTGTCATGCAGATGCAGAGGGTTTATAAGGTTCAAACCCACACGCCGCGCATCAATGACTCTTCGAAGTTATGTTCACATTAAGTGGTAGTTACCGCTCTTCTTACACGATAAGATAAAGTGCGCCGTAGATCACTGACATACGTTCAATAAATAAAAGCGATTTTATTCAATAGTAAGATTACCTTCTCTTCTCTTTCCACTCTCTCTTTACAGAGCCTACCATTTTAATCTAAGACCTGGTGATGATAATTATTGCCGAATGATCATTTGAATTATGATAGATATATTTTTGACTTTACAGAGCCTACCTACCATTTTAATCTGAAACCTAGGTGATGATGATTATTGCTGAATGATCATTTGAATTATGAATATTTTTGACTAAGATAAAGGAGAGTTTCAGCTGTTCAAGAGCTGCCGCCCGACAACACTTAGCCAAAAATATAGGTACTTTAGGTACTAGATTACACTCTTTAGTAGTCAAACACAGCCGATACTCCAGTTTTGCTAAAAATCTCTTGTCTTGTTCCGGGGGTTTCTCCTCCGTTTTGGCCAAAGGGCATATACATATGAACCTACGAAACACCTTAAATCCACAAATAATTAATTAATATTTATAAGAAAAAATGCTGTCATCCTCCGTAACTGAATATAATAAGTTCTACATTACATACATGTAAATAGAACAAAAACTACATGTTTATTAAATAAAGCCACCACATTGCAAGCAACAAAATAAGTGAAGGGATATGTTAACAGTGTTATAATGAGTATGAATCGATAGCTATTATGTGTATATATTCAAGCAACTGGTAACCCGTGAAATCAATATAAAGATCAGAAACAATCCAAATTAATTTCTTCAAGAAAAGAGAAAAATGCTGAGAGTTACCTAATAAGTTTATTTCTTTTCTTCGTTTATTGTAACGCCATCTAGGAAGCGATGACTGTACTATGGAGGCAACAACGCAAAATACAGCCTTCATAACTGGTCGCTATGCTTCAGCCATGATGTGCATCACTATTGATCTTTTTATTTAAATTCCGTTGACTGTCAATAGGTGGCAGCTTAGTAGATTCTCGGTCAAGTTCATACTTTTAAATAAACCTCAATTTTGTGGTTTTTTATATATAACGTAATAAAATAAACATCGCTTAATTTAATTGTTTTATACTACACTTTCTATCTAAACTTAGTATTCCTAAAAATATAAAGCATGTTCTCAGGATTCACCCTCTGATGGTCATCGAAATTTTTAAAAAGATACCTACCAGTTTTCAGCCGTGCCTGCTTATCCATAAAGCAACAGCTTGGCTTATCTTAGTGCTTTTTGGCCAACAAAGAGAGTTTAACTATCACTGTGGTCGATCGTCTGAGTTCAAATTGTGTGGATTCGTAAACAATTTTTGATATCAGTACCTCGAACCGTATAATTTGCTGAGCTCTGTGGCAGAGTCTAACACTTGCTGCAACCGTGGCACATTTCGTGTATCTAACACAAGTTTCTCTTCTTAGGTTTGTAATGAGACAACTGCTTTTGTAGTCCAGTTAGTAGTAGGACAGATCATACAATTAGGTGTTCGGAAACAACCTCGATGGAGACTCTATTTACGTCGACTGGTTCCGGATCGACATGTTTGTTGATCATAATTTTTGTCGTGTCAGAGTTCACACGGAGACCAATCCGCTGAGACGAGGCAGCCAGACTGTTCAGCATTTGCTTTAATTCTTGCAACGTTTCAGCCATGATAACAATGTCGTCTGCAAATCGTAGGTGAGAGATGTGTTTGCCGTTTATATTGATGCCGTGATCTTTGCAGTCCAGCATCCTGAATATATCCTCCAGTGCGTTGGTGATAAGACATCGCCCTGTCTCACCCCGTGACGCAGGTGGACATGTTCAGTATGCTGATTCTGTACTATGACGGGCATCTCATCACTTCGATGTATCGCCAGTCGACTTGGTATCTTTGCAAAGAATCCAGAAAAGACCAGGTTGCTCAAGCAAGCTCAAAAGCAGGATTAGAGATGAATGCTGCAAAATCCAAAATCAAGACATACAGCATAGAACGGCCCATCAAAGTAAAAGAAAACATTTTTTTATATATTCACGCCGGTATCCCCGAAGGGTTAGGCAGAGATGTAATATTACACCCATATTTCGCCATGTAGTAACACTTTTGTCCAACTCGAGAATCGAACCCGTGACCTCCTAATCAGCAGACGCATATGCTATCAAATGGCCACGGAGGCAGTATCATTTTTGAAAATACGCAGTGGAAATGAAATTGAAAGAAGAACAAACAAACTGACCAAAATTTCATTGATGATGACCATAATCACTCAAAGATATTCTAAAAGGAGACAACTTTCTCAAATCATTAGGGGTTGGAAAGCATAGTCGGAAAATTGATCCATATAATTTTGATATTAACTTGCTTAACCAGCACTTCTCTGCTTCGTCCAATTATGACGGGACAACCAAATTGAATACAATAAATTATCTTTCATCGCTTTCAACTCCTGATTATACTCCTTTTGTCTTTAGTCAGTTTACTGCATGTGATGTTAAGAAGAGCATTTTATCCATTAGCTCCAACGCTGTTGGTTGTGACGGTATTACCCGTAATATGATCCTTCCCATCCTTGATGTAATCCTTCCTATTATAGCGTGTTTCCTGCAGCTTGGAAGTATGCTCATGTGACTCCACTACCTAAAAAATCCAATCCTGTATCCTTCGCTGAATTCCAACCCATATCCATACTACCCTTCCTTTCCAAAGTCCTTGAACGTCTCATCTATAACCAACTCAACTCATTCCTTTTTAGAAACGACATCCTCAATCCTTTTCAATCAGGTTTCCGATCTGGTCATAGTACCACTACAGCCCTTGTCAATATTACGGACGATATCAGGTCAGGTATGAAGGACGGCAAGCTCACAATTCTCTGTTTGTTGGATTTCAGCAACGCTTTCAACACTGTTGACTTTGATGTTCTCCTTGCCATTTTAAGCTCTCTTAACATATCTCCATCCGTGATTGACTGGTTTCGTAGTTACCTGTTTGGCCGCCGGCAGCGTGTCCATCTGGATGAAACTTATTCGTCCTGGTGCGACAATTCTGCGGGTGTACCTCAGGGCGGCGTTCTCTCTCCTCTGCTCTTCTCGATTTTTATCAATTCAATATCTAATTCTATTTCAAGTTCCTACCACCTATATGCAGATGATCTGCAAATCTACTCCAAAGCGAAGCTTGAAAATTTATCATTAGGCATCGCCAGTATTAATCAAAATCTTGTTGCCATATCAGAATGGACTAAAAAGTATGGTCTCAAGGTTAATCCTGTTAAAACCCAGGCTAAAATTATCGGCAGCTCTCGACTTATTACTAGGATTAACTGGTCAATGCTTCCCCAGGTGTCATTTGCAGGTATTTTTATTCCTTTCAGTAAAGATGTTAAGAATCTGGGGATATACATAGACACAACACTTTCTTGGACCGTTTAGCTACAATACATCAGCCGACGTCTTTTTGCTGCCATAGCATCATTGAGAAGACTCCGTAATTTCCTTCCGACTGCCACTAAAATTGCACTTGTGCAATCTATTCTTCTTCCCATTCTTGACTATGCCGATGGCAGCTATCTCGATCTCAATAATGATCAGCTTGATAAACTTGAGTGACTCCAAAATTTCTGTATAAGATTCATATACGGTTTACGCAAATATGATCATATTTCTGAATTTCGCATGAAGCTCAAGTGGCTGCCAATCCGCCTTCGCCGGAATACTCACATTCTCTGTCTTCTCTATAATATTCTTTATAATCCTGCTTTTCCCATGTATCTCAAAACACGCTTTGAATACCTTCACGACACACATACGAAGTGCTTAAGATCATCGGAGAATCTTAGATTGAAAGTTCCTGCACACTCTACGGTTTTTTACGGCAAATCTTTTACTGTACAGGCTGTACGATTGTGAAATTCGTTGCCAGAGAGAATCAGACAGGCTCAATCCTTGACAGTATTTAAAAAACTTGTCACCCAACACTACTTGGCAAATATTTCATGACTACTCTTTTTAACTTGCACTGATATTGTATATACTAATGGTATCTATTTATATGTATATTTTATAATAATTATTTATACCTATGTATGTAGTAATATTGGTATGTAAGTATATAAGTATTATATATATATATTATTAGTTCTGTTAAGCTTAAAATAATTCACTATTCCATGAAGTACACCATAACCTACCCATTCTCTTTGTAACTTAACCATTTATTTTACCTGGTTGTCTGGAAGAAATCACATTTTGCGATAAGACCGCCCTTGTACCACTAGTTTTAAGTTCTTTATTTGATCATTTTATTTGTATTTCTGTTTTTCTGGTGTACAATAAAGAATTTTTATCTTATCTTATCTTATCCCGATAAACCTTAAGAAAATGGTATTAGACACCTGAATTACTTTATAGCCATACATGGATATACACGAAAATATCGAAATAAAGGATCACAACAACACAAAGAGCAATGGAGAGAAGAATACAGGGTCCATAATGTATCTTATATTGTCATATTGTAACACCTTATGTATGTAACTTATGGAGTGCAATAAAACATTGAGTATTGAGTATTGAATCCTTAACATAAAATGAAATAAAATATAAAAAGTCAGTAGCTAAGTAATCAGACAGAACACAAAGACAACAGATCACAAAACATCAAACAAAAAATTGGAATGGCAGGTCACGTAGGAGATACACAGGCAGTAATCAATAGAGAGACCGAAAAGACGATAGGCGGACGATATAACCGATTAATCGGAAAGGACTGGCAAACTATCGCCAAGAACAGAGATAAGTGGAAAGGACCGGAGAAAGCCTTCACCAAAGGAGAGGTCCATATCTTATAGCAAAAACCAACTCTTACTAAATTTTAGACAATAAACAAAATACTAATTACTAACTAAACACTAACAAACAAATACCAACTTTTGACATGGAAATTAAGGATAAGGAAATACACGCTTTTATACTTTTATTATTTTTATTTTATGTGTCAATTTATATTATAAGTGACTCTCTACAAAATTTCAGGCTGTGACCACGTCTGCTAGAAGAGTTGACTATGAGTTGTGATTATTGTTTCATCGTCAAACCCTCATTATAGCTCGAAGACAAAAAGGTAAGGAACTCAGAGAACATCCAGACTAATCATGGATAGCTAGTAAGGAGGGACTACCTGGACAAATTTAAACTCTAGGATTATTCTAACTCTTATGAAGAAAACACGAAACGCGTCAAACTATCGAACTTAAAACAGTGGTTCTTATTGCTTTACCCAACCACCAGCACAATTTTATGAAATTAAGTCATAAAAATCACTCATTTATTGCGCAGTTCCTCTCGCCAGAAGTAATCACGGATATATCAAATATTGCTAAACATTAGTCTGTAAGCTCTGATATTATTTCCTAATCTATGCGAAACGACTTCCTTTATAAAGCAATTATATTCTAAGAACTTACTAACGTTACAAACGTGCCATATTGAGGTCCTATAACTCAAATTGATAGCGGTAAATTTTATAACCAACATGTTTGCGTCAATTTAAAAAGTTAATTTAGTTTTATCGATTAAAATAGATATCATAATAATCCTTTACTGTAAATGGTCGGCAATTTTGTAGCTTAGTTGACCCTTGAATCTCTGCATGTTACAGAGACACTAGCCCCTAAATGCCAGAAAATTCCAGAGCGCATAACGTGAGCGGAGCGTAACGCAGTTTCTTGAAGTGTCACCCGGCAAACCAATTTATAAGACGTTGTCACGTCAAAAATAGCTCTTGTACAGAATTCCACCGCCGTCTTTCCAGTCCAGAACAACCAGAAGAAACAAATGCGTAAACTGGATGATATAACAAATCACACTTAAGATATAAGTATTCTTCAAATTTGGATTAATCTGAATATAATAAACTTATTGCCTGGGAAAATGCTGGTGCCGGTTTCATTAAACAATAAATAAAAATAAAGGTAGGTATTTTAAAGTGTGATATCGAGGGCTCGTATTCTTCTTTTTAAATACCTATTGACATTTAACACGGTCGTTTTCGCTGTTGAATTTTACTATCTACTGGAATTTACGATTCTGATTATGAAGAATACATCACCGTCCTTGTATATAAACTGTCCGACTCCTGGGCACGGGCCTCCGTGGCCCAGTGGATAGCGTATGCGTCTACTGACCGGTTCCCGGGTTCGATTCCCGGGTCGGGCACAAGTGTTTCTGAGTTTTTCCGAATTCTAAGTAGCAGTACGGAGTCTGGTGATGTGCCCGGTAACGGCAATAGGCTCGCTCTCTTTTACGTGGGACCTAAATATTCATAGCGAAACGTGGGTGTAATATTACACCCCTGCCTGCACCTTCGGGGAAAAAGGCGTGAGTCACAAAAAAATGTATTTTCGAAAATTCATTGGTGCGCGCCGTAGATCCGAACCCGGCAAAAGTACCAATATTGAATTTCAAAAAAGTACCAATTTATAGCCCAAAAAAGAAAAGTTTTTTGTTTCGATTATTTTGATGATAGGGAGGAGGGAAATTTCAAAACAATCTTTGAATCTCGATATATCAGAAAGCGTTAATTTTTGCCCCCTAGTTTACGGGGTCAATTTGTTGCAAATGACCTCAAAAATAACATCCTTCAAGGAATTGGTCGAATTACCAAACACCCTGTATATATGTACGTATATCCAATATAATAAGAAATAATATATATGAAATGATTTAAATTAAAAAAAATCTTCTACAACGCATCCATGTGACGTCGACAAAACACCCATGGTATCCATTAGATTCTGCAATCATCAAAACTCTACGCTTACCAAATATCCTTATTTTCTATTTCCGTTCAAACGAAATCTATATATAAATCAATTTAATTAAAAACAGATTTAACATTTGATTACTTTAGAATTCACAGATTCTCAACGTGGACGTTAAAGACCCCTTGTATGAGAGATAGTTATGTAAATGATGAGTATTTTTGTTTTATTACGCACTCGAATATTTTATGATGTATGTAAAAATCGTATATTTTGCATTTTTTATCGATAGTGCTGAAACCATAACCATTTTGTGACTCTCAATCAGCCTATCGCAATCCACTGCTGGACACACGCCTCTCCCAGCACGCGCCACAGTACACGGTCCTCAGCCTTCCGCATCCATTCTGTCCCAGCCACCCTTTTCAGGTCGTCGGTCCACCTAGCCGGGGGCCTCCCTACCTTACGCTTACCGAGTCGTGGTCTCCACTCTAGGACGCGCTTGCTCCATCGGCTATCAGTCCTTCAACAAATACGGCCAGCCCACTGCCAATTGAGCTTACTAATTCTGTGGGCTATGTCGGTATTTTTTGCAACTTCGTTGCGGATCCGACGTATCGTATTTTGTGACTACTCATCTACAAACTCAGAACCGCAGACGAGGGAACACATAACATACGAGATTTATTAGCAGTACCTATGAGTGGTATCAGTCAATAATAACAGCTTATTTCTTTACAATCAAACGCCAGTAACGCAAGGAAAATTCTAGACTATTGTGAACGTGGATGTGCCAACTGAGCTTTCGAATTATTCAATTTTATATTAATATGTAATGTGAAATATTGTTTGTTTTCCTTCTTTAACGTTGCAATTAAGCGACTTTATCTAATGGTTTTTGTGTGATCCGCGAGAACCGACACATAGGTGAAATCTAGTGTCAAAACAAATTAACCTTCCAAATGAAATAACGGAACTACGACGACATGAGAAGATAAAAATTCAAATAAATAAGGCCGATAACTAGCAGTTGCTTTTGAGTAAAACCATTTCAATTATCTCATATGGTAATAAAAATATTTCCCAGTGTAATAAAGCATGCAATTTGATTGCTCTAAAGCTATCTAATGTTCATATTAGAACTAGTCTCTACCGGCGATAAACATGCATGTGTGCAATCCGGATGTAAGTTTAAGCTATATTACCTACTACAAGGTTTCATCAAGAGCCGTTCAGTCACGTTTGCGTGAAAGAGTAGGTAACTGAACAGACGTTCATCCATCCAACCATCCACAAACTTTCTTTTTTATTTTAATATAAGTACGATTGCACATTTAAATATAAGTAATCGTAGAAATTACTATTAAATATACATATAATAAAACATATATTGACGTGACAACGTCTTATAAATTGGTTTGCCGGGTGACACTTCAAGAAACTGCGTTACGCTCCGCTCACGTTATGCGCTCACAATGAGAGCGAGTGAGAGGCACGCGTCCCGCCTAAGAGCGAGAGAGACAGACATAAAAAAGTGAAAGGCACGCGTCTTTCATCCTTCTTCCTACTATACGAATGAATATTCACATTAAAATTATTTTACTACTCAAAGTCGTTGTCACGTAAAACTTTCGCCCGTATACCGACTTTACAGGCAACCAATTTTATTATCTATTAATAGTGCTTCGCAAGAGAAACTAAAAATAGGTAGTGGCCAAAATAACTTTGAGAGCGTGTGTTTTAGATAGCCGGCAAGATAAATATTAATTAATAAACCACTTAGTTCCCACGATAGAGTCACTAAGAAATACCTGTGTAGGCAGGCGGGTACATGGTATGTCTTTATCTATCTACATAAGTTTTTGCGTTTCGCAAACGTGTTTGTCTCGGCAGCATTTTTTCTCGCCTTAATAACGTTTATACAAGGAGTTAATTATAAAAAGGAAACACCTACCATTATTAAACTATAAACAGTATCTAGTATGATCAACAGGAAACCACCAAATTTGTAATTGCACATAAGTATTACCCAAATTTATAAAAGGATATTCCATTTGAGTGCATGCTGGTTTTTCCTTTGATGCGGCAAATACGTAGCAATATCCTTACGCACAAATTATTCGCGGAACCATTTATACAAAAACCATTTGATATCTGTGAATAATCAGACTTAATCATTTTGGACCATCTACATCTTGGAATACTGAGGAATATTTGGTCATACGTGGGAGGCTCATCTAGTTGCTATTTACGCACAATCTCAATTTTTATCCCGTTATTAGGTTTTACTAATCTACGATTCCATCTACTAAACGAATGCTTAACCTAAATCTTTATTGACAGATCAACTAAATTTATGGTAATACAGAAATTGATCCAGCTGTTAAGGCGAGGATTGCCGAGCGCTCAAAGGTTTTGAGGCTCCCCTCTTCCCCAGTTCGCGAGTATAATTACGATCAATCGCGACGCGAGACGCGACGCACCTGCCGCCATATTATGTAGGTATAACACTTTCGCGCCACAGTATAGAAAATTGAAGCAGTATATCAATTGAAATATAAATTTACTTATCGAGTATAAATAATTTGCAGAGTTTTTGTTTTGAATAAACCTTTATGAAATTCGAAAGTAGTTTTACAAAATTGCTTTTGTTTATAGTGACAATAGTAATCAGTAGATAATTTATGAACATTATGTTTGTTGTTGTTATAAAAAAAAACTTATGATCGCTCGCAATGCGAAAGTATCGCTTGTTCGATATCAATCTTAGGGAAAAGGATTAGATTAATATAAATTAATTAATTCGTTGCTACTGTCAGCAAAACAACGGCATAGAACCAATAATACACATAAAGGGTAAGATACTCATAGCTACTTTTAATCACCAATAATTACATTCTGTTATATTTATTTTAACTATGCAATCTCTAAGATACTACTCTGTCAAAAAAGTAGCGGAAAAAGATCAATAATACACAAGATTTTTATTACAGGGCAATAGTTATAGCAATATATACCCATGCAAACACACGTGCATGCATAATAAAGGAGATCACCCAGCCCCATACAAATTTAGGCTATTCTAAAAGTGCCGGCCATCGATATATAGGTATGTACTAAATATATGTCAATGGTGCCGGCCAACTAAAATAAACTTATAGAATATTACGAAATAAACATTTTTTATTACTACACTAAGGTTCTAAGTGCAGTCTGTGAGATCATATTCCAGCTCAAAGAATCTATTCTGTTTCTAAAATAAATTCTAAGTAATTACTGTTATTTTTTTGCCTAAAATAACGTGCATGTTGCAATTTAAATGGCATCAGGTAATGACAGGTAGTAAGCCAAGAGCGAAATATCTGATTGATAAGCATTACTGCCTCACAGAAAGAGACGCTGACGTTCCAAGCCATCACACACCAGACTATGGGCAGGGCAGGTAGCGAGGGTACAACTGTTAGACTACAGGCCCATGTCCAAAATGGATGGGTCATATGAACCACCAGGTGACGTATATAGGACGATATAAGAGCATAAAATAATAAGATTCAGCACTATGCCGTCACTTGTAAGCTGTCCAACTGAGTACTGATGAGAATTCAAAAGTGCAGGTAGAGTGAGTACGCATTTCGGTCATATATTTTTGTACAGCATTATGACCTTCGATAGATCCATGATAAATAATAAGAAAGCGCGCAGTGCCGTAAAAAAATGGTGCGCTACAAAGTCGGTAATTTTTTGGAAATTGTCAGAACATCAAATTCTCACCAGCACTCAGTTGGACAGCTTACAAGTGACGGCATAGTGCTGAATCTTATTATTTGATGCTCTTATATCGTCCTATATACGTCACCTGGTGGTTCATATGACCCATCCATTTTGGACATGGGCCTGTAGTCTATGTAACAATTGCCGCGATCAGTTTACGGCCAATTCGAAACATGACCAGTGAAAACTCCAGCGGAATAACAATTGCAGTAGGATGTACCCGATTAGAATTCTTCAATAAATAGTATATTATACCTAGGGCAAGAAATAAAGACGGGCATAGCAAACCAAGTGAACAGGATTGATACACGTATCCATTTGGGTTGGGCTGCTTTCGATAAACTGGCATTTGCTTTTACGAAGCAACAAAAAGCAAGAATATTCAACCAGTGCGTCCTGCCAGTGCTCACCTACGGAGCCGAAACTTGGGTTACTACAGAGGCAGCGCTACAGAAACTTGAAGTTGTTCAAAGAACAATGGAGAGAAAACTGGCAGGAGTGACACTCAAAGACAGAAAGAAGAATAAATAGCTCCGAAAAGAAAGTCTAGTACCAGATGTTGCCAAAAGAGTAGCGGCCGGACATGTAGCCAGAAATCCCGAAACATGGTGCAAGCAAATATTAAAATGGCAACCATGGGATTGTAAATGACTAGCTGGAACGGCAAATGAGATAGAAAGAAGACATCATAAAGATAGCAGGCAGTAATTGGTTGAAGACTGCCCAAAACAGAACGGAAAGGAATTTGTTGTAGAGGTCTACACCAAAATGGTCGGAAAAGGCTTAAGATGGTGATGTTCATGCATAAGCGGGGCATTCCGGGGATGCATAAGCGGGGCATTCCGCCAACATTTGTAGCGCCGTTTCTTGGACAGGGTTGCGGCTGCTGTCACTATAGTGATATCCAGGTGTTTCCGACTGGCCTTTTCTCTACAAGAACCGGCCAAAACATTGGAAAGTGAGAACGTCGTGACGCAACATCTCTTCAACCACATGGTGCCATGCCTGTACATCATGCAAGACATCTGTACCTGACCGGTCATAGACATTCCTACTAAAGGTTTAGACGATATTTTTATATTTGGTCAGGAGTATTTAAAAATATGTTTTTTACTTTTTTATTTAGTCCACTGCATTTTAAATCTCACGTATTTCACGTTAGGCTGAAAACGTATAGTTGACTACCGTTACACCTCTTTGATTTACCACTTTTGTCAAAACAAAACTGCTCTACGGTACTTTGAGACATACATTCAAACCTAAATATTGTCTCAGAGAATACGCTTGTATCCTAAAATGTAATTAGCGATAGATTCGTTCCTTTATTAGATGTTAAACTGAAATACCTGATTTTCTTCAAAAAACAATCAGCAAAATTACTAATTACGGCTTTTTAAAAATATTTTTGAATTTGACACGAAAACGCTGTAAACCATCATAGCGGTTGAGTGATATCACAAAGTACAAAACAAAACAATCCGTGAATGAAGTCTGGTCTGATGCACCCACTTTTATTTTGTTATATTCGATTTGACAGTTAGAAACTTTTACTTTTTAGTTGTATTTACTACTAAAACGTCAACAACATGAATGGTGGACGTACTGTTTGACGTAATGCTCTCTGATTGGTGTTCACTGTCACAAGAATAAGTAAAAACATTATTTTTTAGTTTTAGAATCCTAAAAATTACATTAATCTTTATCCTTTTTATAATAAATAATAAACTTTATTGACATCTTAAATCATAATGGATCTATAGATACTACAATCAAACCGATTTATTCTTAGTGGACACAAGCCTATTGATTTAGAAGTTTGGTGTAATAGTTAAAATGTTTACAACAGTGTGTTCTTTTATAATAACACAATTTATTGATTGGGCGGCAAAATAAAAATTAGCCCAATTTGGGTGATCTCCTTTAGGCGCTGCCATCGGCAAGTAGTAGTGAAAAAAGTTAAAATTTTACATACATACATACATACGAAATGATACTCCTACACCCACAACGCTTATTTTCCGCCAACCAATAATAAACTCTAGTTTTCATTATTATTTGTCGGTCAAATTGATATACTTACCTACCGAACACCTTACCTACCTTTCTAAGCTGTGACACCAGTGCATTCTTCCTCGGCGTGATAAATAATTACTATAATATTATTAGGTGTCCATTGTTCCGTGTTTGGTAATAGTGTGGAAATCAATGATATTATTGGTGGAAATAGTCAATAGAATTATTGAATAGACGGAAATTCATTTTTTTTTTGTTTTTGATCGCGCTAGTCTTAGGAACTAGCAGGCCAATTTCTAAGATTTATTTGCTTCTCTAGCCCATTTGTTGAGGAAGGTTATACCAAATAACATCACGCTACTACCCACGAGGGTGGGGCAGTAACCATAAATACCACTAAGTAGGTAACTGCGGATATTTGTATTTATTTAGGTAGGTAGGTACCTATAAAATTCGCTTGTATAGCTTTTAGGTACATCTCACATTTTATTTCCGTATATAGGTACACAGAATAAGTGTGAATTATTGTATTAGGTAGGTACCCAATACAATAAAATTGGTTGCCTGTAAAGTCGGTATACGGGCGAAAGTTTTACGTGACAACGACTTTGAGTGGTAAAATAATTTTAATGTGAATATTCATTCGTATAGTAGGAAGAAGGATGAAAGACGCGTGCCTTTCACTTTTTATGTCTGTTTCTCTCGCTCTTAGGCGGGACGCGTGCCTCTCACTCGCTCTCATTGTGAGCGCATAACGTGAGCGGAGCGTAACGCAGTTTCTTGAAGTGTCACCCGGCAAACCAATTTATAAGACGTTGTCACGTCAATAATACTATAAATCATCCACAATATACAACAAATCAATATTTTTCTAAAGTACTGTTACCTTACTATGCTGTTGTTATCAAGTCGTTATCTTGTCCAATAATCAAAACGATATTTTTAAAACTATACTTCTTACTTATATACACTATTATTACTTACTAAAAATTTACAATACCTATTTACAAACTAAACCTAGATGTAATATATTTATCAATAAGTGATGATGACATTCGTAACTGATGATAAAATAATTCGTAATCCTGCGGTGCGCTCTGCAAACTAGCGATACGTCCTGTCTCCATTACATCCCGCTCGGGACTGAACGACGCCGGAGAGAGCGCGTCGGCAGTAGGAAATTACATATTTTCGGTATTATATTTTTGTATATATTAAAATTAATAATGTGATTGCCGAGAACCATCCGCTTTTACATGACCTTTCTTTTGGTATACTTTTGAAAATTCTAATCCCAATACAACTCAAATGAAACGGGAAAAGTTGTTTAAACAGACCTATATTCGCAATTATTTTCTATCGTATCAAATGACAGTAATCGTGTTTCGAATGGCCGAAATATAAAGATCTAATGCTGTAGAATAACATATATTTTTTTCCGAATTTAAATCTCTGTTATTTACAAATAAAACGCGTTTGGCCACGCTAGATAACACTGTATTGTGGGAAATCCTCGCCTTAAGGAAAAGTTCAGAACTTAAGTACATTCGCAAGAATTATGTATACGAGTATAAAGATTTTTCTTTAGACCACTTCCGATAAAGGAAAATGTTAATCTTGCAAGGTCAGTTACCATTATTTAACGAACATACAGAATAAGTGAGGATAATATTTTTTTAAATGACAGCATTGGTTCTGTTTTTTTTTATAGTCTCACGCCTGTATCCCCGAAGGGGTAGGCAGAGGTGTAAATATTACACCCACATTTCACCATTAATTTTTAGGGCGAGCCTATTGCCGTTACCGGGCACATCACCAGACTCCGGGCTGCTACTGAGTATTCGGATAAACCCAGTAACATTTGGTTCTGTAAGGAAAACAATCTGTCAATATATCGGGAGGTAATCAGGCGACCGATCAAAATAATTTCACCGGCTATGCATTGCCACTTCGATTTACACCGCACATCTTGATTGACAGTAGTCTCTGCGCCAATGATCAAAGATGACATACCTTCCTATTGTAATTAATTTATGCACACAGCACAATGTACTACGAACTTGTTAATAGGATGTAAATAGCGTGCAACAAGCTCAGATTAGTATTCTATGCACTGCTAAAGGAACTAAATAAAAGGAATCACATGCATGTATTATGATGAAACAGCATCTACACAGCTTTCTGATTGTTACATACGCGTAAACGTAGTACATGCTACGTTTCTTTATTTATTACTTGCATCACAACTCTAAAAAATAAAGGAAAGAGAGTTTCACTAGCAGCTTGTGTAATTATGCGGACTATAATATCTTTGAATACGTCCGTATAATAATACAATACATGTACTTGCGTGAACAACGATAGCCAAATTATGGAAAGACAAAATAATGAACTGCAACGCAGAGGGTCTCGATTTCTACCCTATAGCGCGCACCGCTGACTTTTCAAACTTACTTGTGAATTTTATCGTTAATTGACGCTAATCCCTTGCCAAACGTTAGGCCGTTGATGCTGGCTGTGGCATAGATCTTTTGTAATCGTCCCAGGGCTCTCTGTAAAAATCCTGACAATATTATGAATAAATTCGTAAGTAATTTTTCGACTGGTGATGGTATATCGTCACCACTGAATCCCCGAAGAATTAGGCAGAAGTATAATAGTACACACACATTTCGCCTTAAGAATTTTAGGTCCACGTAATACGGGGCAAGCCTATTGCCGCTACTGGGCACATTGCCAGACTCGGTGCTGCTACTGAGAATTCGAAAAAACTTAGTAATGCTGGGAAGGTAGTAGTTAGAGATAAAGAGCTGATTTTAGATTGATTTCACATGAGGTATATTTAATCTTTTTTACGATGCTAGGTTAAATATGTTTACATTTTTTTTATAAAAACCTGATATATGGTAGTGAGTATCGAATCGGGATCGAATACACGGCGTATTAATTATTAATAATCGCTTGTCCCGTGCCTCAGAGAGCACGCTAAGGTGTCGTTCCTGGCGGTGATAAAGCTCTTCGACGGTCGTTATGGGGAATCAGTTCCTCTAAATTAACTGAAACTAGTCTAAGCCATGGAATATTGTTATCCCTTTGGGTTGAGGCGGTTACCTATATGTCTAGTCACTCTGTAGAAAAACTTATATTCAATCAAATCTGCTTAGACTAGTAAGCGGAGAAGAAGGCGGCTGCAACTAGGATCACGGTAGATGGATGATGAGCTGATGTAAAATTAAGCGTGAAAGAACAATGCCCATTTTTCTTAGAGACGCCGGCCCAGATGTGGACAGTCAAAAATCGTAGTAGTTTTTATTGCATTCGATAAAAGAGTGTTAAACTAGAGTTTTGAGATTGATTAGAGGTCCATCACATTCATAGTTTTATTACAAAAAGTACTTTTATGTGCTCACAAAACATTAGGTGTTTACCCACTTTTATTAGGATAGTTAAAGTATTTCGTAGTTTTGAGTAGAAATGAATGAGTTAATCATTTGGTAACGGTAGAAATCCGAAACAAAAAGCCAGAAGTCGTAAAAGATCCAAAACATAAAAAGCATTCACATTGTGCACGAGCAAAACAAAATAAACTGAATATGACATTATTGACATTTACTTAAGAGTCAAAAAAGTGTTGCCATTTTACAGTTTTTAAATGAAATTGATTAATCGATATGGATTTCGGAAATAGGTTATCTATACTATATATTTGGTTCAAAATCGAACTTATTTGTAGTTAATCGCATAAATACCTTAAAAATACACACATTTTAAATGTTTAAGGATCAAGTAGAGATTTGCTATTAACTCAAATCATTTTGAGTAGAGAAAATGTAAAATCGATAAAGAAGCAATTTCTGATCTATTACGTGTTGGCTATTTAGACGTTAACACATCTTTTTAAACCTATTTATTGAATAAGTTTCTCGGCACACCTCTAGTAATGCCTATAAATGTTATCTCGGAAAGACACTACACCTGGTTTAGATGATTTCCCCTATTGTACTATTAAAAATTTAGATGAATCAGCACAAAAAATATTTCTTAATATTCTTAATTTACTTTGGCATTGTAAATGTATTCCACAATCATGGAAAACACAATGTGTCATTCCGATACTCAAACCAGATAAACCTCTCGAGCTTGCCAGCTCTTATAGACCAATATCACTGTCTTCATGTCTAGGTAAACTATTTGAAAACATGATTAAAAATCGTTTGGATTGGTATATGGAATCTAACGGCATCATTCCGCATGTACAATATGGATTTCGTCGAGGGCGAAGTTGTGCAGACAGCTTCACTTCCTTAATTTCAGACCTGAAACATGCAAAAAATAATAAGTTACACACTGTTTGTGTATTTTTAGATGTTCAGGGTGCTTTTGACAGTCTAGATCCGGCTATACTTGTACAAGTTATGTCTAGGTTAGGTGTGCCTGGTCAACTATGTAAATGGATATATATTTTTTTGGATAGTAGAACACTTTATGTAAGACATAATAATACATTGCATGGTCCAAAATGTGCATCTAAAGGTACAATGCAGGGTGCTACACTATCTCCTTTGTTGTACAATATATATACAAGTGAAATCTGTAAATTTGTAAATAGTAATGTAGATATTTTGCAGTTTGCTGATGATATTGTTTTGTACAGTAGTAATCATAATGTAGAAATTGCAATAGACAATATTAACAGAGCATTGTCCCAAATATTTCACTATTACAATGATGTGTTACATTTAAAAATTAATCCCTCCAAAAGTAGTGCCATGATATTTGGAAATGAGAACACATACTCAAAAGTAATATATAACGGAGAATTTATAAATCCAGTGAATGTTAAGAAATTTTTAGGCATAGTATTAGATAAGAAATTAACCTTTGAGGAACATATTAAAACCATATCAAAAAATGCTCTTAAAGGATTAAATATAATAAAATGTCTTGCAGGCGTTACATGGGGAGCTGACCCGAAAATATTGTCAACTTTGTATAAAAGTATAGTTAGAAGCCATTTTGATTATAGCTCATTAGTGTATATAAATAGTACTCATGTAAATAAACTAGATCTATTGCAGAACAGGGCTTTGAGAACAATTTCTGGTGCAATGTGCTCTACTCCCATAAGGGCCATGGAAGTGGAGACTAAAATAATGCCCCTAATTTTGAGACGCATTCTACTTGCAGAGAGATTCTGTCTTAAATTAATTGCTGCAGATAACAAGAAAATAATAAACAAAATAGTACCTTCTGTATGTAGAAATCCTGGACCTCTAACAACAGGCGAGATTCTCTTAAATGGTAAATCCCCAACATTGTCCAAAATATTGCTGGAAACAGAAAACAGTTTACTGGTATTAGAAAACAATGCCCATGGCCATGTTACTCCTTCTCTTATCAGTGTATCACACATCCCGTCAAAGAATTGCAAAATCCCATCAATAACAATTTAGATATGTTACAGTTTATGGCAGATAATAAGAATCATTATGTTATTTACACTGATGGCAGTAAAGGAAGTGATTATGTGCGTGCTGCTATATATGATCCACAAATTCAATTCTCTCAAAGCTTTGTTCTACACAATACATGCACCATATTCACTGCAGAGGCATATGCGGTTTATCAGGCATTAAAACATATTCGCCAAATTAACAATAGCAAATACTTTTTGATTGTTTCTGATTCACTGAGTTTGATTAAAGCCTTAACTAACCTTACAGTTTCTTTTAAGACAAATTATATTCTATATTTCATCAAAGAAATAATTTATCAATATTACCTCAAGCACAAAAGCATTGCTTTTCTGTGGGTACCTTCACACCGAGGTATCTATGGCAATGAAATAGTTGATAAAACCGCATATGAAGGTAGTAATGCTATTGATGTTAGAAATGCAATGGACATTCCTATGACTGACTTCTTGCAATGTATTAATGAAAATGTTTGTAACTTATGGTTAGAATTGTGGAAGAAAGACCAAGACACTAAAGGAAAATTTTACGGCCGTATACAAGAAGAATTACCTGTTAGACCCTGGTACAATAGATTGAAGCCAGCCGAGACTTTATCACTACGATAAATAGATTGCGCTTTGGCCATAATACTGCTCCGTCACACCTTGCTAGACTTGGCATTATTACAAGCAATACATGCCCACATTGTGAGTCCCAGGAGGGAGCTCAGGGAGCCGTTGCAACCGTTGAACATATAATTTTTGACTGTCAAAACTTCCTGCTTTACAGATTAGTGTTGGCTAGTGAACTCAGTGATGTGAACATTAAGTGCGATTCTTTCTCCCGCCCGCCGCCACTCGAAGAGTTATTGAAAGACAAAAATACTTACAAACCGATATATAAATACATTAAAAATACTGTTAAAACAATTTAAAAATTAAGTGAATGTGCAGTGTCCGTTAAAATAAAATAAGATTTGACCTAAAGGTCCAGTTACCAGGTCATAAAATCCCAAAAAAAAAAATTAAGTTATAAATAAAAAGGATTATTCAACAACTAATTGAAACTTTATTGTGCTGTTCATGAGTTCCAAACTGGTCCAGAAATGGGCATTGTTCTTTTGGCTGCCAATATGTCAAAAAAGAATACTGCTATCAAAAGTACTTGATTTTGATTAGCAATACATTAAGCAGGATGATGAATGTCTCTCCAGACCTCATCATAATAGTGCTCTTTTTTTGACATCGGGCTATCTAGTACGAGATCCCGCGACTGATCGAGGTTTAGCTAAAAACAATTTTTTATGTATATTTATGATTAAGAGAATATATATTTACTAGGTTGCCTATTAAAATGTGGCCGCAAGTATTTTCTTTAAATTTATTTGGTTATTGATTTTTGGGCAAAAGTTTCGTTCACTTGTTTTTTAAATAAAATATCGTCTATATGACGGCAATGTATATAAAGATTCTGAAAAATCACGGGACATAGGTCTCTCCTAATAGCAGTCGCAATAGCATCGCGAGTCAATTGTAGTCTTTGGCCTATTATACCATGAATAACATAACCTATAAAAATAAAAATGGGATAACGCAAAGACGATGATGATGAGTATTTTTCTTAGTCGCCTCTTATGACACCTTTTTAATGAAATAGGGTAGTGACAATTACACATTGGAGACAACTTGAATATGATGTTACAAATTGCAAAATTTTACTAAGAAGGATAAGTTAAGAAAAGCCTTCCTTTCTACTTATATAACACAGAAGCCTAAAAACATTTTACTCCGAAATGTCTATTATACTAACCTTCTTGCAATCTAACGATCGTGAGCATAGTTCTGATTACAAATTTGTAAAATAATCCAGATCATTAAACCCTAGACAATAATAAGATCATTTCCTATGCAGACATCGTAGCGCTGACTCACAGTCTTTAAACAATTTAAAATTGCGGCGATAGTGAAATTTTACATTAAGTACCATTACAACAACAATAGCAGTTTTATTACAGATGAACCAAACTATAAACGAAACGTCCGTACCTCAACAGAATCGTGACTGAACCGCAATGATTCAATGGTCCCACTAATAATCTCAATAACAAGAAAATTGCATAACATTCGCGTTCATGAATGAATCTTTGCAGCTACTTGCAAGCACTATCTCCACATGCTTTTGGCGGGAAACCTCAACCAGTCGTACCAAAGCCGGCGCGTGCGCAACACGCGTTCGTTATTCAAATTTTCAACACTCAATGCGATCGCGAACGCGACGTTTCGTCTCCTACCTAGTCTTATTGTTTTAAAGTTGTTTAAATGGAAGTATTGAGGACACACCTCATTTTCTATTGTACTAATTCTATTTAAAATGGTGTGAATATGGTTTGTTAACTGATAAAAGAAGTGTTAGTTCTACTTTCTTAAACTTAAAACAAAACAAATCCTAATTGAGTTTTTGATGTTGGACTTTTTTATCTGAAAGACGTTCCAATAAAAGAAGTAAGTGGGATTTATTTGGATAATCTTATTGCACTAAACCAGGCTATTAATAACACTTAACAAGACTAAACTATTATTACTTTAATTGAAAATAATTACTTACCTCCTACTACTTTAAGTTATTACTTACTTACAACTGTTATAAGTTATAAGTTACCTTCTTTTGGTGGAGGTTATTTTTATTCGTAATATCAACATTTTTAAATGACATCTTGTCATGCTATATATTTTCCTGACCAGGCCTTGTTATATTATTCAGACTATAATCAAGGAATACTGATGGCGAAAATTAGAATAGATGGGTACCAAGAATAATGTAAATACTGAAACTACAATAACTCACTGTAAATATCACTCTTACTACTAGGCATAAGTTTATAGAACGTCTAGATACCATGAAGCTATGTTTCAGCTCTGGCTGAAGCGCTGGTTCATAGCTAGTTAATCTTAATATATAAAATCCTTGCGTTACTGACTGACTGACAGACACGCTACAGACGAAACTACGCGGCACAAAAAGCTGAAATTTAGCATATATGTTCCTTGGGGACCGTAGGGGTGCACTAAGACGGGATTTTCCGAAATTCTCACGGGATCGGGCAAAACGGGAAATTCGAAAATATGTGCGTGCGAAGCCTGGTTCAGACATATACCTAACTAGAGGACGCCAGCGGCTGCTGGCGTCCTCAAGTTAGGTATATGTCTGAACTAGCTTTTGCCTGCATTTGGATATTTAAATTTCATGTTTCTATTATATTATATTTTATCAGTAAATTAGGCTCTGCTCTGATGATATGTCAGTTACAACAGGTGATTTTTTTTTTTTTTTATAGTTCCACGAAAGTAGTATGTACGAACATTATAATTAGTTCTGCATCAACGAATAGAAAACAACGAAAACTTAAGTTGACCTTAAGCCTTCATAACAGGTTCAAAAGTCAAAATTTATTGCACAAAAATAGTAGAATTTAATGTCTTCTATAACAATATAAAAAGTATCGATTCACTTGACATTTGACATCATTGTTTTTTAAATCAAGAGACATTTGAGACACTCCCTATCCAGTTTGGTCGTTTGACGAAAGATCAAGAAATGCAAGGCCTTTTTTATTTTTGTAGGTCGCGAATGTAGAACAATATTTTTAAGGTGACATAAAGTTGGGCAGCCTTGTAGGTATAATCTGTTTTATACTTAAGTGGGGTAATTATCAGAAGGTTCTATTTATCAGACGTAGATAGTAGTTTCACTAGTGATAATCCGCTTAGTTTTTTCGCTTAATCTGTTCGAAGAATATCGAGTAGGTCCTGACTTAAAAATAATCCTTAATTCAGAGGTAAAATAATGCCATATCACATGCTTCAACAGTAATGAGATCACCCATGTTATAGGTTACGTCAGTTTTCTTTTTTTTTTCATAAATAATAAATAAAGTCATAATAAAAAACGTATTAACAAATTCATATTTCTTTGTCTCTTAAAATGCAATTATTCATATTTGAATGACGTTAATAATTTATGGCCTCATATAAGTCAAATGATTTGTCAAAAACATCAGTGATGGTTTTAGTCCATTTGCGGTTCAAAAAAGGAAAACCTCTTATGGAACTACATCAGACAGCTCGAGAAGGGCAAGAGCCCATACATCGAAAAAATTATAAGCAATCCACAGAAAAATCGCTGTTGCAATTTATGTCATCATTAAGCATTAATGATTAGGAAATCATCCCACTTGCTAAAAGCCCTCAAAACGAAATTGTTAAAACATAATCGAGCGTAAACTTTGGTACAACTTGGCGTAATATTAAGTATCTATATTGTCAATGGAACATATCGATTCCGAAAAAAATGTCGCAAACAATATTTTCTTAAACGACAAAATTGTCGAATTTTATTGTAACGCCACATTAAAGGCGAATTAGGTAACCGGAAATTTTAAATAAATATGAATATAATATATAATAATTTCTGTAGTGTCAACATACCAATGTTGGTGATTGATTACCAATCAATAGATGACAGCCTCAAATTGGATACTGTTGAGTAGCCTTGCTGACTCACTATGGAATATACAATTTAAGTTCAAGAATAATTTGCAATACTACAAATAATTTTGCGAGTTCAAAAGTTTTATTATAAACTGGAGGACGCCAGCAGCCACGCATGCACATTTTTTTAAATGTATCTGTTTTGACCGATCCCGTGGGAATTTCGGGAAATCCCTTCTTAGTGCAGCCCTACGATCCCCAAGGAACATACATGCCAAATTTCAGCTTCCTGCGCTCAGTAGTTTTGGCTGTAGCTTGTCTGTCAGTCAGTCAGTAACGCAAGGATTTTATATATTAAGATATAAATGTAGGTATAAGTGTTTTCATAGGCTTTCCAAAAAAAGATTTAAATAGATTTATTTTCTTGGTACTGCCTTAAAGACTACAGACGGATCTAATAATTACATTATCGTACTCGATTGTGAAAAAATGTTACAATCCGTTTTGTCCTTTACTAACATTGGAGCTTCAAACAAGGAAAAGCAAAATTTGTTTATGGTCGCCATACGTGTCCCCGAGGCAATGTTTTACTGGTCATATAAAACAATTCCATTCCACCCACCTTGAACTAAATCGTAGTCAGTTAGTTTAAAAAAGTTGGGCGTATTTCTCTTTTCTTGGCAGTTGTGGCTGTATTTTATTGTTTATATGTATGAATATAAATTAGCCAAGTAGGTATATACATAATTAGTATAAAACTCACGGTATATGGTAGTAAAAGTTCTATTATCTACTAGTGGACGCCCGCAGCTACGCCTGCACATTTTACCAGTCTTGCCCGATTTGCCCGATTCCATGGGAATTTAGGGAAATCCCTTCTTAGTGCACCCATACGGTCCCCAAGGAACCTACATGCCAAATTTCAGCTTCCTGTGCCCAATAGTTTCGGCTGTAGCGTTTCTGTCAGTCAGTCAGTAACGCAAGGATTTTATATATTAAGATAGGTATCAAACATAAAACAATCTTTTTTTCTATACGTGTAAAGTAAATTTATTATTCTTAGAAATACTAAGATAATAACTATATTAAAGAAAAATATGCATCTGTATTGCCAGGCGGTCTTCATCATAAAACCCTGAAGTAAAACCGTATGGCTTGAATGCATAATTTCATAATCATTAGATACGAGATAATAAGATTGAAGATCTGAGGTTGTGACATGAATCTCTAAACGAAATTGCATATAAAAACTAGTTGCACGTACATGACTGTATGTAATTTATCAAATTACTCCCGCCATGCAAGGTTGCTCATAATTCTATTTATTACGTTCCTAAACAAGCACTATGGCCTTAAAAGGGTATACTTTATCCTGTAGTAGCAGTTCGTTGATCAACATGACGCTATCAATCAGTCAATCTATCAATCAGAAAAAATATGAAAGAAACTTCTTGTGAGTCCAGTGATTTGATGACAAGCTTATTTATCTGATTAGATTAATCAGTAACAAAAACGATTAACACCTTATTTGATTGAGTCACCAATCAATGTCTCATTTGAACATGTTGTTTATAGAAGCTTATTTTGTTAAGATTCGTAACTTTTTTTTTATAGACGCCTGTATCCCCGAAGGGGTAGGCAGAGGCGTAATAGGTATTACACCCACATTTCGCCATGAATTTTTAGGTCCCACGTAATAGGGGGCGAGCCTATTGCCGTTACCGGGCACATCACCAGACTCCGTGCTGCTACTGTGAATTCGGAAAAACCCAGTAACACTTTTGCCAGCCCCCGTAATCGAACCCGGGACCTCCGATCAGCAGTCATTCACTGGACCACGGAGGCAGTTTAGATTCGTAACTGTGTGTTTACTAAATATACTCATGAGCAAAAAGCTTTATTAGATTTTTACAGTTGCAAATTTTGTTGATTCGTTTACAGCGTGCGTTGATGTCTTTTCGTTTATGGTCAATGCTTAAAAGAATTTTAATTTGATAGCCGCATTTGAATTTCTTATTGGATATTGCCTAAAACCCATTCGCCTGTATGTAAACTATGTATAAGTTAGATGTTTATACACCTTGTTATATTAGTTTGTGCTTCAGCAGTATCTTAGGAACATAAAATAATAAAATTGTTGTATAACCAAAATGGTCAGATCTTTTATTTAATCTTTAATTTAACTTGGTTTATATTTCAATGTTTTTAAGTTATTAATAGAGTGGTATTGTAATAATTTTGTAAATACATTTTAATTTTTAAACGTTCTCACGTCAATTAATTTAATTTATATTATTAACAGTGTTTGTGGCCGACATCAGAAAATTATATTTTTTAATTAATGTTTATTATACCTACTGACATTGGCCTGAAATAACAGACATAGCCAACAATCCAGACTTACGTTTAAAATTTAAAATATTTTCATTTGAATTCCAACTACACGTTGACCTCATGGCAAAAGATATGTACTCTACTAAATATTGGATGACATCCAACTAACTCATACTTGCCTAGATTTGATTAAACGTATGATGTTCTACTTAAGGTACTATTCCGGATAGAGTTGTCATCAGCACTCGTAGCGGCTACGTGTAATAGCTCCGCGGGCTGCATTTGTTCATTTGTATGCATTTCATAAATGAGCAGGGCAGAGTTGCCAGGCAACTGACAGCAAGTGCAGCGACCTGCACTTGCTGTCAGTTGCCAGGCAACTCGGTCCCGAAAAGTCATACCTGGGTGTCCAGGCACTTTTCTATCGCTGCTCCACAACGGGAGTTTGATATCCACGTAAAATTCTATATCCATAACTAGTTGCTCCGAGCCTGTTATTGTTAAATATTTGGAGCCATAAATAATTCCAATCAGCAATACGGATTCTTCATAATTTATTTGTATAATAATTCTATAAAGCAATGGTAGCTGATATCTACTTTCAAATTACGATATTTTGATAAAAATAATAACCAACGCAAAGTTTCTTATCTTAGATTAAATGATTAAACTGGAAATATATCCTTTGAAACAAATACGAATCGACGGTGTTCTGAGGCACCGCCAATAAATAAAACTAAATTGAAAACCTCCTCATTGTTGTGAATACTGATAATAAACTATGTGGTTCGTCCACATACCTATACATTCTATTGAGAAAAATCGTATTGTAATATTTAGTTTTTTTAATAACGTTGTCTATAAGATAAAATTACACATACATATCTCGTGCAAACTGTCCATAACACAATCACTTACGTAGAACGCATTCACAAACAATAACATGAAGTAACAAGAAAGTGCGCTGCCAATGATTACCAAATGCATTCGCATTGAGTGAACGTAACAAGCTTAAGGAAGTAGTCACTCAAAGGAAATCAAACTGAAATATCACCTTGTTACGGCCTGTTTCGATATCCGACCTATCCAAGAATTTGGCTACTAAAGATACCTATTTGACATAAATTCCATACAAAATGTGTCTAATATAGACTGCCTCGTTGGTTTCGCGGCATAAATGTGTGCGTGGGATTGGGAGGTCTCGGGTTCGATTCCCGGGTCGGGCAAAGTGTTATTGGGTTTTTCCGTTAGGAAATTCTTAGTAGCAGCTCGTAGTCTGGTAATGTGCCCGGTACGGCAATAGGTTGCACCCTATTACGTGGGCCTAAAATGAATCTGGCGAAAAGTGGGTGTAGCAATATACCTCTGCCTACCTCTTCGGGGATTTAGGCGTGAGACTATGTATGTATGCATGTGTCTAATATGTAATCGTCACTACGAGTATTAGCCAAATACTTGGATAGATCGAATATCGAAACCGACCGTTAGTCAATGCGCCTACCTCTAGATGGTTGTATCTAGGTACAGTTCTTCTGTAAAAAGCCAGTTACGCCAACTAATGTTCTATGATCAAATAACATGTCTGGGTGAGGCTAGAGTAATGTAATCGGACAGGTAAGAACAATATGATGAGATTAATTCAATCGAAAGTAACGGAGTGTGACTCGTTATTCGTCTGGGTTTGCGAATGAACATTTTAAGATATGAGCACAATATTAATTAAGCTTGATGTAAATAGATGTAAGGATTTATAATTGTCACAAAAGTAATGTAGATTTTACTGCTATCGATGTAGCTTTTTTACTTGACTTTACAAAAACTACGCTACTAGGTTACACGGAGACAAAACTGCGTTACTTCTATCTCTATAACAACTGCATGAAAATACACACGTATCTATATAATAGATATGGCTAATACTATAAAGCTGCATTTCATACTTCCTGTACTCTCTCAAAAAGTTTTAATATGTTAGTAAAAAATAAGCATTAGCAACAGCAATGCAAAAATCAACAGACGAACAGTGTTTATATTCTTGTAACATGCAAATAACTATCTAAGCTTAATAAAAGACATTTTCCTCAAAACTGCAGAGTCACTTTTTTACTTGTACCAAAAAACTGAACAAACTACTTAAAACGGTGCCTGCATCAAATAAGATTAGTTTGACGTAATTCTACAATTATAGGCGGCATAATTTGTTATCAAGCTGCAAGATAAGGAAGTTGTACTTAAGTGATAATTATGTCTGAATAATTAAGACCCTTCTCATAGGCAGCGATAGCCGAGTGGATATACCAACAGACTGCCATGCAGAGGGTATCAGGTTCGAATCCACGGCGCGCACCAATGACTTTTCGGAGTTATGTGCGTATTGAATTGTTAATTATCGCTTGTCCCGTGCCTCGGAGAGCACGTTAAGCCGTCGGTCCCGGTTGTCATGAAGATCTTTGACAGTCGTTACAGGGCGTCAGTACCTTCTAAATAAACTGACACTAGTCTAAACCATGGAATATCGCTATCCCTTCGGGTTGCGGAGGTCAGACAGGCAGTCGCTCCGTGGAAAAGCTAATATTCAGCCAAATCCGGTTAGACTAGAAAGCGGACCCCAGACTGAAACTGGGATAATGCTAAGAGAAAGAAGAAGAAGAATTAAGACCCTTCTCATATTTAGAAGAGGCTCGTGCCCAGCAGTTGGACAGTATAAAGGGCTGATGATGATGAATTAAGATCTCTAAAATACGCTTAATTATCGCTACACGTAACTTGGCTGCACTCGCACGACAGAAAACTAATTAAATAGTATCATAAAAAAGGTTGGATACCTACATGAGCCGGCTAATACCACCGTGCTTAAAAGTGAACCATAACCTTTCGAATACAATTTATATTCTTAATTACTTTTTTATTAAGCTGAGATTCTAATCGCAACAAATATCTAATAATATTGTGAGAGTAAAAAAGCATTTGTCATATTCGCAGATGACTTTAAATTAAAACGAAAATAGCAATATCTTATGGTAAATGATTGCCGAATGGTCTTTTAAGATTAATACCAGTTTGTAATTGTTGTTAATCTGTACTAACAACAATTAAAAACATACAAAAAAACAAAGAAGTGTTAGGCTATGTCAGACACATGTTTGAAAAGTGGAAAGGTAAAAAAATTTTAGGCTGATTCATTGCGTAAGTCGTGATACGCTTGTAATTGGTAATATCATATTGTTGATAATAGAAAAAAGTAAGCAATTATACAATTACGTGGGTGCTGTGTACGCGTAAGCATCCGCGGTACTGCGTTGCATCACAAGAAACACGTCCGTTAGGAAGTGAAGTTTTTCTAGATTTATCGCTAAATCGACGAACCCACGAGGAAATTACTTTTCCCTATTACAATACCTTTTAACTTTAACTTTCATTTTGTTGGCATTTATTTATTGCGTTCATTGTATGCTTGTCATTTTAAATTTAGACTAGTCGCACCTGGACTGGACTGGCTCGTGACTAAGAAGGATCATAGCTCACAAGTGGTTTTTCATCTAATTCATGTTATTATTATATTTGTTGGATTATTATATTTAAGCCAACAATATAATAATCCACCAAATCAATATCCATATACCTATCATAGATTTTATTTTTGTTTGCATGCTTTTTAATTTGTCATCTTTGGAAAATTTGAGGATGGGCCAAGATAATAAGATTACTTATCACTTTTCACAAAATCTTCAATGATAGGTATAAATAAAATAAATATTATATTAATTTTAAATATATATGACACTTAACAAAACTGTTTTATGAAGTCGCAATAGCCAAAAATTTCGCTCACATTAGTGAAATCACTCCGTCCAAAATCTTTTCTGAATCATTTGTACGGTTTGAAATCGTTAGAATAAAACGTATATCAACAAAACATTTTCGCTCTCAAAAATTTTAGGTAGATAGAAACCCAAAATAAACAAGTATATGATGCCTGGAGCACTAAATTCATCCATACAAATTCGTGTGTGCGAAAATAAATAAGAAAATGTTATAAAACGTTTATCTTTTTTAATACTGTTTATTATAACAAAACATTTATTTAGGTTACACTGCCGTCATCTTTACAATACATTATAATTTATCGAACTTCTCTGGCATTAATATTTTACAAATGTTGACACTTAAGGACATAAAACTGGATTACAGGATTACGGTTAGTAAATTTAATATTTGTATCTAATTGACTCACCTGATCAACGAATTCACGTGCAATTAATTTTGATTATGAGTCAGCTTCTATCGGAACCAAATGCTAAATTCTTTACCAATACCGTCACTGTTTTAAATACATATCGATTTTACCTACTTTTACATAGTCAATAAATAAAAAGTGACATTTTTAGTGTGATGAGGAAGTATTTAAGTTCGTTTTTAACAGACATACTTATCCAAGTCATGCTTACATGACTTGGATAAGACTATATTATTATTATAAATAGTTGTGTATCACATGCAATATTTTTTTATTATATGATTTGTTTTTGCAAGGAAATGAATATAAGAAGAACTGACTCAATAAATGATTTAACAAATTTAACACACTATCATCGCACTAAAGTGTAAACAGACATTGTCAAAGTGTAGTAGTGTCAAAATTTTCGACCCGATAAAAAAAAATATGCCCTGCAATATGACTTAGCGCATACGCAACGACTTCGGAATGTGTTTATGTACCTATCAGATTTTTCAGTTCATATATTCTACATAGCAGAAACTCAGCAGCACAGAGTTTGTGATGCCGTCCAGTGAACATAACTGCGTTAATTCCTGTATAGACTTCTCTGCTAATAGTAGCTTAGTGGATGTATGAACATACCGGGTAGACGTCACTGCGAGACGCATTAACGTAGTTCATGTATGAAATTAGAACTCAAGAAAAAAAGGAAGAAAGATCTATATTTTTTTACAGCTACACAGTTTCGATACACCGCCGATTACGCCTGTTCAGAGTTGGCGCACTTGGTTACCTATCGAAGTGGTGATCTGTGCAAGCGTGTCCATAGTTAGCGTACCTATTACGAACGGCAAACCAAGTCACGCTATGAACGCTAATAAATAGATAATGCGGCTTGACGCGATGAGAACTGACCGCGGCCACACGTTTCCTATAAAATATTGTATTACTTCCCCGTGTTTCCTGTTTACTGTGTACCATTTGTACCGTTTATTACATTATTACATGTAGTATCTTTATTATATTTAAAACCTATGAGCTATGGTTTAGTAACCTATATTTGGTGAAGACATATTCGCTATGCATTGTGAGATTGGCACGTTTATGCATAATGCCGTTATGTTATGCAATTTACAACGCACGTGCCATAGTCACCCAGTGGTAACTGCAATACAAATAAAAACTCTGTAACATCTTATATTATAGTAACAGTACTCTGATTTCAAAATCCACTTCGCAGACGACCGATAACCACAAACCAAACTGCTAATAATCCGCTATTGCTAAAAAATATTGAAATAAAATTATGGCATTTCCACTATTTTCCTTAATAATTAGGAATTTTAGAGTTAGTACCTATAATGAGATCAGTCGAACAACCGTTAACGGCAAGCTCTAAGCTAAATTATTTTTGCCTATATCGCCGATAGACTGCAATCTTGCGCTTATGTCGCGTTAACTCGTCCTTCCATTATTGCGCGCAAACACATGTGTTTGCGGCCCGAAGCATAGAATTTTATACTTTCTCTACATTCTTTAATCCGTAACAAACAATCATCAGCAATCAATAAAATATCATCATCATCGCCCTACCGTTATCCCGGTTGCAACCAAGACTTACATGCCTTGGAGTCCGAGGTCCACTTACTGGTCTAACCAGATATGACAGAATATCAACTTTTCCCCAGAGCGACTACAGTCTGACCTCCGCAACCCAAAGGGATAGCGATACTCGATGATTTAGACCAGTATCAGTTTATTTGAGGGTACTGACTCCCCGTTACGACTGTCAAAGGTCTTCATGACGGCCGGGACCGAGGGTTTAACGTGCTCTCCGAGGCACGGGGCAAGCGATAATTAACAATTTAATACGCACTTAACTTCGAAAAGTCATTGGTGCGCGCCGCGGAATCGAACCCGATACCCTCTGCATGGCAGTCCGTTGGTATCTCCACTAGGCTATCTCTGCCTTAATAAAATATATAATCATATAAAATTCTTCCGTTACTGAATGCTGTGAGACAACGCATAGCCAAAACGACTGGGTGCAACAAGCTGAAATTTTACGACATGTATTTGGCAAAGGGACTGTAGGAAAGCACTTAGAGAATTTTTTTTTGGAAATTTCGGCCCTAATGGTATCGACGAAGTCTAGTAAATTGTATTACGACGGCCCAAAGGGTTAATATTTCATTAAACACGCAACTAGGAAATGAATTACGATCACAAATGGCGTTTTGATTTAAGTACCACAAGGAAATCGTAAACCGTTAGCGATTGTACAAGTGCCGATCATGAAAGTGCTAGTTTAGAGTAAATGGTACTTACATTGAATTTGATTGTAAATCGTTCCTTTCTTTAGCACATAACATAACATGTTCTACTCTACCAGTACTCATACCAGTCTTCATTTTCTTTTTGTTTGAATGTATGGCCATCTTTAGGGTTCGTATACCAACTGCCCAAATTCCTCCGACTTGACCTAACAACTCTTGTCCCGAGATAACAAGCGGAGCGATGGCCTTGCGTGTCTGGGAAACACAGTTGTTGTTGTACATGTCAAACGGTCAACCATCCAAGTGGCGACCTCCGCAACAATGCTTAACTTTGCCGGTCTTATACAAAATGCACGTCAAAAAATCAGTATTGTCTTCTCTGTTGCATCCAACTTTTATGTGTAACATTCCAGATTCATTATACAAAAAATTAAATATATTATTATGTACCTTATGGCTTACGGCTTGTAATGTTATGATCGATGGACAGCGAGTGGAGCAAGTGAATGAGTTTGTATATTTAGGTACGCTGTTTACAAGAGATGGTAAGAATGTAGCAGATATTCAAAGAAGAGTTAATGCAGGTAATAGAGTGAATGGAGCTCTGAAGGCGTTTATGAATAGCCAAATCGTGTCCAAAAAGGCACGTTTGGCTGTCCATAGAGGGGTGTTAGTACCTACTCTTATGTATGGTAGTGATAGTTGGGTATGGCAGAAGAGTCATGAAAGTAGAATAAATGCTGCAGAAATGAGAGCACTGCGAAGTATGTGTGGTGTTTCTTTGACTGACAGAGTAAAGAATTGTGTGATAAGAGAGTGTTGTGGGGTAAAAGAAGATGTAGTGACAAGCATCGAGAAAGGTATGCTAAGATGGTTTGGACACGTGGAGAGGATGGATGACGAAAGACTGACCAAGCAGATATATAAAGCAAGTGTGGAAGGGACAGGACGAAGTGGAAGACCAAGGCGGACGTTCTCTGACCAGATTGGAGACATCCTAAAAACAGGACAGGTTAGAAGCACCCTGAACAGAAGAGCATGCATGAGGAATCTGATGGGAGTGAATGAAGCAAGAGAGATATGTCAAGATCGTTGCAAATGGCGCTCCGTAGTCTCTGCCTACCCCTCCGGGAAACAGGCGTGAGTCTATGTATGTATGTATGTATGTATTATGTACCTACCTACTTATGTTGTAATATTACCAGATCGCGATGACATGTGGTTATTTACATGAATTGTAAGGACATTATTATTAAAGTGATAGGTAACCGCTTGTTGTACAATCTTGACATTGCTGAAGACCATGAGTGGCTATTAACATTTACTATCAAATGGGCTGACAGGCAGGCTATAGCTGTAGGCAATAAAATAGCAATTATGACTGAAATTGCCTATCCTCGGTGATAATATCAAGCTAAGCCACAGAATTAATAATAATAACGGCTAAGCGCGATATACCGTAACACTAGAGGATGCCCGCAACTGCGACAGCAAAATATTTTTTTTAATTTAACCCTTTTTTTTGTGGCCATGGGAATTTGCGTGAAATCATTGTCCCTTGAGGTACGCAGGGGTGTACCTACGTTCCTCAAGGGACATACATCATCATCATCAGCCTTTAACAGTCCACTGCTGGACTAGGCCTCTCCTTTGAAAGGAGGAATTGGCCTACTATACCAAGCTGGCCAAACGGGTTGGTATAGGATTTCTATCAAGTTTTCCTTCTCGTACAGTGCTGCTCTCTGCATAATATGCTCCCTCTGTCGGCTCTTACGACACCCGTGGGATGATTTGGGGTGGTGACAATCCGTATTCTTAATCCGTCACCAAGGGACATACATACATGCCTAATTTCAGCTACTTGCGGCTAGTAGTTTCGGCTGCGCGTTGTCTGTCAGTCAGTCAGTAACGCAAGATTGTATATATTCTGATGGCGTAAGTAATACCTAAAATGTGTTTCAACTTTCATAGTCATTAACATTGGTTTTATGTTTATTTTATTTATTTATAGACTCACGCCTGTATCCCCGAAGGGATAGGCACAGGTGTAATATTACACCCACACTTCGCCATGAATTTTTAGGTCCCACGTAATAGGGGGCGAGCCCATTGCCGTTACCGGGCACATCACCAGACTCCCTGCTGCTACTGAGAATTCGGAAAAACCCAGTAACACTTTTGCCCGACCCGGGAATCGAACCTGGGCCATCCACTGGACCACGGAGGCAGTCTGGTTTAATGTATGTACCTATTGTTGTCTTTTGATCACTGATCATTGCATTTGTGCCGAAATATCGTCTATGTACTTGAAACAAATTTACATAGTGATATAATATAGATATATTTCACTATGAAAGCTTAAAAAACTACGGTATCATATACCTACTTTTACTATCATTCTATGTATAATATGTATGTATTTAAATCTGAAATGCTAAATTCTTTAATAATACCGTCACTGTTTTAAATACATATCGATTTTACCTACTTTTACATGGTCAATAAATAAAAAAGTGTCATTTTTAGTGTGATGAGGAAATATTCAAGTTCGTTTTTAACAGAAATATTTTAAGCATGACACGGATAAGACTACATTATTATTGTAAATATATATAATTATTTATGTATCACATGCAATTTTTTTTTAATTGATTTGTATTAGTATATTTGTTCTATCTATGCACCCATGTGCAAGGAAACGAATATAAGAAGAACTGACTCAATAAATGATTTAACAAATTTAACACACTATCATCGCACTAAAGTGTAAACAGACATTGTCAAAGTGTAGTAGTGTCAAAATTTTCGACCCAATAAAAAAAAATATGCCCTGCAATATGACTTAGCGCATACGCAACGACTTCGGAATGTGTTTATGTACCTATCAGATTTTTCAGTTCATATATTCTACATAGCAGAAACTCAGCAGCACAGAGTTTGTGATGCCGTCCAGTGAACATAACTGCGTTAATTCCTGTATAGACTTCTCTGCTAATAGTAGCTTAGTGGATGTATGAACATACCGGGTAGACGTCACTGCGAGACGCATTAACGTAGTTCATGTATGAAATTAGAACTCAAGAAAAAAAGGAAGAAAGATCTATATTTTTTTACAGCTACACAGTTTCGATACACCGCCGATTACGCCTGTTCAGAGTTGGCGCACTTGGTTACCTATCGAAGTGGTGATCTGTGCAAGCGTGTCCATAGTTAGCGTACCTATTACGAACGGCAAACCAAGTCACGCTATGAACGCTAATAAATAGATAATGCGGCTTGACGCGATGAGAACTGACCGCGGCCACACGTTTCCTATAAAATATTGTATTACTTCCCCGTGTTTCCTGTTTACTGTGTACCATTTGTACCGTTTATTACATTATTACATGTAGTATCTTTATTATATTTAAAACCTATGAGCTATGGTTTAGTAACCTATATTTGGTGAAGACATATTCGCTATGCATTGTGAGATTGGCACGTTTATGCATAATGCCGTTATGTTATGCAATTTACAACGCACGTGCCATAGTCACCCAGTGGTAACTGCAATACAAATAAAAACTCTGTAACATCTTATATTATAGTAACAGTACTCTGATTTCAAAATCCACTTCGCAGACGACCGATAACCACAAACCAAACTGCTAATAAACCGCTATTGCTAAAAAAACATTGATATAAAATTATGGCATTTCCACTGTTTTCTTCAATAATTAGGGATTTTAGAGTAAGTACCCTATAATTAGATCAATCGAACAACCGTTAAAGGCAAGTTTTAAGTTATGTTATATTTACCTATATCGCCAATAGACTGTGATCTTGTGCTTATGTCACGTTAAGTCGTACTTCCATTATTATGAGGCGCAGAGACATGTGTCTTTATTCGGCCCCTAGCACAGAATTTTCTACTTTCTCTACATTCCTTGATCCGTAACAAACAAACAATCATCAACAATCAATAATATATATAATCATTTAAAATTCTTCCGTTACTGAATGTCTGTCAGACAACGCATAGCTAAAACGACTGGGTGCAACAAGCTGAAATTTTACATGTATTTGGCAAAGGGAATGTAGAAATCTCTTAAAGAATTTTTTTTGAAAATTTCTCTCCTAAGGGTATAAACGAAGTCTAGTAAATTGTATTTAATTGTATTACGACGGCCCAAAAGGTTAATATTTCATTAAACACGCAACTAGGAAATGAATTACGATCACAAATGGCATTTCGATTTAAGTACCACAAGGAAATCGTAAACCGTTAGCGATTGTACAAGTGCCGATCATGAAAGTGCTAGTTTAGAGTAAATGGTACTTACATTGAATTTGATTGTAAATCGTTCCTTTCTTTAGCACATAGCATAACATGTTCTACTCTACCAGTACTCATACCAGTCCTCTTTTTCTTTTTGTTTGAATGTATCAATGTATGGCCATCTTTAGGGTTCGTATACCAACTGCCCAAATTCCTCCGACTTGACCTAACAACTCTTGTCCCGAGATAACAAGCGGAACGATGGCCTTGCGTGTCTGGGAACACAGTTGTTACATGTCAAACGGTCAACCATGCAAATGGTGACCTCCGCAACAATGCTTAACTTTGCCGGTCTTATACAAAATGCACGTCAACAAATCAGTATTGCCTTCTCTGTTGCATCTAACTTTTATGTGTAACATTTTAGATTCATTATACAAAAAATAGAACATATCATTATGTACCTACCTATGTTGTAATGTTACCCGATCGCGATGACATGTCGTTATGTACATGAAGTATAAGGACATTATTATTAAAGTGATAGGTAACTTGTTGTATGATAATGACATTGCTGAAGACCATGAGTGGCTATTAACATTTAATATCAAGTGGGCAGACAGGCAGACTATAGCTGTAGGCAATAAAATAGCAATTATGACTGAAATTGCCTATCCTCGGTAATAATATCAAGCTAAGCCACAGAATAAATAATAATAACGGCTAAGCGCGATATACCGTAACACTAGAGGATGCCCGCAACTGCGACAGCAAAATATTTTTTTTAATTTAACCCTTTTTTTGTTGCCATGGGAATTTGCGTGAAATCATTGTCCCTTGAGGTACGCAGGGGTGTCCCTACGTTCCTCAAGGGACATACATCATCATCATCAGTCTTTAACAGTCCACTGCTGGACTAGGCCTCTCCTTTGAAAGGAGGAATTGGCCTACTATACCAAGCTGGCCAAACGGGTTGGTATAGGATTTGTATCAAGTTTTCCTTCTCTTACAGTGCTGTTCTCTGCATAATATGCTCCCTCTGTCTGCTCTTACGCGACCCATGGGATGATATGGGGTGGTGACAATCCGTATTCTTAATCCGTCACCAAGACATACATACATGCCTTATTTCAGCTACTTGCGGCTAGTAGTTTCGGCTGCGCGTTGTCTGTCAGCAAGGCAAGATTTTATATAATGCTGATAACGTAAGTAATACCTTAAATGTGTTTCAACTTTCGTAGTCATTAATATTGGTTTTCTGTACATTCTGTATTGTCTTTTGATCATTGATCATGACATTTATGCCGAAACGTCGTCTATGTACTAAGTATCTACATATACCTATATCCCAAAGAAAATTAAAAAAAATTGGTTGCCTGTAAAGTCGGTATACGGGCGAAAGTTTTACGTGACAACGACTTTGAGTGGTAAAATAATTTTAATGTGAATATTCATTCGTATAGTAGGAAGAAAGATGAAAGACGCGTGCCTTTCACTTTTTATGTCTGTCTCTCTCGCTCTTAGGCGGGACGCGTGCCCCTCACTCGCTCTCATTGTGAGCGCATAACGTGAGCGGAGCGTAACGCAGTTTCTTGAAGTGTCACCCGGCAAACCAATTTATAAGACGTTGTCACGTCAAAAAAACACTGCAATAGCATTTATACTACGACTTTTATTATAACTCTATGTGTGACATGCGAAACTGTAGTAAAACAATTGCATTTTCTACCGGAATTAGGTCGAGTTGCAATATATATTAGTTCCGACGTCGATCATGACCAACCACATAAAACACACCAAATGCCTACTTACTATGCGCAAGGCACAAGCATTTTCACTATCGTTCAATGTCCCATTGTATCGCCACTTTCTATAGTAAACAACGCCATAATAGAAGGAATTTATATATAAATAATTACGTATTAATATTGTATGGGCATGCCAAATTGTGATGTCACGGTTGTTACTTAATTAATATCATAGTTTTTACAGCCGCATACTTGTTTGCTTAGTGAATAGTATGTAGGTGGGTAATAATCGTGTAAACACGTCAAACAAAACAGCATATAACCTTCTGAATCGCTCGTCGGTATGTGGGTACCCGGCTTTGTGTGATAAGAGTACATGTAGGTTGTATCCAATAAATTAGTCTCGCAAAAACTCGCCTGTTTTGTTTGATATTACTTATTACGCTGTCTATTTATTTTAAATGTTAATTTGGCTGTGGGCGGCATATAAACCAACTGTAATTTGGTAGCCAATAATTGAGTCAAGATTGAACATAGGAACCAAGTCTATATTATACATATAGACATACAATCGCTTTTCCAGACACAGTGCTCACTCATAATGACGTAATAGCAATTCTCAACAATACAACGAAGTTACAATTGCTGACGAGTGCAATTTTAACATCAGCCAGCTATAGTCCACTACCAGTGATAGGCCTCTCTAGTGGCATGCCACCTCGGCCCTTTTTCGTCTCTAGGCAGCCAAATAAATAAGACAGAGCTAGACAAATGTCCATCTAATTAGCTAACACTTAACCTTCAAACTCCATGTCATGTTCACTCAAAAGAAGTTCAAACACAAACATGAAATATAAAGCACTTCCACTTAATCACTTCTCTATCCTAAAATTCCAATAATATTTACTTGCAACCAGGATATGATAAATCGAATTCAATCTACAAATGCGTGAGAAAACAGATATGCCGATAAACAAAGTTTGCATATCTAAGCACCGAGTAATTAATTGCGCACGCACTAGTGCGGCTGTTAAAAGCCGTCTCAATGTCGCTAAGAGTCTGGTCGGTACAAGACATCAGATATAGCGACTCGTTTTTCACCATCCTTTTCACGTTCAGTATGAAATACATCTGTGTGGTGACGGATTAAGAATACGAAATGTGACCACCCCATATCATCCCATAGGTGTAGTAAGAGCCGACAGAGGGAGCATATTATCTGTGATATTATGCAGAGAACAAAATGTTGTTCTGGTACTACAGTGGTAAGAGAAGGAAAACTTGATACAAACCCTATACCAACCCGTTTGGCCAGCGTGGTATAGTAGGCCAATTCCTCCTTTCAAAGGAGAGGCCTAGTCCAACAGTGGACTGTTAAAGGCTGATGATGATGAAATATATCCAGGTATTGTGAAATAGCATGCTTAGCCTGGAGGACTGACGTTCTCTACGTTCAACATAAGTCGGTCTTATCGTAGCCAGAATGAACTTACGAGTGTAACGGCTAGAGATATACGGCTAATGCACGCCGTGCCTTGTCCTCGCCCTGCCCATGCTACTTACACCTCCGCACCGCGAACGTCGTATCTTGTATCTTGTATCTTGTGCCTTAGGCACACATACGGAGCACAAAGCTATGAGCAACACCCACGTGCAACCTTGCCTTAACTAGAGCACGTGAATACTCACTATGACCAAATTTGTCTTCTCAACTATTTTATATTTAGTGGCTCGGAATAATAATATTTTACCTACTGGTACGTAATCATGGCCAAAGTTGAACGCCTTGTTGGTAGAATGACAAGACGTGAGCACTACTAAATTAGTCATAAGACGAAGACGTGTCACATATACAACCGACAAAATTTAGACGCCTGTCGTGAATATTTTTGTACTAAGGCTCTGTTTCACTACCTCCACCTGAAAGTGGTAAAACCTTCGTCTTAAAGCATACTGCATACCTTGCAGTATGTTATACCTTCCAGGTACATTCAAAATTAAAACAAAATTTGTACGATTTATTGCCTTTTTTTATTAGAAATAGGCGGCAAACGAGCAGACGGATCGCCTGATGAAGCAGCATCGCAGGAGTCACAAGTGCGTTGCCGCCCCTTGGAGTCGGGAAAGGGATAGGATATGGAGTGCGATGAGGGGGAAGGAATAGGGGATAGGGCCTCCGGCACTCACTCACCGAACGAAAAGCAACAGTTTAGGTACTGTTACTTTACGTCGTTTTTCTGTGAGAGGGTAGTACTTCTCCGGTCGAGCCAGCCCATTCATGCTGAAATCAGCAAGGCTCTACTACCGTGTAAACCGGATATTTAACCGGTATTTACTGGACAATGGTGAAACTGCCCCTTAGTGTATGTCTTTATTCATTAGAACGTAGGATAATTAGCATAATACTTTTTTAACCATGATCCTTATTGTTACAGGGACCCCCAACGTGGTGATGAAAAATGATTAAACACAACCTCATTCTACTGGTAAGTAATTTGTTGGGTTTCATGCTTTTTACAGCAAACATAATAAGTACTCAGAATAAAATCATATATTAATACAATAGGAAAAGTTGCAAAAAAATGCTATAAGGAAAAATTATTATAAACTTGATGTTGTCTATCATCGTTTAGTGAAAATATAAGTGATTTTCAAAGTTGCTGAGCATAATAAAAAAGTTAAAGACACAAACAAGAGCACTGCAAGGAAATCATTACTTCCCATTACTTTACGTCATTTTATACTTAAAATGTTATTGCGTACGCAATATTCGGTACCTTAAACCACTACATTCATTTACGTGTCTATTGTTTTGTCCAACATTATTGGAACAAATTGCAAAATACTCGCTTTACTTCGTTATCAACCAAGAGTTTCCAATTTGTTTGCTCATTTAATGCCCAATGAACCGAACAACAGTTAACATTTTATTATACACATGGACTTCTACAGTTCCTATTTGAGATTTGACTTATGTAATCAAACATGAATTCAACTTTTTTATTTTTACTCATCTGTCACTATGTTATTTTTCAAGGAGCTAATGCGGTAAGATTTATTGTCCAAATATTAGGTATGCAAAATAAATGGTTTAGAAGCAAACTATGAGTACTTTCTATTCTGTAATTCTTGAAATACGTATCACGTAATTTGACCTTGATCTGATACGGCCTTAGAGCTATGGTTTCTAATCTTTTTTTGGAATATCTGACATCATATTAAAATCATAATTAATAATCGATTTGTAAACATTTATTATATTATTGCTCTAAAAACAGAAACCTAACAAAATCTACCTTTACAAAAGTCTATTAAAACTGTCGGGGTCGAAATGAACGTTTGAAAATATTGTAACGAAATGTCGTTTTTAATAGGGAAAGGAGGTTGAGGAATTCAAAAAAATATTTAATATATTTGCTCTTTCAGGTTTACAATAAGGATATTACTTGCGTAGTTGATACGGTAATCATGATTTTATTTAATACAAATTTACTTTAAATATGTTTATCGATTCGTACACTACTTCACCTATATTTTTAAAAAGAGTTTTATTTTATATAAAATATGTTCAGTAAATCGCATTAAAGGCTTAATACCAACATTCAAACTTTCAGGACAAAGAACCAGTATGTAAAGTGTCACCAAGATTCAATCGCAGAAGCAATGCAAATCAGCTTCCATCACATGACCCTTACATACCTAGAAATGAAACTGTATTGGTTAACTGCTCATCAGAATGCAACATAATTGTGCCAAATTCAATGATGACTCTAGTCTCGCCAAATAATGTTCTAAAGACATGTTATTTACAACTCGAAGTTTTTCAATGCGAACCCATAAGATACCATCATTTGAAGAACCTTGACAAAGTATTATTCTTAACACAAGTCATTCCTAATAAACTATTTTATACGGTGGATTGCTTAGTATATTCAGACGGTGAGCGAGTATGCCATAAGAAGGACTCTCCTGACTCACACGCCAGTTTGGTTGACACAGGCGTCTTGGCAAGGCCAAAAGAACCCAACGTTTTAGCACAAGATGAATTCATATGCGAAGAGAACGGCGACGCAATTAAGGAAGTTCACTGTGATTTAAACCCTTATGTACCTTTCGATAATGGACTTAAACTAAAAGAGTCTATTAAGTTTAGTGATACAGTTCTTCTTAAAAGTGGTACATACATAATCATACTTACTCGGAATTGTATAGATTCTTGGTGTGGATATAGCGGTCGCTTGTCACCAACAAGAAGACAATACAGTTATAGACCTCCGGGAGGATCCGTGTACCGCTGTTACTATGCTAAAAGGCAGCAAGTATGTAAAATACTGTATACAAAGGATCAGAAAGAGGTTTACAATCAAAGAGGTTGGCTCAGTGCCGGATAATAAAATTACGTGCATATTGTTGTTTTAGTTCTTTATATGTATATCTATCTAAATAAATAAGTTCTTATGTATCATTATGTATAAATATATAATCATGCAGTTTTGCTTATAGAGGTGACGTTTACTTAGGCACATGTAAGGTACTATACCGCGCCCGACCCTCACCATATTCATATACCTACAAATACAATGTGAACAATTGAATTAAACAATTTTATTGTCTTCGATTCTCAATTAGGATCGAGGTATGTGAGTTCGTATACCAGTATTTTGTTGGAACAATAAATCGATTAACCATGTATTTCTATGGAGTGACGTAAGCGTATAACTTATCTTGACAAGATCTGCTGTAGCAGTTTCGTCTAAGCCCAACAAGATTTAAATTGTCCTTGTTAAACTAGATATAATCATTGATACAATTGAAATGCTAATTTGTCACGTAACTGCCGTACAAGTAAAGACTTGAGAGCAACTTAGTTATAAAGGAATTATAATCAAGAATGCAAAAGTATTCCAAATAGGTAGTCTTGGTTCTTGTAAGGTGTGGAGAATCCGACGAAGCTATTTCACTGATTAACACATTATAATATATATTTGATGGAATGCAAAATTTTATTGACCAATACATTTTACGTTGGAAATATTTGATACCTGTTTAGTAGGTTAGTCATAGCTAGTCTTTTACTAGAATTGCTCAATAGATATCTGCTTAGAATCTGATTCAAATATCTTTCATGCCTCGTAAAATACGTCCATTTTGTGGTAATAAATATGTTTCCAGCATTCAATTAAAGCAAAAATAGGTTCTTTAATACGTTGGGCCATATAAGAAGTATTTACTTTTATTATCAAAGAATTACGCGATATCAGTCCGTTATATAAATATTACTTTGGTTATAAGTCGCGAAAGTTCAAAGGGTTTATTCAAAACCATTCGATGCAGTCATCTTATTCTAGATCCAATTGGAAGTTTTATTAACTATCCTTTTAAATTCCAGTGAATTAACTATCATGTCTATACTGTATTGCATCACCATCATCATCGCCCTAGCGTTATCCCGGTTGCATCCAAGACTTACACGTATTGGAGCCCGAGGTCTGCTTCCTGGTCAAACCAGATATGACAGAATAACAAACTTTTCCACAGAGTGACTACCGTCTGACTTCTACAACCCAAAGTAATAGCGATATTCCATGGTTTAGACTATTATCAGTTTATTTGATGTTCTGGCTCCCCGTACCGACTGTCAAAGATCTTCATGGCGTCCGGGACCGGTGGTTTAACGCGCTCTCCGAGGCACGGGGCAAGCGATAATTAATTAGCGAATAACTTCGGAAAGTCATTGGTTCTTCTTCTTCTTTCAAATCAATGACGAGTCTCAAGTTTCAAAGTATCAAATCTTGTTTGCTCAGTACGCAGCCACCCTTACTGCATTTTCGGAAGCGTTCATTACATCTCTAAGGGAACATGTGTCTGGGCAATTCAAGTCATTGGTGCGTGCCGTGGATTCGAACCCGATACCCCCTGTATGGCAGTCCGTTGGTATCTCCACTAGGCTATCGCTACCTTAGTCTATACTGTATTGCATTTCCACAAATAGTTTTAATTGCCGTATTCAATTCCATTCATACATTCCAAGGGACTTAAAAACCGCGTCCTGGTTGTTTGTATTTGTATACTATGAAACGTTTTTAGGAGAATGCCACTACAAAAAAGCAGCCAATGCTACAAATATACTGTATACTTTGGCCCTTTGTCAGATAAACTTACGAGAAAATTAATAAGAATAATTTACACTTAAGTACTTCGATCATATTTCACAACAAAGTTTAAAAGCATTATTCAACTTTGATCGTGAACCCACACCTACTTAAGTAAACATGGTTTAGTCATCAAACAAATCAGATGTATACAGTATTTTAGTATGTATATAACGACACACAGGCGTTCACATCATACCAACCTAAGAAGAGTGTAGGGACGCTCATATATTCTTAAATACATAAATATAAAAGATAAATTATACCCAAACACAACATAAATAATAGTGTTCATTTCACGTTCACCCAAAGATTTGTTGTTCACCCTATATGGGAATTGAACCGGCTTAGCAGTGAGAGTAACCACTAGACCAACAGGCAAGTCAGTAAGTAACATATTAGAAACAGCTAGATATCAAATAAAATAACATCCATTGAACAAAAGGTTCATCAAGTAATAACCTCTCACATGTATGATACTTATCAATTGTTAAAGTATTCTCAGAGATGCTTATCATGCTATTGCTTAACGTGAGTCAAGTGACTCCAATTTAGCAATGGAAGATGAAAGTGATTATAACAAATACTCTTGCGTAACAAAGAAACAATGATAAACAAAGTTATGATACACTAGCCCGCAGATTCACTATATTTCTGCAAAATTGCATCGAAATCCGGTAGTAGTTTTTTCGTGAAAGAGTATCAAATATCTATCCATCTTCATAAACTTTCACGTTTATAATTGTTGTAAGATTTTGAATCTTATAAACGCCTACAACAGTGATGAATTGTTTTGGTTATTAAAATAAATCAAACGTAGTCGTAATGTGTTTAAATCGGTCCATCACGATAAGAATCGCTATATTTTCTCCGTCGTGGTCGCCCGTGGCATAATACTTAGCTTTTGAACTTTCGCTGTTTCCTCATTGATTGCTAAATAGATCGCGACTTGTTATTGCTTTGACACACAATATTCACAGTGAATTTTTTTTCTACATGGCAATGTGATACCTACTGAATATTGGAATTGCCGCCTGTTTATTGAAACTCTTTTAGTGCTCTATAAAGTGACCTCGTTTTTAATTGCAGCCATGACGAAATGTCCAACTTTCTGGTATCAATGTTGTTTAAACATGGCACCTAGTCCGACATTTTAATGAAAAATTGTCGTACTATAAATAACTTGCTCATTAAATAATAATAATATATTAATCATTCATTCATTCCACTGAAGTACTCTGTAATTATGTGACTAAGTACGGTAACCTAAGCCTTAAAGCAAAATAAAAAGTTATAAGAAAAACAATACTCACTCCTAAGTCTCATACATTGTTACATTTCACGGCTTTGTTACATTTTTCCAGTCAACAATGGAACCTCCTTAAGTCGCCTCTTTCCGTGTATTGCAGAAATCATTTTAGCTTTGAAACTTATGCATTGCGACCAAACGGACACAATGAGTTTGCTTTGGGATTTCCCATTTACAATAACAGCCAAGAAGAGCGTTCATTGAAACGTAGGTAAGTAAATAATAGACATAATGATGTTGTTAAGAATATAACAATATAGGAGCCCGGTTTCTGTCTTCAAAGAAACAAATACGAGTTTATGAATGAAATTACGCTGTAACTTACCTACTGACCAAAAGTTTTTAAAAAGTAACCCCTCTCTATGAGGGGTTACTTTAACAATTAATCGTATTACGTATTGCCAGGTATTGCGTAAGATTTACTACTAAACCATCACGTAGGCCACCGGTCTAATCTCATAATCAAGAATTCCAATGAATCTAATAATCAATCTTAGACGTCTGTAACTGGCCTGGCCTTTCTAGATCGCAGACCCTTACTTCTTGTGCAATCCTAACATATATTTCTAACGTGTATTTGTATAAGCTAGCCTGGTCGATCTAGATTGTAGGCCCTTCTTGTGCAATCTATAACATATATTTCACATGTGTATTAGTAAAGTATTTCTAGCTGCAATTTATTTTGTTGTCGTTCGCCCTGAGAGTGAAAGTAACAGTGGCCCAATGGTCACAATATCTACTTGCAATTACCCACATACAGGACCCAATTCCACGCAATGAAACTTGATTTCGGTATGATTACGCAAGCGTTATACAATCGGTATTTCCTGTAGTACGCTCTTCTTAATACAAGGATATATAGGTGCTGTTATTAAAAAGTAATAACTGATATTTTAGTGATAGTATTTTTCATTAACTATATCACTATCTGCAGTTGTTCATAATATTAAAGACTAAATAGATAAAAAGCTTTTATCAAAGAGTCGTGCTGCATAGTAATCAGTACTGTAAGTGTTAGTAATAGTATACCGTAGTCTACGAATTAGAATTACAGTCAATAAACAATTAATCAGAACAAAATTACACGTAAAATTACAATAGCTTTTATAAAAACGATCGTTTGCAATATTTGGAAATCATGGTCATATAAAAAGTTTTAATTTGACGTACTTTACCATTTAAAACCTTGGTCATAACAATTAATCGTGGTCTACTTAATTAAAAGCTTTGGTTAAAAGCTTTAAAGTTCAATCTTAATAGGTTATAATAATACTGACAACGTCTATGCGCGGCGTTATTGCTTTGAAATATTATTTTATCGAGTTTTTTTCACTAATCTATTACTTTTTAGACGAATCTTGACAACAGACAAATATTTTATAATATCGGTAATAAAATACCGGTATTTGGTCGTCATCGTCATCCTATCGTTATTGCGGCTACAACCAAGGCCCAAAACTCATCTCCACCCAGGACACGCTTTCTAGATTAGACAAATTTGTCAATACTCTATCTTTTCTGCAGACCGCTTACCATCTGACTTCCGCAACGTTCAAGGCTCATAATATTTAAGGCTCTCCGCAATGACTTTATCATAGACTGTCCTTCACCTGTACGGGATTTTGTGACCGGTAATTCATATAAACTAGACGGTGGCTATCTCACTTAACCTCGCGAACCGATTGATTGGTAGTAGCGATACATTGCCACAGGACGTCAATAAAATATCGGTTTTTAAGTCCCTACATGGCAGTTTTATACCGTAATAACAAAATGGATATAAAATAAAAAAAATCGAAACCTCTCAGTCCAAAATAATTTAGATAAAGAGCAGAGAAAGAATTCGCATCAGAATATCCATTAAAAATAAGTATTATTTACCTCTACTGTATATAATTAAATTATACTGATAGAAAATCATATAATATGGTAAAATATTTTACTGGTTACAGTTAGAGACAAATTGGTGGCTATTAGCACTTTTAAAACGTTTACATATCTCTGCTAAGGACTAAAGAGAAACTATATTTTTAGAAAACAACGACGCCGCTTTTTTTATTCAATAGTTCGCTAATGGCCTGAGACTGTAAAAGAACGAAAGTTTTGAGGCAATGATGTATTACTGTTGTGTCTATTTTCACTTTGCAATTTTTGTCCTGAATATGTGTATTCTCTTTGTTCTTTACTTTTGTAAAAGCTATACTCATGTTACAAATGACAATATTTCAGTTTCATAGTTTTAAACAGATCTATGAAGCACTACGATAATTGAAACGTTTTAATGGCATTATGTAAATGTTGAAGATGTGATCATACAAGCGTAGATAATCTTGCTCTCACACATCTGAGTCTTCTTGTATTTCTTAAATCTACAATTTCTGTGGATACTTCAATATTCCCTGATTACACAATTTTGTTGCCGGCGATCATCAAAGCTACCTTTATCGACGATGCAAAGTAAAAGCAAGATGGACAATTTGATAGGCTTAAATCTAAATGTATCAAAGTAATCTTATAAAGTATTGTAATACTAGACAAAATCGTACGGTGGCATGCATGTGGGTGTCACATGAGACGATTAAGAGATTACATTGAAGGTTGCATAGCACCGCCCACCGACAACTTGTAATAACACGAAGCATTGGAATCTGTTCGATCAAGTGGAACCGTTGCGACAGTATCCCCTCAGGATATGTTGCTTGCGTTTTGCAGGCAGACTTAGTGCTAATGCAATTATTTGATGATACAGAATCGAATTGGATATCTTAGAATACTTAAGCTATACATAATGTTCTTATTTTTAAATAGATAACACACTGGAAATAGATCCTATATCTTCCTAAACTTTCTATCAACGGACAAAAAGAATACCCAGACACCAAACAACAATTTGTGGATCTCTCAAAGTTTTGTGCCTTGTGGGGTCCGAACGCAACACTACGTGCAGTGCTACTCGACAAGGCGAACACTTAATCCACTACTACACCCATGCAGTAAAATACATAGTTTAACGAAGAAAACCAAAGCATTAGATAGAAGAAATTTTAATATTACGTTACAGAATACGGCAGCTGCAACATCAGGTCAATAAAATTTAAATAATAACATTCTGCATAAGGACAAAGAAACCTTATTGTCTCTCTTAACTGGCTAAACCAAATAAGGATCAGGTTTAGCTACGCGAGCGCCTTACTTATTACCTAGTATGGTGCTTAGTAACTGCCTTGCAAGTATATTAAGCAAGATTGCTGTGATTTCCTAAAATATGTTAATGTTTACTTGGAATTGGATCTTGAACATTGCGAGCTACGGAAACTTTACATCGCAGTAGATATTCTTACTGCAGTGTAGTGCTAGATATACATAATTATAAATAAATTGCTTAAAGCATAAACTCGTTTTGAATCACTAGACAATTCCTTGTGAAGAACAATTATGTTTCGTCGACCAAAAAAGCGATAGAGCGACACCAAAATTTAAAGTTTTCTTTAACACATCTTGTTTCTCTCTGCCACACCATCTCAATATTCAAAAACCTCTACGACATTATAAGTCTGCCATTATAATACGCGTACACCCACAACCAATTAGCAACAGCTGTTGGTACTTACAAACAATGGAATTAAAAAAACGTTTCGCACAGGTTTGCTCCCGACGTCGACGTTCATTCGGAAGTCGGTGGTCCAAACGAATTGCCGACACAATGCACATTCTTGTGAGATTGTTTACATACTGAATAACATAACATATGATATTGTCAGTACATAAATGTACACGCATGTATATTAACAGTCAAAGCGGTGCTAAAAAGTTATCAAGCAACTCGCTTTGCATCTTAGATTGCTCTGAGATCAGGATATAAAGAAACCTGGCTATTGTTTAGCACTTGAAGAGGCACTTTCATCATCATTCTTTTCTTAGAACTACATCTTTTAAGATTTGACGATTATCTACAATCCCACATCATTATTGGTGGCTTCAAGCATTTTTTGTCAGCGGTACGTGTTTACGTATCAGAATCTCGAAATCGCATTACATACATGTTTTTGAACTTAGAACTCCAAATTGATATTCAATTGGCATTTCACAGCGGTGGTCCAGGTGCGGTCGTTCCAGGATTTTGACCTTTAATTTAGCAAGTTAATCACTCATACATTATAGGATAGGTATAGGTAAATTGGCAGTTGAGTAGGTAGGTACCTACCTAATATGTATGGGTGTTTTTTATCGCTCAATATAATTCAAACCACTTCAATGGAAATTCAGTGACACCTAGTTTGGTATCACCTGTTCGCCTATGTGTCCGAGAATCGATAAGGAAAAAGGAAAAGTTGTACATACTTTATGAAGCATGAGTATTTGTTCATTACAATGACATTTTTCCCGCGAGTCATCAGTTATTCTTGAACTGCCACCTAGCCTATGATAAATCTTGGACGTTCACATTTTATAAGTAGGTACGTATAATATTTAATTTTCAATGGATCGCATCCAACCCATATGGGAACCCCGAGAACCTGACACAGTAGCGGGAGCTACTGTGTCAGGTTCCCGGGGAAGTTTCAACTGTCTTGGACCCAACAACGAACTATTTCAAAAGAAAATTGAAGGAGGTGAAAATTTATGAATAAACCCGTTTACTAATCATGTAATATTAAATACAACAAAAATAATAGACGTGATAAATTATAATAACAATTTACCCCACGTGAATTTATATACTACGTTGATCCGAAAACCGAATTTCTAGCCTAAGGCTCTAGACAGACGGACCGCATTTCAACTGCAATCCAACTGCAATTGCAGTTCGGATGCAGTTTGAATGCAGTTGACACGACTGCAAACCAAACGTGCAGTCCGATTGCAGTTCAATTGCAGTCGGCGTGCAATCGAACTGCACGGTTGGTTTGCAGTTCTATTGCAGTCGTGTCAACTGCATTCAAACTGCATCCGAACTGCAATTGCAGTTGGATTGCAGTTGAAATGCGGTCCGTCTGTCTAGAGCCTAACATGTAAGTGTAAACAAAGTTTCGTTATTTTTTTCGCCCTGAAGACCAAACACAATAGCTCATTAGCGCCAGACATGCTACCATTACTAGATCAAGGCAACTATTTTCTTACTAACATGAATAAGTACACTAAGTTCTACTTTTAGTTTACTGTGAGTAAGACTAATGGGCGAGCATCAAATAGTCGCTAAGTACATAATTGTAGTTTCAATTGAGCATTTGACGTAGACGAATGACGTCTTCTGTCAATTTTTGAGCTCTTTTAGGACTACCTTCACTAATTAGTAACTAGTGTACTAAGTATGTACATGTTTGTATAGCGACGCTCAAATTGTTGGCTTCTGCCCTTGTATGGGTTAGCGACCTTTGAAACTGGTCCTAAAGTGCATTAGGTGGGATATACAAAAAAGCTAATACAAATATTTTTGTACCAATGTTGCGATCCAGATTAATAAAATAACTTATGAGCTTTTTTAATGTAACATTAGTATACAATCTGCCACGCTTTACCTGCAGATATAACTGGAAACTTAAGATTAAAAACCATTATAAATTGCCGAACAAAATTAATAATCAACTTAATACCCTTTCATAATAACGTGTTTTAAGTTCTGGATATTGAAATCGCGTAAGAAATATATTTTTCAATCTATCTCTAAAATGTTCTTCTCTCTCTAAAGCGTCGTATGTGTATTGGTGGTTCATATTGTTTCTAGATGTTTAAATATTCCAAATTATGCCGGCCTGTCAGCTTAGTCTAAAACACAAATTATATGCCGAGAGTAAAAATATAAGTATTGTAACAAATTCTCATCTAATAGAAATTACCATAGTGAGTCATCTCTAATGTTGAGATTCACACTTAATCTGTGGCCTAAACATTTCCATTAATGAAATGGTTTTATTATTCAAATATCGATGAGTATATTCTACTAGATATTTATAAAGAGGACGAATTACGGGGTAGGTATATTCACCATATTAGACAGTCACGGTCAAATCGTATTGCAACGGATTATTGAGTAACTATCAGCCTGTTATATAACATGTACTTAATGTCGATTAATGTACGCAATAATCAAGAACTGATAATTATAATAAATTTATAAGATTAGTGGCACAGATTTATAATTATGCAGAATTCGTAATATAAAACTTATAGCGCAATTGTAAGACTTTTGTTACCATAGAAAGGTGTGGCAGGTTAGATAACCCCAGAATGTGGGTGTTGGGTGTGGGCGATTCTGCAAATCTCGCAAAAATCTCAACAACAACAAACATGACACTCCTGCCACAAATATATCGACGTGAAAGCTGTGCCGTGTAAACATTTCAAATAATATAAGTACCACAATCTCATAACTATGTTCATTAATTAAAATTCATACGCTATACAATACTCGAAATTCGCATCAACGAGATACAATTATGAGAATTAAATACGCCCTAATGGTCGGCTATATAATGTTGTTATTCAAAAGTGCGGAAAACTGTATGAGCGTGTAGCATAAGATAGGTTATGAGTGTTATAACAGACGAACAGGTTAGTGGCGAGTACTGGTCGTCCGGGCAGTGCTTGCGATTGGTCCCGAGACAAAGACCGAATGTGGAGCAACGTATCGACCAACTAAGTGTTGCTTGCGTAACGCACGACTGCAGGGTTGTCGATACAGCTTAACTCGCACTGTCACTATCAACTCTTTAAGAGTAATGCGTTCGTAATCCATTATGTCATTTGTAAAACTCATACATATTCATGCTTACTTAATACTACTTTACTATGTTTATGATTACCGCCACTTACTAGATGTAGTTTACGTGTTTCGTAAGACACCAATTTCTACGATTGAACTAAATGATACTTTGTGGATTGGACTCATTAAGAGGTTACACATTATAGCAATATTTCCATGTTCGTATGAATGCGTTTTCTTTAGCAACTGAACAACAAACAAATCTTCTTGTCGAGACGATAAAGAAAACAGGCTCTTTAATATAATAATATAAGAGTTAAAATGCCTAGACCATTCGTAAGATTACTGATTACCTTTGGAACTAGATGACCAAATATAAACAACTAGATAGCATAGATTGTTTAGTAACTGCAAACAAACTGTAACAGTTATCAAAGACATATGACTTGTCACGAATGTCACGATTAGCTGACACCGGTGCTGGCGCTAAACTGTTGCTGGGCCTTTCTACGTGATAGCAATGATAATAAATTGATCTTAGGCTAATATGTCTTTCCTTTTCTTTTCTTTAATCTTGTTGATATTTCAGATGTGTGCCTAAATGAATATCTCCTTCTTTAAAATATAGAATTGTTCCTTAAAACTTTTACATCGGCTAAACAAAGGTTCCATTCGTGACGGCCTGACCAAAATTAACAAAACATGTATTTTTTTACATAATAAACTAAATTATTTTTGAACCCCGTGCTTGATAAGACCAAAACTTTACTCCATACCAAGAGACATAAAAATAAAATATCGTTATGAGAAGCATAAAAACCACAACACATTTAACGACTAAATAAATAACGTTTTTTTTTCAAGAGATCGAAATACTAACAGTCCGCTATCTACAAAACTACACGTAACAATTTGCACCATCACGACGAATTGACATTTACACACATAATCATGTCAAACGTCAGCAGAAAAGTATTTTGAGCGCGTAATTCTCAGGCTTCAGTGGTGACCCTGATGTACCGTGGAGCCGGCTCGCTAACTCCGACAATCTCACGCTGACCATTAGGATACACCCACTAACTTTACATAAAACGGTCTATGGTATCTGTTGCGGTGACCCAGTTGCAAAACCGCTAAGTCCCGTGTTTTCATAATAAATCGTAATATTACAAGGTCGATACATATTCGGTTATGTTACGTGTTACAACATGAATATAAACTAGATGACAACAAGAGATGGAGGGTACTACTGTGTCCTTCTAAGTGCCAAATTTGTATCTTGTTCAATGTCAAATAGAGAATACAAAATTGTACAAGAACAGCTGTCCGAAACAAATGGTATATATTGTGATTCTTTCTACTGTGGATACTTGTAGCTGACCGCTGCCAATACTGCAACGAATATACTTCAAAAACAGATCTACAAATAACATTATCTCTCACATTTCAACACTAATTTATTTTCTTAGATAAAACTAATTGGCCAGTGCTTCTCATTCCATATCTTCTTACTTACATATTAATACTGATAGTCTCAAACGTATTACCGCAACATATAGGAGATTAGTTAGTTATTTCATCCATTTGTAACCAGTACTTTCTAATTAAAGTCGAAACCTTACTTGGCAAAAGCGACCTAAATGTAAATGTCGCCAGCTGATATCGAGTTGAAGCTAAGAACTCAACGGAAATTAAAACTTGATGCCTAAAAACTCATATTAGTGCCGAATATCCAACAACCACAATAACTCAAAATGATATACTATACATATCCACGGACCTTTATTTTAGGTCTTTTTTATGACGGCAAAAACCGTAACATTATGACTCCCAAAAGATTTTATATGTATTACGTCACACTTTAAAATCGAAGCATTCATTGAATGGCAGTATAATTTTATGTGTATCATTGCTGTTAAGACAGTTATGCAAACGTGGTTCGAGGCAGAACGCAAATTGGACTTTGACGCAACGTCCAATTATTGATACTGAGCAGATAAAGATTATCCACGTGTTGCAACCGTAAGATTTAGTATTCAACTGTAACTATCTATTAAGCCAACGGTATTTTTAATAGTATCCCATCTTCGCCATATTTGATCTCAGTTGCATCAAAAACTTTCACCTTGAAGGCTTGAAGTCCGTCCTTTAATCAAATTGACACCATATTAGTTTTTACAAAGCACACTTACTGCCCCTAGCGACTAACAAATATCTTCCTGTCAGCCCAGACCGAAGACATACTCTCCTATACACGGAACAAGTGACACCAGTATTTAAAACACACATAGCATTGAAATGTCAGTACAGCGTGGATTAGAAGAGGAAGCACTATGTAGGTACGGTAGTCTACTACAAAGAAAAAGTTAAGACAAATATACGCAGTCCATTTTAATTTTCAAACAAATTCATTGCGGTATTAATCTTTAGTCATTAAACATATTTCTTGTTACTAATGATATTATTCTCATTTTTTAAAGAATAAAGTAAATAGCTACTTTTTGCTAAACTAACGCGTAACGGTCCATAATTTATTTCAGCACTAAATCATCTACCGTTGCAACCCAAAGGGATATTATGCCAAAGATTTTTTAGATGCCATTATAATTATTTATTCACAAAGATGTATATCATTCACGTGACTGTCAATAAGGTCATAGACATACTGCATGACCTGGTCTATTAGCATAACATAGTTAGCACATAGATGAATATGCTCGAAAAACTTCGTTATAGTTCGAAACTTGAACAAAAAACTAACAGTTTGGGTGAAACGTGAATTTCAATGTAACCAGCAAATGTTCTCATGGCCACTTTTATTTGAGAAAACAACTATAATAGGCAGTTGTGTGGAACTTATCGTCGTCATCGGGTAATTAACATAATTTATTACTGAAAAACGTTTTTAATGTGGTACCTTTATTTCAGATTAAAGTGTGAAGATGCAATGTGCAATTAACTTTATAATTGAGTCACTTACTACGGAATTCAAAATTCGAAATATAGATGGATCTGTAGATTTTAGATTCGTTTTTGACAGTTTTTGACATAAGCTCCATACAAAATATGTCAAACACGAATCTAAAATCTACAGATCTATCTATAGTTCGAATATTGAAAATGGCCGTTAGAGTATTACGAGATTTTATGTGCTTATATTTTTTGGATTTAATTTGCTTTGCTTGTCAATAATTTAATTACGCATACAGCCTCATTAGTGGAAGTTGTAAATGTCAAAGTGTTTGCACTTATGTTATTGCACAAGCTCTGCAGATGTGTGTCGAGAATTTCGGGCACTGTCCTGGAAATGACCTCGCAGAAAAACTTAAGATCATTCTGCGGACGAAATGTCATTACGTTTTTGTAACTTGAAGCGGGCTTATGCAAATTGATTAGGTTCTCCTGTTTATTACCCAGCCACACGAAACTTAGATTGGTCCATTATGGGCATCTAAACCGCAGCAAATTTTTGTCGGGCAACAGTGAGAAGCACGACAACATTCAATATCTTTTAGCTATCTAGATGCCTCGAGTAATGTTGTGTTCTGAATGTAACTCAGCAAAAAGAAACTGCGATGTGGACGCACCATTAAGCATAACGTTGTTGGTATTTTTTTAGCAGTTCGCGATCTAGGCGTAAAGATTGCAGCGGGGGACTTTATAATATACCACTAACGGACAGAAGTTCACGCAGACTCGAAGCGACAATTGGCGAATCACTCAAAGCATTGTCTCGGGTGGGGATTGAATCCACAACACTCGGCGCAGTTTTAAACCTTTGATGACACTTCTTAAACCACTATGCCACACGTGCAAATTGTTAGATTTATACTTTTGTTGAATAGCCATGTGATTAATAAGATCACATTGAAAAGTACACATGCATCACGCCTTCATATATCGACAAGGTTTAGCAGAGGTGTTTCTCACGGACATGTTAGTTTACACACTATCTTTACGCCGCGTGTCTGGTTTCATGGCTTCTGCGGTCATCAAACTCGAATCATCACATTATGCTCTAGGTATGTGTAAAAAGTAGCATACATATTAATATCCTACTTCTATTATAAACTGGACAGCTTTCGAGGATGAATGCGTGTTATTCTTTCACGCAATAACTACTAAACGGATTCTGACGAAACTTTGCAGTAGCTGATAACTATATATTTTTATTAGAATAGCTCAAACGCTAATTTTTATCGTCATAATTTACACCCAAGCTGGCGGAGCCATGGTCATAAGCTAGTCAAGCATGACTGACGAAAGAGAACCGAAAAAGCATTATCAATATTTTATATTACAATCCCAATGTTATAATCTCAATATGCAATACAATAATTATTGCTACAAATTCTGCAATAAAGCTCGTATGTGCAATTCGTGACGTTGAACCACTAAAAACGAAAGCGAATCACGTCTACACGTTATTATGTTGTAATACGACATATACATATGTCAAGAAACGCTTAATTACAGGATTAGAGATTAAAAGAGAAAACAGGAACTAAATCTAAACATGGCGACTGGATTCACGCGACGTTCCTCATTACCTTAGCGTTTTTATATTTACTTCCTGGATATAACACCGAACTTGATTAGAAACTGCGACTAATTTTACAAGACTATGTTTTAGGTATTTCGTGGTCAGATCGATGAAGTTGTAACGAATAAATCTTAAATACATAGGTTCCTACTTATTTTTGTATCTGCGGTCAATTCTTACATTTACCGGCACAGAGACTAGACAAGGTGTTATTAAGCAAAATCATATAAGATACCTTGCTTTAACTGCGAACCGATTCGAAATAATGGCACAATATTAGCGTTGCTGACTGACAGACAACGGACAGACAAAACTATTTGTCACAACAAGCTGCAATTTGGCATGTATGTTCTTTGGAAACCGTAGGAGTACAAGAAGGGATCTCCTGAAATTCCCGTGGTTAAGTTAAAAATAAAATGTGCAGACATAGCTGCGGGCAACGTCTAGTATTTATTCATTTGCTTAAAGAGGAAGACACCGTATTTAAAAGCGAATGCTCTCATATCCACTCTGATATCAGATTCTGTAATACATATTTATAGCATACATCGATAGTAGACATGTCGTATATATGTCGTGTAATGTCGTATATTAATATAGCGTAAGTGCAAAATGATTCTCGTGTGATCTTATTGATCTTTCCCACAAACTACTTTATTAGCTCAGACGAGTAACCGAGTCTTCGTCATCGACATCCCGGCAACTATTTAATACTAATCGTACGAACACAAGAACCAAGCCTAATACAGATAAGAAATCTTCAAGGGAGTTTTTAATACTTTGACCACTGTGAAACTTTTAGACAACCAAAATATAGAAATAATTGGTATGTGTTTGTATTTTAAACCTAACCTAACACCTAAGACATGAGAAAAGTGTCGTAAGTAGTGATAATAATTGTCATAGGCTTATTGCAACTATTTGGGACTAGAGGACGCCAGCAGCTACGCATGCATTTTTTTTAAATTTACCCTTTTGGCCGATCCTGTGGGAATTTCGGGCAATCCCTTCTTAGTGCACCCCTACGGTCCCCAAGGAACATACCTGCCAAATTTCAGCTTCCTGCGCCCAATAGTTTCGGCTGTAGCTTGTCTGTCAGTCAGTCAGTAACGCAAGGGTTTTATATATTAAGATAGTAGACTCTGGTCACTGCTGCACAATTAAAACAATTCTCATACTAATTACGTAAATTGGCAGGTCAGGTAAGTACTCATTGTTAAGATTCAGATAATTTATTAGATTAACCGGCACTGGTTAAAACAAAGTGGGGAAATAGGCTGTTCTTAGTGTTATATGAATTAATGCGTAGGCTCGAGTTTACCTTAAAATAAATGTATGTTGTAGGTATATAATTAATGGTCACATACTTGTGTGATATTGCATATAATTATTTTAGTACTTACGTCGCCTTAAAGGACGTTTCAATCATCACATTGTGCTTTGTGAGTCATCAGCCATTTAGCCCAGTGATGCTGTATACTAAAATTTATTATAATCATTATGACATTCGCGACGTACACACATCAACAAAGTCTAGGGATATCTTAATCCTAAATTATTTACGAGTTTATAGTTTAGAACCTTGTTAGTTTCCACAAAAAGTTTATATACAGATTAAAACCTCTTTTATTCTATTTTCAAAATTTGAACATGGAAAGAAAAAAAACAAAATAATAAACAAAATATGGCGGCAAATTTGCTAGTAATTCGTTACATTAAAGAAAGTTAAAACTGTTTTATTATAATTATTAATGAAAAGGGTTTTTAATTGTTTTTCTTTTTTAATTTAACGTGACGTACGAACTTTAAAAGTCATGTCACGTCGTCATTTGAGTCGAGATGAAATGTTACGAGCCGTGGGCATGTTAGAAAATGGTGCAATTCAACGCGTCGTTGCTGAGGCCCTACATACCAGTCAAAATGTGATATCAAGGTTGTGGTCACGTTATCGCAGTACTGGAGATGTGGCCGAACAGCACACAGGTAGATATCGTGTTACTACGCAGAGACAGGATCGATTTCTCCAAATGACCGCCAGAAGACAACCCAATATCACAGCGCTGCAACTAGTGCAAAGGCTCCAGGAGGACCACCAGCTGCTGGTAAGCGACCAAACCGTGCGAAGAAGGTTACATGAAGTTGATCTTCATGCTCGAAGACCATTGCGTGTTCCAGCATTGCGACGTGGCAATCGCGGTCGGCGGCTTTCGTGGGCTCGGGAGCATTTACCATGGAGTGACGAACAATGGTCTTTGGTGCTGTTCACCGATGAGTCCCGGTTTGGGTTTCACCCGGATTCACGAAGAACACGCGTTTGGAGAGCTCCAGGGAGAGTTAGCCGTCTACGGCACCCTCAGGAGGTCCACCCATACCAAGGCGGGACAATCATGGTGTGGGCAGGAATTCGTCTTGGCGGACGAACCCAACTCGTTTGGATCCAAGGCAGCATGACTGCACAAAAATACCACGAGGAGGTAGTAGAGCCCGTTATTGTCCCACACTGAACTCAAATAGGCCATGAATTTCTACTCATGCACGATAATGCTCCTTGCCATACGGCGCGGCTGGTATCGACCGCTCTCCGAGAGCACGATATTCAAGTTTTGGATTGGCCTGCACAGTCGCCCGACTTAAATCCTATCGAGCATGCCTGGGACATGTTACAACGAAAAGCTTTGAGAGATTTTCCACCAAATTTGACGACTGAACAACAACTTTACGAACACTTGCAAAGGACATGGGACCTCATACCGCAGCAAGACATTGACAATTTAATTTTAAGTATTAACAATCGATGTCGATGTGTAATCAATGTAAGAGGTGGCAACACTGATTATTAATGATTAGATTTTACAAGATTTTTTCCATTTTTATTACAATTAATAGTTTTTTAAGAAGAAATGTTTGTTATTATCATACTAATTTTCCATGATGATTAAAAAAAATATTTTTTTTATTTAAAACAAAAAAAAACACGAAATGTTTTTTATTTTTATTAAAGACCTTAAAATAATCTATGATTCTTCTATTTACTGTAGCAGAAAATTCTTCATAGATTTTTAGATATTTGATGAAATATAAAATATCCCTAGACTTTGTTGATGTGTGTAGATCTTACATAATACGAATAACCAAACACATTTTATTATATTTCTTATTGCAATAGACTTGTGCTAATATAATTTTATCGACATCTATCAAATGTAATTAGATTATCACTATAGTGTATTACGTAGTGATTTAAAATTGTATGATATTAATTATCGCTCGCTTAATAATGTGCCCGGTAGATGGCAATAGGCTCGCCCCCTATTAAATTGGGACCTAAACATAACTGGCAAAACGTGGGTGTATAATACACCTCTGACTACCCCTTCGGGGATAAAAGGTGTGAAGTTATGTTATGTTAAAATTGTAATATAAAGATGTTATTTTAAATACAGCTCCCACACAAGGAATAAATAAGGCGTCGCGGGAGCCATTAAACCACGGGCCACAAAGAACACCCAGAGTCGGAACAGCAAAATACCCATTACACAAGTTGTTCTCTCGTCTCGAGATTGAACCCTCAATCTCAATGCACTCTATGCCTCAGCACCCCCTGCAGTGTGTACTAAAACCATTACGCCTTTGCTGCAACCAAGTTATGAGATTACTTGGGTGCTTCGTTTTAAACTTGCACTTGAAATATAGTTGTCGTCCCGATATAAATTGAAAGCGATGACTAGTCGCAAGTCGGTCTAGGTCACACGCAAGATACAAGTCATAAACGCGAGCGTATATGACCTATCGTTTAAAATAATCTTTCAATAAGCGGTTATTGTCATTGCTAAATGTTATTTTGAAAGATTAATTAAACATAATGGGAATCATAAACATAAAAGTAAATATGTCTAATTTACAGATAATTAAAAAAACGACTTTTGTTTAATATTCTGATTTTATTTTGACATAATCTTAATATATAAAATCCTTGCGTTACTGACTGACTGACAGACACGCTACAGCCGAAACTATTGGGCGCAGGAAGCTGAAATTTGGCATGTATGTTCCTTGGGGACCGTAGGGGTGCACTAAGAAGGGATTTCCCGAAATTCCTACGGGATCGGCCAAAACGGGTAAATTAAAAAAAATGCAGGCGTAGCCGCTACCCTCCTCTAGTGCTTTATAAGATTTGCTATTAATAACAAAAAGACGTCCTTCTTATAACACTTTTACGATTTCATCACATGCATGAATATTCGAGTAGTTTGAAATACTAATTACCAGTACTAACCAGCCTTAGTCACGGGATGTCTGTTCCGTGAACAACACTAGGAAACTTCGGCTGTAATAAAATGTACTAAAGAACACTTTTGTTTGCGAATAACTACTGTGTTTGAGAGCCCGTACAATATCATTAGTATATTCTTCTATAGTTCAGTCAGATTAAAAAAATATCTGATATTCATAGAATAACTGAACGAAAGACAGATGTTTCGTACAGTTATTCTATAAATATCAAATAATTCAAATCGCTCTTCACTTGGGCCGAATGTTTAATCTCGCACGCATAATCATATCTAGCAACTGGTAATGTTTGGACAAGACCCGCGGGCAACGGGACAAGGGACCCACGAAGAATGCTGACAAGGTCGCAAACTGGTCCAACTACTTATCGCTCGATTTACATGCTATTCGCACCTTGGAACAAATTACACAACGAAGAAAGGCCATTATCATATGCATATAGATATATTTTATTATACCATAAGAGTAAGCTTATAAATAAATATGAATAGCTATAATCAATGGTATTGAAGGCTAGGTACACATAGTTGCAATGATATCTGATATTGAAGTATATTAATTTGTCGTTTCTGACAGTAAAATTCTGTCAAATCTAGCTAAACTAGTAAGAGCCGACGATGATGACGCTGTAGCCGACAATAAATTATAATAAAATCCCAATGTCAATATAGTACACTAGTAGGTATTATATCATATGTATGTATGCAATAAATTTAACGGCCTTATCGTTAAATATTTAGTGTCAAGTGTATAAATGATTAGGCCTTGCACATTGAAATTGATATTGTCTATTGTAAACAGAGTCAATTTATCATCCATAGTAATCTGTACAAAATTGACGACGTTAAAATATTAATTATTTAAAAAAAGCTCAGCACCAAATGGCCTGAAATACCTACTTAACTTTTATTTACCCGACGCGCGACGCTTCGGCGTAAGTTACATTAGTCGTGGTCCACCAACACTTTTATTTTTAAATAATTTAACCATTGAGACCAGTCACATAAATATCAATATAAATGAAATAATAAAAAGGCATCTACATGAAATAAAACAACCAAATCATATTACCTACTCACACAGGACAGATCGCTATAATTATCTTTAAACTTCGGAAGTTATTATGATGAGTGTACGTCTAAATGCAATAAAACCTTGATCAGGTCAAGAACTTGATAGGTATTGTGAGTTTTTATACATTAATTAGTGAAGCATTTCATTCTCCAGCACTGCAGCAAATAGCACAGAAAATCATGTTTTATTAGACCGCGAAGCCAAGGTGAACGTACGTCGAAGTTACTTATTAGTAATTTGTTTGTGTAATCGAGGCATCTTGCAGCTGTCTGCAGAGTTCCTCGTACGGAATACTACAGAGGCAAAAACTTCTTCTAAATATAGTTATGCCAAAAGATAAGTACAATACTATAAGCTGGCGTCAGCCGTCCGACCCAGCCCATTGCCAGAGAACTGATCTATTTACTATCTTTTACTGGCACTACTAAGTGTGAATATAAATAAACCATTGACAAACCAAATATTGCCATTCTGACCATTTAAACGTAATAGCTGATATAATAAAAAGATCGCACGCGTAACTTAAGCATAATATTTGCTTAGGTTACTCTGCTTAGCTTAGATCTCTGGAATCTTGTTCTAAACTTACACTTTGCAATTTAAATGGCTCGTACGGACTGGTGCAATGCAACAGCCTAGCGGTATTCTTATCAGAATACAACATACCATAGTATACACACATAAAACCTACCTACTAACTGTAAGGTAAACAATATTTTTTGTCATATTTGTACACAAAGCCATTAAACACGTAAAATGTTAACATGGTGAGAATCGTGACGAAGACGACACATTATTACAGAATTTTGTTTTTATAAATGTAAAAAGCGCAAACCGACGGTAATTAAATTACTCGAATAGCAAAAAAGCTAGTATTCACAAAAAGCTCATCCTGTTTGCCAACAATTTATTGAGAATTATATCAAATCTGTTTAATAGCTGATGGTATTTTAATGTCATTTTGACAATGTGTAAGACAAATGGAATCTGGTTATCTATATAGGTAAGTGGTATCCGGCTTAAAAAAGATGCTAATAAAAATAACTCTCGAAATATCCTGCCAAGTCATTAACTTCAGCCAATCATTTTAATTAACAAATATAAAAACCAAAACCCGCGCTAGGAAGTAGTCCTGTATCATTAATATGGGGCTCAACAAACATACAACCAACGGACAAAAGGTCACCCAGACTCGAAACAGCAAAATAAGTGGATGACACAAAGTGATGTCCAGTGTAAGACTCGAACCCACAAGTGGCGCAGTGCAGCACACGGTAACCGCATAAACCAAAATAATCCAACGGAGCAGTCAAGCCTGATATTCATTACTAGACGACGCCAGCAGCTACGCCTGCATTTTTTTTAAATTTACCCGTTTTGGCCGATCCCCTGGGAATTTCGGGAAATCCCTTCTTAGTGCACCCTTACGGTCCCCAAGGAACATACATGCCAAATTTCAGCTTCCTGCGCCCAATACTTTCGACTGTAGCGTGTCTGTCAGTCAGTCAGTAACGCAAGGATTTTATATATTAAGATTTTACGACTAACTACATACACCAGTTTTTTATTCATTTCGTTTTAAAAAGTAGAATATTATAAAAGAAACAGATATATGTTTTCTGTCAATAATATTAACCAGACCGTTAACACTTTGTCAAGGATCGCACACAATAGATTATTTTACACAAGGTCTCACCGCAGTACCCACGTTCAATCAAAATCAACATGACAATTGCAATATATTTACGTCCACCAACGTATGAGTGACGAACTGACAACTAGAAGCGTTACTAACGGCCATTTTCAATATTCGACCTATAGAAAGATCTGTAGATTTTTGATTCGTGTTTGACATATTTTGTATGGAGCTTAGGTATGTCAAAAACTGTCAAAAACGAATCTAAAATCTACAGATCTATCTATAGTTCGAATATTGAATTCTGTAGTAAGACATCTGAAAAATGTTACAGTAAATAGAGACACGGGGTAGTCTTTTCACAGTTCAAGTTACAGAACTTTCTCTGATTCACAATTTTTGTTCACCGAGTCTGGGTGATTTTTGTGTTTGTTGTCTAAATGTTTGTAAAGTCCTCCGCGACGCAGGTATTTGGCCTAGTGTGGGAGTAGAAATCTTTAAATTAAGCAACAATAAAATTTAATTTTAAGCATAAAAGTCCAATAAGTTTATTTGTCGCCAACAATTAATGGGTCATCTGCAACAACATAAAGGCAACCTTTTTGTCTGACGCATACAAACCTCCCACTAATGTCGCGTGTTTGCCCAAACAATGCATTATTTGTAACCGATACCTTGTGATTCTACACACAATTGTATCTCTTCTTCGTTTATAAAGCTATTCTATAATGATAAACATTCGCATTCAAAAATAACAATGACAGTTTCGAATGGTGGTATAAAACAAACAGACCGTAAGGCGATATGTGAAATAACCCTAAATGGTACATACTCGTAACCACAGATTTACGACCAGATGGAGCGTATTCGTCCGACTAAGTGAGGCACGTTGACGGCTATGTGTGCGTGACATTTGGCGACTGGCACTGTACGGACACGCGCGCCTATGTGTGTATAAAGTTGCCAGATTATGAATAATCTCCCACTACCTTGTATATAGTTTTTGCAAACGGATATAAAAATATTACATATTTTATATTCGTTTGCGGTTTTGAAGAATTTACCATGGATTTAATTAATGCTTTTAATATGTAATGCTGTTATGAAAATGATTCAAATAAAAGAAACCATTAATGTATGCTTTTATAAATACATTTCTTAAATGTAGGTACTGAGTAAAGTTTTAACTAATTTTATTCGTAAATTGAGAAATAAATAGATTATGTTTTGTGATTAATACCCTCGATCCAGAAGAAATACTTATATAATACCAACTACATATATTTACGAATACCAATCATGAGGTTCAGATCTTAGATCGGCGAATATATTGTTTATTTTTTGTTTAGATATATATATTCTCAGTATAGTATCTGGAAATGTTTGGTTAATTGCAATAGGCTTGCGTCCTAAATATTAATTAGCTATAAACATTTTGTCATGCACACAATAAATTATGAATATTATGATTCATAAATCAAAACAAAAAAAAAATTGCAATTAAAAATTAATAATGGCTGCAGTCAATGATTTCTGTTTCTGTACTTAATGTACACACGGCGCCAAGTCAAGCTAAACAGTTGCAGTACGATTTTGATACTTATTCCCTACGCCATAAGAACGGTACAAAGGTCAAAGTGTACAAAGCTTGACGAGGAGCCATGTGTACACGAATATTTGGATCGTTTGGGGATCGAACTCAAAACAATGTATATACTAATGGAAATTCTATTACTATATTTTATAAGAAGAAAGATAATCTACAGTATAATTTTACATTACGTTAATGTATTTTTCATTAACATGACCATCATTATTACATAATCAATTGACAAGTGCATTTTCCCTAATTCAGGGAGAACGGCGTCGACGTAAACTGGCAACACTTACATATTTTCTGCAGAAATACGAATTATATCGAAATAATATTATAAAACAGTCAAATAATCCATAGTTATCTGTAAAAATATATTACCATCTTCCCGTTTTTGCTTTTGGAAACAACTTTTACAATGTTTAAAAACGCAAGACGGCATTTTATGAATTTAAAAGCTTGATTGATCGTGGCGTGTGAACTGTGCGATGCTTCGCAGCGCACTGAGCCGAGTTTGTATTCGCTTTTCAATTTTGTATTTGCTTTAGTGGCCTCACGCAAGTGTTCCGCGCGCTCTGTCTGCCTTTAGTTCTGTAGTCTTAGCTCGTAACAATGTTATCACCGATGCAACTGTAGGTCACCGGCCACCAACAAACAATACTGAAGCCTTGTTCAGTAAATTCACCCATCCAACAGTCAAGGCTTTGTATATAAGTGTGAATATTACTCAATGTCATCTGACTGAACCAGCTATTATGCCACATTGGTGAACGAAACAAATCGCTTACATATATCACGCTCCGAGTAACTTCCTATTGTAGATTTTACTTGTAACTACTCGTACGTGTCGCGTACAACTTTAATGGTGTTTTGTTTAGTGGCTGTTGTTTGATTTTGAGGTCGAGGACATGGGTTGTGCTATAAGGCTAGAAACACACAGAACACAGTCATGTGTAGGTACGACATTCTAGAACTAGAAATCATGCCATGCCAACTGTGAGAAGCCTAAAGCAAAAACATTAACATTCTAGTTAAAATTCTTAGGTAATTACGTTCGCGCTAGCATTGCGTCATAAGCTCACCCTAACTTACAAACCAATAAAATATATGAACGTCACTGGACTTGTTAAATTCATCATCATCATCATCAGCCTTTAACAGTCCACTGCTGGACTAGGCCTCTCCTTTGAAAAGAGGAATTGGCCTACTATACCACGCTGGCCAAACGGGTTGGTATAGGGTTTGTATCAAGCTTTCCTTCTCTTACAGTGCTGTTCTCTGCATAATATGGTCCTTCTGTCGGCTCTTACGACACCCATGGGATGATATGGGGTGGTGACAATCCGTATTCTTAATCCGTCACCACACGGACGAAGTTGTTAAATTGTTGTTTAGTATTCATACTTCATTCTCATGATGTAATACAATTCGAATCAAGTGCGTAGGTTTAGGGCGGATAAGATCTACAAATTAGCATATTAAAACCATACATATTCTATGGTCATAACCCAAAGTTTCCCATTGCAACATCGAATGGAATAGTTGAAATTATTTGTCACCCGTGTCAATATCCAAAATGCTACAACGGTTACCACATCGATTTGATTTAGTGTAGATTACAATTTCGTGATACGGTTACTAAACTCGGTATCTATTCTGTACCTTATGTGTATCGTTACGGTCTCTAATTGTTACAGAGATAATACGAACCACACTACGGAGGGCTAAATGTGATTACGATATATCTAAACTGTGCCAGTTGCGTAGGTATTACAACGGTACTGCTCTGAGATCATTCGTCATTTACTCAAAGCTTCTACCTCAGGTCCTCGAAGCAAAATTTTGTTATCATTTTATTATATATCTATTTTCTTGAATAATCCAACAAAAAACGTTGCTAATTGTCAAATCTAGTGATCCTTACTAGAGCTTTATATTAAACTAGAGGACCCCAGCAGCTACGCCTGCATTTTTTTTAAATTTACCCGTTTTGGCCGATCCCGTGGGAATTTCAGGAAATCCCTTCTTAGTGCACCCCTACGGTCCCCAAGGAACATACATGCCAAATTTCAGCGTCCTGCGCCCAATAGTTTCGGCTGTAGCGTGTCTGTCAGTCAGTCAGTAACGCAAGGATTTTATATATTAAGATATTTCTTCACATGTGATATAGTTTTATTCATATCTTTCACCACCGTGTCGTACAAAACTAGATACTGGTAGAGTGCAATACCATTCTAAAAATAAACATGTTAGGCAAAAGAACCTAATTTAAAATCTGTTGACAAGGCTTTCGACAAACGATGCACGAGACACGGGGCGAGGTCGAAAACTAGTTTAAATCCAGTATTTTGTCCAAAAAGTATTTATATTTATCACAAAACAAGTAATGCTAGTCGGATCACGACTTTGCTGTTTGTTTACGTGAATGACATCATTTAGATGGGGCTCGTCGTGCTATTTGGCTTAGAGAAAGTGGACAATTCCGGCATTCCTACTTCTTGTCGCAGCTCACTTGCTTCTCCTTACAAAGTCTGTCACCGGCATACGTCATTTGTCATACCAGGCTTGAAATAGACACGACACTTACATAACATTTCTTTATATAGCAGAGGTGTAGTACATTAATAGCTGATTAATGTACTGCGGTTGAAGCGTCACGTCGAATAGTCTACTTCCTTGCTAGAAAGAAGAGAAAGTAGACAACACTATTATATTCCCGTCTCTTACCGTCCTTGCGAAGCTTGGTGCTGCAACCCGTCCACTTGTCACACTTGAAATGGAGAAGAAAGGATTATATAACAACGCCTCTTTAATTGGCTAAGGAGTTACGGTATACTGCCTGTCAAACACACGTCTTGTAAAGCTGTTGTGCGTTAAGTCAGCGTTAACATTGTAATGCGCTTGTTAACGTAAGACGCATACATAATTGTGATAGAAAAGTGGAAAATACAGAATGAGGTGTGATTACGTTTATCTGGCTGTTTGCCACTTACTGATGGGAACAAGACCTTGTACAAACACAGAGAGTAAGTAAGTGAGATCACCCCATAGACTTAAAAGGCACAATAATGTGATAGGGTGCATAGGGTTCCCACCAAGAACTTAGGGTCCCAAGCCAACCTCACCTGCAAGTGGTGCACCTGCCGATCAACGGACGAGGCTCTGGCAAACAAAATATCCCGACAAGCGGCAATAGGCTCGCCACCTATTACGTGGGATCAAAACACTGGCGAAAAGTGGGCGTTTAATATGCCTCTGCCTACCCCTTCGGGGAAACAGGCGTGAGTCTATGTATGTATGTATGTAATGTTATACTATGAGAAAGGTGTCTAAACATGTGAATTTCAAATTATTGCCACTCTCGCATTAACAGTAGGTAACGGAAATGTGCAGCAGTTTCAGTAAATGGACATTGCCTAACTGACAATTTACTATAAAGGGGCGATTTTTTAAAATTAATTTTGATAGAATGTAAACTAACCAATTCCTCAAATAGTATTTCACAGTTTAAGCAAGAAATATTTCAATACCGAAATAATAAAATCGGTCACAAACAAGTGTTCTATTTAAAACTCCTCATTTATTTAAAAAATTATCTCGTAAAACCGTCTACCATTAAAAGACAGAAAATCTGTCCTCGTTATGCCAACTTAAACAAAGGTCCTTAAATCATGGTGGAGGCCGAGTTATAATTGTAATAAACAATCATAACAATATCCTTATGTGTATTCGTAATTAGAACAGATATACATACATAAAATTATACTTAGGTATTATAAATAGGCACATACATAATAAACTAAAGGATACGTGTCTATAACGACCACGTCTAGTATTTATTTATTTGTTGAGCTTATTCCATATACCTAACTTGCTTTATTTGCTTATGTTATATAGCATAGCATTTCTAGGTCACGGTAAGTTTCTTCCTCTATTGTTATCCCAATTTATAAACTTATCAACCTTTTGAGGCTTTCTTAATTGTAAGTAGAGCGTTGGTTTGCAGTATCACGTTTTACTCTTTAAGCGAGACCCTATTATTGAACCTACCCCTATTAGCGATAACTACGAACTTGAACAGTGGTAACCACTTACCACCAAATCAGTACAAACTCATAAGTCGTCAGGACAACCACAATATTAATGACTCTCATAACTACAAAGATGACGAAGAAACTTGATAATGTGCTGTCATCGACAAATACCTGATAGACAAATCAGGAACACTTTTAGTCACCTCAAGGCTGAACTTGACCTCGAGAGCGCAATATTATATATGCTTAATGCACCTATAAACCAAGGTAATTGACACAACCAACAAGTAACCACCAATATCCAAACCAAGGCAATCGTCAACGTATATCAATGACTCACATGCTCAAAATAAACTGGATCAAAACGCAAATGAGCATTTAAATGCAGCGCTACCACTTCCGAATTTTATTTATTTAGTGTGTGTGACACAATGTGATGTGGATTACAATTAGAAAGTACATAACACTTCGACACATGCCAATGTGTCGCAGTACTTGTGCAACACGTGTATTGTGTAATGGCAATGCAATACATGCTAATATATTTACTTCCGAACGGACATGTCTATTTATTTAGCAGCTCCCGCCTTCGAAACGCCACGCTACGCTGTTTAGAACAAATTTGGAACATTTTGAAATATTCATACTTAATTTAATTACTGTTGGGATCTTGTGATGTAAACTTTCGTTTACTATTCTTGGAAACTATGAGAGTAGGGGTTCTCTTATCAAACTATTCGGACTTGCGCATAGAACCGTCAACAAGTTTGTACTACAACATAAGACCCGATATTCTGCCATCTTATCCCATGACTGCCTCAGTGGAAAAATATTAAGTAGAATAAATAATAGTTCCGCGACGGAACACTATATTGTCAAAGCAGATTTCTATTTGAACTGTAATACTATAATATACTTAGTTAAAACAGGTGGTAGATATATAACTATTGCAAAATTTTCGCGAAATGATCGCTGAATAGAAACCACAAATGTTTTCGTAAGAGCTGTCTAGTGTAACTACCACAATGTTATATTTAGACGAATAAAGAAACAGCTTTTGTGATTAGGTTCCCAAATTTCGGCAGTTTAGTATTCGATATAATCGCCTAATAGATATTCGGAACTCTAGAGATAATATGTTGGAGTTCGAGACCTCAAATTACAGAACCCAAATCAAAGTAATGAGTAGCTACATAAAAATAACATTACAAAGATACGTAATGCATAACATAAATTCTAAGTCCTTTATTACATAACAAAAACATTCGACATATCGGGGTCTCATAAATCGTTATTATCTGCAAACTGTCCAATTACTAAATTATATTTCTGATTTAATAAATTGCTCGCGTTGATACTACAAGTTTTTGCGCACGTTATACATATAAAAATGTTAAGGTGCGGAACCAGAAATTAGCAAATTGGAACGAAGTACTAGCGTATGTGTAAAAGCCGATTCGTGTTCACTGGTGAACGGAGCTTGGGTGAGGGTCGAGCTATAAGACTGTATAAATTATAGTACGGGCTAGTAGAAAAGCAAGGTGTGGTCATTCAAAGGTCATACGAAGCTGATACTAACATAAAACAAATTAGCGAAACTTGTCAAATACATATTTATGTCGCCAATTCGCATATGTTTGTGTCTCCTTCTTCTGCTTTGTTATAAACAATATCTGCTAGCAGGTACCTACTAGGGAATGCAATCTCGATAAAAAGGCCGAGATCTCGCGAGATCTCGGCCTTTTTAGCGAGATTAACCTCGGTCGAAAAATGGCCGAGATCTCGCGAGATTGCACTCGAGCATAAAAACGTCTTATTAGAAGCGCGAACTGACACGGACGGAGTTGCAATCTGTCGGTATCGGCATTAATAAAAAAATGAAATGAATTTATACGAGTCCGGGGGGTTAAAAGGCAAACTTTTGCAGTTCGTGGATGTCTGCCTGAGAACTGCGAGAATTTCAATTAGCGTTGAATCCGAAAGGGCCTTCTCAGCGACTGGTTATCCGGCCAACAGAAAAGGAAGCCGTTTAGCAGACAATTCTTTGGACATTTTGTGCTTCTAAAGGAGCTACTTTGAAAATAATTCGTAATATTGGCTTGTGATTTGAACTGAACCAATCTTTCCTTTGATTGGTATATTTTGTTAATTAGGATCTGTAATTTCTAAAAGTCTGTCTAATTGGTATATTTTGTTAATTAATCTGTAATATCTAAAAGGTCTACTGAGTAGATATAGTTTTATTTATCTAATTGATAATAATACCTCAGTTTAGTAACATAGAATTTTTTGACCTCTCGTTGTTTTGTTTGTTATAAAAGAAATATTTTATTACTAAAAGATTTTTGTTTGAAGTTAGAAGCGAAGACTGGTTGTTTCTTTCCTTTCTTATTTGACAGATCCGTCCGTAAAAGTTTACTTCATAAAACTTTATTAAAAAACTATAGACAGATAGGCACCTACGTCAAACAATGTTTGAAGCATAAAAGTCTATTGAAAAATTCGTGATAAATAATGTTTCCTATAATACTTAAAATGGTTATTATTTTTGTCCTAATTAATCAAATATTGCGATTATTTAAGGTATATAATTGAACTGAAAATCATTTTACGCGGAGGTAATGTAAGTAGGTACTAGGGAATGCAAATCTCGCGAGATTTGCATTCCCTAGTACCTACTTACATTACCTCCGCGTAAAATGATTTTCAGTTCAATTCAATATATCAATTTCCTTACAGTATTCGCTAAGATTTTCATGAAAATTTTTTTTAGTTCGTCTTTGGGAATACTAATAGGTACTCATCTGCATGGCGTAAAGCAAAACGGAGAAAATTATTAATATTGAATTTTGTCAGAACTATTACACTTTTGTGACTACAATTCAATCGAAAAAAAGCGTAGCTTAAATAAAAAACCATTGATATAGGATATTAACTACTCAATTATACAACTCCCCCTATTACGTGGGACCTAAAAATTCATGGCGAAATGTGGGTGTAATATTACACCTCTGCCTACCCCTTCGGGGATACAGGCGTGAATCTATTAAAAAAATATAAATAAATTATACAACGTAAAGACCACGAAAGAATCAATTATTTTTAAATGACGACCAAAGCACTTAGTATAATAATATTTTAACCCCATTATTTACGTGTTGTACTATTGACAACACGTAAATAGAAACGCTCCTTTCTAATACATGTCTCTGGAGCATTACATACATAATAATATACCTACTAAAAATCTAAACAGGAGTGCTTTAATTACATAAATACACCTGACGCATTAGATTGCCAGTGCCCCAATAAACAAGAAATATCTGAGTTGATTACATACTTCATAACAATTATTACGATAAATAAACGCGAAGTATGTTTATGTAATACATGTAACTGAATAACTCTTATATCTCGAATCAAATGATCGTATTTTCCCAACTGTAGCAGCGAATTTTAATTGTAACTGTAATTACCTTGATACATACAACTTTTCTAACACTTGAAGTATTTTGCTAGCAAATTCTATAGCGTCTAGAAGAAATAAAGAAATAAATTACCTACATACCCATATCTTATATAAAATAACTGGACTTACCTACACATATCTGTGAATTTAAAGTATGATCGTGCACAGTTGATACATTTATAAAAAGTAGGTATAACAATTCGAGTTCACACATTATATATATATACATAGACTCACGCCTGTTTCCCCGAAGGGGTAGGCAGAGGCATATTAAACGCCCACTTTTCGCCAGTGTTTTGATGCCACGTAATAGGTGGCGAGCCTATTGCCGCTTATTGGGACATTTTGTTTGCCAGAGCCTCGTCCGTTGATCGGCAGGTGCACCACTTGCAGGTGAGGTTGGCTTCGGGCCCTAAGTTCTTGGTGGGAACAAAAAAAAAAAAAAAAAAAAAAATATATATATATATATATATATATATATATATATATATATATATATATATATATGGGGTGCATAGGGTTTAAGTTAATTTACAATTAAATCAGAGTTAATTTGGACCGGCCAAATAAAGTCTCTAAGCCTATAAAATACAAAAATATGAGTCATATATTAGTTGTATTTACATGATTAAAGATTTCTTTTCTTGCAATAGTAAACACGCATCATCAGCCCTGTATAAAACCTATCTCACTTCTGGCCTCTTCTTACTATAAGAAGGCTTAAACAATAATCCACTACGCTGGCCAAGTACGGGTTGGCAAACTTCGCATGTCTTTCGAGAACATTATTAAGAACTCTCAGATAAACTCTCGATGGTAAAGGAAAACCTTTGCCGTTTATTAACCAACAGGCGATTAATAATCATTTAATAGTAAACAAAGGCAATTATTTATTGCATAAATGGGTAGTATTGTTTCCTTCCTGTACCCTGGTTCCATAAATAAATCCCACCGCATGGATTACTTAAAAATTATTGTATATATATTTTAATTGTATACAATGTTATTTACTTGTTCCATATTTATAAAAGGGGGCACAAGGAAAACACAACAACAATATGTATGTGTTTACATCAATTAATTACGATGAACAAGTATATTTAGTTTTATTCCTTAACAAATTGGTTGTAATTAGTGTAAACAATTATATTTTATTGATAGAGGTGGCAATAACAACATTTCCAATATAAATATTGCTAATATACTTAACATAATAATATTCGTATATTGAACTTCTGAAGTGTATAAGTATACTCACAAAACTAAACTAAACTAAAAGTACTTGTGAATAACAATTATTTTCACCCTTTTTACTTTATTAAAATTTCCGGTTATTGGGAGGCTTCCATGGACATACTTTAACGCATTTTCTTCATACTACAGCCATAACTGTACTATAAGGCATAGGAAAATACCAGCCGGAATAAGGAGAATAGTGAATTTTCGTGGAGACTAGTGGACTGTTACTCAAACTATGATCACCCCTAACGTGTCCCCAGTCACGACAAAACTAACATCATGTCTACTCAAATTTTAATATTTGGAACAGACTCTTCCATCTGACTTCATAAACATGGATTTCTGGACTTCAAGAGAAGGCTCACGCAAAGCGAAAGGTTAAATTTTACCTTTCGCGACACCTGTTTTTTATCTTAAACTGTTGGGGTGGATTTTCACTTAATATGTTTCACATGATATTCGTGAAAATCCACCCCAACAGTTTTATTATTTTTCCGTGTGGTCACGGATTAAGAATACGGAATGTCACCACCCCATATCATCCTCTGGGTGCCGTAAGAGCCGACAGAGGGAGCATATTATGCAAAAAACAGCACTGTAAGAGAAGGAAAACTTGATAGAAACCCTATACCAAGCCGTTTGGCCAGCGTGGTATAGTAGGCCAATTCCTCCTTTCAAAGGAGAGGCCTAGTCCAGCAGTGGACTGCTAAAGGCTGATGATGACGATATGATATTCTATAAAAATCGTCTGCAATACATACCTGCATTACTTAGTAACATAGAGAGCTGTGTATTAGGCTAAGCAGAGGACATTATAAAAGGCCAGGGTTTTAGGGGTGTCTGGCAGATTTTAAAGGGTTTGTAGTTACAAGTTTGAGTAACCGTGGACTAGTGCCATGAGATACGAATGAACAACATCAGTCACTAATACTATTTCGAAATAATGTCGCAGTAGCAGATTAATATTATTAGTTACACATAATTGGTTGGTATTTTTTCCTGTCGGTCCTATTGGGTGAATATTATAAACTTGAAGCTGTATTTATTATAAAGTAATAATCATAGTAGGTACCTAGCCCAGTTTATTTTACGCTATAACAATTACTAAACGAACTCTTCCTCTTTTCAAGCCATTAAACAGATTATAAGCCGTTTTTATCAGCAAATAGATCTCTACCTACCTATTAAGTGCATTTGTGATAATCAACATTAATTACCAACTCGCTTCTTTTAGCACAACAAAGCAAGGTTTTTAGTGGGCACTCCTCATAATCTATAATTATCATTCGTCTAAAGTAGGTATTTAAATATCTAATACATAAATCTGGAATTAAGATGAACTCACATTAAATTAAGTAATTGCTTCAAATCACATACTAACTTAGTATAATCGTCTCATTATAAGCCATTTCATGAGAGCCATAATATTAATTACAAATTCAAGTTAGAATTCATACAAATTATGCTAGCCGCTAATGTTAAAATATGTAGTTTCACATGGTATAATAAAATTGCAAAAAATATGAGTAATTAAGCACCGAAGCATGAGTAATAATTTACATTCTATAATTTTGTTAAGACATTTAATTTTTATCTATTGTGTCAAAAATTGAAATCGCAAGATGTGAACGTTTTTTGTCGGTCTGTGATACATCGTCATCAAAATAAAAGATTTTTATTACTTTATCAACTTCAACCGAAACAATAACTAGTTATATAAATAGCACCTAACATCGTTAACGAAATAAATAACACCGCCAACCACGCCGCAAAAATAAACAGAAACATGTAAAACATACGACCGACCGAAATCGCTTTTGTGCAGCTTAAGATTGTTATTATACAAAAATCTACCAAAGCTGTCAATTACACTTTATTTATACTTGCGGTAGTGGCCTATTATTTTCTCCCTGTATCCTGTATTTATATCTATCAGATATACTTTATTTTTCAAACGTGATAATGAGGTTGTATTCTGTGGATGCCGCGCCGCTGTCGCGTCGCGTCGCGTCGCCGCCGTATGTTGCCCGCAGTGATCGCGTTGTCGTGCGGTTACGTCATTCAGCTTTCGTCGCGTGAGAACCTTCACACATCGAGACTCGCGCATCACTTTCATTGTTTATACTTTATACGGAACTCGGTGCACGGAACGAACTAATAGTAAAGCGATACACGTACGCGCTACATTTATTTTTAACGACTTTATTGAGTTATTACTTGACACGGTAGTAACTACATAACTATCTACTAATAACGTGAAGATGTGCTTTTATTTTCACCCATTTAAGAGCACAATGATTATGATATAATACAACGGACTCTCATATTTGTAGCACAAACAAAACAAGTAATCATTTTACAGTAAGACTACAACCAGAATTTTAACATTTCACTTAGACGTTCTTTGTCGACGAGCTTTGTCTTACGATATCTAGACCTAAAGTTTATTTATCCAGTGTAATGTTCTATGCAGTATGCACTGGTAGCATACGTTACAGTTATAATAAAACCATTAGCGGTGTATACGGCAAGGAATGTGAGTGCAGTGGCGACAGACCGGCGACGCGGGCGAGGGACAAAGCGTACGCACTTGCAGTTTAATGGAATTAGCTGTCTAATGAGATTTTTAAGTACCTAGCTAGAAAAGTTTGAGGTGAAACCTCTATCACATACATACTCCATTGAGAACTTAAGGCAAAGTAAAGCTACATATTAGAAAAACGCAGATACTGCTTCATTACTTTTGTACCTTGGCTTGTATATTTTTACCTGTTTACCTATAAATATACTGCGCAATAGATTTTGGTAACTCTATAGGTATGTCGTTACTAGTTTTCGCCAAAAACGTCAATTTATGACGTAAATAATCTGCGGCCTAGTTTTTAAAACCAGTAGCGAAGATCATTGCAGCAATAAGTTTAGAATCGTAATACATCAAGAGCGTCAAATTTATACAAACCCACTAACCCAGATGATGGTAGTTAAGCAACTATGCTATCAAAAAAATATACTTAATGTTTTGGCTCAGGTAGGAAGGTTAATTAATTTTAGTGCTACCAAGAAACTCCCACTCAATGATTCACCCCGTAAAGCCTAAAAGGAACTTTGTCAGTTTTGTAGGCGATGTAGCGAAGGTCTTATAAGGCATGCAAATTGGTAGTGCTATTAGCAAGGTTACTTGTATTTCGTTGAATGCGGATTTGCGTGCCCTCAGAACCCACACAACGCCTTTGGTGACACCCACGACTAGAACGGTCACCATAAGCCAGCCAGGTAAGCTAGAACTCAACGAATACGCATTCCCACCATTCTGATTTCAACTACAATACGCAAATACATAAGGATAAAGCAAATTACCGCCTACGTATTATATTCTGTATTTATTAGAGCACGCTGATCTCATATCTCGGCGTTCCTGTCGCAGTCATAAAATATTCCGTTGATTGATATTTTAATTGTAAATTGATATCCATGACTCAATTACACATGTACAAAAACAAAAAGCAAAAAATGTTTTTGTGCGGAAGTTTTCAATTAATTGTATTCGTCTATTTTTTAGTAGGCCGGCTAGGAGGACCGACGACCTGAAAAAGGTGGCTGGGACAGACTGGATGCGGAAGGCTGAGGACCGTGTACTGTGGCGCGTGTTGGGAGAGGCCTATGTCCAGCAGTGGACTGCGATAGGCTAATTGAGATTGAGTCTATTTTTTAAACTATATCAAATGAAATCAGAGTATACGAACTTTGATAGAGTCATCACATGGCAAATTGTGCACACAGTTTGTTGACATTTCAACGAATGTATATTCCCGGCTGTGGTGTATGAGGAATATAATAATTATCAACGAATCGCCCACATTATCAAGTTATTACTATGTGTATAGTGTGTACACAATATTAATTTACATGTACACCCGTATCACGACCTGAATATGTTTAGGTACCAGACATAAGTGGGCGTATAGTCTGGGCGCCACTAACACCAACACGAACGACCCATAATTCCAGTGATTTTATCTCTATTTTGGGCATATACCTCAGTACAAGGCTCAAGCGTCACCAGTTATGAATAAGCTTATTTACATGGAAGGTTGAAATAAAAGTAAATTGTAACTTTTATATTTTATTTAACTGGAGCTGAGACGATAGGCACAGGGGCTGTTTTGACGGGTTTGTCTGCGTTGGGTTCGACTGCAATGGGATCGACTGCAACTGGTACTGGGTAGTGAGTGGTCTCAACGTGTGTGCCGTCGAGTCCAGCTGTGTATTTGGTGACGTAGACCTGGCCATCATCGCCGATGTAAGAGACCTCGCCTTCGACGACCATGACGTAACCAGTGTGGTTCTTGTTGGGTACAAGACGACCTCGTTCTGATACGATAGTGCCCTCGGCGGTCACGTAGCGTAGAGCATATTGACCGTACTGGTCGTGCACTTCCTCGTGGTCAAGAGCTGGTAGCTGCCGCCTAGCTTCGATGATTGGGCTGACTGGCACAGCCGCGGCTACAGCGAACAGGCATAGATGCACCACAATCTGTAGAAAATAAAATTGGTGAACGGTTTTGATCTATAATATTTTTCTTATATTGGAATTTAGAATAAAGTTGAACTTTATTATAAAAATTTAACTCATAGTTCTCATAAAAAGATAGATTTAGAATTATTTCCTTGAAATAAACGTTACTCCTGAGTCCTGAAATTTTAATACTTTTTGGTTTCTTGTGCAGGTAGTAATATTTAAAGAAGCGTTAACAATATAGTAAAGCACCTATGAGGCATAATTTAAATCATTCTTAGGTATATTACTAATAAATTATGAATGTAAAAAAATATAACTTACAAATTTCATGTTGATTTGTAGTAGCCTAAATTTTACTGGTAGTCGAAGTCGATTGTCCAAATCGTAAACTGATGCCATATCTTCAAAACTAAAAGCTTATATAGGAGAAATAAAAGGATTTTCTACAACTAATACGATACAATTAATTAATGGCTCAGATTAATGGATAATGGAACTCATTAACGTAATTCACTCATTATTATGACATCGGCTTATTATTGCACTAATGGCATATAATTGTGCATTGAGTAATAAAATCACAAATCTGCATTAGTAATACGGGACAGGTTGATCTTATTGTTAGCTCATATACTAATGTATGACATAAAATAATTAAATAATTATTTTATGTCGTACTTACTTTATTATATTAATAGAACATTCTATTAATATCAGATAAAGGAAATAGGTCCTGCTTATAGAACTGCATCTGCTATTTAAGATATAATAATCATCATGTTAATTTATTTACTTGTTTGTTTATTTATATTTAACGTCATTAAGGCATAGAAGCCATAGAACATTCATATCAACCGCCGCTCAATAGATGTAAAACCAGGAGGAATCTAGCGAAGAGCTTTAGACTACGCTTCTGAAAATGTCTCAAAACATAAGAAATCCAAACCCATAGACCGGCTCTTGCGAACGACCTGTTCGCATGGTTTATTTACGAAATTGGACGAAGACAGCCTATGCATATCCAACTATATGGCATGGCATATATCCGGCTATATAAGATATTTAAATTTGCCACTCTATATTTAAATAAAAGTTTTTCCCCATACTTCTTCCTTTGCTCAAGTTATACATAACCACACGAGCAGCTTAGAAGTCGCTCACACATCTTCAAAATCGTGAGACTTTATTCTGATCACAATGCATACTAGAGTCTACGGGGCATGCCCGCTAAAATGTTCTCATACGCAACCGCCTGCACGTATAACGCGGGCTTAAGCGGTCATATTGCCATTACCAATGCTAGCTCTACATAATATACATATGGAACAACTTTGATGGTATTCGCATATGAATACACAAAGTATATTTGTATCTTGGGCTTTTGAATTCATATTCATTGTTTTATTGCCATTGAGGCTTGTCATATAAACTGTATTACGCAGTCGTACATTTTTACCAACCTATACTTATAACAAAAAAAACTGTTGAAAAATGGTTGTGATATTCCCCAACATCATCACTATTATTAACCTTTCGTAAATGTAATAAACTTTCTTCTCTATCTAAAAGTAAATGGTCGAATCGTTTTGCAATAAGCAATTCCTTTATAAAATGTATTTAAATAACTAGACAAATAATGTACAATATCTATCGCATTCTCGGCAGCATTACAATGAACCTAATATTTTCAGGCACATACCAACGTATTCTTTGTAATACTAATAACCATTTCATATGCTGAAATGCTGGTATGCCAGTAAATATATTCAAAAATTCATAACATTATAATATTTGTGTTCCGCTATATCTTGTTTTGTTGGCATGTATAATTACTCGTACGATCTGTCAGCAAAACATTTGCATATAACAATACGAACATAATTAGCCAGAACGATGATGTCAACTTGATGCATATGCTGTATAATTAAATTATTTTAATGTATCCGCCTGTTCTTTGCAACTACTCATTTTCTTATTAAAACAGTTTTTCATACGGTCGCTTCACGGTACCATGGTTCTGACAGTTTTCCGTGATTACGGATTAACTCGATTAATTACTCGTCAAAATAGAATGAAAACAAAACTGTACATACTTATAGCATAACTAAAGGCTATTATGTTTTTCTTATCTTGTAATGAATAATTATCAACATTATAAATTATTTATAATTGCCTACACGCGAATGCAATAACAAATAGTACCTTGTAGGTGCTATTTTTGATTGCATAGCCTAAGTAGACTCAATTGTTGCGTTACTAGATAGCTTTAATATAGGTTTTCAATACAAACGCTTTCAGTTTTCATGTGTATTCTCATTCTTTTAATCATGTAATACCAAAACCATCATAATAGTAGTATCAAATGTATAAGCTTTTATTATTTCCTCTCCTACCCTGTCTTTACCACACCCCAAATCAAACATTTAATGGTTTATGGAAATATATATTTTTGTGACGTCTGTGCAGAATTCAATAGCACTAAATTAGTAATAAATAATTCAATGCATTTATGATGTCATCAGAAATAAATGCTTGGACACAGATAGATTATGCGCGTATCCAACAATGCACTCACCTTGACACATCGTTCATATTGGTTCAGTTCACACTGGCGATTTCTCAGCGATGCGAAGTGTCCGCGAGATCTTCGCATACTTACCAGGTGCATTGCAACAATTTTTAACCGCCGCGAAACTGCCAACAGCTCCCAGCACGCCGCGATCTCGTAGATTTAACCTTAACCAGCTTTCTTCACTCATAATTATATTTGCATATCTATAGTCCATCTATTAATAAAATGTGAACATCTTGCCATGCATATTTATTTGCGGTTCTATTTCTTAATGACTGTTAGATAAGACCCATATGGGCTGCTGTTTATATCATCAAATAAAATTCATTGTCATATTCTGACGGCATTGTAACGTGTCATGCGTCATGTAACTATGTATTATTCACGTGGACAAATGCAGCTGATTACAGGCGATAGCAAAAGGAAGTTTGTTCCTAATAAAATAATCGTAGCATGTCTGTTACAAGTGCGCGGTGGCAACACTGTGATGTATAAGTACATCGCATTGAACACGTCGACGCCGAATCCTCACCTCGTCTTAAAATTGTCGACAAAATCACTAGTGGTAAGAGAAAAGTAGCTTTTGAATTATGAATTAAGTTCAACTAAAAACCCAGAAGGCACAATTTTATTTATTCTGAGCTATGTTTAATTGATAATAAATGGACTGAAGGTTAATAAAAATATCTTAGGGCAATTCATGCAAGGCTATCTGTTACCAAACTAGGCAGAGACGGTTATGACCACCAAACAACCAATAAATATAAATCCTTAAATATATTACACACATACATTGTGGGCAAATTACACCTACCGTAGACCAAATCATAGTTATGACGTAAAGATTTGTACAGGGTAGGCACCGAACTCACGACTTCTGGCTTAGTCAGAGTTACAAACCACAATGTTCTGTTTCAAATCAAGGTGTTCATTGTGTCCATTGGTGGCATGTTTGTAGTCTCCCGCGACACAGGATTTATTTCTGGTCCGAAGGTTGACTTTCTTGTATAGTATTATTTACTTTCCTCTACATGTCAATTATTCAATAGCCAGTTTTGTGAAAGATAGGTGGTCTATCGGTCGCTCTGTGTTATCTATTTATCTATCTTATCACAGATTACATTTATAACATAGGTACCTTTTTAAAACATTCCTGTTGCTAACTACCAAAACAACACCAGTAGTTGATTTTGTAGGTGATTTGGAAAAGATTTCTATTATTTTTATAATTGGACCTGCATGGGAATTAGTTATATAAAAACTTTTCGGCACCGCTTGGATTAGAACAATAAAATTATTGCATACCCTTAAGATTTTTATCTACTGCAACCACCAAAAATATCTGCATAAATATGTACTGGCTACAGTACCTACCACAAATAATTTGAGTTCATGTCTTATGTATATCTATGCCTACAATAAAATGGCCACTTGAAATGCCACCAAAAAAATCACTTGAAAACTGTAGAGACATGTAAGTTTATATCTAAAGACTCATACATGTATTACGTCATTTAGATCTTGAGTTAGCTCTACTAGCAAAAAACAATAATTCATTATTGCACATGAAAAATGCTTATCCTTAAATAACGTGGATAGTAGGTACTTCAGAGTTCCAGTTTGTCTTAAGTAACTGTGTCTGAAGTGATTATAACAAATATGTTAATCTACAAAATGGCTAGTCATGGTTTTTAACATGCAAATAATAGCGCAACCACGCCGTTTTACAGAATTGTTTTATTTTGTAACTCATCGGCTTACGTTTCCTCATAAAGAATGATTTCGTTGCGGAAGTATCCGTAAACGACGTCGGAACAAATAAGAACAAATGTACGAGTACATGGATAAGGTGTTTTTTTTCAACGCATTACTTTAGTTAGGTGTATATGAAAACGTTTCCGCGTAGGTCCTTAGTTAACCACCCACGTATGTCCCGAGGTTGTCGCAGTAGGCACTACGAAGTAGGTGACGCTAACTAACACATTGATATTCCATGACAACACTGTGAGTAAGGCTGCCATGATTAGTCCTTCTAGTATCGGTGTTCGCCGTTTCCTTTTATGGCAAATGTGACCAATCCAACTACACGCCTTTAACATTCACAAGGATTTCTTTACAGCGATGACTACTTCAGCCAGACTGTTGTTTGTAAGTGTAGCAATATGTTAAGTGGACATCTGATTAAAACACGTGAGACGTGGATCTGGGATGGTAATGTGATGCAAAGCAGATGGTGGGACTCGCCTGTCCGAGTGTCTTATTTGACTTTCATTGTAATTTTTCCATATTAATGTTAGGTCTGCTTGTTTTTGTTGCCACATCTCGACCTTCGGGGCTGAGTTAACATCTATTGTTCAACAAATTACTGATTCCGTCTCTAATTCGTGGTAGAACCATTGTCTCTCACAATCAGCTGCCCGATTTTACGGGTAGTGCACATTGCGAGAAGCGCATAGATACATCTACAAAAACTCTTCGATAGATCGCGTGAGGAATGTACAAAGTGTTATGTTTGGTGACCATAACTAACACCGCGGCTGTTATCTAGCATCTATCTGACGTGTCAATAGCTGACTATTTATTAGCAATTAACATATTTTTTATTAATAAGTATCTTTAAAAATGTCTACTTTAAACTTAATGTCTAGTGTCCTCAAAAAATACTTTCACGTAAAATATACCTCTTGTAATAAAAATATAACGGTTGAAAAATTTGATTAATAGTTACGAAAAATGTAATTTCCTGTTTTTCTCTTATATGTAGTTTTAAGGTTTATACTGTACCCAGTACATACATACGAATATACATATAAGCTCGTCGACCCAAAGAAAATTCATTTAGCGGAGCTTTCATTCGACTTTTATGCAGAACAATAGCTGTCCCACTATTATTTTCACTGCTTACCATTTTAGCCATCAGCTCAAATATTGCATACAAATATATTCTTCTTACGTATTTTGTATTAGATAACTATTTTGTTTAGTGTTAGATATACGCAGTAGCTCGCAGTGAACAATAAACCCCAACAATTACAAAATTCTCTCAAGCCTCTTCCATTATTGTGTGAACCATTGACATTAACATACAAAAAACTAAATTCCAAGATCGTATTTTTGTGAATACTCGCCTCACCAATTCATCTCTTTATATAACAGCTTGTAATCATGTGTGACAATGCCCAATTACGTATACATTATGAGATAATAGCGCAATAACAATATATTATTAGTTTATTCAGTAAGTCCTTGACACTTGCTACTAAGCAGTACGAACAATCCCTACTCCCACGCTCGTTCACTGCGATTTATGAAACTAACTCCGTACACTAATCAGTAATCAAGTGCTGCAGCCTTGTCTTAGCCCACAATAAGTGAGATTATATTATTATTGTTGTGTATTATATAGGTACATGTACAAACTCTACCGTGGAACGAGAATTTGTGTGGCTAAGACAATCTGTGGAGATTTTAGTGTACGGTTTGTAAAACCCAGTAAACAAAATAGGTATCTATAGGCTAGGCTCTTATAAGACGAGTGTGTATTAAAAACCAAAGAGCTTACAAAAATGTTTAAGGAACGTCTCATGAACCATAATTTTTCCGGTACACATTTTTTATGAGTCCATAGAAGGATAAAAGAAAATTAAATTGCTGACAAACTGTAAGAGTGTCGGCTACGCTGGTGTGGCCACGTCTTACGTCAACCGGCATCTTACGTGGGTAACAAATGTCTTGCCATGCTACCTCGCCGGGCCCCGGTAAACGGGGAAGGCCAAAGAAATGCTGGCTTGACGTCGTAAGGGATGATATGCGTGCCAATCAACTAACCACCAGGGATGCTGAAGACCGTGCGAAGTGGAGGAGGGACAGCCAGCAAGCGGACCCCGGGCTCCAAGGCGTAGGATTTGGAACACAACCGGGACAGCGCTAAGATTATGATGATGATGAGAAGGATAAATTGTCCGTGTGGTGACGGATTAAGAATACGAAATGTCACCACCCCATATCATCCTATGGGTGTCGTAAGAGCCGACAGAGGGAGCATATTATGCAGAAAACAACACTGCAAGAGAAGGAAAACTTGATACAAACCCTATACCAACCCGTTTGGCCAGCGTGGTATAGTAGGCCAATTCCTCCTTTCAAAGGAGAGGCCTAGTCCAGCAGTGGACTATTGAGGCTGATGTGATGAGAAGGATAAAAGAAAAATAAGAATAATAGTGGTAGATGACTCTTATTTCACCTGTAAAAGTAGCTCGTGGCCTAAAACCATACTGAGGCTCAACGTGGGACTAAAGCATGACTAACAAAATTTAGGTATCAGTGACGCCACCTCCGCTCACCATAAGAAATATGGTGATTAGTTTATATATGTATGTGTTAGTTGCTAGCACTAGCATTTACGTAAACTTAAAATGCCATTAAATTCAAAGAAGTTTTTTAGGAATCACATTTGCCAATTAACTTTATTATTTTATACCTTGCCTCAAATTAAGCGTTAATGCTACGCTGAATATCGAGGCGGTCACGTAAACCTCTAACGGTTCGTATCTTAAATCCCTTAATACTGGTGAAAATCATTCCATATCACTTTGTGCACATCATCCACTCTGAAGACAAGCTAAAGTCAAATTTTAGAACGTAAAGCAGACTTCGGACTAACGCGAAGGTGTTTGCTTAGTTGCAACCAAATAAACGTAGTACGTTTATTTGTAAGTAAGTGTAATCGGAGTCACGGAGTCAGACAAATAGCTCACGTGAATGTTCATTGTCTTATTCACGCGTGTACCTATATATTTTTCGATGAATCATATCTGTAATGAATACTTCAACTTTACATAAAACTTTCCTCCGTGTGGTGACGGATTAAGAATACGGAATGTCACCACCCCATGGGATGATTCATGGGTGTCGTAAGAGCCGACAGAGGGAGCATTTTATGCAGAAAACAGCACTGTAAGAGAAGGAAAACTTGATACAAACCCTATACCAACCCGTTTGGCCAGCGTGGTATAGTAGGCCAATTCCTCCTTTCAAAGGAGAGGCCTAGTCCAGCAGTGGACTGTTAAAGGCTGATGATGATGATGACATAAATTTTTGTCAGTTCTAGGATTTATTCGAATTATAAAGTATTTAATACTACATTTAAAGTCAAAGTCAAAATCCTTTATTCATTTGGGTCACAATGTGACGCTTATGATCGAAATTGAGACAAGAGACATTAAACCATCACATCAATATAAGACTAATTTACAAACTAACTTTACCAATTAAAGTGTCAGCATAGGTGATCATGTTATTATGATGTGTTCTAAGATCCTATAATCAGGCTATGAACGTGTTCTCATGTATTAACATTTAATATCCTGTTTTAACACACGTCTCAGTACTAAATACGTGGTAAATAACGGAAGCTTAGCGGATGCTGAACACCGTATGATGTAACTTTCGCAAAATCTTTAGCAAACCAGTTCCTAGACACCATGGGAGAAAGTTTCAATTTCGTTTATAGTACCTATAGCAATTTTGCAATCAATTTAATAGTAGATACGGCGCTTCGGCAGCTAGTATAATCTGATCTGGCATCACATAGACTTGCTTTACCAGAGGCAGACCAGCAAGAATGGTGATGTATGGCTTTATATCGCACCCTGTCTACCTTGTAAACATTAAGGATTTCTGCGCTCGCTAATTATAATGAGAAAGGTTGTTAGTGGGTCCTTACTCGTCTTAAAACACATTCTCAAAAATCTTATTAGTCTGGTAAAACAATACCCTTGCCTATAATATTGGTAGATGTTACAAATATGATTAGAATGCTACAAAACTGAGACTGTAATTTGATACTTTAAAATCTACCGACTGAAACGTGCTTGTGCATTTACCTCATTTTTAACAAACAGGACAAAACTGTCGAGGTACGGTAGGTACGATATTGTGATTGCCATTTTGCAATCGGTTCGCTGCCCAACTGTATTCCACTCGCCACGCCTGAGCTGTGTCTAGATCCTTATAATATAAACACTTACGAAATTTACATTTCTCTTTGTTACAGTTGTGTGCGTGCAGCGTTCTGGCTGCGTTAGACGGTTACAGTCCTCAGCAGGACCCTGACCAGTTCCACATACAGACCGACGAAGATGATGAAAGATACTTCCTCTACCAAACTCACAACGGACAGTATCGGAAAGAAAGGAGGCTAAAAGACGGATCAGTTGTCGGTAAGAACTGCACATATGTATTTTTGTGTATTTTATTTATCCTGTAAGCTTTGCATAATATGCAAGCGCATATTTTGGCCCACATAGGAATAACGAAAGAGAATTAATAATGTAGGATAGTGGTTACAGACAACTGTGCTCTGATATGAACTCTGAACACGAAACTCTGCTTTTTCATTTGGAAGTAGATACGTTGGTTTTCCAAAGGAAACATAAAGGAAGTAAAAATATTCATAAGTAACAAGGAAAACAAAGAGCTATTCGAACAATTCTGTGACTTATAATTTACAATTGGTTTTGCTTATTTAGTTGATTTTTCACGAACCTAAATAAATTGAACCTTCAACTGCAAGGTTCAGGAAATTTGCAGTTGCAAGGCATGATCAATATATTTGCTCATGAATACTAAATCAGGGCATTTATCGCTAAAACTGACCTACAGAATTGAAAGCAAAAACTTTTCTGCGCTTGTACCAAGCACTGCTCAGTAAAATTATTGACGGACAGTGTGCCGAGGTTAAACAAAAAATGCAGAATTCATTCGCTACTTTCATGACTGGGAACAAAAATACTCAAAAACTGATTCGCAATCCTTTCATTATCAATGTTTCTTAGGTGCCTGATGAACTTCAAAAAGCAGTTGTTGAAATGCAACGCGATAGTAACTTGAAATATACATTTGAATCAGGGATTACTCTTGAAATGTTTTGGAGTCAAACGGCTATTTCTTTACCGAAACTTCGAGACATTGCTCTTCGTTATCTCACTTTGTTTTCGACAACATATCTATGCGAGCAGGGGTTCTCGGCAATTTTCATTATTAAAAACAAACACCGAAATCGTTTGGATGCCACTGGAGACATGCGTTTAGCTTTAAGCAGCACTGAACCAAGGATCCTAAATTATAAAAAAAATATGCAAGCATAAAAATCTCATTAAAATCTATCAATTTTTGTTTTCTTTTTTTATTCTATTAGTTATAATTATACGTTTTGTTGTAATTTTATACGTTTTTGTTGAAATGTAAAAGAATCCTTTATTTTTACTTACATTTATTTACTGAACATTACCTCCAGATCATTAAACCAACTGGGTGGTCCACGGCATAACGAAAATTTTGTCAAATGGTCTCTCAGGACTAAAAGATTAAGAACCACTGATGTAGGACAAAATCTATTGGTAGATAGACTCACATTTTTTTTGCTACACACATTATATCTACACATAAATAAACGAACATAACATAACATATCTTCACGCCTTTTATCCCCGAAGGGGTAGGCAGAGGTGCATTACACACCCACACTTCGCCAGATATGTTTCGGTCCCAATGTAATAGGGGGCGAGCCTATTGCCATCTACCGGGCACATTTTTAAGCGAGCGATAATTAATATTTTTATTTTAATACACACATAACTTCGAAAAGTCATAGGTGTGTGCCCGGGGTAACTGGGGATCGAACCCGAGACCATCGTCTCGGCAGTCCGTTACGTACACCACAGGCTATCGCCGCCTATAATATATAAATAAACGAAAAAGAAAAAAAAACAAAACAAAATTGACAAATAAGATAATTATAAAAATAAAGAAAAATAAATCTCATAAAATCTAAATGCAATAAATAAGGAATAAAAAAATACAAGAAAAATACATAACAAAAGAAAATAGGCAGGACAGAAATAGGTAAAGATACTTGCGTGCAGCCAAAAAAAGGACCTCACATTCACACAGATTATAGCATTCCGGCTACTATTATAAGATCAACGTAAAGTTACAAAATTCAAAAGACCAAAGCACCTCTTTCCATTGAATCTTTATTTGCCTTAGGAAAAGTGGAAAGAAAATGAGAAAGAGAAGTGAGTTTATCGATAAAGCTGCCGCGCATAGCTTCACCTCTTCCTCTTTTAACCTAGTGCTTGGCTACAAGCTAGTAAATCCTCTTTGGTGTCACTGGTGTGAAAAGGTAATTTTGAGAAAAGCCGCAACTCGTTGCCCACCTTATACTCGTCCATATGTTAAAAAAAAGGTTCGGCAAGAAAGCCAAGCCTTCGCAACTGTCACTTACCAAATTCAGCAGTGAGGTTACTGTGCTTTATTAGTCATAATTCATAGTTTCTGTTTGTTTATAAAGACGGGTTGTGGGTGGTCAATAAATAATGTTATCGCCTTGGCTTTGCGCCATTGACTTTGCTTATTGACAAGCTTATATAAAGGAGCCTTATGTCATTTTAAAATGTTAAAGTGTTATATGTCTTACTAACCGCGTTTTGTGTGACATTAAGGACCTATTTGTCCATGGTACTAATTAATTCGATTAATGATATTGCAACACTTTCAAATGTGACCATTCCTAGGCATTATCTATTCTCACCATTATAATTATATTTTATTTGTTTGTCTCCCCTTTTGTTAAGGAGGGAGATGGATTATTTATTTTCCAACTCCTCCGATATACTTCTGATAAAGCTTTTTGCAGTTTGGCTCTACTGCGGTTCCCCTTATATCCGATTTGATCTCGCAAAAAAACTTAGAGCATAGCCTTCTCCTCTCTCTGAATGACTATGACATTGACATTTGAGATGAAGCCCATTAGTCCATCGTTCCAATGCAGGTTTTTATTGATCAAGTGAAAACATGCATTGGTTGAGTATGACTTATTTTTATTATAATTCGAAAATAGTAATGACAAAGCTAGAAATCAATATTCAATTGCAAGATCATAATATTGTAAATATTTAAATTAAACTTTATGTTAATAAGAATATTCTAGACTAAGGCAAACAGAATAAATGATAATGAATTGTACCAAAGCGAAAATTACCGCAAAGATGTTACACGTAACAGAAATAGTCTAATATAACATTGACGAAGTCAGTATTTCATAAAGATGTCGCATTTTTGATAATACTTATCATGAATACAACTTTGTATTAAACGATTAAGTTACTATTATTTCTATCAACGTACAAAAATAAAACAAATGGGTATAGTACAACCACTATGCTGGGAACAAATACCGTATCTGATTCCGTGATCCCTGGCCAGACGTCCGCGTCATGGAAATCACGGACCTCTCCTTTAAACCTTCCTCTTAAAATAGAACAAAAATAAAAACACGAAAAAAAGAAATTCCGTGTGGTGACGGATTAAGAATACGGAATGTCACCACCCCATATCATCCCATGGGTGTCGTAAGAGCCGACAGAGGGAGCATATTATGCAGAGAACAGCACTGTAAGGGAAGGAAAACTTGATACAAAGCCTATACCAACCCGTTTGGCCAGCGTGGTATAGTAGGCCAATTCCTCCTTTCAAAGGAGAGGCCTAGTCCAGCAGTGGACTGTTAAAGGCTGATGATGATGAAACACAAAAATAAGTCAAACACAGGAAAAACAGCCTGTGATTTGTTTATCACGGTTCTGTATCATAGGCCGAATCTTAGATTTAAAAGACATATTTGCCAGACCTACGCAAGATCCTTAGTTCGTTGCCCTATCTTTAAACGTCGTCGTGGGCGTTTAATCTCGATAACAACAATACCCATTTAAGGATAGAAGGATCTCTAAAAAAGATTTAAATAATGATACTAAACAATCCTATTCGTGCCTAACCATTTCTGTGCTGCGGGTTTATTAGTTTTGTTATGTAGAAAAAATCTTTTAATAAGTTGGTTGAGTTATTTTTATAAAGGCTTTGATCTTATTTGTTTTGCATTTGTGGGTGTAAGCGGGTGTTTACATCTGTAAGTCTATCTAAAAGCTTTTATCGTCTTTGTCTGTTCTAGTCCATGGTATGTATGTGTGTATGGCTGTCAGTATACTTAAAAGTTACACCTCAATATGAGTATGCACTCTCTGTATTTGACACGGCTGATGCAGTGTTAGTATTCGCCTCAATTCCAATACTATGTGTATTGCCAATGCCATTCCCGCACAGATCAAACATTTTGATCCGTTGATAGTTGTGTCCGTTATTTCAAAGTTTGTAAGCTTACCACGACTCGAGGTAAATTTATTCGAGGTAGTATAGAAATGTGTATTATTATCACTCAAGTAAGGATACTCTCATACATCTCATAATAGAAAAAGATAGAAATTAGATCGGAGTAGGTAGATTGATTTTTGGTACTTGTATCATAAATACACACAGAAAAAATAACATGGATAAGCCATTTTTTCGAAAAGTAATTCCGGTATTTCCGAATTCAATTAAATACTGTTAATGTTGGTAGTGATATTATTACTACTCAATTCTAAATTTAAAGGAAGGTATCAACACATATAACACTATAATTCGTTATTTACTTATCTGTTGAATAATAAAAAACCAACCGAATTCCGATCGAAGTTTTATTTTTTTTTTATTTTTAGTCTTTATACGGCCACAACTTTTTATAAATTGTTGAACTTTTACAAATTTCAATATTTTCATAGTAGTCTTGGTAATTTACAAGGGTAGAAGAAATAAAGAGAGTAAAAATCAACATTGTTTATTGTTAAATATGTACATACTTATTACATATTTTTTCTCGAGTGTCAGACTCTTACTGACTAAAACCCACCCGTGTTCCATCAAGTGACCTTTGCGTTCCAGGGCCGCGGTAACTCTTCGTAAATTCCGCAACCCTGGCGGAATACAATTCGTACCTAAGTTCCGTTTTTTTCTAATAATCAACCATTTCCGTAGGAATGTCAATATTAATATATACGTTTCGGATCAATGACGTCATTTCAATCTATCTACTCCGATCACTGGGCAAATTACGTTTGTATGATGAACTGTGTTTTCATTAAAAAACAAATGTTATTTGGTACCTATTACTATACAAGTATCTACCACATGCTACACTATAAATTGTCATGTCTAAAATAATAACATACAAACAATGTCGCAATTTTCATAAAATTTTCATGTAGCTATGTACCTGATGTCAAAAACACAAATGGAAAAAGCCAAAAAGAAGTTAGAATTCTACCGAATGTGTCATCGAATTGTTGCTTTGGTTCCAATATTGGTGGGTCTTCTACCAGAGGCATTAAAAAGTTTGTCATTCAAATTTCAGGTACAACTGGATGGGTCGGTGCTGACGGATTCCTTCGGCTTCAAGATTATATCGCCGACAACGAGGGCTACAGAATCTATAAGTCTAAAACCGTCTACGTTGGACTTAACAGACCTATTGGCGTACGTATAGAATTTTACTATTTAATGCTATCTTTTGAAGGTTATCTCCATGGATATCATACCAAGTGTTCTCTAAGCGCTAGAAAACTCTCAATGTGTAATTAATATAGAAACAAGCAGTAGTTAGTATTTACAAAAGTATTAAAATACTTCGTATAATAAAATAATAAATTAAGTTTTGAAGTATAATTTTCACCCTCAAACCTATTGATTCGTAAAGGTTTATGTACATATATTAATGTTCAATTTACACTGCCGCGGAATGGAATGAAAGAGACCTTTTGCTCGTACATAGAATAATTAACGTAGTGTCAATTATAACATACAAACTAAATACGAGTCAGAAATATAAGCCCGCGATTACGCCCACGTGAACTATACGTCTAAACCTTTCGATAGTCTTTCAAGTTTAGCGCGTTCATATAAACAGACAGGAAGAAAAGGGAACTTTATTTTTATAAAGTTTGTAGATAAATAGTGTGCTACAATCCCAAGCCTAAAAGGCAGCGATAGCCTAGTGGAGATACCAACAGACTGCCATGCAGAGGGTTCGAATCCACGGCACGCATTTTGAATTTGAATTTGAATTATCGCTTGTCCCGTGCCTCGGAGAGCACGTTAAGCCGTCGGTCCCGGTTTTCATGAAGATCTTTGACAGTAGTTACAGGGCGTCATTACCTTCTAAATCGACTGACACTAGTCTAAACCATGGAATATCGCTATCCCTTCGAGTTTCGGAGGTCAGACAGGCAGTCGCTCTGTGGAAAAGCTAATATTCAGCCAAATCAGGTTAGACTAGTAAGCGGACCCCAGATTGAAACTGGGATAACGCTAAGAGGATGATGATAACAATCCCACTAAACTATTAAAGTGGGTTTTATGTTTTCTCGTTCCAGGAGTCAATAAAGATAGCTAAAACGGCCCCTACTGATGCTGGTTACGGAGTGACACCGGCGCCGGCCCGCGCCATCCCGCGCTACCGCGGCACACCACGAGTGACGACGACCACTCAAGCACCACCAGCGCCATCGTCCACATACGAACCACCTCACTCCTACCCTGTAGAAGTATCAATCACACCACCGCCGACTTACCCACAGCCAACCGCAACACCTCAAGTATTCGTATCGCCAAATTCTATTGATTCATCTACCCAGAACTACGACTTCAGACCTACAGTGACACCGATCACGGCAAGTGAGGCCGCAACTACACCCAGCCATTACGACTACGATTCATCGAACACCAATACACTCGATGACGGTTATTACACCAGCGATAGTAAACGGTACGACGTGTACAACCCTAACTCGTACCGACACGCTGACGCCTGGCTGAGAAGACAACAACAGCAGCAGCAGCCCCCACAGCCTGGTGTAAGAGTCGGTGATGGCTACACGCCTCAATTCTCAACATACAACGGTGTATCTTTCAACAGAAACGGATTCCGGTATTATCTTCCTAAGCAGTATCATGAGGAAGAAACCGGTAATTCGCAAGAGAGAACTGGAAGTTTCGGTTACGTAGATCCATTCGGTATCCGTAGAGTAATATACTACAACACGGCACCTGGCGAAGGTTTCCAAATACGTAAAAACAATAGATATGTAGGCCACGACGCGACCCCGTACGACCCTAGACCAGTAAATTAATATAGAGAATTTGTGTAATTTTATGTACATGTGAGAAATTGAAGTTACCTATTTATTTATTCATCAGTATTGTTAGCTCACTGAAGCTAGATTAGAGGAGACAAAACGATTTAATCGAACGAAGCGAAAAAGTCTTAGCCATTAATTTGATATGTAGGTAAATGATACGACAAACAATCTAAAATATAGTTTAAATCATCAGTCAGGTGGTTTTGTATGTGAAAATTAATTTATAGACGAAGATCATTACTTTCTTATTTTTCAGTGCCATAGGTAGGTACATTACATTATAATAATTTAATAATAATACATTTCGGATGCGGTTTGGAAATATTAATAAATGCTTATTTAAGCAAATAATATGCAAATTCAACTTGTTGAATGATCAACCGATCAATCAATTACTGTTAAAATTTGCCAAAATCGTGTCAGTATGGCAATATTAGTTACAGCATTCCTAAATCTAGTTTTATATTTGAAATAACACAAGAATTACCGTTAATTAATTCAAAATTGTTCTCAAGACATCAAATAAGGATGGCTGTCCGTCATTATGTCTAAAAACGCGAGAAGGTCTTTGAACTCATCTCGCTCGTCATCTTAATGTGTTTCCCTACAAATGGGCACGCGTAGGCATAACAAAACAAACGATTCAGTGTTGCCTTTTAAAGCGGCTAACTAAACTGTAGCAGTAAAATTTTGTGTTACGATCATTACACAAATTTCGTCGCACAGTTGTATTCCAAAACCGCTCCATTCTTCTCGTATAATTGAACTCTTAACTACACATAAATACCTACCTAATAAAATACACTAAATCTGGTGCATGTTTTCAATATGTCATTGCGAATAATTTGTCATTATAGTGAGTGTGTGAAATAAATGTGTGATAATGACAGCTTGTTGCTCTGACTGTGGGTATTAATCATCATTTAAAAGAATGTATTTGCTATTTAGTTACTGTACTTATACTTTCTATAATAATTTGTAAAGATTGCACAGCACGTATTTATACTAATTTTATTGTTATTTAAGTTTGTACCTACATAAATAATTTGTTAACCAAATCTTGTTTTATTTCTAAATCATGCAGTTTTGAAAGTTCCTTGCAATGTAAGTAATAGGTGTGTCAACATTACGAGTTTTTAAAAGTAGTTTAACAAATGATGTCGCCGCGTATTGCAACATTGTCATAATGTATCCTGTTTACATAATTGTCATTTTGCTCTATATAACAGACAAAACTTATATCATTTAGTTAATATCAACGTGACCTAAATTGGTAAGCATTGTTTTCTGGTTTATACTTTTTGACACCTTTATTTTTGTCTGCGAAGTATTAAATATATTTGTTTAATTTCAGAATCATGCTTCTACGGATAATTTATTTTTTTCTTATAGCACAATGTCTTGCACATGTTCATCACGGGAGCCATGCTCTCAGTTCACAAAAAGAAAAAGTAACTGATTCGTCTGACCTCTCAAATGATCACAACGCCAGACTTTTCACGATACGTGATCCGAAATTCGTATATAATTACAAACAGATCAGAAGGGATCAAAGTCATCACATTGAACAAAGGGAAGAAAATTTGGATCAATTCGTAAATAAAATACAAATGATGACTACATCGACGACGACAACACCTCAACCAAGCATCGGAGAAATAATAGAAAACGACAAAAATATGAGAGCTTTTGACACAACTGTCATTGTAGAAGGAAAAGCACATCACCATCATCATCACCACCATTACAAGCACCTAAATAACACGATTTCTTTGGTTCCAAATTTACCTGAAAAGCAAAAAGTTCCGGAACGTATTCGATCTGATTATCCTTTTTATATTTGGAACAATGGGAATTATCCGCCACAATATCCAGCATATCTTCCTTTTCTTCCACCTGCACCTGTACTGCCCAATTGGGAAGCGTTCAATCACGTTTTTAAGCATCATCCCCATTATCAACATGGAGCATCAGCTAAACTCCATCACATTTCCAGTCATAAGTTGCAGCATGAATCAACAACTTCAGCAACGCCTGTACCAATAGTGATGCACCCCAATATTAACGCATCTAAGAAGCATGCCCACACACGACATCACATGTCACTGGCACCAAGTCAAAATGATTACGTAACGTCAACTTCAGTGAAACCCGTACTGGCCGATAGTGAAGCCACAATTTCTTCAGGACATAATGTTAAAAACAAATCTCATCATATTCACAAGGAGCATCATAAGATAAAACATGATGAAGTAAATCAATCTAGTGCCACTTCGCTTTCAAGTTCAACATTGTTGAGTGCGCCCCCGAAAAAGGAATCTACACCTCCCCCATTTCCGACATTGGCACCTTGGTTTGATGTTTTTAGTAAATGAATGTAAATAACATAGTTTTAATAAAGTATATAAGTTAATTTTCTGTTTTACTTTGCTATTTTGTACCAGAAGTTGCCTTCACTTCCTGTTGTCGTAGGTGTAGGTAAAAAATAGAGGGTCTTAGAATTCCATAATTAAATGTATTGCTATTCAAAGACATTGGTAGGTACGTTAAATTGACCGAAAAGGTTTCTTTGTTAAAAGACGCCAGTTTAATTTTTCATGTTTTCTGTCTACCGACCGACGTTTGCCACAGTCATACGTATGATATAACATAACATAACATAACTTCACGCCTTTTATCCCCGAAGGGGTAGGCAGAGGTGTATTACACACCCACACTTCGCCAGTTATGTTTCGGTCCCAATGTAATAGTTGTCAGTGGTAGAATGCACGTATGAAATTTACACGTATATTCAATATGCTTGACCTTAACTTTACTCACCTTAAATATCGCTAGTAAGAGACATAGTTCTAATGAACAGCAAACCTTGAGCATGATATTCTTCGGCAAGACATCTACGTAAGTATTGAATACTCAGGCAAGCTGTTAATACTTTATTTTGAAGCAACTCAACAGATTAATTATTATTACAAATAAAACATTCACAAGTTTTCTAAAAAGAAGCAGCGAATAATAAAATTAACAGTTTTCCAAAACGAAAAATCAAGGAAGTATCTTTGTGTAATGATCACAATAATTTTTCCTCTGGATGTAATTTATGTATAAAATAATACGTAAGTAGGTTTATCAGTACCAGGTTGCCATAGTACAAGTTCTGCCTAGCTTATTTCTTTTTTTTTTTGGTGTCGGGTTGGAAAATCCTCATGGAGTCCCTCCGCCCTGGGGGGGAAGAGGACTGTTAGACGCTTACTGACTAAAAACCAACCGGTGTCCCTCTTGTACCCGTGTGTCGGAGGGTCGGGTATCGCCGAAGCATTCCTCGCTACCCCCCGACGGGTATTGGCCCGCCAGATGGTCAGGCGGGCCCCGAACAAAACCCCCTTGGCGGCGGATGAAGGTGTTGGGCTCCGCGGCCAAAACACCCAGCGGTCGCAGAGGATAGGTAGGACGGCAACGCAACACCGCATCTCCTCTTCCTCTGCGGCCCCACCGCGACGCAACGGTGCGCCCCATTTGATCGCGGGAGATAGGGCGCGCGGCAACGCAACACCGACACGCCTCTCCTCCCGCGACCGCGCCCGATTGCGAGGGACAAAATAACTGTCCCTCGCACCCGCACCATTGGACGCATCCTGCGCAGGCCTCTGTCAAGCCCAAGCAGAGCGTCCACTCGTGGGATCTCGCTAAGCTTCACCGTGGGTAACCTAACCACGGTTACTGAGCCCCCCCACCACGACAAGGTGGAGATCCAACGGGGGGGAGTACAAGTTCTGCCTAATTTGGGATCGGATGCCCGCGTGTGAGTTATCCTAGGATATTATTATTAATTCGGCTCTGTAGATGATGACGAATGTATCAATCATACATAGAACGTTGCTTATAATATACAATCTATGGTCATGACGCTTGCAATGTATTTTTTGTGCGGAAATTTTGGATACTCGAAAGGAAGGTATGTGGTACCTTTTACAATACTCACTACAAGTTAGGACTACCTCGGTGGCCCTGCGGTAGAGTAACTGACTGCGGTCGAACAAAAAGTGATTTTCGGTTTTTCTGTTAGGAATTATCCAATAGAAGTTCGGAGTCAGGGAGTTGGCAGTGTTACACCCCCGTGTCTCAGAAAGCACTTTAAACCTTTGGTCCTGCGCGCAATCTCTCTCCGGTCTTGTCGCTTGTGGCGTCCCATTAGACTATGAGAGTTAGATAATAGAGAGTGCACTTGTGTCTGCGCACACACTTGTGCACTACAATATGCCCCACGCAGTTGGCAAGTCTTATATACAGGTAAGCCGCCGTGGCTGTAATCGGTCGGAGGACGTTATTATTACAATTTTGGATATATGTATCTTAACCTTATAGCAATTTGAAATAATGTCAGTTATTACTTAAAAATAATAAGTAAGTATATTAATGTCCATTAAATCAAAACCTGCTGATACATTAATAATTGTCAGTCATTTACACTGACGGAATTCATATCGTTGTCATTAGAGAAATCATTTCTCCGAGCCTACCTACGTTTGGTTCGGTATGGCCCGATGCATTTTTGGTAATAATAAACAAGTCATTACTCCTTTATATGGAACGAAAGTAACTGTCAATGCGAAGATAATAATGTTATTGTGTGAGCATCTTACCGAGACTTCTTGTTGTTATTTAGGACAGCACAATAAAACAACTCAATAACACTAACCTTAATTTAAGTACCTAAATTAATAGTGATTCGGTGTTATAGCAAATAGTCCCATATCGCAAGAGACTTTATCAAAATTCTACCAAGGGTTATATTATTGTTTTATTTTATGTGTAAATAGCCACTGAATTATAATTAGTTTTCAATTCATTGCAAATAAAGATAATTAGAATAGGGTTACAAAGAACGCCCAGACTTGACACAATAATATTTGTGGATCACACAAAATGTTGTTTCGTGTGTCCTACAAGTAATGACATACGGTAGCGAAACGTGGATGTTCGCAGTCGGTCTGGTCCGCTGATTTGAAGTCGCTCAATGTGCCATGGAATGAATTTTGCTCGGAGTCTCTCTAAGTCTAAAGGATAAAATTCGTAACAAGGTAATCCGAAAGAGAAGTAGAGTTATATACTCACCGCAAAGCAGGTTGACATGGCAATGAGCTGGCCTCGTCTGCTGAAGGACCGAGGAGCGATGGAGCAGACGCTTATCTACAAACGAAGTGTGGGTCGCTCCTAACTAGGTGGTCTGACGGCAGAGGACCAGTCGTTGTGGCGGATGTAAGGAGAGGCGTATATCCAGCAGTGGAGTGCTACAAGCTGATTGATTGTCTCCTGTGGAGGATCGAACCCACGACACCCGGGGCAGGTATACATGCAGCATGCCCAGAAAAAGTTATAAATAGATATTTAAAATTTATTCATTTTTGTACTAAGGTATGTGCATTGGAACACCACTATCTTGGAACATATTAGTTTCATAACTAGGTCGGCCTTTAACTGGTGATATGGTCCCAAATTGGTTAAAGCGAAAATTCCTAAAGAACCAATCTAACAAACTCGATATTGGTGAGGGTTTCTTAACTACCTTCTCTCTTGGCTGTTTATAGTCTTCCTTTTTGTGTTCTTCAGGTTTCCTTAAATCTTTTAAGTCTTCACCTTTCTTTGATTTCTTAGAGTCTACGTCATTCTTTGGTTCTTTAAAATTTTCATCTTTCTTTGGTTTCTTAGAGTCTTCGTCTTTCTTTGGTTCTTTAAAGTCTTTATCTTCTTTTGGTTTCATAGAGTTTATGTCTTTTTTTGGTCCTTTCAAGTCTTCATTTACCTTCTGCTTCTTGGAGATTTCGTCTTTCTTTGATTGATTAAAAACTTCATCTTTTTTTGGTTTCTTAGAGGCGTCGTCCTTTTTTGGTTCCTTAGAACCCACATCTTTATTTGGTTTCTTAGGGTTCTCGTATTTCTTTGGTTTGCTGAAATCTTCATCCTTCTTTAATTTAAAGTCTTTGCCTTTCATTAGTTTGCTCAAGCCTTCATCTTTCTTAAATTCCTTGACCTTTACATCTTTCTTGGGTGCTTTTGAATCCTCACTTTTGTGTTCTTTGATGAAATCTTTAGGGCTTTCCTTTTTTTCAAGCTCTTCAAAATCTTTCTTAAGCTTATCATCTGCTTCCGATCCTTTCAAATCAGGTCTTTGTACCTGAGCTTGTTTGTTTTCGTCGTTTGCGTTCTTTTGAATAATTTCACCTGAATGATCTGCTAAAACTTTGCCGTCAAATTTAGGCGGTAACGCCAACTTTTCTGATGGAAATGCGGCCATAGCTGTCACTAAACACATGATGACTAAGAAATACATCTGCAACGACAAGAATTAAAAACTATAATAATAATAATCATACTATAATAATAACCTGCTGCAGAAGGCACGGCACGTATTGTGAGGAAGTTTCTGTTTCTGGAGCCCTAACCACCGGCAGCTTGGACCCTGTGCCCGATGCTGGTGGGACCCCACGGTTATTTTTATATTTTAACCTATATTTTTTTTGGATATTATATATTTAAAAATGAAATTTTAATTTGAAAAATAATAAATGAAGGAAATAATCATAACTTATTTTAGAAATTTACCACATCAAATTTGATGTGGTTACCTACTAAGTTTGGATGTACAATTATAGATCCAAACTTAGTAGGATAAATGCGACAGCGTCTGGGGACGTTGATGCTATTAATTATGTCCCATAAATAACGTCGCTATAATAGAAGTAGTCATTTATACACGTGCTCACCCAGAGAAGGAGCCAAATCTCTCCCTCCTCTCCGAAACTTTTACCATCCCATTTTCTTACTCTACCTAACCTAATTTTGTCACATGCAGGCTACGAAGAGAAATATTATGAGTGGATTCGGGATCAGGTGCTCTGATTTACAACACGTAAAAATACTTTGGCTCGATCTTCTGAGGGAAGTCAAAATGCTGTAGAAACTCTGTAGGTTATTTTTTTAACGGAAATAGTGGCTGCTTTGTAGAGCCTTATATGTATATGTTCTATTATGACATGTCGTGCCCGTGTGACCGGGAATTTAAAAAAAGCAAAACATACCTTCTGCATTCTTATTCTATCAAATACCTCCATGGACTAAACGTAATGAACGCAAATAATCATCTTATATATTCCTAATCGTAATTCTTTATTAATAGCTATATCTATTAGAATGTAATGAAAAACCCTTTAGCAAGATAACGTTTCATATGCGGTTAGTGCTATAACAACAATTATAATGAAAAGTTTCTTCATAAAGGTCACAATACAAAACTATCATTTCTCACCAATTTTGTCCATGTAGTCAACACCACGTTTTCGTCATACAAACTTTGAACTGTTAATGTAATTCTGCGTGCTAAAATAGTTGCCGTGATGCGCTAAACGTAAATTATGTTTGAAATTCTGCTATGCTTGAGCTCTCTTATTTTTCGAGTCGTCCAACAGATACTTAGGCAGCTATATAGTTTGGGTTTTTCTTATACAATTCGAAACTTATTATTTTTTGTCTATATATCTAGAAAACTAAATAATTTGAGTAGAAAATACTTTACCGTATAGCCTTGAGTGTGCCTAGTGATAAGGACTTCCATACCGTACCCACTGGACGAAGTGTGACATGCTATCGATTAGTGCTCTAGTGCTACTTTGACACATACATAGGCGAAAGTAGTAATTTAGTAACTTTTACTTATAATCGGTAAATGCTCACATGTTTTAATATATAAATGTACACTTAAATATATCTGGGTATCGAATTTTGTACCAATGAAAAGCTTATACGCTCCTATTATTTTCTTCAGCAAGTTTCATCAGTCAAACCATAAAATATGTATGTATAGTTTCCATTTGTATGTTTTGTAACGAAAAAATAGTGTTGCAGCCATAAGCTGCAGGCTCAGTTAAATTTGTTATACGTAGTTAGTGAATAAATAGTAATCTGTAGTGAAAGATTTCGAACCTTTATTCAAAAAATTGTTTGGGATGTATATGAAACGCGGTATTACAAACATGCTGCTGTTGTTCTATCTATATCGCTACGCCTGTCTCCAGGGCCGTCTTAAGCCGTACCGGGGCCCTTGGGCACAGAAGATTTGGGGGCTCTCGGGCACACAATAATGCCCAATAAAAGTAGAGAAAATGAGTAATATAAACGGATTTTACTACGCATTAATTTTTTTGCTATATTCGTAGTAAAATGACTAGTTACCTACGTATTTGATGCGTATAATATATTAAATATGTGTGCCCTAGACCATGATGCTCCAAATTTTCGAGTGATAAAGACAGTATTGATCGCGATCCTAATTAAGATAGGGGACGGCAAGCGAAGTTTAACCACGCTTCCAGATTCAGCTAGAAGTCTATTGCATTAGCCAAGGTAGGACACACTGCTAAAATTAGTGAGTGATTTGTCGCTTTTCAAAGCTGCCCAAAGAAACTCGTGTCAGATGTATCATCCACCACTACGTAAATCCTATGAGTCTGGCCCATAGTACAAAGGATAATAATGGAGCCACTCCACCTCCCTAACCCATGGTGTGAGAGCTCCCTGGCTAGTATTATCATGTGACGCATGGTCAAGTGGAAGCTACTTCTCTTGGACATCATCAATGGGGACTGGACAGCATCGCAGCAGTAGTCCTGAAGACGTGCGCTCTGAGTTGTCCCACTTTCTACCGCGATCCGCGTATTTAGTACGCAATCCAAAAAGTTCCATCCTAATGAAATTAGTCTATCTCGATCTCTAAAAAGGGTAACTAGTGCAGACCGGTCAACTTACAGGCCACACAGCACTAACGTATCTGCTTTCCAAGGTAACGAAGCGAATAATAAATACACGACTCCTTAAGTTAGTCTGCAGCTCAGCTTCCGGCATGTCGTCTGGCAGTCCTCTAAGGGATCTTAGGCATTAGTGGACGACATAGCCAAGACTTTTGACAGGCTCTGGCACAAGCTCATTCTACTGCAACTTTCATCTTATGGAGTTCCCGAGTGACTCAACTGAAGAGAGCCAGCTACAGAAGGGTGGCAGAGTATCATAGTCGTAGTAGAGCTGCTCCCATATAAAATCTATTAATACTGGCGTCGAACATACAGGTGATGCGCGGTACACCCGCCACCAGCTTATAACACAGAAACAATTACAAGAAACACGGTTCGACTGGTATCTGAAGTGGACTGAAACTTGGTTTGGTTTTTTGACGAAACGACTGATTTAACCACTACTTCGTAAGTGCAGTTAGTAGTCAAAGAGTCCAAAGTGTACGCCAATAAGGAGTTCCCTTGGTTGTCTGTCATCTCCATCAACAAATAAATATCGGCATTTCTATCATTAGTTTAGACTTTAGATTATATTATTAGAATTGAAAGCTTGATGATTGAGCTATGATTAACTGCAGCAATATGCATTGCCAAAGTAAAAGGTGTACATAAAACAACATATAACATATAATAATACTTTATATATATCATTATATTATAGACATACTAGACCGTTTTGACAACTCATTATCAAATATATATCTACATTATATTACGTATGTTAATTAACATTATTTATGTATTATAGTATTTGTCCAAGTAAACCATTATCTGGTTCCAAGTTAGATTCAAAATCGGGTTCTTCATTTTTTGATCGCCCTTTGAATGGATTGAGAGGAATGTGGTTGAATATCCAATCTAACAATCCTGATAATCCTGAAGGTTTCTTTTCTACAATGATTTGAACCGGCATCTGTTCATCATTCTTATTGTCTTCACCAGGTTTGTTGAAATCAAAAGGTGCCTTTGATTCCTTGGAGTCTTCATCCTTGTTTAGCTCTTTTGAATCTTCGTCTTTGTTTGGTTTTTTAATGTCCTTATCTTCCTCTGGCTTCTTAAAATCTTCGTCTTTGTTTGGTTTTTTAATGTCCTTATCTTCCTCTGGCTTCTTAAAATCTTCGTCTTTGTTTGGTTTTTTAATGTCCTTATCTTCCTCTGGCTTCTTGAAATCTTCGTCTTTCTTTGGCACCTTGACGTCTTCCTCTTTCTTCGGTTCCTCACCTTTTACATCCTTTTCTGGTTCTTTAGAATCTTCCTTTTTCTCAAATCCTACAACATCCTCGGGTTTCTCAATCTTTGGTTGGGCCAATGGTTTTAGCTTATGATCTTCCTTCTGTATTATATCTTTTCCGTGTAACACGGGCTGTACAGGCGCCTTGTCCGTGGGAAATGCCGCTGCTGCTGACGCCAAGCATAAGACTGCTAGGAAATACATCTGAAATGGAAAAGCTCATATTAAAATATTATCCTTAACTGCTTTAAAAATTATTTGTCCATCAAATGTCTCCCTCTGCGATCTCGTAACATATTGGGTCAGACTTTATGCAACAGACTGTGCTTTTTAACGATATTGATGAGGTACTACCTACCTGAGGTGCACCACCACTATACGAAGTAGTTATGCATCTTCTTAGCAACCCTCCTATTCCCCGGCTTATGTTATCTCGCTTATAGAATGTAATATATATTTGATATTATACTTCAACAAAATAATACTTTGATTAGGATGAAACTATCATTATATCATTCAAAGGTTGAACATTTGCACGCACAGTATTGTAAAAACTGCCGATTACAATTGAAGGGTTTAAAACCGGGTATTATATGCGAAATTGCATATCTATGCGTATAGAATATGCGAGGGTGAAAAACTGGCGAAAATATGGATAAAGCTAAAAACTGCCTGATATAGATTTACATAATTTTACATACATAGATATATAACATATTATTTGGAAATAAATATTTGTTATATAGTTTAAAATATTATTTCTGCTTACGTGTTTTCATCACACTTACCTTGGACGTTTCTGATTCCGTCTGCTTCGTAACTCTGAACGTCATACGATTGTCTTTTATAGTTCTAATCGATGAACAGATGTGTTAATTACTATTTACATTGAAATAAAATTAAAAACCCTTTAGAAAGAATATATTGATTTTGCGGTTAGAGTAATAACAACAGGTTTTATCAAATATGACCACACGCATCTAATTTAGGCATTATTTATAGAAATTTCCACTGAAATCCTTAATGGCGATGCTCGTTTAGTGATAATATTTTTTTATCTTTAAGTATTTTTTATACAACGTATGATAATACTAAATTCGGCATAATAAGCGTATATAGGGGGATCGGGCGGGCCTTACCCACCCCAGTATGGACTAGTCATCTAGCGCCCATCCCAGAACCTTGTTTTATTTACATACATACATAGACTCACGCCTGTTTCCCGGAGGGGTAGGCAGAGACTACGGAACGCCATTTGCAACGATCCTGACATACCTCTCTTGCTTCATTTACTCCCTTCAAGTTTCTCATGCCTGCTGTTCTGTTAAGGGTACTTCTGACCTTGGACCTTCTGAGATTGGAGACATCCTAAAAAAAAGACAGGTCAGAGGTTGTTTTATTTACCCAGGAAAATAACCCTAGATACGCAAATAATACTCAGACACCGGTTCCACCTGCGTGGGTGTCGAATTACGCGACAAAGTGTACCCTATGTCTTAATCTGAAGCTGTACATATTACTGCAAAATGTCTTCTAAATCCGTTCAGCATTTCTATCGTGAAAAAATATCAAACATACTTTTGCGTTTATAATATAAACTACAGTTACACCCGCGTTATTTAAGGCAACTGCTCCGCTCCCGTCACTCATAGCGTGATGTTATACAGCCTATAACCTTCCTCGATAAATGGGCTATCTAACACTTAAGGACTTTTTCCAATCGGACCAGTAGTTCCAACCAAACAAACAAACTCTTCAGCTTTATATATAAGTATAAGATTAATATGAATAGTGTGAAACGGTCATAGAATCACTTAAGCTTGATTTGCTTTAGTAATTTCTCGGTAAAGTTATGTAAACAACGCCCACAAGAGATCTCTTGGATGGGTACCCGTTTTTGTTACATCTATTTATTAGAGCGCTTCCGTACTCAAAAGAGCACATGGGACCCGGTTTTTGATTCAAGACAAGATTTGCTAGGGTATGAGAGGCCTTCATGCGGTGTGTAAACTTCGACCAAAATTGGTCACAAAGTCACACGAAATGAAAAAAGTGCATTACACTCGCAAGGGCTATGAATTTCGACCCTATAATCAATGTGCCTGTTGGCTACCATTGTCGTGTGTATACATGGTGCCAAACTACAGTGAGTCTATTCATAACTTAGTGTTAGACTTTTAAGCTGCTTCCTATACCTAGAGCTTTTGAATGAACTGACACTGGTCTTAATCATAAAATATTGCTATCCCTATGGTAACCGTATAGAAAAGCTAACATACCTACTTTAAAATCTGGTTAGACCAGGATGAGGATAACGTTTATTGTAATAATTTAATAACTATTACAAAAAATAATAATATAATAATAATATAATTCTACCATATACACACATCACCATCTAGTCCCGAACTAAGCAGAGCTTGTACTATGGGTACTAGACAATGGATAAACATACATATATACTTTTTTTGTAAATACATACATATTATACATAGAAACAAAATAAATAATTGCTAATAGTAAGTGTAAGATGTACTTACGTAATTAATCAATTGTTGTGTTATGCATTTCTTTGACTCATACGCTTACTTATATAAGGGAATTAAACAACGATGATTTTTCCCATTTTGTGTTTATTGATAAAAGTGTTTAAAACTAACTTTTGCTGAACGTGATTACTGTATAATTATTATTAAATGTACTAATTATGTGAATTATACTTAATAATGCGAAATTCAACATTTATCAATGACTACATCTATACTTATATTATACAGCTGAAGAGAGCTAATCTCAGAAACGACTGGTCCGATTTGAAAAAAATTTCACTGTTAGATAGCCCAATTATAGAGAAAGGCTCGGCTTTTTTAACATCGCGCTATGAGCCACGGGACTGGAGCAGTAGCATCAAAATAACGTGGTTGTAACCGCGGGCTCATCTAATCTTTTATGAATATGTTGAAATATCGCATTATTTTGTAATATGAGGTCCACAGTAATCACAGCGCAGAATAATTAATAATGTACATATCTCGTCCACCTAAAGAAAACGCACAATGCGTTTTCTTTAGGTGGACGAGATGTGTTCAAGGTTTTCCTTCTGAAAATACGTTGGTTAGACTAAGTATGCGAGCCCTGAGCTCCAAAGCGAAAGACTTAGATGCAGCTAGGATAACTCTGGGTTGCAGATGATGATTTTCTACTAAAATGCAAGTTATGATGCTGACACTAATGACGCATTCAAATCAAAACAATACCTATTCAAGTCTTTGAAGAATTGCATGTTCGAAGTAGACCAATCGCAAATAAGGCAAAATTAGTAGCATTTTTTGACGTTAGTGACTGGATAATATCAACAACTAAATACTAGTCTTCGACCGCAACTTTACCCGCATAGGCAGGCATAACATTGTTTATTGCTGAAAACTGTACAAACATCCGTTCGGTTGTTTCTGAGTATAATGCGCTCATACAGACAGACAAGACAATAAACCGACCAAGTGCGTGTCGGGCCACGCGCAATGTAGGGTTCCGTAGTTGCCCATAATAGCCATTACTAAGAATAACTTCTGTTTCACATGGGACTAAAAACGGGCATCTTTAAGATTAAGCCAGCGCTCCCAATGTAAACTCACGGATTTTTTTTTTTTTGTTTTACTAGGTGGAAAATCCCTTCGGATCTCCGACTCTTGGGGGAAATGAGAGCCGGAGTATGTGGTGTTTCCACTAAAAACCACCTTGACTTTCTCATGTACCCGTGTGTCGGAGGGTCGGGCATCGCCGAAGCATTGGTCGCCATTATTATTATAAGTTAACCTACGATTACTCGTAAACTAGTGATGTCTACTAAGCCGTGATAGTTTTCCTTTTAAATTCGTTATATGAACTATTTTTGTGATTTTTTTCACCTCTTCCAAATTGATAGTTTAGCCGGCAGAGGGGGGGGACACATGAGTCTAACAATTTTTTTCACTTCAAAGCTTGATATTTTTAAAACCTATCCAATGATGCCCACACAATGGGCAACCAAAAAAAAATTTAACCCCACTATATATGTAGGGAAGACACCCTTAAAAAGAAATATTTTTCTAAATTTTATTCTACAGTTTTGTTGCAAAATCGAATGTCTATATTTATGTCAAATATCAGCTTTCTAGCACCAGGCGTTTTTGAGCTAGGCTGCGGACGGACAGACGGACGGACATGACGAAACTATAAGGGTTCCTTGTGGACTACGGAACCCTAAAAAGGGGACATCATTTTATAATACACTGGACTTTGCCCGCGGTTCCGCCTGCGTGAATTATACATATGTATACACCTTAACCCTCCTCAAAAATCACTTTGAAAAATAATTTTCTTATTTGTTTCACTTCATCATCTATAGTACTACAGCTGAAGTAAAACAGTGAAGAGCTGCTACTAAAAACCTACGTTAGAGTAGGATTCCTGTTTCTCAAAGTAAATTTAAAGAAAACCTTCGTGAAACTAACTAGGTACAAACTTTTCGACGATATACCACGTGGACAATTAAAGTCTTTAATCTAAGCTAAAACTAGTCTGTTAAGTGACCGAAAGTTATGCAAATAAACTATTATCCTAATCAGTATAAAGAAATTAATTAATAAGGAATACATTTCCGACTGCATGCTTAATACGGCAATAAAAGTACAGCACCAACAAGTTTTATGTAATGGATCCTAAAGACATTAGGAACATTAAGGTAACTAAATTTTTGCTAGTATAATTGGCAAATGATTTGTTAATGCCAATTACTTGTTCCGTCATTATAATTTTAAAGTACATATAAAACGTAAGCAAAACTAATACAATTCATTCCAGTGCGGGTTATCCAGCAAACCAACACCATGGTAAGTCTTTCAAACTTATTTAATATTTATCTTCAGAACATAATAAAATTAGATCACTGTAGGAACGGCACCTATTTGTGTTTAAAAGATTTTTGTCAACATAGCAGATCTGTGTTATTCGATCTAAAATATTTTGTTAATTCCTTACATAGTTTTACCGCGGCCTAGTTGTTATTTATATTCTCTCTATCACTCGTTTACAATTTTTTTTGTTTTTCACATTTAAATTTGTCTTCATATTTGACTAAACACAGCCACCATGTTTTTCAAAAACATTCGTAACGTACTGATTGGTGATTGTATAATTATTATTCTTTACTTCCAGGGTACGACAGCAAATATTGTTCTTCTATTGTTGACTATTTCTAACTCTGCGCTTTTGAAACCAGTTGACTACCAGCCGATCAAAATTATAGTTCATGAAAACTTTCATGATCATAGCCATGGTGAACATCATTTGCCATCACGTGGTTCAAGCTTTGTACACCAAGGAGCGAACTTCTTCTTCAATCCTCACGTTAGACTTCCGTCGGGCTTAGTTGCGCCTCATATTGAGCCTTTAATAACTTCGCTGCATCACAAAGATGCTACTGTAGAATTAGAAACTAAGCCGGAAATTGTAATCGAGGCAGAAGATAAAATAGATGCTGCTGAACCGATAGAATTACCTGTAGAAGTAGTCCCTGGAATCATAAATAAGGATGAAAGCAACGTCGTGGAAACAATTGAAGTAGATCAGGAGCCTATCCCGATGCCAAATGAATTACTTCCTGCAATACTTGACCAGCCTGTACTGGAACCAATGGAATTACCCGTTATTAAGCCAATAGAAGTTGTAGAAGAAGATATTTACGAACCAGAGTTACCTATTAACGATGAATCCGAACCTGTCGTTCAAGAATTAATACCAATGCCTCCTCCTCCTATGTTACCACCGTTAGCTTTTGATTTCATACGTCCTGTGGTTACAGAAGAAGTCAAAATTGACGAACCAATTGAAGTCGTTAAAGAAGAGCCAGTGTTACATTCGAAACCGGACATAATTACAGGATCTAAACTACCCCCTTTCGTTGCACCCAGAATTCAAGAATCTCTGCCATTAGATAAAGAGACAAAACCAAGTCCTTATCTTAGTAGTGTTGCCATCATAGAGGAAAGAGCACCTGGCGTGTTAGTTGCTGAACCAGAAAAAATACTCGAATCGACTATTCTTGAAAAGGATTTGGAAGCTAAAATTGTGCAAAGAGCACCCAATTTTCTAGTTGATAACATAGAATCTAGACGGCTTGTACCTTTATCTAGACTTGACTTTAATAAGCCAACACCTTCCACGCTCCACGCACGTAATTATTATTTCGGTGAGAGGATTCCACCTAATATATTAATGATGGAACACTATCCTAAATTATTAAAATAAAATAATTTGTCCAATGCAACTACATCTGTTAATAACTAATCTGCTTAAAAATCTAGATCATAATTATAAAATTTGTTTACTGTGTAAACGTGTTTAAATAAAATGAAATACAAAAATAAACAACATCTTTTTATTTTTCCAGTGTAGCTGTGTAACACGTCATAACAATTTTCTTATTAGTTTTTTTACAAATCTCTTGATGTGAAAGACAAAGTTACTGGTTGGTTAGGTTTATTTATGAGCAGCGTGCGGACTCCGAGTTCACCTCCCATCCATTTCATTTGGAAATCACGAATCAGCTGCAATTATAAAGTGACATTATAACATTCTTTGAGTTCAATAAAATAATCTGACGTGTCAACTTACTAAAATAGTCAAATCTGAGACCTGATTTACTGTGAGTAACTACTATTGGTATATTTTTATATATTATATTTTTCTGTAAAAGGCCTTTTTCAGAAAAACATACGAATAATGACAAAACTTACCCGAATTAAAATAATGCTTATATTTTGTTCAGCCAGTCTTCTAGCTATGCAGGATCGAGGACCAAATCCAAAAGGTAAACTTAAAAATGGGTGAATATTTTCGTAACTATCTGAACCTCTCAACCACCTCTCCGGCTTAAATCTCAATGGGTCACGAACGTACTGCGGCAATCGAGATGCTACCATATTTTGCGTCACTATAACGGTCTGAAACAAAAACCAAGAAATCATTACATCTGAAAAAGTTATATAGACACGTTGCCTGTCGATAAAATTTACTTACTCCTTTAGGAATTAGGTATCCTCTCAAAACAAAGTCCTTCTGCGACAGCCGGCCGACTCCAATAGCCACAGGATTTAACCTTAAACTCTCTTTAATACAACTTCTTACATAAACAGCTTTCGCCAATACATCTGCGGTTATTCGGCTATCTTTTGTGGGAAGGAGGCCAAGGATTTCTGCGAAGATTTTCTCTTGAACTTTAGGATTACGGCTCACATGGTACAGAACGAAACTAGTTGTATATGAAGTCTGAAATATAAAAATGTTTGATTGTATATTTAATTTACGAGTTCATATTATACTTACAAATAATTTTACTGAAACTTACTGTATCGACTGCTGCCATGAAAATATCAACCATCATACCTAATATGTCCTTAAAATCTAAATTGGGTTGCTTTAGAAACGACGCCAATAAAGAGTTGTCGTCAGAGTCCTCCTTTTCGAAAAATTGCGCTTTATTGAGTAAAATTTCTTTAGACACCCTAAAATATTAAAGATATAATAACAATGGCATAATGAAATACTACATAAACTTAGCAATTAAAGATATAATATTACATACTTTTCCAAGTATTCTTGAGAATCTGCTAGTCGTTTATAAAGAGGTGTGTTAAATATTTTCCATATGAAACCTTTGTCCAATTTCATGATCCCACAGTTAGACCAAAAGGCGGCTTCAATTGTTTTGCTGCTACGAGACTCAGGGTCTTGCTCTTCAGGAGAAAAGCTTTGAAAACGCTCACTGAATGCGACAGTTCCAATGACTGGAAATTAATCATAACAATTTGTTCGTTATCGTTTCAAACGTTTTGTTCAACATATATATTTTTTAATTTGCGAAATATGCCATACCTTCCAAATTCAGTCGATTCAAGTAACGCAAGAAATCTTCCTCGTGTGATACTTTGCTCTCCTTTATCCATTGTACAAATTCTGTTACAACAGTATCAGTGCTATCTATGTGATTTTTCACACTTTGTGGACTAGTGAAATTCTTTTGGAAAGTGCTCCTAAGTCGCCACCATTCTGGGCCATTCCTGAAATTGCATTCGAATATATACTATGACCTATTATGTAACGATACAATAGTATTCTCATAAGCAAGTGCTCCTTTTATATTTCCAATAGCAATCAGATGTAAGTATGTATATATGTATATATATGGAGGTGTAGTAATGTAGTCAAGATTATGCATTACGTGGATAGTAATCCCCCCGTGTTGTAAACTTCAGGTTTGTTCGTGCGATAGTGAAACATGGCGACGTGGCTCCTCCTCGCCGGGTAGCGATGGTCCTGCCGGAACACGGTCTCTATGTCATCTGGGTCGTAGACATGGAGTAACCTCACACCTGGCGCCTCGCGAACCAAGCTTCCATAACGACGCCAGTTCAACCAAGAGTTCTTGTCCAACGCCTCCACATCATAGTCACCTAAAGCAATGAATACAGATTTATACATAGAACCGCAGTTCTTAAGGATTTCGTGTGCTAATTCCAAGTGGGGACTGGCTCCAGTTTTATTTGTAGTTGGCGCCGTTTACGGTGCTAGCGTCGTTCTCCGTCTCTCTTGCTCTCGTAGTTAAGATACACCGTCTCTCTTGCTCTTACACTAAGGGCCACAACCACTGCCACGCGGCCAAGCGGCAATTTGGGTCCCAGAAAGTTTGTCTTTAGAGCGCCCATAAGAAATGCGCCTCTATGTAAATATCTGAGTTCTTTGCCGAAAGTAATTTTACTTTTATATTATTTTATTTAAATAGAAAATGATATCGAGCATATCATAAAGCATGACAAATTAAATATTTTTCACACGCTAAGTCAAGCTCGAAGGTACCAGACGAAGATGAAGCGCTGGACGAATCATATTTGGGTTTAATACCTAGATTCATTTTAACTACACGTAGTTCTGATAATTTCTTCTGATGACGTGTTTGTCAGTTTTTTTTTTACTATTAATTTATCAAAACAACATAAGGATAATGTATTCTAAAATTAAAATCACAATGTCTTAACACCATCATCTCATGCATACATACCACTTACTTAATAGAGTTGTCCGACGTCATTTATGTTATATCCCTGATTCCCTATATTGCTGACTTCCACAGACATATTGAACATATTTCTATTTAAATGGATAAATTGATGTTGAGTAATATCTTGTGTGCCCGGTAGATTTTGATTCACCTCACGGTTGGGAGATTGGTACAAGCCATGGCCATAGGGTGGAATGAGAGTGCCTGACAACTCAGATTCGATGCCAACTAGAAGTATCATCATCCTCCTAGCGTTATCCCAGTTTCAATCTGGGGTCCGCTTACTAGTCTAACCGGATTTGGCATTTCCACAGAGCGACTGCCTGTCTGACCGCCGCAATCCGAAGGGATAGCGATATTCCATGGTTTAGACTAGTGTCAGTTTACTTAGAAGGTACTGACGCCCTGTAACGACTGTCAAAGATCTTCATGACAACCGGGACCGACGGCTTAACGTGCTCTCCGAGGCACGGGACAAGCGATAATTAATAATTCAATACGCACATAACTCCGAAAAGTCATTGGTGCGCGCCGTGGATTCGAACCTGATACCCTCTGCATGGCAGTCTGTTGGTATCTCCACTAGGCTATCGCAGCCAACTAGAAATATATGATATCCACAGAACAGTTAATTGTTCTGTGATGATATCATAGAACATGATCTAGCCCTCAATGCCAACTACGAGAATTCTTGTAGTTACAGTTAGTTGTTGAGTTTTTTAATGCTGGCAGTAAGAGGAGGATCGTGAATGTATTTTTTGGCAATTCAGATAAAATGTATGTTTTGGCTTTCAGGTTACGCTCTAGTAGTTATGGTCAGATTAAATATTAGGAAGTGAAGTGACGTAGATCGGCAAAGTTAAGCGACGAGTGCACAGGTCGCCATTTGGATGGGTGACCGCGTGTGGCATTTACATCACAGCGCTACCGTGCTTCGGAGGGCACGTAAAGCCGTCGGTCTCGGTTCTTGTCTCACGACAAGGATCATTAGGCCAAGTCGGAGGCCTTAAGGCGGTCTAAAAACGTCGACACCAGAGTTGGCCACACACTCTCACGTAAAAGAAAGGAACTGAATATTTTAAACATCTACGTATAAGCTACTGGGGATTTTTTGTGTAAGATTATTGCTTAGAGTTACATTTTTGACGATAATATAATTTAAATTATTGAACCCCTTGTGCTTCCCCTCTATGTGAGACCAGTACCTACTTTATGACACCTTTTTGTCCTGTGACCTTTTTGTATCAAACATAATTCGGTATAACTATCATAAGTAGTTAGTTATTTTAGTACTTTTTAACATTTTCTTTTATTCCATTTTACAATATAAAATCTATATAAAATCCTCATTCCCATGCTTTCAAGTATCCTCGTAGTTTGGTCTAGGCACTATTGCTATCTACGAGATAACTCGTATATTTAATTTTATATGGTGGAAAACTAGGTAAAACACAAAACCTAGAAAAATGATTGGTATCGCTTCGCTATGAGCGAGACCAAAGTTCGTGTATGTCGTATGTCACTCGACTTGTTAACTGCCTAACAAAGTACGAAATGAAATGTCAGTAGCAACGCGGCATGTTTGTGCCGATACTGGAGTTTCTTCTGAGATACAAGGATATGTAGGTGTATGTGTAGGTAGTAGGTATATTGTATAGATTACCCAGGTACCACTTACATTTACAACGAACGTCGCAAACTCGACAGACGTGCAATAATAGCGATACGGAGCGAGTTCGCGATTGTCACATTGCTACAAAAAGTGTGACCTTCCCAGATGCGAATTCATCAAAGTATCTATTCTCACATGTCATATTTACACAGGTTACACAAAGGTCGGTAGATATAAATTATATTATAACCATCACAATCTAAAATACCTATGTACCTCAAAAATATTTATATTTTCATTAAACTTACCAAAATAAGGTAGATATTTGTGGAGCGTCCCAATGACAGGGTAACTTTTAGGACCCGGGATTTGATCAAAATTCATAACATTGTCTTGAAGCTTCTCACTATCTACCTTGACATTGACATTTGTACAATAAGACGGAACAATTCCGGACACTACATTGACACATTTATTATGTTCAAATAACTTTCTCCTATAAGCAAAACGAAACATGTTTATAAAATGTAATATCGGGACAACCAGATCGTAAGACGCCACTGAACGAAATCATCGAATTACAAAAAGATACGGTCCTCGCAAATGTATGCACATAATATAAACAAAAGAAGACTTAAGGAACGACTCGGCTCAAGTTGCCTACCTGGTATAAACTATAAACACATGTAAATAACTTATGGTTGGAGCATAAATTGTATTTCATAAGTGGGTGGGTATAAGTCAGTGTACGAGCAGGCTCGGAACTTATTTTCAATAAACTATGAACTAGGTACACAAAAATATGGTATTCTCGTGAAAATATAGTATTTATATGACGAAATTGCTGAAGTGTTAACATATCTCTTTATTTGAGTTAAGGTAGGTTTCAGTTATTGTTATTACTAGGTATATACATAGGTCCCCCCCGTAGGATCTCCACCTTGTCGTGGTGGGGGGGCTCAGTAACCGTGGATTGGGCATCCGCGGTGAAGCTAAGAGGGATCCAGGAGGGGACGCTCCGCGTGGGCTTGGAGGGGCCTGCGCAGGATGCGTCCAACGGTGCGGGTGCGGGGGACAGTTCTGTCTGTCCCTCGCAGTCGGGTGCGATCGCGGGAGGAGAGGCGTGTCGGTGTTGCGTTGCCGCGCGCCCTATCTCCCGTGACCAAATGGGGGCGCACCATTCGATGCGTCGCGATGGGGCCGCAGAGGAAGAGGAGATGTGGTGTTGCGTTGCCGTCCTCCCTATCCTCTACGGCCGCTGAGTGTTTTGGCGGCGGAGCCCAACACCTTCATCCGCCGCCAAGGGGGTTTTGTTCGGGGCCCGCCTGACCATCTGGCGGGCCAATACCCGTCGGGGGGTAGCGATGAATGCTTATGCGAATCCCTACCCTCCGACACACTGTTACATGAGGAAAACGGGTTGGTTTTTAGTCAGTAAGAGTCTGACAGTCCCCTTCGTCCTTCTCCCGGGGCGGAGGGACTCCATGAGGATTTTCCAACCCGACACCAAAAAAAAAAAAAAAAGGTATATACATAGGTCCCCCCCTTGGGATCTCCACCTTGTCGTGGTGGGGGACTCAGTAACCGTGGCTTGGATGGACACCCGCGGTGAAGCTAATAGAGATCCCGGGAGTGGACGCTCCGCGTGGGCTTGGAGGGGCCTGCGCAGGATGCGTCCAATGGTGCGGGTGCGGGGGACAGTTCTGTCTGTCCCTCGCAATCGGGCGCGGTCGTGAGGGGAGAGGCGTGTCGGTGTTGCGTTGCCGCGCGCCCTATCTCCCGCGACCAAATGGGGGCGCACCATTGTTGCGTCGCGGTGGGGCCGCAGAGGAAGAGGAGATGCGGTGTTGCCAGGTTGCCGTCGTCCCTATCCTCTGCGGCCGCTGGGTGTTTTGGCGGCGGAGCCCAACACCTTCATCCGCCGCCAAAGGGGTTTTGTTCGGGGCCCGCCTAACGATCTGGCGGGCCAATACTCGTCGGGGGGTAGCGACGAATGCTTCGGCGATACTCGACCCTCTGACATACGGGTACTTGAGGAACACGGGTTGGTTTTTAGTCAGAGTCTGACAGTCCCCTTCGCCCTTCCCCCAGGGCGGAGGGACTCCATGAGGATTTTCCAACCCGACACAAAAAACAATGTATATACATACTCGTAGGTCTGTACGTTTTATGTCTTCGACATCAGCTATTTAAAATAGGTTCTACTTATTAAGTTTGTTTTGATTAAGGAACACCTATGAATTTTAATTTTAGGTAATGTAGATACGAATATGAAGTTGCTGTGCCAACATAAAAAAATGTTTTCTTTATATTTCCTATATCACGAAAAAGAAAAATGTATATTACCCTCTATTGAGGAATGTGGACAGAAGTCCGCCAGGCACAATCTAACCTGGTCAGCGGATCTTCCCCCTTACTGAAGGAACACCACACTTTATTACTCCGCACTACTACTAACAGGTAAGTAGACCTTATATTCCACAGAAGGGAAAAGTGACGTGGGTGCTTGTTAAAAATAGATATAGCACACATGAAACTCATCATCAGAATCGTCCTAGCGTTATTATACTTATACCCGATTGCATCCTCGACTTTTGCTCTTGGAACCCAGAGTTTGCTTTCTGGTCTAACCAGATTTTACTGAATATTTGTTTTGCCACAGCGATTGGCGTCTGATCTCCGCAACCCAACAAGATAGGTTCCGATAGTGTCAGTCATATGCAAGGGTCACAGTCACTTCCCGTAATGTCTGTCTAAGATTTCAAGCAGCCAGCACCGACGATCTGAGACACAGAACAAGCGATAATTAAAAATTAAAGGCGCACTAGATGATTACATAAGTTATTGTTAAGCGCTCTCTGTCAATAACTAAATGTAAATAATTCATCTATTGGTAAATAGTTGTTTTGTTTACAAACCAAGAGTTATTTCTTACTTCCCCAAGTAGTAAATATAGGTAGGGACTTATCCGTTAAATTATTGTTTATTTGTCTTGGCTAAGTTCTTGCTTCATCACCATCATGTTAGCCTGACGTCCACTGCTGTTCATAGACTTCCCCAGGGTTCGCCACACAGACCGATCTTGAGTCGCCCACATCCAACCGCTTCCTGCAATCTTAACCAGATCGTCGGTCCGCCTTTTGGCACGCCTACCCCTGGCGCGTCGTGCGGTACGTGGTCGCCACTCTTAATACTTAATACACTCAGTATCTACTTGCTTAGTCACTTACAAATTGATAGATTATAAACTAAATTTATTTGTCTTATTATAAAACATGGTCTTATATTTAGAGCCAAATTTTGTCCAGGCTTTATTGTGTGACGTATGGTAAGCCTCTTTAAGTTTTTATGATTAGCCCGTCATGAATATTACTACTTAAGTCTGAATCAAGTACCGTTTACCACATATCTATTGCTTAAAAAAACAACCTACGGTAACGTATGGTGCGAAAGGAGGTACCTACCTACCTAATAATTTATCATTTAATTTAAATGCTTTATGTATTATACGTATCTGTTGTAAGGCAGCAATAGCCTAGTGGAGATACCAACGGACTGCCATGCAGAGGGTATCGGGTTCGAATCCACGGCGCGCACCAATGACTTTTCGGAGTTATGTGCGTATTGAATTGTTAATTATCGCTTGTCTTGTGCCTTGGAGAACACGTTGAGCCGCATAGACTAATATATCATAATTGGAAATTAAGCCGTCGGTCCCGGCTGTCATGAAGATCTTTGACAGTCGTTAAGGGCGTCAGTACCTCTAAAATCAACTGACACTAGACTAAACCATGGAATATGGCTAAGTATCCCTTCCGGTTGCGGAGGTCAGACAGGCAGTCGCTCCGCGGAAAAGCTAATATTCCGCCAAATCCGGATAGACTAGAAAGCAGACCCCAGGTTGAGACTGGGATAACGCTAGGAGGATGATGCACTTATGATATCTGTTAAACCGAAAGAAACCCAAAGAATTGAATGAATTTAACAAATATGAAGTATTATTTCAATCTTACATTAGACGAAGCTTAGAATATAAGTAAGTAGTAGGTATTATAATCTATGGGACGCAGATGTTCCCGACCCAGATCTTGAGCGCTTGCACTAAAAGAAAAGGATGATAATTCACAAAGATGCCACCATAGGTATGCACTCCCACTTTGGCGTTGTAGTTCTCCATGATAACATTGAACTGGGCCTTTTCGGTGTTATGTAAGACTCTAGAAAGGTCAAAATACATTTCCTCCACTTCATCATTCGAGTATAACAAAGTAGGTGCATATACTTGGACAATTTTCAAGTTCATACTCTTGCCGACACACTGGAAACTGCTATATCGTTGCCAGAGAAGACTTTATATACCAGAATCCGGCCCCTCCTTGGGATAGCTGGTGTCCCTCTTTAAGTAGGAACATAGGATGGCTAGAATCTTGGGTAATGGTATTCTACGCCTCGCTGCAAACTTCACATAATCCCAAAATATGTCAGGCGTAGCTTTCGCACCAGTGACGTTGCTGCCCGTCACCGATATTTGGCATTTTAGGGTAAACCTTACACCCACATTTTCAAATGTTTTTGTTTTGTTCACCGGAGGAAGCCAAAACAACAAGTATTAACTTTCTCACTCGCAGAAATAAAAAAATGTGACTGAACCACTACACAATAAAATTAACGTGTGTCACATCACATCGGGTTGGATCAAATCTGACTAAAAAAAGGATTTAGGATGATGATGAATTAACTGTTTCTTTTCTTTAACAATTGGACATCTTTTTTTATTAGTCGTGATTGCTAATCGCAAGCGGATTCTTTCTACTTAATTAGGAAATAAGGTACTATATGAAGCTGAGGAATATTTTCAGTCAACAGTTTAATATTTAAAAAGATATTGTCGAAACAGGAGAACAAGAAAGGCGCTTCATAAATTTCGCTCACAGGCGCTGTCTAGGGTCGGCTCGACCCTTGATCGCTAGCTTTCCTGGTTATCGTAGGATTTATGAACATAATCATTCAAAAGCCATGGGAGGACTCAGATGCTTTGGAGAGGGCAATGAGCCGCAATACACCCGCGATGGGGTGACACCACTAAAATCCGCCCCGGGTGCCACCCAAGCTAGCTACGCCACTGCCTACAGGTGCACCTATTTAACGAAATAGGTGCATATACTATAATACTATAATATTTCGTTAAATAGGTGCACCTGTAGGTATGGTGACATCTTTGTGAATTATCATCCTTTTCTTTTAGTGCAAGCGCTCAAGATCTGGGTCGGGAACGGTCTTCATAGCGTTTAAGCAATTTATTTAGGGTCTATACTTATACCTCTGCCTCGACTTCAATTCAAAAAGAGTAGTAGCAATTTTACGTAGAAAAATGTCTCCTACGCATGCATACCTATTGGTCTATGGTAGTGTTCAAAAAGTTTGCCGGCGTCTATACAGTGTGGCAATGCCAAAGAGCTTAGATATTTAAATAGAGGCGCATTTCTTATGGGCGCTCTTAAGACAAACTTTCTGTGACCCAAATTGCCACTTGGCGGCGCCGGCGTGGCAGTCGCGCTGTGACAGCTGTCTCTACGACAGCAAGAGAGACGAACGTTCCTCCTGTGTATCTTAACTACGAGAGCAAGAGATACGGAGAACGTATCTCTTGCTCTCGTAGTAAGGCGCCAACTACGAACTAAACTGGAGACAGTCTCCACTTGGAATCGGCACACGAAATTCTTAAGAACCGGGCTTCTATGTAAATCTGTATTCATTGGCAATGCTGCCAGCCGTCTGGGAATGGTACCCAATGACATTGATGCGGGGGCATTCTAAGACGCCTTAACTTTGTAAATACTTACTTTCACTTTTAGTAGGTAGGTACCTATTATTTTTTTTATAGCCTAGGTACGCTGTCGCCTGTCCCCTCCTTCTGGGCAAAGGCCTCCCCAAAATCTTTTCATTCTTGCTTGTCGCACGCAATCTCAAGCCAGCTCTGTTCTTAGGGTTCTAGTTCTATGTTTATCGCACCAACTCTTTTGGAGCCGCCATCGGCGACGTCGTCCGTCTTCTGGCATTCACAGTATCGAAGAAGCGCATACGGCTGATGCAGCCCGCTCAGTTTCATTTGAGTATTTCCAAATTTATTTTTTTATAAAATCTATGAACTATTTTAACGTATGGTAGTTCATAAAATTAATCGGATGGCACATCTATCTCAATATTTTGTCAGTTGGCAATTTATAGGCTATTCGATCTCATTTGGTCACTAGTTCACTACGATCCGTTGAACCATAAGTACTATGGACTGACCCTATCTTCGAAATTAGCGTGTCCACCTACGAAACATTGGGCAAGTAATATGGCTGACGTTTGGTCTAAAAAAAGAATAAATCTAAAGTCAGTTTCATACGTATTAGGGTTGATGAGGATTCCTCTTCCTCATCCTCATGTTACGGAAGATCCTCATATTTCTACAATACCTCCTCCTCATCCTCATCTTCTAAAATTAAAATAAAAAAATTCCTCATCCGCTTCCGCATCCTCCATCTAATGAGGAATTCATGAGGAACTGGTGTCACTTGTTTCACACGAAAATAAATCGTATTAATCGTGTAAATCGAAACGCAAGATGACGGAAGAGACTCTGCTCCAACAAGTTAAGAGGCAGATGTCGTTACAGAGGCAATACAAAGGAATCAATACTCGGATTCATCCCATGAGAAAAGCCGCGAACTGGATAATTTAATATGTGAAATGCTAGCCATTCAGGATTTGCCTTTTAATTTTGTAGAGGGGATAGGCTAGGGAAAGCTTTGTTATGACACCAATGTTGTATTTTTCATAATTATGAACTTTATGCGTGCCCTAATGATGTTACTGCTCATGTCGATTTGGGTTACAGATAATAATTACCTACCTGTATGCGAGAATTATTTCCAATAAAACTTTGTAGATAAAAATAAATAATTTATTCAATAATTTATAAATAAAATTTATCAATCAAATTAAAGTTTTCATGTTCCATCATAATATTTCAGTGTGCCTGTGTCTTTCATTACGGTATGCATGAGACCATTAATGTCTGTTAGTTTTCAGCGACACAGTATCGATATATCGACTATATTGGTTACTAGAGAATAAAAGTTAGCTACAGGACGTTTTTCGCTTAGGCATGTTTGCCCGCCCATATTTGCATTATGGAAGAAACTAATCTAGTAAATGATTTAAACTAACTAAAGTAACTAGCGACAAATATCTGCCAATAAATATTTATCTTAATCTACAATTATGTATTATTTACCTCTCACCGGTTCAATGTCGATATCGACTATATTCTGAATACCTAATATACGACATCTAAACTGTATTTTGAACGAAATGAGATTAAAATAAATTAACGATTAAATTAATGTCATTATCGTCTAATTTTACGTTGTTATGTAATTTCAGAGTTTTGTTAATTTTTATAGTTGGTGCTACGAGAATAGATAGACTTTTTGTAAACATACATTCAGGGCTTCACAACCTTTATTCAAACAGTTGTGTTTTAGATTTTATACTTTTGAACAGTCTTTTTTTTTCAATGCCTAATTATGCCACTATGTTTTTAAATTTATATTGTTATATTTTACTGAAATAAAAATATTAGATTTTGTGTTTGAATGGTCGAATGTTCATAAATTTGCCGAATTCTTTGTCGTTTTACACGTAATTTATTCTGTAAATTAAGGAAAAATAGAGTACCTTGTATGTTAATGATTGAGTACATACATGTTACTCTATTATTGACATGATTTTTAAAAAATCCATAGGTGAACAGAAAGAACAGACAAAGCACGCCCTACATTTGATTGAAGCCAAAAACAGCAGCAAACCGATTGCGGGCAATCGTTTCTTGTCAATTTTGCTGTAAATACACTAGCCACGCACACAAACGCAGTACACAAGTAAACAAACATTAAGTCGTAGTCGTAAAAACAACAAGTTGTAAAAATATGTCGTTGTGTGTAGTGCAACGGTGCAAAAACAACTCAAAACTGAAAAATAATACTGAAGGAATATCGTTTCACAAGTAAGTATTTAAATATCAGCACTTTTGTATATGTTATTGTAATATATTTTGAGGTTATTGCCGCTGTCAGACCATAGACAAAACCAAAGTCAAGACCATAGACATAGAGATATACGACTGGAGAATGTTGCCAGTAATTAATTTACTAAATTGGTAGGCAGATTCTCTAAATAAATAATTGAGAACAGTATTATTTCTGGACCTGAGATGCATATGGTCGGATCTAGAAAAAGTGAGGTTTTCAGGAGAGCAAGAATAAAATTCGAAAACATTTTTGCGAATATTTGATATTTACCAGCAAACTGGAACAATTTTATGAATTATATTAATGGGTAACAATTGTACCTTTTATTTTGTAACAATCCGAAAAATCTTAATGTTAAAATAGTATGGTAAATAGCGTTTTTTGATATTTTTGCTCTAATCCGACTTTATGCCTGTAATAAATCGTACATTAATAATACTTTTCAGAATTATAATATCATACTTCTGTATGCTAGCAATTTTTATGTCTTGTGGTACTCATGGCAATTGATATATTTCGCAGAAGATATCGATTTTTCTTTCTTTCTTAAACACGGTAAGGTCAGCAAGCAATTTTACTCCTCTAGTAGCATCATCCTCATCCTCCTAGCGTTATCCCAGTTTCCAACTGGGGTCCGCTTACTAGTCTTATCAGATTTGGCTGAATATTTAAGCTTATTTAAGCTTTTCCATGGAGCGTCTGCCTGTCTGATCTCCACAACCCGATGGTTTAGCGATATTCCATGGTTTAGACTAGTGTCAGTTTATTTAGAAAGTACTGACGCCCTATAACGACTGTCAAAGATCTTCATGACAACCGGGACCAACGGCTTAACGTGCTATTCGAGCCACGTGCCAAGCAATAATTAACAACTCAATACGCACATAACTCCGAAAAGTCATTGGTGCATGCCGTGGATTCGAACCCGATACCCTCTGCATGGCAATCTGTTGGTATCTCCACTATGCTATCGCTGCCTTTTTCACATTTGCACATTACTCCTCTAGTAGCATGTTGTACTAAAGATATAGTAAAGGCACCCGGTTGGTGTTTTAGCTGCAAGATCACACATTCTTTTATTTGAACTCAATTTCTTAAAGTTTTTCTCAAGATTTTATTTTGCTGTACTAAATATCCATTATTTTTATAAAAGTCCTTAATTTGTGCAATATTTAAAAGTTTACTTTTAAAAGCAGATCAATGAACACATGTATCTACTGACGGTAAATTAAAGCTAAAGTAAAATTTGGTATTAAATATGTATCTATATACAAACTTTATTTTGAAATCAAATTTGTAGGTGTCTGGAAGAAGAGATCTACCATTTGTATTATATAATGACCATATATAGTTGCAATATGAAAGTCTGGTCCTAAATATATTTTTCTCAATTTTTTGGCAAGAGTAATCGCTTTAATGAGATGGGTAAGATTTAATATGATCCATCATCATTTTAATCATAATTTCGGTGACTTCTTTCCTGGATCACGCTTGGCTCTCTGATCTGCAATTGTTAAGCCTCTTTCTAGTTGTTTTTCGATGCTTATTTAAAAAAAAAAACTCCAATTGAAAGTGTGTTCAAATACATAACCTTGCAATCCTTTTCACGTAAGTCTCCAATATTAAGACTGTAAGTTTTATGAGAACTTTCTACGGACCGACGCTAAATTTCCATCTGTTTTCATCAATTGCTTTTTATCTTTTTTTACAGCGGTTACAATAAATTGCCTTCGATGATGCCAGGTTTCACATTGTTTCTTAAATTGTTTAAATATAGGCTTTTAATTACAGTTTGTCAAAGCTTACAAGCTTAAGTCGTACCGCCTTCTACTTCGATTCTCTTTTTAGCCACTATAGAATGTCATGGAGACCCTTTCAATCTTGCAATATTGGATTGGTTTATTTTAAATTTTGATAGATTCACTACCGTTTTCTTTACTTGATGCTTAATTGCTGACTCACAGCTTTCTTTACATGCTTTTTTAAAGTGCTGTCAAATATGTTGTACCATCACAGTCCACAGCCATTTCATCATATAAAAGTGTATTCAAATTATAATCCAAGCAGTTGAATCTGTTCGAATTTCCAACCTTTTTAGTTGGCAGGGAAACATCGCATGAGGTGAAAAAACATCATTATCGAGTGATTTATATGGTAGACCTATAAGATCCTCTAATGTAACCAAATCAAAGACGTTAGTTTAATTTGCTGGAGCTCTATTTTCACTTAGCAAATGACCGGCCGACTTACGTGCCGACGAATCATTATACAATATATTTTATCTCCCTTTTTCACGCTTAAAAGCAATGTTGCAAGAGTAAGACAAACAAATTCGCCTCCACGCCCGTTCCCGAATGGCCCGCACCAACGACAGAGAAATCCGGACTATTTTCAGTACCGACCAAGTTTCGACTTGATAATTAAGTAAAAGTTGGTTACATAATGGTTTATATTAACATACAGTCAAAAAAAATTACGTAATGAGTATTATATTACAGCTAGAACATCTTACGATTGCATTCGACTTTATGTATTATAAGTTAAAAACATAATTTCAAAGCATAATGGTGTATGTTATGATCCGTACATTAAGTCGGTTGCAAAGTTTAGAGGCATAAGTACGTATTTGTATATGCACCCAATGAGAAAATGCATGACTGTTCAAAACGCTTTGGATGCATAAAGAATTATATTAATTTACGACCCTGTAAGATATTAGTTATTTAAGGAAAAAAGGTGCATATTAAAATATGGCTTTATGCCACACAAATATTTCGGTAAATTGGTAGATCAGATATTATGCATATTATTATCTCCACAGTAAATTAAGATAGAAATATAAGAATTAGTTTGCCAGAAAGAGAAAAAAAAACGTAGCATTGTGATGTTTAAAAGTGATTTTGGGTGGATCTTTAGATACGACCATATGCATCTCAGGTCCAGATTTGTTTATTTAACTCGCTTTACTTTGTCACAATCTTTCAATATCTGTATATTGTTATCTTAATTACTTTAAAGTTATTTCTATGTACTATGTATGTATGTATTTACAAAATAAAGTATAAAATATGTATGTGGAAGAATGTTATATTATTAGGTATGTTTTCATCGTTATTATTTTGTTAACTTCTAAATTTATCGTTTTAGGTTTCCGAAGAATACATTTCAAAGAAACAAATGGGTGGCGATTATTAGACAGAATCGTGGTGAACCACAATGGCAACCATCTTCATGTAGTGTCGTTTGTTCAAATCATTTTGATGATGCCGACATTTACTCTACTAACGGTGGCATTCGCCGAATAACTAAAACTGCAGTTCCAAAGAAGGTATTTTAAGCGGCGGTAGCCCAATGGTTAAACGATTACACTTACGAATGGAAGGTCGTAAGTTTAATGCTTACCTATTGTACTACTGACGTGGACCCATTCCTTAAAGGCCTATTACATTACTCAATTTTAAGAGACCGTTGCAATAACTAAGGGCTGTAATAATGTGTAAGGGCCTCGAGTTTCGATCGGGATTACTTCCTTCAGCCCGACAATATTAATAGTGAAGCTTCGGTAAAGAGGGTTAACGATGCTACACCGTGACAACTTAGTTTGATAAGCGCGGCCATAACAAAGGAACCCGCCAACCATTTCGATTGGAACCCTAAAAATTGGGTAACGTGATAGGCATTTTACGTAAGTTACCCTAGCTTGGATGGGTTAACAAGAATACTAGTAATTTGTAAACGAAAGTACTAGTAATCTTTTAAAAAATATATATACTTCTAAGGTTAGCATTTATTTTCAAATATTATTATACATATATTTGATTTAATGTGAACTGTTATTTACACATGTATTAAACGGTAACGTATTTATTACATTACAGAACTTACTTTCACTGGTAAATCCTGGAGTAAATGTTGATCTTATTACGAACTCTCCATTGGGTTATGTAAGTGCACAAAATTATTAGAGAAAAATCGATTCTATCGGGTTTTAATACCGACCTTTGTAATTGTAATGGTTGCTATGTTTACTATAGGGTACACCAGCCTCGCTTGAAGCAGCCATTGATTGCCATAACCACATGGTATTACCAAGTACAACGTCAGCATCTGTTCATGTAAGTATTGGACCCTGCTTGGTCGTCCGAAGACATAATATGTAATAGGGTAGTTTTCAGGGTCAAAATAATTACATTTTATTTAGTCCGTATTTTAGATTATAAAAAAATATTGGACATGTATTTTTTCTTTTTTCGATTAAATAAAAAATAACAAAGATATAGCCCTTTAAAGTTACGTGTGACGTCATCTAGTGCGAAAAAATGCAGCACGGCGTGACGTTATACGTAACTTTATTGAACTATATCTTGGTCATTTTTGGTTTAATTTACAAATAAAAAAATACGTATCGCTTATTTTTGAATAATCTAAAAGGACGGACTAATAATTTTTTTTTGTCAACTAGCCTATTGGTAAATACTGACTTAAGAAATGGTCATGGATGTTGTATTTATTATTGTAGGTCCCACCAGTCTTTCTTGAGGCACCCATTGATTGCCAAAACTTCGTAATATTAATTACCAAGTAAATCGTCAGCAGCTGTTCATGTAAGTATTGGACAGTGGTTGGTCGTCCAAAGACATGTTTAATAATTAAATGCTGACTTATGAAATCGTCATGAATGTTATATTTATTATAGGACCCACCAGTCTTGCTTGAGGCAGCCATGGATTGCCAAAACTACTTGGTATTACCAAGTACGTCATCATCAGCGCTTCATGTAAGTACCGGACTGTGGTTGGTCGACAAAGACAATTTACACTTACGAATATGGAAGGTCGTGAGTTTAATGCCTACCCATTGTACTGCTGACGTGGACCCAGGCACGGAGTCAATACTCATGAACAGGCGTACATATTAACATACTTTTCCTTGACCTTCCATGTAAGACATTGGACATTTTTCTCTTTTTCATGTAAACTATATATTTTATATAACAATTTATTATTTTCCTTGAAGGACTCCGGAATGGTGACTAATGTGGCTACATACAATTACAATTCTGTTTCATCAAATATATCTTCTACGTCTGTTACTGTAAGTACTAAACATCCAGATATATTATAAACAGCTTTTCATTAAGTAATTTTCAGCGGTATTTATTGTTTTAGGGCCAGCCTAAGAAAGCGGATTTTGACCAAGAGGCAATCTTTGATACGCCAAGAAAGCACAAATTAAGGAAGTCTTTGACAAAACTGACACTTAATTTAGAATTGAAGAAAAAGAAAGTAAAAATCTTACAGCAAAAAGAAAGACGACTCAAAAACAAAAACTTATCTCTCAAAGGAATCATTAAAGACTTAAAATCAGAGAATTTTATTGATGCAGATTTATATAATTCATTAAGTCAAAATATGGCAACAATAGATTTATTCAATAATTTAAACAGGAAAAAGATGGAAAAGAGCATAAAATATACACCAGCTCTAAAAAAAGTTTTGTCTTACGCTTAATTATTATTCTCCTAAGGCGTATGAGTATGTGAGGCACACTTTCAATACATGTCTCCCACATCCAAGTACGTTGACTAGATGGTACGGTTGCATTAAGGGAAATCCTGGATTTACAGAAGAATCTTTCCAGGCCTTAAAAGCTAAATCCGAAGTAAGTGAACATCGATTTATCTGTTCATTGGTGTTCGATGAGATGGCCATTAGAGCCCAGAAAATATGGGATGGAAAAAAATACATAGGTTTAGTAGACATGGGTACAGGAGTAGATGAATCGGCTCCTTTGGCTACACAGGCTCTAGTCTTTCTTTTAGTTGGCATAAACCAAAAGTTTAAAATTCCTTTGGGTTATTTTCTTATAAACTCTGCATCAGGAGAACAAAAAGCCAACCTTATCAAGTTATGCCTTATAAAGTGCTCAGAAGTGAACGTCGATGTCACTTCAATAACTTTTGATGGACATTCCACTAATTTTACAGCTGCTGAATTACTAGGTTGTAGATTCACAAATCCGGGTGATCTTAAAACAGGTTTCCAACATCCAGTGACTAGCTCTGAGGTTGCGTGTTTTGTAGATCCCAGCCACGTTATTAAACTGGTTAGAAACCAATTTGAATCCAAAAAAGAATTTTTAGACGAAAATAATAAAATAGTCTCATGGAAACATTTAGTTAATTTGAATGAATTACAAACCGAAGCAGGCATTCACTTAGGCAATAAATTGTCAAAACGTCATATAAAATTTCATAACCAGATTATGAAAGTAAAACTGGCTACACAGTTATTCAGTAGAAGTGTGGCTACAGCTCTTAATCTCTGCAGGGAACATTTAGCACTGCCTAATTTTATTGACGCAGAACCTACGGAGCAATTTGTGCAAATAATAAATAACATGTTCGATGTTTTTAATTCTAAGTCCATGAGGCAATTCGATTTGCAAAAACCTCTTAATTCTGGCAATGTGGCAAACATTTTTAAATTTTTGGAGCAGTTGAAGAAGTATGTATTGAACTTACAACTAACATCAATAAGTAAACGTAAAATCATACGAGATGGCAGACCTACATACACAATAACCCGGCAATACAAACCAGTTGTCCTTGCAAAATGTAAAAGAGGTTTTTGGGCATATTAATAAACATAGAGAGTTTAAAAAATATATATTATAGATAAATCGAACGCGAAAAGTTACTTCTATACATCCCTGTGTATAAATTTAGCCAGGACCACCTAGAGATTCTATTCTCATCTATCAGGATGCAAGGTGGCTTTAATGATAACCCAAATGTGCGGCAATTTAAAGGTGCGTATAAAAAGTTATTATGTCACCTCGAACTTAAATGTTTAAGCACCGGCAACTGCGTACCCTTAGAAGACGTACTTATTTTAAATTGTAGTTCAACTCCAGTTACAGTTATAAATAACACAACATCATATTATCGTCATAATGAGGAGGATTATACAAGAGAGAGTGAGGAAGCTTCTCTCGAGTTTCTTCGCAAAATTCGGGCAGATACGGCAGAACTAGCTCGAACGCTTCATGTTCCAGAATTAGATGACTATAAAAAAATTGTGATTGGTTACATAGCTGGTAGTACCGTACACTACATAACAAAAATTTTAAAATGCACTACTTGTCTAAATTTTCTGTTAGCTGAGGAAGCACATGATTTTCACAAATTAATATTAGCTAGAAATAAAGGTGGACGTTTTCCCACGCAAGATGTTTTTGATATTTGCGCAGCTTGTGAAGTCATATTAAAAAAAATATGTATTAAAAATATTAATTTAGTCAGAGAAAGCCAGCATTTGTTTATAGTGACACAAATATTAGACAGCTTTATAGGTAATAATAAAACCTTTAATGATTTAGAAAATTGCCACACTCATACTGGTCACGGACATAAAGTTAATTTAATTAGATTAGTAATTGAGAAATATTTAAATATTAGACTGCATCATATATCAAAAACAAATACGGTGACAATGACATTAAATTCAAAACGACAACAATTTAGAAAGCTTATACAGCATAAAGGATTCTAAGTGAACTACGTGTTGACGTGTACTTCATCAAGTTACATTTATTCATTTACATTGGCGTTTGGACTCTTAACATTAAGGCCACGGGGCCCAAGTGCGAGATACGGTCTTAGAGATCTCGCAGATAGACTGGTCAAACTCACAGATAAAGACACGAATACATCCGTGAACATGGCGCATGCAACGGTGTCGAAAAATCGGTTAATCCAAACAAAGGTAGTAGTAGTAGTGTTTTTTTCTTATGGTAAACTTTAGGTTTTCTTACGATATACTTTTACGGGATTCTGCCCGTCTCCATGAAGTCTATAAATCATTTGCGGGATTCGGTTTTTCAAAAGATTACCATCGGAATTGTGAATTTACTCCTACAATAATTCAAACCGCAATAAAGAGAGCTTTTTTCACATAAGGGTATTTCACGATTAACGAACTTTTAGTTGATAAAACATTAACGTTTTATCATCTTTAATAAAGAAGAATAATAATATTTAGCTGTTTGATCAGAAACTATTTTTATATGCATAAGTACCACGTGAAAGCTTGTGTCTAAAGCGAGTAATTATAATTTTTTTTATGTGTTCCAATCATTGTCCACTTGTTACCTTTGGAAAATGATTTAAACTTACTCGGAGCTGATGCATGCATAACACAGCCACTATAGTTTTATTACTTGTTTTACCTATAACTGTTATATTTTTATCAACGGTCATGTTACTAAAAATTGTGCATTATATAAGATTACTGTGAAAGTTAAACAATTTCAATTAGTGGCATCTACAGTGCCTTCTGACATCTCTATTATCTATGCGAACCTAATAGAATAACTACATGACTGTATTTATTATTTAGATACATATATCCATGATTCTATTATTTTTCACAAGCCATTTGGTTAATGCAATTTAAAAATAAAATATTTGATATTTCATATGGATATTTCAAATAGAAACATATATGTCGCCTAGTAATAATTAGAAAATGTAGGTCTAGATCATTCGGTTTAAATGTAATTTAACTAAAACCATCGCGATAGAATCTGTAAACCGTAGTTTGATTTCAATGAGAAACTTACATTTGGTTTTAAGTATCCAAATAAAATCTTGTAAACGATAGTGTGTTTTATTCGCGCCTATTGCGCTACTGGCGTAAACCTACCCACAAAACATTAAATGTCGCTTTGGTTGACCATGTTCTGCATAGTAAATTTATAATGTGTATAATTTGAGCATGTTACACGCTTTTCTAATGACGATTTTTATTTGATTTAGTGTGATAACCACACATACATGAAAATGGTACCAACTTTGTTAATTATAGTGTATAAAACTTAAATGTTGATGTTCAAATATATAAAATAAATATATTTTGTTAATAAAATTCTGCTTTTGTTATTTTTATTGCATTCTCTATGGTAATTTTCTACAATTTAGACCTTTTATAAATTACGGGTGGCAACACTTTTCACTAACACATGTAAATAAACATGGCTTCAATGGGGATGTCCACTGCGCTTTTATCCCTATAGAGGGCGTATCGTCGCAATGGCTAATGTTAGCTGTCATCTCCATACTTATTATTGTTTACCTGACTGTTTTTTAAGATTTTAAGCTATCATGCCGCTTTGTGCTGTACCAGGATGTAATGTTAGTGGAGTACATTTATTTCCAAAAAATGCAGAGTTAAAAAAACAGTGGGAGAAAGCTATACGGCGAAAAAATTTTGTGGCTACGGAAAATTCCAGGTTATGTCGAAACCACTTTAAGGATAGCGATTATGTTGGAGAATCAGCCTATACAGGTGAGATTAGAAAGTATTCTTAGCCATTTCAGATGTTTTTTTTTAATGGATTGTGTCCTATAAAATTAATATGTCCTTTTTTCAGGACGGTTACAGCAACGAAGATACCTCAAAAAAGGAACAATTCCAAGTATTTTTCCTTGGACGAAATCTAAAAGCCCAACAACATCCAGTAGAGCAAAACGTTACCAGAGAAGAACTAGACGTCAACTAGATTATACACTACATACTGTTGAAGCTACAAATAATTCCAGTGATGTTCCCGATGTAGATAAAGAAATTGTTTTGAGTGATACTCAACCTATTATGGATATTTTAGAAAATAATACTAAGACAACTGCAACACAAACCGATTGGAAACTACATTGTTTCTCTATAGAGTCAATTAAAAATTATCCTCATATGATTCATTATTATACAGGATTGGAAACATATGACAAATTCAGACTTGTTTTGAGCACACTAAGTCCTATGTGTAATGATTTAACATATAGAGAGAGCAAAGTAATTAATGTAAGCATTGCAGATCAATTGTTAATTACTTTGGTTAAGTTGAGGTGTAACAAGCCGGATATTGAGTTAGCTTTTATGTTCCAAATATCACAATCAAATGTGTCCAACATTTTTGTGACATGGATTAATTTTATGTCTGATGTTTGGTCTTGTATAGACTTATGGCCATCTAAAAATCTTGTACAATATTATATGCCAGTACAGTTTAAGAAAGATTTTTTAACTACAAGAATAATTATAGATACTACAGAGTTTCCAATTTGCAAACCTAGCAATCCTATAGCCCAACAAGCAACATTTAGTAATTACAAAAACAGAAATACATTAAAAGTCATGGTAGGATCTACCCCAGGTGGTCTTATATCTTATGTTTCAGAAGCATATGGTGGATCTACTAGTGATCGACAAATAATTGAGAGAAGTGATCTTCTACAGAAATGTGAAGATGGGGATTCAATTATGGCAGATCGGGGTTTTAATGTCCAGGATATATTTGCACAAAAAAACATAAAAATTAATATTCCTGCATTTTTAAAAGGAAAAGCGCAGTTACCTGGCCTCCAACTAATGCAGGACCGTAAGCTTGCCAGCAAAAGGGTACATATAGAACGAATTATTGGACTTACAAAGACATTTAAAATATTAAAATCTGAATTAAGTCCTTATTATAGTGCATTAGGATCAAAAATAATGTTTGTTTGTGCAATGCTGTGTAACTTTAGAGAAAAAATTATATCATAATATTGTTATGACTCCACTGCCTCTGATCCAAAGATTATTTATTATCGTAGGGTTAGCACGCACATACATATAGCACAAAGCTTCTTTCAACTCAATATATATATAATTATTTAAGTATGTTTATACACAGCTAACAGAGTTACTAGCTTATCAGCTGTCTCTGATCCCAAGATGATATCTCAGCATTGTCATAGGGTTAGCACGCACATACATATATATAGCACAAAAGCTTGTTTCAACTTAATATATTATATAAATTTAAGTATGTTTATAGACAGCTAACTCTTATCCCAAGATGATACTTCAACATTGTCATAGGGTTAGCACGCCTATACATATAGCATATAATCACTCACTCAATATAAACACCAAAACACACACGCATAAAATGTTTTTCTTGTTTAAATTGTTTTTCTCACCCATAAAAATATTACCTACTTCTTACCAATCAATGTAGTTACACTTAAGCTCCGGCATGTCTAGTTGGGAGAGACTGGCAATCTGTCATACAGGTTCTCCTAGTTCAGATACCAGTCTCTCACACAAGTTCACCTACTTGATTATGTAACACTCAAGGCCTGATTGTTAACTATTCTGTGTGAGAGAGAAATGAATAAAACATTTTATTATTATTATTTGCCAGATTACTAGATGTTACTATGTTTTAGTTAATTTTTATATTTAGTTACCCTTTTTCGCCAATTTCTGGTTTGTATAATGCATGCTGTGAAACTCTGTAATGGGCTTTAGAATCCTATGTCACATTGTTACCATATAATGTACCTTCTTTGTTAACAAGCTGTTGAGTTTCCTATCAATAAATAAATAAAAAAGTAATATAGAGTAATAAAACCATGTCAATTGTTTTATTTTTTTATTAATTCAGCATAGTTTCTATAGTAAATTTTTTCTAAAAATGCATTTTTAAAATAATTTATGTAAAAATAGTCCAGCTTTTTCAGCATTTCTTCAATAAAACTATCATCCCTATCTATAAAAATTACTTCTAATGATTTAAATGTATATACTATTAGATTGCAGTATTTTCTTCCTGTTACGTACAGCTGTCCCTGGATCTGATAGTAGTAAATATTATTTCTTTTTAGAGTAATTCTACCATTTTCAATACATAAGTATGGCACTGATCTTGCAGTTACTTCTCTATGCCTTACAGAGTAAGGACACTTAACTTCTATAATAGTTTCAGAGCCCAACAGCCCATCTGGTGATGCACCTAAATATGGTCTCTCCAGTGATATATATAGACCACACTTCTCTACTGATAAACCAGTTTTCTCTTCATACATTTTTATGGCCACACCTTCGTTCACAATGCCATGAGCACAGGCTTTTGATTTGAAAGCCACCTTGTTCAACATTTGTCTTGCATAAGTTGGCATTGTTGTTTCTCGTAGGTGACAAATTGTATAAAAACTGCTGGCTGTTATTCTAACTTGTCTATGTTCATGCCATTTTTTATTTTGATGCTGACCTCTGGTGGCTTTTTCTATTTCAAAAACTTTTTCTTTGCTTGTATCCACTAAATTGTAGGATTTTAAAATTTTCATTGTGGGGCTATCCATATCATATAAATGGTCATTTTCAATAGCTACAGGATTTGCAGGCTCATATAATTGCTTAAAAGGCATTGATGAATGTATAAAATTTATGACTTTGTTTCTGAAGTTGATATTATAAACTTTTTTATCTATTTTATGTAGGGGATATGGTGAAAAGACACTGTTGTTTAAATTTCTTTTAGTTGGCAATTTAGTTGCTTTCAATGGTGTGGCTAAATATTTTTTGGCAGGTTGATGAAAAGTTTGCAGTTTTTGGGTAGACACTTCATTTAAAATTATATACTTTTGCTGTGACATATTCGCTACACCTAACAACACAACACCCACATGTTTGCAATGCGCCTCATTGCCTTTACCAGCAGCACATTCACATTGCGCTTCTAGAGGTTCACCATCTTCAGACAGTTTAACATCTATTTCATATTGCAGTTGTTTCATTTGAGCTTTGCAGAATCCTGTAAAGAACAATTTTATTTTAAATTGAATACCTTGAAATCTAATATCAAAGTTGAGAAGACCACTGATTATGACAAATCTATACTAATAATTATTATAAAGAGGTTATTTTTTTACTTTTCGAATATGTTTTTTTTAAATATTTTATATAATTATTAGGGGCTATGCATGAGCATACATAAAACAAGATTAAGAGAACTGACCTTTTATAAATGTATGGCCATCAGCAGTTGTGCAGTATCTTAATATCATTAGGTACCGATTTTCATATAACCTATTCGACTCAATTATACTCTTCTGAAATCTGAAAAAAAAAAATAATTTAATACAATGACCTCATCAACATTATTTCTGTACGGAATGTCCATTTGTGATAGAAAAAATATTGCAATAAATATGATCTCTTACAAGTTAAACTTGAATCCATGACAACATGGTACTTAAAGAAATACAGTTTTTAACAAATACTTGCCTGTCAAAATAAGCTTGAATATGCTGCTTTGTAATAGCTGGCAAAACAGCGGTAGAATTGACATCCCGGTAAGAATCTGCACTGGGAATATCCATTTGTGTAGAAGATTGGGACTCAGCTTCAATATGACCAAAATTGGAGTTTCGGTCATAAGATTCCAATCTAGAATTATTAATGATCTGTTAAAACATCTAAACTGAACTTGTTACAGGAGCAGCTGCAAGATGATAGTGATACAAGAGACTCACTCGTAAGATCTATAGGAGAACTTTACTTTACATCATTAGTAACTACTGTACATTTACAATTTTTTTAGGCGGTTACCAGCCATATAGCTAAGTTATTAAAATGATAGCTTGTTGATTTTTCCATAAAGAATTAAATAACACAATATCTTTCAACAATTTATGCAAATCTAAGGATTACCTTTCGATGAGGTTAGCTTTCTTTCCAGTTAAAATTGCACCTCTTTTCCTTAATTCTGCTTTGAGCTGTACCATATTCCAGGTTGAATACATCGTAAAGCAAGTCCAGAACACAATAAACGGCAAAAATCTCGAAAGCAACACAAAAAATAGACCACTTGAAATCTGACAAGTACGAATCTGTATTTGTTATTGAGTCATTGCGCCTGTGGCGCACTCTGCGATTAGTTTTGCGTGGATATCCCCATTGCTTGTTCAGGATGACGTATCTCGTAATTTTTCAATTTTTCTCATCTAAGGAAAAATCATAGACCATAAATCATTTGGTCAAAGTAGCCTACCTATCCTAAAATATTAAATTATTGACCAACAATGAATAGTATACAGAAAACTAACATTACCTACATAAAAGGCATGGAGAGTTTACCTTGTCTGTGAATGAAATCGTCAGAATGAACTTAAACAATATTCATTAAAAGTTACGGTAAAACGCAATTTCTTTCTTACGTATAAATAATTTTCTGCGCGACTAATAGTTTGCCATCTGCTATTCTACACCCGCTTTTTCGAGATACGAGGGGAGTTCAATGTATTCTCGGTATAAGTATGAAGAAAAGGCGGAAAATTCTGAATAAATTTTATTTTTTAATATACTCCCCTAACATCTCAATACATTTATTTGTTCGTGAAAGTAACTTTTCAATTCCCTCTGAAAAATATTTTTCTTCATGGCCCGAAAAATGTTCGTTTATTGTTCCCTTCAACTATTCATCGTCCGAAAAATGCTTTCCTCGAAGGTCTTTTTTAAGATAAGGGAATAGATAATAATCACTAGGGGCCAGGTCCGGACTGTAGGGTGAATTATTGATTTCTTCAAATCCGTACTCCCGCACAGCAGCCTGGGCAAGGCGCGCCTTGTGAACCGGCGCGTTGTCGTGAAGCAGCAACACACCTGCGGTTAATTTTCCACGTCGTTTTTCTTTAATTGCCTCCTTTAAATTACGCAGGGGGGTTGCGTATGATGCAGCAGTAATACTTTGACCTTTTTTGTGTACTCGATTAGCAAGATTCCCTTAGAACCCAAAACACCGTGGCCATGAGCTTTCCTGCGGACGGAGTGACTTTGAACTTCTTCGGCGGGTCTGATCCTTTTTTGTGCCACTGCATAGACTCTTGCTTGCTCTCAGGGTCATAATGATGAAGCCACGTTTCATCACCAGTAACAATCCGATCGAAAATACTTTGCGGATTTTCACCACAGAGGTCCAAAAACTCCTTACAACAGTCAACTCGCACTTGTTTCTGTAGCGCGGTGAGCATTCGCGGCACCCATCTTGCACTGACCTTTGACAAATTCAGGTGCTCATGAAGGATAGTGTGAATGGTACCCACGGATAGCTTAGTCATTTCTGCTAATGTTTTCACTCTTACACGGGCATCTTCAAGTGCAAGTTTTTCGACTAATTTGACGTTTTCTTTAGTAGCGGCACAAATTGGCCCACCAGCGCGGGGGTCGTCTTCAATGCTCTCTCTACCCCGTTTGAATTCACTTGGCCACTTCTGAATTGTAGATAATGAAGGCGCAGAATCTTGGTAAACAGCCACCATTTCTTCATGGATAATTTTTTGAGCTTTTCCTTGTTTTGTGAGGAATTTTATCACTGCACGATGCTCGATTTTTTTCATCATTGTCGAATTAGTCATCATAGTTGTCTTTTCGCAATGATATCTTGAATACTAATGGTGGCAATTAAATGAAATTTTGTATTTATACCCTCAAAGAGTGTCATTAACTAATGATATAATTAAATTACCCTTATCATTAGTTTAGTTTCCAATGGATTTGACATGATTTGTTTATGACAGAACTATCGCTAAGTCACTTAGTAGATTTTTTTTTTATTACAAAAAGTCTATGTTCTCGTGGCACGGACTATAGTTAGTTTAGGAGAATATCATTTGTGACATACGTATTAGGGTTGATGAGGATGTATAAATGAGGAAGAAGATGATGATGAGGAATTATAACTTTTAAATTATGAGGACGCGGATGAGGATGGGGATTTTACAAAGAGGAAGAGGATGAGGAAGAGGATTCAGATGAGGAAGAAGACACACACACACAACTGTGCGGCATCAACAAATCTCCTAAAGCCTATCCCCTCTACAAAATTAAAAGGCCAATCCTGAATGGCTAGCATTTCACATATTAAATTATCCAGTTCGCGGCTTTTCTCATGGGATGAATCCGAGTATTGATTCCTCTGTGTTGCCTCTGTAACGACATTTGCCTCTTAACTTGTTGGAGCGGAGTCTCTTCCGGCACCTTGCGTTTCGTTTCGATTTACACGATTAATACGATTTATTTTCGTGTGAAACAAGTGACACCAGTTCCTCATGAATTCCTCATTAGATGGAGGATGCGGAAGCGGATGAGGAATTTTTATATTTTAATTTTAGAGGATGAGGATGAGGAAGAGGAATTGTAAAAATATGAGGATCTTCCGTACCATGAGGATGAGGAACAGGAATCCTCATCAACCCTAATACGTATGAAACTGACTTTAGTTTTATTATTTTTTTAGACCAAACGGCAGCCATATTATTTGCCCAATGTTTCGTAGGTGGACACGCTAATTTCGAAGATAGGGTCAGTCCATAGTACTTATGGTTCAACGGATCGTAGTGAACTAATGACCGAATGAGATCGGTTAATACCTATCTTATTAATTATCTTTTTGCGCAAATACCATTTATAATATTTACCATAGAGATATTAAGAATAGAGTGGCAGAGTGGGGCCTATTCGTGTCCGCCGGTGGGAGAGAGAACGCAACATTAAAGGCAGTGACAATACTAATAATATAGACCTGAAATGTTTGACTATAGAAAATACACTTATACAAATATGAGGCATATCGACACCGAAGTCATAAAAATACTGTCATCTCTGTTTAACTTACATAATGTTGCATAAGTGAAAAGAGATAATATGCTTTTTGACAGTTACTATAATGGCAACCCTTCATTCCTAGCGTCTTTGAAATACCTAGATGCGGCCGGGTCGCCATTTTATCCGCTTGCTGTTTGTCAACAAGTTGGGGTACGTCGACTGTCAAATGCTCTTGAGCTATTCATATATTTTGTGAATTTTGGAGTAATTTTGCTGTGTTATTGGGTTTTAACGCGATAGTGGTACAGTGGTAGTGGTAAACCTTCAATTGCAAGATGCCCAATTGCAATATAATCGGTTGTGGCATGAAAAGAAGCAGAAATCACCCGAATATAACCTTGCAACAGTAAGTACTTAATTTCAGCTGAAATATCTTTGGATTTAGATAATGAATAAAAGATACTGCATTTTTTTAAGAGTATCAACAGTTACGCATTCATATTTTCCCTTTTTGCCTTTATTATCCACGATAAACTTTATGAAATTATTTTGTTGTTATTGTAGGAATAGAGTACTGCATGTATGATATTTTATATTTATCGATAATACTGTATTATGGTTACTTATTGATTTTTTTACTTTCAAGGCTGCCTGCCAACAAAGGAAAAAAGAAAATTTGGCTGGAAACAATCGGTGTTGAAAATTTAAGGATGTCAACAAAAACAATTCATATTTGTTCTCTTCACTTTGAAGAATCTTGTTTCAACCGGACTCTAAACAAAGTAACATTGCGTATACCATCACGGACCTTATTGGTAAGTAACATTACTTATTATAAATTTGTTCAACATGATTGAGTATTGGCTGCTATGATGGTGATATCCTCATTGCAACTTTTGTCTAATGGGCACAAATAGTGATGTAAAAAAGAATGTGTTTGAGTGTGGTCCGTAGCTACTCGAGAACCTAATTAGCAGACACAACAGAATTTTATTGTTATAGTGTCTGGCTCAAATTTGAGCCGCTGGGGCTAAAGTCGTTAGATTAATTGCCAAAATAAAACTGAACATGTGCTTAATTGGTTGTGTGTTGCTCCGTGGCCGGACCACAGTTTAGTACTCAGATGCTAAAGTTTGAAATAATACCTACCTAAAGACTTCTTTCATCGGAATATATATATATTCATATATAATATATATATTCATATATAATATATATATTCATATATAATATATATATTCATATATAATATATATATTCATATTTAATATATATAGACAGTTGACTCCACAGTGTTTCTAGGCATTATATTAGATAATAAGTTACAATGGGGTGCACATATAGCATGTCTTGCAGGTAAGCTCAGCTCTGCAGCGTATGCTGCCAGAAAAATTAGACAACTTGCTGATGTCGACATAGGTTGTCTAGTTTATTTTAGCTATTTTCATAGTGTCATGTTCTACAGCAACTTGTTATGGGGCAACGCTGCAGATATTCAGAATATCTTTGTTCTACAGAAACAAGCGGTACAAGCAATATACATGGTAGGTAGGTGCAAAAGATACTCTTAGGGAACGCTTTTAAGTCTATAGGAATTCTAACAGTAGCCTCGCAGTTCTTATTTGCTAATATATTGTATATTAGGCAAAATATAGGTTTATTTACTACAAAAAGTGACATACATAATATAAATACTAGGGACAGACATAAGTTATATGCTCCTTATCATTGTTTACATAAAGTTAACAATTCTTTTGTAGGGCTAGGTATTCGTATCTATACATATAAATAAAATTGAAGTGTCTGTCTGTGATTTCAAAATAACTATGGATTTTCAAGTGCATATAGTTAGTTATACGATTCTAAGTCCAAAACAACCCATTTTAACATTTTTGTCTGTCTGTCTGTCTGTCTGTCTGTCTTTCTGTTTGTCCGGGGTAATCTCTGGAACGGCTGAACCGATTCAAATGAGACTTTCACTACCAGGTAGAGGACTTTATAGCGCTACATATAGGCTACAATTTGACCCGGTAGTTGGCGCTGTTGTCGCAATAAGAAGTCTTTACTTATTCAACTCATCTATACTCTATATATACATATAAATAAAATTGAAGTGTCTGTCTGTGATTTCAAAATAACTATGGATTTTCAAGTGCATATAGTTAGTTATACGATTCTAAGTCCAAAACAACCCTTTTTAACATTTTTGTCTGTCTGTCTGTCTGTCTGTCTGTCTGTCTTTCTGTTTGTCCGGGGTAATCTCTGGAACGGCTGAACCGATTCAAATGAGACTTTCACTAGCAGGTAGAGGACTTTATAGCGCTACATATAGGCTACAATTTGACCCGGTAGTTGGCGCTGTTGTCGCGATAACAAGTCTTTACTTATTCAACTCATCTATACATCTATACATATAAATAAAATTGAAGTGTCTGTCTGTGATTTCAAAATAACTATGGATTTTCAAGTGCATATAGTTAGTTATACGATTCTAAGTCCAAAACAACCCTTTTTAACATTTTTGTCTGTCTGTCTGTTTGTCCGGGGTAATCTCTGGAACGGCTGAACCGATTCAAATGAGACTTTCACTACCAGGTAGAGGACTTTATAGCGCTACATATAACCTACAATTTGACCCGGTAATTGGCGCTGTTATCGCGATAACAAGTCTTTACTTATTCAACTCATCTATACATATAAATAAAATTGAAGTGTCTGTCTGTGATTTCAAAATAACTATGGTTTTAAGTGCATATAGTTATTTACACGATTCTAAGTCCAAAACAACCCTTTTTAACATTTTTGTCTGTCTTCCTGTCTGTTTGTCCGGGATAATCTCTGGAATAGCTGAACCGATTCAAATGAGACTTTAACTGGAAGTTAGAGCACTTTACGGTAGGTTGCGCTGTTGTCATGACACTTATTTTTGTATAATTATATATAAAAGCAAAGAGTCATTCATCTTGAAATTTGGAAAGTCACCGGCTGTATAAAGATTAGATTTGGCAGATAACTTTTTAAAACGTAACTTTTTTCCGCGTGCGAAGCCGCGGGTACCAGCTAGTTTACAATAAAATACCAATTAGTCTTTTAGAATTACCATTTAATATGTTTAAAACGTAAGATAAAAGACTGCCTTACTAGGAAAGGTTATTATACTTTTAATGATTATTTCAGTGATAAGGACAGATGGTCACTTACACTAGACAACTCATGATCTACTACTTATTTAGAATTTATATAGATACTTAGCATTTTTCAGTTTATTATTATATAACATAACATTTCTAGTTCTTTTAAATTATTATTCGTTTATTATAATTAGGTCATTCCACTTACTACATTTACATTTGCATTGTTGTTTCACTAATTTTATTAAAATTTACTGTACTGTAAGATAAAGATAACTCGTGATCACTTACTTCGTCAAATTAACTACCTATTCTTAGGTAGATAGGTAAACAAAACCTAAAAAGTGCTTTTTTTTCAAAATCATTGTTGGCTATATAAATAAAAGTTTATAGATAAAGTCCAGGTCATTTTATAAAGTACTTATAATGCAGTTTTTTTTGGCATAAAGAAATAAAGAATATTTCGTTATATTTGCTGAAAGTAATCCTCCCTAGCCATACACACGTACTTTTAAGATGAATTAATCAAAATGAATAGTTTCTTGAGAGAAAAGTATCAACGAAGAGTAGAGAAAAGGTACTATTATATAAATTGATTTATGGATAGTTAATTTTAAATATTGCAAAATTGACTTGCTGCAGAGTATACCTTCCAGCGGACCACAACCTACAACCTATAACTCCTTAACTAAAGGGGTTTATTGGACCATATTTGTCGTATGCAAGGTACTCTTTAAGTAGTTTTTTCGGGGTATAGATTTATTAATATTTCATTATACTCTATTTAATTTGAGGTGGCTCGGCCAGAGAGCACTGCTTGGCGGCCGGACCACATAAGTAGTTGATTTGAAAGATATCTCTTGAGGTACTCAAAATATATACATATATATTCCGATGACAGTAGACTTTAGGTAGGTATTATTTCAAACTATAGCATCTGAGTACTAAACTGTGGTCCGGCCACAGAGGAACACACTAATTAGTTACAAAAAAGAAATGTTTATGATAGTACATTTATGATATTCCTTTTATAAGGAACTTATAAATGTTTTGAAAACAAAATAATGTCACCCATACTCTTGTTTTTGAATAGTACTTTACAGTTTACTTTGAAAAAGTATTAATACAGTAGGTTACAGTTGGTAGATTCTTCTCAACCCACCAATTGCAAATGACCTATAAACCTATTAATAAAATCAAGAAATATAAAAAACGTTAACAATTTTATTGCTTGTTTACAGCCCGTGACTCCATTAAATGTGCCTGGCATTTTAATGGAAAATTACCAAAATCAGACAAGCTCACAATCAATATCTGGATGTAGTGCTCATAATAAGGTAATTTTTTTGGGTAGTATTTAACTCTTCCTCAATATATCTCTGATGTCTGCCAAACAATATTCCTTTATTTCACCAAAAATACTAATTGCACACCAAAATATACTCACTAAAATATTTCATAAAGAACACCTGTTTATTGACCGTTGAAAATCTGTAATTATAAAAGTAATCCTTTCAATGAATAAGAAGCAATTCATATTTTAGTATTACTCAACAACCAAATACTTTAATAAGCTGAGTTGACGGAGCCCTGCTTCGCAGGGCTCCTATTTTGGGTGCAGGGTCACAAGAGAACCTAACATAACCTATTAAGTTTTCTGAGTGGATAAGTTTCCTAAGTGGACGAGACTTTTAAATGATATTTTGTATAACGATCGGCATATTATTATTTGGTGTGCAATTAGTATTTTAGTGAACGAATAAAGTATTTTGCGTAACGCACTTCAGTGTGTGTTACTTTTTATGCTGTAGGATCACCTTCTTTTTTCTAAGTTTTGTAAAATATTTGAGTAAGTATTTACTTTTCTGTTTTTTACCATTCAGTATCAACCTGGAGAGATTTTAAAGAGGAGTGGCATAGTTCAAGCCTCGTATTTAGTCACCAGCCCCTCCACTGCGCCCGATTTAGCCGCTACAACCTACGATGCACCAGGATTAGAAGCTAGCACCTACGATGCGCCCGATTTGGCCGCCAGCACATCTACTGCGCCCGATTTGGCCGCTATCACCTACGCTGCACCAGGATTAGTCGCTAGCACCTACGCTGCGCCCGATTTGGCCGCTAGCACATCCGCTGCGCCCGATTTGGCCGCTAGCACATCCGCTGCGCCAGATTTGACCGCTATCACCTCCGCTGCGCCACATTTATCAGTATGACTACCTTCTGTTTTTCCTGTCATCATTGTTTGCACATTTGATCTCCATGATAACAACTCATCAACTGAATTGAGATTGGGTGGGAGATATCTCTCGCTAGTTTTTAATATCTGTTTATTTTGAATCCTCAACAAAGGTTATTCACATAATAGATAAAGGACACATTATTTGGGTTGTAAGATGGATCTATTAAAACTTACTTTTATTTCATTTGATTTCAGGTACACGCAATTAAAATGATTACAAAATTAAAGGACAAATGTGAACAAATGTCTTTATTTATTGAATTTTTTTTATTTTATACTTTTAGTTGATTACCAATGTTTTTTCTTTGTTTGACCATGTATAACTTTTTATAGAGTAGTCCAAATTTGATTATTCTCTTTTTATTGGAAAGGCTACACCCTGAAATTGATCGTCGCCTAGGAGGCGGTTAAGAAACTTTCTCGTTGTATTTTTTTATCATTATTACGTAATTTTTTAAAAACTTTTGTACCCTTTAATTTTATACCTATAATAAAGTAAGTATTCAAAAACAATAAAAATTGTTTCTTTAACTACAATGGCTTCGCATCGCACAGCCACCATGTTTGATTTTTTAACGTCGCCTATCTAAGAACACATGTAAATCCGTTCAGCGAATCTGGGAGATATGAGGATATAAAGAATATTACATACATACAGGAAAAGCGCGCAAAACATAACCATTCCTTGGCAGGCAGGTAAAAAAGCAGGAAAGTTTTTATTGGGGAGAACATATCCTTCCCTGGCTTTTGAGAGCTCCAGTAGTTACTAGCTAAATAAAAATATAAAAGATATTTGGCAACTTCTTTGGTTTTAATCATATTTAAGTTGAATTAAATGATGTATCTTATCAAGGTACATTATTTAATTCAACTTTTGTGGCCACAGCTGATGTGAGTATAAACACTTTATTTAGTGTATCAACACCACATACTTATTACTCAAAACTATTTGATTAGGTATTAACAAATTTACCCCGATCCCGACCCGATCATAAATAAATAAAATAAATCACTGACACTGCACGTAGAATCAGCATGCTGAAATGGTAGTGGGCCCGGGGCCGGCCATGTCTGTAGACAAATAGTCGGTCGATAGAGCCAGACATGTGTTGGAGTGGAGACTGTGTATGGGCAAACGATTCGGCACGATGGACCAACGATTTGAAGAGGGCGGTTGGCAGCGGATGGATGCGGGCTGCTCAAGACCGGGATGTTTAACGCTTTTTGTGGGAGGCCTACGTTCAGCAGTGGATGGCAATTGGCTGAATGATGGTGATAATGATGATGATGAAATGAAATAAATGACTATGACATAAAAAAAACACATTTTATTTAAAAATACATTATGTCCATTCTTTTCTCCCATTAGGATTTACCGGTAAATTCTTAGATTGACCGCAGTTCGGACTTTTACAGTATATACCTATAAGTGAAGCTAAGAAATGTACCTATGTTTAAAATACCTACCCATTGATATTGTAGGTACTATGCGTTTCAAATAAGAATAGGAATGTCAATGACCGCTATCTGTTAAATTTCACTTGAAAAGTACGATTTGCAAAGAAGCTTATTTGCAAATCAATAAGTTTTACATCAAATTTAAATAAAAACGTTAAATAAGTATTAGTTTATTAAATAATATTAATATTTGATTAAAGTCATAATTCGTATCCAATATGGCGCCAAGTCGATCCTATTCTTAGTCAAAACGCATAGTACCGTGGTGACTATATGAAAACATTCCTATAATCTTTTATCGATGTTATTGTAGAGAAATATCGATATGGGCAGCTCTATTGGCCGCCATTTTTTCCTCTCAATAATGTGTAGGTATACACGTTTTTTTCGTAGGTATGCCAAGTCTATATTATTAGTATTGTCACTGATTAAAGGCCCCCTGCATCTCTCTCTAACAATACATGCACAACATCAACATTACGCAGTGGCGTGCTACCTGTAACTATTATTTAAATCAGTTTATTAGTAATCAATAGTTTGCTCTGTGCCACTCTGCCACTCTATTCTTAATATCTCTATGGGCCTTTAACCTGTAGCGTTCTCTCTCGCACCGACGGACACGACACAGTATTGAGTTAGGTACTGTTCTGCCACTCTATCCTTTATATCTCTACTAGCTTTCGCCCGCGGCTTCGCCCGCATGAAAGTGAAATAAAGAGTTTCCTTTGTACTTCCCCAGGCTTCAGACTATCCATATCAAATTTCATCTCAAACGGATCTGCACATTAGCCGTGTAGCATACATATAAACAGATAATACTTAAAAATTACTTATGTTTTCATAATCGTCGAACTTCAGGTAAATTATTTAGTGTGTACGTATATTATTGAAGTTATGAAGAGCTTATATACCTACCTACTGAATAGAACAGCAGCAAGAATAAAAACTGAAAGCATTACCACAAAGTATATTATCAGACCGCCCACGCCCCTCCGCCCCGCTGCGCTTAAGCGCGTCAAATAATAGTAGGGTCATTTCGCCTGTTCGCGTCCATCCCCCTATTCGCGTCCATTTTGCGGACCTCCCTTTAAAAATGCTCGGAAATAAGTATACTAACACACTAATAAAATGAAAAGTCAGTATCGCCAATACCTCGACGTATAAGAGACACGCACAAATAGACAAAAGTTCCGTGCGCCCAGCTTATCCTGTTTAAAAAAATTAGTTAATCTCGGTTGTTCAACAAAAGAGTGGAGATGCGCGGGATATAAATAAAAAAATAGTGTGCAGCGGCGTGTTTGACGGTAAGTATTTTATTGTTTTATGTGAATTTTAGGATACATAGCTGTTTCTAGACATTAATAATGAAAAGACGAATAGTATGAATTATGAATTAGCTTGTTTTTTTTATAGTTAACAATTAAAATAAGGTGGACGCGAATTACAACACCGAATTTATGAAACTTCCAGTTTGCGTCCACAATGGACGCGAACTCGTCTATTTATGATTTCTTTAGTTGTTTATTTTTATGTGATTAAAATATGAGAGAGAAATTGGGATTTTGTTTATTTTAACATTAATAGTATGCAATTGTAATGACCGATTTGCGTCCACATTATTATGATTGTAATAAAAGATACAATCGATAGAATAATCGATCACAAGTGGACGCAAACTATACCTGCAAGGGATAATATTATAGCAAATTGCGTCCATATTTTCATGAAATAGAAATGATCGCTTAATACATTCTATATATATATATTTTTTTTTATAATTTAAAATGCATTTTTGATTAAGACTGAGTTTAAAATTGAATTATTACATTTAATTTCTTTTATTCCATATTTTTTTCTATTCAAGATGGGTTCTTAGGAGACAAGAAAGAAGAAGGAAAAAATACAAAAGATGATTCAATAAAGAAAGCGTTTTGTGATATTCGTGAGAAGAAGAAATCGATAAGACAAATATGTACATAATTATGTAAAAATTGTGCTATTCCGAAGACCACAATATTGGACAACATGTATCGTTATTTTTTTATCTTTGATTTTAAGTTCCATCGATGTTGAGAACAATAGTTGAGAATAATAGTTATTTATAGTTTCTATAAAGTGATTTAATAATTATAATAATGTAGACTTTTTATAACTTTAATCTTAAATGTAAAAATTGTTAAAAGCCAATCTTTCTTTAGATTGTCTTAATAATATCACTCTTATATGAAGGGTTATAAGGCTGATATTGTTAAGACTAAGCTGGTGGACGCGAACTGGTCCACAGGTGGACGCAATCAGGATTTTTTGGACGCAAACTGGGTAAAATGCCATATTTTGAAGTTTGTCTACTTAAAAAAAAACACAACAAGTTTCGAACAAAACTGAAAGTTATTATTAAAATAGACTATATAATAAACGCATTACATAAATTTTTCATTGAATCAATTTGCTGGAACATTTTTATTTTCTCCTTCAAACTTGCCAACTGCACTAAATGGACGCGAACAGGCGAAATGATCCTAAGCGCTTTTCATGACGCTGCGCTTAGGTCAAATATAATCGTGATAACTTTTAAACTATTCGTCCAAACTACTTACTGTAAAAGACAAAGTTCATCTACATTAAATACTGAAGGCAATAAATCTATCAATTTGATAACTACTCTACAATGAGCATTGTAAAAAACATTTTTTTTATGTTAAACTGTTTTATTACAATAAAAATTATGTAGTTAGAGGTTATGTACTAAAAGCTAAAAAAATATTCGGTAAGTCCTAGCTACCAGCTCGCACTAATGTTCACATCAATGTGGGGTATTGATTAGACAAATATAAAATAGTTGGGCAAGCGAAATTTCTATCATAATGTTTACTCTGGATATGCTACGCCCAAAACGATTTTTTTAGTTAATTTTATTTTCAAGTTTTTGCTTTTGTTGTTAGTTGATACTTCTCATTATCTTTTCATAGTGATCCCTTTGCTACCAATAAGGCCCTGTCGTTCGATACCCATATTGAGGTATTTGTGGAATATAGGTAATTCGCCATTTTGTGGTGGCGGCCATCTGGAATTTTTCATAGTGAGCTCTATTCTACCAATCAAACCCTTTCATTTGATACCCATATTGAGGTATTTGTGGAAAATATGTAATCCGCCATTTTGCGGCGACAGCCATCTTGGATTTTTCATAGTGAGCTATATACTACGAATCAAGCCCTTTCGTTTGATACCCATATTGAAGTATTTGTGGAAAATAAGTAATCCACCATTTCGTCGCGGCGACCATCTTGGATTTTTCATAGTGAGGTCTATTCTACCAATCAAACCTTTCATTTGATACCCATATTGAGGTATTTCCGGAAAATATGTAATCCGCCATTTTGTGGCGACAGCCATCTTGGATTTTTCATAGTGAGCTCTATTCTACGAATCAAGCCCTTTCATTTGATACCCATATTGAAGTGTTTGAGGAAAATAAGAAATCCACCATTTTGTCGCGGCGGCCATCTTGAATTTTTCATAGTTAGCTCTATTCTACGAATTAAGTCCTTTCATTTGATACCCATATTGAAGTATTTGTGGAAAATAAGTAATCCGCCATTTTGTGGCGGCGGCCATCTTGGATTTTTCATAGTGAGCTCTATTCTACCAATCAAGCCCTTTCATTTGATACCCATATTGAGGTTGTTGTGAAGTAATATGTAATCTGCCATTTTGTATCGGCGGCCATCTTGAATTTACAATCATTTAAATTATCTTTTAAATCTTAATGACAATATGAGTGTATACCAAAAATCAGATCAATCTGTCATCAGTAAGGGGGTAAAATTCCAATTAATAGCTTTCAGAGCTCAGGATTTTTGCCGACTTGGTTGATACTTTTCCTTATATTATGGCAACATTATCCAAAAATGTTATAAATTGTAGCCTATGTGTTATTCTGATGTATAAACTATATTACTGTAAAGTTTCATCCAAATCCGTTCAGTAGTTTTTACGTGAAAGAGTAACAAACATCCATACATACATCTTCACAAACTTTCACATTTATAATATTAAGTAGGATGTTTATATCTCTATGCTATCCTAGATGCTATGGATGTATGGATCATAGATGTGTGACTATGGATGGGCTATGGTAGTAAAGATTGTCAGTGTCACAGAATCACAGATGTCACATACGTCAGTAATGTTGTAAAATGATCAATTTGGAATAAGCTGCATTTTATTTATTTTAGGCTACTTATTTTATAAGGTAAACGTAGGTTGTTTAATGCTTGTGATAACTTCAAGACAGTACAATTAACGATAAATACATGTATCTTACATGATACATAGTGTCAGATATTTTTGGACACTGATTATTTATAGGTTAAAGCAAATAGTTTTTTTTTAACCATCATGTTGTTAAGGCGTTTAAGATTTCCGCGAGCAATTAATATGACGAAACAATTGTTTTCACCTAGCTCGAGATGTCATAACACTACTCGCAGTTCAAATGTTAATATACTCGGAATAGAAACTTCTTGCGATGACACAGGCTGCGCTATAATAAATGGCAATGGCAAACTATTGTCAGAAACTATACATTCTCAGAATTTAATACACTTGAGAAATGGAGGTATCATCCCAGATATAGCACAAGATCTTCATAGAAGTTATATTGAACCTACTGTAAATAAAGCTTTAAACGATGCACAGATGACCATGGAAGATATTTCAGCCATAGCTGTCACATTAAAACCAGGTCTACCTCTCAGTCTTGTAGTTGGTATGAAGTATGCAAAGCATTTAGCAAGGCGATACAATAAACCAATAATTCCTATTCATCACATGCAAGCTCATGCACTAGTGGCAAGAATGCAACACAAAATAACCTTTCCATTTCTCGTCCTATTAATATCTGGAGGACACTGTTTACTAGCTGTTGTTCAAGATGTTAATCATTTCCAATTACTTGGAGAAAGTATGGACTGTGCTCCTGGTGAAATTTTCGATAAAGTTGCACGAAGAATGAAGTTAAGAAATGTACCTGAGTATTCCAAGATGTGTGGTGGACAAGCAGTTGAGACAGCAGCATCAAAGGCAACTAATCCTCATCAGTTCAAACTGCCTTTACCATTGGCAGAATATAAAGATTGCAATTTTAGCTTCAATGGCTTAAAAACATCTGTACTTTTTCATTTACATAAAAAGGAAATAGAACACAATATTGTAGCCCATGAACTAATACCAGAAGCAAATGATTTGTGTGCAGCCCTTCTGATGGCCACTGCGAGACACCTAGTTCAGAGAACTCAAAGAGCTATGCAATATTGTCAAGATAATAATCTTATTCCTGAAGAAAAGCAGCAACTAGTGGTATCTGGTGGAGTGGCTTGCAATAATTATATCTTTAGTGCTCTACAAATGTTGTGCAATGAGTCTTCTTATGAGATCTACAGACCTCCTCCTAAACTTTGCACAGACAACGGAGTCATGATAGCATGGAATGGCTTAGAGAAATGGCAAAAAAGAATAGATATAGTCAAAGACTTCGAAACATTGGATATAGAAGCATCTAGTCCTTTAGGTGACAATTTAATAGGAAAAGTCATAGAAGCTAAGATTCCTACCAAGTTAATGAAAATAAAAACAACAGTGTAATATCATGCTAGTTTTTTTATTGTATCATACCTACACAGTAGTCAGAACTCAGAACACAATAGGAGAATGCAAAATTTTTACTTGAAAATATTTAAGTAAGCAAAATTGTATTAGGTACTTATTGTAATTTTCATTTATACCTAATCTCAGATTTTCAGCTGCACGTTTTAATCATCTTGTACATACTTTACTTAATAATTTACTTAAAAACAGTGAAGTTGGTTAAAAATAGTAAAAGTCAGTGTATGTACCTGACTTACTGCCACACCTGCGTCTTAACGCGTCAATATGACGCTAACGCAGGTGTAGCAGTAGCGTTAATCGCAGTCTACTTAGAGATACTACGGCGCGGCGTTAATGGCAATGGCCCACTAGGTACGCGTTAATTAACGCGTTAACAATGCGCGTTGACAAACAGGCTGTAAAAAGAACCTTATCGAAAACTAAAATTCGATATTATGTTGTACCAATCATGTTATACCGAACATTTTTACTTCGGGACCATACCTGGGAAATTGCTGGTTCAGGAGATAATATATCATATCACAGTATTGTTTTAACAGTATTTTAAATCACTTATGAGCCTTAATTGACGCGTAAATACGCAGGTGTAGCAGAAACATTAGAGATAACACATACCTATATTTTGGTGTTAATATTTTACGTCTTGCTAATTAATTTAAAATTAATATACCTAACTAAAGAAATAATAAAACTAATATACTTACCAAAAAGTATTTGTTAAGAACTAACAAACTTACCTACTTAAAGTTACTTAATTTTGAAAATAACTTGTTAATAATTATCGTAGAAAAAATATGTATGTAATGTATGTTAATATGTGTCTACTTGCCGCGATCTCAGTTTTCCGAAGTGTGATCGCGGCGAGAAGACATGTAATTAACTTATATTTTTCGACGATAATTTCAACAAGAAAAGTTTTAATTCAGTAAGGCATTAAGTTTGTTTTAGTTCGTAACAGTATTTCATAAACGGGTTGATCCAGTGCATGACAAGTGTTTACTTCACTTTTTTACCCGACTACGGCGAAACCAACAGGAAGGGTTTAATATATTTATTAGGTACATTTGTGAGATAGTTTGTCAAACAATGATTCAAGGTACAATACGCGTGAGGTGTGGTATATCTGTTTCTACCTCACAGATCTGTGAGGTAGAAACAGATATACCACACCCCACGCGTATTGTACCAATCAAATCCATATACCTACCTACATTTACCAATCCATAGTAAATTGGATGGATTTTATTGGTACCATACGCTTGGCATGGGGTTTCGTATATCTGTTTCCAACACAGTAATAAATAGTACTATTTATTTCTGTGGTTTCCACCTTTAAAAGTAAATTATGGAGAATGAATCACTATAAATAAAAGCGCATACTTACCATATATTTTTACAGTGGTCAACGGGTTTTAGCTTCACTCGCAATTTATAGGATGCCCTGTATCTTCTAGCTTTTTACTTAGTGTGAGGTGTACATTCAATGTAATTCATCATGCTCCTTGCGTTAACTCAGTTGCAACCAGAGGTTCGCGTACTAGTCTAATGATACGGATTTGGCTGCATATTAGCTTTTCCATAGAGCTATACTAAGACTATAGAACAAAAGGCAGACAGAGCGCGCGGAACACTTGCGTGAGGCCACTAAAGCAAATACAAAATTGAAAAGCGAATACAAACTCGACTCAGTACGCTGCGAAGCATCGCACAGTTCACACGCCACGATCGAACCAGCTTTTAAATTCATAAAATGCCGTCTTGCGTTTTTAAACATTGTAAAAGTTGTTTCTAAAAGCAAATACGGGAAGATAGAATATATTCTTACAGATAACTATGGATTATTTGACCGTTTAATAATATTATTTCGATAAAATTCGTATTTCTGCAGAAAATATGTAAGTGTTGCCAGTTTACGTCGACACCGTTTTCCCTGAATTAGGGAAAATGCACTTGTCAATTGATTATGTAGGTAATAATGATTGTCATGTTAATGAAAAATACATTAACCTATTGTAAAAGTATATTGTAGATTATATTTTTTCTTATAAATATACTACGAGTAATAGGATTTCCATTAGTATATACATTGTTTTGAGTTCGATCCTCAAACGATCCAAATATTCGTGTACACGCGGCTACTTGTCAAGCTATCACTTTGACCTTTGTACCGTTGTTAGACCTTTGTACCGTTCTTATGGCGTAGGGAATAAGTATCAAAATCGTACTTCGACTATTTAGCTTGACTTGGCGCCGTGTGTACATTAAGTACAGAAACAGAAATTATTGAATGTAGCCATTATTTATTTTTAATTGCAATTTTTTTTGGTTACGATTTATGATTATGATATTCATAATTTATTGTATGCATGACAAAATGTTTTTAGCTAATTAATATTTATGACGTAAGCCTATCTATTTATTTCTCAATTTACGAATAAAATTAGTTAAAACTTAACTCGGAGCCTACATTTTTTAAGAAATGTATTTATAAAAGCATACTTTAATGGTATCTTTTATTTGAATAATTTTCACAACAGCATTACATATTAAAAGCATTAATTAAATCTATGGTAAATTCTTCAAAACCACAAAAGAATATAAAATATTACCTATGTAATATTTTTATATTCGTTTGCAAAAACTATATGCAAAATAGTGGGAGATTATTCATAATCTGGCAACTTTACACACACATAGACGCGCGTGTCCGTACAGTGCCAGTCGCCAAATGTCACGCACACATAGCTGTCAACGTGCCTCACTTAGTTGGACGAATACGCTACATCTGATTCTAAATCTGTGGAGCTATAACTGTCTGTCAGACCTCCGCAACCCAAAGGGATAGCGATATTCCATGGTTTAGTTAGACTAGTCTCAGTCTATACAAAGGTACCGACTTCTTATAACGACTCGTACGAACGAACGTCAAAGATTTTCAGACAACCGGGACCAACCCGCTAACGTGCTCTCCGAGGCAAACAATACATAATTAGCAATTCAATAGGTACGCACATTACCTACGCCCAAAAGTCAGTGATGCGCGTCGTGGAATCGACCCCGCAACCCTCTGAATGGCAGCTAGTCTGTTAGTATCTCTATCAGGCCATAGCTGCCTTACCTACACTCAATGTAAATTACACTTATAAAAATAGCATTTGCGAAAAAAATCGGGTCGAGTAGGTACACGATGATTCGGTGTTTTCTGCAGCAGTTGTACAGGCGTCCATAATTCCATATTATATTACTACTAGAGGACGCCCGCAGCTACGCCCGCACATTTAGGTATTTTATTTTACCCGTTTTGCCCGATCCCATAGGAATATCGGGAAATCCCTTCTTAGTGAACCCCTATGGTCCCCAAGAAACACACATGCCAAAAATCAGCTTCCTACGTCTAATAGTTTAGGCTGTAGCTTGTCTGTCAGTCAGTCAGTAACGCAAGGATTTTATATAAATAAATAAGATTAAGATACGGTATACCTATAGAGAATGATTCGAAATAAACTAATCAGACACTTCTGATAAAAAAAAAAGAATGACGACATATTTTTTTTAGTCAATTAAGTATATCAATAAATAGAAAGAAAATTATAAAATAGAGTCTTATCATTATATGATGCTACAAACTATCATTATTTTAGCATGTTCCACTACATATAAGAACTTATATACGCCACTGCTCTCGCCCAATCTTTTTTATATAAATAGCAACACTGTTTTGATAGTCATTCATGAAGGTGTCATTCTTCTGATGCGATCTTGTGATCTCAAAACTAAAAATGCATAATGAATTTTCGGTATTTGGTCCGATTTACAAACTTGAACACGCACTAAGCAGGTACTACGATTGGACTGCAGTAGACACATAATCAGTGGGTGGCGTAGCACGGGTTGGCACCCGGGACGATTTTTACTTATTATATTTCATAAAATTTCTCCAAAGTCTTAATTCCAAAATAACACTCAGCATGATTAGTTCCTTACGCTGTAGTACCTAGTCGCTTTAATTTGTAAAACAGCAACATGAATCATGAATACTGGACATTTTTTTCTTCTTAAACAAGATATTCTTAAAGAAGACGACCGGTTGGCGCAGCGCGAGTGTAAGTGACTGCTACGCCGAAGGTCGCGGGTTCGATTCCCGCTCAAGTCAAACATTTGTGTGCATGAACATGGATGTTTGTGTTGGTCTGGGTGTTTCTATGTATAATATGTATGTATTATGTTTACCCATTGTATAGTACCCATAGTACAAGCTCTGCTTAGTTTGAGACTAGATGGTGATGTGTGTATATGGTAGAATTTTTTTTTATGTAATAGGCGGCAAACGAGCAGATGGATCGCCTGATAGTAAGCGATTAGTGCCAATCTTGGACACAAGTAATACAAGATGAATCACAAGTGCGTTGCCATCCTTTGAAAAGGAAAAGGGGATGGGGTCTCCCATTCATGTTGAAATCAGTAAAGCTCCACTACCTACCTATAACCTTAATACCTATTTGTTCGGCGATAAGTGTCACTACAGAGGCCATTTAGTATTGTAGCGAGGTCTTCCTTAGTCTGCATTATAACTAAAGTTAGCAAATTGATGGTGTCTGATGGAGTCGCCCGTTCAAAGTGCAGAAGCTTCAATTTTTAGCGCAGTGTTGACCAGTTTCGAGAATATAACATCCCCCTATATAACCTTTGCAGTAGTGATGTATTTTTATACATATTTTTGAGCTGTGGCTTAAACAAATACCTTACTCTTCTACATAAAGATAGTCAATATGGATTTTTGTAAGACGTATCGAAATGATATCAAAATATACAATATTTCCAATAATCGTTTCTCGTATCAATGATGTGACAAACTTATAACCTTAATAATAAAAAAAAATATTTTTTATAGACTCTCGCCTATATCCCCGAAGGGATAGGCAGAGGTGTAATATTATACCCACATTTAGCCAAGAATTTTTAGGTCCCACGTAATAGGGAGCGAGCCTATTGCCGTACCGGGCACATTACCAGACTCCGTGCTGTTACTGAGAATTTCCTAACGGAAAAACCCAATATCACTTTGCCCGACCCGGGAATCGAACCCGAGACTAATGATGTTCGAATCTGCTATTTATCAATCGCATGCTATGAACTAGTTATATGCTAAATTTTTTTAGCATGCTATTAAAAATGATATAATATAGCATGCTATCGTGCGAAGCGTCATCACCCTTCGTGTGACCGCTAGTTTTAGCACATGTACGATTTAGCGCGCTGTCGCGCTATCCATATTTGAACGTAGGTTAATATAGCGTCGACAAACATGCTATTTGCCTAACGAGTCTGAAGACTTAAAGCGTGGGGCAGATAACATGGTGAACTGTAATGTTACACATGCATAAACAATACATATACATATTTGTACATTTCTTCTAAGTATAAAATGTAATCATTATGCACAACAAACTAATATTAACTAACTAATTAATAATAAATAAGTCAATTAATTGTCCTTCATACTTTTCAGGCTTAGGACTGTATATAATTATATTGAGTTATTTAAATCATTTTAACATACATGCTACACAGATCATTCATAGATACACAGTATTACGTATCACAGTTTTTTTTAATCAAACACAAAACACTTAACTTTTGAGAACGTAAAATAACTCGCGTACTTATATGCCTACTTAAATCGCGCGAGCCGTCGAACAGCTAAAATTCGCACGCTACGCAAGTTCACGTCTGGCTGCTCGCGTTAGCACGCGAAGACTGATCGCAAATATCGTAATTCGCAGCGCTGCGAACGTGCCAAGTGCGATGTGCCGTCGCGTCGCCGCGTCGGCGCGATGTTTGATTCTATATGCTATATGCTATTTTATAGCACGAACGAGAGCCGAATGAACTTGCTATTAGATGCAAAATAAAATTAGCGTGCTGTGCTATTGTGCTATATGCTATATTAACCACCATTACCCGAGACCTCCCAATCCCACGCGCACTTTTATGCCGCGAGACCAACGAGGCAGTCACAAAAAAAAACACTAATATTAATAATAGTAGATACATACATACATAGACTCACGCCTGTTTCCCGGAGGGGTAGGCAGAGACTACGGAACGCCATTTGCAACGATCCTGACATATCTCCCTTGCTTCATTCACTCCCATCAGATTCCTCATGCATGCTCTTCTGTTCAGGGTACTTCTAACCTGTCCTGTTTTTAGGATGTCTCCAATCTGGTCAGAGAACGTCAGCCTAGGTCTTCCCCTTCGTCCTGTCCCATTCACACTTGCCTTACATATCTGCTTAGTCAGTCTTTCATCATCCAACCTCTCCACGTGGCCAAACCACCTCAGCATACCTTTCTCGATGCAAGCATCAATAATACAACAAGAAGACGTAGTGACAAGTCACTACATCTTCTTTTACCCCACAACACTCTCTTATAACACAATTCTTTACTCTGTCAGTCAAAGACACACCACACATACTTCTCAGTCCTCTCATTTCTACAGCATTTATTCTACTTTCATTACTCTTCTGCCATACCCAGCTTTCACTGCCATACATAAGTGTAGGTACTAACACCCCTCTATGCACAGCCAAACGTGCCCTTTTTGGACACGTTATGACTGTTCATAAAAGCCTTCAAAGCTCCATTCACCCTCTTACCTGCATTAACTCTTATTTCAATATCTTCTTCATTCTTACCATTCCTAGTAAACAGTGTACCTAAATATACAAAATCATTCACTTGTTCCACTCGTTGTCCATCGATCATAACATTACAAGCCGTAACACATTCCTCCTTTTCAAAAATCATAACTTTCGTCTTGCTCACATTCACTTTCCTTCCTTCCCTCCCTAAAGCACCATGCATGATTGTTACCATCTACTGCAACTTCTCCGCTGAAGACGCATCTGATCATCAGCATAAATAAATAAAATAAAATAAAACAAAAATGATTTTATTGAATCTCATAGTTTTAATTACAGTGTGATGATGGCATTTGACAAGTAACTCATTCATCCTTAATCCACAGTCACTAAGTTTCAAATCTTGCAAACAACTGTCCATGAAGAGGTTGAACAGCCACGGCGACGGCTACACATCCCTGTCTAACACCTGTCTCGATGGTAAACCTTAATTACATATGTATTATGTAACTCATGAACACTCATGACATGCAAGCCGTACTGCTGCACGTCTTATAACGAATCCAGAAAGAGGAATACCGCAGATAACAAATATAACAATACACTTATACAGATAGATCCAAAAAAAATTGGTATGTAAGTAAATTAAAAGAACAAGGCAGCGATAGCCGAGTGGATATACCAACAGACTGCCATGAAGAGGGTATCAGGTTCGAATCCACGGCGCGCACCAATGACTTTTCGGAGTTATGTGCGTATTGAATTGTTAATTATCGCTTGTCCCGTGCCTCGGAGAGCACGTTAAGCCGTCGGTCCCGGTTGTCATGAAGAGCTTTGACAGTCGTTACAGGGCGTCAGTACCTTCTAAATAAACTGACACTAATCTAAACCATGGAATATCGCTATCTCTTCGGGTTGCGGAGGTCAGACAGGCAGTCGCTCCGTGGAAAAGCTAATATTCAGCCAAATCCGGTTATACTAGAAAGCGGACCCCAGACTGAAACTGGGATAATATACATACATACATAGACTCACGCCTGTTTCCCGGAGGGGTAGGCAGAGACTACGAAACGCCATTTGCAACGATAATATATATATATACATATCGTCACGCCTTTTATCCCCGAAGGGGTAGGCAGAGGTGTATTTCTACACCCACTTTTCGCCAGATATACTTTAGTCCCACGTAATAAGGGGCGAGCCTATTGCCGTACCGGGCACATTTCCAGACTCCGTGCTGCTACTGAGAATTTTGTGACAAAAACCCAATAACACTGCCCGACCTAAGAATCGAACCCGCCGCGAGACCAAAGAGGCAGTCGTATAGGGTTTGATGTCGAGTTTTCCGTCTTTACGCAAAGATGGTATTTGCATCGTGTTATCCCTTAGTCGCCTCTTACGACACCCACGGGAAGATAGGGGGTGGTGACACTTGTATTCTATGCCGTCAACCACACGGCATTCATCAATCATATATATAATTATATAAAAGCAGTGTAAAAGCGTACAATGAGTGACGGTGAAAAACAATGCCATGCATTGCCGCATTGAGGGTTATTTTACATGATCTAAGTTCACCATAGTGAAATAATTGTACTCTACCGATTTTGACATAATTATCTAATGTACAGACTTCTACCGATTTTGCTTTTATGATATAGAACACTGATTGTCACTGATATACAATTTGTAATCTGTATTGAATTGTATTGCATATTGCATGTTGCAATCAGTCATCTGAAACATACGTATAAATGATAAATATTATAATATAAATAACATCTCGAACCTTAACAGCTGCCAAATTATGTGTACGTCCTAACCATTTTATAGTTGCCCTAGAAAAGTGTGTACATTATTTTGAATAACATACTGTACACCTGAAGAAAATGGATGTCCTAGAAAAAATCTATCACAACATCAGGCGGCAAATCCTTAACTTGCCGGCTACTGTACCGAAAACTGTAGATCAAATCAATAAATCTGTGGGAAATTTAAGATTGCCTCCTTTTACAAGAGATAATGTGTTGTATTATTATTTCCCATTGCAAGGTCTGGTTAGTTATACAACTTTGTCAGTGAGTGTAATGAACCCACATTTAATGGTCAGGTAAGTTAAGACAGTAATGAAAGTAATATCAGTGTAGTAATTTTGTGTTTAAATTGATCCATAATCGATTCTGTTTGTTACAGACTATTTCCTCAAAGAGATGTAACTGATGTATTGTTTCTAACTGCGGGAGGTGGTGCAGGCTTGTGGCTTTGGGCAAGGCCACATATGGCAGCAGCTGCGCCAGCTCGTCGGTTTTCGTGGGCATTTTTGGGAGGTTGTTTATGGCCACTGGGATCTATTTTCTTATGGGCTATATTGAGAAGTTCTGTTGGACAGCGCCCTGTAATAGGCACAGTCCTAGGTATCACAACTGGGGCTATGCTCACCAATATTGCTTTAGATTATTTCCATTATGTAGAACTCATGTTTTGTGGTGAAGTGCAGCTGCCTGATGAGACATACAGTCCCAACAGTGATGATGAGAAATATGATATTGATATATAAGTTTGTTAGTATTTGTTATTATTATTTAATATTTACTTTATTGCTTGGAAATGATGGATATGAATAAATGGTATTTTTTTTTATGCAAATGTAATTTTGGTAGAGGTTAAGTCAAACTCTTGTTGTCAGCACCTTATAGCATGTTGATGTTGTATTTTTGAAGTCTGTCTAGTCTCACTAAGTGCTTTGAATAAAACACTAAAATACAATTATAATTTTCATTTTCTATATTTACATTCATTCTTATGATAGAAGAGGAGCTAACAGTTAGTGTTTTGATCTAAAATACATAGTAGGTACACAGTGACATCCCATTTCATATATTCACTGTTTCACCCCACTTGCTTGCCACAATTGCTTTAAACAATGGATTCTGTTAAAATACAAACATGAGAAGGGAGGAAATATTTATTACCTATCCATTTAATGCGGGTGAATGAAGCAAAAGGCTGTCAGTATCATAGCAAATCCCGATTCATAATCCTTTCCTAAGTGTGTACCCCTTCAAGAACCAGGACGGATTGGGGAAAACCACCATATCAATGTAGATTTGACTATGGAAGTTTTTATGCTGTACAAGAAAGCATATTATAAAGAATAGACATCACAATTATAAATTTAACTAATAGCAGAAAAGCTTGGCAAACCATCCAAAGGCTCCCCAGTGATACTCCACCAGCTCAAGTAACAATACCAAGTAAGCTTTCAATTTCTAATGAATGCTAGCTGCAAGGTCAGTCACCGACTTGAGAAGATTTCAAAAAGAAGGACATCGGTATTATAGTAATCCCTGAGACGTCAGTGCCATAGGAAGCGGGTTGACGTGGGTTCGAAGGCTGATCGGATCGTTAGTAGGTATAGATATTAAAGAGTGATGGCGCCAGGACGCTATCCAGAGGCAGGCCGTGCGTTTGAGCTCCAGTGCTCAGATGTACCCGGTAACATCGATTTTGAAGCTCTCTCAGAACTTAGAACTAATTTTCGATACTGTCATATTCTATACCATTTTCTGTACCTACCTTCCATAGTAGACGTTTAATTAACATAGGTGTCGTACGCAGGCGATAGGTGGTCAACAAAGATGACGCCCGTCACATTGCCTATCTCATCGATATATGTAGGTACCTATATGTCTATCTCAAATCAAACCTCAATATGCTGAGTTAGGTATGGCTACAGCAAGACTTGCGGGACGCAACTCTACTTCTTCTGAGATTAGTGTAGGATCCACGAGGCTGATGAGACAGTTTCGAAGTAGCCTATCAAATAGTTTGAATGTCTGGCAGAGCAGAGATTGATCCCAAGTTTTTCGGGTCATCGGCTGATTCGCCAGGTTTCAGAGTCACAATTATTTTAGCTTTCCGCCACAGACCGGGGACTTTCACCGAATCCAAACATCTGATATACTTACAGTCCTAAGAGTCATGACACGGCGACAGGACGTAAGAGTTGGATTTACTCCACAGCAGGGCCGAACCTTCCCTATGTGCAATGTGTGCGGCGCACACAGGCGCCAGGGTGACAGGGGCGCCGCGCGCCGAGATATGCTTTAATTATAACACTTATTTTCGAAAAAGGATGCCAAAAAAGGCGCTTCACAGATTTCGCACACAGGCGCAGTGGCGTAGGAGGGGCAAATAATTTAGGCCGGAATTGTTAGGTAACGACAAAAAAAAAAAAAGGTCATCCGCCCTACGCCACTGCACAGGGCGCTTCATAGATTTCGCACACAGGCGCTGCATTGGGTCGGAACGGCCCTGCTCCACAGGCAGGTATGTTGGCAACTCAAGAGGCTTTACTGTTCATAAAGAGGTTCCGTGGTCCAGTGGATAGCGTATGTGACTGCTGATCGGAGGTCCCGGGTTCGATTCCCGGGTAGGGCAATAGTGTTACTTACTAGGTTTTTCCGAATTCTCAGTAGCAGCACGGAGTCTGGTGATGTGCCCGGTAGCGGCATTAGGCTCGCCCCCTATCACGTAGGATCTAAAAAATTCGTGACGAAATGTGGGTGTAATATTACACCTCTAGCTACCCCTTCAGGAATACAGGCGTGAGACTATAAAAAAAAAGATAGTAAGTAGGTAGGTATTCATGAATAACAAAAAAATTTAAGATCTGAGTCTAGGTAATAGCAAAAACTTGTATGATCTAATACGCTCTTCAACTTCGGAAGTACGATACAGTGGTTCGATATCTTAAGATAGGTACAGACTACAGTCAGCTACATATAAGTCCATTTAAAATTACGTTATTTTGAATTAATATATTGTCCCAATTTATTTTAAGATTTTTAGGCAAATAAACACCACAGATATGAGAATTAGTATCAGATAGAGCGCATTCGTCCAACTAAGCGTGGCACGTTGACAGCTATGTGTGCGCGACCTTTGGCGACTGGCACTGTACGGACACGCGCGTCTATGTGTGTGAAAAGTTGCCAGATTATGAATAATCTCCCAGTATTTTGCATATAGTTATGTAATATTCTTATATTCATTTGCGGTTTTGAAGAATTTACCATGGATTTAATTAATGCTTTTATAAATACATTTCTTAAATGTAGGTACCGAGTTAAGTTTTAACTACTTCGTAAATCTGTATATATAAAATCCTTGCGTTACTGACTGACTGACAGACAAGCTACAGCCGAAACTACTCGGCGCATGAAGCTGAAATTTAGCATGTATGTTTCTTGGGAACCGTAGGGGTGCACCAAGACGGGATTTCTCGAAATTCCCACGGGATCGGGCAAAACGAGAAATAAGAAAATATGTGCGTGCGAAGCCGCTGGCGTCGATTAGTTGAGAAATAAATAGTACTACTAGTAGTACTATTTATTTCTCAACGTACGTAGCTAAACAGTTGCTGTACGATTTTGATACTTATTCCCTACGCCATAAGCATGTATGTACACACGGCGCCAAGTCAAGCTAAACAGTTGCTGTACGATTTTGATACTTATTCCCTACGCCATAAGTATGTATGTACACACGGCGCCAAGTTAAGCTAAACAGTTGCTGTACGATTTTGATACTTATTCCCTACGCCATAAGTATGCATGTACACACGGCGCCAAGTCAAGCTAAACAGTTGCTGTACGATTTTGATACTTATTCTTTACGCCATAAGAACGGTGCAAAGGACAAAGTGTATAAGCTTGACGAGTAGCAGGGTGTACACGAATATTAGGATATCGTTTGGGGATCGAACTCAAAACAATATAATGTAAGGTATATACTAATGGAAATTGAAATTCTATTACTATATTTATGAGAAAGAAGATATATCTACAATATACTTTTATAATACGGTAATGTATTTTTCATTAACATGACAATCATTATCACATAATCAATTGACAAGTGCATTTTCCCTAATTCAGGCAGAACGGCGTCGACAAAAACTGGCAACACTTACATATTTCTAGCACAAATACGAATTTTATCGAAATTAAATTAGGAAACAGTCAAATTATCAATAGTTACAGTGGCGGCGCTAGGCGTCGGCGACGTCGGCGACCGCCGACGGCCTCGCGCCTGAGGGGGCCTCGCAGAAAGTTTTACAAGTTACATACTTAATTTCGTTTCGCCAATCATCCTGGCCTAGGTAGCCGACACCAAACAATTCGGGAAAAAGCTAAGCAGATGATGATGACTTTAATTATTTTCGAACACGTGCGTGAAAAGATCCGTGTTGGGTGAAATTTTTTGAATTGTCATTTATTTATTAATAGGTACATTATTTTATAATTTGGCTCACTTAATTTTATCGGTTTTTTTACTACGAAGTAGGTTAACGGGGCCTCGCCATCGATTTAAAGGGCCTCGCGAACTTGATGTCGCCGACGTCCACATGTGGTCTAGCGCCGCCACTGAATAGTTACCTGTGAAAAGATATTCCATTTTCCTGTTTTTGTTTTTAGGAACAACTTTTACAGTGTTTAAGAACACAAGACGGCATTTTGAGAATTTAAAAGTTGAAGTGATCGTTACGCGTGAACTGTACGATGCTTCGTAGCGCACTGAGACGAGTTTGTATTCGCTTTTCAATTTTGTATTTGCTTTAGTGGCCGCACGCAACTGTGCCGCGCGTTCCATCTGACTAATTCTCATATCTGTGATAAACACATTCACAATTTATAAATTACTAGCGGCCCGTCCCGGCTTTGCACGGGTGGACATTTATAATAATAATATTTTCTAGAAATATAGGTAGCTTATGTTGAGGGATAATGTAGCGTTATAATGGTGCAAGATTTTTTTTAATCAGTCCATTACTTTTTTATTTATTCGTTACAAACATACAAATCTCCTCTTTATTATATTGTATATAGATGAGCAATAATCGAGGAGTTTAAATTGTTAAAAGACTGCAGATTTTGAGGTGTATTGAGACTTAAAGTAGGATAAAAATGTACCTAAATAATGTAAAATTTATCATCAATCATAATTTTTAAAGAGCTGTTGCCTTAATCCCTCCAGATAATCGTCAGATTATGAGTATAAGCACGTCTAGGACGTTAGGATAAAGCACATTTAACTTAATCTGACGCGCTTGAATATTTCGAAACGGCGAATTCACTCATTCACATTCGCAACTTTCTAATAATGGCCACGAGTTTGCGTGATACCTTTTTTTATGTTTCTCATGTACCCTTGTGTCGCAGGGTCGGGTATCGCCGAAGCATTCGTCGCTACCCCCCGATGGGTATTGGCCCACCAGATGGTCAGGCGGGCCCCGAGCAAAACCCCTTTGGCGGCGGATGAAGGTGTTGGGCTCCGCCGCCAAAACACCCAACGGCCGCAGAGGATAGGGAGGACGGCAACCTGGCAACACCGCATCTCCTCTTCCTCTGCGACCCCACAATGGTGCGCCCCCATTTGGTCGCGGAAGATAGGGCGCGCGGTAACGCTCCTTCGCAGGCCCCTCCAAGCCCACGCGGAGCGTCCACTCCCGGGATCTCTCTTAGCTTCACCGCGGGTGTCCAAGCCACGGTTACTGAGCACCTCCACCACGACAAGGTGGAGATCCCACGGGGGTGAGTTTGCGTGACACCTAAATCGTCAGATTATTCTATGAGAGCCTTTTTTTAGGTTCACTTAACATCCCAAAAAATATCTGACGCGTTCGAGTAAATCCCGAAATGCCTTCTTGGGCTCCCCTACTATAGGTGACTATTTTATAATACCTACAGATGTAAGTAGGTATTTAAATTGTTTATATACATACAATACGACATATACAAATAAGAGTTTATAACGAAGTCCCGAAGCAAATCTTGAGATGTTGCCAATATAATACGACTGACAGAGCAAGGCCAAACTGCGTAATTCGTACAACATATTTAGGGTGACAGGCTCGCCTACGCCTGTGTCGGGATAGGTAGATAGGCATAGCTAATGCCTAGTTATTGCGCTGTGTACTGCGCAGCCGTAATTTTTTGGGCGTTGTTGAAGTAGTCGTGCTTTAGAAGTCCACTGCATCTAAACCAACCTTGGAAACGAGGGCAGGTAACTAAGCATGTCCTGAAAGTAAAACCAAATAAAATAATTAAGTGGGTACCTAATGCTAGTATTATTGCAATAAAAGGTTCTGGCCTCCTATGATAAAATCAAAATAATATTTGTAATACTATTGATGTATTTTGTTCATTGGAAGGTCTGAATAATTAGATTGATACTTCAGGAAATCCCAAAAGGGTGGCTAGCAAGACTTTCTAGCCACTTGCCTTGTATACAGGACAGGAAGTGCAAGAGTAGTTCGCCAGTATAACATTATAATGGAGTTAGCTTGCGCCATACATATGAACAGCCTTCATGTTCTTGCGCGTGGGATTGGGAGGTCTCGGGTTCGATTCCCGGGTCGGGCAGTGTTATTGGAATTTCCGTTAGGAAATTCTCAGTAACAGCACGGAGTCTGGTAATGTGCCCGGTACGGCAATAGGCTCGCCCCCTATTACGTGGGACCTAAAAACTCATGGCGAAATGTGGGTGTAATATTACACGTCTGCCTACCCCTTCGGGGCTACAGGCGTGAGACTATAAATAAATAAATAAAAGAAAATAAATGAAAGTATTTAAGAAGATACAGGTATTCAAACACGCTTTTCTTTTTTTAACAGACTTTATTAAAATTTTGTATACAATATGGAAATGTTAGTATTGTTCAGTTGTTCTGAGGAGGCTTAGACCATTCCACATTGAGAATCAAATGATCGTAGCCGTGTCCATTCAAAGTCTGAATAGCTTTAGCAGCATCAGCACGGAATTTGAAGTGAACATAGGCAAAACCTTTGCAGTGTCCAGTACTCTGTAACAAAAATAGCACAATCACTACATAGTATAAAACAAAGTCTGTCTTCTGTCTGTCTGTCCTTAAGTATGCTTAAATCTTAAAAACTACGCAACGGAATTTAATGCGGTTTTTTAACAGATGGAATGATTCAAGAGGAAGGTTTATATGTATAACTAGAGTATGCTCGCGGTTACACCCGCGTTATTTAAGACTGCTCCGCTCCCGTCACTCATAGCGCGATGTTATATAGCCTATAGCCTTCCTCGATAAATGGGCTATCTAACACTGAAAGAATTTTTCAAGTCGGACCAGTAGTTCCTGAGATTAGCGCGTTCAACCAAACAAACAAACTCTTCAGTTATATATTAGTATAGGATAAGATAAGATTGACGAGGCGAAGCCGCTGGCGACCGCGACGTCTAGTATGTTAATAAATACAACCTTCACAATTGTGAAGAGGAATATCTTATCCACGAACTTTACATCTCTACAATGTTACTTTATGAATAAATACAACACCATAGCTGATATGTGTTTTTTTAACATATTTTGCAGACTCGAGATAACATTCAGAAAATAATTTTAAACTTAATTCCATGTTTAAAGTAAGACACAATTTAATAATACTCCATCTGACAGAATGGGATATGTTGAGAAATAAAATAATGCAGTGGTTATTATTACCTTCTCTTTAGCGAGGTACAATTTCTGTACTGGTCCAAAGCCTTTGACAAGATCATCAAGATCAGCTTCGACCGCGAAGTTGCTGAGGTTGGAGATACGAATGGCAGCGACATCGTCGCGGCGAGCGCCTGGGGGTTCGCGTCCGGCACCGCGGCCGGCAGCTCCCTCACGCATGAACGGAGCCACATACTTGTTGGTGGTGGTGGATTTCGCTTCTGCAAAATTGATAAAATATTGTGTTAGTTTGGGCATGATAACTATGTAACCTAACAAGTATAATTAGATTCAATAATTAGAGACTGCCTCGTTGGTCTCGCGGCATAAATGTGCGCGTGGGATTGGGAGGTCTCGGGTTCGATTCCCGGGTCGGGCAAAGTGTTATTGGGTTTTTCCGTTAGGAAATTCTCAGTAGCAGCACGCACGGAGTCTGGTAATGTGCCCGGTACGGCAATAGGCTCGCCCCCTATTACGTGGGACCTCAAAATTCCTGGCGAAATGTGGGTGTAATATTACACCTCTGCCTACCCCTTCGGGGATACAGGCGTGAGTCAATAAATAAAAATAAAAAAAATTGGATACTTAAGCAGTTCTTTGGCAAAAAAATTGATTTAGGGATTATTATGGCCACATGTTACTTGACCAGGCGTCACTAGCTAAAGTAAAATAGGCCATGATTTTTACTCTAACGGCACGGCCCGGCCCCTGCCTACGGCGGTGGGCGGCAGGTGCGAGCGTTTTTGATGTACCGTACGACGTCAGTCGCGGCCTGTGGTCGCGGGCACGGCGCGCGACGCACGGCCGCGAGGGAGCGGCCATGTACATCGAAAAGGCTCACCACTGCCAACCATCGCTGTAGGCCGTTGTTGAGTGGTAATGCGACGTGTGCGAGTGTGTCAAGCCGAAAGGTTGACTAACATTTTATAATTCACAATTCAATCATATATTAGACAAAGAAAATATAGAAATACAAGATATAGGGGTTATTTTCAAACAGTACTAAAAATGCGATACCACTAGGTTATAAATAACAAAAGGTACAATTAGATAAGCACGACCATAAAGTTATGAATATATTCTTGCCTTAGTTCCAATTTAGATATTATAACAAATAAAAAAATAAGGATAAATTGCAGAATAATTACTTACCAGCGGCCTTGGCGGCTTCGCTTGCTTTAGTCTGAGCAAGCTGGGTGTGCTTGAAGGGGCAACTTGTGGTCCAGTGCTCTCCGTGACAGGTACGGCACTTGACAATCACACTGCTGCTTTGAGGCTGTAATTACACAATACCAATATCAATACTAAACTTTTGAAACAAATGAAAAGAATGGTTTTGCCATTTATTGTCTATTTTGTTTCCTTTCATTGAAAACTTTCACTTGACTATAGATCAAATATGTTTATCACTGAATACAATTACTAAATGGTGCTACTGTATTCATATGACTACATTGGTAAACATGCTATTAATATTTTATGTATACCTTATGGAAAATACACACATGAGGCTCACTCCAGTGTTATTATTCTAGAATAAAGATTGATCATTGCTTTTTTTAGATGTTACTAATATGGATGAACAAAATTGATGGACAAGATGAATTCAGATACAATTAACACATTTTGATAGCTAGCTGAGCTAGCTTATATCCTAGCTACAAATAAAATAGAGTTGTTGGAAATGAATATGCTATATCCTACCAGAAAATAAACTACTACTTGTGCATTAAGAGCATATGACTGAAACTGACCATGACTTAAAAGAAAACATTGGCATGTTTAAAAACACAGCTAACAAGGCTATATTATAGTTGGGTAGATGGTAAGACATAATTGCAACACTAAATGACACAACTTAAACACATTACTCTCCAGTATTAAGTAGTACCTATGTATAAAAAAAAACTGTTGAATGTTTACCACACACCTGGTAGCAAGGGTCCGGTGCAAGCAAATAGATGTTGGCGCAGAATTATAACTACTAATGCAATATTAACCTGCTTTTCTGATTGACAAGCAGATTCATTATCTTGTTAGGTATTCATATTAATTATATCAATTATCCAAACATGTCAATGTTAGGGTTAGGACATGGCATGTGTTTGGACAATTTATTTTTGACAGTAACCATAGAAGTGAGCACCATTTTCTTAAGTGGAATGATAAGCAAATACATACCTTAAGTCCGTCTACACATTCATCGTCAGGACGCTGACTTTCTTCTTTGCTGGTGATGAACTGCATAAAGACATCTTCAGCCACATTGGTAGTAGCAGGATTAGGACCAGGTTTATCATTGGCCGAGTCACCAAATTTACTCCAAGTCTTACGCTTGGCAATACTCTAAAATCAATTATTTAAAATTATTTGTTAGTTCATACTGAACAGTTCTTAGGTGATAAAAAAAATATGTGTACATAAACTATAATATAATTGTTTTTGTTTTAAACCAATACCAATGCAACAAGTCAAGTGTACAATGATTCAGGTGGACATAATTTTTTTTTTTTTATAGACTCACTCCTGTATCCCCGAAGGGGTAGGCAGAGGTGTAATATTACACCCACATTTCGCCATGAATTTTTAGGTCCCACCTAATAGGGGGCGAGCCTATGGCCGTACCGGGCACATTACCAGAGTACGTGCTGCTACTGAGAATTTCCTAACGGAAAAACCCAATAACACTTTGCCCAACCCAGGAATCGAATCCGAGACCTCCCAACCTCACGCGCACATCTATGCCGCGAGACCAACGAGGCAGTCATCATTTATTATCAGTATAGTTAATAGTGTTTTATTGCTGCAGAATTGATAAAACTGCTATATTTACTGTTGAGCTGGATTTCAAAGCATGTCTAAAAATCTTAAAAGTGGAGGGCAATCTGTTTGTCTAGCTTTTTGGCTTTATTCAACCAGGTTAACAGGCTTTATAGATACTACTCTATGAGGTGACATTTGCTCCTCACATTGACGGCTTTGTATAGTTTAGTCTGTTATTGACAATATCATTCCAATAACAGCAGCAAATATTTAGTCCAGCTAGCTTTTATATGAGTACTTACTGAATTTAATTGTTGCATTATATCTTGTTAGAAAAATAACTTAACATATACCAAAAGCATTGACAGAATCTTATATATAATGAAGATAAGAGCTAGAACTTCTAGTAATGAGAGTATTTGACCCATACTAGTACTCTTTTTTGTAGATAAAGAAAGCTTGCTTTGGTTCTCCTAGCATGAAAATTACTATTAAAGATCAATGTCAATCAGATATAAAAGTCATGATTGGCTGTTGATTCTTTACTACCCAGTAGACGTCAGAAGCTGTGATCTATTCTAGCTATTAACCATGGTTTAGGAATAATAATATTATGAAAACTTCATAATAACATACCTTTGAGACTACGCGTTTTTCAATTTTATATGTCCGGACAATCTTTACTTTCTTGTTGTCATTGTCATATTTGTATTCAGTGACAATTTTCAGGCCATTTTCTACAACTTCAGATGGAGGCGGTAGGGCTCCCTGATCAATTTCAACTTCATCAGCCCATGAGGACTGGATTTCGTCAGCAACAGGCATCTTAAAAGTAGAGATACATCACAATACTATATATATGCTGTGACAGTAATAGCATGAGTTTTTCACTTGTTATCAGTTTTTTTAATTATTATGATGGCATTTCACAATTCGTAATATTATATGAAATATCACTTTGAACTATTACTATGTACCGACATAATAAAATTGTAGTTAGTGTATGCAAGTTGAGTATGTCACACAACTTGGGTAGTTATCACTACATAACTACATCGTAATATTTGCGCCGAGCAGATACAAAGATTTAAATATAAATAATCAAAAAGTAAACTATGCGTTCACGCAAGGAAAAGACGTGTGGAATAATAGGCGATGACTTATGACGAAGGCATAAACCCTACATTTTGTTGGTTATAAAACGTGAACTTGTTTACTGTTGGATTATATGTACACAAAAGTTCGATTTACTTACCGTTAACTAATGGTACTTATTTCTTTAGAATGTTTAGATTAGTATTCCTCTTCAAAAATTGAAGATTTATTTTGACAATGAATACGAGTTTCTTTCCTTTCAATAGAGCCCTCTCCCTCCTCCACCGTTACCTCCCTCACCCACTTGCCACAAATGTTGCCAGTCTACAAAATTGATAATAGTAGAATTAAAGTAAGTTGTAATCACTAACTACTAAACAAGCATGTCTCAGCGTGTGTAAATACAAGACAAGACTAGAAGGACCGAGTCAAGTAAAGAGTCGCACGGTACGAGGCTTAGTGTCTACTAATTGTAAATAATGTGAAGCGATATTCACTTCACATGGCTGGTTTCTATAACTAATCACTTGCACTAATCCGTTGTTGACCACACCTGCTTCGTACTAATCATTGCGCACCTGTATTGTGACTACCTTCACTCGCCGTAATCATAGGGGAAAGTGCCTGCTAGCGGTGGCTCGCCTGAGTAGACACCGATGCACTGGAGGCCGGACCACTGACTAGACACTGGCCACTCACCTCACTTGGCCAGCGTAAAGTGCCGGTGTTCTAATTCGCCTGAAGGACTTTCTGAATGGGTTACACCACCACTAATCACGTCAAGGCTTACTTTTATTGTTATAGACACTACATAAATATTGTTGCTTGCATTTTCTGTGATTATTTGATTATACTGCTATCCATCGTCTGAATTTTAGTGATGTGCTATAAAATCGACTATATCCATCGACTATCGACTAAATCCATCTACTATCGACTATACAATAAACAGTAGAACGCCAATCGATGAAAAAAAGTCTGACACCATAAATTAAATGACGCAATAAAATATTTAAGATTGAAAAAAACGTTTATTAGGAAGTAATCACAGACAGTATAAAGAAAAGGAAATTCTTAAATAGTTTTATAATCTTTACAAGAGTCATCTGAATCTTAAGGCTCCAGTACACAATGGTCCATGATGGGCCACTGCAGGCCATCGCCGTTGTATACACACGCCTACACACCAAACTTTGCTAAACCAGTATAAACTGATCGTTTAATGTGCGGAAAGATCACACAAATCGAGACCATGATAAACTGGTTTTGTTTAACTTTATGTGTAGCCGTGTGTACACGGGGTACGGCGATGGTCTGCAGTGGCCCATCATGGACCATTGTGTACACGGGGTGATGGTATACAGTGGCGGGCAATTGTCAATCGTGGCGCGCAATCGGGATGTTGTCGGTTTTTTGGGCACACTTCAAAGGAATCGTGGCGTAGCGTGGTCTGTGGTGTTCACACAATGGCCCATTGTTTAGTTCGTCACCGACCGCAGACCGGGATAGTGCACTTTTTGTTTTATGTATATAGAAGGCAGTAAAAGAAACTGCATATGTATTGTATATATATTATTTACAAAATAATTATTATACAGTTAGGCTATGAATCAGTAATGGGGCAAAAATCTAAAAAATAATTCTGTCTGTTTGTCTATTTACACACACTAATCTCGGAAGTTACTGGACGGATTTCAATGGTTTTTTTTTTTATTATACTTATTGCTATTAGGTCAGGCGACATATAGGCTGAAATTGATTTTGGAAAGTGGAACATCTGATGCAGAACCACAACAGCCCAGCGTAACTATAAGACATAAAAATTGCGGTGTGGCAAAAAACATTTCACATGTTGAGCATTTTTTGATAAGCAATTAAAATTTGAAGATCTCGAACATCTGATGTGGAAATTAAAGAGCCCAACTACAATATAACATACAGGCTTGCCTTTTTAGCAAAACTTGTTCAGTCTGATGAGCATTATTTAATTGTTGACTTGTCGAAGATCTGAAACATCTGATGATGAACTATATGAATCCATCTGCACTATTCCATACAGACTTGACGGCTTAGCAGTAGTTGTCCAGTATGACAACGATTTTCTGTTGAAAGATCAATATTTATAACTAATTATTCGATCAATCAAAGACCCGAGGAGGGACACAGGATAGTTTTTATCGCGATAACTTACATCCACGCGGGCGGAGCCACGGGCGACAGCTAATATATATATTGTCTTATGCCTGTATCCCCGAAGGGGTAGGCAGAGGTGTAAATATTACACCCACATTTCGCCATGAATTTTTAGGTCCTACGTAATAGAGGGTGAGCCTATTGCCGTTACCGGGCACATCACCAGACTCCGGGCTGCTACTGAGTATTCGGAAAAACCCAGTAACGCTTTTGCCCCATCTAGGAATCGAACCCGGGACCTCCGATCAGTAGTCACATACGCTATGCACTGGATCAAGGAGGCAGTATATAATATGTATAAATATACTAGATGAGGCGGTTATACCCGCGTTATTTAAGTCTTTGTCCGCTCTCGTGGCTTATAGCGTGATGTTTTATATAGTCCGTGCCACGAGAACATAGACTTTTTGTAAACTAAGAATTTCTACTAAGTGACTTAGCGATAGTTCTGTCAAAAACAAATAATGTCAAATCCAATGAGCACAACGGTACATAGATACGTGTCATTGGAAACTAATATGTCAATGGATCGGATTTTTATCGATATTATGCGCTGTTAACAGGATTTTTTAATGTTTTGAGGTACTGACGCCTAGAATGTCAACATTTGGCGTCAGTTTATTGAAATATTATATTCTTGGGCTTAACATGCATTTATCAGAGGATAAAACATACTTTTAGTTATCAAGAAGGGGTAAATGTAAAGTTCAATACATGTTTATAGGATCGCAACGCACTTCCTGCTGCCGGCATCTCGAAAAAGCGGGTGCAGAATAGCAGATGGCAGAAAATTATTTATACCTAAAAAAGAAATTGCGTTTTCAGACTACCGACCGTAACTGTTAATGAATTTTGTTTAAGTTCATTCTGACGATTTCATTCACAGACAACGTAAAATCTCGATGCCAAGAAATTTTTATGCTATGTACTAACTAGTTATCTGTAATATTATTCATTGTTGGTCGATAATTTAATATTTTAGGATAGGTATGCTGTATACTTTGAGCAAATTATTTATTGTCTATGATTTAAAATAAATCCTGTCAATAATAGAATAACATATAGGTATGTACTCTATCATTAACAAACATGGTACCTACTCTATTTTTCCTTAATTTACAGAATAGATTGCGTCTAAAACGACAACAAAACGGCAAATTTATGAACATTCGACCATTCAAACACAAAATCAAATATTTTTATTTCAGTAAAATTCAACAATATAAATTTAAAAACATAGTGGCATAATTTAAAAAAAAAGTATAAAATCTAAAACACAACTGTTTGAAAAAAGGTTGTGAAGCTCTGAATGTTTGTTTACAAAAAGTCTATCTTCTCGTGGCACCAACTTTAGTCTATTAGATAGCCTCCCTCGATAAATGGGCTATCTAATAGAGAAAGATTTTTTTTTTATTAATCGCAAGATTCGATAGCCGTGGCCGCAATTACTTCCACGTCCATCGCAAGTGATTCGCCAGGCAGCAATGAGTCATGCGCCGTTGTGTGAATACCAAGTGATCGTGGCGATGGCCTGCAGTGGCCCATCATTGGCCACTGCAGGCCATCGCCATTGCGTACGGTAATGGCGATACATGTTCACACAATGGCGGGCGATGGCCTGCAGTGGCCCATCATGGACCATTGTGTACTGGGCCCTTTAGACCTGAATGTCTTTGGTGCACAGATCCTCCAAAGATCCTCAGACGATTTTACTCATCTAAGCACAGATCTGTGAATTTTCTCAAAGCTTTGGTGGCAGAACACCATAGACACTATTTCTATGTATAATGAATGAATATTGAATGCACAACACTAGTTCATTTCACTATTATCAATTTATCAGTAGTTGTATTGAGTGTGGGTGGCGTTCTAAAAGTTGGATGTGGACAAATAACGTTATATTGAGTGATTGTGAGACAAGTAAGTTATGGTTTTTATCATTTTGATAACAATGTAAGGTTTGGAATGGATTCAGTTACTCTTGAGAGGATAATTATAATTGAAATTTTTCAAGTTACCTACGCAGACCTCAATACACAAGTTGCAACAAATTATGTCAAACTTTGTCTCTCCCAAATGTTTCTTAGCATATTTTTATTTTCTTCAATGCAATGAATCTATTGTTTCTGTTATATTCAGTGCTGTTGTGCTGTTTATCAAGCCAATAATAATATTGACAGTTTAGACCTAACATAATACAATTAGAGGTATTACTTATGTGAACAGTCGTACACTTGCTTATTTAATTATAAATAATAGATATTATGTATGTATGTATATTAAAATTCAAAAGAAAAATTAAAAATACCTTAATTTTTTAGTTTATCATAATCTACTTTTGTTGATGGATTATGTGAGACAATTTGTGTATTGATGTAGAACACAATCGATTTATATGATTTTTATTTCTTTAGCGAATTCGACATACTAAGTAAAACATCCTTTTCAGGACACACTTGAAGATGCTGCGGTTTTTAAGTAGACGAGGTCGTTCATCAAGTCAAAACCGAAACAAACAAACACAAAAAGCATCCAGCAATAAAAATTTGATACAATGCAAAGTGCTACTGCTTGATGAAACAGACTTGTCCATAAATTTGTCTAAGAAGGCTAGTGCAAATGACCTCTATGAGCAAGTTTTCTATTCTCTAGATTTGATAGAGAAGGATTATTTTGGGTTGCAATTTACTGATACTCACAATGTTAAGCATTGGTTGGATCCTACGAAAACGATTAAAAAACAAGTAAAAATAGGGCCACCATATACTTTACGCCTGAAAGTGAAATTTTACTCATCTGAACCCAATAACTTGAGAGAAGAGCTCACTAGATATCAGTTCTTTTTACAATTAAAGAGAGATATTTTAGAGAGCAAATTAGAATGCCCTCACTCTACTGCTGTAGAACTAGCCGCTCTAGCTCTACAGTCTGAATTGGGTGATTTTGATGAAAATGTCCACACTCCTGCCACTGTGTCCGAGTTTAGGTTTGTGCCTAATCAAACTGAAGAAATGGAAATTGAAATACTGGAAGAATATAAAAAATGTAAGGGTCTCACACCTGCACAAGCTGAAGTTAATTACTTGAATAAAGCAAAGTGGCTTGAAATGTATGGTGTCGACATGCACATTGTGCTTGGCAAAGATGGATGTGAGTATCATTTGGGATTGACACCAACAGGTATACTAGTCTTTGAAGGACCTCAAAAGATAGGGTTGTTCTTCTGGCCCAAAATAAGCAAATTAGATTTCAAGAAAAAGAAATTGACACTAGTTGTTGTAGAAGATGATGACCAAGGCCGTGAACAGGAACATACCTTTGTGTTCAGACTACACAATGAAAAAGCTTGCAAACATCTTTGGAAGTGTGCTGTTGAACATCACACATTCTTCCGCTTGAGGGCACCAGTTAAAGGACCATCTGCTCGTCAAAACTTCTTCAGAATGGGTTCACGATTCCAATATTCTGGTAAAACTGAATATCAAACAACTCAACAAAATCGTGCTAGACGTACTGTCCAGTTTGAGAGACGGCCTAGTCAACGATTTGCTCGTCGCCAAAGTCATGTACTAAGAGAGCGAGAGAAACAGAATGTGACAAAACCTGATACAACTCAAGCAGATGCAAATGTTGAGGTACCTAGCACATCCTCCGATACTGCAGTTCTTGTACCTGAAGTTGATACCTTATCCAGAAAGAGTAGTGCTAAATCACAAAAATCTACTTTGATTGAACCTGACACTAAAACTGAGATAGGCGAATCTTCAACCAAAAATCTACTGAATGAAGAACCTGCTGAAGAAGTATTGATTTCAAAAGATGATGCTATAAGTAACAAAGTCCTTTTCAAGATGGATAAGTCCTTTAATGAAGAAAAGAAAAATAACTTGACCCAACTTGTGATTAACAAACCAGCCTGCAGTTGTTCACCTGTAACAGAGTCAAATCCTCTGAATGATCTACTAATGAGTTTGGTGAAAGAGAAACTGAACAATGATGATTCCAAGAATGAAACAAAGAGAGATCAGTTAGACTCTGCAAGTGATAAAGAAGTGCCTAATAACCAAACAAAATGCTATTTATCATCTACTAAAGCTCTACCACCAGGTCAATTGAAGTGCAATAATATCTTGAAGGCGAGGGAAAATGAGGTCAAAATAATAAATGAATCAACTAATATAAATCTGGCAATACCGTCAACTCCTTCACCTAAAATTCTGAATGAACCTACAAACCCCATTAATTCACAGTATGTGTCAATTGTGGTAGTAGAGCCTCCTCATAATCAGCCTAAATTAGCATCCCCAAAACCTGTAGAGAAAAAAGAGGATGTTACTCCAAAATCACAGCCGATATCATCCTTGTCGCCGTGGCTCGTTACTTCGGAACCCAGTTCTCCATCAGGTATTGGAGAGAAAGAGATTACTATCATTCATCGCAAATCCGTCATTACTACGCAACTGTAAGTCTATAATATCATTTACCTATGTAAGTTTTTATGTTATTCAAATTTTAAAGACAAAAAAATGACAATTCCGTATTATATTTTATCTTTACAAATATTATTGATTTACAAAAATTAGGTTTATTATGTAGTGCCTTATGAAATTCGCCTATTTTTAAATATAGATGTTAAGAGCTTAATGAAAATGATGCAAAATTTTTATGAGGAAACTCTGAAATTATTTAATAATTTCAGATTCATTTCTTCACCATGATTTCTTATACTCAACATTCCATTCAGCACATTCGTTATTTGACATTTTCGCTTTCAAAGTTTCGACGGAAACCTAAAGCGAGATGATGCCTTTTATATGCCACGACATTTTACGTGAGATCAATAGGTTTCATTCCGCTTTGTGTGCGCTCAGTAGGTATCGATTCTTTTATTTAAATACCTATCTTCTAGAATATTCCGATGTACTTAAATATATTATATGTACTTAATTGAGATGCCTTATATTTTTAACTCTATGGGCAAATAAGACTTGAGCATTATTTAGCGATACTTACTATAAATTAGAGACAATATATCTTTACATGATTTACTTATATTTACATAATTAAAATACGCGTATGCTACAACTATCTACATTAGAAGTGCTGTGACAATGTTGGAGTCTGAACCAATCTGTTTAGCTATGTAAAAGTCTTAAAGTAGCAAGTAAAGTTAACCACCTTGCAGTGAAGCCCGCAAGAAAAGCATTCGCAGTACAGAAACGAAAGTACAAAAGCACATATAGACCAATTGACAACATTTCGTATTTGTTTTCTCTTCCTCCTAGCGTTATTCCAGTTGTAACCAGGGGTCCGCACACTAGGGCAACTGGGTATATTAGCTTTTTCACGGAGTGACTGCCCCTTTTAACCCAAAGGTCATATTGCACGTTTTAGGCTACTGTCAGTTTTACTAGTTTATGTGGTTCTGATTCGCTACTGACTGACGACTGTCGGAGATCTTCATGACAGCCGGGACCGACGGCGTAACGTGCTCTCCAAGGCACGGGCAAGCAATTCAATACCCGCATTCGAAAAGTCAGTGGTGCGCGCCGTGGGTTCCTACCGGAAACCCGCTAAATGGCAATATGTTGGTATCTCCACTACTATCTTATAGCTATCGAAAATGACTATCAATCACGCATTTTTATGTTTTGCAAGAGTTCAGACAAGACAGTTTCGTTTTAGGTGTGTGACGCAAAGTGGACCAACCAGTTTTGTTTTTATATAAAAACCGACTCGTCTATGTGAAGCACGTCTGTCTAAAATCTGTCGTAACTACAATCTGCGCTCAGCCAAAAACTTTACCGAGACTATCCCTGTTGTCAAATATAAAATATAAAATAAAAGTGAGCAAAACGTAATTGGCGCTTAGAACAAGATGATTTCTAAAGTTAAAAAGTTGAAAGTAAACATTGTTTTGAGAAAGAAATTTGGGTCCTTTAATATTATATCTAGCTTCGAATTTACTAATAAAATATCCATAATAAAAATACTAAATGTTGTCAATTTTTGCAATGTGAACGCTATCCAGACGACCAACAGACACACAGAGATAAAAATGACATGCGGGTAATGTCGCACGCACGACGCATCTGCTTTTATCTTCTATTTTTAACTCCTAATTTAGCGAGTTGTTACGTAGGTAGTATTTGTGATAGTATTTGAAGCCGTCCTTTTTATTAAAATAATCATTATACATATGAAATAACCACATTTACATAATTTGTTTAGATTAAGTACAAGTTATCAGTATTAGTATATGAAAAAATCTAGCTTGCTAGGTGCCATAGCATATTAATCATAGCTGTTGATATACTCACAGCAATATTGTTTATAAATTTATGCAATATTGTAGTAAATTTATTCATAAACAACATGTTATTCATACACAAACCATATTGCTGCTCAACTTATCTGTCAGAATCATGTTCCGCAACATAAATCACCATGTATGCTTTATAAAGTCGTAACTCGTAAGTCCAGTAAGTCCACAGTCAATTATACTTAAACTTATAGATATTTATCTTCAGATCTTATATTATATGAAATGTAATAAAGACGGCTGCTCCTATTTTTGGACGGAAAGATTCTAGCTTTTCTCTATTGATGTACCTATCTCTTATCTTATCGTAAATATTTTTATAACTTGTTAGCATTTCTAGGACTATACGATTTGTATTAAGAATAAGCTAGTAGTTATATTACAACTTACTTAAATCGAATATTACAAATATCGTGCCAATTAATTAATGGTCAAGGTGCTTGGGAACAATATACAATTATCGATTAGTTTATTAGAATCTCGGTATCAGGTATGATTCGTTGTTAAAAATAATATGTAAGCCTGAAATTATTATGTACAAAGCAGACACATAAATTGTATGACCAACGATATATCGTTTAAGATTAATAAGTATTAGTATCCACAATGTGTATTGCATGACAAAAATATGTATTAACGGTATACTATGGCTTTTTATAAAGTACCTAGAAATACTACCATGGATTACGCTAATTGGGCATAAGTTCAGTAATGAGTTAGTAAATAATTAAAGAAAGTGTAAGGAAGTAAACGTTAGAAATAAACCGTATTCATCGGAATTTATGTCAGCGGCGAATAGACAAGCAACGGCGTTCGCCTTTATTGTTATATAGTAATCAATCTACTATAGTTATTATATACTATTTCGATCTATACATATTGGTTATTAGGGTTCCGTAGTTAAATACAAGGGACTTGTAGTTCTGCCATGTCCGTCCGTTGATACGTCCGTTCGTTTGTGATTTAAGAACAGGCACTTAAATATCGTATGAACATTGTGACACAGAAATAGATACTAGGATACGACTACGATTATTTAGGTCTTTGTCTGTCAACTGATAAGACTGATACGTGATTGGAAGATATTAACTCGATAATACTTAAAATACAATGCCTGGTATATGCCCTAAAATGGTTGCAATCTTAAGTCGTATTTATGTAGGTACTTTATAATTAACAGGGAACATTTTATCCTTAGTTTAGATAATAATATGAATATGAATTTTATATACTTAATTGTGTCTACTTATTGATTTTTATTATGATGAACTCAATAAATGTATTTATTTTATACACTTGTGTTTTATTCTTTGCCACCTATGCCGCGCGCTTTGCAAATATCCGTAATGCTTCTTATATCTATTTTGAAAGGACTCTTCTCAAGGCCTGCTAAGAGTCCTTTCAAAATCGGTCTTGCCGTTTCAAAGTATCGTATATTCTTTCATACTAATTAGGCACTTCATGCAATGGATACTGTTGAATTCTTAAAACATTTACCTATTATAAATACAAATCTTTTATTATTAAAACGTATTCTTCTAAGCATGGGTGATACATTGTTAACTCTAAGTACGAGATAAGGTTGGAGTTACTCAGATATTATCAAAACAGTTAGCTAGTTAACCAACTTCCAATTACTTAAATGAAATCCAATGGTAATTAGCACGATCATTGATCGATACATTCCGCAACGTATAAACGTTACGCTTATTAATTTAAGTTATGCATTCAAATCAATTATTGTACTGCGATAAATTTAATGGCGGAGCTATATCATTGAGGTCAAACATAGGCCCTTGGCTTTCGAGCTGTCGAGCGTTATGTTTTGGAGGAGGGTGATTATGCCGTCCTGCCCATCCTGTCGTACTGCCACTGGCTTTACAGCTGTCAAGGGTACGTTGTTGACTATGTTTTATAGCGTAACAGATTTAAATTAAGCTTGGGTAGAATAGTTACTAACGAGAATTACCTACGGTGTCGTGACTGGCGCCTCCATCCAGTCGGACTAAGTATCATAGGTACCATGTACTATCCAATCCGATGTATGTCTAATACCTACCTACTTAACGATTGATGGTCAATGTTTCACTTCGGTAATTGTACTATTTTTTTCCCTTGAATCTACTTCGACTATACAAACTTTTTCCGTAATAACCAATTAACTTAATGCTGGTAAAAAGCACTTTAATTTCGAATAGAAGTTCGCTTTGACACGACAATGTTATTATTTCAATGTCATTTTTAGCTGTCAAATGTGAATGTGTAAAAGTGAAAACGTTTCTAGCTGGTTAAATAATAGCCAAAAGTAACGAAAATGAATTCTACATCGTCGGAAAGATCGTCGACTGTTCAGGAAAATATATTTTCGCCCAAGCGATATTTTATAAACAACTTGGATAGTTATCATGGGCAATATATATTGAAGGAAATGATAAAAATCTTGGACAAAAATAATGCGCCGTCTACTAAGGAATCTTCGAAAACCCTGCTGGCTGAAGATGCTGTGGCGCCGCCGGCTCCTCCACCGGAACAGCCTTATGAGATTTTCGGTATATATTTCTATATATTAGATCTTAAATCACTGCCAGATTTGTAGTCCCGCATCCAGTTTCCCGAATTCAGTCGGGAAAGTGGATAAACGGCTCAAGCCCTTCCCCCTTGCCGAAAACCATCTGTTTCCTTCTAAAGACAAATGACTTAGTATTTCGCTGCCCCTCGTCTCTCAAACAAAGTAAGTTGGGAGAGGCCCAAAACGAATTCCTGCATCCGCCACTGGTCCTACCTGTGGGTCCTACATATTAGGTATGTCCGTAATATCCTAGCAGTTGGATTCCTGACTATAGTGATATTTTTTTTGCAAGGAAATTCACATCTATTCAGAAACCCTACAACTACTCTTACTCGGTAGTGGCAATATTCGATCTATTGCGTCCTATTGCATGGAAATTAAAAATGTATTCGGCAACATGTGGGTGTGTGCCCGTACTGTCCGCCCACTCCATTAATGCAATATAAACTTGAGTATGAACGATCCTTACGCATACGCAGTCACCGTACAATTAAATTATACTTGCTTTGTTTCTGTGTGATAAACATGCGCAACTGGCTAGCAGGTACTTTAAAGTTATGCAACCATTATCCATTCTTTAGTGTCGCCGCCTCCACAAAGTCTCCTTTAGATCATTAGTAGATTTAATAAATATTGTTGTAACTATAGGAACAGTTATCGATGCGAAAATCAAGAGTATAGACAATGTAGCGAAGATTATACCGAAAAAGGAATGCATACCTCAAATGTTGACTTGCGGGACTGTTGTTTTGGACATAAGCTACGATAGAGAAGAACTAAGAATAGTTATGGAATATATGGAAGGTAAGAAAATCTTTTCAATGTAGGTAACCGCTAAACATTACCGCCTATCGCAGTCCGCTGTTAGACCTGAGCCTCTCCTAATTCGCGTCACAGTAGGATTGTAAGTCAGTAGGAAGATTTTGCCTACTATGCCGCGCAGGACAGACCCTGAGCTTCATGTAGAGTTTTCTGTCCTTCGCAAATTTTTGTGTCTTTTCCTTAGCCGCTTCTTACGAAACCCACGGAATGAAATGAGCAAATCTACGCGGCTAGTTTTCTTTTGTCTTTATGCTGTATCTACATTGTACACGCCCTCTCAGCATAGCTTTTTTTATGGTAGGTAATAGGCGGCAAACGAGCAGACGGATTGCCTGATGGTAAGCAATTACCGCCGCACATGGACACAAACAACACCACAGGAGTCACAAGTGCGTTGCCGCCCCTTTGGGTTGGGAAAAGGGATAGGATGAGGAATGGGATGAGGGAGAAGGAATAGGGTATAGGGCCTCCGGCACTCTCACTCACCGAACGAAACGCAACAGTTTAGGTACCTACTGTTACTTTACGTCGATTTTCTGTGAGAGGGTAGTATTTCCCCGGTTGAGCCGGCCCATTCATGCTGAAATCAGCAAGGCTCTACTACCACTAAAACTAATCACTTACCTATAGTAATTATTACTCCATGGTAAACCTGTCGGCAGTTTTGAAGTCATTGCTAGAGAAATTGAAACCACCGCCGCAGTCAGCAACCGATGATGACGAGGTAGCAGTCGCACCTGCGGCGCCAAAGCGGTATTTGATACTGATATCTACCATAATGACCTGGAGTTCTACGAAGCCATTGGATCCGGTGAGTGACAACTTTTTATATTTTAAGAGGAGTCTTAGGAGATTCAAAATAATTAGGTAGATAGGTATTTGATGTAACTACCTAATAAAATTAATTAAAACAAATATAATATTTGAAAACCTATCTAGTTTTGAAACATTATCTTTAGTAATTTTTATCATTCAATGATTCAAACTTGTGCATATCATGTAGTAACACATGGCCATAACAAACAAAGTGCGCGAATATGGTATTTTCCCGTGTCACGAGTTCATGATCACGCTTATGTTGTTTTGTGCGTATTACTTTCGAGTAATATTACACCTCTGCCTACCCCTTCGGTCGGGGATACAGGCGTGAGACTATAAAAAAAACAAAATACTTTTGAGTGGGCGCGGTTGTAGCAATAATCAAATCGCCCTAATAACTGATACCACTATTTCCAGGGCCGGATTTAAGGGGGGGCAGGCGGGGCAATGGCCCCGGAGCCCCCACAGGATGGGGCCCCCCACAACAGACATAAAAATACTTAGGTATACACCGAGTTTATTTTTCAAACATTATTTTCCACATAATTAGCAAATATACCTACTTGTACAAATCTGACAAAGTTGTTCTAGAATACTAACACAAAAATATTGGCATTTCTTCACTTACACACAAACCGTAAAACATTCATGCAATGAACTTGATAATCGTAAACCCAAAGTAATGTTCCAGAAACAATCAACATTATTCAATTTCCATACCAAATAAATAAAATCCACTAGATAGTAATTGCCTATACCTATTTTGTAATTTAGTAAAACACATATTTTTTAATAATAAAATGACGAATCAATTGTTATAATTTATTAACGTAAGGATTGAAATAAGTAGGTATATTAATATTTTCGAAAACAACCAAATTGTCGCCACGACGCGCGACGTATAAAGGCTCCTACACACAGGGCTAGCGGCACGGGCCGCCGGCTTTTGCCGGGCGACTGTGCCGCTAGCATCTACGGCAGAAAGCCGCTGAGCCAGCATAATTCATACACAAGTTGTGATTTGCAACCCACGCGGCATGCCTCTATACCTGGGCGGCCATGGCGGCGGCTCCATTGTGCGGTTATATTTTAGCGTGACACAATCCAATCACACACAATCCTGTAAAAACATCAGCAGATTTTTTACATGGGTCATGGAGATAGGGCCGATGGCAGTCTCGAAGTAGACGACATCCTACAACCTTTAAAAACATATAGTCACAATCAAGAGGAAGTGGATAATGGTTTCACAAATGACTTTGGATTTTGGCGCGACGTTATAACTAAAGGAATGATCAAATATATTGGGCGAAGAACGATTCAGCAAAACTGCAAAATTGTGATGAGGTCTCACTCCAGAGTTCTGTCCTTCCAGATCAGTTGCGACATAATACGAACTTAGTTCGGAAATGTATAAAGAACATTTTTATACGTCATTTCTGCCTTTGTTTTTCTCAGACTTCGGGTAAAATATATTTGCTTGTACTCTAATGTCCATTCAAAAAACGAAGTTAAGTTCACAAAAGGCTTCAGTGACTGGAAGCCACGAGATATCGAAGTCCCATTTGGAGATCGACCCAGAGCTAGCGACACAGGAGACACAGCAAATTGAGTACTGGCGAAAAATCCTTTAAATTGTCGTTAGTACTATAAAAAACCGAAAGCTAAGGGTCAGTCAGAAGGCGATGGCAAGAGCTATGCTCGATGTTTCCTTGCGAGATCGAATAGAAATGAGGAGATCCGCAGGCGCACCAAAGTCACCGACATAGCTCTCCAAATAGCCAGGCTGAAGTGGCAATGGGCAGGGCACATAGCTCGAAGAACCGGTGGCCGTTGGGGCAAGAGAGTTCTGGAGTGGCTACTACGTACCGGACGACGCAATAGAAGTAGTGGACCGACGATCTGGTTAACATTGCAGGAAGTGGTTGAATGCGGGCGGCTCAAGATCGTTCTGTGTGGAGAAGCTTGGAGGAAGTCTATTTCCAGCAGTGGACGTCTCAGGTTGACATGATGATGACTATAAAATTCATTGCTGAACGTGGATTAGCCTTCTGAAGAGAGGCCGAAATCATTGGATCACCGCGAAATGGCAATTTTCTGGGTATTTTGGAATTGCTAGCTGAGTACGAACCAACTTTCACAAGTCATTTAAACTAGCATGCAAACAAAGGGAACGATCAGGTCAATAAAGGCTCAACGGTATGCGAAGAACTGATAAGTTCCATGGGTAATCTTATCGCAATCGTAATAAGGAGAACAAAAGTGGGCAAGCATATGTTTAAAAAAAAACTCAGCGATATTCGCTGCTCATGTAGGGCTGCAACCACAAGGGCCATTGTCACGGGTTATTCTGCAATTGAAAAAGCTCTTACCATCATGTCTTCCGTAAAGGAGCAGAAAGATATCGTAAGAAATTAAGCAACACGTCTTTTAGATGAGATGAAACAGTATTGAAACAGTTCTATTTGTCGTCTTTTGGAACGACATCTTAGAGTGATTCAACGCAATGAACAACTTTTTACAGGACCGAAAATTGGTTCTTGAGTCTGCTGTGCATACATTGGAGTTTTTAAAATTATTCATCGAGTATAAAAAAAAACAATTTTGATAAATGCGAAGAAGCAGCGAAATAAATTTCAAATACTGACGAATACATACAATCACGCATCTCATCTCATCTATAATCGCACATCGAAGAAGAAATTAAAGTGACTGGTTTTATCCTAGTAATCGATCACATTTGTGTTTCTCCCACAGAAAGACTGCAAGCACATGAAGCTGTTCAATTGCGATTTGTATTTCTCAGCCACTTAGGGGTGGACGTCGCAAGTTTATGTGCCGTTGCAAAGAAATTAGTCAAAGTTTACAAAGTCGGTTTAGAACCTAACATTGGCAATGAGTTGGTTCAATTTGTATCTTTAATAAACGTGTACAAAACAGACCGTGGAAAATACTAAACGAAAATGTAACTACCTTATTTTTGAAAATCAGAATTTTCGAGCTCCTTTCCCGAATATAGAAATTACATTAAGAATGTACTTAGTTTCCAATTGCACTGGAAAGCGCGATTTCCAAAATAAAAATGATCAAAAATAGGCTGCGAGCGATGATGGGACAAAACCGGTTTTTGAAACCAACCGTACTTAGTATTGAAAGTGATTTACTCCGCGAGCTAGACTTAAGCGAATTAATCGACGACTTTTCATCCAAAAAAGCTCGCAAAGTGCCATTACATTTATTATTTAGTTTTAATAAATTTTATAGGGGCCTCCACAGCTACAATGCCCCGGGGCCTCCAGACCTCTAAATCCGGCCCTGACTATTTCGCTGAACCAGTTTTTCTGAGTAAAACATTTAGGTATAAGGCAATAGGTTATTATTCTGTTCTGTAATCAAACTTAATCAGCACGTAGTTATGCCGCACTAAAACGTAATGTAAATTTTTTAGGACACCCCAGACTTAGCTTTTGTAGAAACGGATTTTCGTAAAAGAAAACCTCACCCGAATTATAAACTCCATTATGATGCTGAAAACGAAGTCATTGGAGTAGCAAGGAAATACAGGTCTCAAATTGGGTATGTGTCTAAATAACTGGTAGATTTTTAAATTATTGTGTTTCCGAGTGTTTTAGTTAGTTTTGATAAAGCGGTGTGGTAGGTTGTCTTTTCAACGCAGCATAAATAAAAACTGAAATCACCCGTGACATATGAATTGAAAAGTGGTAAGGTCGACTTGGAATCGGGGCTTGTAATTACCAATATACCAAGACACATTGTCTTGTAATATTCGTCGACATGTCATCATCGATCGCCACAAAGGTTGTAAGGCAGTATGACACTACGATTGGGTTATTAATGTGACGTTGCCTTTTGTAGAAATTAGTCATAAGGTCGTGTGACTTCTACCTACTAAGTATTATATTGCGTTCCCAACGCACAGTTAGCATCAATACAAATCCTATGAGTAATCGCCTTTTTAAAGGAGTGAGAAAATCTAGTACCTACCTATGTATGAAGGTATTGTAGGATATTGGTAAATGTACCTGCCTACTAGGTGCTAAAGCTTAGGTGCACTGTCGTTCGTCATCGCGTTATCATATGCGATTATAATTTTATAAAGCACATGGCTCAAACTTATCTGTTAGAATAATAATCAGTAACGTACCTAGGTACCTACTAAGGCTTTCAGTCTCGATACATTTTCGAGTCCCGGGGACGAAATTCGAGACTCAGCCCGGTCTCGTTATTCCCGGGATAAGTGAGACTTTCGAGACTCATAGGTTAGGCATTTAGGCAATTAATACAATGTTTAAATAATGTACTTTATTAATCAAGATACTGTTACATAATTAATCAAATACATACAAGTTTTTGTTTGCAATAGTCACGTAGGAAGCAAAATCCATCCAATGTGTTTTCAGATAGAAAGGATCTGATTATAGCTGGTTAATGGATGGAAAGTATTTTATATCAAATTTTGCATGTAAAAAATATATCGCGAATGAGTTGACAAAAAAATTCCTGTACAGACTGGGAAAAGTATAAAAAAATTGATTTTTCATTTAATATACAAGTTTAATGAATAAAACGTTATACTTAACGGCAGCCTATACAAGAATGGGCATTCTCCTTTTATACTAACCGCATGTAGGTGTGAACCCTAAAGGGTACGTAAACATTGGATTGTCTATTTTCTCCTTGGCAGGTAGTAAGACTTCGACAGTTAAGTTGATACTAGTTATATTTATTAATTTGTTTAATAGACAAATCTTATATACAAATGAGCGCTACTTCACTGCGTACACGGTGATATAGGGTTGCCTGAGAAAACCCTGTCAGGAAAAGCTGTTGGCAAGTTCTTCTTTAGCCTGAACTGATTTTTTTCCAACACCGGTAATTCACGAGATTTTTTAATAAAGGTTATTATTTGACTAAGTCTCAAAAGTCTCGATAGTCTCGAAAACTGAAGGAAACAGTCTCGAGTCTCGAAAACTCAGCTAAATCATCGAGACTCTCGAAATTTTCGAGACCGAGACTCCCGGGATGAAAGCCTTACTACCTACACCCTGAGTGAACCCACTATAGTTGTTTCATTAAAGTAGTACAGCATAGCTTGTAATAATACTAATAATAGATTTTAAACTTTCGCGATTTGTGCACATCATACACTTTTATTTAACGGATCTTAGGGGCCTATAGCTATCTTACTCGTTAAGCCGGTTGAAACGTCGGAGGATAAAGTGGTATTTATACCTTAAAATGTGTTGATAATCGCGATTAAAACTCGCTCAATAAAATTGTATGATTAGTACAAGCTGTTTCAAACACTTCACGTTTACATAAGCTGCAAACAACACCTCAACAAACCTATTTACAGAAGGGAGTGTATGAGGTACAGCTGTAGGTCTTTAGTTTTATGATATACCTAGCGGCAAATTGAAATGCCCGAAAAGAAGAAAATATGCCATCGAGGCTAAAACTATAAGTAAAAATACCAGTCTACCTACTCAAACTAGACGACCAACCGTCAAACGTGACGTAATTTTAATTTTTGAGGTACAGTCGACAACAATCGCTACTGTGTGGCACTGTGGTGACACGATGTAAGATACTGGCTATTTGTGTTAGCGTGAGAATGGTGAGATGCTGGTACGCTATTATGTATTTACCTATCAGAGGAATAATGACTTGAGCACAGAATGTTATCTATTGAATTACATTACTTTCACAGAGTCTGTGAAGGAGGAGGAAGTAAAAAAGAAACCATTTTGTAATACTTAATTCAGTTTAGAGTACTTTTGTTTTCACCAATAGTGCTCTTACATGAGAAGTCTATTTCAAATAGTGTGTAGGACTCGCCAAACACCGGCACCGCGCTGTTAGTTAGTGTAGATTGATATTTCGTACAGAGCTGTTGTTTTCTTTATAAGTTGTATAAAATGACCTATCATACATAAGACAATGCAACCTTGCTTTTTTGTATTGTTTTTATCGATCCAAACTGTAGATCACGATGGTTGATCGAGGAGGTAGCTTGCCGTCCAATGTTCTAAATCGCATCTATCAAGGCCGTCAAAGTGAGGGCCGTCATGTCACATTGCTTAACCAGCAATTGGGGATGGTGGCCTTCCCAATAGGACTTCACTGTCAGCTTACCATCAGGCAGCGTGAAGTCAATTTGACAAGTTTTTTTTAACAAAAAAAAAATCGTTTAGTCGACTAGTATGTAGGTGAAGGTCGCGTCTGATTTTGTACTGTTTAGACTTTCGATTTAGGTGCCTATGTTGTTGACTTTCGACCTATGTTGTCTACAAAAGCCGTTCTCCCAACTTCCTGATCGAGAATAAATTATGTACTTGTCGAGACTTCTTATTATGTACCCAGTTGCCTATGCCTAATATGAAAGTATTTTTAACAGAGCGATAGTGGTGACCATAGGAATCACGTATGGCGGTCGAGAAGATGTGCTCTACTATTGGTTCCAGAAGGCTTGGGAGTGTGAACCTGTACTACCGATATTAGGCCGTGGAGGAAACGCAGTGCCTATGATAAATGTTGTAGATTTGGCCCAGTTAGTATACTTCCAAACATAAGTAGTCCTTGATACATAATAGACACCTTATCCCTTTCTGTGATGTAAGTACATTTTATTTTACTTTATAGGTTATATATAAATATAACCTGTAGCCCTATATTTCACTTTAAACAGAGTCTAGTTAAAATTGATCTTAACTAATAAAGTTTGTATAAGCTATAGGTAGGTATTTACCTAAATAATATGTTTTTACGTTCCTAATCTATGACTTAAATTCTTACTTGCAGAATCGTCTATAATTTAGTGGTGGATTTCCCAAGGAAGCTTTATATTTTAGCCACGGAACAAAACGTCATAAAACAAAGAGAGGTACCTGCTGATTACAATAGAGTTTACGGACACTTACTTTGTTATCTAAAACCGAAGTGCGATACATGAATTCCTTTTGCAGATAATAAAGCCACTTGGTCGCGTCGTCGGTTCTGGAATGTTCAAGTGTATTCTGCCGGATGATGCTTTTTTGATTCCAGAAATAGACGTAAGGTTTATTATACTATTAGCCAGGTGACGAGTAGTAAAGTTTAGACTAATGTTAAGCTGATTATGATAGTCCTATAAAAACTCTGTTTGCTTCATAAAATATTTTTAAACACTAACATAACCAAGCAGTTTTTAGTTACATTGTCTACTTTAACTATAGGCTATACTAGTATGGTATTATATTATGTGAGCTAAAGGTACGGTCAGCCAAGAAACTGATTAGTTTAAAAAAAATCTTTCAGTGTTGGTAACCAAAATAACTATAAGATTGATTTAAGAACTGTCAGAATATTATTTAACAGAAAAATCTGATGTTTTATGTCGTGCAAATAAATTCGACCGTAGGATGGTAGACCATTTTTTTGGCGGACTGTACAAACCTAAATACGAGCATATATGTATATTAATATACAGTGTTAAGATTTTGTAATCTAACTTATTTTTGGAAAATTGCAGCAAAGAACATTCGATTTGATGACTGTAAACTTGTACATGGAGCCTACTTTTATAGTCGAGACAATGGGTTTGCAATGGACTTCAGAATTGACCTTTGGAGAAAATGTACCGGATCTTATCAAACAATTCAAGAAAGAGAGGAAGTTGAAATCATTCAAGGTACCTACCTACTTACGATGTGAACTTATAAACCTTAACAAATTGTAACTTATGGAGTAGTGGATTAGGCTATCTACAAAATGTTATCGGCCAAATTACGTGATGGACATTATTTAATTTCCACCAGTGCAGTGTCTTAATATCACTAAGTTGCCGTTCTTTACGCCAAGTTTATTCAGATACTCTGGCAATTTGAATATACTGTGACCAAAATGACTAAGGCCCTTTTCCAATATTCTCTCTAACAATAGACTTGGCTGTTAAATATACATAGATATTTGACATATTTTGTATGGAGCTGAAGTAAATATCTATCTCTAGTAGCCAAATCTCCCGATAGAGAGAATATTGGAAATGGGTACTAGACATCAAGATTTTTTTTTAAAAGTAATAGGCGGCAAACCAGCAGACGGTTCGCCTGATGGTAAGCAATCACCGCCGCCCATGGACACAAGCAACACCAAAGGAGTCACAAGTGCGTTGTCGCCCCTTGGGGTTGGGAAAAGAGATGGGATGAGGGAGAATGAATAGGGGATAGGGAGTACTGTTACTTTACGTCGATTTTCTGTAAGAGGGTAGTACTTCCCTGATCGAGCCGGCCCATTCATGCTGAAATCAGCAAGGCTCTAAGTACTACCTATAATCTAAAAGATCTAGAAGACATGAATGCTAAAAGGCACAAATTTGTTGATTGGCACGAACGTGAAGATCGTTTATCACAGACCAGTCTAGGAGCGATCATGTTTAGAATATTAGTGCACGAGATATATATTTCGCAGCATAGGTACTATAGAGGAATTCTAAGTGGGTGTACATCCACAAATTCGTTAAGCCTAAAATAACATGTATCTAATGTATAATTGTGTTTTTCTAGATCCTCATTTATGGGCCTCCACTTTGCGGCAAGACAACACTGGCAAAGCAAATTTGCGAAAACTATGGTCTCATTTATATTTCGCCTGAAACTGTGGCTCAATCTATCATGGATGATTTGGTTAGTTTATTTGTTGTTGCTTTGCGTCGAAACATGAGTCATACGTATTGACATTGTACAGCTAAACCACATGGCTTTGCGTAAAGATAGCAATATAGATATCCAGTTATCCATAACAGAGATAGTACTAGTAGTTGCTATATTAATCAGCTATAATAATAATATGTTTATCATTTATGTCCCATGCGCTATCATGTCTAACCGCCACTTCACGCTTTGGAACGTATTTGTAGTCAAGCACGCAAAAAAATCTTTATCCGGTCCGGGTTTGAAGCCCAAATGTAACAGTAAAAAAATTGCAATTAAAAATAATGAATGATCTAGGGTGTAGGGGTCTCCGGTCTAATCAGAGTTTGATCGAGTTGCGAGTCGTTTGTCGATGGGAACAATTTCAATACATTTTTAAAAAGCGCTTGTAACGGGTAGTAACTGCCAGTAGAGAATTAGAGACCACTAGAGCAATGAATATTTACATAGTAGCGTAGTTCTTAAGGATTTCGTGTGCCGATTCCAAGTGAGACTGTCTCTAGTTTAGTTCGTAGTTGGCGCCGTTGGCGGCGCTTGCGTCGTTCTCCGTCTCTCTTGCTCTCGTAGTTAAGATACACAGGAGGAACGTTCGTCTCTCTTGCTCTCGTAGAGACAGCTGTCACAGCGCGACTACCACGCCGCCAAGCGGCAATTTGGGTCACAGAAAGTTTGTCTTCAGAGCGCCCATAAGAAATGCGCCTCTATGTAAATATCTGAGCTCTTTGACTAGAGGACGCAATTAGAAAATCTATGACAACTGTTCCTGTCAAGATAAGAATTGAAAATGGATCGAATCTCGGACTAGACCCACAGTATGTTGACGCTAATCATAAGTGATAAATGTAAGTATTGTTCTAATAGGCAAAACCTATTATTTTTAAACCATAGTAGGTAAGTTAAACATATCGCATGACTCAAGCACCACACAGACTTCATTACGTCATAAACCAATAAACTAAGTATAATGTTTAATGAATTAGGGTCAGCGCAGACAGAACGGAGCGCAGCGGAGAGGATTTTATAAACGCACTGCAAATTAAACTTTAAAGTTATTAAAATAAAGTGCATAAATGCTTGAACCTGATAAAAATGCTCGAGCGTTGTCGAAGATACGCGGGAATCCGTTTATGCACTTTATGGGAAGCCGTTTATGCAGTTTATTTTCAAGTGCGTTAATAAAATCCTCTCCGCTGCGCTCCTTTCTGTCTGCGCTGACCCTTACTGTCATTATGTAGAAATTATCCAATGAGTGTCTTTTCACTTCACTACATAGTATAAAACATAGTCTGTCTTCTGTCTGTCTGTTCCTATGTATGCTTAAATCTTAAAAACTACGCAACGGTACTAATGCGTTTTTTTTAATAGATAGAATGATTCAAGAGGAAGGTTTATATGTACCTATAATTGACACGGGCGAAGCCGCTGGCGACGTCTAGTAGGTAGTGTATAATAAATAATAATATAATATTCTACCACATTCACACAACACCATCTAGTTCCAAACTAAGCAGAAGCTTGTACTATGTGGACTAGATAATGGATAAACATACTTACATATATATTTTTTTGTATAAAGTAAACATTTTGAAATTAATAAGTAAGTATGTCACGAAAATGCAGAAATTAAGGTTACTTAGATTATCATCATCATCAGCCCTATATTTATACTATCCCACTGCTGGCACGGGCTTCTTCGCACTATGAGAACAGAAACGCTTATAGTCCACGACGCTGGCCAAGTGCTGGTCGGTGGACTTCACATCTATTCCAAAACCTTACGGAGAACTGTCAGGTATGCAGGTTTCCGTAAGACATTTTCGTGCAATGTTCTTATTCCTTATTTAAGGTTTTATAATTTGTACTTAGGTATGTACGAAGTAGGTATAATATTTGACAACTTTTAGACAATAGGTACAATATTCAGTTAATAACTTCTTGGGTTTACGCGAATGTTACACTTTGGAATTGAACTTCGATTCATGGTCAGACCGTGCCATGACCATGAATCCTGGAAAGAATTCGAAACGTCCCGTCGGCTAGTAATAAATTATGAATTGTACCAGTTTCTAGATAATTCGGTTTAAATGTAATAACTAAGTGAAACCAATATAACGCGATCAAATCCGTAAACTGTAGATTAATTCCAAAATATTCAGTTAGTTACATTTACTTAGTTCCCTATAAGAAAAGTGCCCTCCATACCGGTGTATTATTAACATCGTTAATAACCTCTTATATGGAAAAAGGTGAAAGATGTGTCGGAGTCTTTCTCGATTTACAGAAAGCCTTCGACACAGTTTCAATAAAAATCCTTTTGACAGGGTTAGAAGAGGTTGGCATTCGGGGTTTTGTTTTGAGCTGGTTCGAAGACTACCTTACAATACCCAGACTATACAGGTAGACAAGTATGAAAGTGAATGTGGTACCTGCATTTTTGGTGTTCCGCAGGGGAGCACCATCGGGCCAACCCTATTGTCAATCTATATCAACAGCTTAAACACCTTAGTTGCTCAGCTTTTCAGGCTGCCGAAACTGGTCTTACTAAAGTAACCGAATGGTTGGAGAATAGTCGCCTATCACTCAATACCACCAAAACGAAATACATTTGTTTCAGTAAATCTCGTATTACTAACCCACCACAAAACCTTGAGCTTAAAATACACACGTTCCCATGCAATCGCACTAACATCCGCGCTAATTGCACTTGTTCATCTCTTTCTCAGGTAATCTCCATTAGATACTTGGACATAGATATATTAGATGACAAACTTGACTGGCATACCCATACTCTTAAAATGGCTGGTAAAATTAGACAACTTATACACATATTCAAAAACCTACGTGATGTAGCAAACACCAAACTCCTAATCCAAACTTACCGAGCCTTGTGCGAGAGCTTGATCAGGTATGGCATCTGTGTATCCCCCATACACAGATGCCATACCTGAGGGCGCTAGTAAGAGTAATATGATCACCGTAGAAAGAGCTGAAAGAGCAGTACTTAAGGTCTTAATGCGCTTACCTTTTAGACACCCTACAGATGATGTATAGTATACATTGTATACGAGCAGGGAAGTGTCCTCTCGGTTAGAAAACTTTTCATACAAGAAATGTTGTTAAGATATCATAGAAACATAATACCTACTCTAACACCATCAACTAAACGTATTGATCGTTGCCCTATACCGTGTGCCACAACTACATTTGCCCAACGTCATTTTAATATTATTGCACCTAGTTTTTACAAAAAAATCCTAAAAGTACATAAAGAATTCAAGAAATATAATAGTTTCAAATTTAAAACGACTGTACTGAAGTGGCTTGGCGATTACAATTATGACGATGTTGAAAACATGATACTTAAAAAAACATATTAATCTATGGCTACATTCATCATACATCATATACACATACACAAACACATACACAGCTTTTATTATTATTACCTATTTTATTTTGTTAATTACTAGTAATATAAATAAATAATATAGAACCTTTTGTCAGAATAATACTGTGAATGTTTGACATTATATAGTCTGTACCTTAACTATACGGCGAAGACACTGATCCCTGAAATACAGTTAATTAACACTAGTTCAGGGGTCAGAGAATTCACAATTATTGTAACTTATTTATGTCAATAAACGCTTATTATTATTATTATTATGAATACAGGTTTATCATATCTGTTCACGTTATCGTTAAGTGTTTAAAGTGATAGCTACCATAGAGTTAACCTAGTTACCTAAGTATAGGTGCGTTAGGTATTATAACATGTCAGTAGGTAGTTAAAATGCGCAGGTTTTAGGCAAGTAAGTATACTGTAAGTTTTCTTATAGGCCGTAATTTTCCTTCTGAGTGATATAAAATTAAATCAGCATAATGTCTTAAATAAATTGTACGTACAGAAATCTGTTTCCGTTGTTAGTGAAGCAAAAGTACCTAGGTAAGTATCTAGTTAATTATGTTAATCAAAAGCGGTTCAGTGGTTTCGCACTTCCCCCCCGTGGGATCGCCACCTTGTCGTGGTGGGGGGCTCAGTAACCATGGGTTTTAGGTACACCCACGGGGAAGCTAAGCGAGATCCTGGGAGGGGACGCTCCACGTGGGCTTGGGTGAGGCCTGCGTAGGATGCGTCCCAAGGTGCGGGGTAAGTTCTGTTTGTCCCTCGCAGTCGGGTGCGGTCGCGGGAGGAGAAGCGTGTCGGTGTTGCGTTGCCGCGCGCCCTATCTCCCGCGACCAAATGGGGGCGCACCATTGGTTGCGTCGCGGTGGGGCCGCAGAGGAAGAGGAGATGCGGTGTTGCGTTGCCGTCCTCCCTATCCTCTGCGGCCGCTGGGTGTTTTGGCGGCGGAGCCCAACACCTTCATCCGCCGCCAAGGGGGTTTCGTTCGGGGCCGCCCGACCATCTGGCGGGCCAATACCCGTGGGGGGGTCCCCGACACACGGGTACATGAGGAACAAACACGGGTTGGTTTTTAGTCAGTTAAGACTGACAGTCCCCTTCGGCCTTACCCCAGGGCGGAGGGACTCCATGAGGATTTTCCAACCCGATACCAATACTCATACTCATCTCAGTTCACCAACATTGAACCGCACTGCTGCATAAATATTTCCATTATTTTTCTAGGACAGGGAGAGTAAGTAATTATTGTTAGTGACAGCTTTGAAGTCACCAGTGATCTTGCAGTTTTCCGCCTTTTGGGCGTACAAAATTGCTTGGAGCAGCTTTTTGTTCCGTTTAAATTAGAAATAAGTAATTCAATCTCTCTCCCGCTTAATTTTGCCGAACTGCTCGGCAGCCCCTTACACCGTGTTCGATTCGCACTTAGGTTGCGAAATTAAGTATTATCACATTATCTTATTCTCGACAGTAAAACCATAAAAAACCTTGAAAAGTTATGAAAACAGTACAAAACCTCATCGCTTTGCCATCCCATTAATCTAATTGTAGATAAGAATACTTTGCTAAATAAACCAAAGTACACAAGTATTTAGAGTGAAAATGCTATAAATATAACTTATCTATCTAATTAGGAGTGGCGTCTCCAACACTGGGAAGTAGGCGAGACAGCAGGACTGGGTACTCCCATGGGCGAGGAAGAGGAGCCGATCCAGGACGACGAGGAAGACGTTGTTGATGAGGAAACTCGGGAGACAGCGCGACAGACCTTTGCCATGCTTCAGTCTGGACGACAGCTCAGCGATGATGAAATATTAGGGTAAATTGTATAATTTTATGCCTTTTTCTATTGCCATTATTATCATGAAGCCTTTCACAGGTCATTGCTGGATATAGGCCTCCTAATTTGGATCATAATAGCATTGTGCGCCAATAGGAAGATTTGGCCTGCCTACCGACTATACCACGCTGGTCAGACTTTTTGGCATAGGGTTCGATGACGAGTCCGTCTCTTCTCAAAGATGCAATAAACAAAATATTAGTCCCAAGCCTGAATTTTGTATATCTCTGGTTTAATATTTGTAAAGCTCACTGTGGCACAGAATTTACTCCTATTGCTATATATTTCACCTATATTTTCTTGATAAATGATTCCCCCGAGTAACACAAATGTTGATTAACCATAAAATTACCAGAGCGTGGTATTTTTCTCCTCGTGGCATTTATGCATGGACAAAATTGCGCAGCCCAATGGAAATCCTAAATAATTTTTACAACTAAACTGATAATTGAAATTCTTCGTAGATATTTGCGTCAAAGAATGTTGTCCCGAGAAGGTCTAAACCGAGGATGGGTCTTAGATGGATATCCGAGTAATTTGGCCCAATGTGCAACTTGTGAGTAATAAGTACTTTCCTACTAAGTACTAACTAATAAAATGTAGATGCGTTTAGGACGTTAAAGTGTATCATAATAGCATTTCGCAGTCCACAGCTAGACATAGGTATTTCCTTATATGCGTCACAGTAGCATCGTAACTTTTTTTTTGTTAGAAGTAATAGGTAGATTTGGCCTACGTTACTACGCGCATATTACATTAGAAGGTTCGATGCCGAGTTTTCCTTCTCTTCGCAAATATTTTGCTTCGGTGTATTTTCTTAGTCGCCTCTTACAACACCTACCTACTGTATAAAATGGGGTAGTGATACCGTGTATGCTTAATTCGAAACCATACGAAAAGATAAATACAAAATACCATAATTCATGTATCAAAGTGTGTGAGACTCTCCCCTTAAGTCCTTTGAGGTCTAACACCAGCACGGAGTCCCTCCTTGGCGACTCGAATGGTCGAACGGTCGCAATGTTGTGTTGTGAAAAGACATAACATTTTAAGAGGCTACCTCGAAGGTCAAATCATCGCTAAGTGTTAGCTATAAAATGTCGCACGGTTTTTGACATGGCATGCCATCACGAAACTGTCTGAAATCTTGTTTCGTTCATAACTCAAGTTACTCAAGTACCTAATAGGTAATCGTTTTAGAGAAAATTCGTTCAACCAGCCCCTAATAAACTAGCTCTTCTTTCGGTGAGTAGCAATTTCAAGGCGAAAAGTTAAGTATTTTTTTAAATATCCATATATTTAGAGAAAGCATGTTTTTCAAATTAAAATTAGGTAATCAAAAAGGGCATACATGTTCGAGGTAGCGCCTTAACATTCAAATTTTTGCAATACTTACTGAAGGAAGATTTATACGCTTAAATTTTCAAATAGGTACAAAATGTTATTTTTCCTTGCACAGTATTTGAGAAAGGCGAAGAGCAAGATACAGAAGAAGAAGAGACTGATGCAGCCCATGAACCGTTCGAGGAGGATGTCGAATTGTACAGTAACGTGCTGAAGAAGCTATTGCCAGGTCACTATAGTTCTGTCTCACTCACTAAGTAAAAAAAAAGGATTCAGTATGCCATATATGTACCTACAGAGTAAATAAATACATGCATCAACACAGCAAGGTAACGGTAACTGAGGCAGCGAGAGCCTACTGGAGATACCAACGAACTGCCATGCAGAAGGTATGGGTTCGATTCCACGGCGCACACCAATGACTTTTCGAAGTTAAGTAATCATGAAGATCTTTGACATTCGTTACGACGAGTCAGTACCTTCAAATAAACTGATACTGGTCTAAATCATGGAATATCGCAATCCCTTTGGGTAGCAAAGGTCAGACGGCAGTCGCTCTGTGGAAAATATTCTGATATTCTGTAATATCTGGTTAGACCAGGGGGCCAATTCTGCTATTTTTATATGACATTGATATTATATTTTGAATGGATTTAAAACCGGTATTCTGAAAACCTAATGTCATTATCGTATAATTTAAAATAAACAGTTCATCGTTGACACATACGATCTCGTTACAATTTCATTCAAATATCACATAATTTAGAAGAATACGCTTTTTGTGACGTAAGTACCTATGACACTGACATGATATCGAGACTATATTAATTATTTAGCAGAATTGGGCCCAAGTAAGCGGACCTCGGGTTCCAAGGCGTATAAGTCTTGGATGCAACCGGGATAACGCTAGGGCGATGATTATCAACACAGCACGGTACGACGGCACGCTAACATTTCATTGACACATAAAAGAGGCTTAATTTTTAGGGTCGGCGCAAACGGGCTACCGACCACAGCCACTGGTAGCCAGCGACAGCCACTTAACACACTTTTTTCATATATTTTGTATAGACGAGCCGCACACGTATGGCGGCCACTCGCTACATAAGAAGAAGAAGTAAAATATATGAAAAAGTGTGTTAAGTGGCTGTCGCTGGCCCCCAGTGGCTGTGATCGGTGGCCGCCATACGTGTGGCGGCCACTCGCTACATAAGAAGAAGAAGTAAAATATATGAAAAAGTGTGTTAAGTGGCTGTCGCTGGCCCCCAGTGGCTGTGATCGGTGGCCCGTATGTGCCGACCCTTATAATTACAGTGCGTCGTCATCAGCCTTGTTTAATAATCTCCTCCACTGCTGAGTATGAATGTGTAATTACTTGAGCTCCCCTTTTTTTGCTTCACTCAAATTATAGAGAATGTTGTTTACCCCTTTCCTCGACCTAAGCTCACAAAATACGTTATACATGTAACTAATACCTACGTAATTCTGATTGCAGATATTGTCGTATCGTTGGACGCGACCGATAATTATATTTGTGACAAAGTAATGCGACAGCCTGAGGGCGATCCCCGTCTCGAAGAAGAGGTTGTCTTGAAGCGACTGAGCGAGTTCCGTGCCGCCGATATGCGTGATATTACGCCACTGAACTTCTTCGATGAGTTAGATATACATCCTTTAGTTGTTCCTGTGAAAGACCATGACGATTATGACATGAAGCAGGCGTACGCAGCTGTCTCTCTGCGTATGGGCAGTCCATGTCGTTATGGCAAGCTCGCTGGTAATTGTTCCATATGTTTTGTATTCTAAGAACAGTTATTTGCTTTGTTGTTAGGCTATAATGGCCTTCATTGTCCCACTGCGGAACCAAGGCCTCTACCCTGTACTTTGCGATCTCTGGCCAGTCGTCTGTTATATACTTATTATAAAAAAATATATGTGCAATTCAAACACGGTAGAAGTGAAACTCCAAAAAAGTAATCTACGAGATGAAAATATTTATACAAGGAGTCCGGTGGCTAACAGGCTGTCAGACCTACTGACTGACGCGGCCAATATTGGGTATCTAATGTATTCTATCTCATTCTCTCACTAGCATAAAATCCTATAAAATGATTCGATTGTCTCTTTCCTGTGACTCAATTTGGTTTCGTCTAATTTCAAATATTAAATGAATTCTTGTAGAATGTTCACGTTCAAAACTTAAATCACATTTCTGTTACTGACTGAGTTTCGTGTTGCATAGCACTTATCGAAGCTGCCGAAAAGAAAAAGAAAGAAGAGCTGAAGGCACAGAAAGCTAAAGAAGCCAAAGATTTGTTAGAAACTGAACGTAAATTGAAAGAGGAACGGGAAGAGAAGATGGAGTATTGGGTTAATAACGAACACTTTTACATAAGCAATAGGTTAAATAAGGATATCGTTAGTCTAGCCTAGCGTAGCTGTAAGATAAGACGATTTTAATGAGCTATTTAGTGTGTGCGTTCGCGCAGCGGAATGTTGTTGAATTTAAAGATTTTAATTATGCAGATATTTAGTGTATGACGTCGTATAATTGTGTATGGTAAAAAAAAATTTGTGCACGCAGCTATTGTGGAGAAATTCACCAAAAACTGATTCCGCTGGGCGAACGTTATCCTGGCGGAACTTTTTTTAATCCATTGACTTTAGAAGAAAAGATATGTGTCCAAAAATTAGTGTGTATTTGTGTGTAATTGTGTATGTATGAATAAAATTGGTGCATGCATAAACTTTGGAGAAATTCAAGTTTCCGCTACGCGAACGTTTGGCCATTAGCTAGTTTTCATATAAAGCGCTTAAATAGAGAGCTGTAGATTTTTACATACGTTGTTTTGAATTTGTTTATATTTGTTTAAAAAACAGATTTAGAAAAAATCGAAGGGCTTAAAAGATAAAAATATAAACGTAAAATACGCTTATTAGGTCTTAGTTCTTAAAGTATGCACTTTGGGCTCTAGATTTTCACGTTTATACAAACCTTGTAAGTGTCTGCAACATGTTGCCAAGTATCAATGATGTTCCGTTAGTAATTAAAGAGTTATAGGACAATTTACCATGAATAGATCACAGTTTACAAAGCAGTCAAATATCACGACGTTCTAAAGGAATTGCATGGTAAAATGTATGCCAATAATTAGTGTATTCATTCAACTATTCACATGCAAAATTTCATGTCATTAAATTCAGTAATTAAAGAAAAACAATTATAATACTGACGAAGCATCGAAAACCTACATAACCCGACCAAGTTCGGATGGCTACAAAAAAGCGGCCGTGCCATATATCTAAGAAACGTTCTTAACCTTCCAATATAGTATTTATTAATATGGTACAGTTGCGTATACAAGCGTTAGAATAAAATAAAACAATTGCATTTCTTGAATGAAAAATATTTTTTTAATAATAACGCCACTATCTACGATAAAATAAATCTTCAATTAACAAGTACTTCTCTATTTAAATATCCGTGTACAAAAATATTTTTAATTACATATAATACTTAATTATGTAAGTAATTATAATAACGTTAACAAACGCTTGCAACGACAGCAATGGACATAAATGTGTTTTAACTAAAATAGGTTTAATAAACATATTGCCCTCTCTTTTCTTCAAGGATGGAAGTACCGTTTCAAGCGGGAAGCCGCCTATCGCTCGTTGCGCGTTGTCTATTTTTTCATACTAGAATATTTTTGATCAATTCATAACTACAATACTTAGACTATTTAACCAAAGGACCAGCGTACCGCTTCGAACAAAATACTTCTGCATATTTTGGTGGGGTGCGGGGGAACACGCTCACATACATAAGTCACTACCAGTACAACGGTATAGGTACATCAATTAAAATTTCGATTCAAGAAGTAGTTTTTTTTAGTTATATTAGATTGTTTGATCCACTAAAGTTGCAAAGGGGAACGCTCGTGCATGCCTAGTCCATTGGTTAAATAGTGTAATAAGCTACAATATGATAAATATTTACTTAAACAGTAGAACTTACATGTGGTAATTATTTAATTTCCCTAAGGGGTCTATAGTTAGAATCCTGATCCGTGAAATCTTCAATAGAAATTAGCTGTATGAATTTTATTTGTCTTAAATAATATATCTCAAGTCTCAAGCGCATACTTCAATAAAGTACCTATTTACGTAAATAGTACCTACCTACTTTCTGTCATAGTCAAATACATTTAAAAAAGTAGGTGTACAAAAGTAAATGACCTATAAATTATATCGAAACAACAATTGTGTTATCACCTATACCAATTCAATACCGGTATTATACTGTAAATTTTGGGATGTTACCTAAATATATTGCACGGCCGCTTTTTTGTAGCTATCCGAACTTTGTCGGGTTATGTAGGTTTTTGATGCTTCGTCAGTATTATAATTGTTTTTCTTTAATTACTGAATTTAATGACATGAAATTTTGCATGTGAATAGTTGAATGAATACACTAATTAATGGCATACATTTTACCATGCAATTCCTTTAGAACGTCGTGATATTTGACTGCTTTGTAAACAGTGATCTATTCATGGTAAATTGTCCTATAACTCATTAATTACTAACGGAACATCATTGATACTTGGCAACATGTTGCAGACACTTACAAGGTTTGTATAAACGTGAAAATCTAGACCCCAAAGTGCATACTTTAAGAACTAAGACCTAATAAGCGTATTTTACGTTTATATTTTTATCTTTTAAGCCCTTCGATTTTTTCTAAATCTGTTTTTTAAACAAATATAAACAAATTCAAAACAACGTATGTAAAAATCTACAGCTCTCTATTTAAGCGCTTTATATGAAAACTAGCTAATGGCCAAACGTTCGCGTAGCGGAAACTTGAATTTCTCCGAAGTTTATGCATGCACCAATTTTATTCATACATACACAATTACACAAAAATACCTACACACTAATTTTTGGACACATATCTTTTTTTCTAAAGTCAATGGATTAAAAAAAGTTTCGCCAGGACAACGTTCGCCCAGCGGAATCAGTTTTTGGTGAATTTCTCCACAATGGCTGCGTGCACAATTTTTTTTTTACCATACACAATTATACGACGTCATACACTAAATATCTGCATAATTAAAATCTTTAAATTCAACAACATTCCGCTGCGCGAACGCACACTATTTAGTAACGACCTAAGCGAAATATCCAAGAGCGCTACTATTGTAGGTAATCTATATTTTGCAATTTACAAATAACGACATAATTATGCTAGCTATTGCTAGCATATTATCTTTACTTTGTCGTCGATCCAACCTGGGTTACAATTAAATAGCTAGCATGTCGTTATTTGTATCCATAGAAATATACCATAGAAATATTGTATAATATAGGTATCTATGTTTGTATCCAATCTTCTACTTCACAAAAATATGTGCGTATAGGTACTCATTAAGGGGGAGCATAGGGCAATATGTACTTAACTATATATGAATCCTGTTCCTTTTATATTCTTGGTAGCTTTCAGATGTGGTTGCCTGCCTGCAGGTTATTGTTTCAAGTGTTTTCGTTCGCACAGACGGATCTGTACGCCTTACTTCGCGAAGAGGAAGAGGCGGCGCTAGCGGCGGCGGGCAGGCCTATGCGCAACTACCTCATCAATACCATCTTCCCCACTCTCACACCTGCTCTGCTCGAAGTCGCTAAAGTACGCCCTGAAGATCCCGTGGACTTCTTGGTAAGTTGGCTATACTTTTCCGTAAGTTACTAATGTCTTAATACATCAATGTGTCTTCATCCTAATTGTAGCGACACAAGTGACACAACTACCAATATAGTATTTTCGCTGTATGATGATATGCGTGACAGTTTTCATTTTACATGTTACGCATACTACTTTCAACTTATGAAAATAAATAGGCAAAAAAAAACAATTATTAAAAATAATATCTGTTAAAATTACAAAGTAAATTGATACTAGTATGCCTCTCTCTATTTTTATAATTATTTTTAACTGTAAATAAATTATTTAATTATAATCCTCAAAATGTCAGATGCATGAAACGGAACCTCTGTATAGAGATTGACACCATTGAATCATAGTAAAAACAGAATTGAATCGACATGAACTCGATGAATAGGAGCGGCCATCTTGTTATCGAAAACGTCAGTACGAGTGCATCTGCCTTGTATGCGGTTTATGTTTCTTTCTGTTTGGCGTGTTATTTTTTTTTTTTTTTGTTGTGTTATATTTGGTATGTACAATGCCGAAAACAACAAAAAAGATAGTTTTAAACTCTCAAAGCCCTGAGTTAGTGCTTCGTTTGAGGACCTTCTTTGAACCAGAGCCTGCAAACGGGGGCCAAAATGTAACCGCAGAAAATTATAGGAATGTCGTAGAAAAAACACAATCGACAATATTTACCGACTGGGATAAATATGTCCACCTTGACCGAATTCCAGATCAGCAATTAATTATCTCAGTCAGAGAAGATTCCGATTCAGATATGAGCTTTATTTCGAGTGACAGTTACCGGAATAATTAAAAAAGAATTTTAAAATTATGTACTGCATTTTATTTCTGAAAATGTATTTGCCAAAACACTTTCAATATGAATTTATTTCTGGTTCGGCGATACACCGAAACCGTAGGTTCTAGGCGACTTGGGAAGGATTAATGGAATGGACTGTATTCAAAGGATAGCGGGTTTTTAGCCGCCTAGGATTGGATACGGGAAGAGGTGATTGTGAGTGGGTATAGGATATTCCAAGGATGGAGGGCACTTACCTTATACGGCAATCTTCTTCGTTTTCGAAGGGCAGTCTCCTGGTGGTTACGTGATGCAGCTGCTTGTTTTCACTTCACTTCACAGTCACTTCCACTTGCGAGCGGTTTTATAAGCGGTAACAACTATAGCGGGAGCGGCGCGGTGATCCGGTATAGCGGACGCGTATCGCGAATCGAATGTTCTTGAAAGTTCTGGACTGTCACTCGCGTCGACGATCCGCGGCGACCAATCCGCGAAGGCGTGCCCTCATCTTGGGAATGGGATAGAGAGGGATAGAAACAAAAGGCATCGCTCGCATTGGCCAAGCAGCGACCAACCATTGATGTTGATGGGATTAGTTTCGATGGAAAGGTAGATGGCGCTACCATATCCCCCCGGCCCTAAAGGGTTGCCTTTAAAAGAAAATAGAATTGAACTTAGCTATGTTGGGTGTACTACCGCATAACCCATCAATAGGCTAAGACAGCGATATGACAATAAAATTAATCAAAATTTAACTTTAGCGAAAACTACAAACGGAATAATAGCGAAAACTACTAACTAAATACTTAAACTAAGAGGTAGGTCCAACTTCAGGCTAGATCTCACTGAGTTGGAAGCAGAGACGTACAACAGGGCGCACGTAACTCCCTTTAGCGGTTTTCATGGTAACAACGCGGGTCGTACCGTCCTTGGAAGTATGCAATTTCTCTACGATGGCTAACGGCCATGAGAGCCGGAAGTGACGATAATGGCACTGTGTTCAGAAAATGTGCAGAGCTTAACGCGGATGGTTCTGCAGGGTCACTACTCAATGCCGTGAGCGGACGCGAGTTGATCAGTGCCTCGACTTGTGCAAGGACAGTTAAAAGCTCTTCGTAAGAGAGGATCTGTTGACCTATAACCTTGAAGAGATGCGTTTTAATTACTTTGACCATGCTTTCCCAACATCCACCGAAATGTGGTGATGCTGATGGAATAAACTTCCAGTCAATATGATTTATGGAAAGTTCTTCCTGAAGACGAGTACGATATTCTTCCCTGAGAAACTTATAAAGGTCGCGTAAATAAGAGCTTGCGCCCACAAAACAAGTGCCGTTATCCGTGTACAAACACTGTATAGGGCCGCGCCGTGAGAGAAATCGTTTAAGGGCTGCCAGGAATGACACCGTGCTTAAATCTGTCGCAACTTCAATATGCGTAGCGCGCGTCGTTAAGCATGTAAAATACATAGCCAGGCTTTACGGCTTTTAACACCTCGACCACGCACTGGCGTATACTGCAGTGGTCCTGCGTAATCACAACCGGTGTGTGTAAACGCTTTAGCAACCTGGTTGACGCGCTGGCTAGGGAGATCGGCCATGGGAGAGAAAGTCGGACGCGGACGAAATTTGAAACAGACGTTACATTTATGTATTCTGTGACGATTTATTCGTCGAGCGGCTAAAATCCAATACTTATGCCTAAGTAAGGACATAAGCAACTCCGGACCGGCAAGGAGGTGCTTCTTGTGATAAAAATCAACAAGAAGGTCGACAACATGATCATGTCGCGGCAGAATACAAGGATGTTTGTAGTTATAAGATTCATCCGAATTTGACAGACGACCCCCAACGCGTATGACGCCGTGTTCATCGAGAAACGGCTTGAGTCTAAGGATAGCGGGAGAACAAGGTACATTGTCTTTTAAATTTTGAATGTCGTTATTAAAATGAACAGCTTGTACAGCTCGTAGTAACTTACATTCTGCGAATTTGATATGAGTACTTGATACAAATGTCTCATTAGGTAGGTGCCTAAGAAACCTATAGACATAAACGATGACGCGGAGTAACTTAGACCACGATGACATGCGTAGTGCGAGTGCATAGATGGGAGACTCCGCAACCTCAGCAATCACGGGATAAGAAACAGACTTCCGTTCGGGTACACCTTCGTCTTCTGCACTGTGGTCAAAGGGTTGCATGGGCCATTCTGACGGATCATGGGAGATCCAAGAAGGTCCACGACGCCACAATGGATGATGCAGAAGATTAAGTGGAGTGACACCACGAGACAAGCAATCTGCGGGGTTCTCAATACCCGCGACGTGATTGAAACAAGTAGCAGGAACCAGTTCAGTCAATTTGCTAACGCGGTTGGCGACAAAAGTCTGCCAGCGATGAGGAGAAGAATGAATCCAAGCGAGCACTACTTTGGAGTCGGAAAATGCGTATAATTTATTAATGGGGTAGTGGGGCAAAACTGTGTCTTGAACCTTGCGGAGCAACTGAGACAGCAGAAGGGCCGCGCACAACTCCAGTCTCGCAACTGAAATGGTTTTAACAGGCGAGACCTTAGACTTGGCACAAACTAACTGCACCGAGTAGTTAGAACCAATGCGGACTTGCAGATATACGACTCCGCCGTAAGCACGCTCGCTGGCGTCAGCGAAACCTATCAAGTTGATGGTACATCCATCTACCAACCCAAGATGACACGGAATAGTAACTTGATTGAGCGCGGTAAGCTCAATACAAAACTGGCCCCAAGCGGCGACAATATGGTCAGGGGGTGTTTCATCCCACTCACACTTTGATAGCCAAAGCTCTTTGATCAAGAGCTTGGCGTACAAAATTGTGGGAGCCACAAAACCCATTATGTCCCATAGTCAAGCCACTGTGGTCAGCATAGTGCGTTTGGTGCACTTATCATCTGGTGGTGAGACGTCAAACCGAAAACTATCGCAGGATTTGTCCCAGCGTAAACCGAGAACCTTATGCGGTACAGACTTCTCAAACTCAATGTCTGGGGAAGCCTTATGAGAATCTGGTATGCGTGCGAGAACCTCCTTAGAGTTGCTTGTCCATTTGACAAGATCAAACTGGCCTCGCTTGAAAAGCTGAATAAGCTCTTCACAAAGCGAAATTGCTAGCGGAGCGGATATGACACTACAGGCAATGTCATCTATGTACAAAGCGGAAATGGCAACAGCCGCTGCGGCGGGAAAGTGATCGCCTTCATCAGCGATCAACTGGCGAACAACTCGTAACGCGTGATATGGGCTAGACTTGAGTCCAAAACAAACACGATTGAACTGATACACAGATAAAGGTTCTTTCTTGTCAAAACGATAAAAGACCCGTTGAAATCTACGGTCAGATTCGCGAACGCCGATATTGAGAAACATTTGGCGGCAATCAGCTGACAGAGCGATTTGGAAAAGACGAAACTTTATTATGATGTTAAATAAATCACCCTGTAGATTGGGGCCGGCATGCAAAATGTCATTAATCGACTGACCCGATGTAGTCTTACAACTAGCGTCTAAAACCACACGGAGTTTAGTAGAGGTTTTATCTTCGCGAACTACGCCGTGATGCGGGATATAATATGAGGGCAGAGAGTTGCCCTCGTTGTTTACAGCTACACTCAAAAAACCTTTATCTATGTAGTCACGAATGACGTCATTATAGGCGCTGCGTAACTTAGGTGATGCATCAAGTTTACATTCCAAACAATGGAAACGTCTGAGCGCAGCAGCGTACGAGTCGCCTAACGAATAAGGGTCACCACAGAATGGCAACGCTACAACGTATCTGCCACTGTCGTCACGAACAGTGGTAGCGCGGAAATGCTCTTCACACTCGAGATCTTTACGGCTCATCGAGGGCGGTGCGGTAACCTCTTCAAGCTCCCAAAATCGCTTGAGAAGAGAGTCAATATTGTTTTCTTGAAGAACAGAACAACAGCAAGACGTAACGTATTGAGAAGTATGTAATGTAGGTACGGTACCCATAATCACATACCCAAATACCGTCTCAATAGCGGGCCGCAAGTTATTTTGCTCACTACGTATCACTTTAGTAAGTAGCAAGTGCGGGAATATTGCGGCTCCGATCAAAACATCAAAGTCTGGCGGATTCGCAAACTCCGAGTCCGCTAGTGGCAATGACTCGAGATGTGTGAGAAGCGACACGTCCACATTAGCGTTTGGCAATGTGTCTGTAATACGCTCCACAATAAGGGAAGAAATGTTAAAATTAATGTCCCTATCAAAACGCGAATGTATTTTAATATCTACGGAACCCTTGCAATGTTTTTCTGATCCGCCTATCCCTCGGATTATTGAGTTCGTATTTTTAAAGTTATTCCATAATCCGAGGCGTTTGAACAATTCTAACGTTATTAAATTGGTCTGAGATGCGCTATCTAGCAGACAACGTACCATGTGCGGCGACCCATTAACATCATATATGATAACTTGCGCTGTCGCTAACAGAACAGTCTTAGACGCCATACATGGCGGCCTAGCACTGCTCTGATCACTACAAGCGCGCGAAGGCCGTCCGCGCGTGCGTGCCGCCCGCGCAATGGATGTCGTACACAACGATATCTCATTGTGAGGCGTGGAGGGGGAAGTCACCGTGGCCTGCACCTGTGAGGTAAGTGTTTCAAGGTTAGCGGCTTGGCTTGACAACGGGTTATCTTTATTGAAATGAAGCAATGAATGATGTTTTTTATTGCAAAAGCGGCACTTTGTCTTACTAGAACAATTACTTGTTTTATGTTTTATGCTTAAGCAATTAATGCAAGCTTTGTTATCTTTTACGCATTTAAAACGAGCGGTTGCATGCAAATTATCGAAGGCGGGACACTTGTATAAGTGGTCGTGCACTATATTACTGCACAGACACTTCTGTGCATTATTACTATTAGATTCCGAACATGTTACGTAAGATTGTGGATTAGGGACCGAGTTATTATTACTATTTCGCGATTTATTCAACCTTTGTTTGTTGCTGTTAGTGTTAGACGGGCCAGGTGAACCAGACTGCGTATTATGAAATATTCGACACTGATCTTTGATGAACGAAATAAAACTATCTAGTGTAGGTATTTTATTATTGCGTTCCGTCATCTCGAATGCGCGAATTGTATCAGTGTCAAACTTTTTTAAAGCGAGTTGAAGCAACATAAAGTCGGAAAGATCTTCCAATTTTAAATTCCTAAGCGAATTAACCGCGGTTACGAAGTTATCAATAAACAGCTGGAAATTCGCGACAGACGCGGCACCGGACAGTTTAAGATTTAAAGCTTGGTCAAAGTAGGTAGACGCTAGGACGCGCGTGTCCTGATATCTATCAAGTAGTGACTGAAATATGACCTGATAATTCTCAGCACTGGGTGTGACACCTGCAAATACGGACTGGGCCTTCGGTGACAGTTTACCTATTAAATAGTACAACCTGTCAGCATCTGTCAGAGAACCATTATCGTGCACTGTAGACTTAAAACTCGCATAGAATAACGGCCAATTTCGTATATCTCCGTCAAACGACATAATCTCGATTGGCGGTAATCTCGGTTTGCGGGCGACGGGCTCTGCTGAACATTTACCCTCCAATTGCGATTGTATACGCTTAATAATACAATAAAGATCTTCGAATGAGGTATACGCCTGGTAGTTCGGTTTTTCATCAGGATTGATAGAAAGTAATCTTGCGTTATAATCGTCTAACAACTTATGAAAATCTGTTCGAATACTATCTACTGTCATACAATAACTGAGAAATGCTTCGCTATTACTGTCAGACATAGATGCGGTTTTTGAGCGTTCATAGATGTTTTGAATGCGCTCAAATAAAATATTGCGTTTCGCTTCTAAGATTGTCATCTCTTTGTCTTCCGACACGCGTGACTTCTTTTGTAGTGACATGATTACGTAAGTATAAGCTAATGAGAACGAAACAAAATAAGAATATCTAATGTACCTATTATTTTACCTAAGTAGGCTAAGTAGGCAACACTTTAGAGCTGTGGAATTAAAAGTTGCTTGAAATATGAGATTTATAAGACAACTATGATAGTTCCAGAATTAATAATTTAGTAAGTAGGTAGCTACATAAAAGTTTACCTACTGATGCGGGCGGAAACAACCATGTGACGGTTATGTGAATATATTAGGAGTATAGCTAGGTGCTATAACTGCCTAGGACAGCGATATAACGTATAAAAACGTAAATGAATCCGACTCGTATGGTTAAAAAAAATGGTTCGGCGATACACCGAAACCGTAGGTTCTAGGCGGCTTGGGAAGGATTAATGGAATGGACTGTATTCAAAGGATAGCGGGTTTTTAGCCGCCTAGTATTGGATACGGGAAGAGGTGATTGTAAGTGGGTATAGGATATTCCAAGGATGGAGGGCACTTACCTTATACGGCAATCTTCTTCGTTTCCGAAGGGCAGTCTCCTGGTGGTTTCGTGATGCAGCTGCTTGTTTTCACTTCACTTCACAGTCACTTCCACTTGCGAGCAGTTTTATAAGCGGTAACAACTATAGCGGGAGCGGCGCGGTGATCCGGTATAGCGGACGCGTATCGCGAATCGAATGTTCTTGAAAGTTCTGGACTGTCACTCGCGTCGACGATCCGCGGCGACCAATCCGCGAAGGCGTGCCCTCTTCTTGGGAATGGTATAGAGAGGGATAGAAACAAAAGGCATCGCTCGCATTGGCCAAGCAGCGACTAACCATTGATGTTGATGGGATTAGTTTCGATGGAAAGGTAGATGGCGCTACCAATTTCGAAGATTTAAAATCGGTAACTACGATTCCATGTACTTTGCTAATTAATTCGATATTTATAAATAATCGATTCAATTTCCTTAGGTTACATCATTATAATTGTCAGTCATGAACTGTCATGCATATCATCATACAGCGAAAATACTATAAGGGTGGGTACCTATTGCACCGATGCGCTTTAGCGACTAAATTTTATTATCGGTCGTAGTTTTCGCCTGTCATGACACACTAAAGGCGCCGAGCAACTGGAATCATATGACGGCGCCGGCTAGCTTTCGGTCGCGTTGTGTTGCTTCCTATGCAAAATAAGCGTTGAATGCGTTTTTTCTTAAAGTTACTCGATGGAAAGTTCAGCGCCACGCTGACCACTATTTAATTTCGACTGATATGTTATAGGGGACTTCAAAACACTGTGAGCGATTCAACCGAACCTTCGGCGCTGCACGCCGTTGGTGTTGCAGAATGATCGATTTAGTCTCGTAGTCTCGTAGGCATTGGCCATTTTTCTTTTTTTTGGTTGCTTGTGTAAGAAAATAAAACTAATTTAACAATCATCAGGGCGATCATCTATTTAAACTGAATCCTGTTTATAAGAAGCTTGATCCAGAGACTAGACTGACTAGTACTGATCAAACCTGCGAGGACGCAGCGGATAGTGCTGCTGAAAAAGAAGTGATAACGATACTAGGTCAAAGGAAGCGAGGACTATCTATCCAGAAAGACGACTTGAAAGTGATAAGCCGAATGCCTGCAAGTTTCAAGGCGCTAAAATTACAGAAGAACTAACTATATACTACTATCACGAATTTACTTTTCATCATTATTCATCCATACATATTTTTGCATATTTACCTACGTCTAAACGTGAAACGTCCTTTAAAATTTTCGTAAGTTGATATAAAGAGGATTAAAGATGAAAAGCTACCCACCTACCAGTCTATATCAATTATGCCTGACCATGGCTGCTATACTTCAGCTGAAACTTCGGCAACGCAAATAGGCGAGACCTACGCCAGTGCATTTTAATTTGCTAAATAGTCGGCCACAGTCCACATTTCACTGAAATTCTGTTTACATACATATTATGTTCTACACTTTTTTGATTAGGTGATTATTTACTTGATTTAATAAAATATTCATTTGTACTGAGGATTTTGTTGACAATGTAATATTTTAATTATTTATTAAGACAAATAAAATCCATGACTGTCATACTCCATGGTTTTAAATACTTACCTGCAAAATTTGCTGCTAGACACCAATAACTTCCTAAAGCATTCATTTTACAAAACATAATAAAAAGACTGTTTTTTTCCAAATACATAGATATAGAATTTTCGTCAAAATTGACATTTCACAGCACTAAAACGTGACGTGTTCAACTGTATGCGTCATTGACGAAAATGGTATTGAAGAAATGTTGTCACCTGAACTCGTGAGCAACACTGGCCCGACCGTTGTTGGGTGGTGTTGACGGGACCAGTGGCGTAGGAATGGTCCGCCCCGGGTGCCACCCTCAACTCGACTCGATATGCGTTCCGCGCACTGATTAGCTCGTTGCGCGGGCATATCATCGAAGAACTTGGTATCTGCCAATCAGTGCACCGAACGCTGTTCGAATCGGCGTAAGATGTGCGATAGCTAAACTCCCTTTTGAGGACCTGATCTTGGCAATGTAAAGGGATAGAAATATCTGACAGTGCCCGAATATGTGAAAGTCAGCACCGTCACATATTCTCAGAGAGCGGTATTCTCCGTAACGATTATAAAGATCTTCATTACAGCCGGGACCGCAGCGGACTGGGGAGTCAGTCAATCCACTTTTTACGAAAGATTAAGAACAATTATGTGAATGATGTTTTATTTGACTATCAGGCGGAATACCTGTTCAAATTGAATCCGAGCGGTAAGATGCTTGAACCTGGATTCAATTTACAAGCAGAGAAGCTACTGGGCAAAATAAAAATTCTCGATGAAGCTCTCCTCGACCTTGACATCCAAATCGAGCCACTCCTCACAGAATTTCAGCGAGAGGAATTATCTGAACAACCGTCAAATGCTGACATTAACATCCATACAGCTTATTTTTATTAAACTGAACATTTTGTATTCTAATTGACCTAAGTATTTGATTTTTATAAGCTTATTTGTATAAAGTTTCAGTGTGTCTGATTATCTTACGTACACCGTCATGCGATTTGATTGTAAATTATAAAATAAATTGCATGTCACTAATATTTGCGTTGTGTTGTCTGTTTTCAATAGCCTAGGTAAATGTAGCATTTGAAAACCACTAACTCCAACGCTTAAACCATGATATATATATATATATACCCATAGAAATATAAACAAGAACTATACAAAGTAAAATCTAATAGTCCGCGCGCCTTTAGAATTAAATATACAGCGAAAAGTATAAACAGCTTATTGCAAGTCAGATGAACGGACTGCCAAACAAAAATAAAAATTTAAGAGCTGATACTTTTCTAGCACAAGCAGCCACTCAAATTTTCACCACAGCAGCTCAAACATGCCGCTTTTGCTGCGAGACAACAGTGAACAAAACGCGATTTTGATTCGAGCGTGAGTAAAAGTAGCTTTTTAATTTTTCAATCTTCAGTGTCACGAATTGACATTGTTCAGCCATAAATTTGAAACATTCGAATTTTACTGTGCTCTGTCTCTTTCACATGCATATAAAAAGTGAGTGAAAAAACAAACCCCTTCGAATTCGAAATTCGATTTTGGAAAACGACCTCAAAGAAAACACCTACGGCAACGCAAAAAAAAAGATATTTGTAATAAAGAAATTACTTTTTTTTTATATGTTATTGTTTACATGTTTAATTTATTATTGGATTTTAATAAAAATAAGTCTATTTAATAGTATAAAATTAGTATTTAACCAATACATTTTTATTTAGAATTACAACAATGATACATTTGAAAAATAAACATCAGGGACGCGGTATTAAAACGCGATTTAAAAAAGTAGCGGGAATAAAAATTTCGCTGATGCTGATACAGTAGGTTACCTGTTAAATTATAATAATATATAAAATAATCTAAAAAGATGAGTGAAACTAGCGATGATGTCTGTACTTTAACACCAGAAGAGTTAAATCAACAAGTGATTATGCAGAATTCAATTTATACCTGTTCATTTCTATGTCTCCTAAGTAATATGTGTTCTCACTGCTGTGGTGAAAAGTTATGTGTGCTACACGAGAGCAAAGTTTTTTGTATCTCGTGCCGTTTAGTCCCTCACCACGCTCAGGATTCTAACTTTGATTCACTCGCTACGCTCGTGAATCAATCATAGAATCCTTCGCTTGCTCGGGGCTCAAAATCAGCACTCGAAACAAAAAACAACTTTGCTCTCTTGTTGCACAAATAACTATTTATTTATTTGTAGGTACGTGATTAATAGATGATTATAGATTACACCGATTACTTATTACTTCACGATCTGTTCACCAGTTTAATGGCCCTAAATCTACCGACAACGACGCGACGCCGCGGAAGACCACCCGTCACATGGCTCTCATTAGTCCAAAAAGACCATAAGGACATGAGGGTAGATGCTACGACCGGTCAAGATAGAGCAAAATGGAGAAGACAGACAAGGAGGGCCGACCCCAGATAATGGCATAAGGCGAAGGATGATGATGATGATCTGTTCACCTGTTTTGCATGGTGCCTGCACGAACAATGCTCAAAATTGTACTATGTAGAAAACCACATAAAGTTTGACATAACCTCATCTCATCAGCCTATTGCTGTGCACTGCTGGACGTAGGCCACCCCTAGGGTACCTACGTGATAAAACCGTTTTTACCATCGAGCTACTACCAGCCACCCTTTTCGTGTCATGACGTGGCCTCTATTGGAAAGGACAAGGAATGTTTGCTTATTTCACCGCCCATCAATTCTGCGGGTGTCCAATCATTTGACAAAAAACAAATGAAAAATTTTCATTTGACAAATAACGTTTGACAAAATGATACTTGATAAATTTATTATTTTACAAACTATTGTTTAATAAACTACTCATTAGTTCATATATTTACTATAAAAGTTATTATGCTAAAACATTAATTTACAAATTGATTATTTTTTAAACATGTTATTTGGCAATACAACGTAAAGCATAAATAACATTTGACAAAATACATTGCTTGGTAAGTATTTTAGTAACCAAAATCTAGGTTAATACAACAATCTTTGTGTAGGGTCAACTGAAACAATGGCTGGTTAGGTTAGGTTAGAACTGCGACCACAACGCACGAGCCGAGCGAGCGAAGCGAGCGTGCCGCGGTAGCGGCCGGCGAGTGCCAGAACCGAATTCTACTTATTTCACTTAATTCAGGCAGAGTGTATTTTTTTAAAAAGACTTAAGTTATATGGAATTAGTATTAATACAAAATTATTACTTGCCTATAAATTATCTGTCCAAGATGAAAATTGCAACCATGCAATTAAATATTTTCAAAATTTCGCGTAAGTATTGGTTAGAAATGGGATATTTTTAACAGCGTATCAAAAATGTTATGTAACACACTGAAGTGAGTTACGCAAAAAAACTTTATTATTTCAATAAAATACTGACTTGCGCACTAAAATACTATTTGCACACCAAATATGATGATCTTTTTACAAAATATCATTTGATATGAAAAGTTTCGTCCGCTCAGGAAACTTATCCACTCAGAAAACTTAATAGGTTATGTTAGGTTCTCTTGTGACCCTGCTCCCAAAAATAGGAGCCCTACGAAGCAGGGCTTCGTCAACTTAGCTTAGTGGTGCAATTAGTATTTTTGGTGGAAACCAGAAATAAATTGACTAACAGTTAAATACAACCCGTTAGAAATTAGTTACTTTTAAAAACTAATAGTTTTTCTTCTAACTTTTTGTACAATCACTAATTTGGCAAACGAATTATTTAGTCAAATGATTATTTTTAAAATAATTATTTAACATTTTGATTATTTTATAAGTAAAACATTTGCGTAACCTGTATTATGTCAAATGATAGTTTTTAAAGTAATATGTTTGTGAAATGAAAGTTTGTCAAATGATTAGTTTTTCAAACGTTGTTTGTAAAATGATCTTTTGTCATACGTTTTTTGTCAAACAATAGTACTTAAACCGATTCTGCGACAGATAGGTATGGCCAGCACACTGCCATTTCAGTTTACCACACCTCCCAACTACGTCAGTTACGTTTATCTTCTGCCGGATGACCTCGTACCGATCTTTGTCACTCAGCGAAATCCCCAACATTGTCCTATCCATAGCTCTCTGGGGACAATGTTTTGCGCCTCGACCTACCTAGTGTTATCTATCTAGTGGAGTATGAGTAGGTAGGTATATCCTAAAAATTTAAATAATTATTGCAGTAAAGCTTATACACGATACATAATAGGTATTATGTACAATCAAACAAATTGGCGGTGGACCGGTTTGAAAAAAATCCCTTGGCTCGTTCATAGAGTGGAGGCACACTAGAAATTGGTTTTTTATAGGTACGAGTGTCAATGTGTGTGTAAAGTAGCACTGGAAGCGACGCTGTCTTGCTGAGCGCGATTCCTAGCGGGAAGTTGTTCGACTGTACGTGCATGTATAGGTACCTAAACAAATATTCGTGTACCTATTCGATCGATCAGCGTATGTTTACTACACTTCATGAACAATTATTTGACTGGGTACCTACCTACACACATAGTACTCGCCTGCTAGAACAATAATTAGGCAAAAGAGCAATTAAGTTCAATACCTATATTATGTAAGATTATCTTTTAATTGACATAAAACACGAAACACGTCGTGTGCCAGATTTCATGAAAGAGATTACTTTATGTACCCAGATGTCGCAGCCAGTTATTGATAAAATCAAGGTAGGTAATATGTTATTATAGTCTAAGGAAGAAATAATGTATGTTATGTACCTTACTACTACTGATAATAATATTTAAATAGGTACTTACTTATCTCCTGTAAAAATACAAAATTAGCAATTCCTTTTTCTAAATAGTGTGCACAATAATGGCCTGCAAGTCTAAGCGAGTAGATAAATGTTAAAATACTAGTTAGGTAACTACCTAACCAGTGCAGTCCCAAGCCCACATATAGATTGGAGATAATCGTTTTTCGGCGCCCCTTATGTCACTAAAAATAACTTTACTGCACTCGACGTTGATTCCTCTTTGCCGCCTCCAGCGGCTGGTCAGATCACAATTAGGAAGGGCCGACCGTGTTTCAATAGCAAGCAAAATGAGATCCGACTCATACTTGAGATGAATTATATTTTGTGTGCCTGCAGCCCTATTTGAAGACTGGATCCACACTTGAGTTTTCCTGTGGCCGCTAAGACAGGATTAGGAGCGCTGCGGTTCGATCAGGATATTCACAGTTAACTTGTGTAGTAATTGGTATATGGCGTTTATCATAGAGGTTGACTTGTAATTGCTCGTATTGATTGCAAGTAGTTTATCCCTACATTTAAAAAACAAAATTGCACCATTTAGGAGCAAAACGGCTAATAGGCTGCCATGCTGAGGATATCGGGTTGGAATATACGGCGCGCACCACACGCATGCCCCGGGCTTCGATATGAGCACGTTAAGCGTTCGATCCCGGCACTCCCCGCTCTCATGAAGATTTTTGACAGACGTTTATCTGGAGTAGAGTACCCTCGAATAGCCTCACACTGGTCTAACCGCCATATTTTGGGGCCCAATTCTCCTAAATAAATATAGTTTCGATATCATGTCAGTGTCATACTTACATCACCAAAAGCGTATTCTTCTAAATTATCTGATTTAAATTGAACGAAGTTGGAACGAGATCATAAATTGAAACAAGGGTGAAAATATGTGTCAACGACGAACTGTTTATTTCAAATTATACCTACGATAATGACATTAGGTTATCAGCTTATCAGAATACCGCTTCTGAGTCTATTCAAAATATAATATCAATGTCATATAAAATAGGAGAATAAAATTGGCCCCCTAATCTATCCATTTTATGGAGATTTGAGATTCATGTATTTGATATATTAAGCTCCATACAGAATATGTCCAACTTGTATCTCGAACCTCAAAATCCTTGGATAAATCGAATATTGAAAACAGTTGTAAACCATGGAATCGCAATCCTTTGGTTGGCTGAGGTCAGAAGGCAGGCTTTCTGTGGAAGAGCTGTCTGTTGACCATATCACCATATGGCACACGGTCAAATGGACCTTGGGCTGCAAGGCGTCTTAGGCGTCTTACGTCTAAGATGTTTGGAGTCGGAGGGAATCAGTGAGTGCTACTAGACGATTCACTCGGTTAAAATTTGTTACTAATGATTGTTCATGTTTTGTAATTCGCAGTGATCGATTAGAGTCCAACAGCCCCGTACGTATGCCATAGATTACTGACATTTCATGCATGTTGGCACCCTAGAATATTACGAGTATATGTTGGCACATGAGAGAGAGCCAAGAGCTAGGTAATTAAATAAAATGTCAGTCACCTTTTTCTATGGCAGTAAGGTGGCTGACCAGTGTATCGGCCCACCTGATGGTAAGCGGCAACCGCCGTCCAAAGTCTATACATTACTATGTATGTATGGGGACACCCTTAAATTTTCCACTTTTTAATTTTTTGTAATTTTTCCTTTATTTGTGCTGTAAAACCCTGCTTTTGGCCAAATTTCGTGATTGTAGTTCAACGGGAACTACCATACCTATACGTTTTCGACCCAAAACCTATAGGGTACTTACCGTTGACCTAGAATTGTCAATTTCGGTCGTCAAAACCAAGGTCTTACAGCACAAGTAAAGGAAAAATTCCGAAAATTAAAAAAGTTGAAAATTAAGGTTAATTTTGGTACTTACAAGTTTTCGCAAAAATCTAATTTTGATCATATCTTTTTATCGGGTTGACCCAGGACCCTGATTTTTATACACCTAATAGGAAACATAGACCTCAGTATCTGGTATAAATTCAATCAATCTGCTAGGTCCACCCGTTCCTGAGAAAATCGGTGGTGACACACGGACAGACAGACAGACAGACGGACAAGAAAGTGATCTTATAAGGGTTCCTTTTTTTACCTTGTGAGGTTCATCATCATCAGCCATTAACAGTCCACTGCTGGCCTAGGCCTCTCCTTTGAAAGGAGGAATTGGCCTACTATACCACGCTGGCCAAACGGGTTGGTATAGGGTTTGTTTCAAGTTTTCCTTCTCTTGCAGTGTTGTTCTCTGCATAAAATGCTCCCTCTGTCGGCTCTTACGACTCCCATGGGATGATATGGGGTGGTGACATTTCGTATTCTTAATCCGTCACCACACGGACTTGTGAGGTTACGGAACCCTAAAAAATAACACTTAATATCGAGGCGATATCTAAGTAATGAACAGATTGCAACTATAGGTCGGTTCACGAAAGATGACCACTGCGCAGAAATAATTTTTTAGGTCCCCGTGGAGGTGCGGGGTGAGGCGCGGGTGGAGTGCCAATCGCGTGGCTCCGTTCTTGACGCATTCCCTAAATGCGTCAAGAATGGAGCAACGCCATTGGTGCACGAATGTACATATGCGCGACGGCCGCCATTTGTGGTCAACTTTCGTGAATTTACCTATACTTAATGTTTATTTTGAAAATTGCAAATAGGTACCTAATTAGGTATTAGGAATATAAGTTTGGAGAGTTTTATTTGACTTGATTGGTCTCATGTCTAAAATACAATAAGATTTCGATTGTTTGCGTTTGTCGTACGCTACGCTCTAACATCCGCTACTGAAATTGATTTCTAAAATCAGTTTTTGAAAATCTGAAATCGGATTTTTATCGGTTTGCGTAAAAATCCGAATACGCCCATGCCTACTCAGAGCACTCCCCATGATACATACGATAGAGAACGCAGAGAGATGCAACATCTCTACGCAGGTCAAGATGGTCGAGCCGGTTTGTAAGGACCGCGTCATCAATGACTCGAGTCGCTCGACGTTGGACGCGGTCAAATGGAAGGAGTTGGTATTGTGGTGCCCCGGCCCAAAGATGGCAGCAGTACTCCATGTGGGGCCTAACTTGAGCTTTGTAAAGCAAGAGACGCTGCACCGATGTGAAGCATCTTCTTGCTTTATTGAGGACACCCAGTATTTTAGAGGCTAGTTTAGCCTTATCTTCCAGATGACCGCGAAATTGGACGTCTCGCGTTATCTCGACCCCGAGAATCCCTATTACCGGCACAATATCAAGGGAAGTACTCTGAAACACTGGAGAATCGACAAAGGGGGTCTTTTTTTGGTTTGCGGTGAACGCGCAAACCTGTGTCTCTTTGGGGTTAAAAGTGACCCCAGATAACAATGCAAACTTGCCAAACTTGCAGCAAGTTTAAATCAAACTTGCTAGTTTCACTGTGACAAACTTGCATGAAGTTGGTTTTTCAAAGGATTTGGATGACGACGAGCACAGGTTGGTGGTCGGTCGACCTCCTAGATACAGCAGGAGGTGCTCGACGACCAGCTGCTGTCAGACCACCAACCTGTGCCTTGTACCTGTGCAACCTTTGCAAAAGCAAACTTCACGCAAGTTTGATGCAAGTTTGTCACAGTGAAACTAGCAAGTTTGATTTAAACTTGCTGCAAGTTTGTTGCTATCTGGGACCAGATTACGATGACCCCAATCGGAGCCCCAGTCGAGTGTGGTTTCCATTAAAGACACAAGTTTGTTCCGACACTCAATGACTTGTGCCTGAGAGATTTAAGCACTACCGGGGTACAGAGCGTCTACAGTACTGTCATCTGCATAGCAATGTATGTCACTGGTTTTTATCATATCATTGATATGCAGAAGAAACAGTGTTGGCGATAGTACACAGCCCTGAGGGACACCAGCATTCCAAAGGTTCAGAACATGAATCGTCAACTACGACTTTAATGCTACGCTCCGAAAGAAAGCTGGATACTCATTAGCATACATTCTCAGGCAGCCCATAGGAAGAAAGCTTCGACAAAAGCGCCTTGTGCCCAGTCAAAGGCTTTCGCAATGTCCAAACTGGCCGCTACAGCCTCCCCCTTGATCTCAATTGCCTCCGCCAATCTATGTGTCAGGTACACTAAAATATCACCAGTTCACTCGTCGCAGCGAAAGCCGTACTTACTGGCGGTTGTTGATCAACTCGTGCTCCTCTAGGTATCGCAGGAGCTGGCAGTTAATAATTAATTCCATTATCTTGGAGAACAAAGATGTGATAGCTATAGGCCAGTAGTTGCTTGGATCAGAGCGATCGTCCTTTTTGGGAATCGGGTGCACTGTAGCAGTCTTCCATGACGACAGGACAATGCCAGTCGAATACGAGTGTCATTCAAACCAAAACATAGTGCTGCACATTTCTAATTAGCGACTGAAGAACTGATACGACGGTGGTAGGTACTTATCTATACGGCCCCTACAATAAAATACCTACCACCAGTAAAACCTCAGGTACTTAATTTTTGGTTGCAAAATGCCTATTTCTTCGTTGTAAATAGCGTTCAGGTAGAGTCGTAGAGCAAAACAGGGTTTGTACTTTTATAATAGCTTGATGACAATCGTTTAAAATGTATTAGGTGGGACGCCAGGTAATAGAGTCAATTATGACAACACGCAACGGGTGGTCGATAAATTCGATGTTATCGTCGCTAATACGTTGCGTGATTCACTTCGTCCATTGCCGATCTTGTTTGTACACAATGTGGACATTTCACGTGAAAATGTAATAAGATATGAGAGTGTATCCTGAATCTGAATTGAAAAATGGATATTCTGGTTCTAAAAAGGACCGGTCACCTACAGATGTTAGTGGCTTATCGCTGCTGGCTGCGAGCCTTCGTCATCAAACAACTGAATTCTTCAACAATTCAACATTACACGGTGTCCGATATATTGCTGAGAAAGACAGACCATTTTGCGAGAAGTTAGTATTTTTTAAGTGATTTTGCCGTTTCTGCCATTTTCTTTTTCTTGCATGTGTATTAATTAAGTGGACACACACATTTTTATTGCTTAGTTAACACGTAATATGGGCACATCGTTGTAAGGAGCTGCATAGTCTGCCGCAGACTTCAATACAGATGTAGGTACACCATTTCATAAGGGTCGCCTGATGATTGTTTAATGTCTGAAGGTGACAGAGTCATCACTACTCATGATCGATTTGGACGCTTTAGGATCTAGAAGAGGAAGAATGAAATATAGCATTTATTTCTTTATTTACATACTACTGTATTTTTTCAATCTATTTTATGTGGCATATCTTTTTTAGATTCATGTGGTTTAGTTTTACCGCCGTTGGTGCTGTCACAACTTGTATTATTATTGTAAGTTTATGGGAAAAGTTTCAAACGAATCCAACTATTACCGGTAAGTCCTATCAATAACTGAGCTTCTTGGATCCTTGCTTCTATGACTAGGATTTATGGATTTCGAATTTGCAAAATAATTAAGTAGAAGGTAGTTGATTTATTACGTACCTATATCCAATTTCGCGAAAGATTTAGGCAACGAATAATTTTCAGTGCTTGCAGATCCTATGAGAAAAGCTTGTTACAGAACTTACAGATACAGCTTACCTACTTAGTACCTAGTTGTTATGAGATAGGTACCAACTATATAGGTTTAAGTTTTCATGTGAGGTATTTCAATATTATTGTATACCTAATTCAAACATTAATTTTATTCTTCTTAGGCTTAGACACGGATTTTCACAACTGGGATGTGCCATTCCCAGCAGTAACTATATGTGACATTAATCCAGTGGATGAGGAGCTATTACAAGCATACATCGAGAGGTACCTACGTTTCATCTAATACTCTTATACTAATATATAAAGCTGATGAGTTTGTTTGTTTGGTCGAACGCCCTAATCTCAGGAACTACTGGTCCCATTTGGAAAATACTTTCAGTGTCAGATAGCGCATTTATCGAGGAAGGCTATACTTAGGCTATATAACAACACGCTATGAGCCACGGGATCGGAGCAGTAGCCTTAAATAACACGGATGTAACCGCGGGCTCACCTAGTTTCTTATACTAGACAATGCTAAAAGTAGTAGGTTACAGATAAATGAAGTAATAACAGTACTTCGACCGTAATAATGTTTGCGTGCACAGGTTTAAATTTATAAGTTGACTAGTCGACGCCAGCGGCTTCGCACGCCGATATTTTCGAATTGCCCGTTTTGCCCGATCCCGTGGGAATTTCGGGAAATCCCGTCTTAGTGCACCCCTACGGTCCCCAAGAAACATACGTGCTAAATTTCAGCTTCTTGCGCTGAGTAGTTTTGGCTGTAGCTTGTCTGTCAGTCAGTCAGTAACGCAAGGATTTTATATATTAAGATAGGTAATCAGCGTTCCTACATAATCGTTATTAAGATTTATAGCTTAGGTATGCGAAACATGGTTTGAAAACGTTAAGTAGTTTGGCGAATGACCAAGGATATCTAAATTACCTAAGAACCTATCTAACTACCTATCTACCTAAGGCAGCGATAGCTGAGTGGATATACCAACAGACTGCCATGCAGAGGGTATCAGGTTCGAATCCACGGCGCGCACCAATGGCTTTTCGGAGTTATGTGCGTATTAAATTGTTCGTGCCTCGGAGAGCACGTTAAGCCGTCGGTCCCGGTTGTCATGAAGATCTTTGACAGTCGTTACAGGGCGTCAGTACCTTCTAAATACACTGACACTAGTCTAAACCATGGAATATCGCTATCCCTTCGGGTTGCGGAGGTTAGACAGGCAGTCGCTCCGTGGAAAAGCTAATATTCAGCCAAATCCGGTTAGACTAGAAAGCGGACCCCAGACTGAAACTGGGATAACGCTAAGAGAAAGAAGAAGACCTATCTACCTAAATCAAAGTCAAAGGTAGGTACCTAGTGTAGGTTTAATTAATATTTGTACACATTGAAGATTACCTGAATTACAAGAAGAATGTAAATACCGGTATAGGTACACTGTTAATAATTAAAATAATGGTCATATAATGTCATGAGTGGTGTACCTACGTAACCAACGTAACGGACTGCAAAGACGTTAAAAAATGATAATAATAGCTCGCTCAATAATGTGCCCGGTAGATGGCAATAGGCTCGCCTGCTATTACCTACATTAGGACCGAAACATAACATTTACTCATGTGACATAACTGGCGAAGTGTGGGTGTGTAACACAGAACGGATAATCTGTTCTGCCGTGTTTAATACACCTTTGCCTACCCCTTCGGGGATATAGGCGTGAAGGTATGACGGTTATTTCGTGACCACGGCTGGTGTAAGTATATGTAACCAATGCTGGAACTAGAGGTCGCAATATCGCGGTCCACTTTTACAATATCGGTATTTTCGATATTGATCATTTTATAATGCCGGAATTCGATATTTTCGATACTAGAAATCAGACGAATGAAAAACGATGAAAAATGGGAAATAGCATGCATGTAACTTAGAATTTATAAAAAATATTAATTAGGTGAAAATGTTAGTACCTAGCTTGTTTTGATCTTAAAGAATTTAATAATTTAAATAATAGATAATAATTTTGTTAGAAGTTTGCTTAGATTTGTTGATTTATTTTTTAAATTAGTGGTTTTGTTTATTTTCTAGTGCAATGGTAGCCACATGCAAGACAACAATGAGAGCGAGTGAGAGGCACGCGTCCCGCCTAAGAGCGAGAGAGACAGACATAAAAAGTGAAAGGCACGCGTCTTTCATCCTTCTTCCTACTATACGAATGAATATTCACATTAAAATTATTTTACCACTCAAAGTCGTTGTCACGTAAAACTTTCGCCCGTATACCGACTTTACAGGCAACCAATTTTTTGTTGGTTTGTTATTGATACTGAGTTTCTGTTGATTTATTATTAGGTAAGTATAATAACTCTCATTCATGTAACGGGTGTCTCAGTAAGAGCAGGCCCCCGTCACTGGCTCAAATTCGCGCGATAAATACCTACCATTTCGTGTACCGCTGTCGCGGTCGGTCCAAACGGCAGAGCATAGTACAAACAGAATCTGTTCTATAATCTGTTTTTACTATGGGCAGAGGGCCGCCGCAAGCCCGGCAGCGTGAACGCACGGCACGTTTCCCGCGCTGTCTTATAGAAATGCCGAAACCACGAAGTTATTTTGCAGTGGATGAGTGGGCACAAAACAGTGGCGTAGCGTGCCTTGTCGGGGCCCCGTATAAAAATTTTTTTGGAGGCCCTTATATGGAGGTAAAGATTTTTCACGAAAGAAAAAAAATATTGTGAGAAGTAATATTTATTTATCACATAATTTACCCATTTTACAAATAAAAATCGAATTTTAAATATTCACTCTCCTTGCCTTTTTATCGGCAAACTGATTTATTAAATCATTTATGGCTGATGATGATTTTAGTTTTTCTAAAGTTTCTGCCTCTATGGACAATAGTGAGATGTCTGACAGCCGTTCTTGTCCCATCGAAGTTCTTAAGTAATTTTTTATTAGTTTTAATTTTGAAAAACTTCTTTCTGCCGTTGCGGTTGTAACTGGAAGGGTCAAGAATAAAAAGCATGCTGTGATTACCTCGGGAAAACTGGATGCAAGACTATTGAATTTTACTAGCAATAATTCAATGAGTTCTTTAATGGAATAAATTTTTTTAATTTCAGAATTTAAGCATGTTTTTAGAGCCTTTAATTGGTCACAAAGATTAAGTGAGATGTCTTTACTGTATTTAGCAGACAGTTTTCCGGAAGCGTTTAATATCTCTTCGCTTGAAGAAGATAGGAGTTTCTCCGGTTGTAATATTTCGAATATACTACTCAGGTTGCAAAGGCTCTGAAATCTTTCTTTAGTTTGAGAAATTAATATATCTAAACAGCAATAGTATACATTGACTTTGAAATAGGATTCCGGGTCGGAAATTCTCTCATCTTGTGATAACTCATCAAAAAAACGCTTCGTTATCTTTCGCCTACTGTTTTTAAAAACAGTTGTTACCCCCCACTTTTTTGCTAAATCTTTGGATTCATTTAGCAAACTATTAAATGAATTCTGATTTCTTAATTGGCACAGTCTATTTAAAAGATTACTTAATAAAATACTAGATTTCTGTAAGTCATTATTTTCATGCTGTAGAGCTTTAGAAACAGGATTAATAATTTCAAATAGTGAAGAAAAAAATGTAACGAGCACTAAGAAATCAAAACTCTCTAAAATATTAATTATACTTTTACATTCTTCACGATCATCTTTTTTATTTGAAATTAAATTTAGTTGGTACAAAGTTTTCATGATTAGTAAAAAATTTTTCTTTACTGCTAATAAAGCGTCGTTCCTAGAAGACCATCTGGTAGGACATACCTTTTTAAGGGTAATCAAATATTTTTCAGATAAATCGTCACTTAGCATAGCCCAGCGTTTTATACTATTGCCAAAAAAAGTATATATTTTTTCTAAATTATCGAAAAAAGTCGATACTTCACGAACATGTCTCGCAGCATCGTTCAAAACCAAGTTTAAAGCGTGCGCAGCACAATGAACATAATCGGCATTTGGAGCATGCTCTTTTATTAGGGTTTGTAATCCTCCATACACACCCGACATAACATTTGCTCCATCGTATCCCTGTCCTCTACATTTAGCCAAATCAATTCCATATTCTTTAGTCAAATTTAAAATGACAGTTTTCAGACCTGCAGCACTGCAATCGGTTACTGCTATGAATCCTAAAAAGGACTCACAGATTTTTATTTCTTTCGGCACATTATCATCATTTTCTGTAACCGAGATATATCGAAAAACTACAGATAGTTGGTCAATTTTTGACAAGTCTTGTGTTGTATCCAGAATTATTGTCAGAAATGGAGCTTTTTTAATTTCTGAGATAATACTGTTCCTAACGTTAGTACCAAGCAAACTAATAATTTCGTTTTGAATCGTAGGGCTTAAATAATTTATTTCACCTTTCAGTTTTAGAATAAGTTCTTTTAAAGTTGCATCATAGTTAGATAGCAGACGTGAAATTGCCATAAAATTGCCAGAATCAGAATCATGCCCCCTCAAAGGTAGATTACAAGATACTAAAGTAATTATAACATTAATTATACGATGCAGTACATCTCTCCAGAATGTAATTTTACTATCGATTTCACTTTTCAATAGAGTATCGATGGTATTTCCTTGCAACCAATTATTATAAGAGAGTGAGGCACTAATATGCTGCTGTGACTTTTCATGGTCAAGAATAGTTTGTGTGAAATTGCTTCTAACCGAAACACCGTTAACCCAAGCAGAGGAGTACGATTTGTTTTGACGATCTGCTAATAACCAACAGAAGTGACAGTACGGTTTGTTTAAAACGTTAGAATAACATAACCATGGTCTTATAATTTTTATGCCTGCCTGATTGAAATATGAATAATAATAAGCTGAAAAAGGTCGGTTATTTTCTGAAACTTTTGGAAATGGTCCTTGTGGTTTAAATGGACCCAATTTAAAAATTATTTTTCGTTCGCATTCAGTTAAATTGTCACCAAAATTTCCTCTATCTGATGAAATTATATTACAATCTGCATTATCTGCAGATATATCAGAATCGTTGACTTGGGGTTCCTCGATTTCTGGATGGACATCCGATAAAGTATGTGCTTGGCTTTCTTCTATTTCCGGATGGATATGTGACGAAGAACATGCTTCAGAAGAATCTAAAAATAAACGAGTAATTGCTAAAAAATAAATACGAATGCTTTGATACTAAACTAAAAAGAGTTATATATAAATAAATAACGTTACTAAGGGTCACAGTTAGAGAGTGTTCAGTTCAGACGCACACAGATTCTACGCGGATTGTGCTCGTACCTATTAGTAGATACAAAATCACCTGCAGCCCGTCCGTGCATTACTATACACCTGCGTGCTATTTAAACGCAGCGCGTAGTGTAGTGGCCATACAAAACGAGAACCCGAAAGCGAGTCTGCACATCTGAAGTTCTCAACACGCAATTAACGATACGATACAGACTGATAAACAAACAACAAAACAAATCGATCCTATAGATAAGTTAGAATTTTGTTTTTTTTAATCAAGGCACGGAACCCTAAAAACAGTATAATTGTGAAAATCGAGGGGGGAGACAACTTTTTGTGACGGACAGATGGACAGACCGAAATTAAAAGATTTCCTTGTTTATCACTACGGGCCTCTAATAAATGGGTTGGGTAGTAGTGTAGTACTTACCTTTCCAATCTAAATCACTCACAGTATCTTGTCTCTGAAAAAATGAAGAAATTTTGGGCACTTTTTTTATAACCTCGTCCCTTTTCTGTTTAATTTTTCTTTTCTCAGCGCCGCTGGGATAATCTCTTTTCCTTTCACTCATTTCTTTTACAAATCGTTACTAATACTGCTAAACCAGAAGAACAATATTGTTTGTGCTGAATTACAATGTAATGCACATTTATATAAAGCGCGTAAATAAACAGTGCACTGCACTCCGTGGTTTAACATCCAATGCAAAGTACAACAACGTACACGTACATCGCGATATCGATGAAGGATTCCCGGGGATTCCCCGCTGAGTTGAAGATGAAGTAAGTAAAACGGGGAAGTCCCGCAGCCCGCCATAACGATGTAGTGTTGCCAACTTTTGAACGCACGCTTAAGGCGGGAAAAAAAGGAATTGCTTTATAGAATTTTGTCATTTGTAAAATAAAATAAATTAGAAAGTTTTTATTCTTTTTCCTTACACACTTTGGGGGCCCCCGTGGCCCGGGGGCCCCGTATAATTGATACGGCAAATACGGCGGTAGCTACGCCCCTGGCACAAAACAAATGAAAACTTGTAGTTTTTTCATTCAATAGTTATATAAAATTTCGTCTAGAAATTAACACCATTTATTTTATTCAGAGCAAAGGTAAGAAAGGAAATACTATATGTATGTAATACTTATGTAAATATTCGTAAATTGATAACTTTAGGTTACCTATTAGAAATAAATATAAATGTTGTTTTTATTAAATAAAATCTACTTAATCATACAAAATAAATTAGCGGGTCTTAATCGCGTGCAATTAACTTATTTAAGGTATAAATACCTATTTGGTCCCGACGTTTCGCTCGTCTTGCACCGAGCGTGGTCGCGGAGAGACTGATGAGAGCTTAGCGCCGTCTTGTGGAAGTGCGGGTTGCGGCACCTACCCTCACTTGGTCTTTATTTAAGTTCGCAATGTCGGTACTCCGACACACTACACTAATGACGTCTACACACTTTTGAGATTTATCAAGTGTAGACACCGCCGCAGTGAAAACTACCAGTTTGTGAAAATAATGGCACATGGCCACACATTTAAGTATGTCATCAAAGCAGTGAAGAAAATGTACCTATTTAATCTCAAAATTTTTTTTATTTAATTTTAAGTCCCTATTGTCCATTTTTCATCGCCATTCACGAATACTTGCGATATTACCATATTAGGGCGCGCTAGACGCACTCAACGCAATGCCAGTCTTATTATTATTTATTGTTCTTAATAGGATTTTTAATGCTGGGGCTACACTAACGAGAAATGCCATTAATTATTGCGATAATGTACGTTAACCGTAGGTGTAGCCACGAATTAACGCGATACTTTGACATCGGCATTAACATTGCCGTTCATCGGTAATGATTATTGCAATGTCGAAAATCCCGGTTTTTACAAATCTAATATCGATATTTTCTGGCACAATATTTTTGCCGACATTCCGATATTTTCGATATTCCGATATTCATGTCCTAGCTAGAACGTCGAGGCAACTGCAATAATTATTTTACAGTTTACATATTTATCATTATAAATGCACTTTAGCTGCCTATGATCTTATGTAGGTATTCCATATCATTTTTAGTGTTTGGGGATCGGAACCTCCTGAAAAAGCTGAAGATATGTTACGATGGTTGGCTACTCTCAGCTATCGAAGTATAGCTGATGGACGCGCTGTCGAATTTTTAACAGATCCTGCCTTTGCCGGGAAAAGCGAAGAAGACGAGCCCAAACCTGCCAAGGACCCGAAGGACGCAGTGTTTCAAGTAAACTTTATTTTATTTTATTTGGGGAGCACGGCTATGTTTAAAGAGCAGTTATGAACTTAAGTTAATGCCATTACAAGCTTCCACATATAGAAGAGAAACAGTGAAGCTATACAAAACATTTGACAAAATATGCAAATATTAGTACATAAGGTACAAAAATGAAGAGAAAAAGAACACAATAAAAAAAAGAAACAATAAAGTTGCCAGTTACAATAATACCAAATAGTTATGATCCTAAGGCAATATTATTGGTACCTACTAGTCGACCAAGCCAACTAGACGAATGTCAACGTGACAAAATTCAATATAATTCAACAATTATAATCCAGATATGATTTACCGTAACGTGCGAACGCGGCGTGTGAACGTACAATGCGCCTGCAATCGGTACTAGGAAGTTCTGGATTATAATTATTGAATTATGTTGAATTTTGTCACGTTGACATTCGTCTAGTTGGCTTGGTCGACTAGTAAGTATATTTTTTTCACTCCGAGTACTACTGCAGAATAAATCAATTTGCGTGTTATCAGTTTCAGTTTCAGTTATTTATTTCATAAACAAATATACATTTGTGTCGAAATATTTAAATACACATATAAAGGCATTGCTATCGTGATTACATTTTACCAAATACATAAATCAATCAATTTTCATTCATTAAAATAATAATACTATAACGAAAATACAAAAATGTCAAATCATCTGAATTATTGGAAGTCAAAATACTATTATTGATATATTAAATTATTACAATACATTATAAAAAATTTATCATTACCAATTATAATTTATTTTTGTCTTTAAAAAATTCGTCAATACTGTAATAACACTTTTGAATCAATAATGTCTTGAGCTTATTTCTAAATATGTTCACATTCATAATGTCCTTTAATTCTGGTGGTAATTTGTTAAATATGTTTACAGACTGCACACTTGATGAGTGTTTTACAATATTAAGCTTTGCTTGGAGGATAGTTGGCAGATCTTTTCGCCGAGTTTTTACTCTATATTCTCTCTCAGTGTCACTCTCAAGCTTGTTTAGATTTTTATGTAAATGAGTGAGGAGAATTAGAATATAAAGGCAAGTTACTGTTAAAATACTTAACTTGATGAAATGTTCCCTACACGATTGAATTTGATCTAAACGAAGCATGGTTCTCAAAGCTCTCTTTTGCATAACGAAGGCAGCATTCACGTTATATTGGTAACTGTTTCCCCAAAATTTAATACTGTACCTAAGTTTAGATTCAACTAGGGCAAAGTAAACTGTACGAAGTTGAGCAATTGATAAAACATCTCTGAGAGATCTGATAGCATAACATGCACTACTTATTACATTTTTCACTGAATTTAGCTCTGCCTTCCAGTTGAGGAGAGAATCAATTTGCACTCCTAAAAACTTTACATTCTCCACTATATCAATCCTATTTCCCAAAGATAATACGTTCATAGGAGCATTGTTTCTAACTGTAGATTTAAAAAGCATACATTTGGTCTTTTTTACATTCAGTTGCAAATTATTTATCGAAAACCAGTTTTCACAGGCAGCTAGAAAGTTATTTACTTTATATTCTAAGGTCATAATGTCTTGAGCAGTTATAACAGCACTGGTATCATCAGCAAACAGAACTAATTTAACATCCGGTAAAACACTTTGTATGTATGCAGTTAAATCATTTACAAATATTAAAAAGAAAATAGGACCCAGCACTGAGCCTTGAGGAACGCCTCTATTAATAGTAAATAATTTTGATTTGTGAATTTGTTCCACACCTTGTTCAACAGTTTTAATTTCAACATATTGTTTTCTATTTCTTAGGTAAGAACTGAAAAGCTGTAAAACATTTTCTCTTATGCCGTAATGCTCTAACTTGTCCAGTAGAATGCAATGATCTACGGTGTCAAACGCAGAACTTAGGTCTAGGAATAAGCCTGCAACCTTTAGTTTAATATTCAGATTGTTGACTATATCACCAACTAACGCGTCTATTGCATCTAATGTGCCTATACTTTTTTGATATCCAAACTGATTAAAATTTATAATTTTTTGATTATTCAAATGTCTGACAAGTCTGGATTTGATCACCTTTTCAAACAGTTTCGATAAAACCGGTAATAAGGAAATGGGCCTGTAATTGCCTGGATCTGTTTTAGATCCTTTCTTATAAAGTGGCAGAACTCTGCCTACCTTAAATTGATCCGGAAACACACCTTGATTTACACATTCATTAATTATCTCAGATATTGGATGTGCTAATATATCTATATTATCCTTAATTATGTTAAGCGGTATTTCATCATGTCCAAATGACTTTTTGCTATCCATATATCTTACCATCTTGTTAATTGACAACATTTAATTTTTTTTACATACTGATATTATTATTTTATATGAAACTAGACTCAAAATAAAGGTACCCATATTTTTTCTTTTTTGGAAATAATGTACTTTTCATACAACAATTTGGCTTTGAAATTCATCCTATTCTAAACAGACGTAAGCGACAATTTACGTCACAACTTAGGAATAATGGCAATTTTTCCTTTGCCTCACTCTGTCTGACACTTATAAATCATAAATGTCATTTTGATAGCTGGTGTATTTACTGTATCTATTTGTTGTCGCGGTTACGAAGCAAGATTTTCTACGTTTTCAAATCAATCAGTGCATCTAACGATCACCATGAAAGTTTCTCAGGGATTTCAAGTTGCTGATAATAGAAACTTGCCGAAAGTTGACTATTTGATGTTACTTGAGTACATGCAAGAAAATGAATGTTTCAACATTGCAGAAACTCGTAGTGCCAAAGCATTACTTGCATCGCGGGAAGCCTATGTCGACACGGCAGTAGGATACGTGGTAGTAAAGCGAGAGGGAGATATTTGTACGGTGAAATGCAGGGTGACACCAGAACACAAAGTGAAATCTAAGTTGTATGAGGTCACAGCTGTCGTAAATGAAACCGAAGAAAAAATTGTCGCAGTAGAATGCAATGACTGTGCAGCTGCTGCAGGAGGGTGCAAGCACGCCATATGTTTTTCTGTTTGGCTAGTAAAACGGTCAGATGAACCTTCTGTGACATCAACAACATGCTATTGGACTAAACCAAAACTTGCTGGAGCTGTAGGTGATCAGAAATTCATACTAGCTAAAAACATAGGCAAACGCAAGAGAACTGTACCTGAAGACATGAATATAAACATTGATTTGTCAATGTTTGCTGCTGAATGTCAGAGGCAGCAAGTTACTACCGGAATGATTTTAAATTACTGTGGCAACCAACAGTCCAGATTGAGTGATTTCAGCCTATTCAATTTAATGCTGCAGTTTGTCAATCAACAGGTTGACCAAAGTTTTACAAACTTTAAATCATTTTGCCATGATCTAATAACAGTGGAAGTTATTAAGAATGTTGCTGAAGCCACCAAGGAACAAGCAAGTTCAAAGCTATGGCATACAATGAGACAAGGCAGAGTGACAGGCTCCAAAATATATGAAGCCATCCACTGTAAGACTCAAAATGGAGCCTTAGTGCAAAGTATTCTCGGTGGTTATAAGGTGCCAGAGACAGTGGCAATAAAAAGAGGCAAGACAATGGAAAAACTAGTGTTAAAGGAGCTAGAAAAAGATTTTGGCGTTATAGAAAGCACTGGTTTTATTTTGATATCTCCTTTCATTGGTGTTTCTCCTGATGGCAAGTGCAAGGAATTTGTCATTGAAATTAAATGTCCTATGACTGACAAAACTATGATAAATTACATAAAGAATAATAAGATACAAGAAAAATTTAAAGCACAAATTATGCTACAAATGCATGCTGCAGAAAAATCAAAAGGATGGTTTTGTGTTGCAGATCCTAGTTTTGAACAAACTAAACTCATTCACAAACATTTGGTAAAATATGACAAAGACTATGTGAAAAAGATATTAGACAGTGCAGAAGCTTTTTGGGAACAGTTCATATTTAACATCATTGTTGCTAGTGCAAAATAAAAGAATATTCATTTTTATCAGTGTTTTATTCAATCTTAACAATAGAGCTATTTAAATTTATTAATCCACAAGCTACTATAACCACTTCATCGGCATGTTGAATTAATTTATTGTTAATAACTGAGTGCGGTTTTAGGAATTTAAATAACCGCACTCTTCTTATTACCCTTTCTACATGAATGCGCAGACTGGCTATAACTTTACTCTTGATAGCATCCTGTTTTGTTAACTTTGCATCCTTTGAGACACTGGGTGGTCGAAGAAGTTCAATTTGTTTTCTACTTAATATAGTGTCTATATGCTTAAAGCCTCTGTCGGCTAATACCGTACAGTTAGGTGGTAGCACATCCAATAAACCACAATTTTCTACGATACAAGCATCAGATGTACGGCCTCCATAACCATCTGATACAAAGTTAACAAAGCCATCGGGAGTTGTAGCTATCAAGTACTTCAAAGTGTTAGCATTTTTATACTGTGACCATGTAAGTGCTTGATTAATAGGATTAGATGGTTTCTCTATTTCTATTTCAAAACAATCTATAATGCAATATACATTTGAATAGTCTTTGTTAACTCTAAAAGAAGACGGTAAATTTCTTTTTACATCATATTGCTTAGGGGAAAAAATTAATTGTTTAAAAAATTTTTGTAAAATTGATAGTGTTTTGAAAAATATCCTCCATATACTTGTCAACGAAATTTCAAACATATCAGAAATCTGATAAAAGGCAGTATTGTTTCGAATTTTATATAGTGTTATGATTATGTCAAGTGATTTAATCTGTAGGTTAACCTGTAAATAATCAATGAGCCAATAGAAGTTTTTTGGTAACCCTATATAACACAGTGGTTTATATTTGATAAGATTAAGCATGAAGTTCCTGCCCTGAAGTTGCATTGGCACAATAATATCTGTTGAAATTTCAGATATATCCGCTGATGTAGTACTGCCTTGTGTAGAAGGTAAGGCTTCTTCCACATTTGTTGAGTCTGTAACATATTCATCTTCTTCCAGCACAGGTGTCCTTTTCTTATAAATTGCACAATGGGTTGTACGATCTGATGTCTTGGGTTTTACTTGAACTCCTTTGTGCAACATAGTTATTCTCGGCACATGTATATCAACATCCATAAACGACAATGAAGTGCCAGGTCTTGGTTCATTTCCTACATTAAGTACTTCTGTTGGAGGTGGAGCCTTGACTAGAGATTGTGGTACACGAGCCTTTAACTTAGGTCGAACTTTCATTGTTCTCCAATACATATAGTTCTCTACATCTTCTTCCAGCTAAAACAAAAGATTATTTCATTAATAATAAACAACTGGTTGTGTATTGTATACCTATTATAACAAAACAATAAACACTATAACTAGCAACAAGTGCTATAAACGGCTCTTGGTTATTCATATATTAATATTTATATCAAAGCTAAGAATATCAAATTTTAACTAGTATTACTAATACTTATATAAAGTAACACTCCAGTTGGCCCTCTTCCAGGCATTTCTTATCTCCATAGCTTTTTGTTTTGGTTATAATGTTCGATCTAATACGATTAGAAATGATAATAATTATGTTTCACATAACCCCATTGCGAAAACTGACGGAGTTAGTCTTATTGTACTTCTATTAAATATTATATAAATTTACTCACATTGAGATGGTCTTCACATATGTATAAAAAGCGGTTGGGGCATTCAATCCCCACTGCATCACACCATTCTTGTTTAGTTGACTTTGGTACTCCAAAAAATGTTTTCTGAGTATTTTTAGAGCTACTTTTGCAGTCTGGTACAAAACAAAACTTTGTATCTCTGTATGGCGTCCATGCCTCACGAGGATTCATTTTGTAGCTAAATATTATAAGGTAAAGAAAAATAACACGAAACAGTAAAGCACAGATACACGGAACGAAGAGTAAGGTTATATTGTTGTTTATATTTTCAAAAATAGACAATATTATTTTTTTTTTCTTCGGAATGTCAATTCATACCAAAGACAACGATAGTGATGACAGTGACTTCAATATGGCAAAGGCAATATGTTTCAATCGACCTGAGTTGTGACGACACAAGACAATTTTCCGATTTTATTTTTTTTCTCAAAAATAGAGTGCTAAAAAAATACAAAAAATATAGACTTCAAATCAGGATACAAAAAGGAAGAAATGGTATTTTTGTTTCACGAGTGTAATATTTTTGAAATGTTGTCAATTTCATAAGGTGTGACTGGATCAAAACTCATAGAACTCTGAACTCTAGTAATATGTTCCATAAGATACTTTTTAGCCAGTTTTCGATTACAAGTATTTATGCCTTTACTGTTGTCAAATGTTTCTGCAAAAACTTCAGCAATGTCTTTAGGGTTATAAACCATTTTATTATAATATTTAAGTATTATATTAAAACTATCAAAATTGTTAATGGTTTTTTTCCGAATATTATTGACTATTTTCCAAACTTCTTTGCTAGAGTTGGTGGCTTTACTAATTTGATTTGTAATCTCTTTTTCCTTAGCATATCTGATAACTTTTTTATACGTTTTAAGATAACGGCTACGATATTCTAGTATTGATGAATCGCAGTTGGCTTTATTTATAAAATTTAGTACCCGCTTCAATTTACTAGCTATCCTAATGCCTTTGGTTAGCCACTTTGTTCGACCGTTTCTATTCATATTAATATTTATTTTATTTTTTTTGAATGTAGATGCATGTAATGTTTCTAGTTTTCTAATAAATGTGTTTATACCCAAATTCCAATCATGCTCTAAAATAGTTTTTCTGAATGATTTATTATTTTTTTCATTATAAAATCTTCGTTTTACGTATCCAAAATGAACACATTCTTTTGAAGAAGTAACCTTTTTTAGTCGTGCTGAACAGAAAAGAACGGCGTGACCATCTGCTAATCCATTGTGGTCAAAGTCCACAGAGATTATACTTTGATCATCGGTGTTGGTTAATATATTGTCAATGCATGATTCAGAGTTATTACGCACAAATGTAACTGAGTCAACTAAATATCTAAAATTGTAGCATGTCTAAAGTGATGTAAATTTATTTTTTTAATGTCATCTTTCATTAAATTAATATTAAAGTCTCCACAGATAAAACATATTTTATTAAAAAAATATTGTAGTAATTGTTCTAATATTTCTATGAAATCGTCAAAGTTTTTGTTATCTGGTGTTCTGTAGCAAGAAATTATGTATGAGTTGGTCTCTTTGTCTTTTACTCCACATACTTCAAAACTATTTGTTTTATAAAGTCGCTTACAAATGTCTACCTCCTCAACTTGTCTATTTTTATGAGTTTTAACACTAAGGTTCCTCCTCTGGTTTTATTCAATCTCGTGTTGTAAGAGCTTAAAATATAATTTGAAAAACTAAACTGTGAAACCATTATATGATTTAAAAAATGTTCACTTATGCATATAAAGCTGATCTCGTTATGTAATTCATTGATGTATATTTCCAAATCATCTCTCTTGTTATTTATTCCGCATAGGTTTTGATAAAAAATTGTAAATTGTGAGTAACTATCTTTAATGCCTCTGTCTCTAACGAAAAAACTCATTATTTACAGTTTTATATGCTTAGTACTAATCTATGATTTTTTTTTGCTTCATTACATGTTGCGATAAAGTGGGTTTAGTTTAAAAAGTGGAAGTGTAATTATGTTCGAAATTACTACCAAAGTATAAATGTAAATATTTCTTTAGGTGTTTGAAAATATTGATTACAGCTTTGTTGTTTACTTTGCCCGTGTATGAACTAAACATGTCGTATGTGTAATTGAGATGCTTGTTAGTGTCAAACAGATATGCATATTCGTAAATGTTATTACTCTGGTACAAAAGCTGATTAAAAATTTCTATTCTTTTATTAAAAATATTAACATTACTTTTTAACTTGAAATTAGGAGAACATAGAATAATATTAGTATTTCTCAATGATTCAAGTTTGGTTTTGATGTAATTTACTATTTTACCATAATTTTTAGAGACTTCAAAGTCTCTTTCTCCAAGTAATATAATACAAAAATCACTAAGAGTAAAACTCACAATTTTTTTATCTACAGTTTCAAGTAATTGCATAATGTTTGCATTTCGCATGCAATAAGTGACATATTTGCATACATGGAAAAATATTTAATGGATTCTCTAAAATGTTATTTTCATTGTTGTCACTTATGATACATAATTTGCTGATACTGGGTTCCTAGTTGTCTGCTGTATGTGGTGTAGAATTGAGTGACTGTTGTAACCTCGTAGTGTTGTTAGAATTTTTTGCAAGCAAGTGAGTTTCTGAATTGTCTGGGTTAGTTCCAGGTAATGTTTCTGTCTCGTGTGCCGATTCTGTATCATTGTGATATCATTTACTTTATTAAATATTCGAAGGACTCTTGGTAAATAGCTGTTATACCGATAATTAGTACCTGTGGCATAATGGAGCATGAAGTAGATTGTTAGAACGTATTCTTCTGGCTGGGAATGTTAAGCTTAATACTTACTTTTAAGAAGGAGAGGGCAATCTAAATTACTTTGTGCTAAATTAAGGAGAAGACAGATGTCAGCAATATTTCTGCGAGTATACAGGGGCAGCAGATGAAGGTTTGTGCATAGCTGAAGCGTTTCTGGATCTTCTCAATATTGTCAATGTACACATGGTAACAAGGATTCCAAATTTGACTCGAGAATTCAAGGTGGCTTTCGCACATAAGCACAATAAAGAATTTTTATAGTTTTCATTTCTTTGAAAGGTCTAGAAGCACGAATTACAAAACTGAGTGCTTTATTTGATTTGTCAATTATGTGGTTAACATGTTTGTCGAAGATTAATTTACTATAGTGTAAAATACAAAAAAAAGATAATATAAAGATCTCTGATCACATTAGTTGCCTGAAGATCAGAACCTTTAAGTTTGTAGGTAAAGGGGAAAATATTACGTTTCCTAGTGAAGGTAATAGAAAAACATTTGGACACATTTAAATCTAATTTATTGCGTTGACAGTAGAGATTGAGTCTATTTAGATCGTCTTGAAGAAGTAGTGCGTCAAGATTATTATTGACAACACGAAAAATTTTCATGTCGTCAGCAAACAAAAGAAATTTAGAATTATGCAAGATCGTTGATAAATATAATAAAAATAAGAGGTCCTAACAAAGATCCTTGTGGGACACCAGATGGTATGTTTACCCAGCAAGAAGTACACCCGTTAAGTACCTACAACAGCTTGTGTCCTACTTGTGAGATAGGATATTAAACCATTTATGTAGGTACATCGCCACGAATACCCAAACCTGTCATTTTGCTTAATAATATTCTATAGTCTATTCTATCAAACGCCTTTGTATAATCAATTAATCAGTATAAATTGCATTAATTTGATTACTTTTATCCATAATAAGACTTATATATTAAACTTGCCAATATTCATGCTCAATTTAGAGTCAATATTATTTGCACTAGCGTGTTAGATAAACTCTTTATAAAGTAATTGATTATTTAGATACTATATATACTATATATTTATTTACTATACATAAATATGATGTGTGTCTTCAGATAGTTCGTCACTGTGAAAGCTTGTTCTATGACTGCGAATGGAAGGGCGATTCAGAAGAATGCTGCGACATGCTGATGCCAGTGTTTACTGAGATGGGATTTTGTTATGCTTTTAATTCCAAACATGCAGAGAAGACATGGCCGTGGTAGGCAATGACGTTATTTAGTTCACCTATCTAAGTATTGATAGGTATTATGGAAATGCAAACCAGCTGATTATTAACTATTTTTATTTTAGGCAATCGCAAGCTCATTCAGAGCAGTTTACAGAAGCTTTCATTCATGAAACGGATGCCAAATGGTCTTTCATGTTTAACTCTGATCGTAAAAACACAACGTTCAATGTAAGTAAATACCGGCAAGACCTTTGTTATTAAGACAAACTTGTGTAGGTATAGCTCCCTTCAAGCCGTTGGCGTAACAACACTTAAGGGCTCTCGAGATTTCCAGCTGTCGAGCAGGGTATGAGTACTGTCTGGAAGTGGCCTGGCTTCGAACTGACTGTCCAGACCCTTGCAATTTGTCTAATTTACTTACCCCAATATTGTTGCCCTGGTAGCTGTATTTCGATTCTTATTATAAGTTGTTTAGCACATCTCATGACGTTAGCTTTAACTGAAGAAGCATGAGCAGAGCAAATATGAATAAACTTGTTTTCGTAGATTTACATTCATTCTACGGAAGAAATGGCTGGTATAGAACAGAGTGCACAGCACGCATGGGATCGTCGTGTGGAAAAGGTCTCCTTCTCCGTGAAGCACACGTACACTACAGAAGACGCCCGCCAGTTGTCGATTCGTCAACGTCGATGTGTGTTCGCCGATGAACTACACTTGGAAACCTCTAATATTTATACGTATTCAGCATGTATGAGACAATGTAGGATGCAGAGGAGTCGTTCATTCTGCAAATGTGTGCCGCATTTTTATCCGCGTCTAAGTAAGTTTCCACTTAGGTACCTACATCATTTATTATTAAAATACATACACCAGAAACGCCATCTAAAGCTGGTTTACCTACATCTTATGAGCTCATCCTTTATCCTATGCCTGGAGCCACCTTAGGTAGGGAATAGGGATACTCAATAACCTGAGGGTCTAGTACGAGTTTGCAGTTGCACACGATTGTCATTGTGAAGATAGCCTACTTAGGCGACGCCGACGGGAACAATTTCCATACATTTTCTAAAAGCTAACGGAGATTAGCGATCTATAGAGACTGACAGTGACTGCAGGGTTTAGTACGAGTTTTACACATTGATGATAGACTAGTCGACGGTAACAATTTTCATACATTTTCTAAATGCGCCCCTATGGGACTCTATCCATCTATACTGTCCGTTAGGGGCGCTTTAAGAAAATGTATGGAAATTGTTCCCGTCGACTAGGGTATCGTCACCGTGACAATCGAGTGCAAAACTCATACTAGATCCTCAGTATGTTCTGATTGACTGTCGTCAAGCGGGCAGTAGATAATTTATAAAATTTCTATCAATTTACATAATAATATTGCTAGTAGGTACCGTAAGATGGGGTTATTTAGAACTGACGAGGCTATTTGGAATTTCCGAAAAAAAAGTTTTCATCGTGTGTATTTTAATATCTGAGAATAGTAAGTATTATATTTTACCACCTGGCAATACAGTGACAACTAATGTCAATGTCACACAGGAATTTTGACAGATAACGGCTTTCTATGTGGTTCAGCTCGTAATTTTAAAAAGTGTCGTGTTTTTGGTGTATTTCTGGCGTCGATAACTTTCGTCTGGCATACAAAATCTGGAAAGGTATGTAAGAAATTGAATAAACTAAGTAATAGTGTGTTTTATGCGCTTCTAAGTGTTTTTACTTGCTCGTTTCTACCTTTTTCGAGCTGGCATATATTTAGATTTTTCTAAATGGGGCTATTTGGTTTCTGTTTTGGGGTTAATTGGAACGAAGTTTCAAATAGCCCCTCTAAAGCTTTTTAGAAATTGCCAAGCAATTTAACCGTAGTTCCAAATAGTCCCAATTGCGCATTTTAAGCCTGTTAAGGGCAAGATATTTCTCGGCTGGCTCAAAAAATAATTTAAAACATTTGAAGATTTGCATGGTTGACTGTCGCACCTGAATGATTAACAGCTATTCTTTAGGTACCTATTATATTATATATAATAGATAGATATTTTTCGTTATATGTGATAATAATATGTTGATGTGACGTGATGATAATTTATTTACGTGCATATTCAAACGAAATTACGGCCATGCGTCTGCGAAAATGGGAATATGCGCCAGAACTATATAAAATATATTTATTTATAATGTTATTTATTTGCTACAGATATCTACTTAACTATGGTGCGGACCTACCAACGACAGTTTACAAATGCACGCAACGGTAAGAATCATTCACCTTACCTAAGTTATTGCAAAGAAGATTTGCAAAATGCAATAGAACAAATTCAAAATGGCTCACTTAGATTAATAGAGGCGGCTTATAAATACAACATTCCGAAGAGTACATTAAGTAGAAAATGTCGAAATATAAACTGCACACAAGAAAAAGCCGGACACCCTACACTTTTTTCAAAAGATGAAGAGATGGCGTTCATAAAATATATACAAATATTGAGTAATTGGGGGTTTCCATTCGATGCTACTGACTTACGCGTATTTGCCCAAAAATACTTGAACAAACTTGGAAAAACTCTCTACGCTTTAAAAGACAATATGCCTGGAGTAGATTGGGCGCGAAATTTCATGATTAGGCATAAATCAGAAATTTCCAATCGTAATGCATCAAATATCACAAGTGAGCGCGCCAAAATTTCACCTGCTATAATAGACGATTTTTTTTCGCATTATGAAAATACCATTGAAGGTGTCTCTCCTGATTGCATCATAAATTATGATGAGACTAATCTCACTGATGACCCGGGCAACAAGAAATATTTATTTAAGAGAGGTTGCAAATATCCTGAAAGGGTGATCAACACTACAAAAACATCAATTTCTTTAATGTTTACCGGCACTGCTGATGGACAGTTATTGCCCACATATGTTGTGTATAAAGCAGATCATTTATGGGATCAATGGCTGGAAGGAGGGCCAGAGGGGACCAGGTACAACCGATCGAAAAGTGGTTGGTTCGACTCTACGTGCTTCGAGGACTGGTTTAATACTGTCATAGTACCATATGCAAAAACAAAGACAGGCCGAAAAGTGATAATTGGGGACAATTTATCTTCACATTTTTCTGAATCCGTATTACAAACTTGTCAGGAGTTTAATATTATGTTCGTTTGCTTGCCGCCCAAAACCACTCACTTACTCCAGCCGTTAGATGTTGCATTTTATGCGCCTTTAAAAAAATATTGGCGCGATGTATTGACACACTGGAAGAGGACTGAAGGACTTAAACATAAAACTTTAGTAAAAAGTTCGTTTCCTATGTTATTGTATAGATTGCAGAATAAAATGAGAGAAAAGGGTTCAGAATCCAACAATATTATTGCCGGGTTTAACAAATGCGGCTTATATCCAGTTAATTCTGAGCGACCAAAATCTCGATTGCCACACATAAACTCTGTTTCGGAGGAACTAATTGAAGATACGGCATCTTCAGCTGTCATAGAAATTTTAACAAATTTAAGAAATCCAACTGCTTCTGTTGAACAGCCTAAACGAAAAAGGAAATGTAATGTTCCACCCGGTAAAAGTATTACTGCAGAAGACTTATTACGCGTCGAAAAACCGATCAAATCTCGTCAGGGCAAAAAAAAAACTTTAAATAGATGTTCACAAAAAATTGGAACAATTTCAAACGAAAAAGATAGAAGTAATATGGATTTTGACACCATAGAATCACACATACAGCCGATTGCAGGGCCCTCGGGACAATGTAAACGAACAACACCTTATAAAGAAAATAGGGGAACTGAATCTGACTCTACTTATATAAGTTCAGAAGAAGAATATCCAATCAAGGATAAAATTAAGCCTCAAAAATCAATTTCATGTTTTAAAGGAAAAGGTAAAGGTAAAGGCAAAAAAAGTAAACCTCAGGCTCATAACAATAATAACGTTCAAAAAATTGATTCACAAATATTTCGAAGATCTAATTGTACAACTGCCGTTGCAAAAACAGTAAGGAAAAGGACTACAAGAAAGTGTAGCACTTCTACCACAAGTGTTTCGGATACCAGGAGTGTGCACAGTGACTCGGACCTACTAGATGATGATTTTGATGACAACAGCTCAGATATTAATGAAGGAAATGATGTTTTACCATTTATAACCAATAAAACGGACAATAATGACAAAATAGAAATTAAAAGGAAGATTACTGAGGAAGAAACAGATCAAACAGATAAAACAAAAAGTGAATCAGTACCTCTTTTCTTCTTTGATGAGATTGGGAATGAAGAAATTGTAGTTGGAGATGATAATAATACTGTATCTCTTATATCATTTAATGAAAAGGAATTATATAGTAAAGATATCATAAATTACAAAGAAAGTGGTGAAGTTATGGATAATGAAGAAAATGCGGATTTAATTGAAAATAAAGAAAACCACTTAAAAATCGGAAAAAAACTGACTATTATTAAGGAAGAAAGTATACAAAATGCGTTGATAAACAAGAAAGTAGTTTTTAAGGACCTTAAACCTGTATGTTTAAGCAGTTATATTAATATACCAAAGAAAAATAACCAAAAACCTATTAGGTATAAAAAGAATTATTATAACGATAGGCAAGACATTTTAAAAGCATTAATGGATAGTGACTAAGGCTTTGATTATTTATTTTATATTTCTTAAAGTTGTTTTTTTTATTGTAGGTTTATACCATTTATAAATAATTTTGTTGAATAGTTTATTTACTGGATATCATAATATATGAGAGATATATGTTTATTCTACATATACCTCTCAAAAGAATATTTGACTCATAATTTTATTAAAAGTCAAGAGATTATTATTATGAGGACTTAAAATATTATTTTCTTATAATGGTATTTCGTTTTTGTTTTGTTATTTTTTTGCAACGAGTCCAAAGCCAAGACACCAATTATATAATTTTGATTTGTATGATTCGCTTCGAAGACTGTTTAATTATAATATTACTAAATTAGGTATAAGTCCAAAATGTGAGATTCTTACGGCCTTAGTGCAAAAAAGTTAGATTTCTGTTGCACCTTTGCCTACAAATGATGTCACCACAGAACTGTGTTTATTGGCGGTCTCTAATCAATATCGAAATCGACCAATATCTTATCTAAATCTTCATAAAATGCAGTTTTGTGATGACACTTTCTGTCGGCAAGCTTTCAACAGATGTCTAACTTTTGTTGTAAACTATTATTTTTTAATTATTATTAATGGCATACTATGTATGCATGTACCAACCCTTTAAAAGTTGGTACATGCATACATAATATGTATTTAGTCGCACTAGTTTCACAATTTTGTTGTTGTTATTTGTTTTACTATTGTACCTACATACCTACCTTCAAAATTTGTAGAAGAAGCATAAATAATGTGATTGATTAAAGTTGTTTTATTTAAATAAATCAATTAAACATCTAATACAATAATCAGGTATCACTATAGTATCACTGTATGTGCACGGCTCACTCATTTCTTGCAATACATTTTCATTTCAAAATACCTGTGCCGCTCGGCTTCACCTGCGTAATTTTGCTTGCTTTTTTTTCTTTCAAAAGAACCTTTTCCTGACAATAAGAAACACACTAAAAATAATTAACGAACTCGGTTCAGTCGTTCTCGAGTTTTGCGCTTAGCATCACATTTAGCGATTCGTTATTATTTATACTGATAGATAATGCTTACCCTTAAATATTCCAAATATAGCTTCATGTTTATAAAGAATACCTTTGATATAATTACATTACATTCCAAATAACCCCAAAGAAGCAATAGATCTACAAGTGAATGCATGTTCAGTTGTGATTTTTGGCTTTTCTGTGCTATATAGAGAGTAAAATTAAGATGAAATGAAGGCAACTACTCATCCTATAACTCTTCCAAATATAACTTACTGACTTCTATTAGCCACAGCTTAACAAAAATAAGAAAACCAAAGTAAGAAAGTGAGATTACAAATAACCCCATTGATGCGATATTTGGAATAGCGACTATAAAATAAAATATCTTCAAATCTATTACCAGAAGTTATACTATAGTAGTTACTTATTATATTTTATTGCATAATCTACTGAAAAAACATATTCCATAATCTTTAGCGTTATTATATTTTTTATAAACACCTGTTTTACGAAAAAAGTGTTTCAATTAGCCCCCTTTTACGGTACTGGATGTAGGGACGTTATTGACAGCATAATATATTTTCCAGAGGGCTACAAGCAATGCACTCTTCGTGAGCTGAGCTGCGTAGCCAAGTATGCGGCGGCTATAATGGATGTTACACGATGCCCCTGTGAGCTGGGCTGCTCCCACACCGTCTATGAAGTGGAGAAACTATCAGACGTTGAGTAAGATCTTAGCTGGTCTATATTAATGTAATTGACTGCACGGTTGGCGTAGGTAGTGGTTTAAGCGGCCGCCTCGCCACTTGGTACCTACTGCGGCGTGTGTTGTGGGTTCGAGACACGAGACAATTTGTGTGATCCATAAATTGTTGTTTCGAGTCTGGGTGTTCTTTGTGTCCGTTGGTTGTATCTTTGTAAAGTCCCCCGCGACACAGGATTCATTCCTGGTGCGGGAGTTGTAAAAAAATAATGTAGGTAATGAACAGATTTATACGTAATAATATAGGTAGCCTACATACGTTACATGCATGGATAACCAGTAGGCAGTGGCGCATTCAGGATTTCGCTTCTATACACTTATTTTGGTTTGGAAAAGGCCGGGAACCTGGTGAAGGAAGTTTTCAGACAGGAAAACAACACAAATTTAATATGTTTTTGGAAGATAAACTCATAGGTAACTACCTACTACCTTTGGTTCCAAAAGTAAGAGTAAGCCTAGTTCGCTCCTGCTAGGAAGTAAGCTGTAGATAAGTAGGTACCTACTTAACTAAGCAATTTACATAGGTATTTCTTAATACCTAGGCAGTTGCAAGGTTAGGCAGTAAGTTGACGATGAGGCACATAAAAAATCCCAGTTCTGTGCAGTGGCGTAGCTAGCTTGGGCGGAAGTTGGCGGGCGAACTTATTTTATTTTTTTAGTCGATACCTAACAATATTACGGGCTAACTCCCCCAGGCTACTTGGTCAATATCGTAGTGCTGAGCTAGTGCCTATGTTGTTTTATATTTTTGTACTGATCTTAAAGTTGAGTTTGGGGTGTCACCCTTTTTTTTTTGCATGGGTGGCACCCCAAAAAAGGGTGACACCCGGGGCAGACCGCCCCCGCCGGCCCTCCCTTCCTACACCTCTGGTTCTGCGAGTGCATGCTTTCTAAATGATGGTAATCTATTTCAGTTCAACAAGGAGCAACGATAATACTCTGTTAGAGACGGAGTTTGTATCGTGGCCTATGGTGCGTTACAAACGTGAGGTTCTGTTTGGTTGGGTCGACTTGCTGGGTGAGTCATTAGGAATAGTTGTGGAATTTTACATAGTTTTACGCTAGTAGGAGATTTTCCCAACTAAGTAGTTTACGACACGTACCTTCTCGGTTCTCTAATTGCTGTAATTTAGCTCTTTCTTTCTTTTGAGAACTATCTTTAGATATGTACCTAGATACGAATATATAATAACATGTAAAAAATACCTTTGTAGGTAGGTATTATCTACATGATTTATAGACCCGGCGTAAGCTTAAATGTGTATTCGAATGGTAAATTCGAATACACATTTAAGCTTACGCCGGGTTGCTAGTAGAGTCTGTTAATTTGCTTTCTAACGTGCCAAATTAAGTACCTACTTATACTTCCTACCTTTTTAACTCATTTCCTTACCTATACCTTCCTTGTCAATGAGCTATATTCCTATGGTTTCAGTGTCATTTGGTGGCATCGCGGGTCTTTTCTTAGGATTTTCGTTACTATCCGGAGTAGAGTTATTGTACTATTTTACACTGCGAGCATGGTGCGCTGCCGTTCGAGATGCGGACACGCTGAAGCAGGAGCGCGCTGAGAGAATGGCCAAGCCTAAACCTCCCCACGATCTCTGCCTTGTTCCCTGGTATAGTAACACCTTTTGTCATCTTTGAAGGTTAAATATTATACTCGGACCAAAACCGAGATCACCGTAATATGTACCTATAGTAATTTCTACACAGTCCACCTTAGTTACCAGTAATCGGTTATGATAGTAATTGTTCACCTACTGTGCACGGCGCACATAATTTAGTGTTTATTCTTTAGTCAGTCTGTAGATACCTACATAATCATCTGAGTCTGATTCAAAATTGTTATACCTAGTAGGCTAATCTTGTTTTGTATTATTATACTAGCCGCCATACTATCGTAATAAAAAAGGTAAACTTATCAGATGATGAGATTTTTTTCATTTCCAGGTGGAAGCAACCTCCGGTGCCTCGCAGTGCTCGTCCTATTGTGGTGAGGACCAAGAACGCACCACCGCCGGAATACACTCCGCCGCCCGCTTACCCAACTTATTTACCATAAAACAAATTAAACATATCTGTTTATAGAAATATTAAGGAAAATTATTGTAATTATTCATTTGTGCATGACAGCATGACGGATTCGTGTAGGTTTGTTTCCTTTGACAGTATGACCGCAAAAGGATTGACCTTATTTTATACGTCATTCACCACTGATATACACGTCACAATGAGTCTTGTTGGTTCCTGCCTCGTAGAACCACCTCTCTAGATACTACCAGAATTTCTTTAGATACAAATATTTTAACCCAATAGCATAACTATATCATACGTAAAAACCAAGGGGTAATCTTTTAGCGATACTCGTGCCAGTGACACATCCAGATGTTTTGGTCCTTGAATGTTATAAATTATTTTCAAGGTAGTTCAAATATTCGGGCGCAGTGTTTGGTTTCATAAATTCATATGTAAAAAAGTATACCTATTGCTGTCCAACTCGGATAAATAGGTTCATGCTTTCGTTAAAGATGTTTCTTTCTTAATATTAGGGATTTAAGGCTTCAATTAAAATAACTAGTTCAGTTAATATTTATTACAATATTTTTGGTCACATCCATTCTAATGTCGCAATTAGTAAATTCATTATCGAACTACATTATCGTGACAAATTGGACACAAAAACAGTCAACAAGTTCCAAAATTCGAGAAATATAAACATACATACAGTAAAGTCTAAAAAACGACCACAATAATGCATTTCAATAAATAACAAGATTACAAAAAAATATTAATTTTAAAACATTGCCTGTGAACTGTGCATCTATACATACCTTTTACAATTTGCTTGACAAGTACCGAGGAGGACTAAATCATAGGCAGCACCAAAACATCTAAGTACTAAATAATTAGGAATGAAACGTTCTGACTAACAAAACAATTAATATGTTTAGCTAATATTGCAAATAATGACTGCAATCTATTACACAAGTTCTCCACTAAGGCCGAATAAATCATTATAATACTCTTGCTTCATTACTGAACACTGAATATTATTTATATTTGATATGCTGATTGTATTTTATCGCAACATTGGGCTTTTCACGCATTCGTACTGTAAGTAGCCGATGTTAAGTAACTGGATTTACCGGCTAGTCATTTATACTATTACAGATGAAAAGACATTTAAGTACTTCTACTAATCCATAATTTAGAAATTAAATTTCTTGCCTAGTACATTAACACATGGTAGTGATAATTATTTAACTACTTCACAAGCTAAAGTTAATACTCTATGGTAAATTGAAGGCCTCAAGAATAAACAGTTAATTCCAAGCAGCCGGCAAGAACACTTTTACCAATACGATGTTGCCGATTTCATTACGCTGTATATCTCGGGCACATTTTTATTACTTAACATTTTTAGACGCAAATACTCATAATGTGCTCATAAGAATATTTCCGTCTAAAATATATGCACAGAGAGACTTGTCTTAAATATCATACATGAAATAAACGTGTCAACTATTCGCACAAATATATATGTAAGTACGTACTTATAAGTATAAAAAAATAAAAATAAAAACAAAATCTACAATAAATAATTCATATCTATGCGAAATCATATTAAATAAGTAATAATAAGTATCTAATTGCAAAATAAGTAGATTAAAATACTTGTTTAAAATTTTTGACACATTTAATGCACATGCGATTGTAATTTTTACGATAGTAATACAATACAGCAAGATGTTAAGATTGTTTTATTTTATATACCCGTGCTATAAACAACTAAAATAATAGGTATTGCAAGTAATGGATAGCCTTCAGAGTAGTTATTGATAGAAAAATGTAAATTCCGATAAGTACTAGCTCTTGTCAAGCGTGGACATTCTTCTTCACGCGTAACTAGCGTGGACATTCTTCTTCACGCGTAACTAGCGTGCACGCTTTAACGTGCATGCATTGCGTGCTATCGACGTTTGCATTACGTGCACTCACTAAGCGTCTGCGTTGCGTGCTTGTTTTTGTCGATACACATAATCGTAACGCTAACGCCGCGTGCACGCAGAGTAGATGCGACGTCAAACATTAGAGGAACGAAAATGATGACTCCACTGTCTATACGGCAGTACATACGGCTGCAGGTTCTGCAGGTGATAATAGTGACATACAACGCTCCAGACGAGCTTAAAACGTATGTAAAGGTGAAAGACTCAATATAACGCAGGTTAAACGGACTCACTCTCATGAAAACGTACAACCTGTATTAAAGTATTAGACACAAATATGTAGAGCGAAGATGTATGATATCGGGTATTGTATTGAGCCATTATATTTTTGACAAGTTTCTACTGCTTCGTAATTTCAATCTTAATCTACTCTGAAGGATATAATGCTATAGATAAAAACAAGTCAAATAAAACTAAGGTAAGGTAATGCATGTGTAGCACTTATGAAATGCATAATCACGAACTTTCATCTATACTTAAACTAACATCACACACCTCTTGGTGTACGTAATTTCGTTTTAATAGTACCTATTTACAGTAAAAACAAAATGATTTTAATTTATGTAACTAGTTAATCTAATATTCAATTTAAAAAGACTACTAACATTTGCTATTAAATCGATTTTTCAGTGAAAATATTACTATGAATGTAAACTTATGGGATTTTCAAACCATTATTTACAATCGACTTAAATTATTTTATTTGAATATGTTTGTGACATCTCTTTTAGAGATTAGTAATGCATGTGCCTTTTCATAATTAAATAATGACGCGACGATTTTAAAAGACAAATATTTGGTGGTGTCCAAAGTATTTGTCATGGGGATGGAAATGATAAACATTTAGTTTTATTTCTGTAATGTTTTATATGACCATTTTTTTGTTAATCACATAAGTAACTGAATGCAGAACGAATCTTAAGTATTTTGTACCGTGCGTAAATGTCAGTTTTACTTTGGCACTCCATTTTGAATACCTAATATATTTATTTGATTTTAAATAACAAAAAATAAGTAGATAATACAAAGAATAAATCCTTTTCTCTACAACAAACACATATTCCTATGACATTCCTCGCTCGACAGACAAATGTTGCAGAAACAAACGTTTTATTTTAAGTATACTTTAGGTAACAGGTAAATCCTGTGCCCTATACACGAAAATCACATGATTGTTTTTATTTAACACTTTTGTACAGTTAATATAAATAAGTATAAGCTTAGATAAATTAATTAGTTTTTGATATATTTTCACTACAATATTAAATTACCTAGGGACCTGTGAAATAAGGATGAGAAATGATTAACATAAAATATGGAAATGCTATACAACAGTGATGTAACAATTCAATGAGCCAAAAGTTTCTAAGGAATTAAGAAATTTTCGACCTTTCGTATTGTCTCTTATTACACCACTGCTATATAAGCAAGTGAAATACATTAACCATCGGACTTCATTATCCGAGAATTCCTTTATCACAGTAGAAGCCTCGTATATTTCGGCATAACAATAATATACGAAAATCGTGGTCTTGAATTTTACTAAATACATAACAATGTTACTGGTTTAATGCGGCAAGCACAACGCTCTCATACAGTATTAGCATAGTAAAAACAGAATAGTAAGCTAGCTAAGGCCACTCGGCGAGTTAATTGCCTACTCTTGCGTTGACGCACGGGTTGTCACGTGTTTACACCGCGGCGCCGGCTTTATCGGCGCGCGCGCTTTTTCGCCGTTTTATTAAAGTGATTGCGCTGAATACTACAGAATTTAAGCTTGCATATATTTTTTTTCAAATACCTACTGACTAGCTAAGCGTTATATAACTATCTAAATGCCCTTTATAGCGAGAAAAATGTAACAAGTTTAATTTACTGTCGTTTAACACATTGTATAACATTAATAACGTTTATTACAAAACTGAATGTACATAAACAATTCGAGCGGGCGAGCAGTGTAGTACCTACATGAATGCGCGCGGTCAGACGCGCGGCGCATCCCTTCGCCGAGCTTGCCGCGCTCGTGAGATTGTGTGCGTGAAAAGTGCGTGCGTACATGGCGCCCCGGCGACTCACGCATACATTCACACCAGCGCGGCGTCGCGGCGGCGGCCGATTTGTATGAAGCTATCCTACTATTCTGTTTTTACTATGGTATTAGGGCCTTTTTCCTGTCATGCGAATTGTCGTCCGCGTGCGGATCTGATCCGCATGCAGGCTGCCCGCATCCCATTTCATACATGTTTTCCCTATCAAGCGGGCATCACGGTCGCGGAACGCGGATAGGTTGCGGACGCGCAGCCTACGTGCGTGCTATCCGGATGCGGACGGCGTTCTTCTGCCTTCAGTTTTGTTTTTACTGTGACGCGAGTCGCACGCATGGCCATAGTACGCATGTAATCGCAAATGAAGTAATGAAAATTGATATAGAGAGAGTCATGGCGACACGCACGACACTGCAGCGGCAAACAAAATTTGTGTCCTGCGTGTGGCCATGAGCGTGTTATCACCCGCATGCGGATCAGACTCGCGCGCGGACGAAAATACGCATGACAGAAAATGGGGCCTTAAGTACGGTCGCGATAGAGCCGCATTTCTTTAAGCTTTATTTACAATAACTTGGGTGCGTGCAAGTTTAGAACAACCTTTATAGGGCTATGCCCAATGAATGAAATTACGTCACCAAACTCACCAATCGACTAAAACCACAGCGAGGAGGACAATTTTACATCATTAACTTAGTCCTAAAAAATAAGGAACAGCCCTAATATCTGCCGCCGGGTGACCACAAATAATGAATATAATATAAATTTTACAACAAGATAGGCGGCAGGAGCGAGCCCGGTAGAATTACACTATCACTACTAAGAAAGGTAACTAGAGCGGACAGGTCCGAACAAAAATCTAAGTACATAACGCACGCACGTAAACCGAACCCCGGCGCGATCCACCGGCGTATAATACGACTCAATATTAAATAGCTTTGGTTTTCATTTTAAAATGTAATTAAGTCGCAGGAACAAGTATTTGCCAGACTCACATTTCGTATTTGAGAAATCTTGAAGAGACAGAAATTCCGTTTTAGTACTTCGGTCTCCTCGTAAATTATATTGCGAGGCGCAGAGAGTTAAAACGGCAATGCTAGCTAGATAGGTAATAGCCGGACATGGTACACAGAGTACTTAAGTACACAGAGGTGATCGACATGGCAGCGGGTAGATGGCGCCAGTGGTTCGTCAGCCGCGGGTGCGAGTTACCGTGAGAATGGAGCCTGGTGGCGGGTGGATCGTACCGGTAGTTCGGCATCCATATGTTACCGGGTGAATGGAGCCTGATGACGTGTGGATCGTACCGGTGGTTCGGTAGGTGGCGTGCGTGTGCGTGTGCGCGTGGCGGCGCTAGTCAGCAGGCGAGCGCGGCGTCCTTGTGCGGCACGAGCGGTCGCGCGGCGCCGCGTTCTTTGTCGCAGCGCCGCCGCAGCAGCCGCGCCACGCCGCATAACTTCTCTGGCTCCGACAGCGTAGCCTGCACACAAATATCACATGCTTCATACACCGTGTCATTTATTGTTTCTGTGTGCAGTAAAATAGACACTATATGAAGCTAAACCTAATAGAATCATGGTCTGAGTACATATTTTTCGGCAAATCACTAATTTATAATAAACCGTGTCTCTTTAAACGTTCGAAAACCAAAGCACAGTGCACGAGACATAACAGAGATTAACCCTATTTAATCATCATCATCAGCCTTTAACAGTCCACTGCTGGACTAGGCCTCTCGTTTGAAAGGAGGAATTGACCCACGCTGGCCAAGCGGGTTGGTATAGGGTTTGTTTAAAGTTTTCCTTCTCTTACAGTGCTGTTCTCTGCATAATATGCTCTCTCTGTCGGCTCTTACGACACCCATGGGATGATATGGGGTGGTGACAATCCGTATTCTTAATCCGTCACCACACGGAGACCTCTTTAATAGATGCAATATATTCAAGTTAAATATAAATGTGTTGATACTGATCAAGAAATTATGCTGTGTGATATCTAAGAAACACAACTCTTAAAGCGCCTGTGTTATAGTCGGGATACTGTCCTTAGCATGAAATGCGAACTAAGTGAAGATCTGACGAATAAAGGTTTTAAAACAACGCGCAACGCTGTGTCTATGTCGAGATAATAATCTACGGTTGGGCGAAGCAGGAGCGCATTCTTCCTACATATAAATATTACTTTCGAGGTTTCCGGCAACGCAGATTATAATGTATCTGGTCTTTTACGACGTATATAATTTAAGTACGTTTCCATTTCCACTCACGAATATAGCAATCCAAAAACTATTTCTATATGTTTTAGACCACCAAAAGAACTTCACACTAGTATTTAAATCCAACAATAATACTCCACGGCAAAAATTGACAAATTGCGGCAATACTCAGATTATTTATTTATTACCGACTAAACTTTACCAGCAGCTTCGCCCGCGTGGTACTCAATTTCTTGGAGAATTCTAAAAATCCTTTCTTAGTGCTTCCCTATACTCCCCAAAGGAACAGACATATTGTTACGAATAGCGACTGCGGTGCAGGTGCTGGCTGGTAATGGAAGAGCCTCAAGTATCTCGATCTCGCAATCATGTGATGGGAATAGCCTGATCATTGAAGGCGAAATTAACGGAACACTATGCAAGCTGACATTGGACACGGGTGCTTCTCGGACAGTCGTCGGTTTCCATCTGGCAAGACGGGTTCTTCGGGGCTGCTTCAGGAACAATGAATGTGTGAATCTGAGAACAGCTACCGGTCAGCACATAACCGTCCGAGGTGAAAAGGAGGTGGATCTAAAGCTAGGCAACAAAGATTTCCGTCACAAAGTCATCGTGGCCAATATAGTGGACGACTGCATCTTGGGCCTAGACTTTATGAGAAAGCATCGCTGCGAGTTCGATGTTAACCAGGGAGTGTTGAAGTGTGGCTCAGAAGACGTCTTCATGGAAGGTGCAACTTCAGGAAAAGTTTGCTGCCTGAAGAATATCATTCTTCACCCGCGGTCGGAAACGGTTGTACCAGTTTGTCTACCAGGGAATTCGGGTCAGGGGAACCGTTGCGTACTGATCGAAGGCCTAGAGAAAGATGCCTCATGGAAGATTGCACGAAACTTGGTAAGGAGTACCAAAGTTTCATCAGTACGCGCACTGAATGCAAGTGACAAGGAAGTGTTGCTCAAGAAAGAGACGGAATTGGGCACCTATGAAGGAGCGGCTTGGATGCGTAGATGTCAAGAGCAACCTACCAGCGCCAAGGTTCAAGTTACACGATTAGACTGCCAAAGTACCCTGTCGGAAGAAGAGAAGACCAAGGCTCAGAAGATTTTGAACCAGTTCGCCGATATTTTCTCGACCAGTGATGCCGACATAGGGAAGCCAGCACTTGTCCAGCAATAAAATAAACACGGGAAGTGAAGCACTGATTCGCCAGCGGCCAAGACGTGTGCCAGTGGCACAAGAACGTGAAGTGGAAGCTACGATCGACGGTATGGTGAAGGAAGGCGTAATCGAGACTTCGTCCAGCCCGTGGTGCTCTCCGGTGGTGTTAGTTAAGAAGAAGGATGGCAGCATGTGCTTCTGTGTAGACTACCGCCGATTAAACGACATCACGAAGAAGGACAGCTACCCACTGCCAAAGATCGATGTCACACTGAATACGCTGACGATGATGAAGTAGTTTCCTACCTTAGATCTAAAAAGTGGCTACTGGCAGATCGAAATAGATCCTCGAGACAAGAAGAAGACGGCATTCTCCACAGGCAAAGGTTTATGGCAATTTAACGTCATGCCCTTTGGATTGAGCAACGCTCCGGCTACTTTTGAGAGACTGATGGAGCGAGTGCTTATGAGATTGATTGGAGACGCCTGCCTGGTCTACTTGGACGACATCATTATCGTGGGGCGCACCTTCCAGGATCACCTTCGAAACTTGGGGCAAGTGCTGTCAATGATACGAGGAGCTAATTTAAAGCTGAGTCCAAAGGAATGCGCGTTATTTAGACGGCAAGTGAACTTTCTAGGATATGTGGTCTCGGACAAAGGTATTCAAACTGATTCCGGATAAGATCATTGCCGTGAAGGAATCGCCAGTTCCAGAGAACAAAACGCAAGTCAGAGCATTCCTCGGATTATGCTCCTACTACCGACGTTTTGTGAAGAACTTTGCTGACATTGCTCGACCTCTTCATAAGCTCACCGAAGACAGAGTACAGTTCTGTTGGAATGAGAGCTGTGACGTTGCATTCCAGAAGCTCAAGGAACATCTGTGTACTGCACCTATCATAGGCTACTCTGACAATGAGCATGAATTCATAGCTGACACAGATGCCAGTAACACTGGAATTGGCGGCGTGCTGTCACAAAGGAACGGTGATCAAGAAGTTGTTATAGCATACTTCAGCAAGGCCTCATCCAAACCCGAAAGAAACTACTGCGTCACCCGACGGGAACATTTGGCTGTAGTAAAGACATTGCAGCATTTCAACAAATATTTGTTGGGGCGTAAATTCCACCTGCGAACCGACAAGTACCCAGATAGATTGAACTGCTGCAAGAGTTTGCTTTTGAAACACAACATCGCAGCGGCAAGTCCCATGGTAACGCAGATGCTCTATCGCGTATGGCGTGTCCTGACCAGTGCAAGCACTGTGCCCGATAGGAAGCGAAGCAGGCAGCATTGGTGAGGATGTTGAATACGGATCTGAGCGACGAATGGAAAGAAGCTTTGCGAGTGCTCAGCAAGACAAGGACGTACAGGCGATTTTCGAATGGAAAAAATCAGGCGCTCCTAGGCCCAAATGGAGTGATATCGCAACAATGAACCCCATCACCAAAGGTTATTGGGCACAGTGGGAAAGCTTGGTTGTCCAGGATGGAGCTCTGTGCCGCAAATGGGAAAACGCTCAAGGTAACCAGTGCCATCGGCAAATGGTAGTGCCCAAAACTAAGGTTCCGGAAGTCTTGCAGCTCTATCACGATGGTGCTTCGGGAGGAGGTCACATGGGAGTTAAGAAGACCCTTACTAGGATCCGAGAGAGGTTTTATTGGCTCCACTGTCTTGATGATGTCGAGGATTGGTGCCGCAAATGCACAAGTTGTGCAGGTGTGAAGGGGCCACACACTCGTAGGTGAGGGCTCAGAGGCTCAGAGGTGCATTGAAGGTGTACAATGTAGGAGCCCCATGGGAGCGCATAGCATTGGATTTCGCTGGACCGTTTCCTGAGCCAGGACGGAAACAAATACTTCTTGGTTGTGATGGATTATTTCACGAAGCCTGAAGTATTTGCTATCTCAAATCAAGAAGCTACCACGGTGGCCGATAAACTGGTGCATGAAGTCTTTTGTCGGTTCGGCGTGCCCTTGGAAATCCACGGCGATCAAGGCCGGCACTTTGAATCTGAGGTGTTCAAAGAGACTTGTCGCGTGATGGGTTTAACCAATCACTGGAGAAATACCTGGCGAAGGTCGTGGAGAGTAAACAGAGTAAGAGATTGGGACAAGCACATCCAACCATTTCTCCTGTGGTGTCATATCGCAGTGCGTCCACGAAACTACAGGAGTAACACCAGCTTTTGGCAATTTCGGTAGGGAACTACGTTTACCTGCAGTCCTAATCACCAGTATTACACGAATCTCCACGCAATATAACGGACTAGAGGATGCCCGCGTTATTTAAGGCTTACTGCTCCACTCCCGTCACTTATAGCGTAATGTTATATAGCCTATAGCCTTCCTCAATAAATGGGCTATCTGACACTGAAATAATTTTTCAAATCAGACCAGTAGTTCCCGAGATTAGCGCGTTCAACCAAACAAACAAACTCTTCAGCTTTATATATTAGTATAAGATTACGCGACCGAGCTACGCAACAAGATGATCGACGTATACGAGCACATCAAGGAATCTGGACAACAGATGTCCGAAAAGATGAAGACTCGATACGATCGGAAGGTGAACAACAAAGGCTTCGATGAGGGGTCATTGGTGTGGCTACATAAACCAATACGAAGCAAAGGAATAGCGCCTAAGTTACAAGCCAGATGGGACGGGCCATATCGCATAATTACCAGGATGAACGACGTCACCTATCGGATCCAGAAGGAGCCGCGAGGTGCACCGAAGATAGTTCATGTGGACCGGTTGGCTCGTTACTATGGGTCCAACGATGTTCGGGATGAACACGTTTAAGAGCGAGGCAGTGTTACGAATGACGATATTTTCAAAATAACACCATCTATCGGCAAAATAGAGAATAAGAAGAGATGGGATAGGTTTAAAACTGTTCCATCTATTATCTTCTAGATGGCGTTGCTTTTGAATACTGGATCAATCAATGCTGTGTTTGGGACGTACGCTAATATTCTAGGGAAGACTAGCATGCACGAGTTATGTTATCCGGTCCGTATAAATAGCGCTCGGATTCGCGCACTAGTCAGTCAGTCGAATAAACAGAGCGATTAACAGCGAAGGACTTCTGAAGAGTAAAACAGTTTGAAGTATGTTCCTAGTGTGGAAAAAAGTTTTTATAAGTGTTGAAAATTAAGCATGTGTAAAATAAAGTACAGTTTAAGTGGCATAGTGATTTTAATTTATCGCCGAACCCTAGCTCGTAACAATATCAAATACTAGCAGCTCGCCCCGGCTTCGCACGGGTGAACATTTGTTTTTTAAATATCTTTCTATCTATAGCCACCATAGGTACCCCGGGCACATACCTCTGTCTTTTTGAAGTTATGTGTTTAATAAATGTTAATTATCGTTCGCTTAATAATGTGCCCGGTAGATGCCAATAGCCTCACCCCCTATTACATTGGGACCGAGACATAACTGGCGAAGTGTGGGTGTGTAATACACCTCTGACTGCCACTTCAGGATTAAAAGGCGTGAAGTTATGATTCTTTCTATCTATCTATATAGTCAAGCCTGTGTCCCATTAGTATATGCAGAGACTATGGAACACCACATGCTTCGGTTTGAACATGCCTCTTTCGCTTCCTCGACATAATCTCATCATGCATGCGCAACTATTATGGGTACTTTTAATTTGGCCCTTTTTCGCCTTGGGCATTCCCTGGCGACATGTCCATACCATTACTTATAATATACTGTAACGTGCCATTCACACAATTTCCGGCTTTCACTCTCCTTTCAAAATCTCCCTCACATTTCCCATCTCTCGTAAACAAAGACCCGAAATACACAAACTCATTCACTTGTTCCACTTTTTCATCTCCTATCAATATGTTACATTCAGTTACACTATCTTCCCTTTCTATGACCATGACTTTAGTTTTGGCACTTTCATACCTTGCTTTTTCTACGCCTCATACATCATGGTGACCATCGGCTACAAATCCGACGCATATGATTTATTTATGTTATCATATGATTTATTTCATTGTTATGCATTTTAAATAATCGATCGCAAGTCTCGTCCCGACGTAATATCGGTGTGCGAGCGGTGAATTTATTTTCTCACGCATTATTTTTATTTTGCTATATTTTTTAAGATATTCATTATAATGATATACTGTAAAAGACAATTTTTATCAGCATTAAATATACAACATATCTAGCGTATTTAATTGGATAAGAAGTAATACTGCATTGCTTAAAATAGCTTCCAAGTAACCCATTATATTTTTCTAATATTTTATTGATAAAAATGGTTACTGTGGATTTGCCTTAGGAGATAGACCTATGCTATCGCGGACTTTTTTGTAGCTAATAATGAGTACTTTAATAATGTAGTACATTATTTTTCTGTATCATTAATAGTTTTAGCAGCGCACGCCATGAAAGACATTTTCTGAAAAAAATCTTACGCCTTGGATTACATTATTGATGTTTTTGTAAGGATCCCTATTATTTTCTAGAAATAAATATAGCCTATGTTACTCAGGGATAATGTCGCATTACAATGGTGAAAGAATTTTTAAAATCCGTTCAGTACTTTTTTAGTTTATTCGTAACAAACATACAAAAATCCAAAAATACAAACCTTTCCTCTTTATTATATTAGTACTAGCTGACCCGGCAAACGTTGTTTTGCAAAATTTTTTTTTTTTTTTGAAAAATAGATGTTGGCCGATTCTCATAGATACCGGATAAGCACAAAAAATTTCATCAAAATCGGTCAAGCCGTTTAGGAGGAGTATGGGAACGAAAACTGTGACACGAGAATTTTATATATTAGTATAGATCAGCTTCTTGCGCCTAGTCGTTTCAGCTGTGTGTTGTCTGTCAGTCAGTACGTAACGGAAGTATACGGAAGAAACGGAAGTATACAGATGATGGTACTCACCTCAATAGCTATAGCTAGTATAAGATGAAGCATAGGTATAAGTAGCATATAGACGCGGAACATCGTTTCCTCCCCGTCCGATGTCCTCATCACCTCAACCTCCATGTACTCGGCGAGCCAATCCCACGGGCACAGCAGAAGTACAATCACAAACACTGCTTGCGTCAACAATGTTATCACCATGTAATCTAGAATAAAAGTAAGAATAAACATGTTAAGGATTTATTTATAATAAAATGACGTTGTTTGTATATTACCTAGCAAGACGGATAAAGTGATTCATAACGAATAAGTTTTGAAAGAAGTGTGATCAATGTGAAACTTCTTAAGAATAGTTGTGATTTGGGCCTCGATGTAACGAAAATGTATCAAGTTACACAAAGTATCTTATAAATCATATCAATTTTTTTTATGGTAATAGGCGGCAAACGAGCAGACGGATTGTCTGATGGTAAGCAATTACCGCCGCCCATGGACACAAGCAACACCACAGGAGTCACAAGTGCGTTGCCGCCTCTTGTGGTTGGGAAAAGGGATAGGATGAGGAGTGGGATCAGGGAGAAGGGACAGGGATAGGGCCTCCGGCACTCTCACTCACCGAACGAAACGCAACAGTTTAGGTACTGTTACTTTACGTCGATTTTCTGTGAGAGGGTAGTACTTCCCCGGTCGAGCCGGCCCATTCATGCTGAAATCAGCAAGGCTCTACTACCTTGAAAAAATTTGGGAAAATTGGGCAAATCCAGTAAGACGCAACCAGTCAACTGAAGAAAATTGACGCGGTCTTTACACACATTTTTGCTGTCGGTGGAAAGAAGTCTAGCTCACTAACTACTAGACCAACTAGACAATAAAAAAAAAAAATTACTGAAGCCAAAAAAATATTTAACTGTACATAAACACAGGATTTTTCATCATTTTAAATAGAGAACACTCACAATTGGCACAGAACGGTTGACGGAACGGCCAGCCTTTCGCATAAACACACGCCATAATTAAGTACTGGAATGCGCTAACTATGAATATGACTGTGTTTTCCCAACAAAGCACTTGTTCCACATTTGGACCTGCCTCCACTGGTTTGAACCTGGAATAAAATTTATATAATTAGCGTTTTACAAGAAGTTGGACCACAAAATAGGCATTAGACAAGACGAGAGGAACGGTGGGAAGGGAAAAGTGTAGGACAGTAAAAGATTTTTTGTTATAACAAAAAGGAGATCTAAAATGCTCCCTGCCATGACACTCTAAATATGAGGCTCAACATGCACATCAATACATAAATTGATAGGATAACAATTATTGGGTGCGTCTTTGCTCGACCAAACTCGGTGCTCTCAACGCTCCATCATCGCTAGAAATCAGGCCAAATCTTTGCTACAAGGTTGTTGTGCTGAAAATGAGTAGAAGCTATGTGGGGTACAGGGCTCGAGGGATATTACGTTGGCGTACGTACCAGGGCTGGGTGTAGAGCAAGTAGACGGCGGCGAGCTGCATGAGCAGTACAAGCACGACCTGCAGTACCAGCGGCAGCATGGAGGCCAGCGCCACCAGCGACACGGGCGGCGAGGCGCGCGTGAGCAGCGGGCCCGGCGCCGCGCGGCCCAGCGATAGCGCCAGCAGCGTCGTCAGCACCAGGTCGATGTACAGGAACTGGTTGTTGCCCAGGATCGAGTAGAACTGCACACAACACACACTTACTTAGCGTTTTACAGCACACACAGGACGCGACACAAGTGCATTTTAGCCACTACAGCCCAGAGGAAGCGGTGACGAACGGTACGCTCAACAACGTTTATCGCCGCTTTCTCTGGCATAGTCAAATAAATCGCCATGACATGACTTCTATTAATTGGTGCTTTCCGTGCCTGGCCGTTTTACTCTCATATATATCATACCGTATACTGCCGTAACTAATGTTGTGCTGACGAAGCTCAGGTTACAGGGCGCTAGCCCAATTATCACACGAGGCCTACCCTGCTGTATTTCTGGTTGCGTACCCACCAGTCTAGAACCTTTCTACCACTTCCACTTCAACTTGAGCAGTGGTTCCCCTCATTCTTCATTTAAACTCCGAGCAGAGTTCTCTCCATCGCTCTAGGTGTGACTGTATGCCTTTTTATAAGGCCCATATTGAGAAATTACGTCTCAGCTCCGTAACTCATTGCTGGCAAAGTACACTAATCAAACACTTTCGTCTTGAGATATTGGACACGAAGAGATGACTTAGCTTTCCGAACGCCGCCCAACCAAGTTAGATTCGATGATTGATATTGTTACGGAAGGGGTAACGGGATTAGAAGTAAACATCGAGAGACGCAGGTGACACTTTATTAAACGAAATCGCCGCGTAGACTTTTTCAAACGCGTCGTCCGATGTTCGACGCTGATAGCACCAACACTTTCACTTACTCACTTACCACTTCACTGCTATACTTTATTTTACTTCTACATTTGCCTTCTTCCTTCTTCTTCACTATATCGCTTCTCAACTTAAGACTGGCGTTCTACGCCTCGACTACGGTTTTTATACACCTAGGAATGTTCCAGATCTATTAATTTGGTTATTCTTTTCGTTCGTCTTTTTATTCACATTTTCTATCTCTTTTTATTTGTTTCCTGAAGGTACTCTAATTTTCCAATTTTATCAGAAGTATTTGAATAATCTTTTGTTTAAATATTTTCCAAATGTTCAAATAAACATTTTCCTAATAACATTTGGGATTTGAATCCACGCTCACAGCGTGGTAGGCGAGATGGTCTTAGCCTAACCTACACGACTCCGCTCCCATCCAACAAAAAGAATATAATTCAAATATGGGCTCATAAATTAGCAGACAGCTCGCTGTTCGCTCGCAGTTCTCTGCGCTTCGGTTGTAATAACTCTGGCTTGGGCACTCCTAACTTCTCTTCGTACAGCCTCTACTTCTAGAGCATGTGCCTATGCCTCCTTAAAATTACTGCCCCAGGCGCACGGCAGCTCTGAGATCAGATCATAAATGCCGTCAATGAACGTCTAAAGTCGCATGCTTTGAACTTGTGCAGCGGGCATTGATAAGCCTTCCTCATCAACTTCTCCACTTCGATCGACCATTGCTACCAGCTTCGTTTCCTCCTGGACTGCTTCAATGCATCTTTTATTCATTCAAATCCCACTTCTGACACTGATTGATCTAATTATTATTGTGCATCTTAACTAGAAAGGAACCCTGTAAAATACATAAAACTGAAACCGCCTAGTAGATAAGGAGTTTATTGACGTACAGAAGAGTAATATTTAAAAAAATAAAATTATAATGAACCATAATACTTACTTTATAAAGAATGAGGATAGAGAAGAACTGGATAAGCGAATACAGCGCCATGTACTTGAAGATGGCGAAAGAGGTGCTGAGAGCACATCGTCCTTCGAGAGCCAGCAGCTTCACGCAGCGTATGTTCTGCTCTTGAGACGTGAATGGAGCCGCCACTGGAAACAACAATACAAATTATCATGAGTACAAAGTGACCAGTAAGGCTATGCAGTTGTAGTACGATTCTAATACTTATTTCCTACGTCATAAGAACGGTACAAAGGACAAAGTGGCAAAGCTTGACGTGTAGCCGTTTGTACGTTATGTAACCAAGGAGAGATGGTTCATACTAACGGTTTTAAGTTATATATTATGTTCTCCATGAGACAATTATTTTGTGATCTCGCTATCTACCACACACTTGTCCCTCACTGTGGGACAGTGACACATTTTTGTTGCAGTGACACCAGCATTTGACTTAGTACTTTTTTGGGTGAGATAGTAATAAATCGTGTAGTTTCTAGATTGTTTGTTTTATATGTCTCTAAAACCAAAAGAATAATAACGATACGAGATATCGAGATATAATTATTCTTAAGCCGTAGTTTGATTTATACCCGCGTTTAACGTTCAGTTGTAGGTCTAGAATCGCGCAGATTCAGCTAACGGTACTGGGAAAATTCTCGGAAATGCGCAAAGGTTTACTGGAAGATGCACGTCCCATTTTTAGGGACGTCTTCAGTTGTATGTAATACAATTGACATAAAGTTCTAGCGTAGCGTAAGCGTAATGCTATGTACAATCTCGTTACAAGAGGTCGCTTCCATTCTATTTAGAAGCGGTGTGATAGAGCCTAGAAGTATTCGGCGCGTGTACATACCAGAGGCGTCTGCCTCAGAGAGCGAGATGCCGACGTGCGCGGCTTTCAGAGCGCCGCAGTCGTTGGCGCCGTCGCCGCACATGCCCACCACCAGCTCGTCGCCCTGCAGCGCCGTTATCAGCTGCGTCTTCTGGTCCGGCCCGAAGCGACCGAACACCATACCTGTACAGAATATACTCGTATATTGCTACTGATATGCAACGCTCGAAGCTCGACTTAGTTTGATACCAGCTTTTCTCGAGCGTATGTGGCACTGACGTAACATTTCGCAACGTACTCATGTATCCCAGCAGAGATGTCGCGTATACATTCAACAAACGCCTACGTTCGACAAAAACTAATGTGAAGTGTAAAACGTATACTTTTTTCTTCACTACTGGATCTACCCACTAAAAGTACCGCAGTGTCCGTGTCCCCTAGTAGCGGAGCTTAGCGTCGGGATCGGCCTGTCTACTGACGTGCTTCGTCATGTCCCTGTACACAGATTTCTAAAAATATCATAGTCTTCATAAAAAAGGGGCGTAATTATACTGTCTATTTTCTATACATCCCTTTGTTATGAAATGTTCAATGTATTAAGATAAGTATTCTCACCTCTGCTCAGAATAGCCGGCATTAGTTCAGGATAATGAGTACGAATCACAGCCCAAGTTTTACCCTCCAGTGCCAGCACATATTCATCTATTGACAACTTAGGTGGACAACCTTCACCTACAACCTGAAATTTAAAGAGATGTTACAAGATACAAAATAGTAGTTTAACATAATCTATACTAATATAATAAAGCGGAAGAGTTTGTTTGTTTGAACGCGCTAATCTCAGGAACTACCGGTCGGATCAGAAAAAATCTTTTTGTATACGATAGCCCGGTCATTCCGGAAGGCTATAGGCTATATAACATAACGCTTCGACCCTTTGGGGCCGGGCAAAAGGCTAAAAGATAATGTCGGCTTATCTCAGGAACTAGCAGACGGATTTTTAAAAAAATTATTGCCTATGATAGCCCAATTAATCCGAAAGGCTATAAGGCTATATAAAATTTCGCCACAACTTTTAGAGGCCAGACAAAAATAACAAAATGGTCAAACGAGAAGGGGGAGGGTTGGGTCAAAGGCAAAAAAAAGGCTAAACGAATAGGATACAATCTATATGGGTATCGTTTTCATGATTTTCGGGACGCTGATTAATAATAAGAAATTTATTTAGTGATCCAACATGGCGGACGGGAAATCAAAGATGGCGGATGAGAAAATTTAAAAAATCGATATGGGTATCGCCTTCGATATTTTAAGGGGTGGGGAATCGAAATACAACATCTATTTCGTGATCAAAGATGGCGGATGGAAATCAAAGATGGCAGAAGGGATTTTTTTTAACGTCGCTATGGGTATCGTCTCCGATACTTTAGGGAATGGGGAATTCAAAAACACCATCTATTTCGTGATCAAAGATGGCGGATAGGACTTTTTTTTAAAATCAATATGGGTATCGTCTCCGATGTTTAAAGGGATGGGGAATCCAAATACAACATCTATTTCGTGATTCAAAATGGCGGATGGGAAATCAAAGATGGCGGATGGGAAAAATTTTAAAAATCAATATGGGTATCGTCTCTGATGATTTAAGGGATGGTGCAAATACAACATCTACTTCGTGATCAAAGATGTAACATATAACATAACGCTTCGACTCTTTGGGGCCGGGCAAAAGGCTAAAAGGCTAAAAGATAATGTCGGCTAATCTCAGGAACTAGCAGTCGGATTTTAAAAATTGTTATTGCCTACGATAGCCCAATTATTCTGAAAGGCTATAGGCTATATAAAATTACGCCACAACTTTTAGGGGCCAGACAAAAATAACAAAATGGTCAAACGAGAAGGGGGAGGGTTGGGTCAAAGGCAAAAAAGGCTAAACGAATAGGATACAATCTATATGGGTATCGTTTTCGTGATTTTCGGGACGCTGATTAATAATAACAAATTTATTTAGTGATCCAAGATGGCGGATGAGAAAATTTAAAAAATCAATATTGGTATCGTCTGCGATGTTAAAAGGGATGGGGAATCCAAATACAAGATCTGTTTTGTGATTCAAGATGGTAGATGGGAAATCAAAGATGGCGGATGAGAAAAATTAAAAAATCAATATGAGTTTGGATGGAGAATCCAAATACAACATGTATTTCGTGATCAAAGATGGCGGATTGGAAATCAAAGAGCCATCTTTGAACGATACACATATCGACTTTAAAAAATATCCCGTCTGCCAAGACGGGATATTTTTTTATTGAATTAAATATTACATAAAAATCTATGTTTGTTTGTTCATCATTTATATATGATAAGAGATAAAGTCAATGGTAACTTTGGAAAAGGGGCTTCGAAAAAAGGGAATTACATAAAAACTCTTAAAAAGGCGATACGGAGTTCGCTGGGTCAGCTAGTTATACTAATAAAATTGCTACAACAGTGTTCATAGTATTATTTTCTTTTTCAATTCAACAATTTATAATTTGTTGTGTTGAGACGGGATCCAGTCGTTTTGCCGAAAAGATTCTGACAAAATTTCATTACCCAAACAACTTTTAGCAACCTTTTTTATACCATTGCAATAATTCGAATGATTTTAGTATGCATATTTTTATTTGGTCAAATTTTTACTTTGCAAAATATTACCAAGTATAATGTCATTATGGCATTTGGTCTTTAATCAAATGATTTATCACAGCAAACAATCTTCAGACAATAAACGTTTGGTGATATTAGTTTATTTATGGAAGTAGTTAGAGTAGGTCAATTATTAAAAAAATGGTAAGGTTAGGTTAGGTTAGAACTGTGACCTCCTACGCACGAGCCGAGCGGTGTCGCGGTAGCGGCCGGCGAGTGCCAGAAACGACTTGCATTAATATAAAAAAAGAGATTGTTTTTAGTAGGTTACCCGGAACTGAACTATTTAGATTAGGATAATTATTGATTTTGCGTAAAAACTGTTATTCCAACTGAAATATTTGACTAAATAAAAAATGTTATAAGTACTAGTTGGTAAACAAGTTATAGTTTAAACGTTCATTTCCCAAACATTAGGTTTGCGTTACAATTTTTTGTGAATAGATTTTTTGCTAAGTTATAATTTGGCAAATGAAATTACGCGAAAATTTTTTTGGGAAGTGAAAATTTGTCAAATTCCTTTCGGTCAAACAAGGGAGACCCGTTGAGACAGGTCCTATGACCACCTCTATATCTCTATTCATATTACAAAATGAAGTTCTGTTATATTATTTTCTGTATTAACAAGATAAAGTAAAAAACTACCGCAAAGATTTTTGTACGGTTTCACCAACAGATAAGGTGAGTCCTGAGAAAGGTTTAGGTGTATATGTCACGCGCCGAAGTCTAGTATGGTATATAACAATCAATTTTGTAGGGTCCTATTGTCGGGCAGGAAATGGATTATAACAAAATATGCATGCTTATCAATGCATACTGACAATAAAAGGCTCACACTCGGAATAGAATATTTCAAGACAAGGTGTCTAGAAAGGTGTTTAGACGAAAACTAAAAAGAAATGGTTTACAAGTTAAACTTACTTCCATGCAGAGCGGCGGTCGTGAGTCATTAGTCTGTTGCGCGCCCACAGTAATAAGTACAAGTTTCTGATGTGGCTGCACCATGAAACAGCCCCGCGCCACCGACATTGCCGTCATTATGTTATCCCCTGTCCAAATGTTAAATATGTAAAAAATCTGCCAAAGTACAGATCCACATTATAATTACATCTACTACAACTTACGATTCTAGAGTTTACATGCATTGATACATGGTGTATTATTAGTCATAGGGCGCATTTCGACTAAAATCAGTCCCTGCCCAGTACTTATAAAATTAACACAAATAAAAAAATACTTATAATAGATTGAAAAACGTACAGAATGTTCATGAAAAGTTATGTAAAGCGTGGTCACTCTACAATACAAAGCTAAGGGATGCGGATGCTTTGTCATTGACGTATGAAGTTGAGGAAGACGGTACATACGGCTACTGATTTGAAATTGAACTGTTTCTTGTTTATTGTTTTATTAGTAAATTTTACCATTAATTTGTTAAATCTTCGTGTAGTGTGAATCGAATACTGAATACGATCATGAAATCCGTCCGATGACTAACAAAACGCCCTACAAAAAAATATTTTACACACCTGTGACCATTACAAGTTTCATATTGGCTTCGTGTAGCTCCCTGATCACTTGGGTTGTTTCTGGTTTCAGGCTATTTTGCATGACTAGAAAGCCTAGGAACACCATATCGCACTCGAGAGTCTCCCGCTTGATCCTCTGAGCGTCAACCCATTTCATTTTACGATCGAGTTTCTTGTGGGCAAGTCCTATGACACGGAAACCGTTGGATGTGTACTCATTGAGAACTGAACTGAAGTTCTCAGGTAGAGTATCGGGATTGCACATTCCGGCGACCTATAAAATGGATATATTAAATAATTGTTCACTCAATGTTTTTACAGAAGAAGTGCGTATTCTGTTCATATTTTAAGGCATACCTTTTCTGGAGCACCTTTGACGAAATAAACCATTTGCGGCTGACCAAGTACTCTTGCAATGACCCCCATCGACTGCTGCGATGAGGAGAAATGGAACCGCCGCAACAACCCGATCTACAATAACAATATCATCATGTAATGAAACAGTTAATAATAATCAAATAATATAGCTAAAGATGTTGTCTAAAGATTTAGGCGAGAAAATAATACATGCAAGAAATTTTGAGAACAAAGAAACCCCTTCTTATATTTTGGGGCATTTTGGATTCGAACAAATTAAAATTTTAATGATGGCGACTTTAAATCAATAAAACAGGGCATTTAAATCGAACGATGTAGTTCTCAATCAATATACCGTATGTAAAAAGATAGTAATAATGATAACTTGTAATAAGATGCTTTTTGAAAAATCGATAGATATACACCTCATAAGGCATTGCCATGGTGAAGGGGTCATAATTATCTAGAGTCTGCAATTCCTCGTCCTGAGTCGGCGCTGGTTTTACTATGGCCGGCGTCAAATTATCGTATCGTGTGTTTTCCGGTCCAGGCTCCTCCAAAACCTATCGAGATAAAAAAGGTATGAAAAATAAGAAATAAAAGAGGAAATAACGATTCTCAGATTACTCTTATCGGTTCTTTATCAGTTTATAAATCAGATAATGATTTTTATCAGTCGGTATATGGCATAGATTGTGAAACATGTCCAAGAATAAACTTTTACTAGGAACTAGCGAAATTACAATAGTAAGAATGATGAGTCATTCTCAAAGATATATGTTGCAGTCAAAACTCTTAACCAGTCAAAAGTACTATTGACTAGCAAAATCAGTCAAAAGTACTTTTGACTGAGGAGGTTGGTCAAAAGTGGTTTTGACTGAAAATTATTGGTTATTAGTACTTTTGACTGCAAATTTGCGGTTAAAAGTACTTTTGACTGACGCTCTTAGTCAAAAGTAGTTTTAACTACAATAAAGCATCAGTCAAAAGCACTATTAACTCGTTAGATGTGAATAAAAATTACCTAGTCGTCCAATAAGCTAAGTAGACGGAGCCCTGCTTCGCAGGGCTCCTATTTTCGAGTGCGGCGTCACCAGAGAACCTAACATAGCCTATTAGGTAAGTACCTACACATAACTAAGTATCCGGGACGGACGAGAACTTTTCATAATAAGTACGTAGGTTAGTCAAAAGTACTTTTAACCAGCTCCATTAGGCAAAAGTACTTTTAACTGTTATTTTAGTCAAAAGTATTATTGACTAAAGCATACGGTCAAAAGTACTTTTGACTGATTTTGCTAGTCAATAGTACTATTGACTGGTTAAGAGTTTTGACTGCAACATATACATTATTCATCAAAATTAAGCTTCAGTTGAAAAACTCTACAATCTTGTTATTATTTATTGGAATACATTTCTTATCGCTTTTTCGATAAGTATTTTATGAACTCAAGATAATCTGCGCCAGATAAAATGATTCCATGAACAAGAAAATATCAACTGACTTTTTGAAATAGGAGAGTAACTGCACTTGTTACTATATTGTACAATCATGAGCTTTAATAAACAGATTATAACCAATGTAAGCCGAGATTATGGCTATGGCAAGTAAGTTACAACATAGATCAAAAACATTCTTCTATTATCAACCATAAGTTAGGTTCTGAATATAACTGACTAAATGTGAACAACATTTTATTTCTGAGGGAGCAGATTCGCACTACGCCCGGTCCAAAACTATTCGAAGCCGTGACAGTACAGTTCTAGAAGTCACGCACCAAATTCAACTGTGATTCTGATACGGATGTTGCATGTACAGCGTAAAGTACCAAAGATAAAGAAATAGATCTACGACTACATCGTATTTTCACGGATTTGGATCGTAGTGCCAAACCGCTTTAAAGTTAGTTTCAGACTTACCCACTGTGTAAACTCAAACATTTTCAAGTCTAGCGGATCGCCTTTCAGTTGTCCCTGTATACTGGTGAGCGAGTGGCACGACGCGAGCGCTTGTACGAGCGGACTGGCCGACGGCAATGCGCTCACTTCCACAACACACTCGCCGAACTTCTCCCCGGAATGTGACGGTATCACAGAATAGAAGTCTAACCCATCCTCAGTCAATGTGCCCGTCTGAAAAGAAAATATTGTTTATTCATTTAGTCCACTTTTGATATAATTACTATAATAATGTAAACTAATATTATAAAGCTGAAGAGTTTGCTTGTTTGTTTGGTTGAACGCGCTAACCTCAGGAACGACTGGCTCGATTTGAACAATTCTTTTTATGTTTGATAGCCCATTTATCGGCTATGCAGATACACAGGTATAAGCCACGGTTGTTGAGCAGTAGCCGCAATAACGCGGGTGTAACCATGACCTTACCTATTTATATATAAACAATAAGCTTAATGATTTATATTTTTCGAAAACTTTTTGACTGCACGGTTGGCGTAGTGGTTTAAGCGGCCGCCTCGCCGACTGAAACTGCGCCGAGTGGGTTCGATCCCCACACGAGGTAACACTTTGTGTGATTCATAAATTGTTGTCTCGAGTCTGGGTGTTCATTGTGTCCGTTAGTTGTATGTTTGTAAAGTCCCTCGCGACACAGAATTTAGTTCTAATGCGGGAGTTGTCATTTTGGAAAGAAAAAGAAAGAAAGAAAAGGTCTATGAGTAACTGTCTTCTATTATATTAAAGGGAACGTTCCCACTAGTAGTTAATCCTGTATCGCAACGGACTGAGAAATATTTCAGCAAATCCACGTAAGTGTCGCTCCCTGTGAGGATCGAACCCACAACTCGACGTAGCCGCGCAGTGGCAAGGTTGTTCACCTTAAACCACCACGCCATCCGTGTAGTCTTATTTATCGAAATGACTTTCAACAGTAGCAGGGTGTTACTAATGTCTATAGTATTGTAGAAGCTCTTACTTATTAGAACACAGTTAATTTGAAATCACGTCAGTGCCATCGATATATATGTACTAAAGTACTAGATGTAGCATTCAGAACATTTACTTTGTTCAAATGCTTTGCATGAACATACCGGCAAAGCAATCTAGTGTCACTTTGACTTTCCTGCGGTGTGGGTCCGCTTCGTTTATTGACTGTGTGGCGACGATATATCGATTAATTTGAATCAGAACTTGTATCTGTAGTAGCGTAGCGTTAGTCAATATTTTTAATTATTTATGTAAATAAAAGAATTAAATGTATCATAATTCCAAATTAAAATGTATTTCTTTATTTTTATGTGACGTGATTTACGATCATAGACTAACTACTATGCAGAAATACATTGCAAGTGATTGTAGGTAAAATATATGACTAAGACCAGACTTCGTGAGGGTATTGGTTTTAAGAGTTTTTTAGTTTGATTAATGTTATAAAACCAATTTGACGTTGTATAACACTAATTCTGTGTTTTTTTTATTTTTTGGTATATTGATCGTAATAACCGTATTAACGAATATTTCAACACTTCATCATAGTAGGTACCTACACATTTGCAGTTATAGAAAATACGCAAAAATAATATTGAACCATGAGGCCAAAACAGATCCTGATTTCCATTATCCCAACAACCAATAGACAAAAAACCCCCCAAAATTAATTGTGTTTGGTGGCAATTGAATAGTTATTAAAATATTTTTGAGCATTTCTTGCTAGAGTAAATTTAACTGCAATTTAAAATATTTTTTTTAGGCAGGACTTTAACCCGCGACCACGACGAACCGTGTCCATACCGTACCGAGTAAGCTACCCAGGCCACTTCGTCATAGATTTTTTTTTAATAGTTGGTTTCCTTATGGTAGCACATAGTGCCATCTGCCACATGTGTAGGTTTAGAACTCTGTGGTCAGCAAGGGCATCTTTACAGAATGACAAACAATCCTGCCTTATATATTAGGATATGTTTAAGCAATTCTCATAGTAAGATAAATATAAAGTTTAAAAATTTGAATTATTCGTGAGGCAACTAAGGCAAGTCTTAAACTTACGCCCACGAATACATTTTTCTATTTTGTAATAAAAACATTTGAATATGTTTATAGATTCTATTTTTTTACTTAAATAAACCCCCAGCAATTAATTCCCTTTATTTTCATAAATAAACTGTTCTTATTATGTTGATGAAATATTGTAGGCAGAAAACATTTCTTCTGTGATGTAAATAGTCTTTGCAAATGGCAATAAGCAGCCAGTAGCGTTAGAGAGCTATTGGATACTCATTGGTAAGATGCCAGAACTGGTTGTTGTTGATTGGCTATAATAATAACTAGACACTGTAAGTTATTGGCGCTGCTTGCGCCTGCGTGTTGCGCTAGTACGATTAGACGTCATACGTTAGACAATTTGAACAAAATATTTGTAGGGAATGCTCCGTCTATCGTTAGAGTATATGTCAATGGTCAGTGCAGTGTCGTGGCGTAATAGAATACGTCAGCACGGACATCAAATCATATAAACACCATGTACGTCATAACAAATCAGCAACGTGTTAATATTCAAGGAAAAACAATAAATTTTCCTTAACCGTCTCTACAAACCTCGTGGTATTGTTTTGTCAGTCTGAACTACGTCATTGTTGTATCTAATCACAGATAAATAAATCTTAAAGGACTTAGTTATCATTGAGATTTTGTGAATGAGTGCAGCGCAAATACCTGTTTCACGTCATTTGCATATGAAATGAAATACTTCTTTATTTCGTATAAACTTCGCAAGTACTTACGAAACGTCATAAAAAAAAAGCATTTTACACAATTATTTTTGTGTGACGAATTAGAACAGCTCAATCCCAAGCGTTTTGGTCGTCTTTATATTCAGATATTTTATAGTATGCTTTTGAACATAATTTCGCTTTAACAATTATTTTGAACTTATTTATAGATAAGTTTCTTAAATTATAAGGGAGCTTGTTATAAAAGCGTATACATTGCCCCATAAAACAGCTACTTATTTTGTGGAGACGAGTGCTATGAACTACCAGATTATTCTTGTGTCTCGTATTTACAGAATGTATATCACATTTTTTACTAAATTTGTCAATATTTTTATGTACATATAACAGATTTTCATAAATATATTGTGATACAACAGTTAGAATGTTTATTTCTTTGAATTTTTCTCTTAGAGTAACTCTTGGACCGAGGTTATAAATTCCCCTTACAGCTCTTTTCTGTAGAACGAATATTGTATTTAGGTCTGCAGCACTCCCCCAGAGAAGAATCCCATACGACATTTAGCTATGAAAATAACTGAAATAAACCATTCTAGCTGTTTCTAAATCTGTAAGGCGTCTAATTGTCTTAACTGCATAAGCTGCAGAACTGAGTTTGCCCGATAGCCTTTCAATATGTGGACCCCATTGTAGTTTAATGTCGAGCATAATACCTAAAAACATGGTTGTCTCGACGGGCTCAATCCTAGATTCATTAAGTTGCACATTGGTTTCCATTTGTTTAACATTAGGCATAGAAAATTTTAAAAGTTTCGTTTTCTTATTATTAAGTAATAGGTTATTTACATTAAACCAATTTACAACTTTAGAGAGTGCATTGTTTACTTCGTCAAAATTAACCTGCTGTCGTTTAATGTTAAAAATCAAAGACGTATCATCCGCAAACAACACAATCTCATGATTGTCCTTTACATAATTAGGTAAATCGTTAATATATATCAAGAATAGAAATTGACCTAGAATTGAACCCTGCGGGACACCCATTTTTAAAGCTGAACCTGGAGATGTCTTACCATTAACTTCGACCTTCTGGATTCTGTTGCCCAAGTAAGAAGTCAGGAGATCGAGAGCTTTGTTCCTAATGCCGTAGTGATATAATTTCCTGATAAGAGTATCATGATGTACACAATTAAAGGCTTTTGATAAGTCGCAAAATATACCTAACGCATCTTGTGACTTCTCCCAAGCCGCAAAAATACTTTTCAGTAACTCAACTGCTGCGTCAGTAGTTGAACAACCCCTCGTAAATCCGAACTGTTTCTTGTGAAGAAGATTATGTCTATTAAAATGATTAAGCAATTGATTAAGTATTAACTTTTCAAAAATTTTACTAAGAGTTGGCAATACAGAAATAGGTCGAAAATTTGAGGGGTCTGATGTGTCACCAGATTTAAATAAGGGTGTACTTTTACTATATTTCATTAAATCAGGAAATGTTCCAGAAGCGACACAGCCATTGAATACTGTGGCTAGATGTGGAGCAATTAAAGTAATAATATATGAAACAGTCTTTACTGACAATCCCCATAAATCCATTGTCTTTTTCATATTCATAGTTTTAAATTGTTTGAGAATATCTTCAGTAGTAACAGCAGTAAATTCAAAGGCAGACGTGGAAGATGACTTGAGTGACTCTGTAGTTAATATGGGTATATTAGCAAAAAAATTTTCAAATTCCGTCGCTACTTCCAAGTCCTCTGCAACACTCACATTATTGATATTTAGTAGGTAGTCGCGACTGCGTGCTTTGGCTCTACCAGTTTCGTTATTGATGACATTCCAGGTAGCTTTTATGGTATTTTCAGCGCACTTGATTTTATTTTTCAAATAAATTGATTTTGCAGCATAACAAGCTTGTCTGAATGTTTTTGAATATTTTTTTACATAATTAATAAAGGCTGGACTATTATTAAAAGTTTTTTCATAGTAAAGTTCATATAACCTAATCCGACTTTTATGAATGCCTCCAGTTGCCCAATCATTAAACGTCAGACGGTCAGTTACATTTATTTTTTTGGGTTTAAATACAACAGAAAATTCATCATTAATCAATTTAAATAATGAGTTATATAACTGATTCGGACGGTCATGAGTAGGCAACCAACGCATTTTACTAGATAAATTATTTTTAAAAACTTCCATTCGGTTTTCATTTATAGGTATAAAATTTATAATTTTACTCTGAACCTTAAGGTTTTTTCTTGGACAACAGACTAACTGCCCACTGTGATCAGACTGTAGCATATTAATTAAGGATTTATGTAAAGGTTTAGTGTTAATAAATATATTATCAATACAGGTGGCACTTGTGGCAGTCACTCTAGTTGGTTCTAAAAAAGTATGACTTAAATTGTAAGATTTAAAAAGATTTAAGAAATTAATTGATGAAGAACTTTTCTCTAAAATGTTAATATTAAAGTCACCACAAACAGCAACCGTTTTATGGCAATTATTAACTTTGCTTAGGGCGTCCTCCATAATTTCTATAAAACTTTCAAAAGGCGCACAAGGAGGCTTGTATACACTCATAACAATGAACTGCTCAAATTCGACACATGATATCTCTATAACTCGCTCAACAGAAAGGCTCACAATATCAGATCTTTCCTTAAATTAAAAAAAAATATTTATTATAATTAACGAGCCGCCTCGAATAAAGTTTTCTCTGCTGAATGAGCTTGCAACCTGGTCGTTATTGAAATTGAATATGAACTGATGGCTTTTTAGCCAATGTTCTATACATAAGATGTCAATATTGTTACAGTTCATAAATAATTCCAATTCTAATTCCTTACTCATCAACCCTTGTATATTCTGATGCACCAGGTTGATACAATTCTTTAATTTTTTTTTTTTACAATATGTGGTTGATGAAAGTGTGTTTTTCTTACTTACAATAGGTGTGGTATTAAAAAAGGTAACTAATGTCTTATCAAGGTTATTGCCAGAGATTGACTCTATTGTCTCATTACTTAATTTAAAGAATTTGGAACGGATTCCAAGCTAATATTTAATGTCAAATTAGACTGCTCAATAAAAGCAGTTATTAGTCAATTTTTTGGCTGTGTTATTAATAAAATATGCTAGCGATGATGCTATTTGTCTTTGATTATATTGAGATAGATAACAACTATCACATGTCAAATAAAGGTTTCTAATGAAAGCATTAGAGTCAATTATGTCAATAAAATCATTGTAGAATCTCAGTGTTTGTAATTTGCTATTTAACTTATGTCTAAAATCATTTTCAGCCTGTGGCAACAACTTACTGTAGGGAAATGCAACTAAAATTATTTTTATAACTTTTATGTTTAATAATTGATTGAAATATCTTTTTATAGTATTTAAATTTGCATTACCCCTTCTCCCAATAAAAATGATTATTGTTGAATTGGGACAGTATGTTTTACTCAAAATGCTTTGTAAGATATGTGTAAAACTTGCTCCGGGCATACAAAAGTTGGTTACTGTTTGACCTGTCCTTTGTCTCAACAATTGGCTCATGTTCCTACCTATCTCATCACTAAACATTACTAAATTGTTGGTGTTCGTATTTGTATTTAGATGTGAGAGGGAAGTGCTAGCATTCATTCGCGAAATACCATAAATGTTTGTGTCTAAGGTGACTGAAGACACATAATATTTTGAAGATTTCAAGAGAATAGGCTTGTGTCCTAAAATGTAATTAGCGATTGATTCGTTCCTTTATTATATGTTAAACTGAAATACCTGACTTTTTCTTCAAAAATCGATCAGCAACATTATTAATTACGGCTTTATAAAACCTTTTTGAATTTGACACGAAAACGCTGTAAACCATCATGGCGGTTGAGTGATATCACGAAGTCCAAAACAAAACAAACCGTGAATGAAGTCTGTTCTGATGTACCCACTTTTATTTTACACACTTTTACTTCAAATTTACAGGTAGAAAGTTTTACGTTTAAGTTGTATTTACTATTAAAACGTCAACAACATGAATGGCGTACGTACTGTTTGACGTAATGCTCTCCGATTGGTGTTCACTGTCACAAGAATAAATACATTATTTTTAGTTTTAGAATCCTAAAAATAACATTAATCTTACCTTTTTATAATAAATAATGAACTTTATTGACATCTTAAAATCACAATGAATCTATAGATACTACAATCAAACCGATTTATTCTTAGTGGACACAAGCCTATTCCATTCATTCAAGAGAAAAGCGAATAGTTTAATCTCTATAATAAAAAATAGAAATAAATCATTGTTTATTTACCTTATCAAAGCACATCACTTGTAGTTTCCCACAAATAATAATACGTGGTGGTGACACGCAAAATATTTTGTTTCTACGCAATCGTTGCTGACTGTACACAATGCCAGCTGTCATGGCGGCGGGCAGGGCTGGCGGCACTACTATAGTGATAATATCTAATGTACGAAGAATTATTGTGCCCAGTTCACTCTGGAAATGAAAATACAAAGACCATGAAATGCTTTAAGACCGTATACATTTAAAGGTGCGAGAAAGGACAAACTACGTAACAGGTGCGTGCTTGAACGTGTTGTGGAGGAGATGTATGGTGTTCATACAACTATAGAGAGTATTTCCTGACCAGGCTATGCAGATACGTGATCGTGTCTTGTGGACATACTATAAGGTATCAGTTCTACGTGTAGAGTAAGATGAATATATACGAGTATGTGCACGCTTATACGCTAACATCTAGAGCGTATCAGCTTCAGAGAACATATTTTTATTAGAATCAGTATTTTTTTATTTTCTCTCGAAAGTAAAATACACATATGTTATAAACCTCACCCCTCTTCCAACATAAAGAACGATAGAATAAGCCATTCCAATAGCGGCAATGCAGAACATGAATATGACGAACTTGACGGCATCTTTGTAAAATTGAAAATCAAATTTCTTCGGGAATAATATACTCTTGATCAGCTCGCCCTTAGCTGTGTAGAAACCTGTGCGTACAACTTTAGCTAAGACCTGTAACCAACAATTACTTTGTTCAATTATATCGGAGTCGTACATATTGTGCTAAATACCAAATAAAAATGAATTAACCCCTTGTATGCCGGAACGCAGATCTACGCGAGACACAATAGCTTTTTAATTGTGTCTGGCATTCCGGCATACAAGAGGTTAATGGATAAGAATCCTAAAAATGGGCATTTTATAAATTTTGCTTTAAAATCAGGTTTCAAATAACTTGTTACCTAGATTTTTTGGCGTTTTCTGTTTCAATCGTCGATAGGTATACAATCTGTGCGCTAAATTTGTTCCAAATATCATTAAATTACCCAGTATGTACTATGTAAAGATATAGCAAGAATACATTTAGCTAAATTAGCAACAAATCTCACCTGATTATTGCCATAGAACCTGGTCTGTATGACATGGGTACCGGCGAACAATGTGTGTCTCTTGTGCGCTTCTGTGGAATATATTTCTGGTGATACGCATGGTGGACCCTTCATCACTGGAACACTTTCACCTGAAATAAGGTAGAGTAAGTTAGAACTATCACACGGGTATACCACTACCGAAAATAAGTATGGGAGGAATAAAAGACTGTCAGAAGTGGCAACGATAGCCAATGATTGCTGTTGTGATTGGTGGTTTCTAAACTACGGACCCACCACCTACCTTTCCACATCCAAACTTTGAGGCCACCGCCATAAAGTCAATAATTCTAAGCCAATAATAATATAAAGTCAAGAGTTTTATTTAAAACATATATATATGGCTATTAATACTTTCATTTGAAACATAGGCGTATATAGAAGGGGGCTAGGTCAGCCGTTTCCACCCCCGTTATGGTCATGGTCTAGTTCGCACCCTGAGGGGAGGGGGGTAACTTTGGTTAGCGATTTGAAATTCTAGGCTGGATTTAAGACATTTCACATCATTGTTTTATGTAGACCCACCCTGAAAACTAACCCTAAATACAGCAATGATTTGTAAATATAGTTTTCTAATACCAAGTGTAAATGTTGCGTATCAGGGGGCCAATTCTGCTATTTTTATGTGACATTAATATGATATTTTGAATGGATTTAAAAGCGGTATTCTGATAACCTAATGTCATTATCGTATAATTTAAAATAAACAGTTCGTCGTTGACACATACGATCTCGTTACAATTTCATTCAAATATTATATAATTTAGAAGAATACGCTTTTTGTGACGTAAGTATGACACTGACATGATATTGCGACTATATTTATTTAGCGGAATTGGGCCCCAGAAGTGTGTAAAGACATGAGACGTTTAGTACGTTATTATGTAAGAGTGTCGCACGTGATTTATTTATCCCTGACATTGATTTACGCTGACCTAATTTTACGTTGACGTTATTGATCGCTTTCAAATTGAATAAACGTGTAACGAATAAAGTTTCCAATCACGGGGTCCGAATTTAATAGAGTTTTGAGTCGTTTCTCGCCGGGAGCAATTCCCATACATTTTGTAAATGCGCCCTATTGGTCACTACTGACCACTATCCGCTAGGGGCGCTTGCTTGCTTGAATCTCATAACGAGGAACGTAGGTTCCTTCTATGCATTTCACTTCATTTATTGGTAATTTACTGTCTTATTATATGTATAGATAATAATAACAACTGTCCCAGTGCTAGTTCCCCAAACTGGTCGAGCAAGGCAGCAGATTTATCATTGCGAACATCATTGTCAGCGACTCATTACTAACAATTTAATACACACTAACCGAGAAATGAAAGTAGTGGGTGCTAGTAACATTGTGATAGAAGTTCGAGATCGACTCTTACAAATTAGGTATGTCAGTGTGTTTTATTTACACAATACGGGGTGATAATGAGATGCAGTCGAGATAAAGAAGGCGATTTAATATAGGTAGGTACCTTATTATGCCACATGAGGCACTTAGTTCGTAGGATACTTTGTCATTATATTAATGTAATACAAATACCAGCAGGTTGTGGTTTATGGTTTCAATCAATGTCAATATTGAGTAATCAATTGCCGCCATTGCATTACAAACAGTTAATGATTTAGGTACTTTTCCAGCAACATAGAGCCGCCCGAAGGCCTGCGACCTAACGCTTCTTATGAGATAAGACTCGGGACTGACGTCTTGGTGCCCCGAAGCACGGTAGTGCTCTGATGTAAATGCCAACAAGCGGTTATCCATCCAAATAGTCGCCAGTGCCAACGCTGCTTAACTTTGGTTTGTTACAAACGGCAAGTCAAGACACGTTGCTAGCGCTACGCCAATACATAAATCCCTACCTGTAAGCATGCTTTCGTTGACAATACAAGTGCCGGTAAGCAACATGGCGTCGCAGGGCATGACGCAGCCATCAGGCGGCAGAACCATAACGTCGCCGGGCACAAGGCGGCTCGCGTTCACCACGCATTCCTCGCGGCCCATTCGCGCCGGACGAACTACCGTCACGGTGAACGCACTCGTCGAGCCCGCCATCTTGTGTAGGTTTATGCTCATCTGTTGAGAAAATGCATATTATTTGCAAAGTTCGATAACTGGAGGCAAGAGGGGAATTTTGTGGAGAACAGAAATAATTTCCTGACTAAACGTTTCCAGACTGTATGAATTAAACTATAAACGCCCATGAAAATCTTTTAACAAGTTAAAAAAGGCCGTTAAAACGAGATCTGCTGACCGTGATCTGAGCTTTAATTTTCGTAGGTTACATTTTCTATATCCTACGGAAATGAAAAGTCGTCAGACATGCTGTATTAATAAATTTAAATATTTATTGTATAATAAATCTTTATATACAAAATCCTTGCGTTACTGACTGACTGACAGACAAGCCACAGCCGAAACTACTCACCGCAAGAGGCTGAAATTTAGCATGCATGTTCCTTGGGGACCGTAGGGGTGCACTAAGAAGGGATTGCCCGAAAATCCCACGGGATCGGACAAAACGGGAAATTCGAAAATATGTGCGTGCGAAGCCGCTGGCGTCGTCTAGCTTAATATATATATTTCTTGTGTGCGTGTGTATGTCACTGAACTCCTCCTAAACGATTGGACCGATCTTGATGAAATTTTTTGGGTGTGTTCAAGGGGACTTGATTAACCTTTCAAGTACCGCGCCCTCTAAAACGTCAATTTGGCTATACGACCGCGCCGTACGACATCATCGCGCGCGCGGTACTAGACATTGAATGTTATCGCTCTGAGAGGTCTTTGTTTATGTTTTCAAAAGTTCGAGTTATAATTTCTTGAAACCCACTTATATAGCCAATACTAAACAATTATAATAATAACATTTGAGTGTATATTTAGTTTTGTATAGCTCTCTGTTTTGAACGGATCTTAGAATACCGGTTCTATCGACAATTGTAGCGTATTATAATCAAAAATAAAATATTTTTTTGTTTATTTTTCCAATTAAAACTAAAAATATGCATGTATCCATTATAATAATTCCCCCTTTTCAATAGCAAACATTTGCTAAAATTCTCAGTTTCGCGCGCATTGAAATGAAATGTCCTTTTACTTTTTAATTTGACATCAAATTGCATCAGCAGAAGGTTTCAGAGCTGTCTATGATTTGTAAAAATGCAATGCCATTTGAAATAATTGATAAAATGTACTAGGTCAGTGTAAAAAACGTCATAGATGGAAGGACGGAATCTGGACATGAATTCATGTCGTCGGTAAACAAGGGGACTTTTTTGTAGGACATGAATTCATGTCCTCGGTCGTCGAAAGGTTAATTTGTAAGTAGTTGTAGATTTTGGAATGTTTCATATTGGAACCGACGGACTGCGCTGCTATCGCAGTGTCAAATCTTATATTAATAATTTCGTCAAGGAGTACATAGAAACCTTACCTGAATAATAAAATATTAAAAAATGAAGATTTCGAGTCGACAACATATATCCGCAAAATTCGGATTGTCGAGTATTTTGTTAAATTCTAATGGTTCTGACAGACAAATCACAGTCGCCATATAGGCCAGCGAAACGTCACTATAGTTGCAAAACTTCTGAAAAATTCGGAATAATTCCGGAATACTTCTGGGAAAGTGTCTTTAAATCAGAATTATTCAAATTAAATTTAATTAAGATTTATTTATTTTTTTGATAAAATATCGGCTGCCACGAGTCGTGCGTGCAGGCGATGGCGGTGCGGAGTGCGGTAAGAGGGGAGGTGCTCCCCGGAGAAGTTTTCCCCCCCGCGAGAAAGATTCGTACCCCGCAATCGAATGTTTCCGCCGAATATTTCGCCCGAATAATTCAATGGGAATAAACGTGTTTGTTTGTGATGTGGTGGGTTTTTATATGTATTATAAATGGGGTTGAATAAGTATATTATGTTGATGATTTGATAGGTAGATATGTTAGCCTGCGATTAACAGGATTTTTATACTTTTGTTTTTAGGTAAATCGAATGCTATTTTTATTAATTTTAATTGTGGAATAAAAAACCAGGCCTAGCATATTTGAATTGTTTTTTGAAAAAGGGTTACCTACCTATGTTTTTGGTTAGTTTGTATGTAGCTGTGTACCTACGCAGCGCGAGTATTCGCGAGTCGCATAGGTAGGTATTATTAATCCTTCTACTTAACGCGTATAATAGCCCAGTCAATAAAAACAAATAAAGGCAAACCTTGCAAGCAAACAAAGATAATATACAACTGCCAAGCTCGAAATAGTTAGTAAGGTCGATTTTCCTGGTTTTTTTTGACAGTTGAAATATTCCCAAAGTTTCGGAATATTTCGGAATACTTCCGAATTATTCGACGGGAATGATTCGGAATGTTTCTCGCCAGCATCTATAAACGTCACAGATACCGAATAACATTTTGAGTACTACTAAGTCTTAGTTCAAGTAGTTTGTATGTGTAAATACTTTTTGCAGTTATATTTTTTAAACAGCCGCCCAATAAAGGAGATTTCTGTTACTCCGAACATAGATGATATACTATAACTAGAGAAGGCCGAATTTACGCGAGCGAAGCTGCGGGCAAAGGCTAGTATAAATATAAATTACAAAATATTACAGTAAAGTTGCAGTTTTATAAGTATTCATTCTTTATTTCGTCCCGAGCGAATCGGATCCTCTGCCAGCGTTTAACCAAGTAACTTTGTTAGTTACCAAGTAAAGTTCTAGATTATAAACCACTGTAACTGTCATTAAATCATCCATTATTCAAAGTTCACCAACTGAATCTCAAACTCATATTGCTCCATAATACCTCATAATGTACATCATACATTAGTCATACTTCTTCGCAGACAATCTAATGAAGCGAATTGTCCATGTGTACAAATTAATGTGGCATGTTTCGTAACTTCAAATTGCTGGCCAAATTCACATTGATTTCGTATAATAAATAGTGCACGCACCTATTGTAAATTACACGGTAAATAACATAACTACTGTATAGCGAATACGATATGTTATAATAAAGATATGTATTAATAGCTATACCTTACATAATTTAGATAATACCCACTTCTCCAAATTATAATAAGAGGTTGCATTATAAAATTCTTAACAATGCAATTTAGATCAGAACTAAGAGGAACGACATGATGTATTACACTATTATTATCTTAATATATAAAATCCTTGCGTTACTGACTGACTGACAGACACGCTGTAGCCGAAACTATTGGGCGTAGGAAGCTGAAATTTGGCATATATGTTCCTTGAGGACCGTAGGGGTGCACTAAGAAGGGATTTCCCGAAATTCCCACGGGATCGGCCAAAACGGGTAAATTAAAAAAAAAGCGGGCGTAGCTGCTGGCGTCCTCTAGTCTGTGATAAAACTATTTGACAATACAAATTGTGATGAAAGTGTGTTACTTCTAACACTGGTATCTAACGTAACGTGCTTCGCCCAAATTGGAACATATTGTATACAAAGTCTTCCAACGCGTCGGTCTATTTGGGATAAACTACCAAAACGGATTTTCATGCGGTTTCCACCAGTCGCCTAGTCGGGTTTAGGTGTATAATTTATCGCGAGCCGACATACGTACCTTGCGGGGGGCAACGGCGAAAGCTTGTACAGTTAAATTGTAAAGGCAAATTCAAGATCTTCATTAGTTCTAACTATTAAATAGTAACTTTTTTAAAAGCCCTCCAACAGTAGCTACTGCTTCTGCAATCTCAATTGAACGGAGAGGCAACTTACATTAATTAGATAAAATGAAGTTGTACAATACCTGTTTGGTTTGGTATAAGGCCAGCATACAAGAAGCAGTGGACAGTAAGAACACGCAGGTCGCATACTGATAGTATTCGTCGAGCGACCAAAGAATAATGGAGAACACTTGAAATAAATAAAAAGGATTGAAGACTTCATTGACGAACAGGGTCCAGTAACTTTTGACTTCCACTTCTACCGAGTTGGTTCCGTATAGTTTCATTCTGTAATATAAAATGTTTGCATTTAATACCTAATAATACTATAGTGTGTAGGTATATGTATTCACTATTACATCGAAACGGTTGTTCTGATTTTGTGAATCCTTAACTTTGAACTGATGTCGTGAAGAAACAAAGATGATTTTCAAAGTAGTACATGTTTCCTCCAGACTTCACGGGTGTTACAACTCGACGAACATAGATACATGAAATTTTTGGATTCACAGCATTGGAATAGGCACAATTGTTTCATAACGGATCTAAAATGGATTCGATGAGAATGGCAATTATTGCATTTTAATAACAGGCATTATTTAAAAATAGAGAGGATGGGTTTCAACTGTCGAGTATCTGGCATCCAGTGGTACGTCTATGTAAAATCCGTGAAAAGAACAAATTCAAACCGCGAGCTGACGTAGTGAGTGTAGTATGTCGTGATCGGGTACAGTGCGATAGTGATAATGGCGGCTCCACATTAGTGCCGTGAATTCACGCGCAAATTCACGCCGCGAATTCACGGCATAAGTTGTGTCGTCCACATTCATGGGATATTCGCAGTCTTTCGTAAAACCCGCCGCGAAATGGACGTAGAAACTGCTGCCGCAGATTCCATGGATTTGGGGTCTGAAATTTATTGAGTATATGAGGAAAGTAAAGAGCATCATTTCTGTATATATAACTTTTCCACATTTGGTAGAATCTTCGAGAAAAGTAAGAAAATCTAAAAATCCAAAATCTCGCTTAAATTTTAATCTAGTCAAGTTATGAGGTTCATTTTAACTGTAAAATGTGCAGTGAAAGAGACGCTATCGGTGCTTGTAACATTATTATTGCGTATCATGCTTAGTTTAAGAGGAATATCTTTTTTTCTAAATATCCGCTTTAAAATATGAAGATTTTCAAAAAAGTTTTTCTAAAAAACTAGAGATGCTAGCTTAATGGGGATACGAAATATTTCTTTTTATTGAATATATCTATTAGCTTCTTTAATAAAAAGACGGTGTCCGAAAAATGGTCTTCATAAAACACTGTGGAACGGCAAGCCAAGTCTCGCCATGAGCGCTACAGTCTACTTATTGTACTGTATTAAATCGGAAATACATGTAAACATTAGGTCTATCTATAAGTCGCAATCTTTATGATAATATTTATTCCTATTACATAATATACTTCGGGAGTTTCGCTACTTCTGTATTACGGACATCTATTAATATCACATTACAAAAATAGCAACGAATTCTAAAATAGTCGCCAAAAAACTGCTAATGAATGTAATTAGGCAAGTATGCACATTAAAATGCATTAATAATAATTATTACTTATAACGACACTTTTACTAAATAGATTTAGGCCAGCATAAATGAAAATAGATAGGCAGAGTCCATAATTCATCAGTTGCGTCCTAAAGTTTTCACGCAATACGATAAAGTAGGTACCAATTTCTACTTCGATAATCTAGGCAAGAAAGTCCTTCTTTTGCTAAAGAGAGATTAGGTAGATTAGCCGATTCGAGGCAACTATTAAAGAGGTTTCTAATAACACTTCCTTATGAGAAATCCAACACCTTTTTGCAAACTTATGCCAGCAGACTAATGAAACAGAGTTGGACACAGTGGATATTATTTCTGGCGATGGTAGAAGAGCCAGAGAACCAGCTGATGGTAATGGAATGGTTTGCTTCTTAAATATGGCTATATTATCCTGCATAAAGCCAAAGAAAGATCTATGCTGCTTGCAGCCGAGGGGAATGAAAGATATATTTATAGTCATGCATATGCATATTTTTGGCACTACGCAGAGAAAGAACTGTACAATATACTGCAAGAATATAAAGTATGAAGCCTAAGCTCAAGGCCGCACCAAGATGATGGATTGACAAGAAGACAAGCGCACGCTCTAGCGGTTTTTCTCGCGACTGATTTATTTGCTACGAAATATTGCGTGGTAAACCATATTGCAGCCTTGGGCTAATGCGGCGAGAACAAAGGTGAGCAGCAGATAATAAGACAGAGTCCTACACAGTTTACGTATAATATTACATTAATTCTGTCCACCAGTTAAAAAGTTCGTCTGCTGAGCACCTTATTATCTTTTACTACATTATTATCTTATATTTTGTACTTACAATTCATTCTGTTGACGTTTGTTAAGCCCATTCATGTTGTCCATGAGCATAGCGATAGAAACTTTTTCGTTGAGTGCAAGTACATTGATGAAAACCCCCTGATCATGAAGCCAAATGAAACGGCTGTGTTGGTAAATAAAATATCGCAACTTGTTATCGCGGTGGTTTGATAGATTCAGTTCAATTTCGATCACTTTTTCAGTTTTGAATAACCCGTCTGCGTCGGTAACTGTAAAAAACACATCAATATAGTAATATTTCCAAAAAATTGGATGAAATAATCGTAGATACGTAAGCATGTAAAACTCACCGCAGATTTCATCAGCCGTTTTCAAACTGCATTTTATGTATTTGAATCTGTTGTAAGATGGATAATAAGCCAACGCAAAATAGGGTAAGCCACATAGTAATATGCATACTGTATGAAATAAAATTGCGCGTAATTTTGAATATTTGAAGCCGTATATTTTGATGGTTTGTTCGTCGCCGCTGTTTTCCAATGTTTGCCATTGTGTTTCTCCGATAACTTCGTATTCGTCTGGAACATAAAACAAACGGTCTGCATACCTTACCGGGGATACCTGTTGGTCGTGGGTGGAGGCACCGTGTTTGCTTTTTATTGCAATCTTATCTCCAACCAAACTTTTACAACTAACAAACACTAGCTACCAATTTTGTGTCGAAATTCTGTCAGTACAGTAGGACGAGAGATACAAAAGTCAAACTTATTAAGCATGACCATTTAAAGATGATTGAAGTACTTGTTTATACTACTTGTTTATTTATTGGCTTTATTGTTCAATTAGACTCTCGTACTTTGTATGAAGTAATCAAAGAAAGTGGAAGGGCCCATAAAAGCGTCTTGAATATTCTAGTATGCGTCCATTCCTGTATCGCAATATCTATATTGTGATAGGGGTAACGTAGGTAGGTAACGTCTACGTTACCTAATATTATTTCTGCATGATAAATTTAAAGGATTTTTTGAAGAAATTGTCAAAATGAAGATAACTATGTCAATTTCGATGACCGCATATTTAACGCTTCAACCGCATTTGTCAGCACCAATCATGTGCGGCTTATGTTTTGAAAACTGTTGCTTTTTACGCATATCAATCCATTTTCATTTTCAGGCATGTTCAATTTGCATGTAAAATTCATATGGGTATAATTATGTCGAACTTAGTTCAGATGCTTACACAGGGGAAAAGATGCTTAAGCATGCAGCTAATTAATAACTCTAGTCTGAATATAAGAACCACTACTACCCAGCAGCTGAAAGTGCTCAAAACCATTTAGCTAAACGCGATACAATGCTGAGTAATACATATAATTCAGGTTCTATTTCATTGTAGCAACTGCATTTGATATGCAGCATGGTTTTTCAATGGGCAATTAGTTAATGAGGATAAAACGCCTAAAATTACTATAAATACTGCAACATAAAATATCACATAATGGAAACATGAAGTGGAAATGGGAACATATTAATAAGACTACCACATGAAAAGCCATCATACACAAACAAGGAAAATACTGTGTAACTCATAGTGGTAATAAAAAGTGAGTTATTTTCCCTAGCTTTTATTATATTTTGCACCAAATTTTTCAGTATCAAGCATTAGTATTTAAACAGGTTGTTCATTCTAAAAAAATATTTGGTGTGATTTTGAATGGGTATTTGGTGTGATTTTGAATGGGCAATGTTCATGGCTAATCACAGTAATTTTCCCTTATAGATCTACAGTAGTAAATCAAATACATGAAGAAATTTTCTTACTCTTTCCATTTACATGCTGATTAGTGATTTATTAATTGTAATGAATTGTTATTTGTGTTTCATTAATTGAAAATATATGTAAATATCAGTGTTGACTATTGGGGTACTGAAGCTTTAATTAAATAGAGTTAAGCATTTTATTTTGGTGTTATATCAAAGCTTAGAGTGAACATAAAGCATTAGCATTGATTTCCTAAATTGCAAATTATAATAGGTTGGGTATAATACCAGTACAGTGACCACACATGACAACCTTTTAATGCATATTTGGTTGTGAATGGATTTCTATCTAACAAGCGGTTTAACAATGTATTGCAAAAGTGTTGCAATGGTGACTAAAGCATTGTGGTAGTGAGTGGGAATGGAATGGTGGTTGTGAGTGAGGTAGCCCTGTAAATGGAGGCATTGCAACTATATTGCAGCTGTTTTGCAATTCCACTGCAAAACTTCTTGTATGCAGCCTCTCTAACAGCTAGTTAAAATATATGATCTATTCATGAATTTGGGGATTAAAGGTTAATATTAGACATACTTTGTCTACAGCTTATGTCAAATATGCATCACTAATGTCCAAATCCATGTAGAGATTGGATATACAATCTGGCAGTTAGTCAATCTATAAAACATATCCCTGTTAACTGCCAAAGGCATGATAATGATTTAGATTTATAGAGCAGTGTAGAGCTGTTCATGTGAAAGACATTGGCGTGAATGATGAAGGACAACATGAAAGACAACCATTTACACTAGGTTCAGTTGACACTCACTAAGCAAATAATTATTATATGCGTAATACAACAGTTAGTTTACATTTTGTGCAAACACACAGTGCAATCACCACACGTTTAAAAATGAACACATAGCTGGCAAAGTGAAAAATTAAAAAATTTATTAAGCCAAATTTATTATCTGTATAAATAAAATCAAACAGTGATTATATATTAGTACTATACGTTCATTTTCATTCCAACGGTATCCCCGGAAAAGCATACAATTATCATGGAAGTTTAAAAAGTGCTACATAAAAATGTGTTAGAAAGAAGTAATTTAAAGTTCATGTAAAATTTTAATGTAGTTTGTGTATAGTGTAACTTTTTATTCTCTTAAATTGCATTTAAAACTAGAAACAAAAATAACAGCTTTTGTAATTGAAGTTTTGAATTGTCTATCAGATGTGAATTAATCAAGATAAAGACATTTAATTAATCATACAGGAATATTAAGTATATCTATAGTGACATTTTATCATTATCAGCCATTGTGATGTTAATTCATCAATACTAACTTACCAAAAGATCATTTATTGATATGAAATCTAAACTAGTCACATATTATGGCATTATCTTTTTATTATTGATAATGGAATTATTAAAATTGGTAGCCTTGACCTGATCTAAAAAATTTTCTTATTCGGCCATAACATCAGTCTAAGAAATAGTCAAAATATTAATAAATAGCTAAATAAACTCATTAAATGTATAAATCAAGACTGAGACACTGTGCCTGCATCTAAGCATTATAATTATATTGAGTTATTTAATTATCAGAATGGTAAGAAATAAGAACATTACTAAAAATAAGTAAAAATTATTTCAGAGATGTAATTTTGAACTTAATATTGGAATATAAAACTTTATTGTATAAGGCACATAAATTAAATTGAATATGGTTACGAAACACTTGTACTTAATAAATGGAATGTATCATTTAATAAACTACAGTTAAAAACACTGTCTTTTAAGGGCCACTTGCAGTTTGTGACGTCACTACAATTTCATAACATTTTGAAAGAGATGCTATAGAACGGCAATAAATAACAAAAAATGTGACATTGAAGTATTAGTGTACTGTTTAAATGTCTGTGCAATAAGCCAATAAAGTTGTACATAAATTGTTGAAAGCACATAAAATGTTTACATGTATGTTTTCTTATTTGTTACCCATTATATTGATAATTACAATATGAAGTCACTCATCTGTTTCATCCCTGGCTTTATTATACATAAAGAAAGCTAAAATTTGGAAGAGATTCTGACAAAGTACTAAGCTATAAAATATGTATAAACAAATAATACAATGCTATATTACTATTATTCAGTTTACAATTGTGACTGGATGTTATGCTATAGGTATTATAAAATAATGATTTTTTTTTTAACTTCAGTTGCCTTGCAGATCAAACAATTAATTGATAAAATTGCAAAAATATGATTTGCTAGCATACACTTCATTTTAGATACGTCATGAAAATTAACAATCCTTGACCCCTATCATCTAGATAGTTAAATTTTCCTAAACTAAGCAAAACCCCGCTGATATTATTAGACAGTTTCCCTTGACAAGATTATATTTCTAAGTAAATAATTACCATTATTTATTGGTTAGCTTTACGTAAGTTTGGTAATTGTTAAATATTTTTTCTTTTTTAATATATTTGTAATGTTTTCTTATGTTTTAATGAGTCACACGATATTTAATCAAGTGTGCGAGACTTACCATTGGCGACGGTGGCATTATTAATGTTCGGCATTCCCGCGAAAACTATTATAAATATTTATAACACAAAAAAGTTAAGGCATATTACTCAGATGTTGTTTAGTTGTTTTTAAGTAACCGCTGCTACCTCATTGCAATATATTTTAAGTTTCTTTGAATCGCACTGTTCACATCACACCTTGCGAATGAATTGAATCATAGATAACATGAATTCAAACGTCAAATTGCACATTGCTAATCGAGGTATCACTGGTATTCTCGTTGGTATTGATAACATATCTTCCTTGGTTTTGGTATTGCATTTCAAAATCGACTAAATCTATAATATTGAGTTTTATAATTTAATTTTGATGATGTTAAATATAGTAACTTTGAGGTAAATAAAATATTACCATATTTAAAATGAGCTTCTTAATTAAATTTTTTAGTAAGCCACACTATCACATGACTTATGAGTTTCTGCAAGTTTTATTTTTATCTACTAATTTAATTAATATGAACAATGAATATATATTTTTTTATTACAGAGAGGAATAAATAAAAATCTATTTATTTATAATACTGTTCTAGTGGTATTTGATACATTTGATATGGCAAGAATAGGGTTATGGAAAACACTAATAGATGGCGTTGGTCTTCAGCAGCAAAGTCCGAGGACTTTCAGACAGGAATGGATGTTATTGATTTGGCGCGAATCTCTAGAAATGTATTACGTGTGTGACTGAAAATATTTCAAATAATAAACCTTATTTACGTGCTTTGAGTGTTTACTGGTATCTGTTTGATGATATAGAAAGCACTATGCCACACGGAGTATTTGCTAAAAAGAGTGACTATCTAGAAATTGGCGAATACAATTTTTCGTGGCCCGGCGAAAATGGGACTTTTCAAGATTTTGGTTCCGTCAATTACACCATGCCTTCAGGTAAACAAATGTTTTGTAGAAAATATTTTTATAAAATTCTTTAGGTGCTTTTTATTTACTTTTTAATTTATTCGGCAGGTCCGTGGTACTGGCCCTGGTGTCCACTTTGGAGAATAACACAACATCCATTGTTTCAGGTCAGTCCCATTTTATACTTATTGTACTTGCCGAATTGCCACTTATTACTTATTTTCTTCACATTATTTAAATGCCACAATAACTTATATTAATAATGAAAGGGTGCGCTTCAAGTCGAGAGCAACAACACACAAGAAAAAAATTAAATTTTTATGGTTAAACCTACACATTAACATAATACTCGATGGGCCCGCGTTTAAACCCTCATTATTTAAGGCTACTGTCCTGCTCCCGTGGCTCATAGCGTGGTGTTATGTTGCCTTCTTCGATAAATTGGCTATCTAACACTGAAATATATTTTCAAATCGGACCAGTATTTCCTGAGATTAGCGAGTTCAACCAAACAAACAAACAAACTCTTCTTCTTTATAATAATATTAGTAAAATATTAGATTAGATATAAAATTATGAAATAATATAAACGTAGTATGATGTTTACAGTTGTCCAATATGCTTTTCGTCGCCTCGTACTGTGCTCCAAGTACAAAAAAGGGTCAATTATGGATGCACACAATTCTAATATTTGGTAAGTAAGTACTTAACACGTTCCGGGACCGAACGTCGAGGGGCGGTACTCCAAAACCTACTCGATTTGACACTAGAATTCCCCATACAAATTCACCCCCCGCTTGACGACGTTGTGGTATACCTTGTAATGATTTATATTGCGTGATACGACAGTACGTTTCTGGACGTGACCATTATTCATATTTTATACGACTGTTTTCACGAACAAATTTTATAGCAAAGCAACAATAAAATACAAGTAATTATGAAATTATATCTACTTTTCACGATCGCATTCGGTGGCATGAACTAAAGCGACGCGGGGCTCCCGCGCAATGACACAGTGTAGTTTACTTGTGTGCTCATAAAACTTCTCGATGTGACACTAGCCAGCTGTAGGTTCTTGTAATACGACACTAATACGTCACCCTACAATATTTTCTATTGCTGACGCCCGTTCTTTGACGAGCTGTCGTATTTCGAAGCTTAAAGTCAGCCGTCGATGGACGTTGTGTCGTTATCTATAAGAATTTTAGGACCGTCCCTCGACGTACTGTCCCGGAGTTAAACACAAAATATTTAATAATGCAACCTTCTATTATCTATATCTAAAATTGCGCATTCATACTGTACCCTACATACCTACCTCACGGTAACGATACCTAACAGCAGGTACAGCTTTTTGTTTACTACAAGTGGACCGAGTTGTGCCAAAATGTTCCACCCCACAATGAACACGTTTTGAGTTATTTCAGTTTAAACATTCAGGCGAAGTTTTTCCATTGAAATATTCCGGTTTTGTATCATATGAAGGTATCAATATTTGGAATATTGAATATGGTTTCTAATCGTATGTTTTACAATACACAGCAGCTGCTATTTTTTAAGATATTGAGAGAAATATCGTCTGGATCATTTCAGCAAAAAATAAATTTGTATGACATCACTTCCATAAACAGTTTAAGATCTATGCAATTTTTTCAGACATAGATACCTAATAAATATCTACCCTTTGGCAAAGGTGAATTTAGTTCATGCAATGGATTTTTAACTCCGTGGTTTTATTTATAATTTTTATGTTATAGTAATTACGTTCCAAAAAAATCTGTTATTCGGGGAGATGGGCATAGAGTAAAGTAATACTACGGAAAGAGATGGGCCTCGTTAGTTTTGGTCGGCAACCCGTCTAGGAGAAGGAACACTCCGAAATTAAACCAACATTCAGGAAGCATACCCGAAAACAAACCCCAATCCAAGGTGTCAAATTGTTTAAAGGAAAAAAGAGGAAAAGATGAGTTGGATAGCAGATTATCTGAAGATTTCCGGAGAAACATAAAGTTTTTCTGAAAATCCATTCGTGGAGTTCGAGGAAGAACTCAATCCTTAGAATATACGTCAATCATTAGGTATAAGAATGGAAAGATACTGAATAGTTAATCGTGCGTGCTGAAGAGATGGAAGGAGTATTGTGAAGGTTTATTTGAAAGAACGGCGATAGAGACATCGATTGCCGAAATGAATGGTAATAATAGCAATGATGAAAGCGATATTGGGGTGGATGAGATTGTGAAGGCGCTGGGAAGTATGAAATTAGGTAGGGCTGCAGGATATGATAGGATTACAGTTGAAATGCTGAAGGCTGGACAGGGCATCATAGTTGGTCAGCTGCAGAGCTTATTTAACTTGTGCTGGAGCACCGGCCGGGTATCTGACGACTGGGCCACAGCAGTGGTTGTGCCTCTTTATAAAGGAAAAGGCTCGCAACAAGACTGCAAGAATTAGAGAGGCATAAGCCTTCTCAGCATTGTTGGCAAATTGTATGCGAAGGTACTGATTGAAAGAGTTATGGAAGTAATCGACAAGAAAATATGGTACAAGCGGGATTCCGAAAGGGTATGGGGTGCACGGATTAAGAATTTTCCTTGCGGTGCATAGCCGAGAAATTCTTGGCTAAAGGTCAAAAGGTCTATTGGGCATTCGTAGATTTGGAAAAGGCTTACGATAAAGTGGTGAGGAATGAAATGTGGTCGGTCCTGTCCAGCAGCAGCTCTGAAATCCCTTTATGAAGATTCTAGAGCTGGTGTGAGGACAAACGGGTCGTACACTGATTGGTTTACCATCGAGACAGGTGTTAGACAAGGATGTGTAGCGTCGCCGTGGCTGTTCAACCTCTTCATGGACAGTTGTTTGCAAGATTTGAAACATAGTGACTGTAGATTAAGGAGGATTGAGTTACTTGCTAATGCCTCCTTTATGCTGATGATCAGGTAATACTTGCGTCTGCAGCGGAGGACTTGCAGGAGATAGTATCAATCATGCAAGGTGCTTTAGGGAGGAAAGGAATGAAAGTGAATGTGAGCAAGACGAAAGTTATGGTTTTTGAAAAGGAGGAATGTGTTACGGCTTGTAATGTTATAATCGATCGACAACGAGTGGAGCAAGTAAAGGAGTTGGGTACGTTGTGTACTAAGGTACGTTGTTTAGAAGATATGGTAATAATGAAGAAGATATTGAAAGATGAGTTACTGCAGGTAATAGAGTGAATGGAGCTTTGAAGGCATTTATGAACAGCCAAAACGTGTCCAAAAAGGCACATTTGGCTGTGCATAGAGGAGTATTAGTGCCTACCCTTATGTATGGTAGTGAAAGTTGGGTATGGCTGAAGAGACTTGAAAGTAGAATACATGCTGTAGAAATGAGAGCACTGAGAAGTGTGTGTCAAGTGTCTTTGAACGATAGAGTAAAGAATTGTGTGATAAGAGAGTGTTGTGGGGTAAAAGAAGATGTAGCGACAACGATTGACAAAGGTATGCTAAGATGGTTTGGACACATGGAGAGGATGGATGTCGAAAGACTGACCAAGAAGTTATATAAGGTAAGTGTCAATGGGACTGGAGGAAGGGTAGGACCTAGACGGACGTTCTCTGACCAGATTGGAGACATCCTACAAAAAAGGACAGGTTCGAAGTATCCTTAACCGAAGAGCATGCATGAGAAATTTGATGTGCGTGAATGAAGCAAGATAGATATGTCAGGATCGTTAAAAATGGCGTTCCGTGGTCTCTGCCTACCTCTCCGAGAAACAGACGTGAGTCTGTGTATGTATGTATGATTCAAACTTCAAGCCTCATAGAAAATAATTTTGATATGTTATTGAAAGCCTACACATTTCAAATTACATAGAACATTTCTGAAGTTATTGCTATTAGCACAAACGTTTTAAGTAGCGTAGACCGCAATTAATTTCAATTTCTAATTTGCAACAATGATTCAAGCCATTTGGAAAAACATTTTTCTGGTAAATTAATAAAAAACAGTATTGCAACAACGATTCAAGTGTACCTGGATCATTGTGGCAAAACCGATTTGTATTAATTTACCAGAAACATTTTGTTCCAAATGACATGAATCATTTCCGTTCCGCAATTTATTTTTCTAAAGGCCCATAGATGTGGAGTGGTATACTTTCAGTATATCTTTTCCTAGGGAGCAGATAATAAATTGAGTCTTTGCCAGGTGAAAATAAGGCTCATTTTAGATTGGTTAGCATAGATAACTCGATTTCGATAAATATGTGGGTTGGAACATTTTGGCACAACTCAGTCCAAGTATGTAGTATTGAGGGCTGAATATTCTCCAACGAACAGTAATATTCAAGGCCAGTGTGAAAAACTGTGAGCTGTATAATATGAGACTTTTGTCATCATACTCATCATCTATCGCGGTCGTGATTCAAAACTTTCGCTATGGAGAAATGACAGAATATATTAGCATTTCCACTGTTTCCACAGAGCGACTGCCGTCTGACCGGGCAACCTTAGCATTTCCACAGAGCGACTGCCGTCTGACCGTGCAACCAAAAAAAGCATAATGATGTTCCATTACTTAGACCAGTGTCAGTACCTACTGACTCGTCATAGTGGGTGTCCATGATCTTTACGACAGGTCGGGACGAACGACTTAACTTGCTATCCGAGGCACGGGACAAGGGATAATGCGCGTAGTGACTCTAAGCACAGAATAAACAGTACTTACGTACAGAAGCACCACTTCTCAAACCAATTCATTGAAATTGCGACTTTTGCTACTAAGCAACAAAGTGCAATTCAGCTCGCATAAGCACTCAGTGCCTAATGCGATATTCACCTAACCGTTCCCACTTCCCGCTCTTTTCTAACATATAACGCTGTCGCTGTCTGGCGCGGAGTGACGCGCTAGCTGTCGCGCTAGGGTTGTCGACTTGCCGCTGCTACTATAATATTTATTCATGGTCTATTTACCTACTTGACCACGTACCTAATAATAAATAATCATCCTATAAGTAGCCTATCCAACTATTTGAGCTCGTAGAACAAAAACCACAAAAAATCTGTTCGTTTACATTTTCACTACACTAATTCTTAGTTATTTCCTAAACGCGTGGACCGATTTACATGATTCAAACACATAAAATGGTTTTTGAACTAGATTTTTAATTTGACACCATAATCGTTGGGATATCTCAACAAACAAAAAATCTTATTTTCAAGTTGCTCTCGTAAAATAAATAAAATCAAATTTTTAAGTCGTCAACCCTTGCGCGACGCGTCGGACGCGGGCTTGGAAGCCGCGCCAAAGTGTAGGCACTTATCGCTGTAGGTACGGCCGAGTGAAGGAGGCCTGCTTTAAGCCCCATATCCTCTACATGACAATATGTTGGTATCATCACCAGTCTGCCTCGGTGGTCCTGTCGGTCGGTAGTGTTAGCGACTGCAGATCATGAGGTCTCGGGTCCGATTCCCGGGTCGAACAAAAAGTGATATTGGGTTTTTCTGTTAGGAATTATCCAATAGAACTTCGGAGTCAGGGAGTTGGCGGTGTCACACCCCCGTGCCTCGGCTAGCACGTTAAAGCCTCGTATTCATTAGGGGACATTTGTCCCGCAACCTTGTCGCCCGACACGAATTCTACGTGTTGAGCGACGTCGCGGGGGACCTCGCCCGACATCAGGCGACATCTACGTGTCGGGGAACAAGTCGCTTGTCGACGCTCCAATAGCGTCGACCTTGCGCGACTTCGTGTCCCTCGACAGTTTCCGACGGCATTTGACTAGTGAGGACGTGTGTTGCTATTTGTTCCGCGACTACCCGCGATTATATCGTTGGTCCACACTACCAAAGAAACTGTGTTAACACTTAGGCGACATCTCGATCACAATGCCGGTATGTGGACGAGCGAAATGTCGGTCGACATTGTCGCGGGACAGTCGCACGTAAATGTCCTGCGACTGTTCGCGATAAGTCGAGCGACTTTGTCCCCTAGTGAATACATGGCCTAAGCCGTTGGTCCGGTTGGTGCGCTTTATCTGTCTCCGGTCGTGTCGCTTGTGGCGTCCCATTTGACTATGCGAGTGAGGGAATAGAGAGTGCATTTGTGTATGCGCAAACACTTGTGGTCTATAATATGTCCCGCGCAGTTGGCAAGTCTCATATAAAGTCAAGTCGCCGTGGCCGGAGTCGGTCGGGAGGACATCATTATTATCACGACCAGGCTATCGCAGATCGCTGTCTATGTGACTTCTTTATTCCTGAAAAGTAGCGCTCATAAGTATTTTGACAAGTCGGAACTTATAAAAAAAACCTTCTACGTGTTTGTAAACAGATACGGTTTTTACTATAACGACCTTACGTAGTAGCTACATCTATTGCGGGTAACAAGTAGCGACATGTTTATTAGAATAGTGGATAATTCACGGAAAAAGTTAGAACAGGCGCTCATAAGTATTTTGACAACTAATCAGATTTCAGTAATCAACGGGTCACGTAAATTGCGTAAAAAAATTACATCGACAGTAATTATTTAATATTATTAAACATGCTGAAGACAAAGGAATATTCCTTCGACTTCAAAAATGCTATAATAACTGACCTTCAAGACGGATCAACACAATCAGAAGTTGCTAGAAGATTTAAAGTATTCCAGCAAATGCTTTTATTAATTGCAAGACAGTGGAGAACATGTCTCGACCTGGACGCCCGAAAAAAACTACTTCCAGTGAATATTGCATAATAAAGAAGTTGTTAACGAGTGATGTTCGGAAGACTCCAATGCAAATAAAAAACGAGCTCCACGAAAATTATAATGTAAACGTACATGTTTCGACTGTGAAACGTCGGCTGAAAGATAACGGATTACATGTACGACTTCCGGCCAAAAAACCCCTGATATCTGCTAAGAATTAGAAGCTTCTACTAGCATTTGCAAAACGGCACAGATCGTGGACTAGGTCCGAGTGGTCGAAAGTGCTGTGAAGTGACGAAAGTAAATTTAATTTAATGTCATCTGATGGGATAAGCTATGTGCGAAGACCTGTAAATAAAAAGTTCGATGTTCGATACCAAATACCGACAATGAAACATAGATGTGGTAATGTCATGGCGTGCGGGTGTTTCTCTCGCTACGGTTTTGGACCATTAGTTAGAATCGAAGGTGCTATGGATTGTTTTGTATATGCTGAAATATGAAAAAAGCAAATGCTACCGTATGCTAGGGAGAATAAGCCACCTGGCTGGCATTTTCAACCAGAATGACCCTAAACCCAAAGTGAAGCATGTGGTAAAAACCAAGAAAATCAAAGTTTTGGAGTGGCCAAGCTACTGATGCTGATTTAAATCCTATAGAATATCTCTGGGAAGAGGTAGATCGCCGCGTAAAATGTCGTAATTATTCTAATAAGATTGCCTTATACGAAGCACTAAGAAATTAATGGAGCCGAATCCTAATTGATTGTTTGCAAAAGTTAGTTGACTCAATGCCGGCACGTTGCGATGCTGTAATAAACGCAAAGGGATATGCAACCAAATATTAATAATGATAATCGAAAATAAACAACATGACTAGCTTTGATAAATGATTACCAGATTGTCAAAATACTTTTGATTTCGAATAATGAAAACTTTAATTAATAATTTATTTTAATTTGACAATTAATGATTATGTTTGCTTTATAATTTTGAGACAGATTATGAGGAATAATATATTAATTAATTAATCCCAATATCGTTTTTAGTTCGGTCGTATTTAATAAATTGCCTTTTCAAAATCAAAAACCAAAATCATTTATTCGTTTGCTGAACAAAGGTAAGGTAGATGTTACATACATTGTTGAAATTTTAGTTCTCTTTGCTCGGCCATACAGGCATGCAAAACACACATAGTATAAAATCAATTAATTAAAGTTAAATATCAAACATGTAAGGAAATAATCACAGAAAATGTCAATATTAATATATCACTGCAATAAATAAAAAATATGGCAATAATGAATAAGAAAAAATAATAGTTAACAATGTCAAAAATGTCAATGATTCATGAATATAATAGTTACAAAATGACAAATATGTCAATGATTCATTAATATAAATTGAATAATGTCAAATATGTCAATAATTAATAAGGAAAGTTATGTGTAGTTACAGTCATCTGTCAGCCAAAAAATCACTAATTGTATAATAACATTTTGTTAACTAAAAATTCATGTAGATGTTTCTTAAAAGTATTTATGCTTAAACTTTTGATTTCATTAGGCAATTTATTATAGACAACAGGTGCCATACAAAATATGCTTTGGTGCATCAAAGCTGTGCTTGCCTTACGTATGCGAAGTCTTTCACTCATATTCTCCCTCCTATTACGCGTAACTTTGTCTGATAGTTTCTCAAAAAGATCAGGATTTGACTTTACAAAGTTTGCTGTTTCACATATATATAAACATGCTAAGGTTAAGATATTATATTTTCTAAAATATGACTCACAACTGTCTGTAGATTTTAAGTTAAACATCGCTCTTATGCATCTTTTTTGAGCTTTAAACACCATTTCTTTGTTCGTTGAGTTGCCCCAGAAAATTATTCCATAACGCAGTTTAGAGGCAGTTGATCCGTGGTAAGCCATGAGTAATGCTTCATGGTTTACCGAAGGTCTTAGCTTATATAGTACGTAGGCTGTAGAGCTAATTTTCTTGCATAAGTCTTCAGTATGCGCTTTCCAATTTATTTTACTGTCAATAGTTAAACCTAAAAATTTTGCCATGTCAATATCATTAATCTCAGTATTCATGTAATTAATGTCCAAATTTATTATTTTATTTCGTTGTGAAAATTGTATTAAATTGGTTTTACCGATATTAATTTTTAAATTATTATTATACATCCATTTTATAATTTCTAATAATGTAGTATTAATGTCAGTTTCATACGAGTCATTATGTTTATAGTCAATTACAACTGTACTGTCGTGTCGTCTGCAAATAAGGTAATTGGGTGAGAGGTCACTTTTGGCAAATCATTTATGTACAGGATAAATAATAACGGTCCTATCACACTACTCTGACCCACGCCATAGCTGACTGTACGCATATGAGAAACATATGTTTCTTCTTTTTTCTTAACAGGGTTAATGTTTCTGAGTTCTGTATATTGCTTTCTATTCATTAAATAGGATTTTATCAGATTGTTAACATTTCCTCTTATGCCATACGCATCTAGTTTTGCTAGTAAAACCTTATGGTCAACATAGTCGAACGCCTGTGTCATATCACAGAGAATCGCACTAACTGGTGTTCTACTGTCTACATGCGTCATGATTACATTTAAGAAATCGTATATAGCTCTGTTTATGCTCTTTTTAGGCCGGAAACCTTTTTGTTCTATAGCTAAAATGTTTTGGTTTTCTAGGTACTGATATAATTGTTTGGATATAAACTTTTCAAAAATTTTTGAAAATATTGGTATCAAAGTTATTGGTCTGTAGCAATCCATACATTCTCTATCAAGTTTTTTGAAAAGTGGCTTGACCACGGATATTTTTAGTCCATTAGGGTATATTCCAGCACTTATACTTAAGTTAATGATGTAGCATAAATGTTTAGATATTATATGTCCTACATATTTAATAACCTTTGTTGAGATGTCACCGTATCCCACACTACTCGTATTTTTTAACGATGTTATAATTGTCTCCACATCGGAAGGTAAACATGGCTGCATAAACAGAGATTTATTGCGTTTGTCTATAAATTTTGTTATATTTATACCATAATTTGGAACTGGTATAATTTTGTTTACAAAATAACTGTTAAAAGTGTTTGTTATATCTTGTGGGTCTGTTAATAATCTATCACCTAGTCTTATTTTTGTAATACCATCTTTATACGAATTTTGATTTCCTTGGTTTATAATTTTCCAGGTAGCTTTACTAATATTGGGAGCTGTTTTAATATTGTGAATATTTTGAGCACGTTGAGTTAGTCTTATTATATTCCTATATCTTAAAACATATCTTTTATAATTTAATTTATTAAAATTGCTAGGTTGTAGTCTAAGTTTCCAAAGAAGTTTTCTTTTATTCTTACTACATAATTTAATACCCCGCGATAGCCATCTAGGTTTATGTTTCGACCTTAATGTAATTAATTTAAAAGGTAAGCAAAGATTATAGAATAATTTAAATGTTTTAAGAAATGAGTCATATGCTTTGTTGGGATCTTCAGTTACATATACATCACAGAATGAAAGACTTTTCACACAAGTAAAAACCCTTCTTAAATTTTCTGTATTGTAGTCCCGTTGTGTTATTCGCCATAACTTAATTTCGTACATACATACATACATAGACTCACGCCTGTTTCCCCGAAGGGGTAGGCAGAGGCATATTAAACGCCCACTTTTCGCCAGTGTTTTGATCCCACGTAATAGGTGGCGAGCCTATTGCCGCTTATTGGGAGATTTTGTTTGCCAGAGCCTCGTCCGTTGATCGGCAGGTGCACCACTTGCAGATGAGGTTGGCTAGGGACCCTAAGTTCTTGGTGGGACCCTATGCACCCAACTTAATTTCGTCTTTCTTTTTTATAGGACATTCAATTATTTGTGCAGTGTGATCAGAAAGCGATAATTGAAAAAATTTCGATTTACATGGTTGTTTAAAATTATGTAGACAGTTATCTATACATGTTTTACTTATTACCCTAGTGGATTGCCGGAATACAAATTTGAAATTATATTGATACAGCAAACATTCAAAGTCTAAAGTAGCCTTGCTCCTTTTCAATATATCAATGTTGAAATCGCCCGTAATAACGACTCTTTTATTTCCTTTACTACACATAGATTTTAACAGGGTATCCATCTTTTCAAAAAATATACAAAGATTACTGGTTTTTGGCACCCTTTTGTCAAAATTTCTATAATTTTGTACGCCAAGCATTGGCAAACATAGTGAAACCTAAACAAATATTACCAACTTTGTATACCTACCTATGTTACAAATAAATAAATGATTGATTGATTGATTGATTGATTGATTGATCGTACTGTAACTGTAAGCTTGAACTGCCGCGTTTGCGTTTGTTGTTCACTTTTATTAGACAAATTGTTGATTAATTTGATAAAGAAATACCTAATCGTCCGATAATGTCTTTAAAATAAAAATTAAATGACTTTCTCCAACAGCCTTCATGCTGTACTCAATATGGGCATGGCATGTGATATGTTCGCCGGATGCCTTCTCATGGAACTTCGGGTTCGTGTTCCTGAACCTGGCGCAGGTCGTCTACCTCGTATACGAGATGAGGCCTGTCAAGTTTGACCCTGAACTTGAGGAAGTTTATCACACGCTGTTTGAACCGTTCAAGGTAAAATTAATGTTTAATAAAATAATGAAATACCTCTTTGTTATTTTGTTATTTCTCACTGATCACTAACATTACAATTTCATTCATATTCAAATCTAACACCCACAGTTGTTTGATTGAAATGTAGAAGAAGCCTTCATTATCCCTATTGAGAAACATTCTGGTTCCCGAATAGACAAACTCAATTGCTATTTCTAAGCGGTCATTATCATCAACTGTCACATTTTTTTATTATAAGAAAGTTTAAGGCTTAATAATATACCGCGCCACCAAAGTGCGGGTTGGCAGATTTTATATGTCTTTTGTGACTATTTTGGCGAATTCTCAGAATTTTCGACAATTTATTTCTATGTAGATTCCCTTCGCTGTTTCCAGACGAAAATTTACAGTCCTTTAGTATCTCGACAAGGCCATACTTATAGTAAAAAATACCTATTCAAAAATTTACGATAATCATGCTGCTTTTCGCTATTTATTTATTTATTGGTTCTCCAACAAAGAATACACATTACATGATATATAAGATCATTCACAATCGTGTTACCTTGTGTTTCCTCATTTACAGGAGAACACAGCATGCATTTATGTTATAAACAGGTTGTTACAGCTTTACAGGAAAGAATACATAATGGTATAAAAACATACTAAACAGATATATTAAGATAGGTACAAAACTATAAAATATTTTATGCAAGTAAGTAGGTATATAGGTATTTTATCTGAAAGTGTGAACATTAGTGAACATGTGTTCACTACATTAGTGAAGGATATACGCCGTTGACCTTGCTCATACTACTGGTTAGTTGTCCACGCGCGATTTGCGAGCATCGGTAACGTAAAAAAATCCTTAGAAAATAGTAAGTAAAGTTATTTGCAAAAATAAGCTGAAGGTTTTCTTGGTGTTCTAATATATAACAGGTTGATTCAATTTAAACTTATTCAATTTACTTTAATCTTATGATTGATAGATTAGGAGAAAAAAGGTAATAACTACAAAAACAGAGGTTACTTTGCATATTTTATTCAGATATTTAAAATACTTTTTTTAGGATTTGGTACCGAAGAGAAAATGCTTTATATGATGTAGCTTAAGACATATTTTTTTGGATTTTTTTTCTGTAACAATTACGGAGAAAAACGGTTTTAATTTACCCCTAATGACGCCCAATTCACATATGTCTTCGCCTTAAGCACATGTGATATATATAATTTTACGTAGGTGTCAAGACTGCAGTTCAAGAGAATGGTGTCTCCAGACTTCGCACATGTGATGTCTTTGCACGCGGGAGAGGCCTACGCTATGCAAAATTTAACTAAGACCGACCGCCTTGGACTACTGCTATCTGGAAAGGTAAGAATCACATATTATCTATAACCAAAATCACTAAAATATATATTGTTTTGTATTTTATAAGGATGGTAAATAATGAAGGTATTAAAGGATAATATGCACAATTCTACAGTTCTGATAAGGGGTTTTAGTGGCCTTAATTTTTTGCTATATACAAAATGTACTGACGACAGGAAACGTTCCATTTTGTACCAAAAAGGAATCATTCCACATACGTTACCTGCTGTCGTTTCGTATTCGGGTATTTGAATGCATCATATATATTAGATCGAGACTAAGTTGAACTTACGCTATGACTTTGAAATGTAAATCACATTTCAAAGTCATAGCGTAAGTTCAACAAACAACAACGAAGGGGCTTAATTCATCAAAAGATTCGGATATAAAAACAATTTATGCAGCTTTGTGTGTAAGTAATTTCGAACATCTACGAGGCACCACAGAATACACGGCAGCCATCCTCACTTTTCATTTGCCCAATTTGCTTCGACGTCAAAGCTGTCTATTCCTTGGTGGTTTAAAAGGGACTGACTTTGAACATTGTGCGCAGTTCTTCGATGTCAATTCTAATATTCAGGCCCCCAAGTGGTTTATCTACGTACCTTCCGTATTTTCCCTGACCATATTTTCATTACTTTCATTCAACAATGGTATTTTGTTAAAAGATAAAATGGGGTGAGATGAATAAATATTGCGTGAAGAGTACAGTCACGACTCTTGGTTTATCAGTAGATATTTTTAATATTTTGGGGCGCACTATACAAATTTTAAAATTCCGAACACAATAATCAGTCAGACTTAGAGCAATCTACCCATTTCTCCATCTTAAAAATGTTATGCACGTTGAACCATTCGTGTAGCGTAACATTAAGTTGGCAACGTGGTATCCGTTTTACTTCCTTGCCATTAAACGTAACAACCTACTATCAAAACTAACACCTAAAATGCCGGGATGTTTTCACGTCAGCGTATTGCAACTTTTTCGCAGGCCGGATATAGGTTTCGACATCGACAAAATATTTGCTATGCCTTTTGTAAAATATTTTCCTGTTGACACCGTATTCATTTTAAACAATTCCAACTATTCCACTTCACAATAGTGCCTGAATCGTTCAATCATCAGAAAATTTATGAATGTGATCGGCCGGTGGCAGTATTTTAAACGGGGTATTTAAATTGAGGACTACGGTGTGGTGAGTTGCAGTGTTGCATTCATAGTTTTCCAGCATGACACGCAATATCTGCTATTAATAGCAGCGAAAGAATAATGGCGCTAAATATTGACGATCACTCGGTTATCGTTGTACCTACTCTTGACGATGAATACGATAAATCTTTTTCATGTCTTATTATTGTCCATTGGTGTTTAGTAGCCCTCATCGTCTTTCGGGTCAGGCATTCAACGAGAATCAAACAAACTTTGCTATTGTGTTTTGCATTTTGCAGATGCATCTGCTATTTTCTGAGTGAAATAGTCAGTGAACGATGCGCGATGCAGAAATAACGCGTTGTAAAATGTGCGTAGTAATGATAAATTACTAATAAGTCTAGCTAACTTATCATGATTATCATCATAATTATGTTAAACAACACGATTTATTTGAATTTTGAGTTGTGGTTTAGGTACTCATTTTTGTACTTTCACTATTGTTCAGTTGGCTTCTCTTGTAATTTAAATTGAAAATATAATTGAAACAGCAAAATTAATTACCATACTTAACATAAGCACTGCCGTTCCTTTAAGGTCTATAAAAGTCTCATACTAGACTATTCTACACTCTCCTTTTCAAAAATGCTCGCCCTGATATTTTCCATTACGTTTTAGTCCAGGACATAGTGCTACCATACTATTGGCACATATCACAGGTTGGATTAGGCAGGGCTTGGATAATAGGGAGCTCATGCTATTTGTTTTACTTGACTTTAGCAACGCATTCAACACTGTGAATATCTACATTTTGCTTTGCTTGCCTGCGTCTATAGATATACATATTCCCGGCTTGATCATTTGGTTTCGTTTTTATATGTATGGGCGTCGCCCATGTATACACTTACGCATAGAGTGTGTACTCTACGTGGGACCACAACTACCTACCCGGTGTACCGCAGGGGAGCGTTTTACTACCCAAACGTTACTTTTATTCTACCTACTGTCGCAGATGACTTCCCCATTAACACATTCACCGCAACATCATTTTCAAAGAACTTTCAGCTGGTGCTTTGGAGACCTAAAAGATCTTGAAACTAACCTACCCTTTGATGCGTTTGAGACCTAAACAGTCTCCTAAAGATAGTTTTGAAAATAATTTATATCCTTCCAAAACAATGACATATATTTTGGAGGTTTTGTGGGTGAAAGATAGCCTAGATTTTGCTAGTTTCGCACGCAGCTATGACATTTGAATAAACTACAAATACCAAAAAAAAATTATATATCGATTGTATCTCGTACCGAAGATAGTTCAATATGTATTGTAAGTAGTGATGGGAATAAAATAATGTATCAGTTGCCGATATAAAAAGTTTTATTAAATTATGCAGTGTTTTTCATTAAAACATGGTAAGCACATTGATTGCGCGCAAATGGTGTCAAAAAGGCTACTATTTGGTACTAGATTATATTGAACTTACTTGTTATTTAAATTGTATAAAACAGGACGTTGAAAAGAGTGGCCCTGAGTTTCTTGCCTGATTCTTCTCATGAGGCTCTACTTTTTTAAACAGGCATTTTTATCAATGTCGATGGTAGGACAACACTAAAACGAGTCACTAAGCTACTGCGACGACCACCGTCCCTCCCTTGCCTCTACGAGGCGTACGATTCCACGAGTACCTGCATATCTCCTAACGCAAGGAATGAAAATAATTACAGTTAGGGACCTAATTCATCACTATTTTCTTTTTTAATGTCCTTGAATTCAGCTTTAATTAGGAAGCAAATATGTGTAGTTGTCCTACTCATACTTAAAGAACTTTACACGTTAGATCTTCCCGCAAGGAGTGAAACAACACGATTATATTCAACGCACAATACAAAAGTCCTGCAAGAGATCTGATACATCTCGTAATGCAGCGAACCTGTTAACACGTATGCTTCATCGGCAGACGCGTTTTCTATAGACTCCAAACCTTATCGCATCGCAAATCTGAACAATCCTTCAAAAATTCAGATTATACTTTTCGTCAGTCTCAAAATGATCACTAACGTCAGTTGGTCAACGTTATCCAAAATGTATTTCTAGGCGAACTTATAAGTAAATACGTACCTTAATACGTAACTACGTATAATGTTAATATGTCGTGTAGGTACAATAAATAATAATCTACAACGCGACCAAACTAACCTACACGTGTTTATTTATGGCTGGCTTTCCGGCTGGCTTCTCCACTGACATGCCATATTTTGCTCGCTTTATTTACTCTATAGCCCAGACCTCATTATTATAAGCTTCAAAATTCCAAAATGCACTGTGGATATAAATAAAAAACATCAGCTCAAATTATACGGCAACACGAATATTAAATTATTCTAAAAATATGTGCTTAGAATCTAGTTACTGGTTGGGTTCAACAACGATAATTAGATTTTCGTTAGCTATAATAAAAAATATATACAGCTCCGTTATATCAGACATAATCGAGGTTTTGACACTTTGACCTATGGCCTTGTAGACTTTGGACAAAAGAGTAGCAAGGTTAATATCCTTTACGCAAGTACGCGATACCTAAATGGCTCGTATTTCCAACTTAAAGTTACGAAGTATATTTCAATTTTGTGTTCTGCTTCTCTCTATTATGTTGTATGCACGCACGTAGTACTCGCACACCCGATGCGGTCGTAAATATAAAAGTTGATAACATTTATACGAGTATAAACATACAAATAGCATCTAATATGATATTTCAGTGTAGGTACTTAGGTTTTGTATTCATATTTAAATTATTGAAGCTGTTTATAAAAAAACATTTGATTATTGCTAGTTTCAATTTCTAACTAGACTTACGTGGATGCGAATAACAACTACTTATCACCTTTTATATAATCATCGCAGTGCCTTTTCACTAGCTTCAGTAGCTAGGAACATGAACTTTCGACCGTCGGGTTCCCTATATATGCCTTCTCCCTTTTTGATGTTTGTAGCAATAAACGTTTCTTTCTTTTCATATAAAAAATTACCTTTAGCACCCTAAAATCAGATTTTTAATATTCTATTCTTAAGGGGACAAAATAGGGGTTATCAGTTTGCTTGAAAATGCGCAGATTTTACTGTTGCACAATAGTCAATAATATTTCTAGTGTTAGAGTAAATCATACAAAATAAATTAGCGGGTCTTAATCGCGTACAATTAACTTATTTAAGGTATAAATACCTATTTGTTTCCGACGTTTCGCTCGTCTTACACCGAGCGTGGTCGCGGAGAGACTGGCCATTAAGACCCGCTAATTTATTTTGTATGATGTATCGCGAAAGTTTAAAATCGATTATAAGAGTAAAGTTCTGTGAAAAGAATGAAAACCTAACAAATTGTTTTACATGAGAAGTACATGTATAATTATTATCTTTAATCTTTAATATATAAAATCCTTGCGTTACTTACTGACTGACAGACACGCTACAGCCGAAACTATTGGGCGCAGGAAGCTGAAATTTGGCATATATGTTCCTTGGGGACCGTAAGGGTGCACTAAAAAGGGATTGCCCGAAATTCCCGCGGTATCGGCCAAAACGGGTAAATAGGCTAGTTGACAAAAAAAAATATTTAAGTCCGTCCTTTAGATTATTCAAAAATAAGCGATACGTATTTTTTTATTTGTAAATTAAACCAAAAATTACCAAGATATAGCTCATTAAAGTTACGTATAACGTCACGCCGTGCTGCATTTTTTCGCACTAGGTGACGTCACACGTAACTTTAATGGGCTATATCTTTGATATTTTTTATTTAATCGAAAAAAGAAAAAAAACGTGTCCAATATTTTTTTATAATCTAAAATACGGACTAAATAAAATGTAATTATTTTGACCCTGGAAACTACCCTATTAAAAAAAATTGCAGGCGTAGCTGCTGGCTTCCTCTAGTGATGAAATAATTATGTAACGAAGCCGCAGGCACAGCTAGCATTATAAAAACAATGTGCACTCCAAGCTTGTGGCAGAATATTTAGCGTGGCTGAAACTCCGAAGATATTCTACTTTAGAACTTCGGTGGAATGTATTGCTTTAAGAACACTGCATTTATGCGCTTAAATATTTTGTAGAACGGCTTAGAGCAAGCCGCACTGAAATATTACTTACCTACAGGAAAGCAAAGAAATAAATGCAAGCACCGGTTCGGCTTGGCGTGAGTTACCGGAAAACGTCGTAATTCACAGTTACGGGTCTCGGGGAATACGGGAATAGATTGCTGGATTTCAAAATCTATGTTTGTACACTTTGATCAAAAATCTGACGAGCATGGTTAATAGCATTTGCACTCGGCAATTAATATGTTGGATTAACTGACTAGGTATTTGTCGTGCTGCCAAGAAAGGCTGTGTGTGATGTAACGTCTGTATCAACGCAATGCATTTAACTGCTCGTTATTACTGTGGTAATTAAAAATGTATTATGGTTTATTTTTTGGAAAGGGATTCTTTCTTAACCAGTATTGGCTATCCACTTGCGTATAGTCTGCCAGATCGTGTTACCGTTTTATAAATGAAAGAAAGTAAGTACATATTATTATTGAGAACATTTGTGGGGTGGCTGTAAGGAGGGATGCATGTTTGTTACTCTTTTTGACGGCAAACCACTGAATAGATTTCGATGAAGCTTTACAATTACCTATATACTTTATACATGTTACTTTCCGTGACGATGACACACATCCGAGCGGTGCCGTGAGCAGTAACTAGACCACAATAAATAAAGCTACATACTAAAATTACATACCGGATCGCTTCATGTAAGTACACTATGCTATGTGTATACCGGTAATGAGGAAGCGAATACTTAACTAAATTCCCAAATTTCTTTTAATTATGACCGCCCCTTGTGCGAAGGGTGATTGCGGGGGGGCGGTGCTTTATTGGCTCGTCTCACCTCCTACAAGCTTAGCTTTTACTTTTAACCTCCAAAATTGCCCCCGAGGACCATGCCAGACTTCTGAACTACCTACACAAAATATGAAATAAAAAGTTTAATTTCCTTTTTTTAATAAATTCATCTTTCAGCTTGAGCTTGAATTGTTCGTTACGTAATAAGGAGCTTTTAATTCCTGTAAGCTATGTAATGAAAGGTTTGGTTGGCTTAGGCGTCAATGAAGGGGATCTTGTTTTCTTCTAAGATTCCATAATATCATATTTAAACCTTTAGGTCTACTTTAACAACTGGTTTCATAATATTGATTGGTAAATCATATGAAAGTCCTTAATTTTTTTATTTTTTCTGTGAGATAAAGCCCTATCCAAAGGTGGTGAAAGGCCTAATCATATAGTTAGCTTCACATCGACGCAGCGATAGCTTAGTGAACACACACGATACACAATAAAGCCTGTGCCACGGGGGACTTCACAAACATACAACCAACCGTATATCACCCGGTCAAATTAATATTGCTGAACATATGTACAATGTACATACATAGGTATTAAATTGGTAGTTATTGAGGTCCCGCTCCTCTGAGTCGCCGTTGATTCATCACCCATATTTCAATATTTTTATACTTGTACGGACCACATTATAAAACACATCTGTACATACAACCTCTACAAAAATATATGACATGAATGTATGAGTTTCATCTCTTTTACTACGGTTTCCTTTAGTACTTGGCACTTTACGTATTATTTCCACCGAGACTATATCGTCGGCTGTCGCCATACTCACCATCATTATGATGGTTTTGTACCAGCTCATACATAAAAAAACTTACAAGCTCCATATACGGGCTCCCTGTCCACAAAATATGCAAATGCAAGGTTTGTATTCCGCTGCTAGTCATACGGTTGGAAAATTTAAAACAATTTTTCAGGCTGCACGTGCCTGTTGCTGCGGATGTTACTATATAGATATAGAGACTATTTACAAGTGTTTATTGAATCGTTGGTCTCGCGGCATAAATGTGCGCGTGGGATCGGGAGGTCCCGGGTTCGATTCCTGGGTCGGGCAGTGTTATTGGGTTTTTCTGTCACGAAATTCTCAGTAGCAGCACGGAGTCTGGAAATGTGCCCGGTACGGTAATAGGCTCGCCCCTTATTACGTGGGACTAAAGTATATCTGGCGAAAAGTGGGTGTAGAAATACACCTCTGCCTACCCCTTCGGGGATAAAAGGCGTGACGATATATATGTATGTGTATGTATGTATGTATGTATGAATCGTTGTACACCTTTTAGTTCATAGCACAAAATTATGTTCCAAGTGACGTATTAAGGTTATCTAAGAGATTAAAACATAACTAAAAGAGAAGTCATGAAAATCTTTAGAATTTCTTTTCGGTCTGTCTACTTGGACGATGTAGAAAGTAAGAATATCAGGTGGGGCATTGGGAATTTTAATACAAATTTATTCAAGATCAGCTATGTCTATAGCTTTGCCAGCCAGGGTATTGCACTATTTTAAGATTATAAACAGAAATCATTATCATCGCCTTAGCGTTATCCCAGTTTCATTCTGGGGTCCGCTTACTAGTCTAACCGGAATTGGCTGAATATTAGCTTTTCCACAGAGCGACTGCCTGTATTACCGCCGCAACCCGACGGGATAGCGATATTCCATGGTTTAGACTAGTGTCAGTTGATTAAGAAGGTTCTGACGCCCTGTAACGACTGTCAAAGAAACATTGGGGCATAGGGAATGTTAATACTAATTTATTCAAGACCGGCTATGTCTATAGCTTTGCTAGGGTATTGCACTATTTTTATATTATAAACAGAAATCATCATCCTCGCCCTAGCGTTATCCCGGTTACATCCAAGACTTATTTTGAGTTTGTTGAGAATTGATACATTGGTCCGATGAGCTGTCCATGGTATTCGCAGCATCCTTCTCCAACACCACAACTCGAAGGCATCAATGCGTTTCCGGTCGGCAGTTCTGAGAGTCTATGTTTCGGCCCCATAAAGAAAAATTGAGAAGACTAAGGTGCGAACTAGTTTGACTTTCATCTTGAGTGAGATTTTTCTGTCTCTCCATGTTTTATTGAGCCGAGACATAACGCTCTTAGCCATTCCTATTCGTCTCAGTAGCTCAGTTGTGCAGGAGCCATTCCTATTCGCCTCAGTAGCTCAGTTGTGCAGGAGCCATTGTTGCTGATGTTAGAGTAAGTTTGCTATTTATTACTTCAATAATATGTTTTAATAGAAGAGGATTCCGTACGAGAATATAACACCCATTCATTCTGGAGAAAATCCGTTTAAAATAGCGCAGTATTTCTATTTATAATCTAGTTGAAAAGGGAAAGTTGTTATTCTGTCATATCTGGTTAGACCAGTAAGCGGACCTCGGGCTCCAAGGCGTGTAACCCCTAGGCTCTCTTCCATCTGCCTCAAAAGGATACTTGAGTATTTTTGTCACGTAGCGAGAAAGGATGGAGACAATCTTGAGAAGCTCATGGTCACTGGTAAAGTAGACGGTAAAAGATTTCGTGGTCGAAGCCCAATGCGTTGGTCCGATCTGAGGCCCTAGCCAAACGGCATTCGCTCTGATATCTACTTTCGTTAACGTTTGGTTGCCATGGCAACATAAGGAATTTCTTCTTCGTTGACCACGTGATATAACGAAGGCTTATGTCATTTCCATACATTTTTGCACTTAGCGATTAGTGATATCGTTAATCGAATGCCATTTGGCTAAGGGGGCAGGTCTGCACCACTCTTGACCCGTCCGTTTATGATGCAATGCAGGCTGCCGGTAACAGAGGAAGATGGTGTAACATCATTCGAAGTAAAGTTATGGGAGAAGGTGGTCACGACCTTCAGATATGAGGAATACGACTATGAAGAGAAATAGCAAACACCGCAATAATTTGCTGGGAAGGGTATTTGCATCATGTCATAATAAATAATTGTTTATGTATACATATATACCTTTTTCTTTTTACTTTGTTTATTTCAAGTCCAAACTCCACATACCTAAGCGGTTTCATTGACTTTACAATGAGGTCCTTAGCCTATTGTTTCGAAAGCTAGCTAAATACGTTTCGACAAACTTCATACACCTTCGAGAACAATAAAGTGAGTTCTGTCGGATAATGTTTTCCTTTGCCGTTGAGACGAGCTAAATTAACTTTTTAATACTCACATAACTTCGAAGAGTTTCGTGCGCTGTGTACATGCCTATGACGTGGCAGTATTTCGATAGAGGAGACTCAAAACCACAAACGTATAGCAAGCAGGTATGCTGTTATACATATCTAGGTTGTGATGTACCTACATACACATCGCCACTCGTCAAGCTGTACCACTTTGCCTTTGTACCGTTCTTATACTGTAGGAAATAAGAATTAAAATCTCACTGGAAATCAAGCTTTACTTGTCGCTGTATGTACTCATATAAAGATATAGTGCTTGTGTCTAGGGAAGTTGAAACTAACACGTCTTGTGTGACCACATTGAGAAAGTTAGATTAAGAGTACAAGTTTCTTATCAAGTTATTTGCAAGTTGTATTCTAAATTGTACCTATAAATACAAAGTTCGTAGCAGTATCTTCGACCTTATGCACGATTGTGGTAACACGAACATCCAAAGACGAACATGTTAGTTGATTAGATAATAATGGTACCTAAAGGTTTGATGCCTAAGTTAAACGTGTCATGGGAGTTTTCCTACTAGTTTCAAAGTAATAATTTAACAGGCAGTAAAGCCTTACTCATTTCCTGTAAGCGACCAACTTGTGTCCATGGGCAGCAATGATCGCATTGCAATCAGGCTATATCATAAATATAATACCCAGTACCTACACTGCGTATGACTACGGAATATGGATTCCGATGGTAAAACTTTTTTTTCAGTGCTGTGTAATAACTTCCAATCACTTTGAAGTGTTATAAGTTTGACGTGTATGTGTATTGGCATGTCTGTTTATCGCATCGTAGCTTCTAAACGAATGGACCGATTGTGATGCGGGTTTTAGTTTAAATGCTTGCCGATGAGGAGAAATCAGTCTAAGATACGTAGCTAAAGTGCTTTTACACGTGTTTTTCGTAGACATAGACCACTAAACACAATCTAATGTACCAACAATGTTTTTAGTATAGAACTTATGCAAAACCTTTTGACAGCGAATACGTTACAATAGATATTATTTATTACACACCACTACAAAATGTCTTATACTTGCAAGTAAATTTTTATATTTTTCCTTCCAAATACATAGGTTGTTCAAATACGCGTCGAGATGTCTACGTATTGCAATGTTTCGGTTTCTAATTTCTCACAAGGCTGGAAACTGTTAGGGATGAGTTAGTCGAAAGTCGAACCATGGCATCAGGCCAGGAAAATACTTGAATCATAATCTAAATTTACGCTTTACAGAACTATTATGATAGCTGCAAAGATATTTGGAGCCAGAGTTGCAAGTTGCATTTCTAGAAAATGAAACGACGCACATATGTTTGTCTAAGAATGTCTTTTGTATTATCCTGACTTTTTGCCAAAGTTTTTAATTTATACTACCTAGGTATTGCACTGATTAATATATTGAATTATTTATTTATATTTTATTCTGTTATTATCTTCTTCTCAGTTATTCACTCTTGCCAGAGTGGTCGTCGGTCGGTTCTTGTGCCGTTGCTGTTCTTGTGATGCGTCGCCATGTAGTTCTATGTTTTGGGGAGTGAGAGCAGTCGTTGATGTTGGAGTGCGTCACAGATTTAATGAGGACTGTCCATCGTTTCGGAGTGCGACCTCGTGATCTCTTGCCCCTCAACTTTCCCTTGCACGACCAATCGTTCCATTGAGTCCTCGTTACGGGTGACATGGCCAAAGAACTTGAGGATTCGTATTTACACAGTCGACGATAATTTCTCTTTGATGTTGAGTTCCTTCAGGATGGAAACATTGGTTCGATGCGCAGTCCATGGGATTCTCGCAGCCTCCAGCGTTGGTGACAGTGGAGCCTAGATAGACGTAGCTCTCCACTACTTGGCATCCTGCTATTATTTGGATGTCCGGTTGGTTGTTGTCGGCACGATCTACAATCATCATTTTCGTTTTGTCCCGATTGATTGCAAATCCAAAATCCAATGCTATTATTTTTTTGCAGAAATACTACCCAGTGATACTTATATACATGTCATATATGCACAAAACCCAAAACAACATTTGAGTATCGTTTTTATTTGGTATGCGTTAATTTGTAGTAACGATTAGATCGGACGGAGGTTGCCTTCATACAATTAAAAAAATAAAATGAATATTGAGTCTTACTTTGATATGTTATTATAGATATCGCAGGCATCTGCATATGCTTTATGTTATTTCGTTTGATGATACGTTAATTATATTTTTTGTTTCTTTAGGTGAATGTATTGAGCGGTCATCAATTCCTGCATCCAATACTGCCTTGCGAATTTTTGGACTCCCCCGAGTTTGAATCGAGTCGCGCTACAATCGATGAAAAATTCAAGGTAAGTTTGTCTACTTAATTGTTTTTTCTGTCTACATTTAGAATTTATTTGCTTTTCCATACAAGTGTTATTAAATTGTGGTCAGACGTAGCAGCTGTTTTTTTGGGTATCTTATTTTTCACAAAAAGCTTGTGCAGTTTGAAAAGCTTGTGATTTTTATGCATGTCGTTTCTTATGCGCATAACACTAGAGTAAAACAACCATTTCAATACAGATTGTTTGTCAGATTTACACTTCTATTTTTTGTCATTTGTATTTTATGTAACCTTCGTCTAATCCACTTCTGTAAAGGCTAATCACTGAATTACTTTGGAAATGACACTAAGGAGAAAATATTCTACATAATATCTATATTTTATTTTGGTAGAGTGCCAGTCTGTTGAACTACGATCAAACCGAGTTAGGTTAATCGTAAATCGTACTTCTGCACTTTGTCAAATGGACTGTTAGATATGTTATACTAGTACAATACAAGTATAATGTCACTACGAAGTGTGCTAATTTTACTGCTTGGCACCTTGGACTTTTGGAAAAAATCGAAAAGTTCGAAACACTCACCCGTCGATAGTGGTTAGTGACACTTTTTGTTAAGTTGAAGATCGTGGGTTCTCTCCTACCCAGGAAAAGCTTTGCATGATATTTTTCTGAGTATGAGTGTACACTGTACAAGCACATTTTTATGTAATTAGAAATGTATAAATATCTTTATCCGTCTCTATGCGATCACAAAATGCCTGTGAAGTTAAAAGACCGCATGTATAAGGCGTCGTACTGTATGGAGCTGAGTGTTGGGCTACAAAGAAGATGGATGAGAAACGATTGCATGTTGCTGAGATGAGAATGTTACGATGGATGTGTGGAGTGACAAGAATGGACAGAATTAGGAATGATTACATTAGAGGTAGTATGAAAGTGGCGCCCATTGATGAAAAGGTAAAAGGGAGTCGATTGGCCTGGTATGGACATCTTATGCGAAGAGATGAGATGTACGTAGGTAAGAAAGTGATGAATATGCACGTAGAAGGACGAAAAGGGAGAGGGCGGCCAAGGAAAAGATGGATGGACTGTGTGAGGATGGATATGAAAGAGAAAGGGATAAACGATCGGATGACTCGTGAGAGAGAAGTATGGAAGCGAAGGACATACTGCGCCGACCCCAAATAAATTGGGACCAGGGCAAGACAATGATGAAGTATCTTTATCCGTTGTCATGTTATCAAACTACAATCTGTTAGTTAGGTATCAGATAGCCGTGTGTGATTTGTCCTAAGTCTTACGACATTATTACTATAATGTTATCAGTATAATTAATATAAGATAGAAACACAATAATAAATTCCGTATTAGCGTCGTCGTCTAGTCCCACTGACATTGTCTGAAAGGATCTTATTTCACGCAATAATGCTTTGGCGAAAGCGTCACCTTGTTAATTAAGGCAATGGGGCTAACTAACACGGTTGGGTGGCGAACTGATGAGTTCATTATTCAAAGGGAGTGAGTTCCTGACACTGTTGCGAACGTTCCAGGGGCCACTAACCTATTTAAACAAATGTTAGTCAGCTTGTACATGAAAAGGTCGGATTAATATCAACTCGCTCTATTGACGAATCATACATTAACCCCTTTTGTGCCTTACAAGCGAAACATTTTGCATATGTAAACATATTTGTCGTAAGCTTCTCCATTACAGATATCATTTTCTTATTTAGTTATTAGTATTTGTATAAATTTATTTATTGATGTATTTATGATCACACAACAAACCATTCTTACAGGCGAACCATACGCAATGGCTGCGTAATTAATAAATCTAAAATGTTTGGCTATTGTAACAAAACTATGCGAGAATAATTTAAATGTCTCCTCATACGAAAAAGTTATGAGGCAGTTGCAAGAATAATTCTGTGTGACGTCATTTGACCTAATTAATATCTATCACTTAATTCAGTAGGTATTAGTTATATATCCCAGATGTTAGGTATATATTCCAGATTGAAACTGGGATAACGCTTAGAGGATGATGGTGACTTAATTCAGTAGGTACCCTTGTTTATTAAGTCTTCGACAGGCAGTTACTAACGGACTTTATGACATGTTCTTATCACTATTACAAGAACTGCAAAGATCATCCTCTTAGCGTTATCCCAGTTTCAATCTGGGGTCCGCTTTCTAGTCTAACCGGATTTGGCTGAAAATTAGCTTTTCCACGGAGCGACTGCCTGTCTGACCTCCGCAACCCGAGGGGATAGCGATATTCCATGGTTTAGACTAGTGTCAGTTTATTTAGAAGGTACCTACTGACGCCCTGGAACGACTCTCAAAGATCTTCATGACAACCGGGACCGACGGCTTAGCGTGCTCTCCGAGGCACGGGACAAGCGATAATTAACAATTCAATACGCACATAACTCCGAAAAGTTATTGGTGCGCGCCGTGGATTCGAACCCTCTGCATGGCAGTCTGTTGGTATATCCACTCGGCTATCGCTGCCGTAAGGACTGCAAAGATATACACACAAAATAATCGGTATATAATTTCCCAATTAGGTTGTACCTATTTTTAATGTTATAATATAGAGTGTACACTACAACTGTTAGAAATGCGATTAGTATCAAGTAAACACGTAGTCACCATATAAATATGACCAATTTAATCCATCATTTTTAGACGTTTAGCGTTGTTACTTTTCTTGACATATTCAAATCAAATTCATTCTTGAACGTTCACATACAAGGAGCAAATATATATCCTTGTTCACATTGGTAAACAACATAGAAAACTGCTTCGAAGCTAGTATAAGTTGTTAATCTTATCAGCTTATTAAAGAGTCGAAATAGATGCCAATTATTACTTTATTTAAAATGCTAGTTTAGTGGGCCATGTTTTCGTATTGTGAATATGCAAGCATTTTTTCCATTGTTATTTTATCAATTATGTAAGTACAATTTTTGTATGAACTATATAGTTGCCTAGTGCTTAGTGGAAGGTTGCGATGGATGGACCACTTATCGTAGGACCTTTATTCATAATAATCAAACGCACAACCAATTCGGGCTTACACTTTTTGGTATAAATGAAGAAAACTAAATCTTGGGCTGTTACCTTCTTTGGACCATGGGCACCTTCATTGAACCACCAGGTTGCTTTCCATGGACTTCAAGAAATTTGTTCTAGAGGTCCAATCAAGGAAACTTATCGTATTTAGCAATATGATTAAATTATGGTATAGGTACGAAGAGAGACAAACAATACTCATACACTTACTACAAGCAAACAAACTATAGTTGTAGGCTATTTATATAGTGGACATGTTCTTTGCCTTTTTGGTTTACTACATATAACCTTCGTTTACCTAAGTGTTGCTTTCGAGACTCCGTAAATTCTACTAGCTTCATTTAAACAAGTTTTTTGTTTTCTCACTGATTCTATAGCGAGGTTCATGCTAGTTTCATTTTAAGTATTTTCTTTTATATGACGACATTCTGAAATTATAAATGTATCATGTTTTTCGAGAGTTTTTTCCATAATTATTGAAATATTCGGCGCCTACTCCCATAGTAAAAGAAACTACGATAAAAAGTTGCCATGATTGGACCGTTGGACCGCAACGGTGGAACTCTCTTGTGGTCCATTGATAGCGACAAGGTATTCGTTATGAAAAAATAATCTAAAATATACAAGGACATGATTAGACAAAATCAAAAAACACTTATGGAATCACAATTAAATTATCTAATATTTCATCCAACTTTAGCGCCGCTGCCCTGCGAATGACAGTCTAGACCGGAGTTATTGTTCTAGATTTAGCAGAAAACCAACCAAAGCTGTAAAAATACCAATGCACACAAACAAATATGAGTAGAATGATAGTTACATCATGGTTACATCAGATTGTTCCGAGTCATTATAGTAAGATTTTTAAGGCATAAATAGGGGGACCGAGTCCTTCCGCGACCACGACCGTTGCAAGCCGGTAGAAACGTAGGAGAATAACAGAGGTATTTATGCCTTTAAATAAGTAAATTAGCGCGACTAAGACCCGCTAAATAATATTGTATTATGCATGTAATTTTTGTCTATTTGGCGCCTGTTTTTGGCTTTATATATTTTTATGAGCGTCTCATTTCCGCGTGGATATATTGACACTATTCTACGTATTTTATATGATGCACTGCTTTCTTCGTACATCTTATGTTTTATATACATAACGTCGTTGTGGAGCGAAAACTCACTAACTAACAAAAAAGAAAGTTTGAGATAATCGCTTCTAAAATATTTTGAAGCTTGGAAGTTAGCATTAGAAAGATGATGTCATGACCAAAATATGTATCATATGTTCCTAAATAAAATTAAAGAAATAATTTGACATGTATAAATTTTACATCTGCTTTAGTACCTAATTCGGTTGTATTTGAATTAATGACTTTTCGCATGAGTAAAAAAAAACCTTTTTGGTATTTAGTTATGTATTCACGTAATTTAGTTATTTTTCAAGCTCGGAAACTTTTTTTTTGCTACTAAATTATTTATATTTTGTTACTTTGTTTAGTTAAGAATTTTTAAACATACATTATTGTAACTTAGTGATTTATTCAGTTTAATTTATCAAGAAACTTAAAAAGGGAGTATAATAAAACCGCATTTTTATAATAATAATTAAACGTTTAGTCAAAACATGTTCGAACGAAAAGTAATTAAGTAGATACGTTTAGTGACATTGCAAATAAAATATTAGTACTAGTTTGCCTAAACGATCTAATATGATATTTAACCAAGTCTTTTAATTAATTTTCGTGTAAATTGTTCCCATTGACTGAGTAGTTAAGTAGTTATCGCATTTTTATAACTCCGAAATTATTAAAAAGATAGCCTTAAATATTAATTCATAAGGTAGATAACGTACTTTTAGACAGCTTGACATCAATAACTCATTTTCACCAATAATGTTACTTAGTGAGTTTTCGCTCCACAACGACGATATAGGATTTTCCTTTTCCTCTAAGACTACTATAAGAGCTTTCTTGCTTGAGTGCCTTATCTCGTATATGTTTACTTAATTAAGATTATTTACGCTGCACGCCGTTTTATATTTCTCTAGTTATTGGATATTAACAAACCAATGATATTGAGACTAGGAGTTTTCAGAGTTATAGTATAAAAGATTAAACAACATTCTCCTGCTATAGTCCACATGACTGTGTCATGTTTAAACCTTGGCAGGCCCACCACTGAGCTCTATTTCTCTTAGGGGCTCTCCAGGCTCATAGTTCCCGAGCTATAAGCAAAGATCTTGGTGTTCAACCAACACTAAAAAAAATATTTTTAATCCGTCACCAACTTGAAATTTCTTAAATTTATATTTGCTTTTAATAGAGGGACATTATTTTGATTCATAATTTATCGAATACGAAAGACAGCTGAACTGATGGAACATCGATTTCAAAACTAAATCGACAACTCTAAAAACACTAACATTATATTCTGTTAAGTCACTTCTACACGTGTCTGATTCATACAAAAAAACTCAGTTGATGTATCAAGTAGGTTTAAATTCCTATTACAGACTTACAGTTGATAAGGTATTTTGCTAGTAATCATAACCAGTAGCACACTGCCTTCTAATCTGTACTATAGTTAAGTAGTTTATGACCCTTGATACCTTGTAACGTTGATACTGTGATGCATTAATATTATGTAAAGTAGGTACACTAGTTGTCAAATACTCATGAAATTGGAACATTCTATTAAAAATGAAGATATAAAACTTACCTACTTCGCTATTAAGTTATTTCTACACGTGTCTATTTCATACCAAAAGAGTTCATAAGGTACTGTGCTAGTTATCATAACAAGTAGCGCACTGCCTTCTAATCTGTACTACAGTGGTAGTAGTTTACGAGCCTCGTAATGCTGATACGGTGATCCATTAATATGTAAAGTACACAAATACACATGAAATTGCGAGTACGTCTGAACAGTTAGTATGCATAAATGAAGGCCCCGCAAGCCGGTTTAGGTGTTCTATTTATATCTCAATGTAATTAGATAGAGAGTCAGCAAATCTCAAAAGTATTTTTAGCTGCTTTTAGGACCACAGATATTGAATAAAAAAGGTCATATAGATCTTGTAATTAGTATTGATTAACATAAGGTCTACCAACCAGAACCTATGAGAACATTAAAAAAGTACTTAGCTAAAGTTTATAGGGAAGTAGGAGATTCTTACGTTCAAAGTACATACTTACATAATAGAATAAAACTAAGAATAGCGAAAGTAACTTAGTCATCGTCTTCGTATTAAAAGATGAGTGTCATTTAAATAAGAATTGTCATACAATGACGTGTCTCAAACAAATCATCGTTACGAAAAACGGGGATGTAAATACTTACAACAACAGTACGATCTTGACATTGTTACCTTCTTTATCATTTGTATGACTAGTTAGTTTAGAGGACTGCTAACATTGAAAACTATGAAGAACATAAAATGTATGTTAAATAATCAACTATTTAGATATCAGTTTACTACTCTTTTGGACATGGCTCTACATTTGCTGCAGTATTCTGAATGCAACAGAACAATAACAAGCTTTAGATATCTATAATTTTTTTTTGGATGTCCGAGATTTACGTCATTAATGTTTGACTCTCTTGTATACTTTCATATATCATCACATATTTCTATATGCGTATGCGTGAAAATATTTCATAATAAGATAAATAATATTTACGACTGCTACGATATGATCACAGAAGCACTTCAGCAATAAAAAAATACAAGATTATTTTCAATTTCGTTCGTGAAGGTAAAATACTGCTTGGCTACATTTTCACGATCAGTTTACTCGCTCGTTGATCGCGCTTTGGCATTACCTACCCCATTCTGTTGACCTAATTGTTGCCTGATATGGCTGTATAACGATTGAAGTGGCTATAAATGCAAGAAACTAGGTTAAATATCGATGGAGCCTAAACAGTCTCGCAAAGACTTGCTGAATATAGGCTTGGTTCACACGTACCACGACCACACCACACAGTTGCGACAAAAGGTGGTTATGCTGATGTAACTTATGATAGTCGCTTTCGTAGAGGACACACGCCTTAAAAACAAACTCATGGAACGCAGAGATGTGTAAAGCCGGTAGTACACAATGTAGTTGGTCGTTACGTAGTGAACACCATGTGGTTGCGATGTGGTCTCTATCACACATGGGGTCAAGAATCACAACGGCCAACGCTGCGGAGCGTGCTCGCCTGCTGGCTGTGGGAGAATGGGAATCGGGCCTCAGGCTTCAGGCACTGCCATCGTCCAATATAGGTACCATGTTGGACGACACGACCTTCCGCTTCGCTACTTGCCTCCGTTTAGGCGCGTCATGTGTCTCTTCGCATCGCTGTCACTGCGGAGAGGCTGTCGATAGCCTTGGTCACCATGGTCTGTCATGCAGCAGGAGCGCAGGTCGTATTTCACGACACGCCAACCTCAACGACATTCTGCGCCGTGCTCTTGTCACCGCTGGCGTTCCAGCCCAACTTGAACCTCAGGGCTTGGCACGCGACGATGGCAAGAGACCGGACGGGATGTCTTTACTGCCGTGGAAGCTGGGTAGACCTTTGGTATGGGACGCGACATGTGTCGATACCCTTGCCCCACCGCATCTTTCCAGCACAGCAGGTTGTGCGGGCGCTGCTGCTGCTTCAGCAGACACCCTCAAACGGCGCAAATACGTAAATCTTGTAGGAGATTATGTATTTGAGCCGTTTGGGGTCGAAACCTTGGGGCCACGGGGTCCAAGTGCGAGATCCCTTTTTAGGGATCTATAATACTATACTATCTATTGGTTAGGGAACAGATAGCCGTGTGTGATTTGTCCTAAGTCCAACGACATTTTTACTGTAATGTTATCAGTATAATTAATATAAGATAGAAACACAATAATAAATTCCGTATTAGCGTCGCCGTCGTCGTCTAGTCCCGCTGACATTGTCTGAAAGGATCTTATTTCACGCAATAATGCTTTGGCGAAAGCGTCACCTTGTTAAGTAAGGCAATGGGGCTAACTAACACGGTTGGGTGGCGAACTGATGAGTTCATTATTCAAAGGGAGTGAGTTCCTGTCACTGTTGCGAACGTTCCAGGGCCCACTAACCTATTTAAACAAATGTTAGTCAGCTTGTACATGAAAAGGTCGGATTAATATCAACTCGCTCTATTGACGAATCATACATTACTGTGTGCCTTACAAGCGAAACATTTTGCATATGTAAACATATTTGTCGTAAGCTTCTCCATTACAGATATCATTTTCTTATTTAGTTATTAGTATTTGTATAAATTTATTTATTTATGTATTTATATGATCACACAACAAACCATTCTTACAGGCGAACCTTATGCAACGGATGCGTAATTAATAAATCAAAATTTGTTTGATAATGTAACAAAACTATGCGAGAATAATGTAAATGTCTCCTCATACGAAAAAGTTATGAGACAATTGCAAGAATAATTCCGTGTGACGACATTTGACCTGATATCTGTCACTTAGATATATTCTGTACGTAAGTACCCTTTTTTATTAAGTCTTCGTCATGCAGTTACTTACTTTTATCACTATTAGGTACAAGGATTGCAAAGATATACACACAAAGTAAACGGTATATAATATCCCAATTAGGTTGTATTTTTATTGTTATAATATAGAGTGTACACTTCAACTGTTAGAAGTGCGATTAGTATCAAGTAAACACGTAGTCACCATATGAATATGACCAATTTAATCCATCATTTTTAGACGTTTAGCGTTGTTACTTTTCTTGACATATTCAAATCAAATTCATTCTTGAACGTTCACATAGGTAAACAACAAAGAAAACTGCTTCGAAGCTAGGATAAGTTGTTAAACTTATCAGCTAATTAAAGAGGCGAAAGCCGTTACGTTTGAAGTTTCCGTTTTTGGTAGAGTATTGAAGCTGAAACACGTCACTGTCGAAATAGATGCCAATTACTTTATTTAAAATGCTAGTTTAGTAGGTCATGTTTTCGTATTGTGAATATGCAAGCATTTCTTCCATTGTTGTTTTATCAATTAGGTATGTACAATTTTTGTGTGAACTATATAGTTGCCTAGTGCTTAGGGGAAGGTTGCGATGAATGGACCAATTATCGTAGGACCTTTATTCATAATAATCAAACGCACAACCATCCAATGGAGAGCCGCTCGAATTGTCGATTGCCAAGATATTTGCAATCGGTCAGACCCCTTGGCGCTGCGTAGAGATGTAGCCTCGCTATGCATCTTTTATCGCTTCTACTATGGGGAGTGCTCCGAGGAATTGTTCAGATTAATCCCTGCTGCCTCTTTCCGCCATCGTTCTACGCGACAGCATTTCCATCCCCATCATTTAGATGGTTGGCAATCCACAACGGTGCGTTTCTCTAGAAACTTTCTGCCTCGCACCTCTAAACTGTGGAATGATCTGTCACCTGCGGTTTTGCCGAACCAATACGACCTTCAAACCGTCAAGATAAGAGCGTATTCCTTTTTAAAACGCCGGCAACGCACTTGTGACTCCTCTGGTGTTGCGGGTGTCCATGGGCGGCGGTAATTGCTTAACATCAGGCGATCCGTTTGCTCGTTTGCCCCCTATTCCATAAAAAAAAAATTGAGGCTTACACTTTTTGGTATAAATGAAGAAAACTAAATCTTGGGCTGTTACCTTCTTTGAACCATGGGCACCTTCATTGAACCACCAGGTTGCTGTCCATGGACTTCAAGAAATTTGTTCTAGAGGTCCAATCAAGGAAACTTATCATAATTAGCAATATGATTAAATTATGGTATAGGTACGAAGAGAGACAAACAATACTCATACACTTACTACAAGCAAACAAACTATAGTTGTAGGCTATTTATATAGTGGACCTGTTCTTTGCCTTTTTGATTTACTACATCTAACATTCGTTTACCTAAGTGTTGCTTTCGAGACTCCGTAAATTCTACTAGCTTCATTTAAACAAGTTTTTTGTTTTCTCACTGATTCTATAGCGAAGTTCATGCTAGTTTCATTTTAAGTATTTTCTTTTATATGACGACATTCTGAAATTATAAATGAATCATGTTATTGGAGAGTTTTTTTCCATAATTAGTGAAATACTCGGCGCCTACTCCCATAGTAAAAGAAACTACAATAAAAAGTTGCTATGATTGGACCGTTGGACCGCAACGGTGGAACTCTCTTGGTCCATTGATAGCAACAAGGTATTCGTTATGAAAAAATAATCTTAATATATAAAATCCTTGCCTTACTGACTGACTGACAGACACGCTACAGCCGAAACTATTGGGCGCAGGAAGCTGAAATTTGGCCTGTATGTTCCTTGGGGACCGTAGGGGTTCACTAAGAAGGGATTTCCCGAAATTCACACGGGATCGGCCAAAACTGGTAAATTAAAAAAAAATGCAGGCGTAGCTGCTGGCGTCCTCTAGTCTAAAATATACAAGGACATGATTAGACAAAATCGAATAACACTCATTGAATCACGATGAAATTATCTAATATTTCATACCAGTGCACACAAACAAGTATGAATAGAATGATAGGTACATCATGGTTACATCAGATTGTTCCGAGTCATTATAGTAAGATTTTTAAGGCATAAATAGGGAGACAGAGTCCCTCCGCGACCACGACCGTTGCAAGCCGGTAGAAACGTAGGAGAATAACAGAGGTATTTATGCTTTTAAATAAGTAAATTATCGCGACTAAGACCCGCTTAATAATATTGTATGATGCATGTAATTTTTGTCTATTTGGCGCCTGTTTTTGGCTTTATGTATTTTTATGAGCGTCTCATTTCCGCGTGGATATATTGACACTATTCTACGTATTTTATATGATCCACTGCTTTCTTCGTACATCTTATGTTTTATATACATAATATATGATTTTCCTTTTCCTCTTACTATGAGAGCTTTCTTGCTTGAGTGCCTTATCTTGTATGTTTACTTAATTAAGATTATTTACGCTGTACGCCGTTATATTTCTCTAGTTATTGGATATTAACAAACACATGATATTGAGACTAGGAGTTTTCAGAGTTATAGTATAAAAGATTAAACATCATTCCCCTGCTATGGTCCACATGACTGCATCATGCTTAAACCTTGGCAGGCCCACCACTGAGCTCCATTTCTCTTAGGGGCTCTCCAGGCTCATAGTTCCCGAGCTATAAGCAAAAATCTTGGTGTTCAACCACCACTAAAAAAAATATTTTTAATCTGTCACTAACTTGGAACTTCTTAAATTTATATTTGCTTTTAATACAGGGAGATTATTTTGATTCATAATTTATCGAATACGAAAGACAGCTGAACTGATTGAACATCGATTTCAAAACTAAATCGACAACTCTAAAAACACTAACATTATATTCTGTTAAGTCACTTCTACACGTGTCTGATTCATACCAAAAAAACTCAGTTGATGTATCGAGTAGGTTTAAATTCCTATTACAGTTGATAAGGTATTTTTCTAGTAATCATAACCAGTAGCACACTGCCTTCTAATCTGTACTATAGTTTAGTAGTTTACGAACCTTGTAACGTTGATACGGTGATGCATTCATATTATGTAAAGTAGGTACACTAGTTGTCAAATACTCATGAAATTGGAATACTATCTATACTACTATAACAAAGCGAAAGAGTTTGTTTGTTTGTTTGTTTATTTGAACGCGCTAATCTCAGGAACTACTGGTCGGATCTGAAAAATTCTTTTTGTATACGATAGCCCAGTTATTCCGGAAGGCTATAGGCTATATAACATAACGCTTTGACCCTTTGGGGCCGGGCAAAAGGCTAAAAAGGCTAAAAGACAATGTCGGCTAATCTCAGGAACTAGCAGTCGGATTTTAAAAATTGTTATTGCCTATGACAGCCCAATTATTCCGAAAGGCTATAGGCGATATAAAATTACGCCACAACTTTTAGGGGCCAGACAAAAATTATAAAATGGTCAAACGAGAAGGGGGAGGTTGGGTCAAAGGCAAAAAATGGGCTAAACAAATAGGATACAATCTTAATGGGTATCGTTTTTGAGATTTTCAAGACGCTAATTAATAATATGAAATTTATTTAGTGATCCAAGATGGCGGACGGGCAATCAAAGATGGCGGATGGCGGATTTTTAAATCAATGTGTTTCGTCTCCGATGTTTAAAGGGATGGGGACTCCAAATACAACATCTATTTCGTGATTCAAGATGGCGGATAGGAAATCAAAGATGGCGGATGGGAAAAATTTAAAAAATCAATATGGGTATCGTCTCTGATGATTTAAGGGATGGTGAATACAAATACAACATCTATTTCGTGATCAAAGATGGCGGATAGGAAATCAAAGATGGCGGACGGGATTTTTTTTTAAAGTCGATATGGGTATCGTCACCGATATTTTAAGGAATGGGGCATTCAATATTATATAAAAATCTATGTTTGTTTGTTCATCCTTTATAGACTCTGAAATGATTAGAGATTAAGCGCTAAGTCAATGGTAACTTTGGAAAAGGGGCTTGGAAAAAAGGGAATTAAACAAAATCTCTTAAAAAGGCGATACGGAGTTCGCTGGGTCAGCTAGTTAAAGATAAAGATATAAAACTTACCTACTTCGCTATTAAGTTATTTCTACACGTGTCTATTTCATACCAAAATACTCAGTTGATGTAGGTGCAATTTCCTATTAGAGTTCATAAGGTACTGTGCTAGTTATCATAACAAGTAGCGCACTGCCTTCTAATCTGTACTACAGTGGTAGTAGTTTACGAGCCTCGTAATGCTGATACGGTGATCCATTAATATGTAAAGTACACAAATACCCATGAAATTGCGAGTACGTCTGAACAGTTAGTATGCATAAATGAAGGCACCGCAAGCCTGTTTAGGTGTTCTATCTATATCTCAATGTGATTGGATAGAGAGTCAGCAAATGTCAAAGGTATTTTTACCTGCTTTTAAGACCACAGATATTGAATAAGAAAGGTCATATGGATCTTGTAAATATTATTTATTAACATAAGGTCTACCAACCAGAGCCTATGAGAACATTAAAAAAGTACTTAGCTAAAGTTTAGAGGGAAGTAGGAGATTCTTACGTTCAAAATACATACATAAGTACATAATTAGAATAAAATTTAGAATTGCGATAATAACTAAGTCATCGCCTAAGAAGAAGAATTGTCATACAATGACGTGTTTCAACCTTCATATTAATTTGCGGCTGTCTCAAACAAATTATCGTTACGAAAAACGGAGATGAAAATACTTACAACAACAGTACGATCTTGAAATTGTTACCTTCTTTATCATTTGTATGACTAGTTATTTTAGAGGACTGCTAACATTAAAAACTATGAAAATATAAAATGTATAAGTAAAATAATCAACTATTTATATATCAGTTTACTACTCGTTTGGACATGGCTCTACATTTGCTGCAGTATTCTGAATGCAGCATAACAAGCTTTAGATATCTATCATTTATTGGATGTCCGAGGTTTACGTCATTAATGTTTGATTCTCTTGTATACTTTCATATATCATCACATATTTCTACGTGCGTATGCGTGAAAATATTTCATAATAAGATAAATAATATTTACGACTGCTACGATATGATCACAGAAGCACTTCAGCTATAAAAAAATACAAGATTATTTTCAATTTCCTTCGTTAAGGTAAAACACTGCTTGGCTACATTTTCACGATCAGTTTACTCGCTCGTTGATCGCGCTTTGGCATTACCTACCCCATTCTGTTGACCTAATTGTTGCCTGATATGGCTGTATAACGACTGAAGTGGCTATAAATGCAAGAAACTAGGTTAAATATCGATGGAGCCTAAACAGTCTCGCAAAGACTTGCTGAATATAGGCTTGGTTCACACGTACCACGACCACACCACACAGTCGCGACAAAAGGTGTTTATGCAGATGTAACTTATGATAGTCGCTTTCGTAGAGAACCTTAAAAACAAACTCGTGGAACGCAGATTTGTATAAAGCCGGTAGTACACAATGTAGTTGGTGGTTACGTAGTGAACACCATGTGGTCGCGATGTGGTCTCTATCACACATGGGGTCAAGAATCACATCAAAATGTGGTCCGTGCTTAAAATTAGCGTTCGTCCACATTTGTGGTTGTGTAGTGTGTGTGCGGTCCGTGTGAATTACTTCTTACTTCTTCACACATCAATCACATTGAGTAATAGACATTCACTTTAATGGAGTAGTCGTATTTATTAGTATCAAGTATATGATTCTATTTAATTCGTAGTATTATCTGACTAACAAATTATTGTGTATGCTACTACAATCCTTTTTCATTGGTGAGTAATAGTAGATAATAATAGTAATATAAATATAGGTTGATGACATAATTATAATTATACTAGCAGTGCCCGCGGCTTCGCCTGCGCAATTATTATAAGTAAAAAATCGTCTGCCATCTTTGATTTCCCATCCGCCATCTTTGATCACGAAATAGATGTTGTATTTGGATTCGCCATCCCTTAAAACATCGGAGACGATAACCATATCGGTTTTTTTAAACTTTACCATCCGCCATCTTTGATTTCCCATCCGCCATCTTTGATCACGAAATAGATGTTGGATTTGGATTCCCCATCCCTTTAAATATTGTAGACGATATTCATATTGATTTTTTAAATTTTTCCCATCCGCCATCTTTGATTTCCCATCCGCCATCTTTGATCACAAAATAAATGTTGTATTTGGATTTTCCATCCCTTAAATCATCAGAGACGATACCCATATTGATTTTTAAATTTTTTTCCATCCACCATCTTTGATTTCCCATACACCATCTTGAATCACGAAACAGATGTTGTATACATTTGGATTCCCCAACCCTTTTAACATCGTAGACGATACCAATTGATATTGATTTTTTTTAATTTTCCCATCCACCATCTTTGATTTCCCATCCGCCATCTTTGATCACGAAATAGATAATGTATTTCGATTCCCCACCCCTTAAAATATCGAAGGCGATATCCATATTGATTTTTTTTATTTTCTCATCCGCCATCTTTGATTTCCCGTCCGCCATCTTGGATCACTAAATAAATTTCATATTATTAATCAGCGTCCCGAAAATCTCGAAAACGATACCCATATAGGTTGTATTCTATTCGTTTAGCCTTTTTTTGCCTTTGACCTTTCCGTTTGACCATTTTATTTTTTTGTCTGGCCCCTAAAAGTTGTGGCGTAATTTTATATAGCCTATAGCCTTTCGGAATAATTGGGCTACCATAGGCAATAACAATTTTTAAAATCCGACTGCTAGTTCCTGACATTAGCCAACATTATCTTTTAGCCTTTTGCCTAGCCCCAAAGGGTCGAAGCGTTATGCTATATAACCTATAGCCTTTTGGAATAACTGGGCTATCGTATACAAAAATATTTTTTCAGATCCAACCGGTAGTTCCTGAGATTAGCGCGTTCAAACAAACAAATAAACAAACAAACTCTTCCGCTTTATTATATTAGTATAGATAACTGCAAAAAGTATTTACACATACAAACTACTTAGTACTAAGACTTAGTAGTACTCAAAATGGTATCCGGTATCTGTGGCGTTTTCCGCGTTTTGCTAGAGTGGCCAATATGGCGAATGTGATTTGTCTGTCAGAACCATTAGAATTTAACAAAATACTCGACAATCCGAATTTTGCGGATATAATAATATGTTGTCGATTTGAAATCTTTATTTTTTAATGTTTTATTATTCAGGTAAGGTTTCGATGTACTCCTTGACGAAATAATTATTATAAGATTTGACACTGCGATAGCAGCGCAATCCGTCGGTTCTAATGTGAAACATTCCAACATCCACAACTACTTACAAATTAAAAATTAAGTACAATAAACATTTTCCAGTGGACTAAATTGTGAATCTAAACCATTCTCAAGTCCCCTTGAACACATACAAAAAGTTTCATCAAGATCGGTCCAGTCGTTTAGGAGGAGTTCAATTACATACACACGCACACAAGAAATATATATATTAAGATTTTTATGGACATAAAATCTTCATAATTTTGTATTTGCTGTTTTTATAGTTTTACACATATACAAGTCGTTAATTAACTTGAATATTTTTACTAAACAATTTATATAGGTGGGTATTTTTAAGAAACCATATTCACATTAGGAAATGCACGTCTAAATTACGACGGACTAAGAATCAAATAGCTAGCCAATCCTTTTTGACGACATAGCCACACCAATATTGGCCATTAGTTCAACCAAAGAGATAGATCGATGTCTTTTATAGCCAGCCAACGTTAACCCCGTGCCCTTAAAACTGCATTAAATCATGACCGGAGCGACTCGCTCTATATAAAAAGTACTCTGTGCTCTACTGAAACCATATTTTCCGTTTTAAAAATAAACTCCAGTGTATTTTATTAGCCAAATGCCATGAAAAGATGACACAATTTATGTCGTCGAAAGGTTTAACGACTGCATTGTAAAATGGAAAGTTAGTTATTGCTTATACTTATTAAGAAAGAAATATGTCTGTATATAATTCACACCTACTTCGATGGCCGCACGGATAACGTTTGGTTCACCGCTTACCACTACGCCGAGTGTCGTAGGTTCGATTCCCAGACGAAATAATACTTAGTACTAGAGTATCCAATGTTTGTAAGCACATCGTGAATCATACTAGTCGCTTCAGCGTAACACCTAACTGCTTTATTTTGTAAGATTTAATGAAGATCGTTGGATAGGCATTGCTGTGTAATACTTTCGGCGTATGATTGCATCAGGCTCAGAAAATCACAATGATGATGGTATTATGAAATTATGTAGGTATAGCTTGTAAAGTTAATCTTTTATTAAATTTGCCGGGACAAAAACTACCTACCTCTAAATGAAATAAAATACACAGGTCAAACTCTTGTATGATTGTATCGATAAATGTAATTTATAATAGTACTTTGTTTTTCTATTTAGGCAAGCATTTACAGTTATAGACATAGATACATATTTAAATTCTGCAAAGCCTATTTTCCATGACAATGTGAGTAAAAGTTTAGTTACAATACACTTCCCTCATAAAAGCAAAGATAAGACAAAAAATGCCTTAAAATATTAATCTGGAAACAAGATGTGTGCATAAAATGTTTGTTAATATAAGCATACTGGCGCGCACAATGAGCCATATTTTATGCGTTCTCAGTAAATGAATCCGGTTGGTGTGGGGAAAACGCGAACTAGTTTACGTTAGCCGAATCACTTGGTTGCCGGCTGTCCTGTCACGTATTTCACGAGTCGTTCCGCTGTCACTACGTCACCACGAAGAGAATAGCGTGTTTATGATTTCCGCGAGCAAATGCTGCTGTTCCTCTTTAGACTCTGCGTGCACTTCATTGCACGCCATTCGGACATACTTATTTTCATTTTCAGCATATTATTGAAATAAGTGTTTCAACAAAGGACGTGATAAATACAGCTGTCATATTTATTGTGTTGTATGTTATCGTCATTGTACCTAATTTGGGTTGCGAAACTTTCTGTACAACATGTTTATTGTGACAAATATTTTAGTGCAGAAAGTAGTTGTTATAAAGTTAGTCTTTCTACTTTGATTTCATTATATTAAGTATGTCACGTTTGCAGTCATTCTTGTAACTCATTCTCTCGTTGTCCCAGCATTCTCATAGTTATACCCAAGACTTTCGCCTCAGAGCCCGGGATCCGCTCTTTAGTTTTAACAAATATGACACAATATTAGCAGTTATCTTTATTAGGCTACTAAAGTTTAAAGCAGTAGCAGCATATTTCTAACGCAGCCTCATGCCATTTTACAAACAAGTTGATATTTTAAAGGGTCTAAAACTAAGTATAAGATATTTCTTCTGTCTACTTGCCGAACATCGCCTAATAATCATAATTTGCAAAACTAAACAAAACATGGAGAATCTCGATGTTCGATTTTTAAGTTTAAAAGCCAACGATCAAATTTCGATCAAATTCGATCAATTAGAAAACAAGTCATAAGCCAACGGGTGAAATCTTAGCAGACTCTTGTAGGGCTCATTTGATATAATTATACAGTCAGATTTTCCTCTCTGAAAATATAGCGGCGTGAAAAACACAAAAACTATGGTTGCCATTCACAGATTGCCTCTAGTGCTCAAAGAGGGATAATGGACGCTAAAAGAGCTCTTGATGCTCCTTGACTGTGAGCCCAACTGTCTCATCTTTGCGAGTGAATGCGTTCTTATTTTTCTCGTGCGCCAGTATAGCACTTTTCGCAGCATTTCCATACAATAAGAATAAAGTTCAAAGCTAACAAGAATAGAATTTCTGAGCATGTAGAGAATAACCATATTCATAATTTCTGATTTTCCAACTTAAAAAATAAAACTGATTTATTTATTTGCCAGTTTATTACATTACATAGGCGTATCAACTGCCAAAAAAGTTAGCTTTCACGCAGTTCTTACGGGCTGTTTCGGTTCTCGGGGTTAACTTTATTAGTTGAAAACAACGTTTGTAGATATTAAGGTCAAATACTTTCCCTCCGTTTATTCTTAAAAGTTATACTATATAGCTCATTATGTACAATACAGCCTTTCGCAGTCCACTGCTGGTCATAGGCCTCTTCTTATTTGCTTCACAATGGCATTGTGAGTAAATAATAGGATGTGGCTTACTCTATCATACATACATGCATACATAGCCTCACGCCTATATTCCCGAAGAGGTAGGCAGAGGTATATTGCTACACCCACTTTTCGCCAGATTTATTTTAGTCCCTAGTAATAGGGGGCGAGCCTATTGCCGTACCGGGCAGTTTGCCAGACTCTGTGCTGCTACTGAAAATTTCCTAAAGGAAAAACCCAATAACACTTTGCCCGACCCGGGGATCAAACCCGCGATCTTCCAAACCCATGCGCACATCTATTTCGAGAGACCAACGAGGCAGTCCTACTCGCAAGTGGGCTTACTCTATCACGCTACCCAAGGGTTTGTATTGTCGTGTCCCATCAAGGATACTATTTGCTTTGTGTATTTTCCTTAATGGCTACTCTCTTGCTTTGACACAACCACGGATTTAAATGTGACATTTCGTACTCTTAAATCTATACCACATGGATAGCTATGTTTCTCATAATGCTTATAATGACTTTCATTAATTCAACATTATGTTTAAATAGGTGTCGATAGTAGCAGCATCGTCGTGTCGCTACGTCTATTGGCAGCGGAGTTCGTTGGAATATTTGTTCGTGAAGGAGCCCTACCTCGCGTGTGTAGTCACCACGCTGATCGCACGCGATATCACCACCAAGTTATACGCGATGAACAATAAGATCGTCACGGAGAGGGGCTCACATTTAGACATCAGGCTGCCGAGTATATCGCACGCGCTTGCTCGGAGCCCTAGAAGACTTCGCGCTGCTAACAAAATGCCTCCACCAACTACAGTTCAACCAGTGCCGCCTGAAAAACGACCAATTAGTAAGTGTATGTACATACTATATTGAAATGATCATCTCATGCTCATGCCCATTCATCGTTCAAAGTTACATACAGCTACAGTCCAAGCACCAAAGAGATTAATCCAGTTATAAAATTTTATTACTCTTACTATCTTCACCGCTGCACATTAAAGATAATAAATAATTAAAGAAGAAATCTATTTATATTATTCGATATAAAACCGTAACTTCCGAAAAACTGTATTTCTTTATAATAAACAAAGACGCATCTTTGTTTATTATAAAAATGTACAGTTTTTCGGAAACATTTCCTCACGGTATCATTGTATAACATAGAAAACTCTTCGTAGATTACTGGTCCCGCGACACGGAGCCTGTAATGACGGTAGTAAAGCGCAACTGCACCTCTCCGCCGGGGTACGCGGGGGGAGACGAGGAGCTGATGCCTCTAGCGGCGCACGAGGCGCCCGCCGCCTCGTCTGACGATCTGTCGGTCGCGGAGAGCTGCCCCGACACCTCGTCCAAGTACCACAGCTGCGAGGCCGTCGAGACCGACGACGAACTAAGACATTAAGGCCCACCACCGCTGGAAATATCGAAGTTTGACCGGAATTGTATTGTCTGTCGATTCGTTTAATCGGAACTTATTGAAATGTGATGAAGCAGGCCCTAAACGAATTAATTCATCATCATTGTCTCAGCACCCAGCACTATCCCGGTTGTATTAGAGATGTTGCATCGTTGGAACTCTAGTTCTGCTTACCGGTCCAAACAGACTGGCTGAATTATTTTTAAACTATTTTGTCATTTGCTTCCTAAGAGCTATGGAAGGTTGGCGAAGGATAAAGACATTAACTTGTAATTTTAGTTAAAGAGTTTCAACAGTGTCTTTCTGCCTTCTGCGTCTTCGCTTTTGTGACCTAATTTGTTATATGTACCTGCGTTCAGAAATGGCAGAGTCGCTAAATACTTTTAAAATAAACTTTGTGAAACTATTTCATACAGCGTTGGTCACGAATGCCCAATAGATGTGCGCCTTTTAGCTTGTTTCCCTTGGGATTCCTTGGGGTGTCATTTTTTGTTGTGCTACCGCTGCACCGTTTGTGAGCGCAGAGCCTCACTATGCTTATGGTTGTTTGGTACCTATAGTATATAAAACTTTTGATGAAAACTTCCATTAAGAAATACAAATTGGAGCATCTCTAGTATTTTTTTTTGTATTTACAATATTGCTATTTGTTTTATGTTGTAATATGCAAGCATTCAGGACCGTTACGAAATAAGAGGTTAGTTTGATTATATTTTACAATAACACGACCTTAACATTTATTGTGTTTAGTTTCAAATTCATTACTTTATGCGTCGAATGTAGGCGTAACAGTAAAATAAAGCATTACGTGAATATCACGATTGCAAGTCAATAATTACAGAAGCATATTGTATTTTGTATTAAGTACATTCAATCGGTTTTAATTAGTTAATAAAGATTTCATGCATGGCCGAATCGCAATAGGTATTATCCACTTCATGTCTGCATTCAGCACAGCCGTAATGAATCGGTCAAACTCAAACCCCAACGACAGACTGCTTCAAGAAGGGACAAAATTATCCCTCATTATGATCATAAGTTGAAGCAGAGAGGTTGGACGTTTAGACTAGAGAGAACATGCTCGCCATATTTCCTTATACCGAACGTGCAACATGTAATGTCAGTTGGTCTTAGTTGGTTAATCATAACGTCAAATTACGCGTCTCATTTAAAGAGGCATAGACTCCTTACAGACTCATATCTTTGACTGCATTCTCTAAATAGCCGTGCTGTAAATCCCATCATTAAGGAGTAATGGGATTTGACAGTAAAAGGAGATATCGATGTTTTTTGAATGAGGGATAAATACGAACACAAACTGTCGGACATGAATGTAAAACTGAATCGTACCCGCAAGAGTATTCTCTCGTTTTCCAGAAATTAATTTGCAATAATATTGTTTGCCATAATCATCCCTGATCATAATATTTACTTGCACTATTATCATTTATACTAATAACGTTTGCCTTAACAACTCAACAGTGATAACTTTTATTTACCATAAAATGACTTTCTATAACAACATATATCATAATAGTTAGTTTCCATAAGTAACACATCTCATAATCGACTCTTGACATAGTCAAAATTTGATATAATTATGAAAATAATACATAATATTGTTAGGGCTAAATTAATTATCGTTACCCCGACTCAGTGCAATCTGAATCGGATAGGTTAGGTTAAAATACTAAGGCGGGAGCGAAGCGAAGCGGAGCTCCCGCCTTAGTCTTTTAATAATTAAATAGTATTCGTGGTTTTTTTTAAACCACCCTGTTGTAGGAGCCCACGAAGTGGGGCTCCGTCGAGCTTAGTTAGTAGACGCCATATGAGGTTTAGTTTTAGGTTTAATTGTGAATAAAAAATCTGGGATTGGGTTTCGAAACGAGTCGCCCGAATTTGAGGGTATTGGTGGTGTAGGGGGCTTAAGGGAGTTAGTTTTAATCCCCTAAAAGTAATTTTGGCTGCCGGAGTTGCGTCTAATTATTTGTAAACAATTTCCAAAAATTCTTCATTCAAATATGCAAAACGGAACGTAATTTTAGGTTTTATGTGAAAGTAACTAAATAGGTTGTGTTAGGTTCTCTTTTGCCCCTTAACCCAAAAATAGGAGCCCTGCGAAGCAGGGCGCCGTCAACCTCAGTTTATACTAGTGGAGGCAATAAAAGCGATATTTAAGTTTTATGTGAAAAACGTGAAACGAACTGCAACCGCCATCTTGTATGAATGATATAGACAGCTAATGTCAAATTTGTGCGTCATTGTTTTCGAGTACCTAGGGTTAGGTGCGACTGTAATAAGTAACTAAATAGGTTATGTAAGGTTCTCTTTTGAACCTTAATCTGAAAATAGGAGCCGTGCGAAGCAGGGCTCCGTCAACCTTAGTTTATTACTAGTGTGGAAAATGTGGAAGTTGGCAGTGCCATACACACCGATGTTATTAACATAAAAATTGCAGGCGCTTGTACTAAATTATCTTAATTTATATTATGGTGAATAAAAGTTATGGAAAATGGCATTATTGAAAACGAAAATTACAGCAAATACATTTATGGATTTAAATTATTATGACACATGATCGATTATGACCAATGGAATTAGTGAAAGTCATTTTATGTCATTTCACGATTATGGCAACTGAACCGTTATTTCTAATGAAATTATGGCAAATACCAGTATGGCATATGAAATTATGGCATTTTAAATTATGGCAAACATTAGCAAACCACCCGCCAGCTTCGGTGTGGCAGTCGATTGCACTCACGCCAACTGGGTTGTCAAAGTAGTTCACTGCTGTACTAATATTTACATAAAGGCGAATCATTTGTGCTGGCGGATCACAAATCGGATTACCTACAACTCTAAAAAAATCGAGCAGTGTCCAACGTAAGCGATAGCAAGCAACGTGATATGATGCGACGCACACAAATTGCCAAAGCCTACCGCATTAGTCAATCTGGTATAATTCTCATCGCAACGCATCGCTCATTAGTTTATGAATACTTTTTGTCAATAGATTTTATGGCTAAAACGAACAATTAAACACGTGTTTTTTTTAGTACTGTCTGTCTGGCAAGTCTTTGCAAAGCACTGTCCGGCGTCGACAGCAAAAACTACAATTTCAATATTTTAGTTGTTTACTTCTACGGCTTAAATATATCGACACATACTAAAGTTAGACATTTGACCAAAAATATTTATCGATAAATCATCACTGTTACGAACAACACTCGGTTTCCTAACTCTATGTTTTGTCTACTGTTTGGCTACCACGATGCTGCTATAAGAGCGTGCTGCTAAACCTATCGACAGCTCTTTCTATCATACTGCATGTGCCATTAGAAAGAAGATATCAAACATAGCAACCGCTGTTGTTATTTAGTGTTACTTCTATGACTTAAGGTTATATTTCTTTGAGTTGAAGTGTGACGATTATCGCTCATTTCCTGTTGTAAACTTTTATGGGATTGCAGAATATTTTCTAAAAAATAATGTACGTATGGCACTTAAGCTTTCGTTCCGTTAACATTATATTCTAAATTTTTGGGCGTGTACCACGTATTTCTATTTCATGTAAAGTAAACACACTTGCAACATTACGGAGCCCAAATATCAGACTTTCGAAACTAGTAGAAACAAAGCTTCAGTACAGTACTACAGTATGTACTTAACCCGAGGAACAACATTTTAAAACATAACTGAAAAACAGTATTGTTTATCCTATCGTACAAGCAGTATTTTTATTTAAAACATTCGTTATTATTATTTTTCTGTCTAAATATTTTTTGGGATGGTGTTTGATGACGGATCTTCCCAGTCGTTGTGATATTAGCGTATACTTTATTAAACAGTCTGGGGTCGCGATTTCGTTTTTAACCGACTTCAAAAAAAAAGGAGGTTCTCAGTTTGACCTGTATGTATGTATGTATGTATGTTTGTCCGCGATTATCTCGTGTTTGGCTGAACCGATTTTGATGCGGTTTTCAGAAAAGTATTTGCTACACTTAGGAGAAGGTTTTAGGCCCTTAACCGACTTAAAAAAAGAAGGTTCTGAGTTTGACCCGTATTTATGTAAGTTTGCCCACAATTAACTCGAGTTTGGCTAAACCGATTTTTATGCGGCTTACAGAAAAAACGTGTTTGTTACACTTAGGAGAAAGTTTTAGTATTTTAACCGACTTCAAAAAAAGAAGGTTCTCAGTTTGACCCGTATACATATATTGGTTCTTAGTAGGTTTGTATGTATTATGTGTGTGTGTGAGTGTGTGTGTACGAGTGTGTGAGTGTGTGTACGTGTATACGTGTCTATGTCTCTGAGATTAACAAAAAACAAAGAAAGTCGGTGAAATAATCTAATGCGAGAGCATATTTCTCATTCTTGTCATTTCGGATAAGGCTCTGTTGTCGTGGGGAGGGTTGAGTAATTTCTTCGAGTCAATATCGACTAGATATAAAGCCATGCCTTTTAGGGATTTCACACGACTCAAGGCAACATAGCATTGGCCTTTAGCAAAGATTTTAGGCCCTAGGTCGATTACCGCGGAACTAAGTGTACATCCTTACAACTTGTGTACCGTCACAGCCCAACTCAATATGACTGGCAACATCCGCCTCTCGATATCACCATAACCGCAATTGCCTTGATAGGTCGCTGTCACTGGAGATATGGAAATGTATCCATCATCATCTTTAAGACGCAATTATATTGATGGATCATCAAATAATATCAAAATGGCATCAGACAGTTCACATGGCTCAAGTTGATCTCTTCTTAGTGCCGGTCATTTAAATCCTTTAGGAACACTCATTGCCCCGTTCGCTAAGCCATCCGTTGTTGACATATTTTTCCGGAGCATAATACGAGAGCTCACAGCCAATTCAATAGTATGTACAAGTCCGCCGCATTTGTTTGGATCAGCCGGAGCAGCATTTGCGGAGGGCGTCCTTCCGTATGTGGCTGATTCCCTAGACTCATCTCTCTCTTGCAGCAGTTGCAGCATCAAGCCTAAGCCCATAGGCACACAGAATAAAAGTAGGTCCTATGTCAAAGTCATGATTACAAACTGATACTAGCAGAAAACTTATCACTAAAATAATTGAAGAATCTAACTATAAACAAACTATTAATTAGCCCAAAACTTAAAGTAAATGGAGTACTTACCTATCACTAAAAAGTATGAAATAAATAAAAGAATAGTTAACACAAAACCTGAAGTAAACGCACGAAGTACCTAACACTAAAAAGTACGAAATAAAAATAATAAGAAAAAAAACATAATGAAAATGAAAACTTAAAAAGCGAAACAAAAATTTTAACTAAGTATTTAGTTTCTTTTTTAAAAAAAGAGAACCGCCTTCAAAAAATCGACCCACTGAAAAGTGCGAAATAATTTTTACATACGCTACCCTTAATCCTCTCAAATTTCCTTTCGATATTTTCCCAAAAACTAATTAGTAAATTAAACTAAATACTTAGTTTTTGAAGTCGGTGCCAAACCATCTAAAACAAAAAAGAATACTGGCAAACAGAGAAAATAATACGACGAATGTATCAAATAAATAAAGCCTCAAAAAATATCTGAATTAATAAAATTTAAAATAATGTACCTATATACTCTAAAAAGCAACAAATATATAAAATAATTATATAAAAAGTATGAAATAAATGCTTAATTATAAAATAATTATACTTCTTAGCTATTTTGGGCTGTAAGTACCTTTGTAGATAGGCAGCGATAGCCGAGTGGATATACCAACAGACTGCTATGCAGAGGGTATCAGGTTCGAATCCACGGCGCGCACCAATGACTTTTCGGAGTTATGTGCGTATTGAATTGTTAATTATCGCTTGTCCCGTGCCTCGGAGAGCACGTTAAGCCGTCGGTCCCGGATGTCATGAAGATCTTTGAGAGTCGTTCCAGGGCGTCAGTAGGTACCTTCTAAATAAACTGACACTAGTCTAAACCATGGAATATCGCTATCCCTTCGGGTTGCGGAGGTCAGACAGGCAGTCGCTCCGTGGAAAAGCTAATATTCAGCCAAATCCGGTTAGACTAGACAGCGGACCCCAGATTGAAACTGGGATAACGCTAAGAGGATGATGAAGTACCTTTGAAGATTGAATGCGCTGGTTTGGGAAGGATGACGCCACACAATAGGCTTTTAGAGGGATTTGGTTTGGCACCGACTTCAAAAACTAAGTATTTAGTTTAATTTAGTAATTAGTTTTTGGGAAAAAATCGAAAGGAAATTTGAGAGGATTGCGTATATTAAAATTATTTCGCACTTTTCAGTGGGTCGATTTTTTGAAGGCGGTTCTCTTTTTTTAAAAAGGAAACTAAATACTTAGTTAACATTTTTGTTGCGCTTTTTAAGTTTTCATTTTCGTTATTTTTTTTTTCTTATTATTTTTTACAGCTGTACAATTTATAAAATCGTGAAAATAAAGATTTTTATTTACTGCTTATTTTCAAATGATGGATTGTTAAAACCAAACAAAAATACTTTTGGTTATTTCTTAAAGTATTTTAGATAATGATTAAGTGTATCTAAGTATCAATGATAGTTTACTCTAAAATAGACTTTAAATGCACAACGATGTACTTACTTATGCTCACTGAAGAAAAATACTACTAATTGCTGTTACTTAAGTCTTACTAGTTACAACATAAAGGCATAATGAGGTCATAAGACCTCACAAGCCAGTCTGTATTAGTCTTGGCGTAGTTTTATCCTGCCTTTACCATCCGACTTATGAGTCCGAAATGTGAAAAACAATCACCTTTTATCTAGGAGCTATACCTACTTGCTTTCTACGGATTTTGTATGAAATGTGCAAAAGTGACGTCATAGCTTTTTGCGGTCAAGTGGAGTAAGTACTAAGTATCGATAAATTGAAAATAAAAAATGTAGAGTTTCGAAATTAATTGATTAAAGAAACTGGCATGATTTACTAGATAAAATAACTTATATAATTTATTCTACTTACTTGACTTGATACTTGATGGCACGGGCTGTTTCCGCAACTCCACGTCTTGGCGTGTATTTTGCGTGCGGGTGGGAATGGTGTCGTCATTCGTGCCACCCCAGTTCTTCGAGGAAGGCCAGCAGACTCTAAACTTCTACTTGCATGAATAATTCCTATTCGTTTCTTTTGACTTATGTTTATTCGGGCACCGCGCATAGAACGGTCAAGCTTGCTGCACATCCTGCTACCAATCTTCCTCTATACGTACATCCTTTTATTTTTCCTATGAAATATTTATCATATCCGTATTCTTCCAATTCGTAAGTGAAACGCCATGGACATCGAAGTATTATGTTTCCAAAGTTTATCAAGGCAAAAATGTGTATTTAAAATTTAGGTATATTTCTAAAACTTGTATGGTAATGACGATTATAATATGATACTAAAATGTATGCGCTGAATAACTGCCGATATGTATAGAATATAATAAATAAACTAGTAAGAAAGAATTTGTAAAACGACAACATAAATATATTTGGTAAATTACACGTTTACATACAAAATACTTACCTTGTTTTATTTGTCACCAACTTGCTTAGACGTGCCTTTATGATAGTTTCAATAAATTCCTGATTTGTATTTAGTTCAGTCAATGACATCTATACTTATAATAAAACTGTAGAGAGGTCAATTCTGTACATTGAATATATATTCAAAATTTATATTGGAGGATGAATGGGGATCGATACTGATGCTAAAAATGCAATCAGTAAATTTTTTGTCTGTCTGTCTGTCTGTCTGTCTGTCTGTCTGTCTGTATGTGCACGCATGGGTAAAAAACTACTGAAGGGATTTTAACCAAACTTGGTACGATTGTAGTCCATACTTCTGGGCAGGTTATAGGCTATTTAACATAACGCTAAGACACATAGGAGCTGAGCAGTGACGATAAATTTGAAGCAAGTCGGATGAATATGCGCTTTCAAGCTCTTATCCTCGCATACGTTGATCATACACCAAAAGTATGTACTACAAAGATGATGGTCTTTAAAAGATCTACAAAAAAGTCCTTTACAGTATATATCTATCTTTTATAAATTAGCCACAATAACGTGTTTAATCGTTTGGCATTTATTCAAAGTGTACTAAATAAGTACATAAATATATAGTATTTCACATAGATATATATTCATCAAAATCCCATATTCAAAAAGTACAATTTAATATGTATTTTATAAAAAAAAATAAAAACCGCGCCAGTATGTGTACGGCTATACGGTTGATTTTTGTTTAACGCGCCCAATTTAAAATGAGCTTAAATCTGTATGATTCATTATATTAAATAGGGTTCAGCTTAGTCTGGACGTTTTCGCACATGTATATGTAAACAGCTCGCAGAGTGGCGAGTCATTTCATTTTACTGGATGGGGATAAACACTGGGATGACATTATCTGCAGCAAGTATATAAGTAAAAGTCCTCATTAATTACGCCATGGGTTTGAGATGCTGCATAGTTATGGCATAAATATGAAGACAAATTGGCCGAGGATATTTTTAGGCTCCCTCAACAATCTAATAAACCGTTGCTTGACAGTAGACATATCTATCCTATTACTCAATATGACCTGCCCGAACCATCATTTGCTGCTGTGTGTATGAATAAAGATTACGCCATACACTAAATAAACTATTACCCATTAGAATTAGAACTAGCCGAAAGCCTGCAAAATGATGTCTCGAAACCTACTGAAGAACAGCGTTTAATGTGATTATGATCGGGTGTGCAGTAGCGTGGATAGTGATTTGGGAAAAATACTATTTGTAGATACTCCGGGTGGAACTGGAATACTTTTCCTACCAAGGTGATTTCGGCAAAGGTACGAAGCTAAAGTATGATTGCGCTTGCTGTTGCTTCATCGGGAACTAGGTGATCGCAGCTATATCCGCTCATTTTTATTAATTTTACAATTTCTTCCCGATTCCATGGGAATTTTGAGAAATCCTTTCATAGTACAAGCGGCTGGTCGCCAAGCAAAATATATGTCAACTTAAAATTAAAACAACAAGAAATATTGTCTCCTTGCAACCAATAGGTAGTTTTGGCTGCACATTATCGCTCAGTCAATTCAGTAACGCAATGATTTAATATAATATACAGACAGGAAACAGCCTCATTGTTACAAGGATGAATAATTAAATCAAGAGCGAATCGGACTCGCCCATGAAGGGCTCTGTGCTAGATGTACTCACTAAACATACCCATTATCTTCACCTAACCATATACCACTATCACTTTTTCACCGGTACAAATAACTTTGATTTTCATATTGTTTGTATTTACGACCAAGTTATATTTGCGGTTTTTGAATGTAAAGGCTGCTGACCACATATCGTTCAAACTAATTTTCGTTGGAAGTTTTTATAACGATCTACAGCATATCTTATTTTTTAGATTTGTCAGTCTCTTACTTCAAAAGTTTGAGGACGGAGGGGCGGTTGATCGATTCATATAACCACTTTGGAAGCGTCTATCTTTCAAACGATTGACTTTAAAAATTGATAATTTCAGGTAGCCTAAAATTATTTTAAAATACCTAGACATGCCGCATTGTAAAAATATTTTCACGTCAGCTCCATTTATGGAGAGGACCTCATAATCGTCATTCCTTTTTTATGTATAAAAGTCGGGCAGTATAAAATTGTAATATCGCTATGCATTTGACATTAAATATGCGAGTGCGATTATGGAGCAACGAACATACACAGGAATTCTCTGATCTTTTACTCGCGATTGGTAACTTCGCGGTGTGGACTCGCACGAACATGTGAAAGTCATTTGAGCTATTTTCAGGACATCTACATCTACACTATACAATATAGGTATTATATGCAACTTAAAACATTTTGGGTATCAATTCTGTAGCCTAATGAAAAGACAAATTTCGCGCGAACGGAGTCGCGGGCACAGCTAGTAACTAAAATATATTTCTAACGATGCAAACTTAATTTTTACTTCTTGAATACTAATTAATTCTTCATTCGAAATGTTTTGTATGATAAAGTAATTCTAGAGAACGTGTACTGGCTGATATCTGACTGTACCGCAATTTTACATTGACAAAAGGAGATATCTTGTATACATTCATAAATAGCCGGAACACAGCGGTCACAATATAAAAAAAAAAAAAACTTTGAAGTGGAACATAACATTTTCAGCTTGTTACGAATAAAGGTAGCATTTGTATAGCTATTGCTTTAAAATGCATTAATTTACGCTACCTTAGTAAGTATTGTGCAATTCAATTATGGAGGTTTGTGGCGAAGCAAGCTACATTACGAGTGGTCACTCCCGGCGAGCAATCAATCAACGGAACCGATCCGGTTATCGCGTCAATACCCCACTATGAACTATGGATATAGCCATCTACGTTCATATACATATGGAACAAATATACATTTTTTTGATGGCATACATTCCGTGCGTGAACGTGGTAATGTTATGAGTGGATTTGTTTGCATATTAAGATTGTGGGACAGCGGATTGGTTTGTCTGAGTGATGTGGGTTCGATTCCCATTTTCAATACGTAAAAGTATCTTTTGCGTATGTATCAAAGATTTTGTGGCCACCCATCGTCTGAAAGTAGGAAACTGTGTACCACAGCAAAATTGTTTGTAGATATTACAATACTGGGTACCAGCCTTCAGGAGCCTTTTTAAGCCAAATCCAAGTTTCGATTGTAACAACGATCACTATTGATCGCGAGGGCTGCGCGGCTTTAGTGAGAAGACACAATCAAAACACAGCTGAACATCATTGACTGGCGTGGCGTATAATGGGTTCGATTCGCACGCAAGACAAATCTCCGTTGGATGAGCACGATGATTTGTTGAGTAGGTAGGTATGTCTTCATTTCTCAGCCTTTTGCTGTCCACAGCTGAACATAGACCACTCCTAATAACTGCTTCAGCGTAGCACTGTTAGAGGGGTTAGTTGGTACAGGGTTTGAGGTCGAGTTTTCCGTCTTTTCACTATGATATGATCTGCATCATAAGTACGACGAAGGTTCATTCTCACTAGTTCCACCAGCAATTAGTTTCATGGAACTAGTGAGACTTATTTTCCTCAGTAGTTCCACCGTAGTTGTTAAGTCCATGGAATTACTGAGAAAAATAAGTCTCACTAGTTCCATGGAACTAATTGCTGGTGGAACTAGTGAGAATGATCCCGAATTTTGACGTACTAGGTGTGGGCTCAAGCTTGTTTGGGATCAGATGTGACTTCTTCCAGTATGTAAGGTAATTCTATATTATGAGTATTGTTAATAACAAAGTATGTGAATAATAATATTAGTTGAAATGCACCACTGCAAGTAAGTATTTCATTCGAATACATGTTCATAATTATTGAAAACTTCGAAGAACATCTTCTAATAATACAAAGAAAAAAATGAAAGCAGGTTTAGTCATTCATTATTGTAATCACTCGTAGGCTTGTATAGTCGAGAGTGTGCCTATAAGTAGTTGTGACTAGGGATAAATTGCCGACCCACCGTAAAAAAAGAAAACATTTTTCTCAGTACCTAGATATGGTACAGTCAACAGCAAAAGTAGATGATCAAAATCAGAAATCAAATATTAATGAACGGAGTTCGCGTCAGAACTATGTGACGTCAAAGTAAATCAAAAGTATGTGATTGTAAATTATACCAATCATTTGCTACTAGTACAGCTGCCATATATTCGTGATCAGTAAAATTCATCAATATTGTATTCGAAATGCAAATTTATATTATTGTACATGACATCCGAATTACAGATTGACATTAAAGAGTTTCGATACTTGGATTTTTGCACTATTCCAACATAACTCTTCAGAGAGGTTGGACTAATAAGGTTATATTTCTTTGGAACTCTTGCTAACAGTGTGACAAAAGCGCGAAGTAAATATAAATAATGCATACATACATACATAGACTCACGCCTGTTTCCCCGGAGGGGTAGGCAGAGGCATACTAAACGCCCACCTTTCGCCAGTATTTTGATCCCACGTAATAGGGGGCGAGCCTATTGCCGCTTATCGGGATATTTGGTTTGCCAGAGCCTCGTCTGTTGATCGGCAGGTGCACCACTTGCAGGTGAGGTTGGCTTGGGACCCTAAGTTCTTGGTGGGAACCTATGCACCATAATAACCATAATCACCATAATTTTATCTTAAGTGCATAAATAATGCACTTAAGATAAAATTATCAATCTACCTTCCGGTTTTTATACATACCTATAGAAAAACTATTTGTCACAGACACAGAAAAAGTACAACATAAAAAAAGAAACAAAACGCAAGGCATAGCATTAGCACAGTGTAATAATATCTTTATATTGTGGCATTAGTCTGTGACAGATAGATACACTGTGTACTGTGACAGATATATTGTAGCCGACTAGGCAAAAGCAATCATTGAGTTATAATTTTGTATCGCATCAGCTACTTTTGAACATTGACATAAATGCACAAACATGCAAAGATAGTAATATTTATTGAATTATGGTTTTGTATCACATCAGTTACTTTTGAACATTGACATAAATGCACAAACATGCAAAGATAGTAATATTTATTGAATTATGGTTTTGTATCACATCAGCTACTTTTGAACATTGACATAAATGCACAAACATGCAAAGATAGTAATATTTATTGAATTATGGTTTTGTATCACATCAGTTACTTTTGAACATTGACATAAATGCACAAACATGCAAAGATAGTAATATTTATTGAATTATGGTTTTGTATCACATCAGTTACTTTTGAACATTTGACAGAAGTTACAAAAAAGAAAATACATGAGAGATGAAATTTGGTAAAATTATATTGAATATACAAAGACTGCCTCTGTGGACCAGTGACTGCCTCCGTGGTCGGGTGGATAGCGTATGCGTCTGCTGATCGGAAGTCTCGGGTTAGATTTCCGGGTCGGGCAAAAGTGTTACTGGGTTTTTTCCAAACTCTCAGTAGCAACACGGAGTCTGGTGATGTGCCCGGTAGCAATTCATCTGCTTTTCCGTAAAACATAACAAATTAAATTACTGGGGTACTTCAAAAATAAGTATGGATAAATTATTTGCCTCATGATTACGTGGCCTCAGTTTCATCATTTATATTTGATTTTAACTGTTGAGACGGGGGATCTCAGGTAGGATGTCGGGGTTCGAGAAAAACACTGCTAGGCTGAACAGGTTCTTTATTATGTCTCACTACCGCTTACATACAGTATGACCAAACTAGGTAAGCACTGGCCTGAGCTGGCTGGAGTGTAGACTCCTGCTGCTCTCCGACGCTCGCAGGGTAGCTGCTCGTAGGGTCGCCGATGAGCTGGCCAAGGTGCGCTGCGCAGGCAGCTCTGTGGTCGAGGTTCAGGCTGAGCGGGGTCTCAAGCGGTGCAGCAGATGTGGGCCGAGCGGTCAGGCTCAGGCGTCCGTGGCCTGGCTGTAGGAGCTCATAGGCAGGAACGGAGGCTTGGGTGGCAGCTGGCTAGTAGCGGCACGGCGCCAGCAGCTCGTGGCTTGTAGCCCGTAGGAAGAACGTAGCCCGTAGGAAGAACCCCAGCGGGACAGTAGAAGTAGGATAGTAATAATAGTAACTACAACCATCAGCGAGACGGTGTGTAGGGCAAGTGATCGACTTAGATCGCGCACCCATCTTATATAGATATAGGCCTATGACTCACAACTGCCTTTGGCTAGTGAACATGATCTTATTTGGTAATATTGCGAACGGCTAAGCTGGCGTTAAGCGCCTGCGAGATATTATAACGCAATACGTGTAGTATTACGTTACAATGTTCACTAGTTTTGAAATTTTTCTTCAATTCTTAGTTCTGATACGAATTGAGTTTATAACTTTTGGAGTCAAAACTGATCACGAATTAATGGCAGCTGTACGAGTAGTTAATTATTGGTATAATTTACAATCACATACTTTTGAATCACTTCGACGCCACACAGTTCTGACGCGAACTCCGTGCATTAGTATTGAATTTCTGATTTTGATCATCTACTTTTGCTGTTGACTGTACCTAGCTATTTTAGTCAAAATGTTCTTATAGAACGTACGTGTCAATTTAAACGTTTAAAGTAGCGTTAAACATGCTTAAACGTCTAAATTGACAGCTGTTAAAATCAGAGCAGTTGAAGTACCAACTTATTTAGACCAGTGAAGATACGTTAGAAAACGATAAAAAGTAAAATAAAATTATAGTAAGATGAAACCCATTGGAGAAGGAAGATAATATAGCGATAATTAAAGGAAAAATAAATTACGGGCGATCTGAGGTCGGAAGTGGACGGGGTTGCGATTTTAAGGGTAAAAAAGGATTTATCTCGATTGCCAGCAAAACTATAAGTCCTACGGAAAGGACCTCAATGTAAAAAGTTGTAGGTAATAAAAAGATGTACAATTTAGTATTTACACTTTATTCACATAACGTCAAAATTTATGTGAAAAATTATTTGAAATAACCAAGTTTTTGGTTTTTATTTTTATCTTTTACAATAGTTTTTCTTTTCCACGAAATTTGGTGAAAACTTGCCTATGTTCCAAACACACTAGGTATAAATATTGTTTTTTAATATTTTTTTAGGCCCTATTTTTACTTAATATCGAAAAAACCCTTATTTTCAATCGAAAACCCTCACGTCAAAATATCAGCTTTTAATTAATAGATATCATATAAAGTCAAGTCGCCGTGGCCGGAGTCGGTCGGGAGGACATCATTATTATCACGACCAGGCTATCGCAGATCGCTGTCTATGTGACTTCTTTATTCCTGAAAATATATATTTGTCTATAAGGTAGGTACACACGGCTACACATTAAGCTAGACCCTATGATCTTTGCACCGTTAATATCGTCAGAAATAAGTATTATAATCGTACTGTAACTGTTATGCTTGACCTGCCGCGTTTGCGTTTGTACGTTCACTTTTATTAGACAAATTGTTGATTAATTTGATAAAGAAATACCTAATCGTCCGATAAGGTCTTCTAAATAAAAATTAAATGACTTTCTCCAACAGCCTTCATGCTATACTCAACATGGGCATGGCACGTGATATGTTCACCGGATGCCTTCTCATGGAACTTCGGGTTCGTGTTCCTGAACCTGGCGCAAGTCGTCTACCTCGTATACGAGATGAGGCCTGTCAAGTTTGACCCTGAACTTGAGGAAGTTTATCACACGCTGTTTGAACCGTTCAAGGTAAAAATTTTGTTAAATAATAATAATAATAATAGTTTATTTATTTTCTCTCAAAAAGGTACATAATTTTGGTTACAGTGAGTCAGAACGAAACTTAAAATTCAAACCTTAGTGAGAGCTGGAGTCTGAACTAGGTTCTAGACCTGTGTGACAAATCTCCAGGCTCTCCATCTCAGAGCAATATTGCTAACATTAGTATTATCTTTACATGTACATATCATGTATATTTATTCCAAGAATAAGAAACAACCAGTGCTGAGAAAGTAAACTAAACAATAAAAAGCAAAAATACCAAAAAGGATTAAAACATGCAAGTGGGAGGCGTGGTGTGTGTGTTTGTGTGTGTGTGTGTATGTGTGTGTGTGTGTGTGTGTGTGTGTGTGTGTGTGTGTGTATGTGTGTGTGTGTGTGTGTGTGTGTGTGTGTGTGTGTGTGTGTGTGTGTGTTTGTGTGTGTTTGTGTGTGTGTGTGTGTGTGTGTGTGTGTGTGTGTGTGTGTTTGTCTGTGATTATTGTGTGAGTCGTATTATGTATGTGTGCGAAATTTTTACGTATTGTCAATTTATGGGAGTAATGAATATTATTACGTATTGTCAATTTATGGGAGTAATGAATGATTCAGTCTCCTCGTAACTTAAAGTACGTAGCCAATTACCAACTGCTTCCTTACACTCCTTTTTACACATTGGATAAATGCACAGGAATCTGTTGACCTTATTGTAAAGGTAACTACTTAGGAAGCAGTAGTGTCGCTGCGCCAAGCTTGAATAGACTGAAACCATCGGGCAGACGTTATGCTTGCGTCGGAAGGCAGTAAATTTTGATGGTTCGTAGGGAGTATGGTCATGGGTTGTGATAATAAGATTTAAAATAAATACTTGTCGCACTGACAGAACATTACAAGTTTTATACAGGTCGATAGTGGGGAAGCGGAAGGGGAGTTTCCATCCAACCTTTAGCAGTGCTCTCTGTGCACGTTCTAATTTTAATAAATGAAATTTCGACGTCCCTCCCCAGGTCACAATACAATATTGGGTGACAGACTGACAGAGAGCCAAGTACACCATTCTCAGAACTTTAGTGTCAGCAATATGACGGAGACCCTTAAAAACAAATATTAGTTTCCGTAGTCTTGAAGCTAGTGAGTTAATATGAGGATGGTATGTAAGGGTACTATCAAGCTGTACACCCAGATATTTGATACAGTTTGTTCTAGTAAGGCTGGGGCAGTGGCAAGAGCCTTGTAGGGGTACATTGCAGGAGTGGGCTGCTAGACTGTAAGGTGTGAAAGAAGATTGGCCATGTGGTGAAAGAGAGAAGGTAACATATTCAGTTTTATTAACATTAAGTGTTAATAGATTTAGAGCCAACCAGTTGGTGACAGAGTTAAGGCCACTCTGAGCATACTTAAATGCCAGTTTCCACGATGGGGCGCTAAATATTAGGGCAGTATCATCGGCGTAGGTGAAAATAGAGCCATTTGCCAGCTTGAGTTGGCAAAGGTCGTTAATATACACTAGGAATAAAGTGGGACCGATAATACTGCCCTGGGGGACCCCGTACGATAAGGACAGTTCCTCACTCATCCAATTATCAATTTTGATACATTGTCGCCTGTCACTGAGATAACTCCTGAATAAAGAAAGTTGTTTACCTCGAATGCCAAATTTCTCAAGCTTGTCGATGAGTATGGAGACAGAAATCGTGTCGAATGCCTTAGCCAAGTCAAGAAACACGCCTATGACTTTTTTCTTCTTGTCCAAGTTAGTAACAATATGTGTTGTTAACTCGAGGACGGCAGTGTTTGTGGAAATACCAGACCGAAATCCGTATTGAGTTGAAGATAAAAGTCGGTTTTGCTCTAAGTATTTTATCAATCTGGTATTCATAAGCCGCTCCAGAAATTTAGAAAGTGTTGGCAAAATAGAGATTGGTCTATAGTTATTCGGACGATCTCTGTCTCCTGATTTGTAGATGGGGTGGACCACTGCAAGCTTAAATGCATCGGGGAATATGCCTGTATAGAAAGCCAGATTACAAAGAAATGTGATAGGGGGGATTAAAATCTCTCTAAATCTCTTAAGAAATGAGCCAGAAATATTATCGGAACCTGCTGCGCAATCACTTCTAAGGTTGGATATAAGTAGGTCGATTTCGGATTTATCTGTATCCATTAGTACAAAGGAGCGATGATGTGCTTCAGGGTGCTGATTATTGTTGGGCTTCTTTGTGGGAGCCGTGACGATATTTTCAGCTAACAGGCGTCCAATATTAGCAAAATAAGAGTTTATTTCATTAACAGAGCGCTTGGGGTTGGATTGTGAAAGAAGGTCGCACGCCGGAGGTCTTTGTTTCGTAGTGTGAGTAATTGTTTTAATAGCTTGCCAGAGTTTTTTACTATTGTTTTGTGCATCATTTAATAACCCCTTTTCAAAGTTGTTTTTGCGTGTTTTTGTTAGCATTGTACAATAGTTTCTATACCTATTATAAGTTTTACGAAGTATTTCGTTATTAGGTTCTTTCTTTAGTTTAAGATGTAAATGGTCTCTGTTACGTAAACATTTTAGAAGACCTGGAGTCATCCATGGCTTATTTAGCCTCTTGCGGTTTGGAACTATTTTTGATAATGTATTATCTTTAATAATTTTTTTTAAATAAAATAATAAAAAATAATTTTAAATAAAATAATAAAATACCGGTTGGTTATTTTTTTATTTGTATAACATATTTTTTTTGGTTAGTTATTAATAGCATAATGTCCTATTTATTTCTTTGTTATAAGCATTAATGCAACGCATTTAATTTGACCCCTACGCGATTAACCTAATTATTTAACTATGGTATTTTAAGCCATGGGAAGACATCGCACCAATGAAGGGGTACCTATATCATCTTTATTTTCGAATAATTATGCAATTGAGACCCCTAGCCAGTTTAATTTCATGCGCGCATAGATAGCCTTTTCATAAAGATGTCAAAGTATTATGCTACTTGCTCCTTGATAATTAATAAAAAAATGTGGCAACAGCTTGTTGTCTAATTATGAATAGAAAGTAGTAATTCAACATTTATCCAAATTTTTTTCAGGCGCATTGAATCTACACCTATGTTTTGGCATAACAATGCTTTCAGTGATTCATCTGAGTGTTATAGAGTTCATTTATGCAAAATCCTCGTTAGAATTAATTACCACGCAGGATGATGGTTCACCGTGCATTGAATATTGAGGCATTGATCACTAACATTACAATTTTATTGCACAATTGCATTCATATTCAAATCTAACACCCACAGTTTGATTGAAATGTAGAAGAAGCCTTCATTATCCCTATTGAGAAACATTCTGGTTCCCGAATAGACAAAACTCAATTGTTATTTCTAAGCGGTAATTATCATCAACTGTCCCATTTTTTTATTATAAGAAAGATTTTTTTATTATAAGAAAGTTTAAGGCTTAATATACCACCAAAGTGCGGGTTGGCAGATTTCATATATGTCTTTTGTGACAATTTTGAAGAATTCTCAGACTTTTCGACAATTTCTTTCTATGTAGATTCCCTTCGCTGTTTTTCAGATAAAAATTTACAATTTAATCAAGACCATATGCGTTGTAGTCTTTTAGTATCTCGACAAGGCCATACTTAAAAAATACCTATTCATAAATTTCTGATAATCATGCTGCTTTTTGCTATTAAGCACATGTGATATATATAATTTTACGTAGGTGTCAAGACTGCAGTTCAAGAGAATGGTGTCTCCAGAATTCGCACATGTGATGTCTTTGCACGCGGGGGAGGCCTACGCTATGCAGAATTTAACTAAGACCGACCGCCTTGAACTACTGCTATCTGGAAAGGTAAGAATCGCATATTATCTATAACCAAAATTACTAAAATAAATATTGTTTTGTATTTTATAAGGATGGTAAATAATGCAGGTACTTAAGTATAATATGCAATTTTACTTAACTATTCTACAGTTCTGATAAGGGGTTTTAGTGGCCCTAATTTTTTGGCTATAATACTCGTATATACAAAATGTACTGACGACAGGAAACGTTCCATTTTGGACCAAAAAGGAATCATTCCACATACGTTACCGGCTGTCGTTTCGTATTCGGGTATTTGAATGCATCATATACAGGGTGTCAAAAGACCCATCACCAAGCCGAAGTCTACTCGTTGTGGACATCATGACAAGTCATACTAACCAAAAATAATACCTGGGATTTTTTTTTTAAGTTTTCTCATTTTTAAAGCCGCAATCAAAAGCGCGCACGTGCAATGCTCGAAATACCTACTTATCCATGGGGTCATATGGTAGCTAAAAAACATACTGGCGGGGTAAATGCATCGATTTTGTACCTAACTAGAGGACGCCAGCAGCTACGCCTGCATTTTTTTTAATTTACCTGTTTTGGCCGATCCCGTGGGAATTTCGGGAAATCCCTTCTTAGTGCACCCCTACGGTCCCCAAGGAACATACATGCCAAATTTCAGCTTCCTGCGCCCAATAGTTTCGGCTGTAGCGTGTCTGTCAGTCAGTCAGTAACGCAAGGATTTTATATATTAAGATTAGAAAAAATCCATACTAACTTTGAGCCCCAATATCTCCTGAACCACTTATTTCCCAGATATGGTGCCGAAGTAAAAAATGTTCGTAGTGATTGGTACAACATGGAATTTCAGTTTTCGTTAAGGGTCTTTTTACATCCTGTATATTAGATCGAGACAAAGTTGAACTCACGCTATGACTTTGAATACAGTATGTGATTAGAAGGGCTTAATCCATCAAAAGTTCGTAGATAAAAAACAGTATGCAGCTGTGTGTGTTAATAATTTCGAAAATCTATGAGGCACCACAGAATACAGGGCAGCCATCCTCACTTTTCATTTGCCCAATTTGCTTCGACTTTTTCGATGTCAATTCTAATATTCAGGCTCCCAAGTGGTTTATCTACGTACCTTCCGTATTTTCCCTGACCATATTTTCATTACTTTCATTCAAAAATGGTGTATTGTTAAAAGATAAAATGGGGTGAGATTCTGCATAATCGCAGAATACATATTGCATGAAGATAACAGTCACGATTCTTAGTTTATCAGTAGATATTTTAATATTTTTGGGGTGCATTATACAAATTTTAAAATTATGAACACAAAATCAGTCAGGCTTAGAGCAATCTACCCATTTCTCCATCTTAAAAATATTATGCACGCTAAACCATTCGTGTAGCGTAACATTAAGTTGGCAACGTGGTATCCGTTTTACTTCCTTGCCATTAAACGTAACAACATACTATCAAAACTAACACCTAAAATTCCGGGATATTTTCACGTCAGCGTATTGCAACTTTTTCGCAGGCCGGATATAGGTTTCGACATCGACAAATTATTTGCTATGCCTTTTGTAAAATATTTTCCCGTTGACACCGTATTCATTTTTAACAATTCCGACTATTCCACTGCACAATAGTGCCTGAATACGTTCAATAGTACATCAGAAAATTTATGAATGTGATCGGCCGGTGGCAGTATTTTAAACGGGGTATTTAAATTGAGGACGGTGTGGCGAGTTGCAGTGTTGCATTCATAGTTTTCCAGCATGACACGCAATATCTGCTATTAATAGCAGCGAAAGAATAATGGCGCTAATATTGACGATCACTCGGTTATCGTCGTAGGTACCTTGCCGTACCTACTCTTGACGATGAATACGGTCAATGTCTTATTATTGTCCATTGGTGTTTATTAGCCCTCATCGTCTTTCGGGTCAAGCATTCAACGAGTATCAACAAATTGTGCTATTGTGTTTTGCATTTTGCAGATGTATCTGCTATTTTCTGATTGAAATAGCCATTGAACGATGCAGAAACAACGCGTTGTAAAATGTTCGTAGTAATGATAAATGACTAATAAATCTAGCTAACTTATCATGATTATCATCATAATTATGTTAAACAACACGATTGATTTGAATTTTGAGTTGTAGTTTAGATGCTCATTTTTGTACCTTCACTATTGTTCAGTTTGCTTCTCTTATAATTTAAATTGAAAATATAATTGTAAGAGCAAATTTAATTACTTTACCTAACATAAGCACTGGCGTTCCTTTAAGGTCTATAAAAATCTCATACTGAGCATACAGATTTTTTGAAAAGGAGAGTGTAGAATATAGTCTATGTTCTACACTCTCCTTTTCAAAAATGCTCGCCCTGATATTTTCCATTACGTATTAGTCCAGGACATAGTGCTACCATACTATTGGCACATATCACTGGTGGGATTAAGCAGGGCTTGGAAAATAGGGAACTCACGCTATTTGTTTTACTTGACTTTAGCAACGCATTCGACACTGTGAATATCTACATTTTGCTTTGCTTTCCTGCGTCTATAGACATACATATTGCCGGCTTGATCATTTGGTTTCGTTTTTATATGGATGGGCGTCGCCAATGTATACACATACGCATAGAGTGTGTACTCTACGTGGGGCCACAACTACCTACCCGGTGTATCATTTTCAAAGAACTTTCAGCGGGAGCTTTGGAGACCTATTAGATCTCGAAACTAACCTACCGTTTGGTGCGTTTAAGACCTAATCTGCAGTCTCCTAAAGATACAGTTTTGAAAATAATTTATATCTTCCAAAAACAATGACATATAATTTGAAGTTTTTGTGGGTGAAAGATAGCCTATTAAATTAATATAATGAATTTGAAGTTTTTGTGGGTGAAAGATAGCCTATTAAATTAATGTAAAGATAGCCTATTAAATTAATTAATATTTGGCTAGGTTCGCACGCAGCTACTTATGACATATGAATATACTACAAATACCAAAAAAAAATATATCGGTTGTATCTCGTACCGCAACCGAAGATAGTTCAATATGTGTTGTAAGTAGTGATGGGAATAAAATAATGTGTCAGTTGTCGATATAAAAAGTTTTTTAAATTTTATTATGCAAAGTGTTTTTCATTAAAACATGATACATTGATTACGCGCAAATAGTGTCAAACAGGCTACTATTTGGTACTAGATTACATTGAAGATAAAAATGATTGGGATAAACTTGTTCAGTCCCATAGACTATTTCTTTCTAAAGATTTTTAAGTCTTTTGTGAATGTGAGCTGTTGTGTCTGTATTGTGCTAGTTTGCTTTAGTGCGTATATATTATTTTTTAAATAACCATATTAATTAAAGACAACGTTATAGACAAATCAGCTCATATACGAGTATGAAAAATGCAGTGTATTAATAACTTGTTATTTAAATTGTATTAAACGGGACGATGAAAAGAGTGGCCCTGAGTTTCTTGCCTGATTCTTCTCATGAGGCTCTACTTTTTTAAACACGCATTTTTATCAATGTCGATGGTAGGACAACACTCAAACGAGTCACGAAGCGACTGCGACGACCACCCTCCCTCCTTTGCGTCTACGAGTCGTACGATTCCACGAGTACCGACATATCTCCTAACGTAAATAATGAACATAATTACAGTACTATGCGTTAGGGACCTAATCTATTACTAATTTATTTTTCAATGTCCTTGAATTCATTTTTAAGTAGGAAGCAAATATGTATAGTTGTCCTACTCATACTTAAATAACTTTACACATTAGATCTTTCCGCAAGGTGCGAAACAACACGATTATATTCAACGCACCATACAAAATTCCTGCAAGAGATCTGAGATACATCTCGTAATGCAGCGAACGTGTTAACTCGTATGCTTCATCGGCAGACGCGTTTTCTATAGACTCCAAACCTTATCGCATCGCCAATCTGTAACAATCCTTCAAAAATTCAGATTATACTTTTCGTCTGTCTCAAGATGCTCACTAACAGTTGTTCAACGTTATCCAAAATGTAGCTCTAGGCGAACTTATAAGCAGTTACGTATAATGTTAATATTTTGTGTAGGTACAATAAATAATAATGATCTACAACGCGACCAAACTAACCTACACGTGTTTATTTATGTCTGGCTTTCCGGCTGGCTTCTCCACTGACATGCCTTATTTTGCTTGTTTTATTTACTCTACAGCCTACACCTCATAATTATTAGTTTCAAAATTCCAAAATGCACTGTAGATATAAATAAAAAACATCAGCCCAAATTATACGGCAACACGAATATTAAATTATTCTATAAATATGTGTTTAGAATCTAGTTACTGGTTAGGTACCTACAACAACGATAATTAGATTTTCGTTAGCTATAAAAAAAATATATATACAGCTCCGTTATATCAGACATAATCGAGGTTTTGACATTTTGACCTATGGCCTTGTAGACTTTGGACAAAAGAATAGCAAGTTTAATATCCTTTACGCAACTACGGGTTACCGAAATCACTCGTATTTCCAAGTTAAAGTTACGAAGTATATTTCAATTTTGTGTTCTGCTTCTCTTGGGTATTATGTTGTATGCACGCACGTAGTACTCGCACACCCGATGCGGTCGTAAATGTAAAAGTTTATACGAGTATAAACATGCGAATACTATTTAATATGAACTGGTTATAAAAAAAACTTTTGATTATGGCTAGAGACAAATTATTATTTTCATTTATTTTTTATGTAGTCTTAAGTGAATGCGCATAAAAACTACTTATCACCTATTATCAATTATCACTTGTCCTGACTGGCATATCATCGCAGTGCCTAAACTAATTAGGTACAGTAGCTAGGAACATGAAATTTCGATTATTGGGTTTCCTTTGTTAAAACCTATCCTTGGCACTCTATGGATAGATTTTTAACATTCCATCCTAATAGGGACGAAATATGTATTAAAAGTTTGCTGATTTTGTTGTCGCTTAATAAACAATAATATTTCTAGTGTTAGATTAGAGCCCTGTGCAAAAAATTAAAACCTAAGAAATTGTTTTATTAAAGTACATATATGTTTATTTCTATAATCTAATAATGACGCAACGAAGCCGGAGGCACAGCTAGCACATGATAAAAACAATGTGCACTCCAAGCTTGTGGCAGAATATTTAGCGTGGGTGAAGCTCTGAAGATATTCTACTTTAGAACTTCGGTGGAATGTATTGCTTTAATAACGCCGCATTTATGCGCTTAAATATTTTGTAAAACGGCTTAGAGCAAGCCGCACTGAAATATTACTTACTTACAGCAAATAAATATAAATGCAAGCACCGGTTCGGCTTGGCGTGAGTTACCGGAAAACATCGTAATTCACAGTTACGGGTCTTGCTGTTTGTACACTTTGATCAAAAATCTGACGAGAATGGTTAATAGCATTTGCACTGGGCAGTTAATATGTTGGATTACTGATCATTTGTCGTGCTGCCTAGATAGGCTGTGTGTGATGTAACGCCTGTAATCAACGCAATGCATTTAACTGCTCGTAATTACTGTGGTACCTAATTAAAAATGTATTATAGATTATTTTTTTAAAGGGATTATCTCTTAGCCAGTATTGGCTATCCACCTGCGTATAGTTTGCCAGATCGTGTGAGTGTTTTATAATTGTAAGAAAGTATTAGTATTGAGAACATTTGTGGGGGTGGCTGTAAGGATGTATGCATGTTTGTTACTCTTTTTGACGGCAACCTACTGAATACATTTAGATGAAACTTTACAGTTATATACTTTAATACATGTTACTTTTTGTGACGATGACACACACCCGAGCGGTGCCGTGAGCGGTAACTAGAGCACAATAAATATAGCTATATACTAAAAATACAACCCGATTTGCTTCATGTACACTATGCTATGTGTATACGGGTAACGAGGAAGCGAATACTTAACTAACTACCCAAGTTTTCTTTTAATAATGATCGCCCATTGTGCGAAGGCTGATTACGGGAGGGCGGTGCTTTATTGGCTCGTCTCACCTCCCATAAGCTCAGCCTTTACTTTTAACCTCCAAAATTGTCCCCGAGGACCATGACAGACTTCAGAACTACCTACACAAAATATGAAACAAAAAGTTTAATTTCCTTTTCTTAATAAATTCATCTTTCAGCTTGAGCTTGAATTGTTCGTTACGTAATAAGAAGCTTTTAATTCCTGTAAGCTATGTAATGAAAGAGGTTTGGTTCGCTTAGGCGTCAATGAAAGGGGATCTTGTTTTTATCTAAGACACCATAACATCATATTTTAAACCTTTAGCCTTTTACCATAAAATTGATTAGTAAATCATACGACTTTCGTTAAAATTTTGAATCTTTCTGGGAGATAAAGCCTATCCAAAGGTGGTGAAGTTGGGCCTAAACATATAATTAGCGACAATCTCGTAAGTGGCAGACTGACACAGTGGTAGCTTAGTTAACACACGACACTTGGTACTTGGTATCACGGGCTGTTGCCGCAACTTCACGTCCTGGCGTGTATTTTGCGTGCGGGTGGGAATGGTCTTGTCACTCGAGCCAACCCAGCTCTTCGAGGAAGGCCAGTAGACTCTTGATGTGGCCCACTGCTTCCCTCAGGGTGCTGTATCTGGTCAGGTATTGCTGCCTATACTGTGCGACCTCAGGGCAGTCGAGGAGCAGGTGGGCTGGCGTCTCGTCTGCTGCCATGCGGGCTGTCGGTGATACCTATAGTAAATTGGTGTTTATTAAAAAATCCGTGTCCTGTGTAGGCGACCGTGACTGTCCGTAGTTGTTGCTTGGACAGCCGGAGGACTTCTTTGGCTATCTCACCATCTGCTGCGGGAAGAGCCTCCTTGGCCTGCCTACATGTTTCAATACCAATCCAGGACTGTTGTGTTGGGTGCTGGTTCTATTTCTTACCAGGTTGCGATAAAAACCAGAAGGGTGAGGAATAATGGGCTCGGGTGCCACCACCTCTAAAGTGGCCCCTCTTCTGGCAAATACGTCAGCTGCGTCATTCCCTCTTAAGCCACTGTGGCATTGCAGAGTTAATGTTACCATATAGATCCATTGCAGTGATAATTTATTTAATTTACCTACCTCTGTTAGTTTCTGGTGGCATTCAAGTGTGAGTGTCGAGGTGATAGTATGGCTATTGAGGACTGAGAATACAGCCATACTATCTGAGAGGATCCTAATAGATTGTTTCCTTACCTCACGTGCCATGATTACTGTGGCAGCTAGGATTATGCCAAAACATTCGGCGTGGTAGACCGTGTTGTAGGCTCCCAGCGGTGCTGCAATGTTGATGTTTAGGTCCTCGGAGAATACTCCTGAACCTGTACCTGTATCCGTCTTAGACCCATCTATGAAGATCGTGAGCTCGTTGTGGTTAACTTCGTGTAGATCCTCGTACAGTTGGATTTTGTATTTCTTGTCAAACACAAATTGTTTCGGTATTCGGTCGAAGATGGCTTGTGTTAGAGGAACTTCTTTGAAGAGTGTATTTAAGTTGCTAGTGTGCGGTGTACTGGTGTCTTTCCAGAGCTTCAGATCTCTTAGCCGAACTGCCGATATTTGTGTACCTTCCTGTTGTATGAACAGGTGCAATGGAGGCAGGTCCAGCAACACTTCAAGTGCCGCTGTAGGTGTGGTTTTCATGCAGCCCGTGGCCGCTAGGCATGCAAGTCTTTAAAGCCTTTGAAGCTTGTTGGCAGCCGTTGTTAGGTTGGTCCGAGGCCAACACACTACTGCGCCGTAGCTTACCATCGGACGTATTATTGTCTTATAGAGCCATAAGACAATTTTGGGGGATAGGCCCCAGCGTTTGCCCATCATCTTCTTGCACTGCCAGAAGACGATGCTGGCTTTATTAAGCATATTTTCCATGTGATCTGTGGCTGTTCAATGTCAATTTGCGGTCGAGAATGACACCCAGGTACTTGACCTCGGTGGACAGCTTAAGCTCTGTATTAAATAACCTGGGCAGTTGGTAGGGACCCAGAGTGCGTTTGTGTGTGAACATGACTAGTTCAGTTTTGGTCGGGTTTACAGAGAGTTCGTACTCATTACACCACCTTTCTACTATGCGTAGGGCTTGTTGGGTAAGGTCGTACTGTACTAGTTACCTTACCTGAAGTGAGAATGGTCAGATCATCTGTATAACCTATTGTGTAGAAGTATCATCGTTGAGTTTGTCTATGAGTTCATTGATGACTAAGTTCCACAATAGCGGGGAGAGAACGCCTACCTGTGGGCTCACCTTTAGTTATCAAGGCTGTCTGGGTGTCGCCGCGCAGGCGTACTACCCTTTTGCTAAGCATGTTTTGGATCCACTGTATGAGCATCTGATCCACACCATGTCTGGCTAGGGCATTGCTTTTGCTGGAGAAGTTAGTCTTGTCGAAGGCACGTTCTATGTCGATGAAGGTGCCCAGGCTGATGCTTTTTTGTTGTATAGAAGCTTCTATCTGGTTCACGACCTGGTGTAAGGCCGATTCCGTCGATTTCCCTGAGCTGTATGCATGTTGGTTGGCATGTAGGAGGCAGAGCCTTTCCAAGGCTTAGAACATGAAGGAGGTCAGGCTTATTGGTCTGAAGGACTTTGCGTTTGTATAGTCTGTTTTGCTTGGTTTTGTTGGTTTTGGCATGGAGCATAGATATTTATTTATAGAGATGTTTTTCTTATTGGCGCATTTAAGATAAACTTTCTGCGACCCAAATTGCCGCTTGGCGGCGTAACAGTCGCGTGAGTGTCAGTGCAACAGCTGTCTATTTCTTACGCCAAAGCAATGCAAGACAGATGGCGAACGACGCTAGCGCCGCCAACGGCGCCAACTACGAACTACACTAATGACAACCGTCAATACGCCAACTTTAATCGGCACATGACATCCTTAAGAACTACGCTTCTTTAATGTAAATCATCTGTATTCATTGGTTTTGGTATGAAAATTAGTTTGACATCCCTGCATCTCTTATTTGCTTTCTGATTGCCAAGAGTCTTTTAAGGACAGTAATTTGTAACCCCCCATTGTAATAAACCAGGGAAGATGCCGTCCAGTCCTGCTGCTTTGAAGGAATGGAAGCTGTCGATGGCCCATCGGAGTTTTCCTTCTGTGACCACGGTGTTTGCGTATCTCCATTCGTGTTCGGTCGCTACTCTATGTGTATCATGCCACGTTATTACCGGGGTAAGGACGCAGCCTGGGAAGTGTGTTTCGATTTGGACGCGTCTTGTTTCCTCTTCCGATGTGGTGAAGGTGTTGTCCGGTTTACGGAGAGTGCCTGGTGAAACTGCTGGTTGCTGAGCCAGTACTTTCTTTACCCGGTTTGCTTGTTGGCAAGATTCGATGCTCCCACAGAATTTCCTCCATCACATGGTGCGTCTGAATCTTAGGCATTTCCTGTAGCTTGATTTGGCCGCTTTATAAGCGTCCCTTTTACCTTCTTACGCTTGCGTTCAAGCTCACACACACGACACACAATAAATCCTGTGCCACGGGAGACTTCACAAACATACAATCAACCGTATATCACCCGGTCAAATGAATATTGCTGAACATATGTACAATGTACATACATAGGTATTAAATTGGTAGTTATTGAGGACCCACTCCTCTGGAGACGCCGCCGTTGATTCATCACCCATATTTCAATATTTTTATACTTGTACGGACCACATTATAAAACACATCTGTACATACAACCTCTACAAAAATATATGATATGAATGTATGAGTTTCATCTCTTTTTTACTACGGTTTCCTTTAGTATTTTGCACTTTACGTATTATTTCCACCGAGACTATATCGTCGGCTGTCGCCATACTTACGATCATTATGATGGTTTTGTACCAGCTCATACAAAAAAAAACTTACAAGCTCCATATACGGGCTCCCTGTCCACAAAATATGCAAATGCAAGGTTTGTATTCCGCTGCTAGTCATACGGTTAATTTGAAACAATTTTTCAGGCTGCACGTGCCAATGTTTGCTGCAAATGTTACTATATAGACATAAAGACTATTTACAAGTGTTCATTGAATCGTTGTACACCTTTTAGTTCATAGCACTAAAATATGTTCCAAGTGAGGTATTAAGGTTATCTAAGAGATTAAAACATAACTACAAGAGAAGTCATGAAAATATTTAGAATTTCTTTTCGGTCTGTCTACTTGGACTATGTAGAAAGTAAGAATATCAGGTGGGGCATTGGGAATGTTAATACAAATTTATTTAGGATCAGCTATGTCTATAGCTTTGTCAGGGTATTGCACTATTTTAAGATTATAAACAGAAATCATCATCATCGCCCTAGCGTTACATCCAAGACTTACACGCCTTGGAGCCCGAGGTCCGCTTACTGGTCTAACCAGATATGACAGAATAACAACTTTCCCCTTTCAACTAGATTATAAACAGAAATACTGCGCTATTTTAAACGGATTTTCTGCAGAATGAATGGGTGTAATATTCTCGTACGGAATCCTCTTCTTCTTAAACATATTATTGAAGTAATAAATAGCAAACACCGCAATAATTTGCTGGGATGGGTATTTGCATCATGTCATAATAAATAATTGTTTATGTATACATATATACCTTTTTCTTTTTACTTTGTTTATTTCAAGTCTCTCAAACTCCACATACCTAAGCGGTTTCATTTACTTTACATTGAGGTCCTTAGCCTATTGTTTCGAAAGCTAGCTAAATACTAACTACTAACAAACTTCATACACCTTAGAGAACAATAAAGTGAGTTCTGTCGGATAATATTTTCCTTTGCCGTTGAGACGAGCTTAATTAACTTTTTAATAATCACATAACTTCGAAGAGTTTCGTGCGCTGTGTACATGCCTCTGACTTGGCAGTATTTTGATAGAGGAGACTCAACACCACAAACGTATAACAAGCAGGTATGCTGTTATACATATCTAGGTTGTGATGTACCTACATACACATGGCCACTCGTCAAGCTGTACCACTTTACCTTTGTACCGTTCTTATACTGTAGGAAATAAGGATTAAAATCTCACTGGAAATCAAGCTTTACTTGTCGCTGTATGTACTCATATAAAGATATAGTGCTTGTGTCCAAGGAAGTTGCAACTAACACGACTTGTGTGACCACATTGAGAAAGTTGGATTAAGAGTACAAGTTTCTTATCAAGTTATTTGTAAGTTGTATTCTAAATTGTACCTATAAATACAAAGTTCGTAGCAGTATTTTCGACCTTAAGCACGTTTGTGGTAACACGAACATCCAAAGACGAACATGTTAGTTGATTAGATAATAATGGTACGTAAAGGTTTGATGCCTAAGTTTAACGTGTCACGGAACTTTTTCAACTAGTTTCAAAGTAATAGTTTAACAGGTAGTAAGGCCTTACTCATTTCCTGTAAGCGACCAACTTGTGTCCATGGGCAGCAATGAACTTTTTCAACTAGTTTCAAAGTAATAGTTTAACAGGTAGTAAGGCCTTACTCATTTCCTGTAAGCGACCAACTTGTGTCCATGGGCAGCAATGATCGCTTGCAATCAGGCTATATCATAAATATAATACCCAGTACCTACACTGCGTATGACTACGGAATATGGATGGTAAAACTTTTCTTTCAGTGCTGTGTAATAACTTCCAATCACTTTGAAGTGTTATAAATTTGACGTGTATGTGTATTGGCATGTCTGTTTATCGCATCGTAGCTTCTAAACGAATGGACCGATTGTGATGCGGCTTTTAGTTTAAATGCTGACGTAATAGAAATTGTTTAAGCCTTTTTTGTAATTTTTATCTGCTTACCGATGAGGAGAAATCAGTCTAAGATACGTAGCTAAAGTGCTTTTTACATGTGTTTTTCGTAGACATAGACCACAAAATACAATCTAATGTACCAACAATGTATGTAGTGGAGAACTTATGCAAAACCTTTTGATAGCGAATACGTTTTACAATAGATATTATTTATTAAACACCACTACAAAATGTTTTATACTTGCAAGTAAATTTTTATATTTTTCATTGAAAATACATACGTTGTTCAAATTCGCGTCGAGAAGTTTACTTATGGCAATGTTTTGTTTTCTAATTTCTCACAAGACTGGAAATTGTTATGGATGAGTTAGTTGAAAGTCGAACCATGGCATCAGGCCAGGAAAATACTTGAATCATAATCTAAATTTACGCTTTACAGAACTATTATGATAGTTGCAAAGATATTTGGAGCCAGAGTTGCAAGTTGCATTTCTAGAAAATGAAACGACGCACATATGTTTGTCTAAGAATGTCTTTTGTATTATCCTGACTTTTTGCCAAAGTTTTTAATTTATACTACCTAGGTATTGCACTGAGTAATATATTTAATTATTTATGTATATTTTATTCTGTTATTATCTTCCCCTTGGTGAATGACTGAGAAGAAGATAATAACAGAATCAGAGTGGTCGTGGTCATGCGTTGGTCGGTTCTTGTGCCGTTGCTGTTCTTGTGATGCGTCGCCATGTAGTTCTGTGTTTTGCGGAGTGAGAGCAGTCGTTGATGTTGGAGTGCGTCACAGATTTAATGAGGTCTGTCCATCGTGTCGGAGTGCGCCCCTGTGATCTCTTGCCCCTCAACTTTCCCTTGCACGACCAATCGTTCCATCGAGTCCTCGTTACGGGTGACATGGCCAAAGAACTCGAGGATTCATATTTACACAGTCGACTATAATCTCTCTTTGATCTTGAGTTCCTTCAGGATGGAAACATTGGTTCGATGCGCAGTTCATGGGATTCTGAGCATGCGTCTCCGTGCCACATTTCCATCGCGTCAATCTTACGGCGATCCTGCATCCTCAGCGTCCACGTCTCAGCTCCGTATAGAAAGATTGGAAAGACCAGGCACCTCATCAGTCGAACCTTTGTGTTTCTGGTTATTCTGCGATCTTTCTAAATCTTTGTGAGGTTTTCCAGTGAGGATCTCGTCACCGCGCAACGCCTCCGAATTTCATCCTCGCAGCCTCCAGCGTTGGCGACAGTGGAGCCTAGATAGACGTAGCTCTTCACTACTTGGCATCCTGCTATTATTTGGATATCCGGTTGGTTGTTGTCGGCACGATCTACAATCATCATTGTCGTTTTGTCCCGATTGATTGCAAGTCCAAAATCCAATGCTGTTATTATTTTTTGCAGAAATACTACCCAGTGATACTTACATACATGTCATATACGCACAAAACCCAAAACAACATTTGAGTATCGTTTTTATTTGGTATGCGTTAATTTGTAGCAACGATTAGATCGGACGGAGGTTGCCTTCTTACAAATAAAAAAATAAAATGAATATTGAGTCTTACTTTGATATGTTATTATAGATATCACAAGCATCTGCATATGCTTTATGTTATTTCGTTTGATAATACGTTAATTACATTTTTTGTTTCTTTAGGTGAATATATTGAGCGGTCATCAATTCCTGCATCCGATACTGCCTTGCGAATTTTTGGACTCGCCCGAGTTTGAATCGAGTCGCGCTACGATCGATGAAAAAATCAAGATAAGTTTGACTACTTAATTGTTTTTTCTGTCTACATTTAGACTTTATTTGCTTTTCCATACAAGTGTTATTAAATTGTGGTCAGGCGTAGCAGCTGTTTTTTGGGTATCTTCTTTTTCACAAAAAGCTTGTGCAGTTTGAAAAGCTTGTGTTTTTTATGCATGTCGTTTCTTATGCGCATAACACTAGAGTAAAATAAAACCATTTCAATACAGATTGCTTGTCAGATTTACACTTCTATTTTTTGTCATTTGTATTTTATGTAACCTTCGTCTAATCCTTTTCTGTAAAGAATAAACACTGAATTTTGGAAATGACACTAAGGAGAAAATATTCTATATAATATCTATATTTTATTTTGGTAGAGTGCCAGTCTGTCGAACTACGATCAAACCGTGTTAGGTTAACCGTAAATCGTACTTTTGCACTTTGTCAATTGGACTGTAGGATATGTTATACCTACTAGTACAATACAAGTATAAAGTCACTACGAAGTATGCTAATTTTATTGCTAGGCACCTTGGACTTTTGCAAAAAATGGAGGGTTTCGAAACACTCACCCGTCGATAGTGGTTAGTGACACTTTTTGTTAAGTTGAAGATCGTGGGTTCTATTCTACCCAGGAAAAGCTTTGCATAAGATTTTTTCTGAGTGTACAAGCACATTTTTTATGTATTTAGAAATGTATAAGTATCTTTATACATTGTCATGTTATCAAACCAATCTGTTGTTATACAAGGTTATATAGCGGGTCTTACTCGCGATAAATAATATATTTTAAGGCATAAATACCTCGGTTTTTGCCAACGTTTCTACAAACAACGTTTGTATAATGTATACTAATCGCGAAAGTTTAAAATCGTTTTTTACAATCTGTTGGTTAGGGATCAGATAGCCGCGTGTGATTTTTCCTAAGTCCTACGACATTATTACTATATTGTTATCAGTATAATAAAAATAAGATAGAAACACAATAATAAATTCCGAATTAGCGTCGTCGCGTCGTCTAGTCCCGCTGACATTGTCTGAAAGGATCTTATTTCACGCAATGATGCTTTGGCGAAAGCGTCACCTTGTTAAGTAAGGCAATGGGGCTAACTAACACGGTTGGGTGGCGAACTAATGAGTTCATTATTCAAAGGGAGTGAGTTCCTGACACTGTTGCGAACGTTCCAGGGCCCACTAACCTATTTAAACAAATGTTAGTCAGCTTGTACATGAAAAGGTCGGATTAATATCAACTCGCTCTATGACGAATCATAATTCATACATTAACCTCTTGTGTGCCTTACAAGCGAAACATTTTGCATGTAAACATATTTGTCGTAAACTTCTCCATTACAAATATGATTTTCTTATTTAATTATTAGTATTTGTAATTTGTATAAATTTATTTATGATCAGACAACAAACCATTCTTACAGGCGAACCTAATGCAACGGATGCGTAATTAATAAATCTAAAATGTTTGGATAATGTAACAAAAGTATGCGAGAATAATGTAATTGTCTCCTAATACGAAAAAGTTATGAGGCAGTTGCAAGAATAATTCCGTGTGACGTCATTTGACCTAATTAATATCTGTCACTTAAATATATTCAGTAGGTACCCTTTTTTATTAAGTCTTCGACAGGCAGTTACTTACGGACTTTATGACATGTTTTTATCACTATTACAAGATTTACAAGAACTGCAAAGATCATCCTCTTAGCGTTATCCCAGTTTCAATCTGGGGTCCGCTTTCTAGGCTAACCGGATTTGGCTGAAAATTAGCTTTTCCACTGAGCGACTGCCTGTCTGACCTCCGCAACCCGAAGGGATAGCGATATTCCATGGTTTAGACTAGTGTGAGTTTATTTAGAAGGTACCTACTGACGCCCTGCACCGACTGTCAAAGATCTTCATGACAATCGGAACCGACGGCTTAACGTGCTCTCCGAGGCACGGGACAAGCGATAATTAACAATTCAATACGCACATAACTCCGAAAAGCCATTGGTGCGCGCTGTGGATTCGAACCCGATACCCTCTGCATGGCAGTCTGTTGGTATATCCACTCGGCTATCGCTGCCGTAAGGACTGCAAAGATATACACAGAAAATAATCGGTATATAATTTCCCAATTAGGTTGTACCTATTTTTATTGTTATAATATAGAGTGTACACTTCAACTGTTAGAAATGCGATTAGTATCAAGTAAACAAGTAGTCACCATATGAATATGACCAATTTAATCCTTCATTTTTAGACGTTTAGCGTTGTTACTTTTTTGACATATTCAAATCAAATTCATTCTTGAACGTTCACATAGGTAAACAACATAGAAAACTGCTTCGAAGCTAGTCTAAGTTGTTAAACTTATCAGCTAATTAAAGAGTCGAAAGCCGTTACGTTTGAAGTTTGCGAGACAGCTCGTAAACAGCTACAACCTAAATGGTATAATTTTGGTAGAGTATTGAAGCTGAAACACGTCACTGGCGAAATAGATGCCAATTACTTTATTTAAAATCCTAGTTTAGTAGGTCATGTTTTCGTATTGTGAATATGCAAGATTTTTTTCCATTGTTGCTTTATCAATCTTCTTAATATATAAAATCCTTGCGTTACTGACTGACTGACAGACACGCTACAGCCGAAACTATTTGGTGCAGGAAGATGAAATTTGGCATGTATGTTCCTTGGGGACCGTAGGGATGCACTAAGAAGGGATTTCCCGAAATTCCCACGGGATCGGCCAAAACGGGTAAATTTAAAAATAATGCAGGCGTAGCTGCTGGCGTCCTCTAATTATGTATCATTTTTGTGTGAACTATATAGTTGCCTAGTACTTAGGGGAAGGTTGCGATGAATGGACCACTTATCGTAAGACCTTTATTCATAATAATCAAACGCACAACCAATTCGAGCTTACACTTTTTGGTATAAATGAAGAAAACTAAATCTTGGGCTGTTACCTTCTTTGGACCATGGGCACCTTCATTGAACCACCAGGTTGCTTTCCATGGACTTCAAGAAATTTGTTCTAGAGGTCCAATCAAGGAAATTTATCATAAAAATTAGCAATATGCTTAAATTATGGCATACGAAGAGAGACAAACAATACTCATACACTTACTACAAGCAAACAAACTATAGTTGTAGGCTATTCATATAGTGGACATTTTCGCCTTTTTGGTTTACTACATCTAATATTCGTTTACCTAAGTGTTGCTTTCAAAAATCCGTAAATTCTACTAGTTTCATTTAAAAAAGTTTTTGTTTTCTCACTGATTCTAGCGAGGTTCATGATAGTTTCCTTTTAAGTATTTTCTTTTATACATGATACATTTATAATTGCAAGACATTAACATCTATTTACATCGCTAGGTACTTTTAAGATTCCCCGGGCACGCGTCCCAAGCAAGGAGACGGACGCGACAGGTACAGCGGAGCAATACAACCACGGTTCCCGTTGTACCTGCAAGGCGTCGAGCTACGGAGCCACCGTGTGGTTTTTAGTCGGTAACCCAGCCCACGGGGTGGGAGTCCGACATACCCCCTTCGACCGCTCCGCGGTCGTATGGGCATGAGGTAACTCAATTTCCACACGAAAAAATAAAAGGTACTTTTAAGATGCGATTTCAGATCTCACCTGCTCGAGATTTTGTCATTGTAATATTGCATTTGTTAATTTAAATACATATTATTAGTACCTTTCTGTATTGAAATGTTTGTTACTTAATTCGAACGTGTTGCTGTATCTACTATTTAGTGTGTTTTTATTTTGAAGTTTACACAAATAATTGTTTTAAAGAAATTTAGCTCGAGTATGAACAGGTTTCTAACATCTAACATAACTGACACCATGTTATGGCTCTAGATCAGTTGCTCTAAAGTACTCTAAACTTTGTGATAGTCTTTTTTAAGACAAGTTGCATAAAGTTTTTCTAGAGAGTAGTTACCAGTAATGGTAGTAGGTAGTCGGTTAATGGTAATTTTGAACTAGCACTTTCTTTCCAGGTTCTAGAAAAATGCGATCATGTAATTTTTTTAAACTTTCGCGATTTGTATACATCATACAATATTATTTAGCGGATCTTAGTCGCGATAATTTACTTATTTAAAGGCACAAATAGGGGAACCGAGTCCCTCCGCGACCACGACCGTTGCAAGCCGGTAGAAACGTAGGAGAATAACACAGGTATTTATGCCTTTAAATAAGTAAATTATCGCTACTAAGACGCGCTAAATAAAATTGTATGATGCATGTAATTTTTGTCTATTTGGCGTCTGTTTTTGGCTTTATATATTTTTATGAGCGTCTCATTTCCGCGTGGATATATTGACACTATTCTACGTATTTTATATGATCCACTGCTCTCTTCGTACATCTTATGTTTTATATACATAATATACTAGCTGACCCATCGAACTCCGTTTCGCCTTTTTAAGAGTTTTTATTTAATTCCCTTTTTTTCAAGCCCCTTTTCCAAAGTTACCATTGACTTAGCGTTTAATCTCTTATCATTACAGAGTCTATAAATGCTGAACAAAAAAACATAGATTTTTATATAATATTGAATTCCCCATTCCTTAAAATATCGGAGACGATACCCATATCGACTTAAAAAAAAATCCCGTCCGCCATCTTTGATCACGAAATAGATGTTGTATTTGGATTCACCATCCCTTAAAATCATCAGTGACGATACCCATATTGTTTTTTTTTTATTTCCCATCCGCCATCTTTGATCACGAAATAGATGGTGTTTTTGAATTCCCCGTTCCTTAAAATATCGGGGACGATACCCATATCGACTTTAAAAAAAATCCCGTCCGCCATCTTTGATTTCATATCCGCCATCTTTGATCACGAAATAGATGTTGTATTTGGATTCTCCATCCCTTAAATCATCAGAGACGATACCCATATTGTTTTTTTTTTAATTTCCCATCCGCCATCTTTGATCACGAAATAGATGGTGTTTTTGAATTCCCCGTTCCTTAAAATATCGGAGACGATACCCATATCAACTTTAAAAAAAATCCCGTCCGCCATCTTTGATTTCCTATCCGCCATCTTTGATCACGAAATAGATGTTGTATTTGGATTCTCCATCCCTTAAAATATCGAAGGTGATACCCATATTGATTTTTAAAATTTTCTCATCCGCTATCTTTGATTTCCCGTCCGCCATCTTGGATCACTAAATAAATTTCATATTATTAATCAGCGTCCCGAAAATCTCGAAAACGATACCCATATAGATTGTATCCTATTCGTTTAGCCTTTTTTTGCCTTTTACCCCCTTCTCGTTTGACCATTTTATTATTTTTGTCTGGCCCCTAAAAGTTGTGGCTTAATTTTATAATAGCCTATAGCCTTTCGGAATAATTGGGCTATCATAGGCAATAACAATTTTTAAAATCCGACTGCTAGTTCCTGAGATTAGCCGACATTATCTTTTAGCCTTTTTAGCCTTTTGCTCGGCCCCAAAGGGTCGAAGAATTATGTTATACAGCCTATAACCTTCCGGAATAACTGGGCTATCGTATACAAAAAGATTTTTTCAGATCCGACCGGTAGTTTCTGAGATTAGCGCGTTCAAACAAACAAACAAACAAAAAAACAAACAAAAAAAATTCTTCCGCTTTATTATAGACTAGCTGACCCAGCGAACTCCGTATCGCCTTTTAAAGAGTTTTTTTTAATTCCCTTTTTTCCAAGCCCCTTTTCCAAAGTAACCATTGACTTCGCGCTTAATCTCTTATCATTCCAGGGTCTATAAATGATGCAAAAACAAACATAGTTTTTTTTATAATATTGAATTCCCCATTCCTTAAAATACCGGAGACGATACCCATATCAACTTAAAAAAAAATCCCGTCCGCCATCTTTGATTTCCTATCCGCCATCTTTGATCACGAAATAGATGTTGTATTTGGATTCACCATCCCTTAAATCATCAGAGACGATACCTATGTTGATTTTTAAAATTTTTCCCATCCGCCATCTTTGATTTCCCATCCGCCATCTTTAATCACGAAATAGATGTTGTATTTGGATTCCTCATCCCTTCAAACATCGGAGACGATACCAATATTGATTTAAAAAAAAAATCCAATGCGCCATCTTTGATCACGAAATAGATGGTGTTTTTGAATTCCCCATTCCTTGAAATATCGGAGACGATACCCATATCGACTTTAAAAAAATCCCGTCCGCCATCTTTGATTTCCTATCCGCCATCTTTGATCACGAAATAGATGTTGTATTTCGATTCGCCATCCCTTAAAACATCGGAGACGATAACCATATTGATTTTTTAAAACTTTCTCATCCGCCATCTTTGATTTCTCATCCGCCATCTTTGATCACGAAATAGATGTTGGATTTGGATTCCCCATCCCTTTAAATATCGGCGACGATACCCATATCGACTTTAAAAAAATATCCCATCCGCCATCTTTGATTTCCTATCCACCATCTTTGATCACGAAATAGATGTTGTATTTGGATTCACCATCCCTTAAATCATCAGAGACGATACCCATATAGAATTTTAAACTTATTCCCATCCGCCATTTTTGATTTCCCATCCGCCATCTTGAATCACGAAATAGATGTTGTATTTGGATTCCCAATCCCTTTAAACATCGGAGATGATACCAATATTGTTTTTTTTTAATTTTCTCATCCGCCATCTTTGATTGCCCATCCGCCATCTTTGATCACGAAATAGATGTTGTATTTCGATTCTCCACCCCTTAAAATATCGAAGGCGATGCCCATATTGATATTTAAAATTTTCTCATCCGCCATCTTTGATTTCCCGTCCGCCATCTTGGATCACTAAATAAATTGGTTTATTCCCATCTTCCCCCGCATGTCTCCCCCCGAATGGGGGAAAATGGGAATTTTTGTGTCATCTTCCCCCGAATTTGTAATCGGGGGAAGATAGGAAGTTGCATTCCCATCTTCCCCCGCATGCCTGCCACCGAACGAGGGAAAATGGGAATGCTTGTTTCATCTTCCTCCGAACTTGTAATCGGGGGAAGATAGGAAGTTCTATTCCCAACTTCCCCCGCATGTCTGTCCCGAAAGAAGGAAAATGGGAATGATTGTGTCATCTTCTTCAGAACTTGTAATCGAGGGACGAAAAGAAGTTTCATTTGTTTCCGAAATACTTTTAATAATTAATTTTGTAATTTCACCCCACTCTTAATTTTTTTACAGGAGTTAGTAAAACAACGTTTGATTACCAACATTTTTATAAAAAGGAAACAGTACAGCATTTTCAGTTTTAAAATCAGTCATACCTACTACTATAACAATTCCTCTTTTTTTTAATTATTAATCTAAAAATAAAAAATATTGATAACAATATTGTTCTATATAAAATCAGTCTTATAAGGAAACATTTTGAAAAGCCTTACTCTTTTTGTATTTAAATATTTATTCTTATTGTAAAATAATATTTTACAATATTTTACATTTCAATCACTACACATTCAAATCTAAATGTCAATATTCATTATAAAATTGACACTACACTTCTTTCAAATAAACAACGTTATAATATTATCACAGCATGCAAAATCAAAGAAAAGTCACGTAAACTAAAAAGTTTGCTGTCTACAATAGTAAATACATATTATAAGTACATTTCAATCGCACCAACCACTCTTCAATTAACAGTCTTGACAAAAAATACAAAATTGACATTTAGATTTGAATGTGTAGTGATTGTTATACCTATCTGTTAATTTTTAATATTAATAAAATTGTTAAAACGGTAAGACAGATTGAAATGTAAAATATTGTCAGTAGGTATTGACAATATTTTACACTTTTTAAGAATCAATATTTAAATAAAAAACGAGTAAGGCTTTTCAAAATGTTTCCTTATAAGACTGATTTTACATAGAACAATATTGTTATCAATATTTGATTTTTAGATTAACAATTTTAAATAAGAGGAATTGTTATAGTAGTAGGTATGACTGATTTTCAAACGGAAAATGCTGTACTATTTCCTTTTTATAAAAATGTTGGTAAGTAATCAAACGTTGTTTTAATAAATCCTGCAAAAAATAACATTGCGGTGAAATAACAAAATTAATTATTAAAAGTATTTCGGGAACAAATGAAACTTCTTTTTGTCGAAGATGACACACACATTCCCATTTTCCTTCTTTCGGGAGCAGACATGCAGGGGAAGTTGGGAATAGAACTTCCTATCTTCCCCCGATTACAAGTTCGGGGGAAGATGAAACAAGCATTCCCATTTTCCCTCGTTCGGTGGCAGGCATGCGGGGGAAGATGGGAATGCAACTTCCTATCTTCCCCCGATGACAAATTCGGGGGAAGATGACACAAAAATTCCCATTTTCCCCCATTCGGGGGGAGACATGCGGGGGAAGATGGGAATAATCGAATAAATTTCATATTATTAATCAGCGTCCCGAAAATCTCGAAAACGATACCCATATAGATTGCTCGCATCCTATTCGTTTAAACGTTTTTGTTTTGCCTTTGACCCTTCTCGTTTGTACATTTTATTATTTTTGTCTGGCCCCCAAAAGTTGTGGCGTAATTTTATATAGCCTATATATAGCCTTTCGGAAAAATTGGGCTATCTTAGGCAATAACAATTTTTAAAATCCGACAGCTAGTTCCTGAGATTAGCCGACATTATGTTTTAGCCTTTTTAGCCTTTTGCCCGGCCCCAAAGGGTCGAAGCGTTATGTTATATAGCCTATAGCCTTTCGGAATAACTGGGCTATCGTATACAAAAAGAATTTTACAGATCCGACCGGTAGTTCCTGAGATTAGCGCGTTCAAACAAACAAACAAACAAACAAACAAACTCTTCCGCTTTATTATATTAGTATAGATTTAGTATAGTATATTAGTAAAGATAAAGATATTTTAATTTTTTTTTATATTTGATACAAATCTCCTTTATTGGGCGGATACTTCCAAAGTTGTCGTTTTAACTGTTTAAGAAATATAACTGCAAAAAGTATTTACACATACAAACTACTTAGTAAAGATCCGGTATCTGTGACGTTTCGCTAGATCGGCCAATATGGCGACTGTGATTTGTCTGTCAGAACCATTCAAATTTAACAAAATACTCGACAATCCAAATTTTGCGGATATATGTTGTCGACTCGATATCTTTATTTTTAATGTTTTATTATTCAGGTAAGGTTTCGATGTACTCCTTGACGAAATAATTATTATAACATTTGACACTGCCGGACTTATAATTATTTCGTCAAGGAGTACATCGAAACCTTAGCGTTTATGATTTCCGCGAGCAAATGCCGCTGTTCCTCTTTAGACTCTGCGTGCAATTCATTGCACGCCATTCGGACATTCTTATTTTCATTTTCAGCATAATATTGAAATAAGTGGTTCAACAAAGAACGTAATAAATACAGCTGACATATTTATTGTGTCGTATGTTATCGTCATTTTACCTAATTTGGTTTGCGCAACTTTCTGTACAACATGTTTATTGTGACAAATATTTTAGTGCAGAAAGTAGTTGTTATGCCGCGTTTCCACGCTTGCCAAGCCTCGACAAGCATCCACAAGCACAAGCGTGTAAAGAGGGCGTTTGGCTTGGCTTGCGTGAGCTTGTCGACGCTTGAACAGGATCCGGTTTAGTGTCGGTTTTTGGACACAGATCAAAAGGCGCTTGCGGCAAGCGCTTGCGACGCGTTCACACGTTGGCTTGGCGCACGCTTAGTAGCCGCTGTGATCTCGCAACGAACGCACGTCTAGTTCTGTCTCAAAATCAGTGGCTGGGCGAACTTCTTTTGCTTGTTTGTATGATAATGCACTATATCGCTCCCAGAGGAATGTCACAAAGGGAACATATTAATAATATGCAGGTGTATTGACATACCTAATGTCGTAACCTGTATGTCACCAGTAATATTTCGAGGCTATGTAGGTAAAGTTTTCCGTAGAGGGTAAGGAAGAGGCCCTGGCAATCTACATCATACATAATAATTGCTTTTGCTTTACTTTAAGTGTATTTCAAATAAAAGTAGGTTAAACCAAACGTTATAGCCGACACAAGTTCGGTGTCAGCCTTGCTTGGATGTACGTAGCATACTGACGTATTCACAAGCGTGTAAATGACTTCCAAATGCCAAGCGAGATTTGTGGACGCTTGGGGCTTGTAGATGCTTGTCGGGCCTTGGCAAGCGTGGAAACGCGTCATTATGAAGTTAGTCTTTCTACATTTGATTTCATTAGATTAAGTATGTCACGTTTGCAGTCATTCTTGTAACTCATTTGCCCCAGCATTATCATAGTTATGCCTAAGACTTTCGCCTCAGAGCCCGGGTCCCGCTTTTTAGTTTTATCAAATATATATGACACAATATTAGCAGTTATTCTTTATTAAGCTACTAAAGTTTAAAGCAGTAGCAGCATATTTCTAATGCAGCCTCATGCCATTTTAAAAACAAGTTGATATTTGAAAGGGTCTAAAACTAAGTATAAGGTATTTCTTCTGTCTGCTTGCCGAACATCGCCTAATAATTATAATTTGCATAACTAAACAAAACATGGAGAATCTCGATGTTCAATTTTTTAAGTTTTTAATGCCAACGATCAAATTCTTCAGTCATTCTTGTAACTCATCCTCTCGTTGTCCCAGCATTATCATAGTTATACCCAAGACTGTCGCCTCAGAGCCCGGGAGTCCCGGGACCCGCTTTTTAGTTTTAACAAATATGACACAATATTAGCAGTTATTCTTTATTAAGCTACTAAAGTTTAAAGCAGTAGCAGCATATTTCTAACGCAGCCTCATGCCATTTTACAAACAAGTTGATATTTTAAAGGGTCTAAAACTAAGTATAAGATATTTCTTCTGTCTGCTTGCCGAACATCGCCTAATAAGCATAATTTGCATAACTAAACAAAACATGGAGAATCTCGATGTTTGATTTGATAACTTTAAGTTTAAAAGCCAACGATCAAAGTTCGATCAATTAGAAAACAAGTCACAAGCCGATGGACGAAATCTTAGCAGACTCTTGTAGGACTCATTTGATATAATTATACAGTCAGATTTTCCCCTCTGAAAATATAGCGGCGTGAAAAACACAAAAACTATGCTTGCTATTCACAGATTGCCTCTTGTACTCAAAGAGGGATAATGGACGCTAAAAGAGCTCTTGATGCTCCTTGACTGTGAGCCCAACTGTCTCATCTTTGCGAGTGAATGCGTTCTTATTTTTCTCGTGCGCCAGTATGGCACTTTTCGCAGCATTTCCATACAATAAGAATAAAGTTAAAAGCTAACAAGAATAGAATTTCTGAGCATGTAGAGAATAACTATATTCATAATTTCTGATTTTCCAACTTAAAAAATAAAACTGATTTATTTATTTGCCAGTTTATTTCATTACATAGGCGTATCAACTGCTAAAAAAGTTTGCTTTCACGCAGTTCTTACGAGTTGTTTCGGTTCTCGGGGTTAACTTTATTAGTTGAAAACAACGTTTGTAAATATTAAGGTCAAATACTTTCCCTCCGTTCATTCTTAAAAGTTATACTATATAGCTCATTATGTACAATACAGCCTTTCACAGTCCACTGCTGGTCATAGGCCTCTTCTTATTTGTTTCATAATGGCATTGTGAGTAAATAATAGGATGTCGCTTACTCTATCATACATACATGCATACATAGTCTCACGCCTATATCCCCGACGAGGTAGGCAGAGGTATATTGCTACACCCACTTTTCGCCAGATTTATTTTAGTCCCACGTAATAGGGGGCGAGCCTATTGCCGTACCGGGCAGCTTGCCAGACTCTGTGCTGCTACTGAAAATTTCCTAAAGGAAAAACCCAATAACACTTTTCCCGACCCGGGGATCAAACCCGCGACCTTCCAATCCCATGCGCACATCTATTTCGAGAGACCAACGAGGCAGTCCTACTCGCAAGTGGGCTTACTCTATCACGCTAGCCAAGGGTTGGTATTGTCGTGTCCCATCAAGGATTACTGAAGGATACTATTTGCTTTGTGTATTATCCTTAATGCCTACTCTCTTGCTTTGACACAACCACGGAATAAAATGTGACATTTCGTACTCTTAAATCTTTACCACATGGATAGCTATGTATCTCATAAGGCTTATAATGACTTATTATGTTTAAATAGGTGTCGATAGTAGCAGCATCGTCGTGTCGCTACGTTTATTGGCAGCGGAGTTCGTTGGAATATTTGTTCGTGAAGGAGCCCTACCTCGCGTGTGTAGTCACCACGCTGATCGCACGCGATATCACCACCAAGTTATACGCGATGAACAATAAGATCGTCACGGAGAGGGGCTCACATTTAGACATCAGGCTGCCGAGTATATCGCACGCGCTTGCTCGGAGCCCTAGAAGACTTCGTGCAGCTAACAAAATGCCTCCACCAACTACAGTTCAACCAGTGCCGCCTGAAAAACGACCAAAACAAGTGTATATAGATACTATATTGAAATGATCATCTCATGCTCATGCCCATTCATCGTTCAAAGTTACATACAGCTACAGTCCAAGCACCAAAGAGGAATATTAATCCAGTTATAAAAAGATTTAAAATAGACTGATTTTATTACTCTTACCATCTTCACCGCTGCACATTAAAGATAAGAAATAACTAAAGACGAAATCAATTTATATTATTCGCTATAAAACCGTAAGTTCCGAAAAAACTGTACTTATTTCTTTATAATAAACAAAGAAGCATCTTTGTTTATTATACAAATTTACAGTTTTTCGGAAACATTTCCTCACGGTATCATTGTATAACATAGAAAACTCTTCGTAGATTACTGGTCCCGCGACACGGAGCCTGTAATGACGGTAGTAAAGCGCAACTGCACCTCTCCGCCGGGGTACGCGGGGGGAGACGAGGAGCTGATGCCTCTAGCGGCGCACGAGGCGCCCGCCGCCTCGTCTGACGATCTGTCGGTCGCGGAGAGCTGCCCCGACACCTCGTCCAAGTACCACAGCTGCGAGGCCGTCGAGACCGACGACGAACTAAGACATTAAGGCCCACCACCGCTGGAAATATCGAAGTTTGACCGGAATTGTATTGTCTGTCGATTCGTTTAATCGGAACTTATTGAAAAGTGATGAAGCAGGCCCTAAACGAATTACTTCATCATCATTGTTTCAGCACCCAGCACTATCCCGGTTGTATTAGAGATGTTGCATCGTTGGAACTCTAGTTCCGCTTACCGGTCCAAACAGACTGACTGAATTAGTTTTTAAACTATTTTGTTGAAGGTTGGTGAAGAATATAATAGACATCAACTTGTAATTTTAGTTAAAGAGTTTCAACAGTCTCTACCTGCCTTCTGCGTCTTCACTTTTGTGACCTAATTTGTTATATGTACCTGCGTTCAGAATTGGCACAGTCGCTAAATACTTTTTCGAAAAATATTTTATTGTGAAACTATTTCATATAGCGATGGTCACGAATGCCCAATAGACGAGCGCATTTTAGCTTGTTTCCCTTGGGTGTCCTTGGTACATTTTTTGTTGTGCTACCGCTGCGCCGTTTGTGAGCGCAGAGCCTCACTATGCTTATGGTTGGTAATCCTTTTGATGAAAACTTCCAAGAAATACAAGTTGGAACGTCTCTAGTATTTTTTTGTATTTACAATATTGCTATTTGATCTATGTTGTAATATGCAAGCATTCAGGACCGTTACGAAATAAGAGGTCAGTTTGATTTTATTTTACAATAACACGATCTTAACATTTTAATGTGTTTAGTTTCAAATTCATTGCTTTATGCGCTGAATGCAGGCGTAAAAGTAAAATAAAGCATTACGTGAATTTCATATCATGATTGTAAGCCAATAACTACGGACGTATATTGTATTTTGTATTACTTTTAATCGGTTTAATTTAAAAAAGATTTCAGGCCTGGCCGATCGCTATATTATCCACTTTTTGTCTGCATACAGCGTAGCCGTAATTAATTGGTCAAACTATAACCGCAACGACAGTTACTGTTTCAAGAAGAGACAAAATTATCTGTCATTATGATCATAAGTTGAAGCCCATTTCCTGTTGTAAACTTTTATAGGATTGCAGAACATTTTCTAAAAAAATATGTACCTATGGTATTTAAGCTTTCGTTCTGTTAATATTATATTCTAAATTCTGGGGTGTGTACCATGTATTTCTATATCATGTAAAGTAAACATAGCACTTGCAACATTACGCTACAAAGCTACAATACAGTACTACAGTATGTACTTAACCCGAGAAACAACATTTTAAAACCGAACTGAATTAAGTACCTATTGTTTATCCTATCGTAAAAGCAGTATTTTATACATTCGTTGTTATTGTTTTTCCATCTGAATGTTTTTTTGGGATGGTGTTTGTTGACGGATCTTCCCAGTCGTTGTGATATTAGCGTACACTTTATTAAACAGTCTGGGGTCACTTTTTTGTTTTACAGCTGTACAATTTATAAAATCGTGAAAATATAGATTTTTATTTACTGCTTATTTTCAAATGATGGATTGTTAAAACCAAACAAAAATACTTTTGGTTACTTTTTAAAGTGTTTTAGATCTACGTCTAAGTATCAATGATCGTTTACTCTTAAATTGACCTTAAATGCACGAAGATGTACCTACTTATGTTCACTGAAGAAAAAATACTACTAATTGCTGTTACTTAAGTCTTACTAGTTACAGCATAAAGGCATTGCCGAGGTCGTAATACCTCACAAGCCAGTCTGTATTAGTCTTGGCTTAGTTTTATCCTGCCTTTACCATCCGACGTCTATGAGTCCGTAATGTCAAAAACAATTACTTTTTATCTAGGAGCTATACCTACTTGCTTTCTACGGATTTTGTATGAAATGTGCACTAGTGATGACATACTTTTTTGCGGTCAAGTGGAGTACTAAGTACTAAGTATCGATAAATTGAAAATAAAAATGTAGAGTTTTGAAATTAATTGATTAATGAAACTGGCATGATTTACTAGATAAAATAACTTGTATAATTTATTCTACTTGCATGAATCATTCCTTTTCGTTTGTTTTGACTTATGTTTATTTGGGCGCCGCGCATAGAACGGTCAAGCTTGCTGCACATCCTGCACATCCTGCTACCAATCTTCCTCTATACGTACATCCTTTTATTTTTCCTATAAAAGATTTATCATATCCGTATTCTTCCAATTCGTAAGTGAAACGGCAAGGGCATCGCAGTATTATGTTTCCAACGTTTATCAAGGCAAAAATGTGTATTTAAATTTTAGGTATATTCCTAAAACTTGTATGGTAATGACGATTATAATATTATACTAAAATGTATGCGCTGAATAACTTCCGATATGTATAGAATATAATTAATAAACTAGTAAAAAATAATTTGTAAAACTACGACATAAATATATTTGGTAAATTACACGTTTACATACAAAATACTTACCTTGTTTTATTTGTCACCAACTTGCTTACACGTGCCTTTATGATAGTTTCAATAAATTCCTGATTTGTATTTAGTTCAGTCAATGACATAACTAAAATATATTTCTAACGATGCAAACTTAATTTTTACTTCTTGAATACTAATTAATTCTTCATTCGAAATGTTTTGTATGATAAAGTAATTCTGGAGAACGTGTACTGGCTGAAATCTGACTGTACCGCAATTTTACATTGACAAAACGAAATATCTTGTATACACTCATAAATAGCCGTAACACAGCGGTCACAATACAAGAAAAAAAAACTTTGAAGTGGAACATAACATTTTCAGCTTGTCACGAATAAAGGTAGCATTTGCATAGCTATTGCTATAAAATGCATTCATTCACGCCAACTTAGTAAGTATTGTGCAATTTAATTATGGAGGTTTGTGGCGAAGCAATAAAGCTACATTACGAGTGGTCACTCCCGGCGAGCAATCAATCAACGGAACCGATCCGGTTATCGCGTCAATACCCCACTATGAACTATAGATATAGCCAACTACGTTCATATAGGTACATGGAACAAATATTTTTTTTTTGATGGCATACATTCCATGCGTGAACGTGGTAATGTTATGAGTGGATTTGTTTGCATATTAGGATTGTGAGACAGCGGTTTGGTTTGTCTGAGTGATGTGGGTTCGATTCCCATTTTCAAGACGTAAAAGTGTCTTTTGCGTATGTATCAAAGATTTTGTGGCCACCCATGTAGGAAACTGTGTACCGCAGCAAAATTGTTTGTAGATATTACAATACTGGGTACCAGCCTTCAGGAGCCTTTTTAAGCCAAATCCAAGTTTCGATAGTAACAACGATCACGATTGATCGCGAGTGCTGCGCGGCTTAATGAGAAGACACTATCAAAACACAGCTGAACATCATTGACTGGCGTGGCGTATCATGGGTTCAATTCGCACCCAAGACAAATCTCCGTTGGATGAGCATGATGATTTATTGAGTAGGTAGGTATGACTTCATTTCTCAGCCTTTTGCTGTCCACAGCTGAACATAGGCCACTCCTAATAACTGCTTCAGCGTAGCACTGTTAGAGGGGTTAGTTGGTACAGGGTTTGAGGCCGAGTTTTCCGTCTTTTCACTATGATATGATCTGCATCATACGACGAATTTTGGTTCATTCTCACTAGTTCCACCAGCAATTAGTTCCATGGAACTAGTGAGACTTATTTTTCTCAGTAGTTCCACCGTTGTTGTTAAGTCCATGGAATTACTGAGAAAAATAAGTCTCACTAGTTCCATGGAACTAATTGCTGGTGGAACTAGTGAGAATGATCCCGAATTTTGACGTACTAGGTGTGGGCTCAACCTTGTTTGGGATCAGATGTGACTTCTTCCAGTATGTAAGGTAAGTCTATATTATGAGTATTGTTAATAACAAAGTATGTGAATAATAATATTAGTCGAAATGCACCACTGCAAGTAAGTATTTCATTCGAATACATCGACCTATCCGTAGAATAGAGTTCCATGTGAACATAGACCAAAATCGTGTTTAATACCTAAATGGGATAAGGAATACAAACTCTACAAAACTGTGTTTTTAGAATTTTCGTATCTTATTTACTTTCGGAGATATAGAATCGAATAACGTTTCATCTGATATTTGTTCCGCGCAACAACGCACGACGTATACATGGGACGGGACACGGGGAGTACGGGTGGCACGAGCGCCGCGATCGATCAGCAGTTCGGCCGATGTTCATTGGAAGAAGAAGAAAATTGGGGGCATTTTTGTGTTCTGTACTTAATTTACATTATATTTTAGAAAATTCAATTTATTCAGTATTTTAAATTAAAAGGTATACTTTTAAAGATATCAGGATCACGCAAAGTACTAAATATGATTCAAGTAGATGGAGAAGTGCCTGATCTTAGTTCGGCGTTTTCAAACTTACATACCGCGTTTCCAAATCAAGATTTCAATTCTGGTAAGTTACGATGATTTACAAGTATAACTTCACTATGTACAACTTTAAGTTCCTAAATTTACACAGATTATTATATTTATTACTTTTTAACTCAGTGCATAGTTAACAGCGATCGATGATTATTTAGAACGTTTTTCGATGGAGTTGTTCAGAAACGCAACTCTGGCGCAAAAAGACGATTACCGTAATTAATATTCACAGAGTAATCGATTTTTATGCAATATTGAGCAACAAAAAGTAGAGGCCTTATGGAATATTAAGACGTTTTTTTGCGTACATTATTGAAGTTTTTAGCGTCTGAGGTTAAAAAAGGACGGTTTTCGCCGGAGTCTGTGAAACAATTTATGAGTTCAATGTTAAGATGGGACGTTGTTACTCAAAACGTTGAATCAATTAGGACGTTGTTCAATTAAAAAAATCTTTATTTATAAAGATTTTTTAATAGAAATTAGTTAAATTTATCGCAAAATTTATTGTTTCATAGAACGCTTAAAAATAGTTTGTTAAAAATATTTGTGCAAAAGAATTTTTATATTTTAGTTACGAATGAAGGATAAACTGGCATGAAACGTCTTTGCTTCCTGGTACAAAGGAACCAGTCGTGAGTTTGATATATGGGAAGAAATTCTATACAAACATGACGGGACAAAGAAAATAAAGGAATCTGTAATACCTCAAAACCGAATTTTATGTCTGTTTAGTCTACCGAAGGTGTCTACAGTAATCAACCTAGTTCATTTTCTTTGGAAATCCATTAAGTTTTGCAAATTCATCGTTAATACAGCTCAAACAGAAATGTAAACACAGGTCTACCCCAGTTAGTTTCAGTACTAACTCCCATGCTGTTTCCTACTAATAAATAATGATAAAAATATTCTACCACATGCACATCAACATAAAACATCATCTAGTTCCAAAATAAGGCGAATGTGTATTATGGTTACTAGAAATTTACTCTTTTTTGTAAATACATACATGTTCATTCGACATGCGATAATTATAATATTAAGCTCTGATAATAGAAAACTAAGTCATACTTTTAAGTGGTCTGGCATTAGCTACAAGCTCCCAGTGACACGCACTGCGAGAAAATTGAAGTATGCTAAACTATTTATTAACACTCTTGCTGTTTTAACTCCTTTTGAGATACATATTATTACATTATTATGTTGTTGATAGACTGCACGGATGAGATATGTATGTATACATGGATGAGAAAGGATAAAAGTGTATTTTTAAAGGAAGGGCAGGCGGACCCGGCTTGAAAGGCACACGATCGTTATCGACGATGAAATGAAAACTTTCAAAAAATATATATAATACAAAGACCTAATGGACTTGTGCTGCTCACAAGTTATTCAGAACAAGTACTGAAATATGTCATTATAATGATCTTAACGTTACCAGGGTTGCAGCCACAACTTTTTGTCTTAGAACCCAGGCTCTGCTTAGTAGTCTAATAAGATTTGACAGTACAGCCTAGTTAAGTACTGATATGAGTATGAGTACTCGCTTTTAAATTTTGTTTATGTTTAGATGTATTTTACTATTATTTAGTAAATATTTTGCACCCATGTCTAGGTAAGAACGATGTAAGATTGTTGTTATTCTTATACGGGGTATAAAAAGACCCTTAATGAAAGTTTAAATTCCATTTCATCATTACGAACATTCTTTACTTGCACTATGATAAGTGTATGTATAAGATCCTTACTAAATAAGTTTGTGACTGCTCGTGAAGCCTGAGTATAGAAAGGTACGTAGTTGCAATTTTGTGATAAAATTTGTCATTTATGACTATTAATTGTTCTATATATACGTACAATTTGATTACTTTTAAATAAGTATAAACGATTATACGTAAAGTTCAATAAATATAAGTACATACTTACACAGTTTATTTATTTTTAAATAAATAAATATAATTTCTCCGCCTATTATAAGACGTGACTAGTTAGTAAAATTATAATTACTCATTAATGCTAGAAGTCTAATCGTTGCCGTCTAAGGTTCTGTCAACTATTTTAAGACGTTTTAATAAAAAAAAAGACATTGTATTTAATTTTCTATTTTATATTATTCACAAAGGACTCTTAAAGGATGAAAAATTCCAACAAAAAACAACCTTTGTTAACATAGAACGTCTTTTAAATCGAACGTTTCCGCAAAACAACGCACAATGTTTACCAAGGACCCTCGCTCTTCCGCCATAAAACGTCCTAAGTTGATATGTAACTCACTATCTCGTACAATAAAAGGACTAGAAATATACACTTTAGGGCATTTAATTAGGCTGGGATGTTATAATAACATACCAAAAAATCATAATTTTAATTCTTTCGTTATAAGAGTTATAAGGAATTATTCAAGTCAAGAACTTCGACAGCCTCTACTGAAAATTGCGATCCATGCAGATCGGACTTTGTTCTGCGGATGAGTCGACATGTTCATAGTTATTGAAAACTTCGAAGAACATCTTCGAATAATACAAAGAAAAAATGAAAGCAGGTTTAGTCATTCATTATTGTAATCACTCGTAGGCTTGTATAGTCGAGAGTGTGCCTATAAGTAGTTGTGACTAGTGATGGATTGCCGATTCACCGTAAAAAAAGAAAACATTTTCCTCAGTACCTAGATATGGTACCTAGCTATTTTAGTCAAAATGTTCTTATAGAACGTACGTGTCAATTTAAACGTTTAAAGTAGCGTTATACATGGTTAAACGTCTAAATTGACAGCTGTTAAAATCAGAGCAGTTAAGGTACCAAATTATTTAGACCAGTGCAGATAGGCGTTAGAAAACAATAAAAGTAAAATAAAATTACAGTAGGATGAAACCCATTGGAGAAGGAAGATAATATGGCGATCATTAAAGGAGAAATAAATTACGGGACGGGCGATCTGAGGTCTGGAAGTGAACGGGGTTGCGATTTTAAGAGTAAAAAAGGGTTTATCTCGATTGCCAGCAAAACTATAAGTCTTACGGAAAGAACGTCAATGCCAAAGTTGTGGGTAATAAAAAGATCTACAATTTAGTATTTACACTTTATTCACATAACGTCAAAATTTATGTGAAAAATTAAAATAACCAAGTTTTGGTTTTTTTTTTATTTTACAATAGTTTTTTCTTTTCCACGAAATTGGTGAAAACTTGCCTTTTTATGTTCCAACCACACTATCAATATTTTTTTTAAATATTTTTCTAGGCTCTATTTTGACTTAATATCGAAAAAACCCTAATTTTCAATAGAAAACCCTCACGTCAAAATATCAGCTTTTAATTAATAGATATCATATAAAGTCAAGTCGCCGTGGCCGGAGTCGGTCGGAAGGACATCATTATTATTACGACCAGGCTACCGCAGATCGCTGTCTATGTGACTTCTTTATTCCTGAAAATATATATTTTTCTATAAGGTAGGTACACACGGCTCCACATCAAGCTAGACCCTATGATATTTTCACCGTTCTAATAGCGTCAGAAATAAGTATTATAATCGTACTGTAACTGTTATGCTTGACCTGCCGCGTTTGCGTTTGTACGTTCACTTTTATTAGACAAATTGTTGATTAATTTGATAAAGAAATATCTAATTGTCCGATAATGTCTTCTAAATAAAAATTAAATGACTTTCTCCAACAGCCTTCATGCTGTACTCAATATGGGCATGGCATGTGATATGTTCGCCGGATGCCTTCTCATGGAACTTCGGGTTCGTGTTCCTGAATCTGGCGCAAGTCGTCTATCTCGTATACGAGATGAGGCCCGTTAAGTTTGACCCTGAACTTGAAGAAGTTTATCACACGTTGTTTGAACCGTTCAAGGTAAAATTTATGTTAAATAAAATCATGAAATACCGCTTTATTTTTTTATTTCTTTAACCTATTTTTTTGGTTTGTTATTATTTTTTTGTTATAAGCATTGCAACGCATATAATTTGACACCTTTGCGATTTACTTAATACTTATATGTTATCTAACGGATCTCAATCGCTTATTTTACTAGGGTTAGGATTGAGACCCCTAGCCCGTTTAATTTCATGCGCGCGCATAGCCTTTTCATAAAGATGTCACAGTATTATGCTAATTAATAAAAATATGTGGCAACAGCTCGTTGTCTAATTATGAATAGGTAGAAAATAGTAATTCAACATTTATCCAATATTTTTACGAAATAGCCATTCGCATTGAATCTACACTTATGTTTTGGCATAACCATGCTTTCAGTGATTAATCTGAGTGATATAGAGTTCATTTATGCAAAATCCCCGTTAGAATTAATTACCACGCAGGATGATGGTTCACCATGCATTGAATATTGAGGCATAGATCACAAACATTACAATTTTATTGCACAATTTCTTTCATATTCAAATATAACACCCACGGTGGCTTGATTGAAATGTAGAAGAAGCCTTCATTATCCCTATTGAGAAACATTCTGGTTCCCGAATAGACAAAACTCAATTGCTATTTCTAAGCGGTAATTATCATCAACTGTCCCATTTTTTTATTATAAGAAAGTTTAAGACTTAATATACCGCGCCACCAAAGTGCGGGTTGGCAGACTTCATATGTCTTTTGTGACTATTTTGGACAATTCTCAGACTTTTCAACGATTTCTTTCTATGTAGATTCCCTTCGCTGTTTTTCAGAAAACAAAAAATTACAATTTAATCAAGACCATATGCGTTGTAGTCCTTTAGTATCTCGACAAGGCCATACTTAAAAAATACCAATTCATAAATTTATGATAATCATGCTGCTTTTCGCTAGTAAGCACATGTGATATATATAATTTTACGTAGGTGTCAAGACTGCAGTTCAAGAGAATGGTGTCTCCAGACTTCGCACATGTGATGTCTTTGCACGCGGGAGAGGCCTACGCTATGCAGAATTTAACTAAGACCGACCGCCTTGGACTACTGCTATCTGGAAAGGTAAGAATCACATAATATCTATAACCAAAATCACTAAAATGTATATTGTTTTGTATTTTATAAGGATGGTAAATAATGAAGGTACTCAGGGTAATATGCAAAATTCTACAGTTCTGATAAGGGGTATTAGTGCCCTTAATTTTTGCTATATACAAAATGTACTGACGACAGGAAACGTGCCATTTTGTACCAAAAAGGAATCATTCCACATACGTTACCTGGTGTCGTTTCGTATTCGGGTATTTGAATGCATCATATATATTAGATCGAGACAAAGTTGAACTTACGCTATGACTTTGAAATGTGATTTGAAGGGGCTTAATTCATCAAGAGATTCGGATATAAAAAATAATATGCAGCTTGTGTGTTAGAATTTTTGAAAATCTATGAGGCACCACAGAATACACGGCAGCCATCCTCAATTTTCATTTGCCAAATTTGCTTCGACGTCAAAGCTGTCTATTCCTTGGTGGTTTAAAAGGGACAGGGTGGTTTTTCAACATTGTGCGCAGTTCTTCGATGTCAATTCTAATATTCAGGCTCCCAAGTGGTTTATCTACGTACCTTCCGTATTTTCCCTGAACATATTTTCATTACTTTCGTTCAACAATGGTATTTTGTTAAAAGATAAAATGGGGTGAGTTTCTGCATAATCGCAGAATAAATATTGCATGAAGAGAACGGTCACGATTCTTAGTTTATCAGTAGATATTTTTAATATTTTTGGGGTGCACTATACAAATTTTAAAATTATGAACACAAAAATCAGTCAGGCTTAGAGCAATCTACCCATTTCTCCATCTTAAAAATATTATGCACGCTAAACCATTCGTGTAGCGTAACATTAAGTTGGGAACGTGGTATCCGTTTTACTTCCTTGCCATTAAACGTAACAACCTACTATCAAAACTAACTCCTAAAATTCCGGGATATTTTCACGTCAACGTATTGCAACTTTTTCGCAGGCTGGATATAGGTTCGACATCGTCAAATTATTTGCTATGCCTTTTGTAAAATATTTTCCCGTTGACACCGTATTCATTTTTAACAATTCCGACTATTCCACTTCACAATAGTGCCGTTCAATAATACATCATCGGCCGGTGGCAGAATTTTAAACGGGGTATTTAAATTGCGGACTACGGTGTAGCGAGTTGCAGTGTTGCATTCATAGCTTTCCAGCATGACACGCAATATCTGCTATTAATAGCAGCGAAAGAATAATGGCGCTAATATTGACGATCACTCGGTTATCGTTGTGGGTACCTTGCCGTACCTACTCTTGAAGATGAATACGGTAAATTTCTTATTATTGTCCATTGGTGTTTAGTAGCCCCAAAGTAGCCCTCATCGTCTTACGGGTCAAGCATTCAACGAGTATCAACAAACTGTGTGATTGTGTTTTGCATTTTGCAGATGCATCTGCTATTTTCTGAGTGAAATTGTCAGTGAACTATGCAGAAACAACGCGTTGTAAAATGTTCGTAGTGATGATAAATGACTAATAAATCTAGCTAACTTATCATGATTATCATCATAATTATGTTAAACAACACGATTTATTTGAATTTTGAGGTGCTCATTTTTAGGGTTCCGTACCTAAAAGGTAAAAAACGGAACCCTATTACTAAGCCTCCGTCGTCTGTCTGTCTGTCTGTCTGTCTGTCTGTCTGTCTGTCTGTCTGTCTGTCTGTCTGTCTGTCTGTCTGTCACCAGGCTGTATCTCATAAACCATGATAGCTAGATAGCTGAAATTTTCACAAATTATGTATTTCGGTTGCCGCTATAACAACAAATACTAAATATAAAAAAATATAAAAAATTAAGGGGGGGTCCCATACAAAAAACGTGTTTTTTTTCGTATATTTTGCTCAAAATTACTAACTGTTACAGGTAGACGCTTTAAATTTTTACAGAATATGTAGTTGTATATTACCTTTCAAAATAAATAATTTAATTTAAAAAAAGTAAATAATAAAGGGGGGCTCCCATACAACAAACGTAATTTTTAAGCAATTTGTTACTCGATCTTAATAAACAGGTAGAAACTTATAAAGTATTTAAGTATACATACAACGAACGTGATTTTCTTTTATAGATGATGGTACGGAACCCTTTGCGCGCGAGTCCGACTCGCACTTGCCCAATTTTTTGTATCTTCACTATTCTTCGGTTTGCTTCTCTTATTCGTATATATATTCGTAAATTGAACATATAATTGTAAGAGCAAAATTAATTACTTTACCTAACATAAGCACTGCCGTTCCTTTAAGGTCTATAAAAGTCTCACACTAGACTATTCTACACTCTGCTTTTCAAAAATGCTCGCCCTGATATTTTCCATAACGTTTTAGTCCAGGACATAGTGGTACCATACTATTGGCACATATCACAGGTTGGATTAGGCAGGGCTTGGATAGTAGGGAGCTCATGCTATTTGTTTTACTTGAATTTAACAACGCATTCAACACTGTGAATATCTACATTTTGCTTTGCTTTCTGGCGTCTATAGACATACATATTGCCGGCTTGATCATTTGGTTTCGTTTTTATATGGATGGGCGTCGCCAATGTATACACATACGCATAGAGTGTGTACTCTACGTGGGGCCACATCTACCTACCGGGTGTACCGCAGGGGAGCGTTTTACTACCCAAACGTTACTTTTATTCTACCTACTTTGTCGCAGATGACTTCCCCATTGACACGTTCTCTGCGACATCATTTTCAAAGAACTTTCAGCTGGTGCTTTGGAGACCTAAAAGATCTCGAAACTAACCTACCCTTTGGCGCGTTTGAGACCTAATCAGTCTCCTAAAGATACAGTTTTGAAAATAATTTATATCTTTCAAAAACAATGACATATATTTTGAAGTTTTTGTAGGTGAAAGATAGCCCATTTATATTTTGCTAGGTTCGCACCGCACGCAGCTATGACATTTGAATGAACTACAAATACCAAAAAAAAAATTGATATCGATTGTATCTCGTACCGCAACCGAAGATAGTTCAATATGTGTTGTAAGTAGTGATGGGAATGAAATAATGTATCAGTTGTCGATATAAAAAGTTTTATTAATTATGCACATTGATTGCGCGCATACTTTGGTACTAAGTAGATTATATTAAAGATAGAAATGCTTGGGATTAACTTGTTCAGTCACACGGACTATTTCTTTATGAATGTGAGCTGTTGTGTCTGTATTGTGCAAGTCTGGTTTAGTGTTTTTATATTATTTTTTAATAACCATGTTAATTAACGACAACCTTATGGACAAACTAGCTCATAATTATGAAAAATGCAGTTTAATTACTTACTTGTTATTTAAATTATATAAAACAGGACGATGAAAAGAGTGGCTCTGAGTTTCATGCCTGATTCTTCTCATGAGGCTCTACTTTTTTAAACAGGCATTTTTATCATTGTCGATGATAGGATAACACTAAAACGAGTCACGAAGTGACTGCGACGACCACTGGAGGGTGGTCGTCGCAGTTGCTTCGTGACTCGTTTTAGTGTTAGTGTAGTGTACTCAGTTGCGTCTACGAGGTACGCCTCGTACCCGTGGAATCGTAGATTCCACTGGTACCGACATATCTCCTAACGCAAGGAATGAAAATAATTACAGTAATGTGCGTTAGGGACCTAAACCTAATCCATCTCTAATTTCTTTTTTAATGTCCTTGAATTCAGCTTTAAGTAGGAAGCAAATGTGTATAGTTGTCCTACTCGTACTAAAAGAACTTTACACTTTAGATATTCCCCCAAGGAGTGAAACAAGACGATTATATTCAACGCACCATACAAAAGTCCTGCAAGAGATCTGATACATCTCGTAATACAGCGAACGTGTCAACTCGTATGCTTCATCGGCAGACGCGTTTTCTATAGATTCCAACCTTATCGTATCGCAAATCTGTAACAATCCTTCAAAAATTCAGATTATACTTTTCGTCAGTCTCAAGATGATCACTAACATCATGTGGTCAACGTTGTCCAAAATGTAGTTTCTAGGCGAACTTATAAGCAGTTACGTATAATGTTAATATTTCGTGTAGCTACAATAAATAATAATCTACAACGCGACCAAACTAACCTGCACGTGTTTATTTATGGCTGGCTTGCCGGCTGGCTTCTCCACTGACATGCCATATTTTGCTTGCTTTATTTACTATATAGCCTATACCTCATTATTATAAGCTTCAAAATTCCAAAATGCACTGTGGATATAAATAAAAAACATCAGCTTAAATTATACGCCAACACGAATATTAAATTATTCTAAAAATATGTGTTTAGAATCTAGTTACTGGTTAGGTGCAACAACGATAATTTAACGAGATAGCTATAGTCTCAGACTAATAGAATTCTTGTTAAATCTGTGGCTATAGTAAAAAAATATATACAGCTCCGTTATATCAGACATAATCGAGGTTTTGACATTTTGACCTATGGCGTTGTAGACTTTGGACAAAAGAGTAGCAAGGTTAATATCCTATACGCAAGTATGCGATACCGAAATCACTCGTATTTCCAAGTTAAAGTTACGAAGTATATTTCAATTTTGTGTTCTGCTTCTCTTGGGTATTATGTTGTGTGCACGCACGTACGCATACCCGATGCGGTCGTAAATATAAAAGTTTATACGAGTATAAACATGCGAATACTATTTAATATGAACTGGTTATAAAAAAAAAACTTTTGATTCTGGCTAGAGTTAATTTCTATTTACAAATATTATTATTATTTTGATTTATTTTTTATGTAGTCTTAAGTGAATGCGCATAAAAACTACTTAACACTTATTTATCAATTATCACAATCACTTGTCCCGACTTACATATCATCGCAGTGCCTAAAATATGTAGGTGCAGTGTAGCTAGGAACATGAAATTTCGATTATTGGGTTTCCTTTGTTAAAACCTATCCTTGGCACCCTATGGATACATTTTTAACATTCCATCCTAATAGGGATATGTATTAAAAGTTTGCTGATTTTGTTGTCGCTTAATAAACAATAATATTTCTAGTGTTAGATTAGAGCCCTGTGCAAAAAATTTAAACCTAAGAAATTGTTTTATTAAAGTGGAAAGTACATATATGTTTATTTCTATAATCTAATAATGACGCAACGAAGCCGGTGGCACAGCTAGCACATGATGAAAACAATGTGCACTCCAAGTTTGTGGCAGAATATTTAGCGTGGCTGTAGCTCCGAAGATATTCTACTTTAGAACTTCGGTGGAATGTATTGCTTGAAGAACACTGCATGTATGCGCTTACATATTTTGTAAAACGGCTTAGAGCAAGCCGCACTAAAATATTACTTACCTACAGGAAAGCAAAGAAATATAAATGCAAGCACCGCACCGGTTCGGCTTGGCGTGAGTTACCGGAAAACATCGTTATTCACAGTTACGGGTCTCGGGGAATACGGTAATAGATTGCTAGATTTCAAAATCTATGTTTGTACACTTTGATCAAAAATCTGACGAGAATGGTTAATAGCATTTGCACTGGGCAGTTAATATGCTGGATTACTGACCATTTGTCGTGCTGTCAAGATAGGCTGTGTGTGATGTAACGCCTGTAATCAACGCAATGCATTTAACTGCTCGTAATTACTGTGGTAATTAAAAATGTATTATGGTTTATTTTTTGGAAAGGGATTCTTTCTTAACCAGTATTGGCTATCCACTTGCGTATAGTCTGTCAGATCGTGTTACCGTTTTATAAATGAAAGAAAGTACATATTATTATTGAGAACATTTGTGGGGTGGCTGTAAGGAGGGATGCATGTTTGTTACTCTTTTTGACGGCAAACCACTGAATAGATTTCGATGAAGCTTTACAATTACCTATATACTTTATACATGTTACTTTCCGTGACGATGACACACATCCGAGCGGTGCCGTGAGCAGTAACTAGACCACAATAAATAAAGCTACATACTAAAATTACATACCGGATCGCTTCATGTAAGTACACTATGCTATGTGTATACCGGTAACGAGGAAGCGAATACTTAACTAACTTCCCAAATTTCTTTTAATTATGACCGCCCCTTGTGCGAAGGGTGATTGCGGGGGGGCGGTGCTTTATTGGCTCGTCTCACCTCCTACAAGCTTAGCTTTTACTTTTAACCTCCAAAATTGCCCCCGAGGACCATGCCAGACTTCTGAACTACCTACACAAAATATGAAATAAAAAGTTTAATTTCCTTTTTTTAATAAATTCATCTTTCAGCTTGAGCTTGAATTGTTCGTTACGTAATAAGGAGCTTTTAATTCCTGCAAGCTATGTAATGAAAGGTTTGGTTGGCTTAGGCGTTAATGAAGGGGATCTTGTTTTCTTCTAAGATTCCATAATATCATATTTAAACCTTTAGGTCTACTTTAACAACTGGTTTCATAATATTGATTGGTAAATCATATGAAAGTCGTTAATTTTTTTATTTTTTCTGTGAGATAAAGCCCTATCCAAAGGTGGTGAAAGGCCTAATCATATAGTTAGCTTCACATCGACGCAGCGATAGCTTAGTGAACACACACGATACACAATAAAGCCTGTGCCACGGGGGACTTCACAAACATACAACCAACCGTATATCACCCGGTCAAATTAATATTGCTGAACATATGTACAATGTACATACATAGGTATTAAATTGGTAGTTATTGAGGTCCCGCTCCTCTGAGTCGCCGTTGATTCATCACCCATATTTCAATATTTTTATACTTGTACGGACCACATTATAAAACACATCTGTACATACAACCTCTACAAAAATATATGACATGAATGTATGAGTTTCATCTCTTTTACTACGGTTTCCTTTAGTACTTGGCACTTTACGTATTATTTCCACCGAGACTATATCGTCGGCTGTCGCCATACTCACCATCATTATGATGGTTTTATACCAGCTCATACATAAAAAAACTTACAAGCTCCATATACGGGCTCCCTGTCCACAAAATATGCAAATGCAAGGTTTGTATTCCGCTGCTAGTCATATGGTTGGAAAATTTAAAACAATTTTTCAGGCTGCACGTGCCTGTTGCTGCGGATGTTACTATATAGATATAGAGACTATTTACAAGTGTTCATTGAATCGTTGTATACCTTTTAGTTCATAGCACTAAATTATGTTCCAAGTGATGTATTAAGGTTATCTAAGAGATTAAAACAAAACTACAAGAGAAGTCATGAAAATCTTTAGAATTTCTTTTCGGTCTGTCTACTTGGACGATGTAGAAAGTAAAAACATCAGGTGGGGCATTGGGAATGTTAATACTAATTTATTCAAGATCAGCTATGTCTATAGCTTTGCCAGGGTATTGCACTATTTTTAGATTATAGACAGAAATCATCATCCTCGCCCTAGCGTTATCCCCGTTACATCCAAGACTTACACGCCTTGGAGCCCGAGGTCAGCTTACTGGTCTAACCAGATATGATGGAATAACAACTTTCCCTTTTCAACTAGATTATAAACAGAAATACTGCGCTATTTTAAATGGATTTTCTCCAGAATGAATGGGTGTTATATTATCGTACGGAATCCTCCTCTTCTTAAACATATTATTGAAGTAATAAATAGCAAACACCGCAATAATCTGCTGGGATGGGTATTTGCATCATGTCATAATAAATAATTGTTTATGTATACATATATAACTTTTTATTTTTACTTTATTTATTTCAAGTCCAAACTCCACATACCTAAGCGGTTTCATTGACTTTACAATGAGGTCCTTAGCCTATTGTTTCGAAAGCTAGCTAAATACGTTTTGACAAACTTCATACACTTTCGAGAACAATATAGTGGGTTCTGTCGGATAATGTTTTCCTTTGCCGTTGAGGCGAGCTTAATCAACTTTTTAATACTCACATAACTTCGAAGAGTTTCGTGCGCTGTGTACATGCCTCTGACTTGGCAGTATTTCGATAGAGGAGAATCAACCCACAAACATATAGCAAGCTGGTATGCCGTAATACATATCTAAGTTGTGATGTACCTATATACACATGGCCACTCGTCAAGCTGTACCCCTTTAAATGTTTATCAAAAATACTAACTGCACAGCAAATTAACTAGTGCGCATGTAGAAGATACTCACTGTAAAAGCAAAATATCTATCCGAGTAAACTTATCCACTCAGAAAACTTACTAGGTTATGTTAGGTTCTCTTGTGACCCTTCTCTCAAAAATAGGAGCCCTGCGAAGCAGGGCTTCGTCAACTTAGCTTAGCGGTGCAATTAGTATTTTTGATGGAAAATTAGTATTTTTAACTAACAGTTAAATACATCCCATAAGGGATATTAGTCATTATAAGCAGTGCATTAATAAAATTGCTTTGCATTAAGATAAACAGCCGTACGTTACGTAAATAAATTGTAGTGTGTTTTCGAATACTTTGAGTTGTGTATTCTGCTGTGCAATCAGTAATTTTGATGGAAATTTGGATTATTATTTCATAAAAAAAGTATTTTATTTGATTTGCGTTTAAATACCACCCTTTATTAAACACCGCTACAAAATGTTTTATACCAGCAAGTAAATTTTTATATTTTTCATTCCAAATACATATGTTGTTCAAATACGCTTCGAGAAGTCTGCGTATGGCAATGTTTCGGTTTCTAATTTCTCACAAGACTGGAAATTGTTATGAATGAGTTAGTCGAAAGTCGAACCATGGCATCAGGGCAGGAAAATACTTGAATCATAATCAAAATTTACGCTTTACAGAACTATTATGACAGCTACAAAGATATTTGGAGCCAGAGTTGCAAGTTGCTTTTCTAGAAAATGAAACGACGCACATATGTTTGTCTAAGAATGTCTTTTGTATTATCCTGACTTTTTGCCAAAGTTTTTAATTTATACTACCTAGGTATTGCACTGATTAATATATTTAATTATTTATGTATATTTTATTCTGTTATTATCTTCTTCTCAGTTATTCACTCTTGCCAGAGTGGTCGTCGGTCGGTTCTTGTGCCGTTGCTGTTCTTGTGATGCGTCGCCATGTAGTTCTATGTTTTGGGGAGTGAGAGCAGTCGTTGATGTTGGAGTGCATCACAGATTTAATGAGGACTGTCCATCGTTTCGGAGTGCGACCTCGTGATCTCTTGCCCCTCAACTTTCCCTTGCACGACCAATCGTTCCATTGAGTCCTCGTTACGGGTGACATGGCCAAAGAACTTGAGGATTCGTATTTACACAGTCGACGATAATTTCTCTTTGATGTTGAGTTCCTTCAGGATGGAAACATTGGTTCGATGCGCAGTCCATGGGATTCTGAGCATGCGTCTCCAGCGCCACATTTCCATCCCGTCAATCTTACGGCGATCCTGCATCCTCAGCGTCCACGTCTCAGCTCCGTATAGAAAGACTGGAAAGACCAGGCACCTCATCAGTCGAACCTTTGTGTTTCTGGTTGTTCTTCGATCTTTCTAAATCTTTGTGAGTTTTTCCACTGAGGATCTCGTCACCGCGCAACTCCTCCGAATTTCATCCTCGCAGCCTCCAGCGTTGGTGACAGTGGAGCCTAGATAGACGTAGCTCTTCACTACTTGGCATCCTGCTATTATTTGGATGTCCGGTTGGTTGTTGTCGGCACGATCTACAATCATCATTTTCGTTATGTCCCGATTGATTGCAAATCCAAAATCCAATGCTGTTATTATTTTTTTGCAGAAATACTACCCAGTGATACTTATATACATGTCATATATGCACAAAACCCAAAACAACATTTGAGTATCGTTTTTATTTGGTATGCGTTAATTTGTAGTAACGATTAGATCGGACGGAGGTTGCCTTCATACAATTAAAAAAATAAAATGAATATTGAGTCTTACTTTGATATGTTATTATAGATATCGCAGGCATCTGCATATGCTTTATGTTATTTCGTTTGATAATACGTTAATTATATTTTTTGTTTCTTTAGGTGAATGTATTGAGCGGTCATCAATTCCTGCATCCAATACTGCCTTGCGAATTTTTGGACTCCCCCGAGTTTGAATCGAGTCGCGCTACAATCGATGAAAAATTCAAGGTAAGTTTGACTACTTAATTGTTTTTTCTGTCTACATTTAGAATTTATTTGCTTTTCCATACAAGTGTTATTAAATTGTGGTCAGACGTAGCAGCTGTTTTTTTGGGTATCGTATTTTTCCCAAAAGGCTTGTGCCATCGATATATATGTACTAAAGTAATATGTCAATGGCTTGTGCAGTTTGAAAAGCTTGTGATTTTTAATACAAGTCGTTTCTTATGCGCATAACACTAGAGTAAAAAAAAATCCATTTCAATACAGATTGCTTGTCAGATTTACACTTCAATTTTTTGTCATTTGTATTTTATGTAACCTTCGTCTAATCCACTTATGTAAAGACTAATCACTGAATTACTTTAGAAATTACACTAAGGAGAAAATATTCTACATAATATCTATATTTTATTTTGGTAGAGTGCCAGTCTGTTGAACTACGATCAAACCGTGTTAGGTTAACCGTAAATCGTACTTCTGCACTTTGTCAAATGGACTGTAAGATATGTTATACTAGTACAATACAAGTATAAAGTCACTACGAAGTATGCTAATTTTATTGCTTGGCACCTTGGACTTTTGCAAAAAAAGGAGGGTTTCGAAACACTCACCCGTCGATAGTGGTTAGTGACACTTTTTGTTAACATACTAAAGATTTATGTAACGGGTCTGAATCGTGTTAATGAACGAAAAGAAAGATGAAATATCTTTCTATTTATCCCGACGTTTCGGCATGGGTTACACCAGCCGTGGTCACGGGATGACTGATGTTCGTCAGCGATGCCTCCGAGAAGTGCGGGATTTGGAAACTACCATCACTTGGTCTTCACAATTATTAACATTTATATTTTCGGAACTGTCGGTACTTCGACACACAACACTGATAGTATCTAGACACTGGCGCGTAATTTTTGTTAAGTTGAAGATCGTAGGATCTCTCCTACCCAGGAAAAGCTTTGCATGATATTTTTTCTGAGTATGAGTGTACAAGCACATTTTTTATGTACCTATTTAGAAATGTATTGTATCTTTATCCGTTGTCATGTTATCAAACTACAATCTATTGGTTAGGGATCAGATAGCCGTGTGTGATTTTTCCTAAGTCCTACGACATTATTACTATAATGTTATCAGTATAATTAATATAAGATAGAAACACAATAATCAATTCCGTATTAGCGTCTTCGTCTAGTCCCGCTGACATTGTCTGAAAGGATCTTGTTTCACGCATTAATGCTTTGGCGAAAGCGTCACCTTGTTAAGTAAGGCAATGGGGCTAACTAACACGGTTGGGTGGCGAACTGATGAGTTCATTATTCAAATCAAAGGGAGTGAGTTCCTGACACTGTTGCGAGCGTTCCAGGGCCCACTAACCTATTTAAACAAATGTTAGTCAGCTTGTACATGAAAAGGTCGGATTAATATCAACTCGCTCTATTGACGAATCATACATTAACCCCTTGTGTGCCTTACAAGCGAAACATTTTGCACATGTAAACATATTTGTTGTAAACTTCTCCATTACAGATATCATTTTCTTAAGTGATTAGTATTTGTATTAATTTATTTATTTATGTATTTATGATCACACAAAAACCCATTCTTACAGGCGAACCTAATGCAACGGATGCGTAATTATTTTAATAAATCTAAAATGTTTGGATAATAAAAATAATTGGGCAAGTGCGAGTCGGACTCGCGCACGAAGGGTTCCGTACCATCATCTATAAAAGAAAATCACGTTCGTTGTATGTATACTTAAATACTTTTTAAGTTTCTACCTGTTAATTAAGATCGAGTAACAAATTGCTTAAAAATTACGTTTGTTGTATGGTAGCCCCCCTTTATTATTTACAAAAAGTAAATAATAAAGGGGGGCTACCATACAACTTTTTAATTTAATTATTTATTTTAAAAGGTAGTATACAAGTACATATTCTGTGAAAATTTAAAGCGTCTACCTGTTACAGCTAGTAATTTTGAGCAAAAAATACGAAAAAAGACACGTTTTTTGTATGGGACCCCCCTTAATATTTTTTATTTTTATTTTTACTATTTGTTGTTATAGCGGCAACCGAAATACATAATTTGTGAAAGTTTCAGCTTTCTATCTATCACGGTTTATGAGATACAGCCTGGTGAAAGTCAGACGGACAGACAGACAGACAGACAGCGGAGGCTTAGTAATAGGGTCCCGTTTTTTACCTTTTAGTAATTTAAATGTCTCCTCATATGAAAAAGTTTATTTTTCTGATGGCAATCGGCCGATAAACTCAGCAATTTTTATATGAGACAGTTGCAAGAATAATTCCGTGTGACGTCATTTGACCTAATATCTGTCACTTAGATATATTTTCAGTAGGTACCCTTTTTTATTAAGTCTTCGACCTGCAGTTACTTACGGACTTTATGACATGTTTTTATCACTATTACAAGGACTGCAAAGATATACAAAATAATCGGTAAGTATATAATTTCCCAATTAGGTTGTGTTTTTATTGTTATAATATAGAGTGTACACTTCAACTGTTAGAAGTGCGATTAGTATCAGTAAACACGTAGTCACCATATGAATATGACCAATTTAATCCTTCATTTTTAGAAGTTTAGCGTTGTTACTTTTCTTGGCATATTCAAATCAAATTCATTCTTGAACGTTCACATAGGTAAACAACATAGAAAACTGATTCGAAGCTAGTATAAGTTGCTAAGCTTATCAGCTAATTAAAGAGTCGAAAGCCGTTACGTTTGAAGTTTGCGAGACAGCTCGTAAACAGCTACAACCTAAATGGTATAATTTTGGTAGAGTATTGAAGCTGAAACACTTCACTGGCGAAATAAATTTAGTAGGTCATGTTTTCGTATTGTGAATTGCAAGATTTTTTTCCATTGTTGTTTTATTGTACAATTTTTGTGTGAACTATATAGTTGCCTAGTGCGTAGGGGAGGGTTGGGATGAATGGACCACTTATCGTAGGACCTTTATTCATAAGAATCAAACGCTCAACCAATTCGGGCTTACACTTTTTGGTATAAATGAAGAAAACTAAATCAAATATACACTTTGGACCATGGGCACCTTCATTGAACCACCAGGTTGCTGTCCATGGACTTCAAGAAATTTGTTCTAGAGGTCCAATCAAGGAAACTTATCATAATAATTAGCAATATGATTAAATTATGGCATACGAAGAGTGACAAACAATACTCATACACTTACTACAACAAACAAACTATAGTTGTAGGCTATTTATATAGTGGACATGTTCTTTGCCTTTTTGGTTTACTACATCTAACCTTCGTTTACCTAAGTGTTGCTTTCGAGACTCCGTAAATTCTACTCGCTTCATTTAAACAGTTTTTTGTTTTCTCACTGATTCTATAGCGAGTTTCATGCTAGTTTAATTTTAAGTATTTTTTTATATGACGTCTTTCTGAAATTATAAATGTATCATGTTTGTCGAGTTTTTTTTTCCATAATTAGTGAAATACTCGGCGCCTACTCCCATAGTAAAAGAAAATACATTAAAAAGTTGCCATGATTTTGTGGTCCATTGATAGCAACAAGGTTATGAAAAAATAATCTAAAATATACAAGGACATGATTAGACAAAATCGAATAACACTCATGGAATCACAATTAAATTATCTAATATTTCATACCAGTGCACAAAAACAAATATGAGGAGAATGATAGTTACATCAGATTGTTCCGAGTCATTATAGTAAGATTTTAAGGCATAAATAGGGGGACCGAGTCCCTCTGCGACCACGACCGTTGCAAGCCGGTAGAAACGTAGGAGAATAACAGAGGTATTTATGCCTTTAAATAAGTAAATTATCGCGACTAAGACCCGCTAAATAATATTGTATGATGCATGTAATTTTTGTCTATTTGGCGCCTGTTTTTGGCTTTATATATTTTTATGAGCGTTTTATTTCCGCGTGGATATATTGACACTATTCTACGTATTTTATATGATCCACTGCTTTCTTCGTACATCTTATGTTTTATATACATATCGTCGTTGTGGAGCGAAAACTCACGAACTAACAAAAAAGAAACTGAGATAATCGCTTCTTAAATATTTTGAAGCTTGGAACTTAAATAACTCTTAAATGGTTAGGATAAGATATGTACCCAAATAAAATTAAATATATAATTTAACATGTATAAATTTTACATCTGCTTTAGTAATTCCATTATATTTGAATTTATGACTTTTCGCATAAGTGAAAAAAATCCTTTTTGGTATTTAGTTATGTGTTCACGTAATTTAGTTATTTTTCAAGCTGGGAAACTCTATTTTTTTGCTACCTAATTATTTATATTTTGTTACTTTGTTTAGTTAAGAATGTTTAAACATACATTTATGTAACTTAGTGATTTATTGAGTTTATTTTGTCAAGAAACTAAACAAGGGAGTATAATAAAACCCCAATAATTAAACGTTTAGTCAAAACATGTTCCAACGAAAAGTAATTAAGTACGTTTAGTGACATTGCAAATAAATTATTGGTAATAGTTTGCCTAAACGATCTAATATGAGATTTAACCAAGTCTTTTAATTAATTTTCGTGCAGATTGTTCGCATTGACTGAGTAGTTAGATAGTTATCGCATTTTTATAACTCCGAAATTATTAAAAAAACAGCCTTAAATATTAATTCAGAAGGTAGATAACGTACTTTTAGACAGCTTGACATCAATAACTCATTTTCACCAATAATGTTACTTAGTGAGTTTTCGCTCCATAACTACGATATATGATTTTCCTTTTCCTCTGAGACTACTATAAGAGCTTTCTTGCTTGAATGTCTTATCTCGTATGTTTACTTAATTAAGATTATTTACGCTGCACGCCGTTTTATATTTCTCTAGTTATTGGATATTAACTAACCAATGATATTGAGACTAGGGATTTTCAGAGTTATAGTATAAAAGACTAGCCGTTTCCCGCGGTTTCAACCGCGTCCTGACGGACCCCTATGTTTCTAAAATAAAATATAGCCTATGTTACTCGCAGATAATGTAGCTTTCTAATGGTGAAAAAATTTTTAAAATCGGTCCAGTAGTTTTTGAGTTTATTCATTACAAACAAAAGTACAAATTTTTCTTCTTTATAATATTAGTGTAGATTAAACATCATTCCCCTGCTATAGTCCACTTGACTGTGCCATGTTTAAACATTGGCAGGCCCACCACTGAGCTTCATTTCTCTTAGGGGCTCTCCAGGCTCATAGTTCCAGAGCTATAAGCAAAGATCTTGGTGTTCAACCACCACTAAAAAAATATATTTAATCTGTCACCAACTTGAAACTTCTTAAATTTATATTTTCTTTTAATATAGGGACATTATTTTGATTCATAATTTATCGAATACGAAGGACAGCTGCACTGATTGAACATCGATTTCAAAACTAAATCGACAACTCTAAAAACGCTAACTTTATATTCTGTTAAGTCACTTCTACACGTGTCGGATTCATACCAAAAAACTCAGTTGATGTATCGAGTAGGTTTAAATTCCTATTACAGTTGATGAGGTATTTTGCTAGTAATCATAACCAGTAGCACACTGCCTTCTAATCTGTACTATAGTTTAATAGTTTACGAACCTTGTAATGTTGATACGGTGATGCATTAATATTATGTAAAGTAGGTACACTAGTTGTCAAATACTCATGAAATTGGAAGGAACCTCAGACGTTCTATTAAAGATAAAGATATAAAACTTACCTACTTCGTTATTAAGTTATTTCTACACGTGTCTACTTCATACCAAAATACTCGGTTGATGTAGGTGCAAATTCCTATTAGAGTTCATAAGGTACTGTGCTAGTTATCATAACAAGTAGCGCACTGCCTTCTAATCTGTACTACAGTGGTAGTAGTTTACGAGCCTCGTAATGCTGATACGGTGATCCATTAATATGTAAAGTACACAAATACCCATGAAATTACGAGTACGTCTGAACAGTTAGTATGCATAAATGAAGGCCCCGCAAGCCTGTTTAAGTGTTCTATCTATATCTCAATGTGATTGGATATTTGGATAGAGAGTCAGCAAATGTCAAAGGTATTTTTACCTGCTTTTAAGACCACAGATATTGAATAAGAAAGGTCATATGGATCTTGTAATTAGTATTTATTAACATAAGGTCTACCAACCAGAACCTACGAGAACATTAAAAAAGTACTTAGCTAAAGTTTATAGGGAAGTAGGAGATTCTTACGTTCAAAGTACATACATACATAATATAATAAAATTTAGAATTGCGAAAATAACTTAGTCATCGCCTAAGAAGAAGAATTGTCATACAATGACGTGTTTCAACCTTCATATTAATTTGCGGCTGTCTCAAACAAATTATCGTTACGAAAAACGAGGATGAAAATACTTACAACAACAATACGATCATGAAATCGTTACCTTCTTTATCATTTGTATGACTAGTTAGTTTAGAGGACTGCTAACATTAAAAACTATGAAGAATATAAAATGTATAAGTAAAATAATCAACTATCAGTTTACTACTCTTTTGGACATGGCTCTACAATTGCTGCAGTATTCTAAATGCAACGTAAGAAGCTTTAGATATCTATCAATTTTTATTGGATGTCCAAGGTTTACGTCATTAATGTTCGACTCTCTTGTATATATACTTTCATATATCATCACATATTTCTATGCGCGTATCCGTGAAAATATTTCATAATAAGATAAATAATATTTACTACTGCTACGATATGATCACAGAAGCATTTCAGCTATAAAAAAATACAAGATTATTTTCAATTTCGTTCGTGAAGGTAAAATACTGCTTGGCTACATTTTCACAATCAGTTTACTCGCTCGTTGATCGCGCTTTGGCATTACCTACCCCATTCTGTTGACCTAATTGTTGCCTGATATGGCTGTATAACGACTGAAGTGGCTATAAATGCAAGAAACTAGGTTAAATATCGATGGAGCCTAAACAGTCTCGCAAAGACATGCTGAATATAGGCTTGGTTCACACGTACCACGACCACACCACACAGACGCGACAAAAGGTGGTTATGCTGATGTAACTTATGATAGTCGCTTTCGTAGAGGACACACGCCTTAAAAACAAACTCATGGAACTAGAGATGTAAAGAACTCGAGTCTTTTGAATCCTAAATTTTGGGCTCAGCTGACAAATTGCTCAGCTCGACTCGCTACAAGACCCCCAAACTAGAACACTTAAGTGTACATAGAGACTCGAGCGCAACATGGCGCTCAGGTCTTGATTCGAGCTCGAGTCGTTTTCCGCGACGAGTCACGCTCAAGTTCTTTTCCATTTGGAGTTCCTTTATAAATAAACAGGGAATAAAAATAATATAGGAATATAATATAGGAAGAATATAATATAGAATAATAATAATATAGAAGTAAAAATATAATATAGAAGAATATAATATAGGATCAACCTTGATACGCTCAAGACTCGATACACTCGAGTTGTTTTTGAGGCGTGAGCTTGTTTTTAAGACTCGAGCTCTTTTTGAAATACGAGTTCTATTTTGGCGCTCGAGTTTTCGAGAAAGGACTGGAGCTCGGCTCGACTCAAGGCTCTGAGTTTTGTTAGTACACCGAGTCTTGTTAAATTGATTGATATCTAATTAAGACTCAAATACTCGAGTTCTTTACATCTCTACATGGAACGTAGATTTGTGTAAAGCCGGTAGTACACAATGTAGTTGGTGGTTACGTAGTGAACACCATGATGTTGCGATGTGGTCTCTATCACACATGGGGTCAAGAATCATTTCAAAATGTGGTCCGTGCTTAAAATTAGCGCTCGTCCACATTTGTGGGTGTGTCGTGTGTGTGTGCGGTCCGTGTGAATTACTTCTTACTTCTTCACAACAATCACATTGAACATTCACTTTAATGGAGTAGTCGTATTTATTAGTATCAAGTATATGATTCTATTTAATTTGTAGTAATATCTGACTAACAAATTATTGTGTTATTATTATTCCTCTTTATTTATTTTCATTTTCATTAATCTTATTTTATATAATTAAATCACTTAACAAAAAAAAAAAAACCATATAAAACAGGACCACGGAGACCCACCGGCATCGGACACAGGGACCAAGCTACCGGTGGTTAGGGCTCCAGAGAGAGGAACCTCCGAACGATGCGTGTCGTGTCCAGCAATACTGCCTTCTGTAAAGAGGACTTGATCCAGCCGTCTAACGAGAGCCTCTTGAGGTAGTGGTCGAGGCTCTTGGCAATAAGACCATTTACGGTCACGACTATCGGTAGAATGATCGCCGAGTCAACATCCCACATGTCGACAATCTCGTGAGCCAGGTCCAAATACTTAATTTGTTTATCTTTTTCGGCTTTCACGAGATTCTCGTCATGGGGTATGGTGACGTCGATGATCATTGCAAGGCGCTCTAATCGGTCTATCACCACTATGTCCGGCTTGTTAGCCGCAATAGTTCTGTCAGTAATGATAGGCCGATCCCAGTACAGAGTAGCACGACCATTTTCAAGTACTGGGTCGGGCACATACCTGTAGTACGGTACTTCGCAGTCGACAAGTTGGTACTTTAAGGCAAGTTGCTGATGGACAATCCTGGCTACTTGGTTGTGTCTATGCAAATATTCGCCGTTGGCAAGACGAGAACAACCGGATACTATATGTCTGAGCGATTCACCAGGCTGGTGACATGCCCGACATATGTCGACCGTCCCATCCCTCAGAATATACTTCCGGTAGTTGTTCGTCATGATAACTTCGTCCATAATTGCAAATACAAAACCTTCTGTTTCGGCGAAAAGATCGCCGAAACGCAGCCAGGACACCGAAGCTGGAAAATCTACATCGGGCCCATGCAAGGCCCGGTAAAATCGTCCATGCAGCTCTTTGCCCCTCCATACCTCCCTGCGCTCCTCTACACCAAGTACGGCAGGTTTGCGCCAGTTCTCTTTGGCCAGACCCAGCGGGGTAAGTCCGTTGTCCACAGTGACCACATCTCGGTGCACACCCACGGCAGTGTGGAGAAAGTATTCCCTGAGATTGCACACCTCGCGATTGTGGAGGGTCTTGGCACTTAAGAAGCCACGACCCCCGCACTTCCGCGGGGTGTAAAATCTCATCACCGACGAACGCGGGTGATGCATCCGGTATGTCGTAAGTAGTCCTTCTGAGTATGCCGAAGGAGTATATTAAGACTGGCATGGCCCAACCGTTACAGGCACGCACCTTATTTCCGCCCGATAGAAAGCTTTTTAAGACTTTCTTCAGGCGGCCAAAGAAACGCACCTGCAACGCCTGTTTCATGCCAGCCTCATCAATGCCTAATGCCTGCGACATACCCAGATATTTATAGGTTTCGGTTGCAGAGAGATATCTAAGTTGTGTGAAATTTGAAAGTTCTATACCATCAGATTCCACACTCCTGCCTCGCCTTACATGCATGACCGCACATTTATCCACACCGAACCCCATCCTAATTGAATTACTAAAGCTTTCGGTTATCTTTAGTAACTCAGTCAATTGGGGGTTAGTGGGGGCAAATATTTTGAGGTCATCCATGAAGAGGAGGTGAGAAATAACTTGACCTCTACTCTGCAATCTATAGCCTAGCCCTGAACTTTCGAGCAAAGTGCTCAGTGGGTTCAGTGCTAGGCAAAACCATAGTGGACTCAAACTGTCGCCTTGAAAAATACCCCGTTTGATCCTTATAGGTACGCCATACCCGCAAGGCTGTCGACACCCTGGATAGCGAAGCACCGTACTCCACTGCCCCATACATGCCTTCAAGAGGGCGCATAGAGTTGCATCAACTTTGTACAACTCCAGCACCCTCAAGAGCCACGTATGTGGCACAGAGTCATAGGCCTTCTTATAGTCTATCCAGCATGTCGCCAGATTCTTTCGACTACGGCGAACCTGTTGGCTTATGGTCATGTCAATAAGGAGTAGCTCGTTAGTACCACGGACCCCGCTTCTACATCCATTTTGAGATACAGATAAGATGTTATTTCTAAATATATGTGCTTCTAATTTCGTTCTCAAAATGGATGTAAAAACTTTATACATTGTAGGCAGGCAAGTTATAGGCCTATAGTACGTAGGCTCCGTGGTACTACCAGCCTTAAAGAGCAGATGAGTTACGCCAGTTTTCATAAAAATAGGCAGCGACCCTGAATCCAGAGATGACTGAAATTGAGAAGCCAAACGAGCATGTGCACTGCGTAGCCATTTTAACCAGAAATTGTGCAGCCCGTCCGGTCCTGCCGATTTCCAGTTGGCTAACTGACGGACTGCACAATATACATCTGTGGTGTCAATGGCTACGGGCTCCATGTGAGGTATTGCCTCACATGATCGTTTAACATCTCTAAGCCAGTCATCTTCCGTATGGCTGATGGGAGTCGACCATATGCTGTGCCAAAATTCAATCGTATTCGCATCATCTGGCCGACTTCCATCATCCACACGTGGGTCAGGTCGCTCCCAATTTCTATAAACCAACTTCTCATCTCTTTGGAATGCGCGATTTTGGGCGTATCGGGCTACACTTTTCTTGTATCGTTTGATACGATTTGCCCACGCATAAACTTTCTGCTTCAGGAGGTCGATGCGTTCTGTGACCCGTGACACATACTCTTGAGGACGGAGTCCCGTTCCTTTAAACGCCCGGTTCACAAAACGCATCACTCTCGGGCGGGTATTGCCCGACCTGAAGCAGATTAGTTTGCCTATGAGTGCCCTGGTCTCAGCAACACCGCTCAATTCTACGCTGCCAAGCCGGGACGGCATCTCGAGGAGCAATAACAAAACTGTTTCCTATTTTAATATTAGCTACTCGACATGCCGCTACAGCCGCACAGTACAGAATTGAGTGCGTATCGCTAAGATTTTCACTATTGTCTAAGTAAATAGGCAATATTGAATCCAGGGCACACACAAGCGCCATATTCTTTTTATGCGTGGGCAAACGCGGCAGCCGAGGTCTGTCTTGCAATGCAACGTACCGATATTCCCCAATGGCACACTCCAAAGCACTCCTTATCTTATCAATGCACTGGGTACTTACTTGTGTATCCCTGTCTACCATCTCTTCACCTCCTTCTTGTTGTCTGTGCAATATGTTTGGCACTGAAGCCACATTGCGTGTAGGAGGTGGGTTGGCAGGGATAACTGGCAAGTCTGAGCGTAGCCTCTCAAGTGCGTCGTCATCAAGCAGGCGGCAGCGCTGGATGGCTCGCACTTGATCCGACAGTCACTGTGCCGAAACGTTGACAGCCGGTTCCAAGCCCTTATTATTATTATTATCAGAACTGTTAGTATTCTCCGTTTAAAACCGGTGTTTAATGACGTTTACGGGTAAATACCAAGTAATAGTCATTTAAGATATGCTTGGGGTGCTTTGGTCTATGGTTTCTGGTTCACTTTCGTCACTTTGCATTTTCCTTACTATTCTGCATGTATTTAAGATAGCTGCTTTTTGGATGCTAATGCTATTTGGTGGTAAGTCGAGCATTTTTAAACTATGGTGTAAATATTTAGGAACGATACCTGTGGTGGAAATTACTATTGGTACTATACACCGCTATTTTTTAATTAGTACAAAAAATTTTACAGGGCACTAAGTATCTTTAACTGATCATATTTATGTAGTTGAAAAATAAAAACACTAAGTCCCAAAACTGTCTCAAAACTGTCCACAAAAATACGTGATAATTGGTAAATGCAATACTAATACTATGACCAACCCGTGTACTATCATAATAAAATGAACCATTGATAAATTCCCCCCCACCCCTCTGCGCCTGCGCCACGCCCCGACGATTCTACAAACAGTACTAAATTGCTAGCGAAAGTGAGTGTATCTAATTTCGTTGCAAAAGTTAATTGTTTGTCTACGTTTGCCCCACGCGATGGCCTATCATATCAGTTCATATCACGGGAGTATGTAGCTATGCTTTGTGCGTACTTTTTGAGTGGAAAAATCGCGAGTGCAGCTTTGTACCCATGGACATCGTATTGTGAGTGTACAAAAGTGACCGGGTCAGTGTCAAACAATTAAAACAGTGCATATTGGATGCTTTTGACAACGGTGGTGGACATTTCGAAGGACAATGGAAATACTTGTAAGTTTAGTAAATGATACGTACTTAAGTAAATAATAATTTGATGCGGGCGGCTCAAAATCGGTCTGTGTTCTCCACACACCTTGAGGAAGGCCTATGTCCAACAGTGGACGTCTCTAGGCTGACATGATGATGATAAAATAATTTGTAAATAGCAGATGATTCTAACTTCATAAATACGCCAAAATTACTCTTTTCTTTTAGTCCAGAACACCATTTTTTTATTTTAATATTTGTTTGCTTTCTAATTACATATCTCCGTATTTGATTACTTGTTAAACGATAAATTTTACCGGTCCTTAGCCCGAATGAAGTATGAAGGAGAGGGTAGAATTAACAAAATTAAAAAATAACTACCTACATTTATTATTTTTCGTCATTTTATTTTCTATGGCTACCTACATCATAAGTGCGACAGAGAGAATGCGAATGAGCAAGATGGAATATTATCAATGAATTAGTGAATGGATTGTAAAATATGACTATGATTTAAGTGAGATTTTCTACAATAAACAAATGATAATAACTTTGCTCTTTATTGATATTATGAAATTCTTACGTCACATATATGATAATAATATCTTCGCTAATCTGTCCTTAAAGTTTTTGTACTAATTAAAAAATAGCGGTGTATATACTTTGTTGACTTTCCAAATTCTTGCAATTTCTTCTTTGAGTTCTGTATATTTATTGATTTTCTCTGTTATTGTTTTCATGAGATTGTGGGTGTTCGGAACTGCTATGTCAATTATGTGGGCAGAATTGTCAGATTTGTTGTGGATGGTGATATCTGGTCTATTATAATGTATGGTCTTATCGGTTAGTATGGCACGGTCGTAATACATTTTGTGGGTGTCACTATCTAATACAGGATCAGGGCGGTACTTATAGTATGGCGTGTGTGTGTCTTGTATAAGTTTATATTTTATAGCTAGTATTTGATGGATAATATTTACTACCTGATTGTGTCGGTGTGTATAGTCAGTTTGTGTGAGTGTTGCGCATGCGCCTGTGTGTTGTATCGTTTCTGGTTGTCTATGGCATTTACGACATTTGTCATCGGTTATGTTAACATCTTTAATTATATGTTTCTTGTAATTTCTGGTATTTATTACTTGGTCTTGGATGGCTATAATGAAGCCCTCAGTTTCCGGGAGTAAATTGGCGGCCGTTAGCCATGTATTTGATGCTTGTGTATCAACGTAAGGTTGCTGTAGATCGTGTGGGTGACGTCCGTGCAATACTTTTTCTTTCCATTTAATAATTTTCTGGTTTTCACGGTCAATTTGATTAGGAATCTGTAAAGCATTAGGTATATCTGATAAGTTAAGGGGAGTAAATTTGGTATAATTGTTGCTAATACTTGAGTGTAACTCACTAGTGGCTGCCTTTTTGTGAAAGAACGTTCTAAGCACAGATATGAGAATTAGTCAGATGGAACGCGCGGCACAGTTGCGTGCGGCCACTAAAGCAAATACAAAATTGAAAAGCGAATACAAACTCGTCTCAGTGCGCTACGAAGCATCGTACAGTTCACGCGTCAAGATCACTTCAACTTTTAAATTCTCAAAATGCCGTCCTGTGTTCTTAAACACTGTAAAAGTTGTTCCTAAAAACAAAAACAGGAAAATGGAATATCTTTTCACAGGTAACTATTGATAATTTGACTGTTTCCTAATTTAATTTCGATAAAATTCGTATTTGTGCTAGAAATATGTAAGTGTTGCCAGTTTTTGTCGACGCCGTTCTGCCTGAATTAGGGAAAATGCACTTGTCAATTGATTATGTGATAATGATTGTCATGTTAATGAAAAATACATTACCGTATTATAAAAGTATATTGTAGATATATCTTCTTTCTCATAAATATAGTAATAGAATTTCAATTTCCATTAGTATATACCTTACATTATATTGTTTTGAGTTCGATCCCCAAACGATATCCTAATATTCGTGTACACCCTGCTACTCGTCAAGCTTATACACTTTGTCCTTTGCACCGTTCTTATGGCGTAAAGAATAAGTATCAAAATCGTACAGCAACTGTTTAGCTTGACTTGGCGCCGTGTGTACATACATACTTATGGCGTAGGGAATAAGTATCAAAATCGTACAGCAACTGTTTAGCTTAACTTGGCGCCGTGTGTACATACATACTTATGGCGTAAGGAATAAGTATCAAAATCGTACAGCAACTGTTTAGCTTGACTTGGTGCCGTGTGTACATACATACTTATGGCGTAGGGAATAAGTATCAAAATCGTACAGCAACTGTATAGCTTGACTTGGCGCCGTGTGTACATACATACTTATGGCGTAGAGAATAAGTATCAAAATCGTACAGCAACTGTTTAGCTTAACTTGGCGCCGTGTGTACATACATACTTATGGCGTAAGGAATAAGTATCAAAATCGTACAGCAACTGTTTAGCTTGACTTGGTGCCGTGTGTACATACATACTTATGGCGTAGGGAATAAGTATCAAAATCGTACAGCAACTGTTTAACTTGACTTGGTGCCGTGTGTACATACATACTATTTATTTCTCAACTAATCGACGCCAGCGGCTTCGCACGCACATATTTTCTTATTTCTCGTTTTGCCCGATCCCGTGGGAATTTCGAGAAATCCCGTCTTGGTGCACCCCCACGGTTCCCAAGAAACATACATGCTAAATTTCAGCTTCATGCGCCGAGTAGTTTCGGCTGTAGCTTGTCTGTCAGTCAGTCAGTAACGCAAGGATTTTATATATACAGATTTACGAAGTAGTTAAAACTTAATTCGGTACCTACATTTAAGAAATGTATTTATAAAAGCATTAATTAAATCCATGGTAAATTCTTCAAAACCGCAAATGAATATAAGAATATTACATAACTATATGCAAAATACTGGGAGATTATTCATAATCTGGCAACTTTTCACACACATAGACGCGCGTGTCCGTACAGTGCCAGTCGCCAAAGGTCACGCACACATAGCTGTCAACGTGCCACGCTTAGTTGCACGAATGCGCTCTATCTGACTTATTCTCATATCTGTGGTTCTAAGGTTATTTAACTGTTTTTCCCATAGCTATAATATATCAATTAACCCTCTACCCCCATTTCTTCGTTTCAATGACATTCTCTCTACAGCTGATTTAGAATGCAGATAATTACTTCGTGTTAATTGAGTGCGAGTTTTTATTTCCAGGCTATTCAGATCAGTTTTGGACCACTTTATTATCCCAAAATGAATAAGTTAAAATTGGAATTGCATAGGTATTTATTGCTTTGATGAGCCTTTTGCCAGTGAGTTGTGTCTTACAAATTGTTATTACTCTATTTTTGTATTCTTCACTTAACGCATTTTTTATAGTTGTGTGATCTAATTGTTTGGATTGCTGATATCCCAAATATTTGTACAAATCGTCAGTCTCCATTGCTGTTATTATTTCGCCTTCCTCTAAAGTATAGTCTCCTATTATTATACAATACTTTTTCATTGGTGAGTAATAGTAGTAATAGTAATATATATAGGTTGATGACATAATTATAATTATATTTTTATGGACATAAAATCATAGTGCATAGGGTTCCCACCAAGAACTTAGGGTCCCAAGCCAACCTCACCTGCAAACAAAATATCCCGATAAGCGGCAATAGGCTCGCCACCTATTACGTGGGATCAAAACACTGGCGAAAAGTGGGCGTTTAATATGCCTCTGCCTACCCCTTCAGGGAAAAAGGCGTGAGTCTATGTATGTATGTAAAATCTTCATAATTTCGTATTTGCTGTTTTTATAGTTTTACACATACACAAGTCATTAATAAACTTGAATAATTTTACCAAACATTTCATATAGGTGGGTATTTTCAAGCAACCAAATTCACTTTAGGAAATGCACATCTAAATTACGACGGACTAAGAATCAATAGCCAATCCTTTTTGACGACATAGCCACACCAATATTGGCCATTAGTTCAACCACAGAGATAGATCGATGTCTTTTATAGCCAGCCAACGTTAACCCCGTGCCCTTAAAACTGCATTAAATCATGACCGGGGCAACTCGCTCTATATAAAAAGTACTCTGTGCTCTACTGAAACCATATTTTCCGTTTTAAAAATAAACTCCAGTGTATTTTATTAGCCAAATGCCATGAAAATATGACACAATTTATGTCGTCGAAAGGTTTAACGACTGCATTGTAAAATGGAAAGTTAGTTATTGCTTATACTTATTAAGAAAGAAATATGTCTTTATATAATTCACACCTACTTCGATGGCCGCACGGATAACGTTTGGTTCCCGCTTACCACTACGCCGAGTGTCGTAGGTTCGATTCCCAGACGAAATAATACTTTGTGTGTTCTAGTATCCAATGTTTGTAAGCACATCGTGAATCATACTAGTCGCTTCAGCGTAACACCTAACTGCTTTATTTTATAAGATTTAATGAAGATTGTTGGATAGGCATTGCTGTGTAATACTTTCGCGTATGATGGCATCAGGCTCAGAAAATCACAATGATGATGATAATAATAATATTAATATTCTACCACATTCACACAACACCATCTAGTCCCAAACTAAGCAGAAGCTTGTACTATGGGTACTAGATAATGGATAAACATACATATATATACTTTTTTTGTAAATACATACATATTATATATAGAAACACCCAGACCAAGACAAACATCCATGTTCATGCACACAAATGTTTGACTTGAGCGGGAATCGAACCCGCAACCTTCGGCGTAGCAGTAGCTTACACTCCCGCGGCGCCAACCGGTCGTCAAATTATAATTGATTTTTTATTGAAGGTTTTTTTAAATTAAGGTTGTCAAATGATATTATAAATATATGTAGCTATAGCTTGTAAAGTTAAGCTTTTATTAAATTTGCCGGGACAAAATTACCTACCTCTCAATAAAATAAAATACACAGGTTAAACTGTTGTATGATTGTATTGATAAATGTAATTTACAATAGTACTTAGTTTTACTATTTAGGCAAGCATTTACAGTTATAGACATAGTATACATATTTAAATTCTGCAAAGCCTATTTTCCATGACAATGTGAGTAAAAGTTTGGTTAAAATACACTTCCCTCATAAAAGCAAATATAAGACCAAAAATGTAAAGTGCCTTAAAATATTAATCTGGAAACAAGATGTGTGTATAAAATGTTTGTTCAAATAAGCATACTGGCGCACAATGAGCCATATTTATGCGTTCTCAGTGCATGAATCCGGTTGGTGTGGGGAAAACGCGAACTAGTTTACGTTAGCCGAATCACTTGGTTGCCGGCTGTCCTGTCACGTATTTCACGAGTCGTTCCGTCGTCACTACGTCACCACAAAGAGAATAGCGTGTTTATGATTTCCGCGAGCAAATGCCGCTGTTCCTCTTTAGACTGCGTGCACTTCATTGCACGCTATTCGGACATTCTTATTTTTATTTTCAGCATAATATTGAAATAAGTGTTTCAACAAAGGACGTAATACATACAGCTGGCATATTTATTGTGTTGTATGTTATCGTCATTTTACCTAATTTGGTTTGCGAAACTTTCTGTACAACATGTTTATTGTGACAAATATTTTAGTTCAGAAAGTAGTTGTTATGAAGTTAGTCTTTCTACATTTGATTTCATTATATTAAGTATGTCACGTTTGCAGTAATTCTTGTAGCTCATCCTCGTTGTCCCAGCATTAACATAGTTATACCCTCAGATCATAGAAGTAATAGATATGTAATGAACGCTCGGCGCCTGCGAACGCAGTATGCTCTACGTCGCATACTCGCCGTCGCGCGCCCGTATGTCGCGATCAGTTGCAATTTGAATGCGCACCCGAAACTTACTCAATTTTTTCAAAATGCCTAGCTGTGCAGTGGTTACGTGTCAAAATACGAGCAAAATTCAAACCTATGCGAGTAATGAAATCACATACCACATGTAACAACGACAATTTTACTATTAATTTGCATAAAACAAGATATTTCAAATAAAATATCTGCCTCTACAACGATAACGTACTAACATTATCCTTCGTCACAAAACTGCACTATAATTATTTCCACTGATGGTTTTGTACTGTGAAACTGTCAGTTTACACTTATTCAGAGCGCAATGGAATAAACACACATCGATATCGCTGACTATTGTAGGCATTTGTAGTATCTGCCGCTGTGAGCGTTGGGTTGCATCGCTCGCCAAAGGAGCGATTTAGTGGTGTACCACGAGTAACTGCAATTTGCATAACATCGATATAAACATTGCAAAATAATAATGTGAGTTATAAACAATATATTATTTTGTTTTTGAAGCGCTATTGTTTCGTAAGCAGATAATGATTACACTGGCGTTTGAAACAGTAAAGATGATTTTAATATAATGTTATAACTAAAACTAAATAAATACCTACATTTTACCGGCCAGTGATATGATAGCGTAGAATATGTACATATATTCTATTTTACGGAATTAATAAATATTTGATAACAGTGTTGCGTGAATTTTATTTAGTTCTCCCTGTTACATTACACTGTATTTACTCATAGTAGGTGTATTACAACATTTCAAAATATACCTACCTAAATAAGTAGGATCACTTTATTTGGTTTCATATTGTTGTGTTGTTCTGTTTCTTTTTTTCTGTGCTTTTATTTAATATAATAATTACAAATGACATGTACATTACATATATAAAATGATTAATTTAGTTACTTTTATTTATATATATCAGATATAGGTCAGGGCAGTGATTTTTAAAAAACGCAGAACCGTTGACCTTCGTTTGGTCATCGGCTCTGCTTTACTACCTTACGCCTATCACTTATTATACGGCAATATTAGCTTGTAACTATGATCGCTATTTGTAATTAGATTTATTGCAAAGTATGGGAATTCTACTCGAAGCAAAATAAGCAAACAACTATAAACGACAGATAATTTTATTACAACCAACAGTAATTCTACTTACAATGTTTCCTTAGTGATACCAGCGGCGAGAGAGGGCTCCACGCTCAACACTCGCCTTTATAAAGGTTCAGTCGCCCCTCCATCGGCGAACGTCATCAGCAAAATTAGCAAAGTATTATAACAACAAATTGACAACGTCACAAATCGTGATAATTAATTTTAATATTTTTAAACCTTACTTTTTATATTTCAGTGTCCTAAATTTATTAAATATTGATTCAATTGATTGGAATTACTTTAGATTTATTTCAACAAAATTCTACAAACACCCTCAACATAAAGTTGACACTCAAAATAAAGACTAATAAAATCAAAAGATTATTGAATTACATTAATTAGACATCTCTGAATTACTATATTGAATAAACTGATTTTCAATGATATTTAAATCAATCAATGAATGTTAATTTAAAGTTTCTAAGTTAGCTTAAAAACTAGTCTTATAATGTTCGCGGCGACACGGCCATACTGATGCGCGATGCGTGCTCTGCATCGCTCCTGGCTTCTCCTGAAATAGTTAAATATAATATTGTGAGGCTATGTACATCCACAGTACACATCGCCCTATCTAATAGATAAATATTGTGAGGTTAAGTACTTCCACAGTACACATAACCCAGTTTATACCTTTGTAATTTTGTATGTAGAATCTGCTCACTCCACGTGATAACAGATTATTTATCACATTCAGTTTTACTGCTCATTCCACATGATAACAGTAATTTAAAAATAAATGCAAAGGGAGAATGGATAGGCGAGTAAAAGGTCGATGCTGTGTTGCAACAGAGGCCCTAGGGATAATAGGACAGGTCGATGCTGTGCTCTGGGCGGTCTCGTACGCCGTGGTACACAGAGGACTATAATTCTTTCAGGATAGGCTCTCAGTGGCTTATTGGACGGCTCCACACGCCAATAGCATCTTTTAATTTGTGATATAGACAACAATTACAGGGACGACACAAGGTCATTAAGGAAGGTGCTCACCGTTAAATAATCACTGTTGTTCATCAACAGCGGACAGTCGATCTACTTCCGATGTAGTCAGCTGTTGCAGGGTTGCTGCAGCGCCAGAGCTGCCAGAAGGTCCAGCTTGCTGGTCATCAGGAGGCGACACGGCTGCCTGCGCGTTTTCTCCAGGTTGTGGGGCCCGTCGCAGCTGATCGTGCGCGACCTTGCGTGGCCGCCCATGATGTCCTATTACCTTCTTCACAAGGTAACGGTCGTTGTCGAGGACCCTGTGCACTTCGTAAGGAACACTAAATTTAAGGTCAAGAGACGTCTGATTTCTAGGGTTATTTTTTATCATAACAAAGTCACCTCTTTGAAAATGGTCAATTCTAGCTCTGCCTTTGTCAAATCTAGCTTTATCTTTAGCAGATGTTTGTGTCATTTTTTGTTGAACGTGTCGCTCCAAAGCTTCGATGTTAATCAGGGCGTTGTCCAAATTGACTAGATTTAACAACTCCGGCGGGACGCAGTTTTGACGTCGAGTTAATAGTGTAAGCGGGGCTACACCAGTAGTACTATGGACAGTACAATTGAGGGCAAGTTGAAGACTTTCTAGTGCAGTGTGCCATTCAGGTGTTTCGTAATTTTTGATCATCACGAGCCCATTTTTTAATGTTGCCATCACACGCTCCACTTGCCCGTTAGCTCTGCTAACACCTGGTGCTATGGAATGTATTTCTATGTTGAATATGTCACAGTAAGTTTTGAATTCTCCCAGGAATTCGCGGCCGCCATCAACAATAACTTGCCTCGGAGTTCCAAATAGGTGAATGACTTGCTTCAAGCTTGCCAGAGTGCTGTGTTGGCTTTTGTCGTTAGTATAACGCAGCAATACATACTTGGTAAAGGCATCCACTGTAACCACGACGTACTCCTGCTCGTTGGGAGATCCCAGCTTCCCCGTGATGTCCATGTGTATGACTTCAAATGGAACGACTGGTTTAGGGATAGGATGTAACTGTACCTGCGTAGCTCCAGATGTCTGTTTGGAAGTTCGGCACACAACACAATTGTTTACGAAGTCTCGTACGATGGTGCTCATTTTGTCAAAATGATAAGTTTCCCTTATTTTATGAAGAGTCTTCTCCCAACCCGGGTGCTTCAGAGCGTTATGGAAGGTATTGATTAGACTCCATTGGAAAGATTTCGGCACAATTATGAGTTTTTGTGAACCTAGGACAGCGTCTTGCCTCTCGAATTTAAGCACGCCGTTTTCGAGATGATATCCAGGGATCCCTTCACCATTATTCAAAGCGTCTATGATAGACCGTAGTTGACTATCACGTCTCTGCTCAATATTGATCCAATCAAGGTTTCTGGTTAACACGTTGACGGTCAGAGGATCCGGGTTCCTGCTTAGATAGTCTGCATGTTGCATCCGCTCGCCCTTCCTGTATTCTATTTCAAATTCAAAATTTTGGAGATATGCCCACCATCTATGAATACGGGGCAACAGGTCCTTTTTATGCTTAGAAGCTTTCAGCGCATTGCAGTCAGTAATTACCTTGAACTGGCGGCCATACAGGAAATGGCGAAAATGCTTCACTGCTCGAACCACGGCCAGCGTCTCGAGTTCGTAGGAGTGGTACCTACTTTCTATATCAGTTGTACGCATACTAAAGTAGGCCACCACGTGCTGTCGCCCATTGATTATTTGAATGAGTATCGCACCAAAACCAAGACTGCTAGCGTCAGTAAACAGTTCAATAGGTTTTCCTTCTTGGAATATTGTTAGGACAGGCGTAGATGTTAGATGACTAATGATCTTTTGACGTGCCTCTTCATGAATATGAGTCCATTGCCACCTAACGCCCTGCTTAGTCAATTCATAGAGAGGAGACATGGTACGCGCGAAGTCTGGTATGAATCGGCGAAAGTATCCCGCGAGACCGTTAAACTGACGTACTTGCTTAACATTAGTGGGTACTGGAGCTTTTACTAAGGCTTCAACCTTTTTAGGACTGGGGCGTACTTGACCGTTTTGCACTACGTTACCCAGGTATTCTATAGACTTCTTAAAGAACATACACTTATCAATGTTAATTGAAAACCCAGATTTTTGTAATGCTATAAAAATCCGCTCGAGATATTCGAGACCCGATAGAAAATCCCGACATTTACTTATAACGTCATCTATGTATACCTGGGCTACGCTGTCATTATTTACTTTATTTGCGCTGCCTGGATTCAAGAGGGGACCTAATGCACGATTAATGCATCTCTGATATACAGACGGCGCGTTACATAGTCCGAAAGGCATAGTTTTATACTCGAATAATCCGTCCGGAGTAACAAATGCAGTTTTTTCTATGGAGTCAGGGGCAACAGGGATCTGGTGGAACCCAGAGGCCATATCTAAAGTTGTGTAGTATAGACCACCCGCAAGTTGATCAATTTGATCTCCGATCAACGGGAGTGGATAGTGGTCGCGAATTGTGTTCGAATTTAACTCCCGGTAATCGACGCACATGCGGTCGTCGCCGTTCTTCTTTTTAACTAAAATAATTGGACTAGAATAAGGTGATTTGCTTTCTTGCACTATGTCATTATCTATTAGTTCCTTAACAATTTGCTTAACTTTCTCTCGCTCGACAGGGCTTAACCTATAGGGTCTTCGCTCCACGAATTTTTCAGGGTTCTTCAAACGAATCTCTAATTGACCTGTATTGACACGCGTTTGTGAAAATCCGCGGGTGAAAATCATGGAATATTTATTAAGTAAAGATAATAATTGGTCGATTTCTGATTTATGACTTAGATCGTGGTTAAGGTTTTCGAACAGACCGGCTGTTGACCGCACATGCATGACGCGTGGTTGGGAACGTAAAGTCGCACTATCTTGGGTTACAATCACGGTTAAACCTGTTCCACTCAAGAGGTTCGCGCCTATGAGTACATCTGACGTCATTTCATAATCAGGTAAAATGTAAAATTCGATCTCAACATTGATATTATCAATCACACATACAGTTGACAACATAGCTGTCGATACTACAGGAAACGGACCTATTCCACGTAAATAGTTAATTACTTGTTGTCTTTTACCCGGTAACTTATTTGCGATGGACTCACGCATGACAGAACATTCAGCGCCACTATCAAACACCGTGTCAATAATTACATCACCTACCCTCATACGCATAGTGTTCAAAGAATGTTTACTTTTTACAATAGAATTAATATTAGAGGTAATTTGTTTCTCCCGACGGAAACAAGTTTCAAATGTATGACCGGTTTTGGAACAAAACGAACAAATCCTAGTGTCATTCTGCTTAGGTAATGACGTTACCGTGTTACTACCACGTACTTTATCATAATTTACTTGTACATTGGTTTTATCACGACAATCACGGGAAGTGTGACCTGGTTTCCTACAAAAGTTACAATAAGAAGAGTTTCGATGATCAATAGAAAATCTTGAACGTTTGGAAGGCGGTTGGTTAGAGTTTTGTTGGTGAGAACGTTTCACACGAATAGAGGAGGCTACAGAAATTAACTCTGGCACGGAGGTGGCTCTGGCATTCATTAATTCAATCCGAAGGCGCTCGTCACAAACAGTTCCTATTACTGCTTCTACCGCATCATTATCGTCAAGCTTATCCTTAGTGACCCGTCTCCACAAAATCCAAGACTGAGACAAGAACTCGGCAATGTCTTTACTAGGATCGTAATTATGTTCCCTGAACCTTAACACATCCCTAGAATAGCGGCTTTCTGGTTCAAATGTGGTGATAATGTTTTGACGCAGCTCATCCCACGTGGACGTTGTAACAAGCCAGTTATCAGCCCACATTTTGGCCCGACCTTTGAGCAAGCTAGATACTTTCATACGAATATCGTAGTCACTGAGTTCATAATTAGTCTTTGCAGAGGAAATATGATTACACCACTCACGGACCCCAACGTTACCATCTGGGTCATAGGAAGGCAAGAACACGTCGGTGATTTTGACCTTGTCACGTTGTTTCGACAGTCTTTCACTCATATTCTGCATCATTGTAATCATGTGTAAGTAAAATTCAGGAGGTACATTACCGCCCTGATGTTGTAGTGGCACGTTAGCTGCTGATGTAGACGGTCCGGGGTCTTCAGCATCCGACCCGGGCATGGTGCACACCGGCTCACTCTGCGCCATTGACTCTGATCGATCTTGGGTATTCATTGTGGCACGTAACAGCAAACGTCCGTTGCAGGCACACCAAATCTGAAAAAATAGAAACAAAAGGGCAGAAAGAGGGTAGGTTATCCCACTTCTGATATCAGATATAGGTCAGGGCAGTGATTTTTAAAAAACGCAGAACCGTTGACCTTCGTTTGGTCATCGGCTCTGCTTTACTACCTTACGCCTATCACTTATTATACGGCAATATTAGCTTGTAACTATGATCGCTATTTGTAATTAGATTTATTGCAAAGTATGGGAATTCTACTCGAAGCAAAATAAGCAAACAACTATAAACGACAGATAATTTTATTACAACCAACAGTAATTCTACTTACAATGTTTCCTTAGTGATACCAGCGGCGAGAGAGGGCTCCACGCTCAACACTCGCCTTTATAAAGGTTCAGTCGCCCCTCCATCGGCGAACGTCATCAGCAAAATTAGCAAAGTATTATAACAACAAATTGACAACGTCACAAATCGTGATAATTAATTTTAATATTTTTAAACCTTACTTTTTATATTTCAGTGTCCTAAATTTATTAAATATTGATTCAATTGATTGGAATTACTTTAGATTTATTTCAACAAAATTCTACAAACACCCTCAACATAAAGTTGACACTCAAAATAAAGACTAATAAAATCAAAAGATTATTGAATTACATTAATTAGACATCTCTGAATTACTATATTGAATAAACTGATTTTCAATGATATTTAAATCAATCAATGAATGTTAATTTAAAGTTTCTAAGTTAGCTTAAAAACTAGTCTTATAATGTTCGCGGCGACATATACATTAAAGGAACATAATGATTAATTAATTATGACAAACAAACACACACTCATTTTATATAATTATTATTAGACGTGCTCAGTATACTATAGACAGCTGACACACGGCCATCTGATTTCAAACTCAGCAGTGCTTTATTAATTCTTATATTATAATATTTTGGATGCATAGGGTTACCACCAAGAACTTAGGGTCACAAGCCAACCTCACCTGCAAGTGGTGCACCGGTCGATTAACGGACGATGCTCTGGCAAATAAAACATCCCGATAAGCGGCAATAGGCTTGCCACCTATAACGTGGTATCAAAGCATTGGCGAAAAGTGGGCGTTTAAAATTTCTCTGCCTACCCCTTCATGGAAACAGGCGTAAGGTTATATATATATTACTAGCTACCGCCCGCAGCTCCGCTGGCGTGGAATGTTAATAAAAATAGTCAATCCAAGTAATAATCTATCTGTGTACCAAATTTCATCCAAATCCGTTCAGCCGTGTTTACGTGATTTAAATCCAAACATCTAAACATCCGTACTCTCACATTTATAATATTAGTAGGATAATATTTTAAAATAAAAACACATTATACATTAATTATACTTAAACACAGAACAAGTCATTGAGCTCATCATAATATATTAAAATGTCCTAGACGGGCATTGAATCCACGACCTCAGGCTCAACAGACAGCGTCACTAACTAATAGCCTAACTAGCCAGAAATACATTTACACAAAAAAACATCAATGAGCTTTTATTATCGATATTTTATATCGATAGAGTCAACCCCTAATGTAATCGTGTAAATGTTATTGCATTTATCAATGTGTGAGTAAAATGCTATCTTCTTCATGCGCACGTACGAGACATAGGCGACGTTTCTTGTGAAGCGTGAATTTACTTGTGTGAGTGGCGAATGGAAGCGCTGTTATAGTGATGTGCGTGTAAGAAGCGAAACGTTTATAGAGCGCAGGTGTGTGGGTGTAAAAGAATTGGCGACACTGGTTCTCTAGGCCGGGGCATATCTCCTTACTTCAATGATCTGAGGTTATACCCAAGACTTTCGCCTCTGAGCCCGGGACCCGCTTTTTAGTTTTAACAAATATTAGCAATACAACACAATATTAGCAGTTATTCTTTATTAAGCTACTAAAGTTTAAAGCAGTAGCAGCATATTTATAATGCAGCCTCATGCCATTTTACAAACAAGTCGATATTTTAAAAAGTCTAAAACTACTTATAAGATATTTCTTCTGTCTGCTTGCCGAACATCGCCTAATAATCATAATTTACATAACTAAACAAAACATGGAGAATCTTGATGTTCGATTTGATAACTTTAAGTTTAAAAGCCAGCGATCAAATTTCGATCAAATAGAAAACAAGTCACAAGCTAATGGGCGAAATCTTAGCAGACTCTTGTAGGACTCATTTGATATAATTATACAGTTAGATTTTCCCGTCTGAAAATATAGCGGCGTGAAAAACACAAAAACTATGCTTGCCATTCACAGATTGCCTCTTGTGCTCAAAGAGGGATAATGGACGCTAAAAGAGCTCTTGATGCTCCTTGACTGTGAGCCCAACTGTCTCATCTTTGCGAGTGAATGCATTCTTATTTTTCTCGTGAGCCAGTATGGCACTCTTCTCAGCATTTCCATACAATAAGAATAAAGTTCAAAGCTAACAAGAATAGAATTTCTGAGCATGTAGAGAATAACCATATTCATAATTTCTGATTTTCGAACTTAAAAACTAAAGCTGATTTATTTATTTGCCAGTTTATTTCATTACATATTCGTATCAACTGCCAAAAAAGTTTGCTTTCACGCAGTTCTTACGAGCTGTTTCGGTTCTCGGGGTTAACTTTATTAGTTGAAAACAACGTTTGTAAATATTACGGTCAATACTTTCCCTCCGTTCATTCTTAAAAGTTATACTATATAGCTCATTATGTACAATACAGCCTTTCACAGTCCACTGCTGGCCATATGCCTCTTCTTATTTGCTTCATAATGGCATAGTGAGTAAATAATAGGATGTGGCTAATAAGCCACATCCTATTATTTACATAGACTATGTATGCATGTATGTATGATAGAATACTATCATACATACATGCATACATAGTCTCACGCCTATATCCCCGAAGAGATAGGCAGAGGTATTTGCTATATGCACCCACTTTTCGTCAGATTTATTTTAGTCCCACGTAACCTATTACGTGGGACTAAAATAAAACTCCCACTAGGGAGGGGCGAGCCTATTGCCGTACCAGACTCTGTGCTGCAACTGAAAATTTCCTAAAGGAAAAACCCAATAACATTTTGCCCGACCCGGGGATCGAACCCGCGACCTCCCAATCCCACGCGCACATCTATTTCGCGAGACCAACGAGGCAGTCCTACTCGCAAGTGTGCTTACTCCTCAGACCAATAAAAATTGGTCTGAGGCTTACTCTATCTAGCTAGCTAGCCAAGGGTTGGTATTGTCGTGTTCCATCAAGGATACTATTTGCTTTGTGTATTATCCTTAATGCCTACTCTCTTGCTTTGACACAACCACGGAATTAAATGTGACATTTCGTACTCTTAAATCTTTACCACATGGATAGCTATGTATCTCATAATGCTTATAATGACTTATTATGTTTAAATAGGTGTCGATAGTGGCGGCTTCGTCGTGTCGCTACGTTTATTGGCAGCGGAGTTCGTTGGAATATTTGTTCGTGAAGGAGCCCTACCTCGCGTGTGTAGTCACCACGCTGATCGCACGCGATATCACCACCAAGTTATACGCGATGAACAATAAGATCGTCACGGAGAGGGGCTCACATTTAGACATCAGGCTGCCGAGTATATCGCACGCGCTTGCTCGGAGCCCTAGAAGACTTCGCGCAGCTAACAAAATGCCTCCGCCAACTACAGTTCAACCAGTGCCGCCTGAAAAACGACCAATTAGTAAGTGTATGTAGATACTATATTGAAATGATCATCTCATGCTCATGCCCATTCATCGTTCAAAGTTACATACAGCTACAGTCCAAGCACCAAAGAGGAATATTAATCCAGTTATAAAAAGATTTAAAATAGACCGATTGTATTACTCTTACCATCTTCACCGCTGCACATTAAAGATAAGAAATAACTAAAGAAGAAATCAATTTATATTATTCGATATAAAACCGTAAGTTCCGAAAAAACTGTATTTCTTTATAATAAACAAAGAAGCATCTTTGTTTATTATACAAATGTACAGTTTTTCTGAAACATTTCCTCGCAGTAACATAGTATAACGTAGAAACCTTTTCGTAGATTACTGGTCCCGCGACACGGAGCCTGTAATGACGGTAGTAAAGCGCAACTGCACCTCTCCGCCGGGGTACGCGGGGGGAGACGAGGAGCTGATGCCTCTAGCGGCGCACGAGGCGCCCGCCGCCTCGTCTGACGATCTGTCGGTCGCGGAGAGCTGCCCCGACACCTCGTCCAAGTACCACAGCTGCGAGGCCGTCGAGACCGACGACGAACTAAGACATTAAGGCCCACCACCGCTGGAAATATCGAAGTTTGACCGGAATTGTATTGTCTGTCGATTCGTTTAATCGGAACTTATTGAAAAGTGATGAAGCAGGCCCTAAACGAATTAATTCATCATCATTGTCTCAGCACCCAGCACTATCCCGGTTGTATTAGAGATGTTGCATCGTTGGAACTCTAGGTCCGCTTACCGGTCCAAAGAGACTGGCTGAATTATTTTTAAACTATTTTGTATGTTGCTTCCTAAGAGCTATGGAAGGTTGGCGAAGGATAAAGACATTAACTTTTAATTTTAGTTAAAGAGTTTCAACAGTGTCTTCCTGCCTTCTGCGTCTTCGCTTTTGTGACCTAATTTGTTATATGTACCTGCGTTCAGAAATGGCAGAGTCACTAAATAGTTTAAAAAAAATTTTTTGTGAAACTATTTCATATAGCGATGGTCACGAATGCCCAATAGACGAGCGCCTTTTAGCTTGTTTCCGTTGGGTGCACTTGGTACATTTTTTGTTGTGCTACCGCTGCGCCGTTTGTGAGCGCAGAGTCTCACCATGCTTATGGTTGGTTGGTATAGTATATAATACATTTGATGAAAACTTCTATTCTGAAATACAAGTTGGAGCATCTCTAGTATTTTTTTTTATATTTACAATATTACTGTTTGATCTATGTTGTAATATGCAAGCATTCAGGACCGTTACGAAATCAGAGGTTAGTTTGATTTTATTTTACAATAACACGATCTTAACATTTGTTGTGTTTAGTTTCAAATTCTTTGCTTTATGCGCTGAATGCAGGCGTAAAAGTAAAATAAAGCATTACTTACGTGAATTTCATATCACGATTGCAAGCCAATAACTACGGACGCATATTGTATTTTGTATTACTTTCAATCGGTTTAATTTAAAAAAGATTTCATGCCTGGTCGATCGCAATATTATCCACTTCTTGTCTGCATACAGCGTAGCCGTTAATCGGTCAAACTCAAACCGCAACGACAGTTTCAGTTTCAGGAAGAGACAAAATTATCTCTCATTATGATCATAAGTTGAAGTGTGACGAATATCGCTCATTTCCTGTTGTAAGCTTTTATGGGATTGCAGAATATTTTCTAAAAAATAATGTACCTATGGCATTTAAGCTTTCGTTCTGTTAACATTATTTTCTAAATTTTGGGGTGTGTACCACGTATTTATATTTCATGTAAAGTAAACACACTTGCAACATTACGGAGCCCAAATATCAGACTTTCAAAACTAGTCGAAACAAAGCTTCAGTACAGTACTACAGTATGTACTTAACCCGAGGAACAACATTTTAAAACATAACTGAAATACAGTATTGTTTATCCTATCGTACAAGCAGTATTTTTATTTTAAACATTCGTTATTATTATTTTTCTGTCTAAATATTTTTTGGGATGGTGTTTGATGACGGATCTTCCCAGTCGTAGGTATACTTTATTAAACAGTCTGGGGTCGCGATTTCGTTTTACAGCTGTACAATTTATAAAATCGTGAAAATAAAGATTTTTATTTACTGCTTTTTTTCAAATGATAGATTGTTAAAACCAAACAAAAATACTTTTGGTTATTTCTTAAAGTTTTTTAGATAATGATTAAGTGTATCTAAGTATCAATGATAGTTTACTCTAAAATAGACTTTAAATGTTTGAAAATGTATGTCGGCGATACGCCAGGGTTATGGTGTCCAGACTCCATAATTAAAACACTCACGTAATATTACTTGGTTTATTATCAGTTGATTTCTAGCACAGAATTGAATTAAAATGCGAACTACAGTCCTTTTCATACACTAACCGTCATTACACTTAATGTAACGTTTAACAACTCCTTTTCAACATATAATTGAAATAACTGTACGATTAATTATAAACTAATCAAAAATCGACATTAATATTGTAATGAATTTTGCACAACACCAAATTATTTATTTTACACGAATAACAAATTTATTTTATTAACCGAACGCTGCTTCACAACATTGTCAACAGATGGCGCTGTCAACAGGATGCAAATATAAACGCATGTTATTTATTACCGTAAAAATAAGTGTCAGAATAATGTTATTTAATACTAATTGATTTTACTTTGAAAGTTTCTGAAGTTATCTTAATAACTAAGCGATAAATTAAATACCCAATCTTTATAAAACTGTTAAGCAGCCAATACAGTGTCTAATATTGTAAAGTAGTGAAATTCTCAGTTCTGTGTTCACAAATAGTTATTTAAATATTAATCTTAAATATTATTAACATTTTCGTAACAATATAATCATTATATATTAATTTGCGCCCATACGGCCATTCTGATCCAGCGCGCTCCTCGCGCTGATTATTTAACAGTTACAGAGTAAACAGCATAACAAACAAAATAAATGAATATAAAAATTACATAATAAACTAAAAGTTATTACAAGGCTTCACCTAGTCATAGGATCTTAGCCTGAGGCATGCGTCACCCATCACGGGATCTAACAAACAAGGCTTCACCCATGGCTAAGCCAATTTCTGGCATCACCGACATAGTGATCTTAGCCAACTCGTGGCATCACCCATGGCTAAGCCAACTCGTGGCATCACCGACATAGGGATCTAGCGCACACAGGCATCACCCACATAGGGTCGATTTAGCCCACACGGCATCACCCATCACGGGATCTAGCCAACACACGGCATCACCCATCACGGGATCTAGCCACACACGGCATCACCCATCACGGGATCTAGCCAACACACGGCATCACCCATCACGGGATCTAGCCAACACACGGCATCACCCATCACGGGATCTAGCCAACAAGACCAGGATCAAGGATTCGCATGGTGGCCAGCCAGCGTTTTGGGAAGGATGTTGGATAGGAAAAATAAAATTTTACTCAAACACATAAATGCAAAATTTGCCTCATAAACACATCAATGCTTATACATAAAATAATCATCATCGTTCGTCATGATCAGTTATATCAATACAATGTAATTACATGTCCAACAACGACAGTGGAGGAGGTAGAGGACCCCCACGTAAATCGGTATCTGACGAATCCTCCGCCCATACGGTCAAGCTGCTCATACAGTTGTTGATGTTGATCAACAACAAAGGTTAGCAAACAATGCTCGACTCCAGCACTCGTACAGCATGTGTGCGCGTAGCCCACACACAAAACCACTGACGTCAAAAGGGTGGGCCACCGTCATCCATACATATTAATCAGTAAAGGAGCGCTCGTCCATCCTCTCTTCACACTATGGTCAGGTCATCTGCTAGGAATTCATCATCAACCTGCAACACTCAAAAGACAGGTGGTGGGCAACATTTCCCACCCAAATATTAGTTCCATGAACCTTCGTAACTGTAGATGAAATAAAATTCTACTCTTACAAAGTGGTCCGGTCTATTGAGCTATATCTATATATCAGGCATGTTCAACCTGTGCATTGGTCTATAGTTATCTTTGCTACAACAGTGTTGGAGTCCATATTTTACGCATAAGGTAAAATACAAAAGACACTGAATTATCTCAGGTTCAGTCTGACAGTGCCATTTTAGATAATCAAATATAAAGTTATCAGGATATCCATATTTTGCAGTTTAGATAAAACAGTTAAAACTGAATATATTCAAAATTAGTTTTATTCACATCAAACAGGAAAACAAAATGGCAAGAACAAAGAGAGGCCTATGTTCAGCCATGAACAGTCGGACTGTTGATGATAAATATGAAATGATTTCAAACCATGCAGATCCAAGGATTTCGAAAATACTAGTGCTATAATTATTACTCATGTAAGAACATGTTTAATCCAATATAGAATATTTTTAGGCATAGTGCAAACTGTGAAATTGTTGAACTGTTTGCCAACTGAGCCATAAAACAGAAAGGACAATGGCAGATCTCCATACATCAAAATGTCTGAAATTAAATTGAAGCGAACAGTAAAGAAAAATATATCAAATAAATTTGGAATAAGTAACAGAGTCTATAAATGATTCTATTTTCACTCAGGAAAGGTGGAAAAAGAAGATATCGGTGTTTGAATTTTCAGTTAAGAATGAACAATGTAGGTAAAAGGAAAGTTATAGTATGAAAGTTAAACAATGTAGGTAGGTACGTTTGAATTATCAAATGACATATGTTATCGGTGTTTGAATTTTCAGTTAAGAATGAACAATGTAGGTAAAAGGAAAGTTATAGTATGAAAGTTAAACAATGTAGGTAGGTACGTTTGAATTATCAAATGACATATGTCAGATTGACATCAAAACGCGGCAGTATTTTGTAGCATCTAACTGTCACAGTCAAAGACAAAAGCAGAGCCGCACATTTTAAATCGATTTTATGTGAAATCGATACAACATAAAAACGATGCTGTGACGTTTTTATTTGATTTAAACGTTGTTTTACTTCAAAAATATTAGCTTATTGATATAATGTTGATTAAATATTAAATAACTGCATTTTAAACCAAACCAACTCTTTATAGAGTTGATTTGGTCGATCGTATCGATTACTTATTTAATAATCGATACGGATATAGCCCTCACGTCTATTCTTGTCACACCATTGTCTATGGCAACAATCAAATAATAAAGTATTCGTAATCAATTGGAATGCTTTTTATCATCATAAAATACTCCAGCTTTAACGAGACAAAGTGAAAATATTAAAAATCGTAGAAAAAAAAAACAATTTGTTTAGTTCATTTGAAGTTTAAGGTCGCCACAACAAACCCAGACCAAATTCTGCCATTGTTCTTTACAAGCTACCAATATTACAAAGCAAGAGTAGTGCAGTCTTATTTCTAAAAATGATTCCACTCAGCTTGTATAGTTAATATGGTGGTGAGTTTATATCAATAGTTTTATTTGACTTTATATTTAAGGGAATTTTCTAAATAATGTTAATATTTATTTTAAACTGTTAACATGTGGTGCTAATGTAATTCTTATTTATTCATACACAATTAATAATTGTTTATCTGAATAAATAAATTTAAACTGACAAATCACAACTGACTTAGAAATAAAGCATGAGTAGTCCATACATTTACTTTTATTTGCCAAGAATAAATACTGCTAAATGGCAAAAGAGATAATATGGATTTTCACATCATGTTCTTTAAACCCACTTACCATTATCCAAATAATCATATTCCTATCTATCTTGTATCCCACAAGAGCTAAGCAATAAGGTTGGCACTAAATTTTATTGGTGTATCACTGGTTGTCATCTTGAATATAGATGCAACTAACTTACCAAATGAACTCACAACTAAAATAAATTGTATTTACCGAGTATAACACTAAGGCTTGTTATTTATAAAAGATTAGCAGTCACCTGCCTTAAGACTTTCAACCTAAAATGCTTAGAGATGGACTTTTATAAAACCTAAGTGAGTGCACATGTCCATAAAGAAATCTACTGTTCAGATCTCATGTTTCTAGCTTCAGTAGTTTGGGTTAAGCAAGGACGTATCATGGTCGGAACAAATCATTCTATACAGGTATAAAATTAAGCGACAAATATTAAGATATGTCGGGTTCCCTTGTCTTATTATATAACCTTAACTTGAGCTGCAAGTTGACAGTAACAATTTCAACACATGGAAGAATAACTAAAGCATGGAATGAACGATATTTTTATGAACAAATTGAATATAGCTACACTCTTCACTCATATGACAAATTAGAGTTGCCAGCAGAAGATGGCACTATGTTTGTCAGCTAGGGCTAAAGACCATTTGAAGACAAATTTCGTAACTTTTTAATTTTTTAGTGATTGAGCAAATCCGCTATCGATATCGATCAAAGTTTCAATATAGGTTCAAAATCAAACAGACTTGTAAAAGTAAGTATGTACATGTTATACATTCCGTAAGTTTGTGTCCACAGCAGTCAGAACGCTAGTTAATGGATAGTATTTATATAATTATTACACAAACTTGCATTTTTAAACTGAACTTATATATTTTTGTTTCAAATGGGTACTCAGTAGAACAGGCGTTATTTTCTAATTTTCATGGTATTTTTCTTTACGCATCAACAGCCTTTTCCAGTCCACTGCTGGTCTTAAACCTCCCGTTGTGGAGGTTTGGCCTACTATTATACCACACTAGCCAGACGTATTCGTATAGGGTTTTATTTCGAGATTTCCTTCTCTTGTGTTTCTCTTAGTCGCCTCATACGACACCCTCGGCATTAATGTTTATTTATACTTAGTTTTTCAGCTGTAATGATAGCTGTAAGTGGGATTAATAAATATTAAATAAATAAATCATCAGCCCCAAATAACATAATTATTTTTATTAGAGAAAGCAAATAATTAAGAAAAAAGAAAAACTCATAGCTTAAGCATTATGATAACTGAGAATGGCATATCCAAATTAATTCTTTACAAGGATAGGACATAATCGACATGGATTTTATCAAGCAAAAAACATAAAAATTAACTTAAAATAGATAAATCAGACAAAACCTTGAATAGTGCCCAAAGGTTTGTTATTAACAATAATCACTTTAATTTTTGAAATTTATGTAATACAAATCTATGTGTAAAAAATGTATGTGCGGGACATAGATATGAGAATTAGTCAGATAGAGCGCATTCGTCCAACTAAGCGTGGCACGTTGACAGCTATGTGTGCGTGACCTTTGGCGACTGGCACTGTACGGACACGCGCGTCTATGTGTGTGAAAAGTTGCCAGATTATGAATAATCTCCCAGTATTTTGCATATAGTTATGTAATATTCTTATATTCATTTGCGGTTTTGAAGAATTTACCATGGATTTAATTAATGCTTTTATAAATACATTTCTTAAATGTAGGTACCGAATTAAGTTTTAACTACTTCGTAAATCTGTATATATAAAATCCTTGCGTTACTGACTGACTGACAGACAAGCTACAGCCGAAACTACTCGGCGCATGAAGCTGAAATTTAGCATGTATGTTTCTTGGGAACCGTAGGGGTGCACCAAGACGGGAAATTCTCGAAATTCCCACGGGATCGGGCAAAACGAGAAATAAGAAAATATGTGCGTGCGAAGCCGCTGGCGTCGATTAGTTGAGAAATAAATAGTATGTATGTACACATGGCACCAAGTCAAGCTAAACAGTTGCTGTACGATTTTGATACTTATTCCTTACGCCATAAGTATGTATGTACACACGGCGCCAAGTTAAGCTAAACAGTTGCTGTACGATTTTGCTACTTATTCCCTACGCCATAAGTATGTATGTACACACGGCGCCAAGTCAAGCTAAACAGTTGCTGTACGATTTTGATACTTATTCTTTACGCCATAAGAACGGTGCAAAGGACAAAGTGTATAAGCTTGACGAGTAGCAGGGTGTACACGAATATTAGGATATCGTTTGGGGATCGAACTCAAAACAATATAATGTAAGGTATATACTAATGGAAATTGAAATTCTATTACTATATTTATGAGAAAGAAGATATATCTACAATATAATTTTATAATACGGTAATGTATTTTTCATTAACATGACAATAATTATCACATAATCAATTGACAAGTGCATTTTCCCTAATTCAGGCAGAACGGCGTCGACAAAAACTGGCAACACTTGCATATTTCTAGCACAAATACGAATTTTATCGAAATTAAATTAGGAAACAGTCAAATTATCAATAGAAAAGTGTGAAAAGATATTCCATTTTCCCGTTTTTGTTTTTAGGAACAACTTTTACAGTGTTTAAGAACACAAGACGGCATTTTGAGAATTTAAAAGTTGAAGTGATCGTGACGCGTGAACTGTACGATGCTTCGTAGCGCACTGAGACGAGTTTGTATTCGCTTTTCAATTTTGTATTTGCTTTAGTGGCCGCACGCAACTGTGCCGCGCGTTCCATCTGACTAATTGTCATATCTGTGGTGCGGGATCGCACACTTTTTGATCATACATGTGACACAGAATATTTAGAAAATGTGTAATTTGGCCAAATAACACATTTTTGCTAGAGAAAGTAAACAATTAAGAATAAGGCAAAACGCATGCTCAGGCATCATGATAACTGTAAATGTCATATATTACCCAACTTGACACATTATAAGAAAAGGCATGGTCGACATGGATTATTGTATCAAAACACATGAAATTAAAGTTAAAATAAATAATTTAGTGAAAATCTTCAATAGTCCCCAAAAGTTTGTTATTAACAATAATCACTTTTTATTGACATTTTCTCATTACATAGTGCAGGTAATACAAATCTATGTGTAAAAAATGTATGTGCGGGATCGGTCAATTTTCGATCATACATGTGACACACAGAATATTTAGAGAGAAAAAAATTGTGGCTAGACTAGCCCTTCGATTTATCTTGGGATCGGCACATTATTAGTCCACTAGTCGAACAAGAACAACCAAGTTTTGGTCTCTGGGTAGATGACATTTAACAAAATTTCTTTCAAACGAAGATTCCCTTATTTTGATGCATAACCACTCAGTAGTCGTGACTATTAAAGTAGACAGTTCTTATCAAACCTTCAAATTACTGTCCTTTAAATATTACTGTCTTTGTAGAGAATCAGATTTTTTCTATAGGTGCATTAATTTTTTTGTAATATGATGGATTCTAACAAGCTTCGGAATTCACTACTGTTGCTGATAGTTTAATTATTAGCAAGTAATTATTTAAACACTCACACTGTTATGTTTAGAAGGGAGGAGCCATCTGTCATTACTATAAAAACATTCCGCAGTAAAATGCTTGGAACAAATTCTGTGGTGCTTTCTAGGCACCCAATTTTCTCCACGACATACTGCTTTATCACGTGCACATAGAATCTAAAAAATAACGAGGTAAAAATATACGGTGGATAGACATATCGATAAGATTTTTTACAACACTTGAAAAGTCCATATAAATATTACACGGCTAAATTCAAAATCATGATATAACTGTTATAAAAGAAAATTCACTAGGGTTATATAATTTGATGGCATAATATTGTCTAAATTGTATGTTACACGTCAGTTGACTGTGTTCAATTTGGGAGTACTAGGACGGTCTCTATGTATATTATCCAATCTCTTTGTTTCAACATAATGTTAAAATGAAATCATGTAGGCACCTACAGAGTCCACAAATATATAATAAAACCTATTTTGTAACTTTACAAATATTAGCTTTAAAAATGTGTATCACAAATTTATTTTTATATCTACCTTCTGAATATATATCTGTACTAATATAATAAAACTGAAGTTTGTTTTGTTGAATGCACTTATCTGTGAAACTACTGGTTTTATGCAAATAATTATTTTAGTGGTGGGTAGTCATTTATCAAGAGAGGCTTCATATAATCGCGCCGTGAGCACTAGCCATAAGTACTGCAGTTAGATAGCCTTATGTAATGTGTAACCAAGGGCTATAAATAATGTTTTGATTCCTTTAATGTTTTACTATTGAGATAACCTATTGACTACTAATTGAATTCATATTCAGCACATCAATTAGCTTATTTAAACTGAAAGCAAATCAGGTAATTTATACAATGGATCTATATCAGAGCTTGAACTTGAAAAGGACAGTTATACCTCAGTATATAATGGATTATTTGACTGTGGTTATACCGTTCTTTACTAATAATTATATTAGTAGAACCACATAACAAAGCTATTTTCTCTTTCTTGTTTAGATAAGTAAGTTTTACAGAAAGCTTGCGACATGGCCTAACGATTAATAAACAGACAAGAGCCCCATCCGAAGGCATAACATGACTATAAGCACAGTAGCACTGCTATATATGTACCAAAACGTGGATAAACAACAGTTGCCTATAAGTTCTATTTGGGGTGTAACGTTCGTAATTTTGACTGTATAATGTTTATCTGGTAATCATTACGAGGACAGTAGGTAATCGTGTAAGCACCATAATTATAAAATTAGGATGTTTCTCAAAAACTAATCAAATCAGCTCTGGATAAATACCTCTAGTCAGTGCATCAGCAACCCGCATCTGCAACCTCTGGTCTCAAGAGCAGAACAGCGTTCACGCCACAGCACACCCCGGTGCGTGCACCCCGTCGTAGTCGCTCTGTCGCTTTCGCTCGCACGTGGCTTCACGTAAAGTGTAGACTTGCTCGCCATAACTCCGACACACCGTGTGGTCTCCGACCAGGGTTGACTAGCGCCAAACACGGCTTCCAGGCGCTTGTCGCATCAGTCTTCAGGTCATCATTGGTAATGGCGGCCAAGCCAAGAAACCCATCACTCTCGCACCAACCGTAGATCCCGAAGTCTCTTAGGGGGCGTTTATCCAACCGCTGCTGTCGGCGATACGCCAGGGTTATGGTGTCCAGACTCCATAATTAAAACACTCACGTAATATTACTTGGTTTATTATCAGTTGATTTCTAGCACAGAATTGAATTAAAATGCGAACTACAGTCCTTTTCATACACTAACCGTCATTACACTTAATGTAACGTTTAACAACTCCTTTTCAACATATAATTGAAATAACTGTACGATTAATTATAAACTAATCAAAAATCGACATTAATATTGTAATGAATTTTGCACAACACCAAATTATTTATTTTACACGAATAACAAATTTATTTTATGAACCGAACGCTGCTTCACAACATTGTCAACAGATGGCGCTGTCAACAGGATGCAAATATAAACGCATGTTATTTATTACCGTAAAAATAAGTGTCAGAATAATGTTATTTAATACTAATTGATTTTACTTTGAAAGTTTCTGAAGTTATCTTAATAACTAAGCGATAAATTAAATACCCAATCTTTATAAAACTGTTAAGCAGCCAATACAGTGTCTAATATTGTAAAGTAGTGAAATTCTCAGTTCTGTGTTCACAAATAGTTATTTAAATATTAATCTTAAATATTATTAACATTTTCGTAACAATATAATCATTATATATTAATTTGCGCCCATATGTACCTACTATGTTCACTGAAGAAAAATATTACTAATTGCTGTTACTTAAGTCTTAGTAGTTACCGCGTAAAGGCATTGCCGAGGTCGTAAGACCTCACAAGCCAGTCTGCATTAGTCTTGGCGTAGTTTTATCCCGCCTTTACCATCCGACGTATGAGTCCGTAATGTCAAAAACAATCACTTTTTATATAGGAGCTATACCTACTTGCTCTAAGGATTTTGTATGAAATGTGCACTAGTGACACTGTGCACTAGTACAAGTGGAGTACTAAGTATCGATAAATTGAAAATCAAAAATGTAGTTTTGAAATTAATTGATTAATGAAACTGGCATGATTTACTAGATAAAAGAACTTATTTATATAATTTATTCTACTTGCATGAATCATTCCTATTCGTTTGTTTTGACTTATGTTTATTTGGGCGCCGCGCATAGAACGGTCAAGCTTGCTGCACATCCTGCTACCAATCTTCCTCTATACGTACATCCTTTTATTTTTCCTATGAAAGATTTATCATATCCGTATTCTTCCAATTCGTAAGTGAAACGGCAAGGGCATCGAAGTATTATGTTTCCAAAGTTTATCAAGTTAAAAATGTGTATTTAAAGTTTAGGTATATTCCTAAAACTTGTATGGTAATGACGTTAATAATATTATACTAAAATGTATGCCCTGAATAACTTCCAACATGTTAGAATAGAATAAATAAATTTGTTAGAAAGAATTTGTAAAACGACGTCATAAATATATTTGGTAAATTACACGTTTACATACAAAATACCTTGTTTTATTTGTCACCAACTTGCCTACACGTGCCTTTACGATGGTTTAAATAAATTATTGATTTGTATTTAGTTCAGTCAGTGAAACTAACTAAGTACAATATATTTCTAACGAAGCAAACTTAATTTTTACTTCTTGAATACTAATTAATTCTTGTCGAAATATTTTGTATGAGAAAGTAATTCTGGAAAACGTGTATAGGTAAATTCACGAAAGTTGACCACAAATGGCGGCCGTCGCGCATATGTACATTCGTGCACCAATGGCGTTGCTCCATTCTTGACGCATTTAGGGAATGCGTCAAGAACGGAGCCATGCCATTGGCACTCCACCCGCGCCTCACCCCGCACCTCCACGGGGACCTAAAAAAATATTTCTGCGCAGTGGTCATCTTTCGTGAACCGACCTATACTGGCTGATACCTAACTGTACCGCAATTTTACTTTGACAAAACGAAATATTTTGTATACATTCATAAATAGCCGGAACACAGCAGTCACAGTAAAAGAAAAAAAACTTTGAAGTGGAACATAACATTTTCAGCTTGTCACGAATAAAGGTAGCATTCGCATAGCTATTGCTATAAAATGCATTCATTTACGCCAACTTAGTAAGTATTGTGCAATTTAATTATGGAGGGTTGTGGCGAAGTAAGCTACATTACAAGTGGTCACTCCCGGCGAGCAATCAATCAACGGAACCGATCCGGTTATCGCGTCAATACCCCACTATGAACTATGGATATAGCCAACTAAGTTCATATACATGGAACAAATATATATTTTTTTTAATGGCATACATTTCATGCGTGAACGTGGTAATGTTATGAGTGGATTTGTTTGCATATTAGGATTGTGAGACAGCGGATTGGTTTGTCTGAGTGATGTGGGTTCGATTCCCATTTTCAATACGTAAAAGTGTCTTTTGCGTATGTATCAAAGATTTTGTGGCCACCCATCGTCTGAAAGTAGGAAACTGTGCACCGCAGCAAAATTGTTTGTAGATATTACAATACTGACGATGACGATAGACTGACAAAGAAGATATATCAGGCTAGTGTGAATGGGACAGGACAAAGGGGAAGACCTAGGAGAACGTTCTCTGACCAGATTGGAGACATCCTGAAAAAAGGACAAGTCAGAAGTACCCTTAACAGAAGAGCATGCATGAGAAACTTGATGGGAGTGAGTGAAGCAAGTGAGGTATGTCAGGATCGTTGCAAATGGCGTTCCGTAGTCTCTGCCTACCCCTCCGGGAAGCAGGCGTGAGTCTATGTATGTATGTATGTATTACAATACTGGGTACCAGCCTTCAGGAGCCTTTTTAAGCCAAATCCAAGTTTCGATTGTAACAACGATCACGATTGATCGCGAGGGCTGCGCGGCTTTAGTGAGAAGACACAATCAAAACACAGCTGAACATCATTGACTGGCGTGGCGTATCATGGGTTCGATTCGCACGCAAGACAAATCTCCGTTGGATGAGCACGATGATTTGTTGAGTAGGAAGGTATGTCTTCATTTTTCAGTCTTTTGCTGTCCACAGCTGAACATAGGCCACTCCTAATAACTGCTTCAGCGTAGCACTGTTAGAGGGGTTAGTTGGTACAGGGTTTGAGGTCGAGTTTTCCGTCTTTTCACTATGATATGATCTGCATCATACGACGAATATTGACGTACTAGTGTGGGCTCAACCTTGTTTGGGATCAGATGTGACTTCTTCCAGTATGTAAGGTAAGTCTATAATTATTATGAGTATTGTTAATAACAAAGTATGTGAGTAATAATATTAGTCGAAATGCACCACTGCAAGTAAGTATTTCATTCGAATACATGTTCATAATTATTGAAAACTTCGAAGAATATCTTCGAATAATACAAAGAAAAATATGAAAGCAGGTTTAGTCATTAATTATTGTAATCACTCGTAGGCTTGTATAGTCGAGAGTGTGCCTATAAGTAGTTGTGACTAGTGATGGATTGCCGACCAACCGTAAAAAAAGAAAACATTTTCCTCAGTACCTAGATATGGTACCTAGCTATTTTAGTCAAAATGTTCTTATAGAACGTAGGGGAGAGAGGGGCATAGTAGGGTACTTAAGGTTTAAACCTCCCTTAAAACGAAATTAATGTGATAAAATTAAAACTTTTAACTTAGAATCATAGCTTAATTCATTGTGAATGTTTTTGGATAAATTTATGTTGATAACGTAATTAATCTATGAGATGTGACTTCTTAATTAAAAAGGCATTTGACCCGCTATGCCCCGTGCATAGGGGTAAAGTCGGGTCTCCTACGGGGCATTGTGGGGTGGTTATAATAAGAAACAAAACTCAACTTCCAAACGAAATAGTTTGATATCTTGGCAATATAACAACAGTTAAAAATAACTACAATACTATAACATAACAAATTGATTAGGATTGCCCCGATACTTGGCAACATAATGTTGTTTGAGGAACGTTGTGCATATTTGCTGCTTTTCTATAGCCTATTTCTCCGGACACTGTGTACAGCTTGTTTCATAGCTTCCATGGACCATGAACGCTGTTCAGTCTTTCTCTTCTATGTGCGTATATGTTGGCTTAAAACTTGAAAATATAAAGATATTACAACTCAGAAGATTTTAAAACGGGGCAAAGTAGGGCACTTTTCTATATGCAAATACTGTGCCCCACTTTATCCCAGAAGCCATACCCCACTATGCCCCATCGGCTCGTTTAAATTTAAAAACAAACTGACGCCATCTCACCTTTGATTCAATAATTTTCCGCTTATTGATTAAGAAAGCCGGCAAGGAACTGATTGATAACAAACTATAACATGGCACAGTACATACATATCTTTCGAAAGGATTGCTGTTCAATGTCACTAAAAATTTTAAGCAAAATACTTGTTTTGATACTTTTGTTTACATTCCACAAACGCTTGTCGAAATGGCGACGTTCACCTACGAAGCTCACGCGCCGGCTGACGATCAATCAAAGCGGGCCATTTGACAGTTTGCACAGCGTTTGTTTCGAGCTGTGTAAGGCCTGCCCCAATATGCCCCGTGGCCTCACTATGCCCCCCTCTCCCCTAAAACATGGTTAAACGTCTAATTTGACAGCTGTTAAAATCAGAGCAGTTGAAGTACCAAATTATTTAGACCAGTGCAGATACGTTAGAAAACGGTAAAAAGGCAGCGATAGCCGAGTGGATATACCAACAGACTGCCATGCAGAGGGTACCAGGTTCGAATCCACGGCGCGGACCAATGACTTTTCGGAGTTATGTGCGTATTGAATTGTTAATTATCGCTTGTCCCGTGCCTCGGAGAGCACGTTAAGCCGTCGGTCCCGGCTGTCATGAAGATCTTTGACAGTCGTTACAGGGCGTCAGTACCTTCTAAATAAACTGACACTAGTCTAAACCATGGAATATCGCTATCCCTTCGGGTTGCGGAGGTCAGACAGGCAGTCGCTCCGTGGAAAAGCTAATATTCAGCCAAATCCGGTTAGACTAGAAAGCGGACCCCAGACTGAAACTGGGATAACGCTAAGAGAAAGAAGTCAAGAAAAATAAATTACGGGCGATCTGAGGTCGGGAAGTGGACGGGGTTGCGATTTTCAGGGTAAAAAAGATCTCGATTGAAAATTATCTCGATTGTCAGCAAAACTATAAGTCCTACGGAAAGAACGTCAATGGCAACGTTGTGGGTACTAAAAAGATCTACAATTTAGTATTTACACTTTATTCACATAACGTCAAAATTTATGTGGAAAATTCAAATAACCAAGTTTTTGGTTTTTTATTTTTATCTTTTACAATAGTTTTGTCTATTCCACGAAATTTGGTGAAAACTTGCCTTTTTATGTTCCAAACACACTATACGTATATATATTTTTTTTCAATATTTTTTAGGCCCTATTTTGACTTAATATCGAAAAAAACCCTAATTATCAATCGAAAACCCTCACGTCAAAATATCAGCTTTTAATTAATAGATATCATATAAAGTCAAGTCGCCGTGGCCGGAGTCGGTCGGGAGGACATCATTATTGTCACCATCAGGCTATCGCAGATCGCTGTCTATGTGACTTCTTTATTCCTAAAAATATATATTTGTCTATAAGGTAGGTACACACAGCTACACATCAAGCTAGACCCTATGATCTTTGCACCGTTCTAATAGCGTCAGAAATAAGTATCTATTATAATCGTACTGTAACTGTTATGCTTGACCTGCCGCGCTTGCGTTTGTACGTTCACTTTTATTAGACAAATTGTTGATTAATTTGATAAAGAAATACCTAATCGTCCGATAATGTCTTCTAAATAAAAATTAAATGACTTTCACCAACAGCCTTCATGCTGTACTCAATATGGGCATGGCAGGTGATATGTTCACCGGATGCCTTCTCATGGAACTTCGGGTTCGTGTTCCTGAATCTGGCGCAAGTCGTCTACCTCGTATACGAGATGAGGCCCGTCAAGTTTGACCCTGAACTTGAGGAAGTTTATCACACGCTGTTTGAACCGTTCAAGGTAAAATGTATGTTAAATAAAATAATGAAATACCTCTTTGTTATTTTTTTATTTCTCAGTGATCACTAACATTAAAATTGTACAATTTATTTTATATTCAAATCTAACACCCACAGTTGTTTGATTGAAATGTAGAAGAAGCCTTCATTATCCCTATCAAGAAATGTTCTGGTTCCCGCATAAATAAACTCAATTGCTATTTCTAAGCGGTGATTATCATCAACTGTCTCATTTTTTTTATTATAAGGTAGTTTAAGGCTTAATATACCTCGCCACCAAAATGCGGGTTGGCAGACTTCATATGACTTTTGTGACTATTTTGGAGAATTCTCAGAATTTTCGACAATTTATTTCTATGTAGATTCCCTTCGCTGTTTCCTGACGAAAATTTACAGTCCTATAGTATCTCGACAAGGCCATACTTATAGTAAAAAATACCTATTAAAAAATTTACGATACATAATCATGCTGCTTTTCGCTATTTATTTATTTATTGGTTCTCCAACAAAGAATACACATTACATGAAATATAAGATCATTCACAATCTTGTTACCTTGTGTTTCCTCATTTACAGGAGATCACAGCATGCATTTATGTTATAAACAGGTTGTTACAGCTTTACAGGAAAGAATACATAATGGTATAAAAACATACTAAACAGATATATTAAGATAGGTACAAAACTATAAAATATTTTATGCTAGTAAGTAGGTATATAGGTATTTTATCTAAAAATGTGAACATTAGTGAATTATTAAGCACATGTGATATATATATAATTTTACGTAGGTGTCAAGACTGCAGTTCAAGAGAATGGTGTCTCCAGACTTCGCACATGTGATGTCTTTGCACGCGGGGGAGGCCTATGCTATGCAGAATTTAACTAAGACCGACCGCCTGGAACTACTGCTATCTGGAAAGGTAAGAATCACATATTATCTATAACCAAAATCACTAAAATAAATATTTTTTGGTATTTAATAAGGATGGTAAATAATGAAGGTACTTAAGGATAATATGCAGAATTCTACAGTTCTGATAAAGAGTTTTAGTGGCGTAAATTTTTTGCTATATACAAAATGTACTGACGACAGGAAACGTTCCATTTTGTACCAAAAAAGAATCATTCCACATACGTTACCTGCTGTCGTTTCGTGTTCGGGTATTTGAATGCATCATATATATTAGATCGAGACAAAGTTGAACTCACGCTATGACTTTGAATGTGATTTGAAGGGGCTTAATTCATCAAAAGATTCGGATATAAAAAAACAATATGCAGCTTTGTGTGTTAGTAATTTCGAAAATCTATGAGGCACCACAGAATACACGGCAGCCAGGATGGCTGCCGTGTATTCTGTGGTCACTTTTCATTTGCCCAATTTGCTTCGACGTCAAAGCTGTCTATTCCTTGGTGGTTTAAAAGGGACTGACTTTCAACATTGTGCGCAGTTCTTCGATGTCAATTCTAATATTCAGGCTCCTAAGTGGTTTATCTACGTACCTTCCGTATTTTCCCTGACCATATTTTCATTACTTTCATTCAACAATGGTATTTTGTTAAAATATCAAATGGGGTTAGATTCTGCATAATCGCAGAATAAATATTGCATGAAGAGAACAGTCACGATTCTTGGTTTATCAGTAGATATTTTTAATATTTTGGGGCGCACTATACAAATTTTAAACTTATGAACACAAAAATCAGTCAGGCTTAGAGCAATCTACCCATTTCTCCATCTTAAAAATATTATGCACGCTAAACCATTCGTGTAGCGTAACATTAAGTTGGCAACGTGGTATCCGTTTTACTTCCTTGCCATTAAACGTAACAACCTACTATCAAAACTAACACCTAAAATGCCGGGATATTTTCACGTCAGCGTATTGCAACTTTTTCGCAGGCCGGATATAGGTTTCGACATCGACAAATTATTTGCTATGCCTTTTGTAAAATATTTTCCCGTTGACACCGTATTCATTTTTAACAATTCCGACTATTCCACTTCAAAATAGTGCCTGAATACGTTCAATAATACATCAGAAAATTTATGAATGTGAACGGCCGGTGGCAGTATTTTAAACGGGGTATTTATATTGAGGACTACGGTGTGGCGAGTTGCAGTGTTGCATTCATAGTTTTTCAGCATGACACGCAATATCTGCTACTAATAGCAGCGAAAGAATAATGGCGCTAATATTGACGATCACTCGGTTATCGTTGTAGGTACCTTGCCGTACCTACTCTTGACAATGAATACGGTAAATCTTTGTACATGTCTTATTATTGACCATTGGTGTTTAGTAGCCCTCATCGTCTTTCGCCTCAAGCATTCAACGAGTATCAACAAACTGTGCTATTGTGTTTTGGATTTTACAAATGCATCTGCTATTATCTGAGTGAAATAGTCAGTGAACGATGCAGAAATAACGCGTTGTAAAATGTTCGTAGTGATGATAAATAACCAATAAATCTAGCTAACTTATCATTATTATCATCATAATTATGTTAAACAACACGATTTATTTGAATTTTGAGTTGTGGTTTAGGTGCTCATTTTTGTACCTTCACTATTGTTCAGTTTGCTTCTCTTGTAATTTAAATTGAAAGAGCAAAATTAAGTACTTTACTTAACATAAGCACTGCCGTTCCTTTAAGGTCTATAAAAGTCTCATACTAGACTATTCTACAATCTCCTTTTCAAAAATGCTCGCTCTGATATTTTCCATTACGTTTTAGTCCAGGACATAGTGCTATCATACTATTGGCACATATCACAGCTTGGATTAGGCAGGGCTTGGATAATAGGGGGTTCATGTTATTTGTTTTACTTGACTTTAGTAACGCATTCAACACTGTGAATATCTACATTTTGCTTTGCTTTCTGGCGTCTATAGATATACATATTGCCGGCTTGATCATTTGGTTTCGATTTTATATGGATGGGCGTCGCCAATGTATACACATACCCATAGAGTGTGTACTCTGCGTGGGGCCACAACTACCTACCGGGTATACCGCAGGGGAGCGTTTTACCACCAAAACGTTACTTTTATTCTACCTACTTTGTCGCAGATGACTTACCCATTGACACGTTCTCTGCGACATTATTTTCAAAGAACTTTCAGCTGGTGCTTTGGAGACCTAAAAGATCTTGAAACTAACCTACCCTTTGGCGCGTTTGAGACCTAGTCAGTCTCCTAAAGATACAGTTTTGAAAATAACTTATATCTTTCAAAAACAGTAACATATATTTTGAAGTTTTTGTGGGTGAAAGATAGCCCATTTATATTTTGCTAGGTTCGCACGCAGCTATGACATTTGAATGAGCTACAAATACCAAAAAAAAATTATATCGACTGTATCTCGTACCGCAACCGAAGATAGTTCAATATTTGTGTTGTAAGTAGTGATGGGAATAAAATAATGTATCAGTTGTCGAAATAAAAAGTTTTATTAATTATGCAAAGTGATTTCATTAAAACATGGTAAGCACATTGATTGCGCGCCAATGGTGTCAAAAAGGCTACTATTTGGTACTAAGTAGATTATATTGAAGATAAAAATGCTTGGGATTAACTTGTTCAGTCCCACGGACTATTTCTTTATGAATGTGAGCTGTTGTGTCTGTATTGTGCAAGTCTGGTTTAGTGTTTTTTTATTATTTTTTAAATAACCATATTAATGAACGACAACATTATGAACAAACCAGCTCATATATGAAAAATGCAGTGTAATTACTTACTTGTTATTTAAATTATATAAAACAGGACGATGAAAAGAGAGGCCCCGAGTTTCTTGCTTGATTCTTCTTATGAGGCTCTACATTTTTAAACAGGTTTTTTTATCAATGTCGATGGTAGGACAACACTAAAACGCGTCACGAAGTGACTGCGACGACCACCCTCCCTCCCTTGCGTCTACGAGGCGTACGATTCCACGAGTACCTGCATACTCGTATCTCCTAACGCAAGGAATGAAAATAATTACAGTTAGGGATCTAATTCATCACTAATTTCTTTTTTAATCTCCTTGAATTCAGCTTTAAGTAGGAAGCAAATATCTATAGTTGTCCTACTCATACATAAAGAACTTTACATGTTAGATCTTCCCGCAAGGAGTGAAACAACACGGTTATATTCAACGCACAATACAAAAGTCCTGCAAGAGATCTGATATATCTCGTAATGCAGCGAACATGTTAACTCGTATGCTTCATCGGCAGACGCGTTTTCGTCAGCCTCAAGATGATTACTAACGTCAGTTGGTCAACGTTATCCAAAATGTATTTCTAGGCGAACTTATAAGCAGTTACGTATAATGTTAATATTTTGTGTAGGTACAATAAATAATAATCTACAACGCGACCAAACTAAACTACACGTGTTTATTTATGGCTGGCTTTCCGGCTGGCTTCTCCACTGACATGCCATATTTTGCTTGCTTTATTTACTCTATAGCCCATACCTCATTATTACAAGCTTCAAAATTCCAAAATGAACTGTGAATATAAATAAAAACATCAGCTCAAATTATACGGCAACACGAATATTAAATTATTCTAAAAATATGTGTTTAGAATCTAATTACTGGTTGAGTTCAACAACGATAATTAGATTTTGGTTAGCTGTAATAAAAAATATATACAGCTCCGTTATATCAGACATAATCGAGGTTTTGACATTTTGACCTATGACCTTGTAGACTTTGGACAAAAGAGTAGCAAGGTTAATATCTTTTACGCAAGTACGCGATACCGAAATCGCTCGTATTTCCAAAATTAAGTTACGAAGTATATTTCAATTTTGTGCTCTGCTTCTCTTAGGTATTATGTTATATGCACGCACGTAGTACTCGCACACCCGATGCGCTCGTAAATATAAAAGTTTATACGAGTATAAACATGCGAATACTATTTAATATGAACTGGTTATAAAACAAACTTTTGATTATGGCTAGAGTCAATTTCTATTTACAAATATTATTATTGTTTTCATTTATTTTTTATGTAGTCTTAAGTGAATGCGCATAAAAACTACTTATCACCTATTATCAATTATCACAATTACTTGTCCCGACTGACATATCATCGCAGTGCCTAAACTAAGTAGGTACAGTAGCTAGGAACATGCATTTCGATTATTGGGTCCTTTGTTAAAATTTATCCTTGGCACCCTATGGATAGATTTTTAACATTCTATCCTGATAGGGACGAAATATGTATTAAAAGTTTGCTGATTTTGTTGTTGCTTAATAAATAATAATATTTCTAGTGTTAGATTAGAGCCCTTTGCAAAAAATTAAAACCTAAGAAATTGTTTTATTAAAGTGGAAAGTACATATATGTTTATTTCTATAATCTAACTAGAGGACGCCAGCAGCTACGCCTGCATTGTTTTTTAAATTTACCCGTTTTGGCCGATCCCGTGGGAATTTCGGGAAATCCCTTATTAGTGCACCCCTACGGTCCCCAAGGAACATAGATGCCAAATTTCAGCTTCCTGCGCCCAATAGTTTCGGCTGTAGCGTGTCTGTCAGTCAGTCAGTAACGCAAGGATTTTATATATTAAGAAGAAGAAGATAATGACGCAACGAATCAGGAGGCACAGCTAGCACATGATAAAAACAATGTGCACTCCAAGCTTGTGGCAGAATATTTAGCGTGGGTGAAGCTCCGAAGATATTCTACTTTAGAACTTCGGTGGAATGTATTGCTTGAAGAACACTGCATGTATGCGCTTACATATTTTGTAAAACTACTTAGAGCAAGCCGCACTAAAATATTACTTATCTACAGGAAAGCAAAGAAATATAAATGCAAGCACCGCACCGGGTCGGCTTGGCGTGAGTTACCGGAAAACATCGTTATTCACAGTTACGGGTCTCGGGGAATACGGGAATAGATGGCTGGATTTCAAAATCTATGTTTGTACACTTTGATCAAAAATCTGACGGGAATGGTTAATAGCACTTGCATTGGGCAATTCTAGACATTCAGATAAGGGCACGGGCAACGCCCGTAATCAACGCAATGCATTTAACTGCTCGTAATTACTGTGGTAATTAAAAATGTATTATGGTTTATTTTTTGGAAAGGGATTCTTTTTTAACCAGTATTGGCTATCCACTTGCGTATAGTCTGCCAGATCGTGTTACCGTTTTATAAATGAAATGAAAGTATTATAATTGAGAACATTTGTGAGGTTGGCTGTAAGGATGGATGTATTTGTTACTCTTTTTTGACGGAAAACCACTGAATAGATTCCTATGAAACTTTACAGTTATACTTTATACATATTACTTTTCGTGACGATGACACACACCCGAGCGGTGCCGTGAGCGGTAACTAGATCACAATAAATATAAAATACATACCGGATCCCTTCATGTACACTATGCTATGTGTATACGATTAACGAGGAAGCGAATACTTAACTTACTACCCAAGTTTTCTTTTAATTATGACCGCCCCTTGTGCGAAGGGTAACTGCGGGAGGACGGTGCTTTATTGGCTCGTCTCACCTCTCACAAGCTCAGCCTTTACATTTAACCTCCAAAATTGCCCACGAGGACCATGACATACTTCTGAACTACCTACACAAAAATATGAAAAAAAAAGTTTAATTTCCTTTTTTTAATAAATTCATCTTTCAGCTTGAGCTTGAATTGTTCGTTAAGGAGCTTTTAATTCCTGTAAGCTATGTAATGAAAGAGGTTTGGTTCGCTTAGGCATCAATGAAGGGGATCTTGTTTTCATCTAAGACACCATAACATTATATTTTAAACCTTTAACCTTTTACTGTAAAATTGATTAGTAAATCATACGAATTTCGTTAAAATTTTGAATCTTTCTGGGAGATAAAACCTATCCAAAGGTGGTGAAATTGGGCCTAAATATGTAATTAGCGACAATCTCGTAAGTGGCAGACTGACACAGCGATAGCTTAGTGAACACACACGACACACAATAAATCGTGTGCCACGGGAGACTTCACAAACATACAACCAACCGTATATCACCCGGTCAAATGAATATTGCTGAACATATGTACAATGTACATACATAGGTATTCAATTGGTAGTTATTGAGGTCCCACTCCTCTGAGACGCCGTTGATTCATCACCCATATTTCAATATTTTTATACTTGTACGGACCACATTATAAAACACATCTGTACATACAACCTCTACAAAAATATATGACATGAATGTATGAGTTTCATCTCTTTTTTACTACGGTTTCCTTTAGTACTTTGCACTTTACGTATCATTTCCACCGAGACTATATCGTCGGCTGTCGCCAAACTCACCATCGTTATGATGGTTTTGTACCAGCTCATACATAAGAAAACTTACAAGCTCCATATACGGCCTCCCTGTCCACAAAATATGCAAATGCAAGGTTTGTATTCCGCTGCTAGTCATACGGTTGGAAAATTTAAAACAATTTTTCAGGCTGCACGTGCCAATGTTTGCTGCGAATGTTACTATATAGATATAGAGACTATTTACAAGTGTTCATTTAATCGTTGTACACCTTTTAGTTCATAGCATTTAATTATGTTTCACGTGATGTATTAAGGTTATCTAGGAGAGTAAAACATAACTACAAGAGAAGTCTTTAAAATCTTTAGAATTTATTTTCGGTCTATCTACTTGGACGATATAGAAAGTAAGAATATAAGGTGGGCTTTGGGAATGTTAATACTAATTTATTCAAGATCAGCTATGTCTATAGCTTTGCCAGGGTATTGCACTATTTTTAGATTATAAACAGAAATCATCATCATCGCCCTAGCGTTATCCCGGTTACATCCAAGACTTACACGCATTGGAGCCCGAGGTCCTTTACTGGTCTAACCAGATATGACAGAATAACAACTTTCCCTTTTCAACTAGATTATAAACAGAAATACTGCGCTATTTTAAACGGATTTTCTCCAGAATGATTGGGTGTTATATTCTCTGTAATAAATATAAAAAAATAGTAATAAATATCAAACACCGCAATACTCTGCTGGGATGGGTATTTGCATCTTGTCATAATAAATAATTGTTTATGTATACATATATACCTTTTTCTTTTTACTTTGTTTATTTCAAGTCTAAACTCCACATAAGCGGTTTCATTGACTTTACAATGAGGTCCTTAGCCTATTGTTTCGAAAGCTAGCTAAATACGTTTCGACAAACTTCATACACCTTCGAGAACAATAAAGTGAGTTCTGTCGGATAATGTTTTCCATTGCCATTGAGGCGAGCTTAATCAACTTTTTAATACTCACATAACTTCGAAGAGTTTCGTGCGCTGTGTACATGCCTCTGACTTGGCAATATTTCGATAGAGGAGACTCAATACCACAAACGTATAGCAAGCAGGTATGCTGTAATACATATCTAGGTTGTGATGTACATACATGATATACATATACATATACTGATGTGGCCACTCGTCAAGCTGTACCACTTTACCTTTGTACTGTTCTTATATTGTAGGATATAAGGATTAAAATCTCACTGGAAATCAAGCTTTACTTGTCGCTGTATGTTCTCATATAAAGATATAGTGCTTGTGTCTAGGGAAGTTGGAACTAACACGTCTTGTGTGACCACATTGAGAAAGTTGGATTAAGAGTACAAGTTTCTTATCAAGTTATTTGCAAGTTGTATTCTAAATTTTACCTATAAATACAAAGTTCGTAGCAGTATCTTCGACCTTATGCACGTTTGTGGTAACACGAGCATCCAAAGACGAACATGTTAGTTGATTAGATAATAATGATACCTAAAGGTTTGATGCCTAATTTTAACGTGTCACGGAAGTTTTCCAACTAGTTTCAAAGTAATAATTTAACAGGTAGTATAGCCTTACTCATTTCCTGTAAGCGACCAACTTGTGTCCAAGGGCAGCAATGATCGCTTGCCAGGATATATCATAAATATAATACCCAGTACCTACACTGTGTATGACTACGGAATATGGATGGTAAAACTTTTCTTTCAGTGCTGTGTAATAACTTCCAATCCCTTTGAAGTGTTATAAGTTTGACGTGTATGTGTATTGGCATGTCTGTTTATCGCATCGTAGCTTTTAAACGAATGGACCGATTGTGATGCGGCTTTTAGTTTAAATGCTGACGTAATAGAAATTGTTTCTGCCTTTTTTTGTAATTTTATCTGCTTACCGATGGGGAGAAATCAGTCTAAGATACGTAGCTAAAGTGCTTTTACCACTAAACACAATCTAATGTACCAGCAATGTATGTAGTGGAGAACTTATGCAAAACTTTTTGAAAGCGAATACGTTACAATAGATATTATTTATTAAACACCACTACTAAATGTTTTATACTTGCAAGTAAATTTTTATATTTTTCATTCCAAATACATACGTTGTTCAAATACGCGTCGAGAAGTCTACGTATGGCAATGTTTCGGTTTCTAATTTCTCACAAGACTGGAAATTGTTATGGATGAGTTAGTCGAAAGTCGAACCATGGCATCAGGCCAGGAAAATACTTGAATCATAATCAAAATTTACGCTTTACAGAACTATTATGATAGCTGCAAAGATATTTGGAGCCAGAGTTGCAAGTTGCATTTCTAGAAAATGAAACGACGCACATATGTTTGTCTAAGAATGTCTTTTGTATTATCCTGACTTTTTGCCAAAAATTTTAATTTATACTACCAAGGTATTGCACTGAGTAATAATTAATTATTTATGTATATAACAATAATATATTTAATTATTTATGTATATTTTATTCTGTTATTATCCTCTTCTCAGTCATTCAATCTTGTCAGAGTGGTCATGCGTCGGTCGGTTCTTGTGCCGTTGCTGTTCTTGTGATGCGTCGCCATGTAGTTCTATGTTTTGAGGAGTGAGAGCAGTCGTTGATGTTGGAGTGCGTCACAGATTTAATGAGGTCTGTCCATCGTGTCGGAGTGCGCCCACGTGATCTCTTGCCCCTCAACTTTCTCTTGCACGACCAATCATTCCATTGAGTCCTCGTTACGGGTGACATGGCCAAAGAACTCGTGGATTCGTATTTACACAGTCGACGATAATCTCTCTTTGATGTTGAGTTCCTTCAGGATGGAAACATTGGTTCGACGCGCAGTCCATGGGATTCTGATCATGCGTCTCCAGCGCCACATTTCCATCGCGTCAATCTTACGGCGATCCTGCATCCTCAGCGTCCACGTCTCAGCTCCGTATAGAAAGATTGGAAAGACCAGGCACCTCATCAGTCGAACCTTTGTGTTTCTGGTTATTCTGGGATATTTCCAAATCTTTGTGAGTTTTTCCACTGAGGATCTCGTCACCGCGCAATGCCTCCGAATTGCATCCTTATAGCCACCCGCGTTGGTGACAGTGGAGTCTAGATAGACGTAGCTCTTCACTACTTGGCATCTTGCTTTTGTTCGGATGTCCGGTTGGTTGTTGTCGGCACGATCTACAATCATCATTTTCGTTTTGTCCCGATTGATTGCAAGTCCGAAATCCAATGCTGTTATTATTTTTTTACAGAAATACTACCCAGTGATACTTACATACATGTCATATACGCACAAAACCCAAAACAACATTTGAGTATCGTTTTTATTTGGTATGCGTTAATTTGTAGTAACGATTAGATCGGACGGAGGTTGCCTTCATACAATTATCAAAAATAAAATGAATATTGAGTCTTACTTTGATATGTTATTATAGATATCGCAGGCATCTGCATATGCTTTATGTTATTTCGTTTGATAATACGTTAATTATATTTTTTGTTTCTTTAGGTGAATGTATTGAGCGGTCATCAATTCCTGCATCCGATACTGCCTAGCGAATTTTTGGACTCCCCCGAGTTTGAATCGAGTCGCGCTACGATCGATGAAAAATTCAAGGTAAGTTTGTCTACTTAATTGTTTTTTCTGTCTACATTTAGACTTTATTTGCTTTTCCATACAAGTGTTATTAATATTAAATTGTGGTCAGACGTAGCAGCTGTTTTTTGGGTATTTTCTTTTTCTCAAAAAGCTTGTGCAGTTTGAAAAGCTTGTGGTTTCTTATGCATGTCGTTTCTTATGCGCATAACTCTTGAGTGAAAAAACATTTCAATATAGATTGCTTGTCAGATTTACACTTCTTTTTTTTGTCATTTGTATTTTATGTAACCTTCGTCTAATCCACTTCTGTAAAGAGTAATCACTGAATTACTTTGGAAGTGACACTAAGGAGAAAATATTCTACATAATATCTATATGGGTCTGATGGTGCATAGGGTTCCCACCAAGAACTTAGGGTCCCAAGCCAACCTCACCTGCAAGTGGTGCACCTGCCGATCAACGGACGAGGCTCTGGCAAACAAAATATCCCGATAAGCGGCAATAGGCTCGCCACCTATTACGTGGGATCAAAACACTGGTGAAAAGTGGGCGTTTTATATGCCTCTGCCTACCATTTCGGGGAAACAGGCGTGAGTCTATGTATGTATGTATGTAATATCTATATTTTATTTTGGTAGAGTGCCAGTCTGTCGAACTACGATCAAACCGTGTTAAGTCAACCGTAAATCGTACTTCTGCACTTTGTCAAATGGACTGTAAGATATGTTATACTAGTACAATACAAGTATAAAGTCACTACGAAGTATGCTAATTTTACTGCTTGGCACCTTGGACTTTTGCAAAAAATGGAGGGTTTTGAAACACTCACCCGTCGATAATGGTTAGTGACACTTTGTTAAGTTGAAGATCGTGGGTTCTATCCTACCCAGGAGTGTACAAGCACATTTTTTATGTATTTAGAAATGTATAAGTATCTTTATCCGTTGTCATGTTATCAAACTACAATCTGTTGGTTAGGTATCAGATAGCCGTGTGTGATTGGTCCTAAGTCCTACGTCATTTTTACTATAATGTTACCAGTATAATTAATATAAGATAGAAACACAATAATAAATGCCGTATTAGCGTCGTCGTCTAGTCCCGCTGACATTGTCTGAAAGGATCTTATTTCACGCAATAATGCTTTGGCGAAAGCGTCACCTTGTTAAGTAAGGCAATGGGGCTAACTAACACGGTTGGGTGGCGAACTGATGAGTTCATTATTCAAAGGGAGTGAGTTCCTGACACTGTTGCGAACGTTCCAGGGCCCACTAACCTATTTAAACAAATGTTAGCAGCTTGTACACGAAAAGGTCGGATTAATATCAACTCGCTCTATGACGAATCATACATTAAACCCTTGTGTGCCTTACAAGCGAAACATTTTGCATATGTAAACATATTTGTCGTAAACTTCTCCATTACAGATATAATTTTCTTCTTTAGTTATCAGTATTTGTATAAATTTATTTATTTATGTATATTTATGATCACAGAAAAACCATTCTTACAGGCGTACCTAATGCAGCGGATGCGTAATTAATAAATCTAAAATGTGTGGATAATGTAACAAAACTATGCGAGAATAATGTAAATTTCTCCTCATACGAAAAAGTTATGAGGCAGTTACAAGAATAATTCCGTGTGACGTCATTTGACCTAATATCTGTCACTTAGATATATTCAGTAGGTAAGGTACCCTTTTTTATTAAGTCTTCGACCTGCAGTTACTTACGGACTTTATGACATGTTTTTATCACTATTACAAGGACTGCAAAGATATACACACAAAATAATCCGTATATAATTTCCCAATTAGGTTGTATTTTTATTGTTATAATATAGAGTGTACATTTCAACTGTTAGAATTGCGATTAGTATCAAGTAAACACGTAGTCACCATATGAATATGACCAATTTAATCCTTCATTTTTTGACGTTTAGCGTTGTTACTTTTCTTGACATATTTGAATCAAATTCATTCTTGAACGTTCACATTGGTAAACAACATAGAAAACTGCTTCGAAGCAAGTGTAAGTTGTTAAACTTATCACCTAATTAAAAAGTCGAAAGCCGTTACGTTTGAAGTTAGCGAGACAGCTCGTAAACAGCTACAAACTAAATGGTATAATTTTGGTAGAGTACCTTTTGAAGCTGAACACGTCACTGGCGAAATAGATGCCAATTACTTTATTTAAAATGTTAGTTTAGTAGATCATGTTTTCGTATTGTGAATATGCAAGCATTTTTTCCATTGTTGCTTTATCAATTATGTGTAATTTTTGTGTGAACTATATAGTTGCCTAGTGCTTAGGGGAAGTTTGCGATGAATGGTCCACTTATCGTAGGACCTTTATTCATAATAATCAAACGCACAATCAATTGAGGCTTACACTTTTTGATATAAATGAAGAAAACTAAATCTTGGGCTGTTACCTTCTTTGGACCATGGGCACCTTCATTGAACCACTAGGTTGCGTCAATAGACTTCGAGAAATTTGTTCTTGAGGTCCAATGAAAGAAACTTATCATAATTAGCAATATGATTAAATTATGGCACATGAAGAGAGACAAATAACAATACTCATACACTTACTACAAGCAAACAAACTATAGTTGTAGTCTATTTATATAGTGGACATGTTCTTTGCCTTTTTGGTTTACTACATCTAACATTCGTTTACCTAAGTGTTGCTTTCGGGACTCCTTAAATTCTACTAGCTTCATTTAAACAAGTTTTTTGTTTTCTCACTGATTCTATAGCGAGGTTCATGCTAGTTTCATTTTAAGTATTTTCTTTTATATGACGACATTCTGAAATTCTAAATGTATCATGTTTTTCGAGAGTTTTTTTTTTCATAATTAGTAAAATACTCAGCGCCTACTCACATAGTAAAAGAAAATACAATAAAAAGTTGCCATGATTGGACCGTTGGACCGCAACGGTGGAACTCTCTTGTGGTCCATTGATAGCAACAAGGTATTCGTTATGAAAAAATAATCTAAAATATACAAGGACATGATTAGACAAAATCAAATAACACTCATGGAATCACAATGAAATTATCTAATATTTCATACCAGTGCACACAAACAAATATGAATAGAATGATAGGTACATCATGGTTACATCAGATTGTTCCGAGTCATTATAGTAAGATGTTTAAGGCATAAATAGGGGGACCGAATCCCTCCGCGACCACGACCGTTGCAAGCCGGTAGAAACGTAGGAGAATAACAGAGGTATTTATGCCTTTAAATAAGTAAATTATCGCGACTAAGACCCGCTAAATAATATTGTATGATGCATGTAATTTTTGTCTATTTGGCGCCTGTTTTTGGCTTTATATATTTTTATGAGCATGTCATTTCCGCGTGGATATATTGAAACTGTTCTACGTATTTTATATGATCCACTGCTTTCTTCGTACATCTTATGTTTTATATACATAATATATGATTTTCCTTTTCCTCTTACTATAAGTGCTTTCTTGCTTGAGTGCCTTATCTTGTATGTTTACTTAATTAAGATTATTTACGCTGCACGCCGTTATATTTCTCTAGTTATTGGATATTAACGAACCAATGATATTGAGACTAGGAGTTTTCAGAGTTATAGTATAAAAGATTAAACATCATTCCCCTGCTGTAGTCCACATGACTGTATCATGTTTAAACCTTGGCAGGCCCACCACTGAGCTCCATTTCTCTTAGGGGCTCTCCAGGCTCATAGTTCCCGAGCTATAAGCAAAGATCTTGGTGTTCAACCACCACTAAAAAATATATTTTTAATCTGTCACCAACTTGAAACTTCTTAAATTTATATTTGCTTTTAATACAGGGACATTATTTTGATTCATAATTTATCGAATACGAAAGACAGCTGAACTCATTGAATATCGATTTCAAAACTAAATCGACAACTCTAAAAACGCTAACATTATATTCTGTTAAGTCACTTCTACACGTGTCTGATTCATACCAAAAAACTCAGTTGATGTATCGAGTAGGTTTAAATTACTATTACAGTTGATAAGTTATTTTGCTAGTTATCATAACAAGTAGCACACTGCCTTCTAATCTGTACTGTAGTTTAGTAGTTACGAACCTTGTAATGTTGATACGGTGATGCATTAATATTATGTAAAGTAGGTACACTAGTTGTCAAATACTCATGAAATCGGAAGGAACCTCAGACATTCTATTAAAGATAAAGATACAAAACTTACCTACTTCGCTATTAAGTTATTTCTACACGTGACTATTTCATACCAAAATACTCAGTTGATGTAGGTGCAAATTCCTATTAGAGTTCATAAGGTACTGTGCTAGTTATCATAACAAGTAGCGCACTGCCTTCTAATCTGTACTATAGTGGTAGTAGTTTACGAGCCTCGTAATGTTGATACGGTGATCCATTAATATGTAAAGTACACAAATATCCATGAAATTGCGAGTACGTCTGAACAGTTAGTATGCATAAATGAAGGCACCGCAAGCCTGTTTAGGTGTTCTATCTATATCTCAATGTAATTGGATAGAGAGTCAGCAAATGTCAAAGGTATTTTTAGCTGCTTTTAGGACCACACATATTGAATAAGAAAGGTCATCTTCAAGGATCTTGTAATTAGTATTGATTAACATAAGGTCTACCAGCCAGAACCTATGAGAACATTAAAAAAGTACTTAGCTAAAGTTTATAGGGAAGTTGGAGATTTTTACGTTCAAAATACATACATAATAGAATAAAATTTAGAATTGCGAAAATAACTTAGTCATCTCCTAAGAAGAAGAAGAAGAAGAATTGTCATACAATGACGTGTTTCAACCTTCATATTAATTTGCGGCTGTCTCAAACAGATTATCGTTACGAAAAATCCCCAAAAACGGATATGAAAATACTTACAATAACAGTACGATCTTGAAATTGTTACCTTCTTTATCATTTGTATGACTAGTTAGTTTAGAGGACTGCTAACATTAAAAACTATGAAGAATATAAAATGTATAAGTAAAATAATCAACTATCAGTTTACTACTCTTTTGGACATGGCTCTACATTTGGTGCAGTATTCTGAATGCAACATAACAATAACAAGATTTAGATATCTATCAATTTTTATTGGTTGTCCGAGATTTACGTCATTAATGTTTGACTCTCTTGTATACTTTCATATATCATCACATATTTCTATGCGCGTATCCGTGAAAATATTTCATAATAAGATAAATAATATTTACAACTGGTACGCTATGATCACAGAAGCATTTCAGCTATAAAAAAATACAAGATTATTTTCAATTTCGTTCGTTAAGGTAAAACATTGCTTGGCCATATTTTCACGATCAGTTTACTCGCTCGTTGATCGCGCTTTGGCATTACCTACCCCATTCTGTTGACCTAATTGTTGCCTGATATGGCTGTATAACGACTGAAGTGGCTATAAATGCAAGAAACTAGGTTAAATATCGATGGAGCCTAAACAGTCTCGCAAAGACTTGCTGAATATAGGCTTGGTTCACACGTACCACGATCACACACCACACATGCAGTCGCGACAAAAGATGGTTACGCTTATGATAGTCGCTTTCGTAGAGGACACACGCCTTAAAAACAAACTCATGGAACGCAGAGATGTGTAAAGCCGGTAGTACACATGTATTTGGTGGTTACGTAGTGAACACCATGTGGTTGCGATGTGGTCTCTATCACACATGGGGTCAAAAATCACTTCAAAATGTGGTCCGTGCTTAAAATTAGCGCTCGTCCACATTTGTGGTTGTGTCGTGTGTGTGTGCGGTCCGTGTAAATTACTTCTTACTTCTTCACACATCAATCACATTGAGTAATAGACATTCACTTTAATGGAGTAGTCGTATTTATTAGTATCAAGTATATGATTCTATTTAATTTGTAGTATTATCTGACTAACAAATTATTGTGTAAGCTACTACAATCCTTTTTCATTGGTGAGTAATAATAGTACTAGTATCTAATATATATAGGTTGATGACATAATTATAATTATATTTTTATGGACATAAAATCATAGTGCATAGGGTTCCTACCAAGAACTTAGGGTCCCAAGCCAACCTCACCTGCAAGTGGTGCACCTGCCGATCAACGGACGAGGCTCTGGCAAACAAAATATCCCGATAAGCGGCAATAGGCTCGCCACCTATTACGTGGGATCAAAACACTGGCGAAAAGTGGGCGTTTAATGTGCCTCTGTCTACCCCTTCGGGGAAACAGGCGTGAGTCTATGTATGTATGTATGTACATATGTATGTCTGTATATAATTCTCACCTACTTCGATGGTCGCACGGATAACGTTTGGTTCACCGCTTACCACTACGCTTAGAGTCGTGGGTTCGATTCCCAGACGAAATAATACTTTGTGTGTTCTAGTATCCAATGTTTGTAAGCACATCGTGAATCATACTAGTCGCTTCAGCGTAGCACCTAACTGCTTTATTTTGTAAGATTTAATGAAGGTCGTTGGATAGGCATTGCTGTGTAGTACTTTCGGCGTATGATTGCATCAGGCTCAGAAAATCACAATGATGATGATATTATGAAGAAATTATGTAGGTATAGCTATACCTACATAATTTCAAGTAAAGTTTATCTTATCTTTAAGTATATAAGTATATCTTTAAATTTTAAGTAAAGTTAATCTTTTATTAAATTTGCCGGGACAAAAACTGCCTACCTCTCAATAAAATAAAATACACAGGTTAAACTGTTGTATGATTGTATCGATAAATGTAATTTATAATAGTACTTTGTTTTACTATTTAGGCAAGCATTTACAGGTATAGACATAGATACATATTTAAATTCTGCAAAGCCTATTTTCCATGACAATGTGAGTAAAAGTTTAGTTAAAATACACTTCCCTCATTTTTATGAGGGAAGTGTATTTTAACATTTTTGGTCTTATCTTTGCTTTTGCAAAGATAAGACCAAAAATGTAAAGTGCCTTAAAATATTAATCCGGAAACAAGACGTGTGTATAAAATGTATGTTCATATAAGCATACTGGCGCACAATGAGCCATATTTTATGCGTTCTCAGTGCATGAATCCGGTTGGTGTGGGGAAAACGCGAACTAGTTTACGTTAGCCGAATCACTTGGTTGCCGGCTGTCCTGTCACGTATTTCACGAGTCGTTCCGTTGTCACTACGTCACCACAAAGAGAATAGCGTGTTTATGATTTCCGCGAGCAAATGCCGCTGTTCCTCTTTAGACTGCGTGCACTTCATTGCACGCCATTCGGACATTCTTATTTTCATTTTCAGCATAATATTGAAATAAGTGTTTCAACAAAGGACGTAATAAATACAGCTGGCATATTTATTGTGTTGTATGTTATTGTCATTTTACCTAATTTGGTTTGCGAAACTTTCTGTACAACATGTTTATTGTGACAAATATTTTAGTGCTTATGAAGTTATTCTTTCTACATTTGATTTCATTAGACGTTTGCAGTCATTCCTGTAACTCATCCTCTTGTTGTCCCAGCATTATCATAGTTATACCCAGGACTTTTGCCTCGGAGCCCGGGATCCGCTTTTTAGTTTTATCAAATATGACACAATATTAGCAGTTATTCTTTATTAAGCTACTAAAGTTTAAAGCAGTAGCAGCATATTTCTAACGCAGCCTCATGCCATTTTACAAACAAGTTGATATTTTAAAGGGTCTAAAACTAAGTATAAGATATTTCTTCTGTCTGCTTGCCGAACATCGCTTAGTAATCATGATTTGCATAACTAAACAAAACATGTGCCATGTGGTTGACGGCATAGAATACAAGTGTCACCACCCCCTATCTTCCCGTGGGTGTCGTAAGAGGCGACTAAGGGATAACACGATGCGAATACCATCTTTGCGTAGAGACGGAAAACTCGACATCAAACCCTATACGACTGCCTCGTTAGTCTCGCGGCATAAATGTGCGCGGGGGATCGGGAGGTCCCGGGTTCGATTCCTGGGTCGGGCGGTGTTATTGGGTTTTTCTGTCACGAAATTCTCAGTAGCAGCACGGAGTCTGGAAATGTGCCCGGTACGGCAATAGGCTCGCCCCTTATTACGTGGGACTAAAGTATATTTGGCGAAAAGTGGGTGTAGAAATACACCTCTGCCTACCCCATCGGGGATAAAAGGCGTGACGATATGTATGTATGTTATTTTAGTCCCACGTAATAGGGGGCGAGCCTATTGCCGTACCAGGCATATTACCAGACTCTGTGCTGCTACTGAAAATTTCCTAAAGGAAAAACCCAATAACACGTTGCCCGACCCGGGGATCGAACCCGCGACCTCCCAATCCCACGCGCACATCTATTTCGCGAGACCAACGTGGCAGTCCTACTCGCAAGTGGGCTTACTCTATCACGCTACCCAAGGGTTGGTATTGTCGTGTCCCATCAAGGATACTATTTGCTTTGTGTATTATCCTTAATGCCTACTCTCTTGCTTTGACACAACCACGGAATTAAATGTGAAATTTCGTACTCTTAAATCTTTACCACATGGATAGCTATGTATCTCATAATGCTTATAATGACTTTCATTAATTCAACATTATGTTTAAATAGGTGTCGATAGTAGCAGCATCGTCGTGTCGCTACGTTTATTGGCAGCGGAGTTCGTTGGAATATTTGTTCGTGAAGGAGCCCTACCTCGCGTGTGTAGTCACCACGCTGATCGCACGCGATATCACCACCAAGTTATACGCGATGAACAATAAGATCGTCACGGAGAGGGGCTCACATTTAGACATCAGGCTGCCGAGTATATCGCACGCGCTTGCTCGGAGCCCTAGAAGACTTCGTGCAGCTAACAAAATGCCTCCGCCAACTACAGTTCAACCAGTGCCGCCTGAAAAACGACCAATTAGTAAGTGTATGTAGATACTATATTGAAATGATCATCTCATGCTCATGCCCATTCATTGTTCAAAGTTACATACAGCTACAGTCCAAGCACCAAAGAGGAATATTAATCCAGTTATAAAATTTTATTACTCTTAACATCTTCACCGCTGCACATTAAAGATAAGAAATAACTAAAGAAGAAATCAATTTATTTTATTCGATATAAAACCGTAAGTTCCGAAGAAACTATATTTTTTTATAATAAACAAAGAAGCATCTTTGTTTATTATAAAAATGTACAGTTTTTCGGAAACATATCCTCACGGTATCATTGTATAACATAGAAACCTCTTCCTAGATTACTGGTCCCGCGACACGGAGCCTGTAATGACGGTAGTAAAGCGCAACTGCACCTCTCCGCCGGGGTACGCGGGGGGAGACGAGGAGCTGATGCCTCTAGCGGCGCACGAGGCGCCCGCCGCCTCGTCTGACGATCTGTCGGTCGCGGAGAGCTGCCCCGACACCTCGTCCAAGTACCACAGCTGCGAGGCCGTCGAGACCGACGACGAACTAAGACATTAAGGCCCACCACCGCTGGAAATATCGAAGTTTGACCGGAATTGTATTGTCTGTCGATTCGTTTAATCGGAACTTATTGAAATGTGATGAAGCAGGCCCTAAACGAATTAATTCATCATCATTGTCTCAGCACCCAGCACTATCCCGGTTGTATTAGAGATGTTGCATCGTTGGAACTCTAGGTCCGCTTACCGGTCCAAAGAGACTGGCTGAATTATTTTTAAACTATTTTGTATGTTGCTTCCTAAGAGCTATGGAAGGTTGGCGAAGGATAAAGACATTAACTTGTAATTTTAGTTAAAGAGTTTTAACAGTGTCTTCCTGCCTTCTGCGTCTTCGCTTTTGTGACCTAATTTGTTATATGTACCTGCGTTCAGAAATGGCAGAGTCGCTAAATACTTTTAAAATATTTTTTTGTGAAACTATTTCATGCAGCGATGGTCACGAATGCCCAGTAGACGAGCGCCTTTTAGCTTGTTTCCGTTGGGTGCACTTGGTACATTTTTTGTTGTGCTACTGCTGCGCCGCTTGTGAGCGCAGAGCCTCACTATGCTTATGGTTGGTTGGTATAGTATATAATACTTTTGATGAAAACTTCTATTCTGAAATACAAGTTGGAGCATCTCTAGTATTTTTTTTTATATTTACAATATTACTGTTTGATCTATGTTGTAATATGCAAGCATTCAGGACCGTTACGAAATCAGAGGTTAGTTTGATTTTATTTTACAATAACACTATCTTAACATTTATTGTGTTTAGTTTCAAATTCATTGCTCTATGCGCTGAATGCAGGCGTCAAAATAAAATAAAGCATTACGTGAATTTCATATCACGTTTGCAAGCCAATAATTATGGACGCATATTGTATTTTGTATTACTTTCAATCAGTTTAATTTAAAAAAGATTTCATGCCTGGCCGATCGCAATATTATCCACTTCTTGTCTGCATACAGCGTAGCCGTTAATCGGTCAAACTCAAACTGCAACGACAGTTACTGTTTCAAGAAGAGACAAAATTATTCTTCATTATGATCATGTTGATCAAGTTGAAGTGTGACGATTATCGCTCATTTCCTGTTGTAAGCTTTTATAGGATTGCAGAACAATTTCTAAAAAATAATGTACCTATGGCATTTAAGCTTTCATTCCGTTAACATTATATTCTAAATTTTGGGGTGTGTACCATGTATTTCTATATCATGTAAAGTAAACATAGCACTTGCAACATTACGCTACAAAGCTACAATACAGTACTACAGTATGTACTTAACCCGAGAAACAACATTTTAAAACCGAACTGAATTAAGTACCTATTGTTTATCCTATCGTACAAGCAGTATTTTATACATTCGTTATTATTGTTTTTCTGTCTGAATGTTTTTTTGGGATGGTGTTTGTTGACGGATCTTCCCAGTCATGATATTGGCGTATACTTTATTAAACAGTCTGGGGTCACGATTTTGTTTTACAGCTGTACAATTTATAAAATCGTGAAAATAAATAATTTTATTTACTGCTTATTTTCAAATTATGGATTGTTAAAACCAAACAAAAATACTTTTGGTTACTTTTTAAAGTGTTTTAGATCTGCGTCTAAGTATCAATGATCGTTAACTCTTAAATTGACTTTAAATATACGAAGATGTACCTACTTATGTTCACTGAACAAAAAATACTACTAATTGCTGTTACTTAAGTCTTACTAGTTACAGCATAAAGGCATTGTCGAGGTCGTAAGACCTCACAAGCCAGTCTGTATTAGTCTTGGCGTAGTTTTATCCTGCCTTTACCATCCGACGTACGAGTCTGAAATGTCAAAAACAATCACTTTTTATCTAGGAGCTATACCTACTTGCTTTCTAAGGATTTTGTATGAAATGTGCACTAGTGACGTCATAACTTTTTGCGGTCAAGTGGAGAACAAAGTATCTTGAAAATAAAAAATGTTAAGTTTTGAAATTAATTGATTAATGAAACTGGCATGATTTACTAGATAAAAGAACTTAAATAATTTATTCTACTTTCATGAATCATTCCTATTCGTTTGTTTTGACTTATGTTTATATGGGCGCCGCGCATAGAACGGTCAAGCTTGCTGCACTTCCTGCTACCAAACTTCCTCTATACGTACATCCTTTTATTTTTTCTATGAAGGATTTATCATAATATCCGTATTCTTCCAATTCGTAAGTGAAACGGCAAGGGCATCGAGGTATTATGTTTCCAAAGTTTATCAAGGCAAAAATGTGTATTTAAAATTTAGGTATATTTCTAAAACTTGTATGATTATGACGATTATAATATTATACTAAAATGTATGCGCTGAATAACTTCCGATATGTGTAGAATATAATAAATAAACAAGTAAGAAAGAATTTGTCAAACGACGAAATAAATATATTTGGTAAATTACACGTTTACATACAAAATACCATGTTTTATTTGTCACCAACTTGCTTACACGTGCCTTTATGATAGTTTAAATAAATTCCTGATTTGTATTTAGTTGTCAATGACATAACTAAAATATATTTCTAACGATGCAAACTTAATTTTTACTTCTTGAATACTAATTAATTCTTCATTCGAAATGTTTTGTATGATAAAGTAATTCTGGAGAACGTGTACTGGCTGATATCTGACTGTACCGCAATTTAACATTGAAAAAGGAAATATCTTGTATACATTCATAAATAGCCGGAACACAGCGGTCACAATACAAGAAAAAAAACTTTGAAGTGGAACATAACATTTTCAGCTTGTCACGAATAAAGGTAGCATTTGTATAGCTATTGCTTTAAAATGCATTCATTTACGCCAACTTAGTAAGTATTGTGCAATTTCATTATGGAGGGTTGTGGCGAAGTAAGCTACATTACGAGTGGTCACTCCCGGCGAGCAATCAATCAACGGAACCGATCCGGTTATCGCGTCAATACCCCACTATGAACTATGGATATAGCCAACTACGTTCATATAGGTACATGGAACAAATATGTTTTTTTTGATGGCATACATTCCATGCGTGAACGTGGTAATGTTATGAGTGGATTTGTTTGCATATTAGGATTGTGAGACAGCGGATTGGTTTGTCTGAGTGATGTGGGTTCGATCCCCATTTTCAATACGGTACGTAAAAGTGTATTTTGCGTATGCATCAAAGATTTTGTGGCCACCCATCGTCTGAAAGTAGGAAACTGTGTACCGCAGCAAAATTGTTTGTAGATATTTCAATACTGGGTACCAGCCTTCAGGAGCCTTTTTAAGCCAAATCCAAGTTTCGATTGTAACAACGATCACGATTGATCGCGAGAGCTGCGCGGCTTTAGTGTACGGAGTGTATTGGGAGATGAATTAAAACAACGAAATCATGATTAAGACTGAACATTTATTCATATTAAACATTGTTTAAATATCATCGAATAATGGGGTTACACGTGTACATAATAAATGATGGAACAATTAGGATAGATTACATAGGTTATGTACTTACACACTACATAGTGAGAAGACACAATCAAAACACAGCTGATCATCATTGACTGGCGTGGCGTATCATGGGTTCGATTCGCACGCAAGACAAATCTCCGTTGGATGAGCACGACGATTAGTTGAGTAGGTAGGTATGTCTTCATTTCTCAGCCTTTTGCTGTCCACAGCTGAACATAGGCCACTCCTAATAACTGCTTCAGCGTAGCACTGTTAGAGGGGTTAGTTGGTACAGGGTTTGAGGTCGAGTTTTCCGTCTTTTCACTATGATATGATCTGCATCATACGACGAATTTTGACGTACTAGTGTGGCCTCAACCTTGTTTGGGATCAGATGTGACTTCTTCCAGTATGTAAGGTAAGTGTATATTATGAGTATTGTTAATAACAAAGTATGTGAATAATAATAGTAGTCGAATTACACCACTGCAAGTAAGTATTTCAACATCTTCTAATAATACAAAGAAAAAAATTAAAGCAGGTTTAGTCATTCATTATTGTAATCACTCGTAGGCTTGTATAGTCGAGAGTGTGCCTATAAGTAGTTGTGACTAGGGATGGATTGCCCCGTGGGATCTCCACCTTGTCGTGGTGGGGGGGCTCAGTAACCGTGGATTGGTTACCCGCGGTGAAGCTAAGAGGGATCCAGGAGGAGACGCTTCGCGTGGGCTTGACGGGGCCTGCGCAGGATGCGTCCAACGGTGCGGGTGCGGGGGACAGTTCTGTCTGTCCCTCGCAGTCGGGTGCGGTCGCGGGAGGAGAGGCGTGTCGGTGCTGCGTTGCCGCGCGCCCTATCTCCCGCGACCAAATGGGGGCGCACCATTCGATGCGTTGCGGTGGGGCCGCAGAGAAAGAGGAGATGCGGTGTTGCGTTGCCGTCCTCCCTATCCTCTGCGGCCGCTGAGTGTTTTGGCGGCGGAGCCCAACACCTTAATACGCCGCCAAGGGAGTTTTGTTCGGGGCCCGCCTGACCATCTGGCGGGCCAATACCCGTGGGGGGGTAGCGACGAATGCTTATGCGAATCCCTACCCTCCGACACACGGGTACATGAGGAACACGGGTTGGTTTTTAGGTTTTTAGTCAGTAAGAGTCTGACAGTCCCCATCATCCTTCTCCCGGGGCGGACAGATTCCATGAGGATTTTCCAACCCGACACCAAAAAAAAAAAAAAAATTGGATGGATTGCCGACCCACCGTAAAAAAATAAAACATTTACCTCAGTACCTAGATATGGTACCTAGCTATTTAAGTCAAAATGTTCTTATAGAACGTACGTGTCAATTTAAACGTTTAAAGTAGCGTTAAACATGGTTAAACGTCTAAATTGACAGCTGTTAAAATCAGAGCAGTTGAAGTACCAACTTATTTAGACCAGTGCAGATACGTTAGAAAACGGTAAAAAGTAAAATAAAATTATAGTAGGATGAAACCCATTGGAGAAGGAAGATAATAATAATATAGCGATCATTAAAGGAAAAATAAATTACGGGCGATCTGAGGTCGGGAAGTGGACGGGGTTGCCATTTTAAGGGTAAAAAAGGGTTTATCTCGATTGCCAGCAAAACTATAAGTCCTACGGAAAGAACGTCAATGGCAAAGTTGTGGGTAATAAACTATAAATGTTTTTTTATATATTTTTTTAGGGTTTTTTTTCGATATTAAGTCAATATAGACTTAATATCGAAAAAAACCCTTGTCTGCGCCACAATCAAATTAGCCTGTAATTAAATTTAATATATTTATTGGATAGAAAGCCATTTACTCAAACACGCACAAATAACAACAAATATTATTAATCTAGCAACATTCATAAAACACGCGAGAACCAATCAAATCCTTTCTCTCCTACTCATTCCTGTCCGCATACCCTCCTCACTTAAAATTAGTGTCTTCCACCAACCGCTTTGCAACTCGTGTGTGCGCGACGCTTCGCTCCGCTATAAATTAAAAAACATAAAAGTGCTGTGCATGTGTGAACTGAATTTGTGGGTGGATTACCAGTTCCAAGACCTAGGAAGACGACACTGCTCCTGCTATCGAGGAAATCACCCTAAGCAAACTCCGTCATCCCAGCTCCATTTGTAAGTACCTAAAACTCCTAGTCTCTGCGCCCACAATTTTCCTGGTCCCTCTCGCCGAATAAAAAACAAAATACACTCACTCTCTTATCACTCATCTAACCACACACACTATACCTACTCAAACCCGCTTTCTCACGCAATTAAATTAATTGAATCATGGCAGCCATTGTCGTGTTTCTCGCTACTCGCATCGCAAATCCAATTTCGCTATATCTCAATAAACGCTAACTCTTTTCGCTATTTATACATCTGCGTATTCATATTTTATTATCGGCATATAAATTTAAAGTATATTTCACGCATTTAAAAACATTTACGCATCCACATAAATTAATACTAGATTTCAACACTCAAAATGGCGTCCAAAAGGCAGACAAAGAAGAATCCTGCCAGTGACGATGAACACTCTGAACCTAACCCCAAATTAGCTATTTTAGAAGATAAAAAGGAAAATCTCTTCCAAATTATAAAGAATCTGTACAACCTCAGCCTAAAGCTGTGCGTCCACCGGATCGGAATCGGAGCGTACGGAGCGGAAGGATTTGTTGCTTTGTATTAATTTCTATGAAACTGCGTGCACTGGATCGGCATTTCTGCGCCAGAGACCGGTATTTGTGCTGATGACGTCATCCGCAGTGAACGCATCATTCGGATTCCGAGCGTTTCAAGTTCTGACGTGTTTGCGGCATTAAACTGTAGGCAAAAATACTTATTCACGATGAACGACGATGTTTTAATTACTTTAGTAGAGTCATATGAATGTACCCAAAAATCTATGATATTCATTATTTATGATATTCATCAAATGTATAATATTCTCCGAAAATTAATCTACAACAATATCCTCGTCACTATCCTCCTGCTTTAAAAATACCTATATTGCCGATGCTGAATCCGAACCACTGCATTCGGTTAATTTTCGGAGAATATCATACATTATATTCTGATTTATTAGAAGATGAAAATAGATTTTATTTGCCCAATTTCGTCCCAAATATTTTCTCTTCTAAGTTTATTATGTTAATGTTCATGTTTTAGATTATAAAGTTCTTCATACCTTTCCACTAACATAATTAAAACATCGTCGTTCATCGTGAATAAGTATTTTTGCCTACAGTTTAACGTCGCAAACACGTCAGAACTTGAAACGCTCGGAATCCGTATGATGCGTTCACTGCGGATGACGTCATCAGCACAAATACCGGTTTCAGGCGCAGAAATGCCGATCCAGTGCACGCAGTTTTATAGAAATTAATACAAAGCAACAAATCCTTCCGCTCCGTACGCTCCGATTCCGATCCGGTGGACGCGCAGCTTAAAGGTTTCCGATCCGTCATTTCAATCGCAATTTTTAGCACGCGTTCACTCGGTTGACATTATTCGATCTAATTTTATGGAAGCTTTAGACTCGTGTGCTATTGCTCAGTTAGAGGATAATCCTTCTGCAAAGCCGAACTACTCCGCTTTACAAACCTTCGACGAATTGTACTGTTATTAATAATTCTACAAAGAACATTCAAGATAATTCTCATAAATATGATTTATTAAACCGAAAATTACCGCCTCTCAAATTAATTACTTTTGATGGTTCACCATGCAAATGGTCACCATTCTACGAAAATTTTAAAAGTCTTATACACGATAATCCGCATCTCTCAGACGCCGAAAGGGTTCAATATCTAATAGGTTCATTGTCAGGCAAAGCATTAATCGTCTGTTCAGGTATTACACCTACCGCTAATAATTATTTAATCATTTGGAATTCTTTGTTAGAAAAATATCAAGATACTCGAGTTCAAGCTTCCAGTTATGTACAACAATTAATTAACTATTAACCTAATCAATCTATTGATACATTTCTCGAACAATTTTACTCCGCCGAGGCTGCTTTACGCCGTTTAGATATTGACGATCTCGCAGATTTTGTTATTACTCACATTGCACTTACCTAATTAGACAAGTAGGAAGTGAACTTGTTCGAGCAATCCAATAGGAATGTTCCGATACCTACATTTGAGCATCTTACTAAATTTCTTAAGGAACAAAGTAAAATTCAAACATTACGCACTCCTTATTCCAATATCAAACCTTCTGTTACTCAACGTTCATCTAATAATTATAATAACGCACTAAAATCTAAGCCGACTCAAGCATTTTTCGCAAACACTCATTCGCCCGTAATAAGCCAACAACGCTCGTGTAAAATATGTAATGATAATGACCCTAATGCGCATAATTTATATAAATGTTCATATTTTATTAATCTAGATCCGAGTGCCAGATTTGAACTAGTAAATAAACATCATTTCTGTCGCAATTGTTTAGGATTCCACGATACTAAACTCTGTAAATCTACACATACTTGTTCGTTATGCCAACGCAAACATCATACACTCTTACACTTAGAGAACTTACATAATAGTTACAAAACCAAACAGGTGATCTCGCGATCGGAAGTCGAACCTAGTGCATCGCTCAGTAATAACAATAACAACACCCAACGCGCGAAGCCGACGCCGCTGAGCGCGCCGCCCGCGCCGCCGTCTAGCGCTGTGACGCATACGCCCTCTAGCGCCACGATTGTATCGAACGGAACGGCCGCGCTCGCCGCCGCTACTGATAAGGGCGGTTTCAGATTAGCGTATTTTTCTGCGCGTATACGGTCGTTTCAGCATACGCGCTTACACGCGCGCTATATTACGCGCTTCAAAAAACCAGACTCACGTATACGGGCGTGTTCGCTCGAAACGGTAGTGACGTCTTGTCAGTGTCTACATGGATTCTGACGGCTCGTAGTTATACGAGCTTAGAAGCGCGTCAACGCTCGTACGAGTTGCGCGTGTGCCAAAAGGCGCGCCTATACGCGCCTACATGCGCTTCTAAAAACGAGCTTATACGCGCGTATAAAACGCTAATCTGAAACCGCTCTAACTCTGCGCGCGTAAATTCAAATGATCTCGCGTTATCGATGACCGCTTCTACATATAATATTGATTGCAATAATACTACTGTTTTATTACCTACAGGCTCTGTATTCGTTTATAATAATAGCTTTCCAAATAAAGTTCGCGTGTTTCTAGATACAGGTTCTATGAGTAATTTTATCACAAAATCGTGTTGTGAACGCCTTAATTTAGTTGTTACTCCTGATAACTCTACTATTCTTGGTATAGGCCAATCTAAAATTCCTTCCCTTGGATTAATAACATTTAAAATATTTTCCCGCTTTGATTCACGTTGCTCGTACACTATCAACGCTCGCGTAATTGAAAATATTACCGACGGCTTACCTAGTCTACCAATAGATACATCTAAATTAATTCATTTACGCAACTTACCTTTGGCTGATGATGCATTCCATTTGCCGGCTGATATCGACTGTTTAATTGGCAACGAGCTGTTCCCGTTCTTGTTAGGTAGTGGGAAGGTTACATTGACTGGCTCGTCGGTAGTCGCTGTTCAGACTACCCTTGGTTATATTGCCATAGGAAGGGCAGATTGTGATAATCGCTTAAATATTGGTACTCCTCTTTTTAAAAATAAGAATACGTGTAATAATAAAAGTTTTTTCTGCGCTACCACGTCTAACTCACTTGAAACTCTCACTCAACGCTTTTGGGAAATAGAAAACGTCCCTGATAAAATTCACATGAGCCCTGATGATCAGGCCTGTGAACTTATATTTACCGCAACTCACTCACGCGATGATACTGGCAGATATACTCTACAGTTACCATTTAAAACTCCATATTCTGAATTAGGGAACTCTTACGCAATTGCTCACCGTCGTCTCATTAATTTAGAAAAGAAATTAGATTCGCATCCCGATATTCGTACAAATTATAACGCTACTATTCAAGATTACATAAACCAAGGATATCTGTCAAAAGTTGATAATCCCTCTCTTGAAGTCCCGCATTATTATATTCTGCACCGCGCTGTTTATCGCCCTGATAAACAGTCTTCTAAAATACGCATTGTTCTTGATGCTAGTTGCAAAACTTCATCAGGAAAACATTTTATATATTGGTCCTAATTTACAAAGTAATATTTTTGATTTACTTATAAACTTACGCATGTTCTCCATCGCCGTGGCATCTGATATTGAAAAGATGTACTTTCAATTAAAGCTCGTTTCTAAGCATCACGCCTTTCAGCGCATCTTATATAGGTTCGATAAAAATAGTAAAATACATACTTATGAGTTTAATCGAGTTTCCTTTGGTGTTTCTAGCTCGCCCTACTTGGCTATGAGGGTGATTCGCCAACTCGCGGCTGAAAGTAAGGCTCAATACCCACTAGCCGCTTAGGAGGCTGAAAACCATATGTATATGGACGATTATATATGTTCAATAGATGGCGTTGATAGGGCAGAAAAACTCACCGCGAAATGGTCGCTATGTTTAAGTCAGGAGGTTTCAATCTTACAAAATGGGTCTCAAATTGTTCTGAACTAATGGATAAAATCCCCGCTTCGCATAAAAATCCGCAAAATATAAATTTTGACGCTGACGCTAATACAAATATAAAAATTGTAGGTATGCAGTGGAACCCTGTAGAGGACACTTTTCAATTTAAAATCAGCGCAATTTCTCGTAAGTGTACAAAACGCACGATTTTATCCGCAACAGCTCGCTTGTTCAACCCTTTAGGTCTTATTGCTCCTGTGACAGCATTCATGAAGTTACTCGTTCAAGACTGTTGGAAAACATGAACTTGACTAGGCTAGTCCAGTACCTTCACAAATAGAAAATAAGTGGAATCAATTCCACAACGAACTCTCTTGTCTTGAACAGATTAAAATCCCGCGTCATGTAGGTATAAGTTCGGATACTCACGTGACACTGCTCGTTTTCGCAGATGCTAGTGAGCGCTGTTATGGTGCTGCCATATATTTGAGAGTTAGCGCCAGGGATAACTCTCCTGGATCTGTTTCATTACTCACCTCTAAATCACGCGTCGCTTCACTCAGTAAAATGCCGTTGGCTCGCCTCGAGCTTTGCGGTGCACTCTTATTAGCTAATCTTCTCAACGCTGTAAAAAATACACTATGCAAACGCTGTCAAATTGACAATATTTACGCATTCTCTGACTCAACTGTAACACTCACGTGGATACACTCACCCGCTTATAAATTTCACACATTCGTCGCGAATAGGATCACTGAAATAAATTCTAAATTGCCCGCTAAACATTGGTTTCATATCAACGGTCAAGAAAACCCTGCTGAAATTGTTTCTCGCCCTATAACGCCTAAATTACTCCTAAATTTAGAACTTTGGTTTCACGCTCCTCATTGGTTCGCATCTCCCATAGGTCAATGGCCTATTAAACCATTTGAGATTAGTAGTAATAACTCGGAGTTCATGGAAATGAAAAATACTACTCTATCCGCCAAGGTTATTGAACCCAAAATTACTCATCCTATTCAAAATTTAATTGATCTCATTTCAAGTTATTCAAAATTACTCCGCATCTTAGTACACATTCTACGCTTTTGTAAACGTCTCAATTCTCATGGAACTATAACTGTCACAGATTTAGACACCGCGGAAATTTATCTAATAAAATATATTCAAAATTTACATTTTTCAGAAGATATGATAAATTTAAAATCTAATAAACAAGTAAATAAAAATCTTTTAAAGCTTAACCCCTTTATCGATTCATGCAACATCTTACAAGTAGGAGGAAGGTTAACTCACTCTCAACTTGATTACGGACAAAAGCATCCTATATTACTCCCGCAAAAAGATCGTGTTACTAATCTTATAATTAATTATTATCATATCGTTAATCTTCACACAGTTCCTGCTCTCTTATTATCTATGATAAGACAGAAATTTTGGATAATTTCCGCTAGAAATTTAGTTCGCCAAATAGTTCATAAATGTAATAAATGTTTTAGACTCAATCCTAAAAATACCTTTACTCCTATGGGCGACCTGCCCGCCTTTAGAGTGTCAGAAGTGAAACCATTTGTTCACACAGCTGTTGACTATGCTGGTCCTTTCTTCATAACGCATATTCGCAGACGCGGAATCAAAAGCCAAAAAGCTTATATTTGTCTTTTTGTATGTTTAACAACAAAGGCATTACACTTAGAACTTGTTTCCGATCTTAGTTCCGACTTATTTCTCGCAGCTTTTAAACGTTTTATATCTCGCAGAGGTCCTGTTTCGCTAATATACAGTGACGGAGGTACCAATTTCATAGGCGCAAAACGTAAATTAAACGAAATCTATTCTCTTATACAGTCCAAATCACATGTTAATTATATTAGTCAACAGTTACTGTCTGAACATCGTGTACAATTTAAACATAGTCCGCCTTATGGCCCGCATTTTAACGGACTCAGCGAAATAAGTGTTCGTTGTGTCAAGACTCATCTTTTTAAAATTATAGGTTCTCAAATACTCACTTACGAGGAATTTTATACTGTGCTTGTTCAAATCGAAAATTTATTAAATAGTCGACCTCTATGTGTTTTAAGCTCGGACCCTTCCGATATCACCGCATTAACGCCTAATCACTTTTTAAATATAACTCCGCTCAAATTCTTACCCGCTGAAGATGTCACTGACATCGCTGATAATCGTTTATCACGCTATCAATTAATTAATAAAATCACGCACTCATTTTGGCAACGTTGGAACAAAGAATATCTCACCTCTTTACAAGTTAGAGAAAAATGGAATTCGCCCTCAAAACCTATTTGAATTAGGTACTATTGTTGTAATTAAAGATAATAACTCTCATCCTCTCTGTTGGCCTCTGGGTATAATAGATGCGGTTTATCCTGGAAAGGACAAAATTATTCGAACAGATAAAGTAAAGACCGCGACTGGTTCTTATGTAAGGCCAGTTGTTCGGGTTTGTCCGTTACCTTCTCAATAAATTCTCTAACTCTCGTTCATAATTATTTGCTCTCTAACTTTGTATTACTTACTTAATATCTTAATTTTTAGGTAAAAATTATTAGTTTAGAGGAAACCTCTAGGCCGGGGAAGATGTCTGCGCCACAATCAAATTAGCCTGTAATTAAATTTAATATATTTATTGGATAGAAAGCCATTTACTCAAACACGCACAAATTACAACAAATATATTAATCTAGCAACATTCATAAAACACGCGAGAACCAATCAAATCCTTTCTCTCCTACTCATTCCTGTCCGCATACCCTCCTCACTTAAAATTAGTGTCTTCCACCAACCGCTTTGCAACTCGTGTGTGCGCGACGCTTCGCTCCGCTATAAATTAAAAAAACATAAAAGTGCTGTGCATGTGTGAACTGAATTTGTGGGTGGATTACCAGTTCCAAGACCTAGGAAGACGACACTGCTCCTGCTATCGAGGAAATCACCCTAAGCAAACTCCGTCATCCCAGCTCCATTTGTAAGTACCTAAAACTCCTAGTTTCTGCGCCCACAATCCTAAAAAATATTTAAAAAATCGTTTATAGTGTGTTTGGAACATAAAAAGGCAAGTTTTCATCAAATTTCGTGGAAAAGAAAAAACTATTGTAAAAGATAAAAATAAAAAACCAAAAACATGGTTATTTGAATTTTTCGCATAAATTTTGACGTTATGTGAATAAAGTGTAAATACTAAATTGTAGATCTTTTTACTACCCACAACTTTGCCATTGACGTTCTTTCTGTAGGACTTATAGTTTTGCTGGCAATCGAGATAAATCCTTTTTTACCCCTAAAATCGCAACGCCGCGCCGTCCACTTCCCGACCTCAGATCGCCCGTAATTTATTTTTCCTTTAATGATCGCTATATTATCTTCCTTCTCCAATGGGTTTCATCCTACTATAATTTTATTTTACTTTTTACCGTTTTCTAACCTATCTGCACTGGTCTAAATAAGTTGGTACTTCAACTGCTCTGATTTTAACAGCTGTCAATTTAAACGTTTTACTTGTTTTAACGCTACTTTAAACGTTTAAATTGACACGTACGTTCTATAAGAACATTTTGACTAAAATAGCTAGGTACCATATCTACTGAGGAAAATGTTTTCTTATTTTTACGGTGGGTCGGCAATCCATCACTAGTCACAACTACTAATAGGCACATTCTCGACTATACAAGCCTACGAGTGACTACAATAATGAATGACTAAACCTGCTTTCAATTTTTTCTTTGTATTATTCGAAGATGTTCTTCGAAGTTTTCAATAATTACGAACATGTATTCGAATTAAATACTTACTTGCAGTTTTTGGATTTTTATTTTTATCTTTTACAATAGTTTTTTCTTTTCCACGAAATTTGGTGAAAACTTGCCTTTTTATGTTCCAAACACACTATACATTTTTTTTTTAAATATTTTTCAGGCCCTATTTTGACTTAATATCGAAAAAAACCCTAATTTTCAATCGAAAACCCTCACGTCAAAATATCAGCTTTTAATTAATAGATATCATATAAAGTCAAGTCGCCGTGGCCGGAGTCGGTCGGGAGGACATCATTATTGTCACCATCAGGCTATCGCAGATCGCTGTCTATGTGACTTCTTTATTCCTGAAAATATATATTTGTCTATAAGGTAGGTACACACGGCTACACATTAAGCTAGACCCTATGATATTTTCACCGTTCTAATAGCGTCAGAAATAAGTATTATAATCGTACTGTAACTGTTATGCTTGACCTGCCGCGCTTGCGTTTGTACGTTCACTTTTATAAGACAAATTGTTGATTAATTTGATAAAGAAATACCTAATCGTCCGATAATGTCTTTCAAATAAAAATTAAATGACTTTCTCCAACAGCCTTCATGCTGTACTCAATATGGGCATGGCACGTGATCTGTTCGCCGGATGCCTTCTCATGGAACTTCGGGTTCGTGTTCCTGAACCTGACGCAAGTCGTCTACCTCGTTTACGAGATGAGACCCGTCAAGTTTGACCCTGAGCTTGAGGAAGTTTATCACACGCTGTTTGAACCGTTCAAGGTAAAATTTATGTTAAATAAAATAATTAAATACCTCTTTGCTATTTTTTTATTTCTCACTGATCACTAACATTACAATTGTACAATTTCTTTCATATTCAAATCTAACACCCACAGTGTGGTTTGATTGAAATGTAGAAGAAGCCTTCATTATTCCTATCAAGAAATATTCTGGTTCCCGAATAGACAAACTCAATTGCTATTTCTAAGCGGTGATTATCATAAACTGTCCCATTTTTTTTATTATAACAAAGTTTAAGGCTTAATATACCGCGCCACCAAAGTGCGAGTTGGCAGACTTCATAATTATGTCTTTTGTGACTATTTTGGAGAATTCTCAGAATTTTCGACAATTTATTTCTATGTAGATTCCCTTCGCTGTTTCCAGGCGAAAATTTATAATTTAATCAAGACCTACGTCGAAGATCTACGTTGCAGTCCTTTAGTATCTCGACAAGGCCATACTTATAGTAAAAAATACCTATTCAAAAATGTACGATAATCATGTTGCTTTTCGCTATTTATTTATTTATTGGTGCTCAAACAAAGAATAGTAATGTGACATTACATGATATATAAGATCATTCACAATCTTGCTACCTTGTGTTTCCTCATTTACAGTAGAACACAGCATGCATTTATGTTAAAAACAGGTTGTTACAGCTTGGACGGAAAGGATACATAATGGTATAAAAACATACTAAACAGATATATTAAGATAGGTACAAAACTATAAAATATTTTATGCAAGTAAGTAGGTATATTAGCTATTTTATCTGAAAGTATGAACATAAGTGAACATGTGTTCACTACATTAGTGAACTATTAAGCACATGTGATATATATAATTTTACGTACCTACCTAGGCGTCAAGACTGCAGTTCAAGAGAATGGTGTCTCCAGACTTCGCACATATGATGTCTTTGCACGCGGGAAAGGCCTACGCTATGCAGAATTTAACTAAGACCGTTCGCCTTGGACTTCTGCTATCTGGAAAGGTAAGAATCACATATTATCTATAACCAAAATCACTAAAATATATTTATTTTTGTATTTTATAACGATGGTAAATAATGAAGGTACTTAAGGATAATATGCAGAATTCTACGTTCTGATAAGGGGTTTTAGTGGCCTTAATTTTTTGCAAATGTACTGACGACAGGAAACGTTCCATTTTGTACCAAAAAGGAATAATTCCACATACGTTACCTGCTGTCGTTTCGTATTCGGGTATTTGAATGCATCATATATATTAGATCGAGACAAAGTTGAACTCACGCTATGACTTTGAAATGTGATTTGAAGGGGCTTAATTCATCAAAAGATTCGGATTTAAAAAACAATATGAAGCTTTGTGTGTTAGTCATTTCGAAAATCTATGAGGCACCACAGAATATATGGCAGCCATCCTCACTTTTCATTAGCCCAATTTGCTTCGACGTCAAAGCTGTCTATTCCTTGTAGTGTTGCCCAAATGCAAGAACAAGACGAGACTTAGCCAGTCTTGGTCTTGGTCTTGCGCCAATACACCTGGTCTTGGTCTTGGTCTTGGTATTGCGCTCCCAGTCTTGGTCTTGGTCTTGGTCTTGCAGCAAGAGTCTTGCAAGTCTTGCAATTACCTATCAGTCTATTACTATTTATTAAAGTTAGAAAAACGTATTAGAATTGGAATTATTATGACATCTACTACCTATCCTTACCATTTTATCCTAATCATAATACTGCTTGCGTGATCAGTATAATGTATTCATTTTCATTCTAAGCACTCTGAAACTTATTTATTCTTTGGAACACCTGTAGGTACTCTTAAAATTCGAAATTATTTTGCATGAGTCTACCTACGCCCTGTGGCGGCAATCAAATAGTGTCAAATGTTGTGATTTCGGCGCGGCGGCAACGATTGTTGTATATGATTTCAAAAGAAGCCGCCGGCGCGTGTATCATAACCATGTACTTCCGAAAAGCGGCAAATTTCTTTGAGAAGTAAGTACAAAACCTTTGATGCCGCATTATCAAAGTGCCGATGGTTAAAACATAACTATGCATGCACTCAGTTTGATTTTAATGGATATTTTTTTATTCGCTATGTAGGTATGTTTATGGTACCTATTAGTCGTAATGCGCATAGGTCCAGTTTTTCTTATTCTTTGATACAGTTTTTTGCGTCTCATAGAATTCCTAAGCGTACCTATACACCGAACTGTTACACCTAACTACTCCGTGAAATAGCGCTAAGTCCTAGTTGCAAGACGCAAGAGTCTTGCAGGCTTAGTCTTGTTCTTGCTCAAGTCTTGCACGATCAGTCTTGGTCTTGGTCTTGCTAAAAATACGCGGTCTTGTTCTTGGTCTTGGTCTTGCAAAAACGCAAGAACAAGACCAAGACTGCAAGACCAAGACTGAATTTGGGCAACACTAATTCCTTGGTGGTTTAAAAGGGACTGACTTTCAACATTGTGCGCAGGTCTTCGATGTCAATTCTAATATTCAGGCTCCCAAGTGGTTTATCTACGTACCTTCCGTATTTTCCCTGACCATATTTTCATTACTTTCATTCAACAATGGTATTTTGTTAAAAGATAAAATGGGGTGAGATTCTGCATAATCGCAGAATAAATATTGCATGAAGAAAACAGTCGATTCTTAGTTTATCAGTAGATATTTTCAAGATTTTTGGGGTGCACTATACCTACAAATTTTAAAATTATGAACACAAAAATCAGTCAGGCTTAGAGCAATCTACCCATTTCTCCATCTTAAAAATATTATGCACGCTAAACCATTCGTGTAGCGTAACATTAAGTTGGCAACGTGGTATCCGTTTTACTTCCTTGCCATTAAACGTAACAACCTACTATCAAAACTAACACCTAAAATTCCGGGATATTTTCACGTCAGCGTATTGCAACTTTTTCGCAGGCCGGATATAGGTTTCGACATCGACAAATTATTTGCTTTGCCTTTTGTAAAATATTTTCCCGTTGACACCGTATTCATTTTTAACAATTCCGACTATTCCACTGCACAATAGTGCCTGAATACGTTCAATAATACATCAGAAAATTTATGAATGTGATCGGCCGGTGGCAGTATTTTAAAAGGGGGAGGACGGTGTGGCGAGTTGTAGTGTTGCATTCATAGTTTTTCAGCATGACACGCAATATCTACTATTAATAGCATCGAAAGAACAATGGCGCTAATATTGACGATCACTCGGTTATCGTTGAAGGTACCTTGCCGTACCTACTCTTGACGATGAATACGGTAAATGTCTTATTATTGTCCATTGGTGTTTACGAGCCCTCATCGTCTTTCGGGTCAAGCATTCAACGAGTATCAACAAACTGCTATTGTGTTTTGGATTTTGCAAATGCATCTGCTATTTTCTGAGTGAAATAGTCAGTGAACGATTCAGAAATAACGCGTTGTAAAATGTTCGTAGTGATGATAAATATGACCAATAAATCTAGCTAACTTATCATGATTATCATCATAATTATGTTAAACAACACGATTTATTTGAATTTTGAGTTGTGGTTTAGGTGCTCCTTTTTGTACCTTCACTATTGTTCAGTTTGCTTCTCTTGTTATTTAAATTGAAAATATAATTGAAAGAGCAAAATTAATTACTTTACTTAACATAAGCACTGCCGTTCTTTAAGGTCTATAAAAGTCTCATACTAGACTATTCTACACTCTCCTTTTCAAAAATGCTCGCCCTGATATTTTCCATTACGTTTTAGTCCAGGACATAGTGCTGCCATACTATTGGCATATATCACAGGTTGGATTAGGCAGGGCTTGGATAATAGGGAGCTCATGCTATTTGTTTTACTTGACTTTAGCAACGCATTCAACACTGTGAATATCTACATTTTGCTTTGCTTTCTGGCGTCTATAGACATACATATTGCCGGCTTGATCATTTGGTTTCGTTTTTATGTGGATGGGCGTCGCCAATGTATACACATACGCATAGAGTGTGTACTCTACGTGGGGCCACAACTACCTACCGGGTGTACCGCAGGGGAGCGTTTTACTACCAAAACGTTACTTTTATTCTACCTACTTTGTCGCAGATGACTTCCCCATTGACACGTTCTCTGCGACATTATTTTCAAAGAACTTTCAGCTGGTGCTTTGGAGACCTAAAAGATCTCGAGACTAACCTACCCTTTGATGCGTTTGAGACCTAAACAGTCTCCTAAAGATAGTTTTGAAAATAATTTATATCCTCCCAAAACAATGACATATATTTTGAAGTTTTTGTGGGTGAAAGATAGCCTAGATTTTGCTAGTTTCGCACGCAGCTATGACATTTGAATAAACTACAAATACCAAAAAAAATATATATCGATTATATCTCGTACCGAAGATAGTTCAATATGTATTGTAAGTAGTGATGGGAATTATGTATCAGTTGTCGATATAAAAAGTTTTATTAAATTATGCAAAGTGTTTTTCATTAAAATAATATAATATATAATGGTAAAAAAATATAATGGTAAGCACATTGATTGCGCGCAAATGGTGTCAAAAAGGCTACTATTTGGTACTAGATGATATTGAACTTACTTGTTATTTAAATTGTATAAAACAGGACGTTGAAAAGAGTGGCTCTGAGTTTCTTGCTTGATTCTTCTCATGAGGCTCTACTTTTTTAAACAGGCATTTTTATCAATGTCGATGGTAGGACAACACTAAAACGAGTCACTAAGCTACTGCGACGACCACCGTCCCTCCCTTGCCTCTACGAGGCGTACGATTCCATGAGTACCTGCATATCTCCTAACGCAAGGAATGAAAATAATTACAGTACTATGCGTTAGGGACCGAATCCATCACTAATTTCTTGTTCAATGTCCTTGAATTCAGCTTTAAGTAGGAAGCAAATATTTATAGTTGTCCTACTCATACTTAAAGAACTTTACGCGTTAGATCTTCCCGCAAGGAGTGAAACAACACGATTATATTCAACGCACAATACAAAAGTCCTGCAAGAGATCTTATACAGCTCGTAATGCAGCGAACGTGTTAACACGTATGCTTCATCGGCAGACGCGTTTTCTATAGACTCCAAACCTTATCGCATCGCAAATCTGTAACTATCCTTCAAAAATTCAGATTATACTTTTCGTCAGTCTCAAGATGATCACTAACGTCAGTTGGTCAACGTTATCCAAAATGTATTTCTAGGCGAACTTATAAGCAGTTACGTATAATGTTAATATGTCGTGTAGGTACAATAAATAATAATCTTGTAGATTATGCGACCAAACTAACCTACACGTGTTTATTTATGGCTGGCTTTCCGGCTGGCTTCTCCACTGACATGCCATATTTTGCTTGCTTTATTTACTCTATAGCCCTCATTATTATAAGCTTCAAAATTCCAAAATGCACTGTGGATATAAATAAAAAACATCAGCTCAAATTATACGGCAACACGAATATTAAATTATTCTAAAAATATGTGCTTAGGATCTAGTTACTGGCTGGGTTCAACAACGATAATTAGATTTTCGTTAGCTATAATAAAAAATATATGCAGCTCCGTTATCTATACTAATAAAATAAAGTGGAAGAGTTTGTTTGTTTGAACGAGCTAATCTCAGGATCTACCAGTCGGATCTGAAAAATTCTTTTTGTATACGATAGCCCAATTATTTCGGAAGGCTATAGGCTATATAACATAACGCTTCGACCCTTTGGGGCCGGGCAAAAGGCTAAAATGGCTAAAAGATAATGTCGGCTAATCTCAGGAACTAGCTGTCGGATTTTAAAAATTGTTATTGCCTATGATAGCCTAATTATTCCGAAAGGCTATAGGTTATATAAAATTACGCCACAAGGAATTGCGCCAATTTTAGGGGCCAGACAAAAATAATAAAATGGTCAAACGAGAAGGGGAGGGTTGGGCCAAAGGCAAAAAAAGGCTAAACTAATAGGATACAATCTATATGGGTATCGTTTTCGAGATTTTCGGGATGCTGATTAATGATATGAAATTTATTTGGTGATCCAAGATGGCGGAGGGGAAATCAAAGATGGTGGATGAGAAAATTTTAAAAAGCAATATGGGTATCGCCTTCGATATTTTAAGGGGTGGGGAATCGAAATACAACATCTATATCGTGATCAAAGATGGCGGATGGGACATCAAAGATGGCGGATGGTAAAATTTAAAAATATCAATATTGGTATCGTCTGCGATGTTAAAACGAATGGAGAATCCAAATACAACACCAGCTGTTTTGTGATTCAAGATGGTGGATGGGAAATCAAAGATGGCGAACGAGTTTTTTTTAAATTCGATATGGGTATCGTCTCCGATATTTTAAGGAATGGGGAATTCAAAAACAGTATCTATTTCGTGATCAAAGATGGCGGATGGGATTTTTTTTTTAAATCAATATGGGTATCGTCTCCGATGTTTAAAGGGGTGGGGAATCTAAATACAACATCTGTTTCGTGATTCAAGATGGCTGATGGGAAATCAAAGATGGCGGACGGGAAAAATAAAAAAATCAATATGGGTATCGTCTCTGACGATTTAAAGGATTGGGGAATCCAAATACAACATCTATTTCGTGATCAAAGATGGCGGATGTGAAATCAAAGATGGCGGACGGGATTTTTTTTAAAGTCGATATGGGTATCGTCTCCGATATTTTAAGGAATGGGGAATTCAAAAACAGCATCTATTTCGTGATCAAAGATGGCGGATGGGATTTTTTTTTAAATCAATATGGGTATCGTCTCCGATGTTTAAAGGGATGGGGAATCTAAATACAACATCTGTTTCGTGATTCAAGATGGCTGATGGGAAATCAAAGATAGCGGACGGGAAAAATTAAAAAAATCAATATGGGTATCGTCTCTGATGATTTAAAGGATTGGGGAATCCAAATACAACATCTATTTCGTGATCAAAAATGGCGGATGTGAAATCAAAGATGGCGGATGAGAAAATGAAAAAATAAAACAATATTGGTATCGACTGCGATGTTAAAAGGGATGGGGAATCTAAATACAACATCTGTTTCGAGATTCAAGATAGCGGATGGGAAATCAAAGATGGCGGACGGGATGTTTTTTAAGGCCGATATGGGTATCGTCTCCGATATTTTAAGGAATGGGAAATATAAAAACACCATCTATTTCGTGATCAAAGATGGCAGATGAGAAATTAAAAAAAATATGGGTATCCTCTCCGATGTTTAAAGGGATGGGGAATCCAAATATAACATCTATTTCGTGATTCAAGATGGCGGATGGGAAATCAAAGATGGCGGATGGGAAAAATTTGAAAAATCAATATGGGTATCGTCTCTGATAATTTAGGGGGTGGTGAATCCAAATACAACATCTATTTTGTGATCAAAGATGGCGGATAGGAAATGAAAGATGGCAGACGGGACTTTTTTCAAAGTCACTATGGGTATCGTCTCCGATATTTTAAGGAATGGGGAATTCAATATTATAATGTCATATATAAAAATCTATATTGTTTTGTTCATCATTTATAGACTCTGAAATGTTAAGAGATTAAGCGCTAAGTCAATGGTAACTTTGGAAAAGGGGCTTGGAAAAAAGGGAATTAAATAAAAACTCTTAAAAAGGCGATACGGAGTTCGCTGGGTCAGCTAGTATCAGATATAATCGAGTTTTTGACATTTTGACCTATGGCCTTGTAGACTTTGGACAAAAGAGTAGCAAGGTTAATATCCTTTACGCAAGTACGCGATACCTAAATGGCTCGTATTTCCAACTTAAACTTACGAAGTATATTTCAATTTTGTGTTCTGCTTCTCTCTATTATGTTGTATGCACGCACGTAGACCCGCACACCCGATGCGGTCGTAAATATAAAAGTTGATAATATTTATACGAGTATAAACATACGAATAGCATCTAATATGAAATTTCAGTGTAGGTACTTAGGTTTTGTATTCATATTTAAATTATTGAAGCTGTTTATAAAAAAACTTTTGATTATTGCTAGTTTCAATTTCTAACTAGACTTACGTGGGTGCGAATAACAACTACTTATCACCTTTTATATAATCATCGCAGTGCCTTTTCACTAGCTTCAGTAGCTAGGAACATGTAACCGTCGGGTTCCCTATATATGCCTTCTCCCTTTTTGATGTTTGTAGCAATAAACATTTCTTTCTTTTCATATAAAAAATTACCTTTAGCACCCTAAAATTAGATTTTTAATGTTCTATTCTTAAGGGGACAAAATAGGGGTTAACAGTTTGCTTGAAAATGCGCAGATTTTACTGTTGCACAATAGTCAATAATATTTCTAGTGTTAGAGTAAATCATACAAAATAAATTAGCGGTTCTTAATCGCGTACAATTAACTTATTTAAGGTAAAAATACCTATTTGTTTCCGACGTTTCGCTCGTCTTACACCGAGCGTGGTCGCGGAGAGACTGGCCATTAAGACCCGCTAATTTATTTTGTATGATGTATCGCGAAAGTTTAAAATCGATTATAAGAGTAAAGTTCTGTGAAAAGAATGAAAACCTAACAAATTGTTTTACATGAGAAGTACATGTATAATTATTATTTTTAATATATAAAATCCTTGCGTTACTTACTGACTAACAGACACGCTACAGCCGAAACTATTGGGCGCAGGAAGCTGAAATTTGGCATATATGTTCCTTGGGGACCGTAAGGGTGCACTAAGAAGGGATTGCCCGAAATTCCCGCGGTATCGGCCAAAACGGGTAAATTAAAAAAAAATTGCAGGCGTAGCTGCTGGCTTTCTCTAGTGATGAAATAATTATGTAACGAAGCCGCAGGCACAGCTAGCATTATAAAAACAATGTGCACTCCAAGCTTGTGGCAGAATATTTAGCGTGGCTGAAACACCGAAGATATTCTACTTTAGAACTTCAGTGGAATGTATTGCTTTAAGAACACTGCATTTATGCGCTTAAATATTTTGTAGAACGGCTTAGAGCAAGCCGCATTGAAATATTACTTACCTACAGGAAAGCAAAGAAATAAATGCAAGCACCGGTTCGGCTTGGCGTGAGTTACCGGAAAACGTCGTAATTCACAGTTACGGGTCTCGGCGAATACGGGAATAGATTGCTGGATTTCAAAATCTATGTTTGTACACTTTGATCAAAAATCTGACGAGCATGGTTAATAGCATTTGCACTCGGCAATTAATATGTTGGATTAACTGACTAGGTATTTGTCGTGCTGCCAAGATAGGCTGTGTGTGATGTAACGTCTGTATCAACGCAATGCATTTAACTGCTCGTAATTACTGTGGTAATTTAAAATGTATTATGGTTTATTTTTTAGAAAGGGATTCTTTCTTAACCAGTATTGGCTATCCACTTGCGTCTAGTTTGCCAGATCGTGTTACCGTTTTATAAATGAAAGAAAGTACCTACATATTATTATTGAGAACATTTGTGGCTGTAAGGAGGGATGCATGTTTGTTACTCTTTTTGACGGCAAACCACTGAATAGATTTCGATGAAGCTTTACAATTACCTATATACTTTATACATGTTACTTTCTGTGACGATGACACACATCCGAGCGGTGCCGTGAGCAGTAACTAGACCTCAATAAATAAAGCTACATACTAAAATTACAGACCGGATCGCTTCATGTAAGTACACTATGCTATGTGTATACGGGTAACGAGGAAGCGAATACTTAACTAACTTCCCAAATTTCTTTTAATTATGACCGCCCCTTGTGCGAAGGGTGATTGCGGGAGGGCGGTGCTTTATTGGCTCGTCTCACCTCCCACAAGCTTAGCTTTTACGTTTAACCTCCAAAATTGCCCCCGAGGACCATGACAGACTTCTGAACTACCTACACAAAATATGAAACAAAAAGTTTAATTTCCTTTTTTTTTATAAATTCATCTTTCAGCTTGAGCTTGAATTGTTCGTTACGTAATAAGGAGCTTTTAATTCATGTAAGCTATTTAATGAAAGAGGTTTGGTTCGCTTAGGCGTTAATGAAGGGGAACTTGTTTTCTTCTAAGATTCCATAATATCAGATTTAAACCTTTAGGTACACTTTAACAACTGGTTTCATAATATTGATTTGTAAATCATAGGAAATTCGTTAAAAAAATAATTTATCTTAGAGATAAAGCCTATCCAAAGGTGGTGAAATTTGAAATCGAAGAAAAACATGAATAACATCTAATTTTTTTTTTCTTAAAATGATGGTCAATACTTTTCAAATTAGGAACACGAACACCAGCATAAAAGAGATCAAACACCAAGGAAGTTCGTAATATCAATCTGTTGCTACTTATCAGTTACTTTCAGTTTACTAAAGTGCACTTAAATGTAAATAAACTGGTGGCCCTCATTTTGTTTTGAGTAGTATATATAGATAACCAAAATTACTAAAATATTTTTTTTTTGTGTTTTATAACGCTGGGAAATAATGAAGGTACTTACTTAAGTATAATATGCAGAATTCTACAGTACTGTGTCTGTGTATAAGGGGTTTTAGTGCCCTACATTTTTGCTATAATATATATTAAATGTACTGACAACAGAAAACGTTCAATTTTGTACCAAAAAAGAATCATTCCACACACGTTTCCTGCTGTCGTTTCGAATTCGGGTATTTGAATGCATCATACCTATATATTAGATCGAGACAAAGTTAAAGTCACGTTATGACTTTGAATACCTATGTGATTTGAAGGGGCTTAATCCATCAAAAGATTTGGATATAAAAAACAATTTATGCAGCTTTGTGTGTAAGTAATTTCGAAAATCTTTGAGGCACCACAGAATACACGGCAGCCATCCTCACTTTTCATTTGCCCAATTTGCTTCGACGTCAAAGCTGTCTATTCCTTGATGGTTTAAAAGGGACTGACTTTCAACATTGTGCGCAGTTCTTCGATGTCAATTCTAATATTCAGGCTCCTAAGTGGTTTATCTACGTACCTTCCGTATTTTCCCTGACCATATTTTCATTACTTTCATTCAACAATGGTATTTTGTTAAAAGATAAAATGGGGTGAGATTCTGCATAATCGCAGAATAAATATAGCATGATGACGAGAACAGTCACGATTCTTAGTTTATCAGTAGATATTTTTAATATTTTGGGGCGCACTATACAAATTTTAGAATTACGAACACAATAATCAGTCAGGCTTAGAGCAATTCACCCATTTCTCCATTTAAAAATGTTATGCACGCTAAACCATTCGTGTAGCGTAACATTAAGTTGGCATGTTGGTATCGGTTTTACTTCCTTGCCATTAAACATAACAACATACTATCAAAACTAACACCTAAAATGCCGAGATATTTTCACGTCAGCGTATTGCAACTTTTTCGCACGCCGGATATAGGTTTCGACATCGACAAATTATTTGCTATGCCTTTTGTAAAATATTTTCCCGCTGACACAGTATTCATTTTTAACAATTCAGACTATTCCACTTCACAATAGTGCCTGAATACGTTCAATAATACATTAGAAAATTTATGAATGTGATCGGCCGATGGCAGTATTTTAAACGGGGTATTTAAATTGAGGACTATGGTGTAGCGAGTTGCAGTGTTGCATTCATAGTTTTCCAGCATGACATGCAATATCTGCTATTAATGGCAGCGAAAGAATAATGGCGCTAAATATTGACGATCACTCGGTTATCGTTGTACCTACTCTTGACGATGAACACGATAAATCTTTTTACATGTCTTATTATTGTCCATTGGTGTTTAGTAGCCCTCATCGTCTTTCGGGTCAGGCATTCAACGAGAATCAAACAAACTTTGCTATTGTGTTTTGCATTTTGCAGATGCATCTGCTATTTTCTGAGTGAAATAGTCCGTGAACGATGCAGAAACAACGCGTTGTAAAATGTGCGTAGTAATGATAAATTACTAATAAGTCTAGCTAACTTATCATGATTATCATCATAATTATGTTAAACAACACGATTTATTTGAATTTTGAGTTGTGGTTTAGGTCCTGTACTCATTTTTGTACCTTCACTATTGTTCAGTTTGCTTCTCTTGTAATTTAAATTTAAAATATAATTGAAACAGCAAAATTAATTACCATACTTGACATTAGCACTGCCGTTCCTTTAAGGTCTATAAAAGTCTCGTACTAGACTATTCTACACTCTCCTTTTCAAAAATGCTCGCCCTGATATTTTCCATTACGTTTTAGTCCAGGACATAGTGCTACCATACTATTGGCACATATCACAGGTTGGATTAGGCAGGGCTTGGATAATAGGGAGCTCATGCTATTTGTTTTACTTGACTTTAGCAACGCATTCAACACTGTGAGTATCTACATTTTGCTTTGCTTTCCTGCGTCTATAGACATACATATTGCCGGCTTGATCATTTGGTTTCGTTTTTATATGTATAGGCGTCGCCCATGTATACACTTACGCATAGAGTATGTACTCTACGTGGGACCACAACTACCTACCCGGTGTACCGCAGGGGAGCGTTTTACTACCCAAACGTTACTTTTATTCTACCTACTGTCGCAGATGACTTCCCCATTAACACGTTCACTGCGACATCATTTTCAAAGAACTTTCAGCTGGTGCTTTGGAGACCTAAAAGATCTCGAAACTAACCTACCCTTTGGTGCGTTTGAAACCTAAACAGTCTCCTAAAGATAGTTTTGAAAATAATTTATATCCTCCCAAAACAATGACATATATTTTGAAGTATTTGTGGGTGAAAGATAGCCTAGATTTTGCTAGTTTCGCACGCAGCTGTGACATTTGAATAAACTACAAATACCAAAAAAAAATATATATATCGACTGTATCTCGTACCGAAGATAGTTCAATATGTATTGTAAGTAGTGATGGGAATAAAATAATGTATCAGTTGTCGATATAAAAAGTTTTATTAAATTATGCAAAGTGTTTTTCATTAAAACATGGTAAGCACAGTGATTGCGCGCAAATGGTGTCAAAAAGGCTACTATTTGGTACTAGATTATATTGAATGTTGAAAAGAGAAGAGAGAGAAGGACGTTGAAAAGAGTGGCCCTGAGTTTCTTTCCTGATTCTTCTCATGAGGCTCTACTGCTTTAAACAGCTTTTTTATCAATGTCGATGGTAGGACAACACTAAGACGAGTCTCGAAGCGACTGCGACGACCACCCTCCCTCCCTTGCGTCTACGAGGCGTACGATTCCACGAGTACCTGCATATCTCCTAACGCAAGGAATGAAAATAATAGGGTAGTTTCCAGGGTCGAAATAATTATATTTTATTCGTCGTTCGTTTATCCGTATTTTAGATTAAAAAAATATTGGACATGTATCTTTTTCTTTTTTCGGTTAAATAAAAAATAACAAAGATATAGCCCATTAAAGTTACGTGTGACGTCATCTAGTGCTAAAAAATGCAGCACGGCGTGACGTTATACGTTACTTTAATGAGCTATATCTTGGTCGTTTTTGGTTTAATTTACAAACAAAAAAATACGTATCGCTTATTTTTGAATAATCTAAAGGACGGACTTATAAATTTTTTTTTGTCAACTAGCCTATTTCAGTTAGGGACCTAATTCATCACTAATTTATTTTTTAATGTCCTTGAATTCAGCTTTAATTAGGAAGCAAATATGTGTAGTTGTCCTACTCATACTTAAAGAACTTTACACGTTAGATCTTCCCGCAAGGAGTGAAACAAGACGATTATATTCAACGCACCATACAAAAGTCCTGCAAGAGATCTGATACATCTCGTAATGCAGCGAACGTGTTAACTCGTATGCTTCATCGGCAGACGCGTTTTCTAGAGACTCCAACCTTATCGTATTGCAAATCTGTAACAATCCTTCAAAAATTCAGATTATAGTTTTCGTCAGTCTCCAGATGATCACTAACGTCAGTTGGTCAATCTTATCCAAAATTTAGTTCTAGGTGAACTTATAAGCAGTTACGTATAATGTTAATATGTCGTGTAGGTACAATAAAATAATAATAATCTACAACGCGACCAAACTAAACTACACGTGTTTATTTATGGGTGGCTTGCCGGCTGGCTTCTCCACTGACATGCCATATTTTGCTTGCTTTATTTACTATATAGCCTATACCTCATTATTATAAGCTTCAAAATTCCAAAATGCACTATGGATATAAATAAAAAACATCAGCTCAAATACGGCAACACGAATATTAAATTATTATAAAAATATGTGTTTAGAATCTAGTTACTGGTTAGGTGCAATAACGATAATTTAACGAGATAGCTATAGTAAAAAAAATATACAGCTCCGTTATATCAGACATAATCAAGGTTTTGACATTTTGACCTATGGCCTTGTAGACTTTGGACAAAAGAGTAGCAAGGTTAATATCCTTTACGCTAGTATGCGATACCGAAATCACTCGTATTTCCAAGTTTAAGTTACGAAGTATATTTCAATTTTGTGTTCTGCTTCTCTTAGGTATTATGTAGGGGTCGCAATATCGGCCCACTTTGTCAATATCGGTATTTTCGATATTGAACATTTTATAATTCCGGAATTCGATATTTTCGATATTCTCGATACTAAAAATCAGACGAAACGAAAGCGATGAAATATGGGAAATAGGGTCTCTAAATTAAATTAAAAAATATACTGAGATCAAATAAGTAAATTACTATTACAACTACACGAACCGACTACACTCCAGCCACTGACCCTAGAGCTGGATTGACCCGACACTATACCGAACATATCCCGGACGTCAGCATGCACGAGACTAGTGTAGCCCTAGAACAACTAAAAAACAACAAGGCACCGGGTGATGACGGAATAACTAGAGAGCTTCTGAAAGCTGGCGGCACACCTGCTGTGGTAATGCTTCGGCAGCTATTCAATTCCGTCATACTTGAGGGCAAAATGCCAGAGGCATGACACAGAAGTGTGGTGGTGCTTTTCTTCAAGGAGGGCGACAAAACTCTTTTGAAGAACTACAGACCCATCTTACTTCTGAGTCACGTCTATAAGTTGTTTTCTAGGGTCATCACGAATCGTCTCGAGAGCAAGCTAGACGACTTCCGGCCTCCCGAACAAGCCGGATTCCGTAAAGGCTATAGTATCATAGACCACATACATACGCTGCGGCAGGTTATACAGAAGTCCGAGGAGTATAACCAGCCTCTATGCTTGGCGTTTGTGGACTATGAGAAAGTCTTTGATTCGATCAAAACCTGGGTAGTGCTGCAGTCTCTCCACCGGTGCCAAATTGACTATCGATATGTCGAACTGCGAAGTGTTTGTACCAAAACGCCACCATATCAGTCCGCCTCCAGGACCAGAGCTCAAAACCAATTCGGCTACAATGAGGGGTGAGGCAGGGAGATGTTATATTTCCGAAACTCTTCACTGCTGCGCTGGAAGAGGTTTTTAAGCTTCTGGACTGGGAAGGACTCGGCATCAACATCAATGGCGAGTACGTCACTCATCTCCGATTTGTTGATGATATCGTAGTCATGGCTGAGACCATGGAAGACCTCAGCACAATTCTCGATGGCCTCTGTAGAGTCTCCCAACAAGTAGGTCTTAAGATGAACATGGACAAGACGAAAATCATGTCTAACGTCCATGTCGTACCTACTCCTATCCAGGTTGGGAACTCCATACTCGAAGTTGTCATCAAGTACGTCTACCTGGGACAAATTATCCAATTGGGTAGGTCCAAACTTCGAGAAAGAAGTCATTCGTCGAATCCAACTCGGTTAGACGGCGTTGGGGAAGTTACGTTACGCCATATCTTCACGTCCGATATCCCGTAGTGACTCAAGACGAAAGTCTTTGACCAGTGTGTGTTGCCAGTGATGATCTACGGCACTGAGACGTGGTCGCTAACTATGGGCCTCATCCGAAAACTCAGGGTCACTCAGAGGGCGATGGAGAGAGCTATGCTCGGAGTTTCCCTGCGAGATCAAATCAGAAATGAAGAGATCCGCAGGAGAACCAAAGTCACCGACATAGCTCTCCGAATAGCCAGGCTGCAGTGGCAATGGGCAGGGCACATAGCGCGAAGAACCGATGGCCGTTGGGGCAGGCGGGTTCTGGAGTGGCAACCACGTACCATACGACGCAGCAGGGGTAGGCCTCCCGCAAGGTGGACCGACGATCTGGTTAAGATCGCGGAGAGCGATTGGATGCGGGCGGCTCAAAATCGGTCTGTATGGAGAAAATTGAGGGAGGCCTTTGTCCAGCAGTGGATGTCTCTAGGCTGACATGATGAGGTAAATCAAGAAGGCACGTCTATCATGAAATGAAATAAAACTATATAAACTATATAACAAAAAGTACTAGTTACGGATCAATATCGGTAGATAATTACTGGTAAAAAAGTAGCGACAAATACTCGCAATATTACCATATTTGGCGCGCTAGACGCACTCACAGCAATACAACAGTCCTATTATTATTTATTGTTCTTAATACATTCGCATGCACGGGTAATAGCGCGCTTCGAATGATTGATTTTGAAGAAGTAATAGAAATGAAATTCATTGGTAATGATAATTTGAAGCAATGTCGTAAATATCGAAAATCCCGGTTTTTACTAATCTAATATCGATATTTTCTGGCACAATATTTTGTCCGATATTCCGATATTTTCGATATTCGATATTCCGATATTCATGCCCTAGTATTATGTAGTCGAGTACTACGTGCGCGCATACAGCACGCACGTAGTACTCATGAAAAAATTCAAAATTTTAGTGAAATTTCGGACAGGCTCCTCAAAATTAACATTCATTCGGCTTTCACTTTAATTCGGTATTGTCTTTTCGTGCCTAAATTTACTCACGCTATTCGAGCTTCGCCTTTTTGGAAAAAATCGAGCCTACTCATTGAAATGGACAAAATTATACAAACTACTCTTAGTAAAATTTTGAATATAGCACTGAATGACCGATTGTGGCTACAGGCGTCCTTACCTGTACGTTTTGGCGGCCTCGGTATTCGAAAACTTTCTGATGTTAGCCTACCAGCATTCCTGTCCTCGGTCCACAGCACTGCAGAATTGACCAGGAAAATCTTAGCACCAACACTGGTCGATTCTGAGGTGCCGTGTAAGACCGATGCCACGACCACGAATGCTTGGAGAAGAGCTTGTCCAAGCACTGAGTTACCCCGAAACCTATCCTCTCAGAGGCAGTGGGATGGGCCGCTTTGCAGCAGAATACGAGAAAACCTTCTTAGCACATCGTCTAATGCTGCAGAGCGTGCTCGCCTACTGGCTGTGGGAGAGTGGGAGTCGGGCCTCTGGCTTGAAGCACTGCCATCATCCAACATCGGTACCATGCTGGACGATACGACCTTCCGCATCGCGTCTTGCCTCCGTTTAGGCGCGCCATGTGTTACTCCACATCGCTGTCACTGTGGAGAGGCTGTCGACAGCCTTGGTCACCATGGCCTATCATGCAGCAGGAGCGCAGGTCGTATTTCACGACACGGCAACCTTAATGACATTTTCCGTCGGGCTCTTGTCTCCGCTGGCGTTCCAGCCCACCTTGAACCTCAGGGCCTGGTACGCAACGACGGCAAAAGACCAGACGGTATGTCTTTACTGCCATGGAAGTTGGGTAGGCCTTTGATATGGGACGCAACGTGCGTCGATACCCTCGCGCCATCACATCTTCCTAGCACAGCCGGTTGTGCGGGCGCTGCTGCTGCTACAGCAGAGACCCTCAAACGGCGCAAATACGTAAACCTAGTAGGGGATTACGTATTTGAGCCGTTTGGGGTCGAAACGTTGGGGCCATGGGGTCCAAGTGCGAGATCTCTTTTTAGAGACATCGCAAAGAGACTTGTCGACGCCTCGCGTGACCAGAAGGCTGGGTTGTATTTGGCCCAGAAGGTAAGTATCGCCATACAACGTGGCAACGCTGCCAGCGTACTGGGCACGCTGCCAGTTGACGGCGATGTGGATGAATTTCATGACGCGCTCAAAATTTTTTTTTTTCTTTTTCTGTATATATTTTTTTGTTTGTTCTGTATATATTTCTTTGTATAGTATTTTAAGACTTAGTTACGTTTAAAATAATAATAAAAATATATATAATAAAGTATATAGGTAACTATCGAAATATGTATTAAAAGTTTGCTGATTTTGTTGTCGCTTAATAAACAATAATATTTCTAGTGTTAGATTAGAGCCCTGTGCAAAAAATTAAAACCAAAGAAATTGTTTTATTAAAGTGGAAAGTTCATATATGTTTATTTCTATAATCAACGAAGCCGGAGGCACAGCTAGCAAATGATAAAAACAATGTGCACTACTCCAAGTTTGTGGCAGAATATTTAGCGTGGCTGTATCTCCGAAGATATTCTACTTTAGAACTTCGGTGGAATGTATTGCTTGAAGAATACTGCATTTATGCGCTTAAATATTTTGTAAAACGGCTTAGAGCAAGCCGCACTAAAATATTACTTACCTACAGGAAAGCAAATAAATATAAATGCAAGCACCGGTTCGGCTTGGCGTGAGTTACCGGAAAACATCGTAATTCACAGTTCTTTACGGGTCTCGGAGAATACGGGAATAGATTGCTGGATTTCAAAATCTATGTTTGTACACTTTGATCAAAAATCTGACGAGAATTGTTAATAGCACTAGCATTGGGCAATTCAAGACATTCAGACAAGGGCACGGGCAACGCCCGTAATCAACACAATACACTTAACTGCTCGTAATTACTGTGGTAATTATGGTTATGGTACTGTATTATGGTTTATTTTTTGGAAAGGGATTATTTCTTAACCAGTATTGGCTATCCACTTGCGTATAGTCTGCCAGATCGTGTTACCGTTTTATACTTAAATGAAATGAAAGTATTATAATTGAGAACATTTGTGAGGTTGGCTGTAAGTATGGATGTATTTGTTACTCTTTTTTGACGGAAAACCACTGAATAGATTTCGATGAAACTTTACAGTTATATACTTTATACATATTACTTTTCGTGACGATGACACACACCCGTGCGGTGCCATGAGCGGTAACTAGACCACAATAAATATAAAATACATACCGGATCGCTTCATGTACACTATGCTATGTGTATACGGTTATCGTGGAAGCGAATCCTTAACTAACTACCCAAGTTTTCTTTTAATTATGACCGCCCCTTGTGCGAAGGGTGATTGCACGAGGTTGGTGCTTTATTGGCTCGTCTCACCTCCCACAAGCTCAGCCTTTACTTTTAACCTCCAAAATTGCCCCCGAGGACCATGACAGATGTCTGAACTACCTACTTACACAAAATATGAAACAAAAAGTTTAATATCCTTTTTTTAATAAATACGTCTTTCAGCATGAGATTGAATTGTTTGTTACGTAATAAGGAGCTTTTAATTCCTGTAAGCTATGTAATGAAAGAGGTTTGGTTCGCTTAGGTGTTAATGAAGGGGGTCTTGTTTTCATCTAAGACACCATAACATCATACTTTAAACCTTTAGCCTTTTACCGTAAAATTGATTAGTAAATCATACGACTTTCGTTAACATTTTCGTTAGAATCTTTCTGGGAGATAAAGCCTATCCAGAGGTGATGAATTTGGGCCTAAACATGTAATTAGCGACAATCTCGTAAGTGGCAGACTGACACAGCGATAGCTTAGTGAACACACACGACACACAATAAATCGTGTGCCACGGGAGACTTCACAAACATACAACCAACCGTATATCACCCGGTCAAATGAATATTGCTGAACATATGTACAATGTACATACATAGGTATTAAATTGGTAGTTATTGAGGTCCCACTCCTCTGAGACCCCGTTGATTCATCACCCATATTTCAATATTTTTATACTTGTACGGACCACATTATAAAACACATCTGTACATACAACCTCTACAAAAATATATGACATGTATGTATGAGTTTCATCTCTTTTTTACTACGGTTTCCTTTAGTACTTTGCACTTTACGTATTATTTCCACCGAGACTATATCGTCGGCTGTCGCCATACTCACCATCATTATGATGGTTTTGTACCAGCTCATACATAAAAAAATTTACAAGCTCCATATACGGGCTCCCTGTCCACAAAATATGCAAATGCAAGGTTTGTATTCCGCTGCTAGTCATACGGTTGGAAAATTTAAAACAATTTTTCAGGCTGCACGTGCCAATGTTTGCTGCGAATGTTACTATATAGATATAGAGACTATTTACAAGTGTTCATTGAATCGTTGTACATCTTTTAGTTCATAGCACTAAATTATGTTCCAAGTGATGTATTAAGGTTATCTAAGAGATTAAAACATAACTACAAGAGAAGTCATGAAAATCTTAAGAATTTCTTTTCGGTCTGTCTACTTGGACGATGTAGAAAGTAAGAATATCAGGTGGGGCATTTGGAATGTTAATACTAATTTATTCAAGAACAGCTATGTCTATAGCTTTGCCAGGGTATTGCACTTTTTTTCGATTATAAACAGAAATCATCATCATCGCCCTAGCGTTATCCCGGTTACATCCAAGACTTACACGCCTTGGAGCCCGAGGTCCGCTTACTGGTCTAACCAGATATGACAGAATAACAACTTTCCCCTTTCAACTAGATTATAAACAGAAATACTGCGCTATTTTAAACGGATTTTCTCCAGAATGAATGGGTGTTATATTCTCTGTAATAAATATAAAAAAAATGGAATAAATATCAAACACCGCAATCAGTGTGACCAGATTAAATTTTACAAAAAAACCGAAGCTCCTTAAAAAAATACTGAAATATACCAACTTGCACAGGGAAAATATACCAATAAAAATACTGATTTTCAAAACATTTTTATTTATTAATCATCATCATCATCGCAATAAATATTAGAATTATATTTTAACATTCTGTTTGATGGGTTAAAATTCACACAGACTCCTTCATCTTTTATACCTTGTTTGGTTTTTAAAATTGCAGATACATTTTTGTTTATGAATCTGTTTCTTTGTTCCGTTTTTATTAAATTAATCTGTGAAAATATGCGCTCGCATGCAGCATTCGACACTGGTATACATAACAGAGATTTAATGAAACTAGATATATTCTTGTATTTTAATGTACCATCACTGTTAGAAATTTTCCCAACTTCCAACCAAAATTGTTCACAAGAAAGGGGTGAGCCAGTACTCCACGATTGTAATAAATTACTTACTTCGCGATCAAGTTTGAGTGTTCTATATTCTTCGTCAATTATCTGCATTTGTTCTGGCTGTACTTCGTATGGGAAAGTTTCCATAACATTTCTTAAACTACTAAATTCTTTATTCACGGCAGTGTGTGGGTCAAGAAATTTCAGTTCTCGGAAAATTTTATCTTCAAAGGGCAAACGTGATTTCAATTACGGGCTCAATTCAATTAAAAAAGATTGGCACTTTCTGAAAAAATCAGCAATTTGTTCTTTCATGTTTATGTTTCCCCTATGTTTAATTAATTCTTGACCCACTTGAATCCCTAAGTACATATTATTCAATGGCAAATAATTCACACTAGGTTTTGGGTCTAATGTAAATACGTTGTCCGTACTTTTTATATAATTAGTTTTCATATAGCAACCCAAAATCGACAAGTACATACTATAGAAGCACCATCATATAATCCTTCAATGCACGGGTAGTCGCCTTGAAAAATTATATAAATTTGTTTACAATCGGTAAAATGTAGTCTAAAAAGTAAAAGTATAATTTGTTTACATCATTATTAAAAGAATGATACAAAAATTCTGATGACATAATGCGATCCCTCAAATTGGTCTTGAAAAAACAACTGCAGTGCCCTCCATTGCTCAATTATTCTATTAACACAAGCATGAAGCGATAGCCATCTTATATCATAATGACGCAGTAGTCTATGTTTTTCAATGTCAGTGAAATTTTGAAACTCAACAAATTCAGTTTGACGCTTGCTGCTTTGAGAAAAATATCCATATACTTCTTTTACTATCCGTTCTAAATTTCTAGGTAGTATTTTGCAAGCATGACTAACACTTAACGCTGCAGAATGACAAACACATTTTATGAATAAGCACTTTGGTTTCTTTAATTTTTGTAACAATGCCAGAGTGTTGACCAAACATCACTTTCGTAGTATCTGCAGCGAACCCCATCACGTCTTTTATATCTAAACCTAACTCGGATAACTTTGATGACAAAGCATCAAAGGACAATGGCAGATCTCCATACATCAAAATGTCTGAAATTAAATTGAAGCGAACAGTAATAAAAAATATATCAAAAAATTTGGCGTAAGTAACAGAGTCTATAAATGCTTCTATTTTCACTCAGGAAAGGTGGAAAAAGAAGATATCGGTGTTTGAATTTTTAGATAAGAATGAACAATGTAGGTAAAAGGAAAGTTATAGTATGAAAGATAATCAATGTAGGTAGGTACGTTTTGAATGATCAAATGACATATGTCAGATTGACATCAAAACGCGGAAGTATTTTGTACCATCTAACTGTCACAGCCAAAGACAAAAGCAGAGCTGCACATTTTAAATTGATTTTATGTGAAATCGATACAACTTTAAAACAATGCTGTGACGTTTTTATTTGATTTGAACGTTGTTTTGCTTAAAAAATATTAGCTTATTGATATAATGTTGATTAAATATTAAATAACTGCATTTTAAACCAAACAAACTCTATAAAGATCGATCGTATCGATTACTTATTTAATAATCGATACGGATATAGCACTGACGTCTATTCCTGTCACACCATTGTCTATGGCAACAATCTAATAATAAAGTATTCGTAATCAATTGGAATGCTTTTTATCATCATAAAATACTCCAGCTTTAACAAGAGAAAGTGAAAATATTAAAAATCGTAGAAAAAAAAGCTATTTGTTTTGTTCATACGAAGTTTAAGGTCGCCACAACAAACGCAGACCAAATTCGGCCATAGTTCTTTAATGATCTGCAGTCTCACCACTTAAAGCAACGAAATCAAGGAATTTGGTTTGTACTTTACATTTGGTTTCAGAGAAGTATTTGATCACTATCGCCAACACTTTGATTGTGGTGACATCTGTACTTTCATCGATTACAATTGAATATACTGGTTTACCTGACGGAGATACAGTACGAAGTATATCTTCAATCATAACTTTTTCAAATTCGGGTCCTAAAACGTTATAGGTAATAGCTGCTGCTTTGGTTCTCTTGCAGGAAAATTCTTTTGCATTTTCGGAGTCAGGAAAACATTTCGCTAGAACATCACTAAGATGGTCCATAGCTCTAAAAGAGATGTTGTGTTCTGAAAGAAAACCGCATAAACGCAGCTCCGCTTTCTTGACTTCGTCTTTCAGTGATGCCTTTTTGAAAAATGTGTCAACCTGGAAACAAGTAAAAACATAAATTATACATTATGATCATACACTAAATAAAGTACCTCCGAACTTCTCGACTTTAGGTACAGTAATTCTAATTTTACTAAAAGCGTACCTTTGACTGTCCTTTATATTTGTTCAAGTTCGATTTATGCTTTTCAGTATTTGCATGTTGTTTTATAGATGCTAATATACTTTGGAGTTTCGCACTGCAAGCTTTACAAAACGCAGCGTACTCGTCATCTTTATAACGTGAAAGCCACGACGAAAACTCCGGAATTTGTTCCCATTTAGCCAAATAACTTTGCTAACATGTTTTCTGGAAGATTCCAGATATATATATATATATATATATATATATATATATATATATATATATATATATATATATATATATATATATATATATATAGTATATATATATATATATATATATATATATATATATATATATATCTGGATTCTTCCAGAAAATATATACGCTGTTATCAGCGTAATAGCATGAAGTGAAATGACAACAAAAATTCGCGCACTCTGTTTATATTACGAAGAACACGTACAATATAAACTTAGGGGAAATCCCGAATTATTGAAACTTTCAATAATTCGGGCATTTCCCTAAGTTTCAATTTGAAAGTTTGAAACCAAACCTTCAAAGATTAAGCCAAGTGCAGAACAGGAAATCATTTTGTGACTACATGATTCGATACTATTTGTAATTCTAGGGGGCTCACCTGTCATGTCCTATCTGTAACTTACTGATCTTTGCTCCAAAATGAAATATAGACTAAATCCGGCAATTCCCCTGAACATCAATGTACGCATGGTATTGCCATAACATTTTTCCAAAATATACCCAAAAATACTGGCTTCCGCCAATATACCTTTAAAAATACTGACTCTTGGAAAACTTACTAAAATATACTCAAAAAGTATTAAAATACTTAATCTGGTCACATTGACCGCAATAATCTGCTGGGAT